>CM060916.1:35737500-38237500 GCA_030737875.1 Allium sativum
TCTCCATACTGATAACGGAGGTATAAAATAAATCAGAACATTGATAGTCGGTGATTTAACTATCAAAGAAAACATCCATACATTCAACGGTCCTATTTCCAATCGGAAATTCTACCGATCAACCATCAACAACACTGGCCCTTTTAAATCAATTCCTTATTATATCATCAACTCCAAATTTCCATCTTTCCTATCTTTTCAAAGCTCGATTTTCTCTCTTGATTCTTGTAAAAAAATAATTAATGTCCTACTTTCTTTATTCGAGAAAATATCTCTTATTCTAGTTAGAAGGCATTTCTATATATTCACTATTCCTTATTTTCTATATTCTGAAAATATACCTTATTCCGTTCCTTAATTCCTCCTTGACCAATTCATTTCATATTCTACGCATAGAAAATATCTCTCATTTTATTAGGGGGAACATTTCAAATTTTTTAAATTAACGCAATGTTATAAAACATCGTTATAATAACTCCAACCACTAATCATTTATTAGCTAACCATATTGCTAATCAAGATTCACTATCGAACCTTAACCATTCCTCCATCGATCATGAAGTCAATCAAGTTCGGGTATAATTACCTCTCAGACCTTAATTGAACAACATTCTCAACTTTGAAATAGTCAAAGCTCACCACCTTAAATAAAACATTACTTACACAACTCTTAGATTCAATCTAGGAATACACTTCCTTTTACGGAAAACATCGATTATAACGGTAGCGTTATAATCGTTGTTTCCAATTATTTGATTTATAAAACATTACCTTTAACAACAGCGTTATAATCGCTGTCTAGAATGATAGAACATTTATTATAGCAATAGCGTTAAGATCGCTGTTTAGATTTACAAAACATTTATGATAACAGCAGCGTTAAAATCGCTATTTAGAATTTACAAACCGTTTATTATAACAACAACGTTAAAATCGCTATTTTCAAATATTTGGTTAAAAATACTTGTACCTATTCATAAGTATCATTACTACTCTACTTCTTGTTATTGAGTATCTTTTCAAAACCACATCATATTCTGTTTCATTTATAAACTCTGTTTATAGAACCGTTACTCATCCTTTTATTTTAAACCATTCAAGTTTTCTTTTGAATGTGTTTATAAGCCATACATTCTGTAACTTCGAAATTAGCTTAATTTGATTTATATAAATCCCTTTTTATGTATTATTGCAAAACAGAGAATTAACCTTTTAACGTATCCAAATTAAATTATAGTTCATGTTAAATAAAATTTACATATCCTTTCAGAAAATTAATCATTTGTATAAGATTCGACATAGCCGAATTTCTATTTATAAGTCCATTGGATTTATCTCAATTTATTTTATATTCCCAACTTGGAATAAATCCCATTATTTCCCTTTGAAATCGATTTATTATTTCTCTTCTTATTCAAATTTCCATTTGAATTCTCTTTTTCTCAACTCGAATCTCTTTTACAACTATTGCGTTAAAATCCCACTTCAAATATCGGTGTCAACACTGATTTTCACTTTCCATATATAAATTTAACTTGAATTTATATTTTCACATTATCCAACGATAGATATTTCACTTTATTTATTACATCATTTAAAAATCTAACTACTTTATATATTTATTAAACAAGTTTCTATTTTATATCCATTTGAAATCAAATTTCTATTTTTGGAAAAAATTTCTTTTTAAAATTTCAAATTTCTTTTCTACATTCTAAAATATTTTATGGTAATTAAATACCAAATTATGGGGCTAGTGTAATTCAACCACAACATTATCAATTACCAATCATATATCACAATAAATAAAACAGTAAATAAAATGTTTAGGAATCCAGTTGGATCCCTCCAACCTGTTCCCTGCATCCACAGATGTCTGTCAACATTAATCATAGTGAATAACGCAAATAATTGATCAGTGGTATAATTATATCAACTATTCACCATTTTTATCAACCATTCATTCCAACAATCATCACACCGTATAAAATGACTAGAGATAAAATTTAAAACTCGTTTATGTAAAAATATAAATGAGGCAGAGTTAGTGAGTTTACTCACCTTGTTCTGCGATTGCCGATTCTGCTTTTTGTTTCGTTCAAAATTAAATGATCGTTTTTGATTTTTCTATGAAATTCCAGTAGCTACGTTCTCAGAGAAATCAGTTCTCCAATGTGGAATTCTCCATCACGATCCCAATGTGAGTTGTTCCGTGTGATTCCTTTAAACATCATTAAGCCTTCTAATCCTTTTCGTAACCTTTCTTCTTTCTTTCAATGTTGTCGCACCTGCTCCGTTCCAACTCCATGGCCGTTACTAACACACGCACCGCACTTGGTTTCTCCATCGTTCTTTGAATTAGCAACTCCATCACCTTCCCGTAGAAATCTCTACTATATCCGCACCACCAGACTCGTCCTAACCACACCATTGAACTGCGTTCAATCTCTGCGTTACATAATACTTTGAACTGTCTGAAGTTTCCAAGACCATGCTGCCCTAACATCCACCACCACACTGTTCAATGTACTATCACCACCATCAGTTCCCTTTCGTAAATGTTTAACCAAATTCAAGTAAAAATACATTAAAACCTTCTTGACGCTTGAATCAAATTCAAGCATGATTCCCAAATAAGAATACATTGAAACCTTCTCCCCCCTCAACACGTTGTACACTCAGATAATTCCTCCTCCTTTCGCATTCAATCCGCACAGTATATTTCCACTCAACCATAACTCCACGTTAACATCATGTGTTCCAACTTCCAAAACATCACCCCATTTTGTATTAGTCCAAATTTCCTGTAAGCTATTTCACCGCACCAAACAACAACAACAAGCCACCTCCTCCTTCCAATCACCACCTTCCATGTCAACTCTAGCTTCTCTTCAATAATTAACATCCGAGACTCCACAAGAGACTACCAGCCCACGCACCAATCTATGATCTCTCACCTCACGCCTTCCTTCTCTAGTACACCCTTTTTCTTATTTGTTTCCTTCTTTGACACAATCCAGCTTACGCTGGAAGAGAAAAACATTGCAGAAAAATGTCGAGCCTGATTTTAAGACAGCCGAGAGGAAGCTGTCGAGACTGGGACTCCAGCGAATTCCACCGCGCCTAATATTATATACATAGGATTGAAGCTTTTTGGATTGAGGAGTTTAACAGATCCAAGAACGATCAATTTCATGGAATATTTACTTTTATGATTTTGTATTTGTTTGGAATCCGAGAAAGATCAAAATGGCTTTAAAATGTTTTCTGGGTACTTTTGTTAAGGAACCACGCGAGTCTTATACAATATTCAACAACTTGGCTTCCATGGAATATATGTATGTATGTATGTAAATATATACAGTCGAAGTTGTTGTATGTACGAAGCTTTGCAGTGGTTCCCTTCTCCTTTTTCTTCTGTGTTCGAAAGGGACGTGGTCCAATAAAACATGTCGGTAGCACATTTTTAAAAAAAAAATTGACGCTAAAACATGTGACCACAGCACAACATATCCGATCAAGAGATTTGCTAGGATTTGATAAGAGTGGGATAGATTTCACCATAATATTTGTATAAGATTTTGTACGGGTTTGCCACGTTCTGGTGAGATTCGTAAAGGGTTAGAATGATTGTAAAAGATTGGATAGGTATGTATTTTAATATTATTATAAGTAGTAGTATGTGACAACTCTGTTTAATATATGCAGTTTTATACATATGTGTTTTTGCATCACCATCAGCCAAATTGTTTGCAGAAAAACATATCCAACTATGCAGATCTGAAAGGAACTTTGCAACATTTTCTTGGTTCTCTAGGTACGATTTATCATTATTTTGCGCAGATACGCTGGTTTGGTAACATACGGATATTTTTTTAAAGATTTGGTTTTGATTCGTTTTGAAAATGACGCTGATTTTATTATTTGATGTATAATTAATGTTTGGCATTTCAAATTTGTTATTACATATTTTTCTATCATTGGTTCCCACCGTATTACATGTCTTCTCTACTATTCAGTTTATATTTGTTTTCAAGATGAAGTTTTACGGGGCCTTCGTTACACAAAACTTCATTCAAATTTACGGACCGCTATAGACGAAAATAAAAATACAGTTGCGTCCAGCGAGGTGCCACAATTCCAAAAATATAATAATATCGATAGGTTAACTCATACTGTGAAACCCCAAAATATTGATATTGGGTGCAAAATACGCCAAATAAAAAGTTACTTATTTTTTTTCAAAATAAAAATTACAGAAAAATTCTATAAATTAATTTATAACTACGCCTCAAAAGAATCTTGTCCAAAATCGAAACTAATACTTACTTATATTAAATAAACTGTTATGGTGTATACACGACTCCATAACGACTATTTCTAAATTTGATTTGGACATAAAACAAAATCTACCGTATGAAAACTCGATTTTTCTCTTCCATTAGAAAAATATAATCAAATAGACCCGAACGTTTCTTATTTCAAAGAAATACGACTTATTTTGGATCCTGTATATTTAGTTGAAGTTTTAAATCGTAAATTACGAACTACCTCGACTATTTCGAGCTCGATTTAAATTATATGTTTAAATATCATTTTATTAAATAAATTCCTTATAAATTCCTATATATAATTCAAATAAAATATTTAAAACAAACTTATATATTCAGAATTCAACGGCTGAAAATCCGGGTCGTTACAACCGATGGTTATAATTTGAATAAAACACACTATTTGTGCGAACGGAGTCCATTTTCAACGAAACTGATTTCATTGGGACCGTAACGTCAAACCATACCAAGACGTCCATTTACGTAATTTTTGAAGATCGTGTTTAGTGGTGCTTACAATTTCCGGTAACATAAAATAGCGGTAGGTTTACCATGTGCAAATAAAAACCACTACAAGAAAAATATCATATTGCAACTAACTATTTGCAATAGGTGACATATGACAGTTGCAGTAAATGATATTTAGCGACAGACCTATTTTAATAGTTGCAATAGGTGAGATTTAGCAACATGCCTTTTCTTTATGTTGCGAAAAGCATATTTTTAGCAACTGGGCTCCCCTTCCCATTGCAAAACATACTTTTAGCAATTGTGCTTCCATACTAGTTGCAACAAACATATTATTTGCAACTACACTTTAAGCTAGTTGCAAATAAACATCTTTAGCAACTTTTTTCGCCACTTGCAATAACTGCATTTTTTTAAAACGGGTAAAGCCAGTTGCAAAAAACATACTATTAAAAATAAGTATCAGCTTTTAATGATTAACTTTTAATAATTAATTTTGAATAGTTACTATTAAATGATTAACTACTAGTAATTACATAACAATTAAGATTAATATTAATAATTAATAATTAATAGTAAAATTTAAGTATTATAAAGTGATATTTATAACTGATAATTAAATAATAATAATTAACATCTAAAAAGTAATAAAATAAATAAATAAATATTGAATAATAATATATTAATAATTAAAAACTAATGGGTAATAATTAATAAATAATTATTACTAATTTAGCACTGTAAGAGAGAGCATCAATTTTCAAATATTCATAAAATTTAAAAGTAAAATTTTGAATTTTCTAAAAGAAATTATATTTTAAAACAAAATTTATTGTATTGTGTATGGAGCCTTACAACTTTCTAAATGCTTTAATTTGAAATAAATTTACAACAATATATTTCTAATTGGTTCACAACTATACACTCCCGCTACCTTTTCCTAGATAATTTCGTTTCCTACTTTTATCCCTAAAACCCTATTTTCTTGTACAACGTCTTTTTCCAATTGTGTTAAATCTTTTACAAGTTATTATTAAATAATTAATATTAAGACTAATGCGTAACAACATTATTTAGTAATTCTTGATATACACTTGATTTGTAAAATTGAAGTACACACAAAATGAAAATGAATTATTATGCTTTAATAGTATAAAAAACGTTTTGTTTGAATGATAATTATTTGTTAAAAAAAAGTTCAAATACATGCACTATTCTTGCACAATAAAATTGAAAATGAATGACAATGATGTACTCGACATATATGAACCTAAAACAAGGGGCAATGCTTAGTCGTAACAGTCACAATGTTTGTGTTTAGGCAAAGTTGAAGTTAATCATGCAACCCATCATTAGTGCTCCAGCCTCGGTTAATTGCAGGAGTGGACGGGGGGAACTAAAATTTCACATTGAACCGCCATTTCATTTCCCATCTCATTCATTAATTGAAATCCCCTTTCAGTCCCTAACCATAAATCCTAAGTCAATCGATCAAAATTCAGGTACTCATCTTATTTCGCCCTTTCTCCGTCGCCACGTCTGAGTTCCCTTCACCCTTACCCCTTTCCATTGCTCCCACCTAATGTTTGTCCTTAGTCTCTAACCTTTGGTTTCCAAGCCACTCCATTTCGTATCATTGGGTTATTTGCCACTAGAGTTTGTGACTTTTCTGGGGCTTTTATTCATACTCCTAATGCAAGGGCGGAATCAGCCCTGGGCTCAGCTGGGCTGCAGCCCAGGGTAAAAAATAATAATTCTTGCCTTATAGCCATGCGCCCAAAAGCGTAAAGAAGGAAGCCTAGTAAAAACGCGTCTAGTTTTCTGCTGCTACTCTGTTCTCCGCTTTCTTCAAGCTCTCACGCATCCCTTCTGTTGTTAAAAGTCGCCTCCAACTTTTGGGTGATTCTCCAATTCAGCTCAATACCTTAATCAATTCTGGTGATTTTCCTTTTTCATTTTCTTTTAAACTATTAGATAGGATTGATTCTTTAATTGAAAAACCCTAATTTTTTAGGTTGCAATTTGAATTATTGCGGCAGTGGTTGGGCAGCCAAGAAGATATGATATGGGAGGGTAGATTGGTGTGTCTTGGACTGGAACGAGAATGCAATTAAGTTTTACAAAGAGAAGGGGGTGGATGTTATGCCTAAGTGGCGGATTTGTAGGCTGTCTGGAGACAACTTGGACAAGTATGGTGAGGATTGTGAATTTGTGAGGATGACATCAAGAATTGAACTTAGGTTTGTTTCTGTCACTTTTTCAGTTTTATTGAATTTCAAACTATATTGTATGCAGTATGTTATGGCATGGGTTACTTGTGGACATTCAGTTGTTCTATTTGTTGTTTATATGACATTACTATTTTATTTATATATAAAAAATCTTGTTGCTGTATCTCTAAAATGTATTTGCGAGTTAATATTGTTTTGAATCTTTTTTTGTGATTATGGTATTGTAGTAGTAATCAGAATCGCATTATAACTTTAAAAAGAACATAGCATTAAAATTAGCCTACCCTAATCTTAATTCCTGGTTCCGCCCTTGTCCTAATGTGAGCTTTGGAAGTAGCTCTGCCACTACAAGTACTCGTGCTGCTAGTTGTGGTTTTAGTCAGATCTGTGTTGAGTTGTTTTTTGGAGTGCGTTTTGTTTGGTTGTAGCGGCATTGGGAATTGCTGATGGTATCATTTCTAGCCTTGCTTGTTTGTCAAACGCTGGTAGAGTGATTTCTACCATCGTTCATAATCCGACAGGTTCTAGGTTCGGATTCTATAGTTTGCAATTGTTTATGGTCTCATTCTAGTTGTATATTATCTTAATCAAGTTATTTATCATAAAATGTAAAGTTATGATTTTCTAGAATGTATGATACATAGAAATTTCAGATTTTGATTTTATAGTATGTGAAAACTATTTGTATGCCTAGCTAATAAACTCCTCTGTGAACATATATCTATTTCTTGACATATGAATTATTGTTTTTATCTCTAGCTACCAGGTTAGCGTACAACAATCTCTCAAGCTTATAGACATGAGGCTGTATTTGTTCAATTGGAAAAAAAATGAAAAGGAGAAGATTACGTTCCTCCTAAACAGTCTAAGTTATGAACATCAGTCATAACATTATAGTCCCAAGCTGATGAGCCTTGTGCCTGAGAACACAACGTAGTATTTGTTGGTTAGAAGCAATGCACATCAGTTTTAACTAAATTTTTAGGCTAATGAATTACTTACCATAAAACCAGGTTTGTTACCAATGTCTGGTTGGAGATGATTCAAAATCTAAAATGAGGGATTATGCAGTACTTGTGGCCTTTCTATAGTGTAACAAGATGAATTCACCTGTAACTGTTCTAATATACAGCTCAGATCATGTCATGCAAGGCAAAAAGTAAAACAAAGAAGAGCATTGAAAGCACACCTCCTTTTCAATGTAATTCTGGATGCTACTACAGTTTGGCACTGGATATGCCGCAGCAAGTTTCATCGATAGAAACTACATGCAAAATTTCTTAAAATAAAAGAAAAGGGAAAAATACAATTTTGTCATATAATGTATCGAACTTACCTCTGTTTTTCCTGTAGAGAGACTGTACATAGTTAATTATCTTGTCGAGGATGCTGGCCGCTATGTTACTGCACTCTGGCACCAAATCCTGCAGGTACTTCATTCTTTGATGATCTTTTCCCTTATAGCCTGTAAATATACTTTTACCATTTAATGAAAATTAATACTAGAAATTGATATGGTTAAAAAAAAGGGAAACGGTAATCCAAATATGGTGAGTGTAATTTTGTCTTTTATGGGACTGTCAAACATATAGATTGACTGAATTTGTCAAGTATAGAATTTAAATATAATATGCATCATTTTCATTATTTTATTCAGTAAAAAAATAATTATGTTGGTGATGGGTCTATTAGTATTATTTAAGAAAAAATGTTGGTGATAGGTTTATTATTTTGTTGCCATGTAACATCTTGATGTATTGAATTTCAAGTGCCTCTTCTTTAACATTAACAATTTACAACTTACCCAAAAATATCTATAATTTGCTTTCTAATCCAATTATCACCATGCGAACGTATTGAGGAAATAATAGTTATAAGGAAATGAATAAACAATCAAATTATAAAGTAAGGTGGAAACATGGAAATGCTAAAAAAAATTACCTTATTCTTCTGACCAAATGCACTGCATCATTCTACATTAAATCCAAATATAACTTGAAACTTATCAAATTATTTCCAAATATTATTTCTTGGGATAAGCAATAAATCTATAAAGCATATAATTAAGTTAAAGAATTAATGTTTGCCCAAAAAATTGAGAAAAACATGGTTCCTGTTCTGTTAATAGAGGCAAACTACTTATGAATTTCGATCAATGTTTACTTTAAAAATAGAACAAGAACATTTATATTTAAAAAATGGCAAAAAACCATAAAGCTATAATTAAAAAATGGAATATTTTACTAATTACATAAACGGTAAAAGAATGATACAACACTTGATTTTCTATTGATTTCCATAACGAAAAAAAATCCACATATAAGTTTGATGTACTGTATTGTAAAGTACAAAATTGTGTAACTAATATTTTTGGACAATTTTGACTACTAAAATAATGTTATCTACTAAAATGTGTAATTACTTGACCATTTGCATGGAAGTTATAATCCGTTACAATTGAATAAATGAATATTGTACTTTATCTAATTTGTGATTGCATATTTATTTGTAATACACCTAAGATTAAATTTCTAAAATGTGAAACAGACAAGTATTACTGTTATAAGATTTTGAATATGGTAAGTTGTCTATAATTAAAAAAGTATGATACCATTACCTTAAAATTGTGATGTATATGGCCAATAGGGTAAAAAAAGAAGTTGGTTTACCATTTAGCTTATTGAAATGTGATGGTTTATTAGTTTAAGCATCATGTTTTCTTATGGAATGGAAATAGAGTTATAACCAAATAAAGTATTTATGTGGTTACTAATGACAGTAACTTATTAACATAATGTCTATTATTCAAAATTTTGATAAGGTATACCATTATTTAGGAATAAACTACTGTTATTTATAACAATATTTGACTTTCAATAATATCTAAAGCCATACCAAAAACACTAAGTGCGTGAAATCCTAACAAGAATAGGATAAATCATACTCAGTATATTCATTTTGTGATCTAAGATTTATAGGTGCATTTGAATCTGCATGTACTACGATGTGCCTGCTACAATGCATTTAACCATCTTTGTCGTACAATGGTTCTCTTAAAAGTCCGTTGAAATCTCAAAATCAAGTTTGAGGAGCGCCTCCGCTTCATATATGCTCATGTGGATCTTCATATTGTTGGCATTTTCTTACATTATAGTCTTGACAGTATTACCTATAGTTTATAGAAATTTAGCGAAGCCTATTATGGTTGAAATGGACGTTTAAAAATAGTTCTAACTTCAAGTTAAATGATTTTAGTCAGTTAATCGTCTTTTTTTAGATTGTTTATTTGCATGTTACAAAATGTTTTTGTAGCAACTATTGCCATTTACATACCACCTTTAGAAGCAATAAAAAAAGTTATTATTATTATAGTTTCACTTTTCATCTAACCTATATTGAAAGAAAAAAGTGCAGTACCTTTTTTCATCTAACCTGTGTAATTTTATTTTATTTAGATTTTAAATTATCCTTGATCAAGATATTTGAGAAGTGAAAGGCAGCCAAAATAAAACATGTCAGGATACCTATATGACCATTTACTTACAAATTGACATCAATATTATATGTCAACACATTCATATAACTACATGACATAGCAAGTAGTTCCCACACACTATGGTAGAATGAGTAATTGAGACTATATCAAAACTAACTTTTATTTCGTAAGGTGAAATAGGAAAAACTGAGCTAGCTTTGCATTAAGCTGTCATTTGATATTAGCATCCTCAGCAACTGTAACTTTATGATAGCAAAAGCCTAATTTTTATGCCACAAAAGCAAGGAAATAACTCTATCGATGTAAATATTGTTAAATGACGGTAGATTAAGATGAATCTGATTCCAGCTTCTGTATGTGTTGCATGTTCTAATAACAAGCAACTCCATTTCATGCAAGAATTTTTATATTGTATCCACTTCTACAAAACTTTGTTAACTGAGTTAATTTTTATTAAACATGGTAAATTTAGTACTGAATTTTATACAAATTACCTTATGACCAGCATCTAACAAAAGCTATAAGGCGCTAAAATAATTTATTTATAACAGGCTATGATCATAATAAATTAAATAAATGGATATTTACTTAATATAATTTACATATATTATTTATTTATTTGAAGACATTACTTATATTCATTGATAATGAGCTATTTTTATAACAATAAGCACATGGCTGATTTTCACCGAGAATGGTAGGAGAGATGACAAAGGAGTTTCAACATTTGAAGTACTGATCACTCTTACCTTTTGGTTTCAAACGGAAAAGATTATTAGATGGTGAGTTCTAGAAATAAATTTGAAAAAAATAGTTTAATAAGCCATCTTGCTTTGAAGTTCAAAGTCATCAGTTGCTACCATAACGTGGACCACAAAGTATATATGGATACTTGCAGAATAAATATATTTATTTCTATTGATAGACATTTGAGTAAAGTGAACAATACCATATCTAAATAATATTTTGGTTAATATTTCTAAATTAATATTTAACAAATCTTCGAATCTATGATGTTAAAACTTTAAAGTGTACAATCGTACCTTTTGACAGTAAATTTTAGTAAAGTTAATATTTATTGATCAAGAGTAAGGAAAATGAGCTTCCGAAGCCTACAGAAAATAACCCAGCTACTTGCTTTTTATTAAATGACCCAAACATCACCATGGCCTTCGTTTATTATTTTTCTCTGCATGTTAAAAATAATCTAATATGATTGTGTTCTCGTTATTTCTTCCTAAAGCTTGATTGCATGCAGTAGCCTTATAATATGATCTGTAGTAAGTTGCTTGTTCACTTTCTACCCAAGATTCATGATTTTACAAATTTCCCTAGTCCAACTATTATGTTCATATACATTGCAACTTTGTTTTGGGAGGTCAGATGGGAGAATAATATTTATAACCTTGTTATGAATCACACTTTAGACATTAACAGATGTCATTTCACTCTAATCTTTTGCTCTTATTATACGTTACTTTGATTGACCATCGTCTAATTCTAACCTTTCCAATCACTAAAATTAGACTATTGTGTGCAGTTAGGCCTGTCTTAGCAAGGATGGAAGATGTTGAAGATGTAAATTAGACGAATATGGAGAAAAAACATAAATGTACACACTACAAGGAGCGCTTCATTTAGCGACGGCATAGAGCCGTCGGCGGCCGACGCTAGCCGTCGCTATATGCCGTCGCTATAACTGTCGTCGCCAACAGGAATAGCAACGGCGAGAGCGACGGCTCCGTCGCTTGTTTAACAACGGCTAGCGACGACCAATGGACACGTGTCATCTGACGTGTTAGTTGGTTAGTTTAATCGGGAAGCCGTTGCTATTCGTTGCAAAATAGATGTTGCTAGCCGTCGCTAATTTATGACCAAAAGGCCGTCGCTAGCCGTTGCTATATCTGAAACCATAAAACTGCAGTACACAGCGATTCCTTACCTACAATCCAATACACAACAATTCAATCCAAAAACCAATACCACACCACTATTATCTCACTATTTCATCGATACTCATCAACAACCAAACCATCATAACCATACAATCATCAAATACATAATAAAAACAAAAAAAAAACCTATCATAACACAAAACCGTTCAAACACATCATATTAGTCATGCACATATACAAACACTTCATACCACCGTCCACAAACTGTCATACACATGTCCAAACACATCATATAACATCGTATGTGCATTTAACATAGAAAAAATCGATTATATGAACATACCAGAGTCGAGTCAAAATAAGCACCTACACTACGAACTAATCCTCGTCTCCCTGATCCTCGTTCTCGTCTTCTTCTGATTCCTCGTTCTCGTCTTCCTCTCGATATACAACAGAATCACCTCCCTCTCCTCCCTCCCCAAGCATAAAGCCATGCTCTTGAAAGTAAATCGCGATGCGCTCGTCGATTTCCTGTTGCATCAGGCCTTTTCGCCAGTCCATCATCTCGTTCATCTGCTCTTGCATCCGCGCTATAGTCGCATCATCCATCGACCGCTTATAAGCACGCTGAACGGCCTGTAAAATAAATAATTTCACATTTAAGTTATTTAAACAAATTTTTACTACTTAGAGTTAAACATGAGTTTTTTCCATTAACTCATATTCTTGGTTTACATATTTATAAAGCATCGTGATTGTAGTAATTTACGTCTAAAAAAAGTCTTACCTCCTGATTGCTAAAACCATATCGCCTTCCTCGAGTAGGCTGATCAGTGATAGAATGCCATATGGCATCAGAATATGCAATTGTAAGCTCCTTTCCACTAGCCTCCATCGCTTTGGCAGCCTCTGCATCATACTCCCCCTGCAAGAGCAATATAATTAAGAAAAGTGTTATAAAATTTACTTGTGTACTATAATATGAACGGGTGTTAACATGTTCATTTATACGGATAAACAAATTAAGAAAAGTGTTATAAAATGACATTCTTGATATGTGCTGGGATACTATCCCAATGCGGCCAAGCGCCCTGCATTCTACTTGTGTAAGATTGCCTTGATACTTCTTAAATGAACTCTGCTGGCTCAATCTCAAATCCCTTGTGTAGATGTTAATGTAAACATTTCATAATATTTTAAATAATGTACATTGAAATAAATTTGAACATTTACCCGCCACTCTTCGGAAAAATCGCCGCCACTCGGCGAAGATCTGCCCCTGAACCGCTCGGATCAGATCCTGATCCTGCTCCAGGAGATGGTGAAGGAGTAGGCTGAGATGTACTCCTCGATCGTCGTCTATCGCCAGACATATCTGTCACAATCATATAATATGCATACAAAATAACTTGAATTATTAGCATTAGTCATCATTATCATAACAAAAATCAAGAACGAGAAGAACAATACTGCATAACGTAAATAGGCAACATTATCATTACATAAATCATACTAGTACAGAACGTAAGTAAATTCATACCTAAGAACAATCAACATCATTATTATTACATATCTCATAGTAGTACATAAATAACATAATTACATAACATCATTCTTCTTCATCATCTTCAGATCCAGACTCGGTTTCATACTCTATATCGTTTTCATCAGTACTTACAAATGCATCTACTAATACATTCGCTTCATCATTCAACAACCCAACATCAATGTCATCAGCTATTATTATTTCAGTATTTGGCTCTAAATCTGCTTGATACGCTGCTTCGTCTGGAATATTATTCCCATCAAATGTAAATCCTGCCTTTGTTTTAAAAACAGCTCACCAATCTGCTTTATCTTTTTTTAAGGATGGATACGGAGAAAAATAGACTTGTAATGCTTGCTTAGCTAATACAAAAGGATCATCCTTATAGTAATGCGATGTATGCCTTATTTCGATTAGCTTATAATCTTTGTGCACGTTGATTCCAAAACCAGGAACATTGCTAAACCAGTTGCATTTGAGCAAATAAACTTTCTCTATGGGCTGAACATAATATGTCAACTCTACAACTTGCGTTAAGACGCCGTAAAAATCTTTTATATGCTCCTCTGGATCATCACTACCTTTGACAAATACACCGCTGTTATACGTTAATTTTTCAGCTCCGTAGTCATTGGTGTTTAATTTATACAGATGTACTTCTACTACATCTGGGTTCCAATGCTTCAGATGTCTGCACTTACTACATGGACAATGAATGTCTACGTTATTCCGATTATTATATTTAGCGAATCTAATAAATTCTTGGACTCCATTACAAAAATGTTCCTTTATCGACCCTTTCTTACCAGTTCGGGGTTGATACATCCAACTGCGATCACGAAAATAATCGAACATTTTCCTGATTTGCAACAAATATGTTAGAAAGTTCGATCGAATGTAACACTTTATACTATTTTAATTCTTGTAAAATTTCATCTATAACTATTGCATGTTTTCGAATTTTTTGTTTATTTCTTTTTTACTTTGACGGCCGGTCTACCTACTTCCCATTACAAATATAATAACGTAAGCATATTTTATAAATTATTTCAGTTTAAACGGTTCAACAAAATTTCGGCAGCACTTCCCTTTGGTCCCTGTATCGTACACAGTTGCATGTACACAGGGAACAAATAGGAAATGCCATCGAAACTTTGTTAACCGTTTAAACTGAAATGACTTATAAAATATGCTTACGTTATTATATTTGTAACTTGTCCAATACTAGGACAAATCTAACGAATATTGTATCAGATGAATATAGATTTCCGTTTTGTGTAAAAACGAATACCCATATAACGATCATATGCAACACTTATCGGACGGGGCCAAATTTATCTAAGGGGTTCACATAAGTAGTCAAAAAACATTCAATCTAAGTTTAAACAAAAAAACAACACAAATGAAAAAAGTGCGTTTGTAATGACCCGGGTTTTTGACGACTTTGGTTATCACCATAAACTCACTGATGACTAACCAAACATCGAAAAATACTGATCATTAATGAAAGAAATTAGAGGGTGAGGAAAGATAAGATAGAAACTTAGAATAGAAGAAGAACACAATATCAAAGTAACACGAATCTCACAGCGGAACGAATAACATATAATATATATAACATAACTTGAAATATACATCTGTACTTGAATATACATCATTATCAAAGTACAACACTTACAACACAGCGGAAATAACTATAGCTATAAAATTCTAAAGCCTCCTGCTCCAGCTCTTCAAGTGTATCTGTAAAATCCCGACTACTTGACTGCCCGTACAAATTTAGGCACCCAAGAGTTTAGGGAAAATAACAAAATAAACTTCGGGTCAGTCATGGGACTGGTGTGAGTAAAACAGTTTAAAACAGTTCAAGCAGGTAATCGATATCTCATAAGACCACACCGTATAACGGAACGGGTTTTTCCCTTATGAGAATCCAAAAATCTTTATATCAAAAACCTTTTGATATTATAATAATGTCTATCAATACAACATAATAATCATCTAGCAGAAACGCTTTCATCTCACGTTCTACATATATAGTATACAATCAAAACCGCAGGCACGTATTGGGTAATGGATTTCCAACTATGACAAGGTATGGAACCACCTTTCGCTAGTGTACCTCTAGAAAGGAATACACTGGGTTCAACAAGAACATCTTGCGACCCGGCCACACATGACCGACCGCTCATTTCGCTTGAGTGTATCGAATGTATATCACCAACGGTTGGGATCAGCAACCGTTTCCCGAATGGGACAGTATCGACAATAGATCTTTAGAAGTAAATGAAACTCTAGATCTGGTGATTATACACCCTACTTCGGTGCGACCGACTTAGCCATGCTGCCTTCCCAATTTTTGTCATTTACTTGATGTGAGACTAGAAGCTACGCTTTATCATCACACCAGATTCACTTTGAATGCCACATCGTCAAATCCATCAAATCACTGATTGACGTCCTCAACCATACATTATGTGTTAGCTAAAAGAAGTTTCCTTCTCCGCTTCCACTCTTGGTACGATTGGAGAAATCAATATACGTGATCGTTTGGAAATACTCTGTCAGACATCCATCCATAAAAGTCGTCCAGGAATAGGATGAACCGAAGGCACTACTCTGTAAACAGGATAGCCCTTGCATAACTCCGTCTTCAATTTCCATTGGCATATATGATTCGCAACGCTTATGCCAATACAGAGTGGTTCTTTGGATAATAATCCAACCGATCTCTCCAAATTAACAACGTTAAAATGGTCAAAACTTCGATAGTCTGTGATTTAACTATCGAAGAAAAACAGGTGTGCAAACAACGATATTATTTCCAAATGGAAATTTATATCGATCAAACATCATTCAACATTTATCTCTTTATATCATTAATTTACTTATCTTCTGTTTTCCTATATTCAATATTTCTTATTTTCTATATTTGGAAAATATACGTTATTAACAATGGAAAACATTTCCATTTCTTGTTTTCTTTATTAGGAAACATTTCTGGTTTCTTATTTGGAAAACATTTCCAAAGCTTCTTCATTGGACTTAGACAGATGTTTAAACAAACCATCGCGATGCCAACTCAAACCATTTCCTTTAATTACTAAATTCACTTAACCATCCTTTACTATCGAACCTTAACCATTCCTTAGTTAAAAATGAAGTCAATCAAGTTGGGGTAATACTATCTCTCAGACCTTAACTGAACAACGTTTCTGACCTTGAAATAGACAAAGTTCACCCTTCTAATTCTTTAACAAACTTCCTTACTTAACTCTCTTTCAAATCTTTTCTATCCGATAATTCTTTCCTTCGATAAGGTTTATTCGATAACTCTATTCAATTTATTCTATTCACTTAACTCTCTTGATTTAACTCTAACTCTATTCACTTAACTCCTATCGATTTAACTTTAACTCTTTTCACTTAACTCCTATCGAATAAACTATATTCGATAACTCTTTTAATTCTATTTGAATAAACTATATATTCGATTAACTCCTTTTACTCTATTCGAATAAACTATATATTCGATTAACTCATTTATTCTATTTGAATAAACTATATTTGATTGACTCATTTGATTTAACTCTAATCGATTAAACTAACATCGATTAACTCCTTTTGATTAATCTAACATCGATTAACTCCTTTTACTTTCTATTCGAATAAACTATATTCGATTAACTCCTTTTACTTTCTATTAAACTATTTATTTATAAAGATTTACTTTTAGTAACGGTTCTTCACTTTACAAATGATTTCCTTCTTATAACAGTTTCCTTTTATAACATTTTTTTCCTTTTTCTAAATATCTCCTATTTATAAATATTCCAATTTATAAATATTTCTTATTTATAAATATTCCAGTTATAAATATTTTATTTTCAAATATCACTTTGAAAATATTCCCTTATCAACATTTCGGTATGTTATGATATTTAACACATCAAATCACGATGATCAATATCGTTCAAACACATATAATCGACAACAGATTATATATCACATCATATATTACAATATATGAATCACAGTAAAATAAATGTTGAGGAATCCAGTTGGATTCCTCCAACCTGTTTCCCTGCATCACAGATATTAAACAATATAGATAACATCACTTTCAGTTCCATATGATATATTATGTTGAACAGAATCAATATAGAAATTCAACTAACTGACTAGCAGTTCAATCAAACAGTCAACACACAGTCAATCAGCCAATATTTAACAGTTCTAAAAATACGTTATAAAAATATAAATGTTCAGAGTTGGTGAGTCTTACTCGCATTGGACTGTTATCGTTAAAAACGATTAACTCTCTTTGATTCAGACGGACAATTTATTTTGCAATAAATTGTAACGAGCTTCGATTCACTCCCCGTCAGTTCCATTGGGTAGCGTCCATCCATACGATCCTGTTGGATCTTGTTTCGTCTAATTCTGATAACGTATGAAGGAGATACGCATTTTAGAATTTAATATATAATTTAAATTAAAATAAACACAATATAACTCATATTGGGCTTAACTATCTCCCTTGGCCCATACCCTTTCATTGACCAGACCCGCTTCAGAATTTCCCTTCCTTCTTCACCGAATTAAAACTCCCGATGCCTGCTCCTTCCCTTCACCATAACCGAACTTCTCATCTCCCCTAGCTCCTTCTTCCCTTGTTTTAAATTCATACAAAAATCATCATTAAAACCCTCATCAAAATCTCCTCGACCCTGTACCCATCACTCACGATTCGATGCTCCTTTGTATACCGCGACACCCATGCCTCCCACGAAACCCGCGATGACTTCCATCACCGAACTTCCCAAATTTCTGTCTCGAGCTTCACCTCGACCTCCTGAACCCCAAACGACCAACAAAACCAAGTATCGATGCCTCAAAACTCCTAAAACCCGAACCCTAGGTCGCCATACCCAAAACCATCGTCGAAATCTCATGACCGAACAACCCAGAATGGGTACCAAACTGAAGAGCATCACTGCAGGAAACCGTACATATATAAATTAGGATTTATGAAATTTTGTTTGATTTTCTTTTGAAATTTCTTTTGATTTGGTTTTTTGCGTTTTAGAAGAGGAAGAAAAAGTTGCTGGTGGCTATATTTGTACACGATGAGATCCTTGAGGGTGCGGTTGTAAGAGAGGAAACGTGGTCCTTGTTTGGCCAAATAATATGTTAGGATAATTTGTTTAGATATTTTTGTTTAATTTATAATGTCATACTCGTCTTTAAAAATTCCTGTGATCACCCATGATACCCAAAAATCACGAAAATTGAAATGCTACTAGAGTTTGACATTGCGGACCCAATGAAACTGGTTTCGTCGAATTCTGACTTCATATGCTCACACAGCGTATTTTTAACCATCAAAATACTACCTGTTTTTCACTCTAAAAATCCGTACGACCACACAGTGACTCTAAAAATCACAAAACTAGAAATCTAACAACTATTTGACATTGCGGATCCAACAAAATTGGTTTCGTCGAATTCCGACTTTGTTTGTAAAAGTGGTTATTTAAAGCTCTAAATAGCCTATTTAAATATTTAAATTTAATTAAATTTAATATTTAAAAATAAATATTATCGTCTATATTCAAAGAGGAATACCATACAACTCAGAATAAATCCTATATGGATTTCTAACTTGATATTTCAATCTGGGTTGGCCCGAAAATCGATTTATATTGAAATTCCTTTTTAAAATATAAATAATTCCTTTATGAATTATAAAGGAATTCCACAGCGACTTTTCTGAAATTTGATTTGGACGTGAATCAAAATCTACACGACGAAATCCCGATTTTTCTCTTCCACTAGAAAGATATACTTCACCAGCTCCACACGTTTCTTGTTTCACAGAAATCCGGCTTAAAACGAATCCTGTACATTCAGTTGAAGTTCAAATCGCCAAATTACGAACTACAGCGCCATTTCAAGCTCGTTTATAATTATATTATAATTCTATGTTTAAACTACCGTTATTTAAATATATTCGTTATTCAAATTAAATTCTAAACTGAGTTAAATATCACAGATGATCCGGCTCACACCATATCGTCATTTCAGCCAATTCTGATTATTTCAGAATTAAATATATTATTTAATTTATTATTTTAATTAAATATTCACCATTATTAATTTCCACGACCATTAAATTCTCTAAACCACCATTTCAATAATTAAATAAATTAATTATAATACCTCTGCCAATGCGTGTCATTACAGCGTTTTTTGCGCTTCACTAATAGGTGCGTCTTAAACTTCAAAAAAGCTCCTTAGTTGCGCCTTGCGCCTTTTCCGTCTACATGTACTTTCATTTTGAGTTACTTTCAATTTATAAAATAACATAACAATGAAAATTATGAAGTATAAATTAGTTTAATTTACTTTTGGTTAATTTCAGTTTAAAGTTATAAATTATGAAGTTAATTAGTTTCAATTTTTGAACAATAAACTAAGATTTCAATTTTGCTAATATCATAGCAACAAATTTGTCAATTTTAGTTTGTTAATATTATAGCAACAAACTAAACTTTTAAGTTTGTCAATTTTAGTTAATATTACAACAACAATTTTTTTTTTGAATATTGCAAATGAATTCTTCAAATTTGTTTGGACCGACTATTATACCATTCCTTGGTGACATAATTAACCGTGCATGCATAGAGGGTCATCATTACACCGTTTCACAAGTCTTAATCAAGTTACTACCGCTAAACAATCACATTCACTTCATTTTTTCTCAAATGATACTACAACACAATCAACCTAAACACACAATCAACGTAAACCCAATTATATACATGATAATCGTCGTTGTCATGCTCCTAAATCAATTACATATGTGATTAATCAATGATTTCAACCACCTAATCAATTCCACTTATTCCCAAATCAATGTATAACATTATCGATATCATATGCATCTCACAACACAACAAATTTCATACCCATAAACAATCAATTTCAAACCTCATATAAACATACGAAACAGCCCTAAATAAGCCTAGATAACCCTAATTAAACATATAATAGGGATTAGAAGACATACCGGAATAATTTCATGTGTTTGGATGGAGTTTTGGATGAAGAAATCAACAGAATAAAGGAGGGGCGACGGTTGCAGGGTTTAAACCCTTTTTCCTTCTTTTTTTATGTCGTGAAACTGAATTGGGGAAAAAGCCACGGTGGCTGATATGATTATATCGAGCGACGGCTTGCAACGGCCGCTTTTTTAGCCATCGCTAGCCGTCGCCCATGCTCGTCGCAAAATGAGGCCCCTCTTGTTGTGACAATGTAAGATGGAAAACTGCAAATGTTTTTGAGCTCTTTTTTGCATAGACACATAGCTGATCATGTATTATATTTCATAATCATCATTTGGATACGTAGAATGTTTTTTAAACCGTCACTTGGATAAACTTGTGTCTATTAATATTGTGTTTAATGGAAGTTCGAATGTATTATCAAATCTTTAGAAACGTGTTAAAAATTTGTGTATAATTGTATTTTACTTTGCCTTTTAAGAATGTGTTTTTGATTATTTAATTGTTATATTTTTTAACACTAAATTATTACATACGGGTAATGGTCAAATATTTTATAAATTATTATAGACACAAAATTATATAAAAGACTATTTTGCAATTGTCATTTGTTGTTGCAAAAGAATCAGTTGCAACAACAAAGGCTAGTTGCAAAAAAATATACTGCAACATCTTGCTGCAACAGACAGAAAATGTTGTGAAAAGGGTCCGACTTTTTGCAACTACGGCTATACCTACAGGTGCGGGCCTATTGCGATTGGTCTATTGCCACGGACATTGCCTGTTACGAAAAGTGTTTTTTGTTGTAGTGAACAAAACTACCTTAGGCTATACTGCAAACTTTTCTACCCCTAAAACACTCATGCCCATTTCTTCGCCTATACCCAGCAAGCTCAAATCAAATTTAAGACAATAAGGAAAACGTCCATTTGAAAATTAAGAAGTGGTAGGGCAGTGATATAACATGCCATTGTACACGTGATTGACATTGTGCTCATCTATATTTTTCACCTCTCATATATATATATATATATATATATATATATATATATATATATATATATATATATATATATATATATATATATATATATATATATATATATATTGGGAGGTAGCAGAGGTGAGTTTCGCATGTGTTTGAGCTTCTAGTTGGTGCGATACTGTCCTTTGGAGCAACTATGCCTGGAAGTAAGGCAACCGAAAATGGGAAGGTAGCGAAAGAATGGCGCAGCCGGAGATTGGCAGTGGGGTGTATGGGGTAGCGTGAGCCTTGGTTGTACGTGTTGCACTGTTCTTCGATGCTGCATGGCAAGAAATAGAAAATATGGGGGAAGGCAGAAGTACAGATCGGCGTGAGTTTCCGCAACAAGGTGCAGGAGGTGGACGTGAGCGGTGTAATGAACTAGGTAGGAGAAGGAAGTTATATATGTGCGGAATGTCAGGGTGTGCTGAGCTGTTAATTCATGGAGTGGTAGCAAGGAAGAATAGAAGTGGAGTCTTCTGTTGACCGAAACAATTTTGAATATGGCAGTTGCGTTCGAAAGTTATCTCAACAGGAGAGGTCGGTATTGAAGATGATGCATCAGTTTCTATTTGTTCGGAGGGGGTGCATGGCTGTGCGTGGGAGGTTCAAATATACAGAAGGCGTCAGCTGTAACGTGGTGGTTTCCTTACATAGTTTTTGGTTGAAGAAATGGCCAAAGTTTGGCATGCGTGTAAACGCATGCAGATGGAATATATTAGGGGTAAAGCATGAAGCAACGTAGTGGGTTGACAACGGATTTACGATGAAGCAGTCTGGTGGTGCTCCAGGGCGTCGGTGGAAGGGCAGTTAATGAAGAAAGGAAACGAAGTACTGTGTGTAGAACCAAAGTGGGGAGGATTTCAGAAGTGTAAAATGTTGAACTGAGAGCTAACAAAGAAAGGAAGAACAAGAACAGCAGGTAACGGAAGCTAGGAGTGGAGGGGATACATTCGGAATATGGAATAGGTAAAATAGGAGTAGTATGGACAGTAAACTTTATGATTTCCTAAGTATAATTTTACATTAGCCTAATCTAGTCTATTATGCCTAATCACAATTTGGTAAGCCTAATCGAAAATTATGATTGCCTGCATTTAGTTGTGTATTATACCATACAATAGGCCAAAGCGTTTCTTTAAAAACCATACCTGATCTACTTAATGAACGTAAGGAAGGGATAGTTATTAATGTATACTAATTTACACACTGAATAATGTTGCATAGGTGATTTATATAACATGCCAAATCGCAAATAATGTAATGTCTAATTCTGGGTGTAGTATATTACGTAGGTAGAAGTAGAATGCGTGTATCCATGTGTAAGGTATTGCCTAATCAAGACTTGTATGAATGAAAGTTATAAATTTGCATTAAATAATTAGAATTAAGATAATTTACATAAGTAAATACTGTATTAAAATTGGAACCGTGCCGATGTGACAAAACAAAGGACATTGAGATCGTGCCGAAGGACGTGAAATTATAAAGCTGGTTTAAACAGAGTGAGGCACAGATGGAAATTTTAATTAGATTAAATTTTTGTTTAATTTAATTAAAACGAACTGTTTCAGCAACGGATGAAATCAAGGTGAGTTCAGCTTACTCAGTTATCCTGTTTATATTTTATACAAGCAGTGTTTTTATTTTGGGTGCAATATTTGCTGTTGATTGATGATTTGATGAATGTTTACATAAATGCTGAATATTTAAAACTATTCATTGATTAAATTAAACATTTGTTTAATTTAATCGAATTAAATCGTTATTTCAACGATTAGGTTCCAAACGAGGTATACTACCATGTTAGTTACGTCTATAATAATATAGACGTGTTAAATAAATAATTAAATGCTTGAATGTGTGTTGTTGACTGATTGTTGGCCATTATTAGTTAAACTGCTTATTCTGTTTATGGTGCTATATTAAATTTGAGGCCACCCATTTGAGGCAAGGACAGACAGGTTGGAGGGATCCAACCGGATTCCTCAAAAATATTGTTTACTTATATGAACTGTTAATCAATCTGATTGACTGTTGATTGTTGAATGTTGACCCCAAACCCAACACATGTGTGATATTAACCAATGAGTGATATTGATTGAGTATTTATCGGTGGATGGATTATAAATGAATCGGTTTATAAAGATTGATATACTGTTAGGAAAATCAATAGCACGAAAGTTATAAATTTGTTTTATAACTAAAAGCAGATTTGAAATCAATTTTATATAGATTATTTTTTACGAAAGTTTATTAAAGGAAATAAAATATTTATTGTTATCGAAGTATATTCTGTTGCGTAAGCAAATTAATATAAATTAACCAAATGGTTAAGGATGGAGTGAATTGTTTTAAATAACAATCAACAAAGAATATTTAATTTAATTAGATTATTAATTAAATTTAATAAGATTATTTAAATTGATTTTTAAATTAATTTAAAGGGAGGATTTAATTAATTGTTTCGAACGAACAATTAATTGCAATTATTTAAATTAATTAGATTGTTAATTTAACCAATTGAAATTATTTACATTAATTTTATTTATTAATAACTAAATGTAAAAGGTTAACAGATTAACCTTGTTTTAAGTTGACTAAGTCAACTGCTTATCCAGAATTGATCATTGGACAATTGTTGAATTTTTAATTATTATTTAAATAACACTAAAGGGAAGATTTACTATTATAATTGGTTTCTAAAATAATTAGGATTCATTATTATATAATAATAATGAAAGTAATAATTTTTGAAGTTAAGTGCCTCAACTACAAGTTATGAAGTTGTATTGCCTTATGTGAAGTTTAACTGGAATGGTAAGCGAATTTATATTTAATTTGAACCCATAGTAAGAATTCTATTGGTTGGATATCTATAAATCCAAATTTAGTAATTAAACAGGTAAGTTGTAAATAAATTAATCAAAACAAGTTCAAAGTGGATTTATTAATCTGAATTGGAAAGAAGGATTTTTAAAAGGAAATAGATGGAGTTAAACCAATGTTTTAAAATCATATGGTAAGTAGAAGCGTTAGTAGGGCTGTCAACGGATACTTTCGGATACGGATAGTGCCATATCTGTATCCGCATCCGAAACCATTTTCGGATATCGGATATCCGCATCCGCGGATACAGACGGATTTCGGATAATTATCCGCTCCGCCAATGGTTGATAAATCAGTGAACATAAATGAATTTTTTAAGCTTAATATTAAGCTTTTTCAACCCAATTGATTACAAAAGTGCTAAAAATAAATAAATATGATGATAATATATAATTTTGAGCGATTAGCGTGCATTTAGTAGACTTTTAATTTTGCAAAATAATAAATTAGCATATTCAATTATGTTAAAATACACATAATTTAAGCTATAATCGTAAAAAAAAGCGGACGGATAATTTTGGATGCGGATATGCCTATATCCGCATCCGCATCCACTTTTTCGGATATCGGATATTTATCCGCTTTTCGGATGCGGAAGCGGACGGATTTCGGATTTTTCGGATATCCGTTGACGGCCCTAACCGTTAGTAAATTTATTTAAAATAAGATTCGGTGATAAACTTCTATCCCTTTCGAATATAATAATGTTGCCGTCTCAAGGTCTGAGAGGTAAATAAAATACCCCAACTTGTAATAACTTCATGATTATCCAAGGATGTTATTAGTTTAGAGATAATGGTGGTGAAGGAGATTAAAAGAATATTTCCATGAAGGATATATAAACTATAATTCAAAGAATTATAGGTTGGATAATTTGATTTGGAAATAAGAAGTGGGAAAGGGCGATAATCCAAATGTTCGGAGATTTAGAAATTAATTAACAACTAAAGGGGCCAAGTGATGTTGTATACTGAACTAATGAATCCATTTTATTTTCTATGGATGATGATTATTTATTTTGATAGTTAAAACACCGACTATCAAAATCTGGCCAAGTCGATTATTGGTATGGAAAGACCGGGATCGAAGTTATATTCGAAAAGCATTCTGACCAGCAAATACGTAGAACGTTCGAATATCAGAAGACGGTCGAAGTGGAGCATTGAAGACTGTGGATCTTCATAAATAAGGATTGTTTGTTGAATTTCTCTGGCTAGCAACCAAAGGTTTTTATACTATGATTTGGTCGTGGTTGGGATTTTGCGGATTGTAAGGACTTCTCACTACTGATCCATAGGGTAACTCAAGGATGCAGTAGGAGGGTGCCTTCGGTTCATCCTGTTCCTGGATGACTTGTATGGATGAGTGTCTGACAGAGTATTTCCAGATGGTCACGTACATTGATTTCTTCAAACGTGCCTAGTATATTTTTGAGGCTGTCAATTAGTGATCTGATGGAATGACGATGTGACACTCAAAGTGAATGGTGGTTGTATGTTTAAAAAGATGACGTAGCCTCAAGCCTCATTAACCGGGAAATGAAAAAAATCGGGCATTCAGCATGGCTAGTTGGGTCATACCCAAGCAGGGTGTACTATCACCATCTAGAGAAATTCCCTTTTACTTCTTAATCTATATTTCGCTACTGCTGCTTTCGGAAACGGTGGTTTGAGCCTAACCGTTGGTGGTAATATATTCGATACACTAAAGCTAAATGAGTGGTCGGTCATGTGTGGCCGGGTTGCAAGACGTTCTTGTTGAACCCTAGTGTTGTAATGGCGCGTTTTGTAAGGTATAATAATTAAGTTATTTAATTATTTAAATAACGAATATATTAAATAAACGATAGTTGAATGTATAAATTATAATAATAATTATAATCGAGCCGTAACGACGCGGCAGTTCGCTATTCGACGATTCGAACTTTAAACGAATATACATAAGCCGTTTTAAATCGGATTTCTGTGAAACAAGAAACGTACGGAGCTGGTGGAGTATATCTTTCTAGTGGAAGAGAAAAATCGAGATTTCGTACAGTAAATTCTTATTTACGCCCAAATCAAATTTCAGAAAAAGTCGTTGTGGAATTCCTTTATAATTAGTAACGCTTTATTACATTATAAAAGGGTTTTCAATGTATTTGAATATCGGGTTTGAATTTAGACACGGTTCTTTTGAGACGTAGTGATAATTTAATTTTTAGAATTTTATCGTAATTTTTAATTAATTAAATATGCAACTTTTTATTTGGAGTATTTTGCACCCTGTAATCGATATTTTGGGGTTCCACAATATGAGTTAATCTACCGGTATTATTATGCTTTCTGGATCGTGATACATTGCTTACCACGACTATACTTTTATTTTCGCCATTAGCTGTTGTACGTGAAAGAAACTTTGTACATTTGGGGTACATAACCTTGTAAAATAAAAGTATACGTATCCTCCCTTATCTTTTCTTTTATTACTTGGTTGTCCCTTAGCCAACTTGGTTGTTCCTCAGCCTCCAAGATACCATGGTCTGTGCCGCTCCACGTTTGTCTATATACCATCCTTTGCACTTCACGTTACTTCACCATTAAGTGTTTGGTACTCTAAACAGCAAAGTAACCCAACTCTATAAATGTACACACACAGAACTTCACTTTGGTTTTGGCTACAACGAAAGACATTTTCATTTCTTCTTTCTCCACCGAAACATCATCCGTTCTAGAAAAAAAAACTAAAATGCCCCACAAAAAAAAAAGCAAACAAAGAAGGAAAGAGTCGGGACAAGAACAGAGCAGCGTGAGGGCTTCAACCTCATAGGGCTTTCATTTGGTTCGGCTACTTTGATTTGCTTGGTTCTTGGTGCAGCAAACACCGGGGTTCGGAAGTTTCTATCCATGAGCCGATGAAGGGATAAATCGCGATAGTGGGAGAAGATGTCGAGTTGGAAAACGATATGGCGGGGTTGTAGAGCGTTGAACGCAGATGAGATTGGTGAGGCTAGTTGCTTATTTCGTGGAATGAGGGATGAGCGACGGCGGAGTCGGAATTTGCAGTGAGGCGTCAAGCTTCATGATTTGGTTATGAGGATGATGATGTTTCAAAGAGAAAGGGGTTGACGGGTTTAATGTGGGAATCGATCAAGGGATAAGGAAGAGAGTACGGTGTAGGAAATACTGAAAGGGAGCAGTAGTGTTTAAACGATTTGGGGAAGAATGGTAATAGCGGGTGCGGGTTAAAGGAATGATGGGCCTGATGTTAACGTTAAGGCCAAAGAAGAAATAAAAGGTTAAGCCCATTTCTTTTAAGGAAATTGAATTTTATTTAAATTAAAAATGTGTGAAATCTTGTAAATTCAATATCGTAGTCGTATGTGATCAGAAATTCGCAAACTTGAATCCGTTGGAATCGTATGGACGGGAGCAACACAATGAGACTGACCGGGAGAGAATCCGAGCCCGTTACAATTTATAGCAAAATAAATTGTCCGACTGAGTCGAATAACGCAAACCGTTATTCAACGATTAATGCGTCAATGTGAGTAAATCTCACTAACTCTGAACAGTTTATAATTTCATGTTGTATCGTTAGAACTGTTAAAATTGTCTGTTTGACTGTGTGTTGATTGAACTGCTAGTCAGTTAGTTAAATTTCTATATTGATTCTGTTTAACAGAATATATCATATGGAACTGAAAGTGATGTTAACTATATTGTCTAACATCTGTGATGCAGGGAAACAGGTTGGAGGAATCCGACTGGATTCCTCAACAGTTATTTTATTGTTTTTCATATATTGTTATATGATGTGATATAAAATCTGTGGGAAATTATATGTGCTTGGATGATATTGAACATCATGATTTGATATGATTGAATACCATAACATACCGAATGTTGATAAGGGGATTTTCAATGTTTATATTGAAAATGAATCTTATTTATAAAATCGATAGGATTTTATAAAAGGAAAACATTTATTTAATTTGAAAAAGGAAACATTTATTTAGAAAATAAATGAAATAAAATAGAAACATTTATTTAGAAAATAAATGAATTAGAATATAAAGGAATATTTATTTTAGGAAATAAATAAAGGAACATTTATTTAGATTATAAATAAATGAAATAAAGGAATATTTATTTAGGGAATAAATAAAGGAACACTTGTTCGGAAAATAAATAGAATTATACAAGGATAGATTTAAACACGTGCTTCGCACACGGTATAACATGATATGGATTTAAATGAGATATTAAATAGGAAATCTATTTTAAACAGATAAATTGAAGTAGATTAATTTATAAATAATGTTTTATAAATTAAATAAATTATTTATCGTTGATAAATGGAATATATATAAGTCTGGACTTATATAGAGAAGTAGAAACGTTATTAAAAGGACATTTATAAAGTGAAGAACCGTTACTAAAAGTAAATCTTTATAAATGGATAAACGTTGTAAAAAGTAAATCTTTATCAATGGATAAACGTTGTAAAAAGGAAATCTTTTGAAATGAATAAACGTTAATAAAGGGAGTTAATCGAATTTAGTTATTCGAAATGAGTTATTCGAATTAGATATTTGAATAGAGTTAAACACATTAGAGTGATTCGAATTACTTATTCGAATAGAGTTAAACAAAGTAATTTGTTAGGTTAACCAAAGCAAGTTAGTCGAGTTAATCAAAGTAATTGGTTAAGTTAACCGAAGTAAATTAGTTAAGATAAACTAAGTGGTTAATCGAAGTGAATTAGTCAAGTTAAACTAATTGGTTAATCGAAGTAAATTAGTTGGGTTAATCAAAGTGAATTAGCTGAGTTAAACTAAGTAAATCGGTTAGAGTTAATCAAAGTGAATTAACTAAGTTAAACTAAGTGGATTAGTTCCGTTAATCGAGACAAGTAAATCAAGTTAGGTTAAACCATTTGAGTTAACCAGTTAAAGTGACCAGTTAAAGTTGACCAGTTAGAGTTGACCAGTTAAAGTTGACCAGTTAAAGTGACCAGTTAAAGTTGACCAGTTAGAGTTGACCAGTTAAAGTTGACCAGTTAAAGTTGACCAGTTAAAGTTGACCAGTTAGAGTTGATCAGTTAGAGTTACTCAGTCAGAGTTGACCAGTTAGAGTTGACCAGTTAGAGTTATCCAAGTGGAGTAAATCGAGTAGAGTTGCCGAATATCACTTATTCGAAGTAGAGTTATAGAATATAGTGTATTCGAGGGAAGAGTAATCGAATATAGTTTATTCGAGTGGAGAAATCAAATGTTATTCATTTAAGAAGAGTTACCGAATATTATTTATTCGAAGAGTAGTTATCGAATATTGGTTATTCGAAGTTAGTTAATCCAAAGGAGTTATTCGAAGTTAGTTAATCCAAAGGAGTTATTCGAAGTTAGTTAATCCAAAGGAGTTATTCGAAGTTAGTTAATCCAAAGGAGTTATTCGAAGTTAGCTAATCCAAAGGAGTTATTCGAAGTTAGTTAATCCAAAGGAGTTAGTCGAAGAGTTAATCGAATATAGTTATTCGAAAGAAGGTGTTAATCGAATATAGTTATTCGAGTAAAGTTAAAAGAGTTAATCGAATATAGTTATTCGAAAGAAGGTGTTAATCGAATATAGTTATTCGAGTAAAGTTAAAAGAGTTAATCGAATTTAGTCATTCGAAATGAGTTATTCGAATTAGATATTTGAATAGAGTTAAACACATTAGAGTGATTCGAATTACTTATTCAAATAGAGTTAAACACGTAAGAGTTAATTGAATATTAGTTATTCAATTAGAGTTAAATCGAATTTAGTTATTCGAAAGGAGTTAATCAATTTGAGTTAAGTTAATCGATTTGAATTAAGTTGAATCGAAATGGAGTAAATCGATTATAATTAAGTTAATCGAGTTAGAGTAAATCGAATATTGGTTATTCGAAGGTAAGTTATTCGAATTAGTTATTCGAAGGAGTTAATCAAATGAGTTGATCCAAAGGAGTTAGTCGAATATTAGTTATTCGAATAGAGTTAAAGGAGTTATCAATTTTAGTTTGATCGAAAGGAGTTATCGATTAGTAAATCGAAAGGAGATTTTCGAATATAGCATATTCGAAAGAAAGAGATCGAATATTGTTTATTCGAAAGAGAGAGATTTCGAATATGAGTTATTCGAAGAGAGATAATCGAATATAGGTTATTCGAAGAAGAGTTAATCAAATAGAGATTACTCGAAAGAGAGTTATACGTCAAATTCGATTATAGCGAATTCGGGAAAGTACTATTTACTTTCCAGGGTTTAAATCAAGATTTAGTTATTGATTTAGAATTTAGCTGTCTGTTAAATTATTCGAGTTAGGAAATAAATTTATAATTTAGGTTAGATATTTTAGGGGTAGGAATTATAACGTTATAGTTATAATCAAACACTGTCATATAAGAAGTGGATTCGTAACCTGAATCCGAGAATTTGCGTAAACAGATGATTGTAAAAAGTGAGTGATGAGCTTCATCTATTTCACAGTAAAGGACGTTGTTCAATTAAGGTCTGCGAGGTAATTATACCCCAACTTGATTGACTTCAGAACTGACAAAGGAATAGTTGTGGTTCGATAGAAAAGGTTGATTTGAAATATAGTTAAGTAATAAGCGATTAATGGATTGAGCGTAACGATGTTTTATACAACGTTCATTGAAAATCCGTAAATGAGTTTTGGAAACGTTTTCCCAATATAGTCAGATATGTTTTCTAAACATAGAAAATGAAATGTTTTCATGATAAGAATTTAAGAAATAGAGTTAAGCAAATTCATAAACTGACTGGAGAGGGTAAGTTGAACGGTTTTCTAAGTGACGATCGGATGTTGGTTTCGACCTTCCGGATTGATACTTAGAGAATTGTTCTCATACTAGTTACAGTTAGGGACTGATAGTTGCGAAATAATAGTGATGTGAAAATAAGCTATGGAAATGTTTTCCAATGATTAATAACAGATATTTTCTAAATATATGAAATAAGGAAATATGAACATATGATGATTGATCGATCGAATTTCCATTTGGAAATAAGATCGTGGTTTGTGCACCGACATGTTTTCATTTGATAGTTGAATCACAGACTATCAAAGTTTTTACCATTTTAACGTTGTTAATATGGAGAGACCGGTTGGATTATTATCCAAAGAACCACTCTGTATTGGCATAAGCGTTTCGAGCAATATATGCCAAAGATAAATTGAAGACGGAGTAAAGTGCAAGGGCTGTTGTATAAGTCTTAGATAACAGTGACTAAGATGGATATACTGAATAGTGCCTTCGGTTTGTCCTGTCCCAGGACAACGTATATGGAAGAAGGTCTGACAGAGTATATCCAATGGATCGCGTAAGTTGATCTGTTCAAACGTATTCACGTTTGGTGGCGGAGGAATTCGTTTCTCTTAGCTGTATACCCGTGTTATTTTTGGATAAGTCAATTTGTGATTTGGTGGGTATGACGATGTGGCATTCAAAGTGAATGGTTATCAGATGTTCTGAAGATAGACGTAGCTTCTAGCCTCACACCAGGAAGTAACAAAAGTTGGGCTAGGCAGCATGGCTAGTTGGGTCATTCCCAAGCAGGGTGTATTGTCACCGATCTAGGGAATATCAATATTTATACTTCTTTTTGATTCTGTATCTTCGAATGACGGTTGGATGGCCTACAACCGTGGTGGCAATATATTCGCGACACTCAAGCTAAATGAGTGAGCGGTCATGTGTGGCCGGGTTGCAAGACGTTCTTGTTGAACCCTGAGTGTATCACCTCTAGAGTACACTATTCAGAAGGTGCTCCCATACCTTGTCTGTTGAAATCCATTCTCCGATAAGCGCCCTGCAGTTTATGATTTTATACTATGTATGTAGAACGTGAGATGCAAGCGTTTCTGCTAGATTGATACCTATTTGTACTTAGACATTATTATAATATCACAATAATATTGCTTGTCAAAGTTGTTTAGATACTCATAAGGAAAAACCCGTTCCGTATTCACGGCGTGGTCTTATGAGATATCATATACCTGTTCAATTGTTTTAAACTGTTTTACTCATACCAGTCCCATGACTGACCCGGAGTTTACTTTGTTGTTTTCCCTAAACTCTTGGGTGCCTAAATTTGTACGGGCAGTCAAGTAGTCGGGATTTACAGATATACTTGGAGAGCTTGGAGCAGAAGGCTGCAAGATTCTATAGCTATAGTTATTTCCGCTGTGTTGTAAGTGTTGTACTCTGATAAGTGCTATTGTATATATATAACTATGTACTTCAAAGTTATGTTATATATTATATGTTATTCGTTCCGCTGTGAGATTCGTGTTACTCTGATGATTCTGATGTTCTTCTTCTTCTTCTATTCTATTAGTTCTATCTTTTCTTTCTCACCTTCTAAATTCTTTCACTAACGTCTCGGAAATTCTGACTCCCGAGGAGTCGGAAATTTCCAGCCGTTACAGTTGGTATCAGAGCTTAAGTTAAGTGATTACCTTGGCTCTGTGGCATAACTCGATAGAGATGGGATTAGTAATATCGTAGATTGAGTTTGAGTGTATATATATGAGCGCGTAATTGTTATTCAATATAAAATGGTTTTATATTGTGGAGACTCATTGGTTGAGTGGCTTATGAATTCTGGTCGAGCAGTTTGATCCACTGTATCGATAAGGGTTACTAAACATTCGAATACGATGAACCGTCATGGTATGTTTTGAAAGAGGGTAAATGAAATAATTTTTCCCAAAATATATTTGTTTATAGAAGAAATATATATCTTGAAATTATTATAGTATATTGATTGTGTTGGTGGTTATTATAATCGAATAAGATTATAAAAAGGTGAAAGGGTTATAAATGACCAATCAGAATTCATATGAAAGTAATATATGAAATAGTTTGAATTAAATATGAATTTAAATCAAAATTTGGAATTTAAAATAAGGAAATTTTAAGTTCCTGGGAGATTTTGAAAATGTTTTTCAAATTGAAAATGATATAGTATTGAACTCACTTCAATAGCTGGAAAATAGATTTTGATGATGAATCTAGACATCATCAGTGTTCATTTTCGAGTTCTAAGTGACGGATTACTACCAAAGGTTTTGATTTTGAATTGTTTTGAGAAAACAAGTTGTTTAGAAATTCAAAGGTTCTGAATTGGCATTATGATTTCAAATTGATTTGAAAGAAACCCAGGAACTTAAGTTCTGGAATTAAAATTTAACTAATGAAGTTAAATAAAATGAGATGGTAAAAATAAATTGAAATTTAACTTGAACCGAGTTAAATAAAATTGAATTGGATTAGAGATAATCTAGAATGGAACCAAATTGATAAGTCAATAATTTGGAATTTGATATTAGAGTTCGAATGAAATTCGATTTGGATTTGAGGATATGAACTGATTGGAGATCAATTGGAATGGATAACATTGGTATATGTTGAAGTGGTAGCAGATGAAAGGGATAGAGTTAAATTCCCGACAAAAAGGTACAAGTTTATATCATATATGAGTTTGGATTTTTATGAGCCGAATTAGCAAGCCGCTTGGCTATTTTGGTTTCTTTTGGATTGGAGGAGGCCTAGAGAGGCGAGTTGTGGTTTGTCATATTGACCAATACAAAGGAAGTTATGGCGAAATTTTTTCGAAAATTCCAGGCGTTAGAACATTCTCATGATTTATGGAAATTCTGTTAGCCAGAATGAATTAATAATTTAATTGAAAATTTAATGGTTCAGTTGAAACTGGAGTTGAGAAGTAAACTAAAAGATATTTGAATCTAGTTAGTAAAGTTGGTAGCATTTTCCTAGCTTAGCAATTTCGAGGACGAAATTATTTTAATGGTGGAAGTCTGTAATGGCGCGTTTTGTAAGGTATAATAATTAAGTTATTTAATTATTTAAATAACGAATATATTAAATAAACGATAGTTGAATGTATAAATTATAATAATAATTATAATCGAGCCGTAACGACGCGGCAGTTCGCTATTCGACGATTCGAACTTTAAACGAATATACATAAGCCGTTTTAAATCGGATTTCTGTGAAACAAGAAACGTACGGAGCTGGTGGAGTATATCTTTCTAGTGGAAGAGAAAAATCGAGATTTCGTCGAGTAAATTCTTATTTACGCCCAAATCAAATTTCAGAAAAAGTCGTTGTGGAATTCCTTTATAATTAGTAACGCTTTATTACATTATAAAAGGGTTTTCAATGTATTTGAATATCGGGTTTGAATTTAGACACGGTTCTTTTGAGACGTAGTGATAATTTAATTTTTAGAATTTTATCGTAATTTTTAATTAATTAAATATGCAACTTTTTATTTGGAGTATTTTGCACCCTGTAATCGATATTTTGGGGTTCCACAATATGAGTTAATCTACCGGTATTATTATGCTTTCTGGATCGTGATACATTGCTTACCACGACTATACTTTTATTTTCGCCATTAGCTGTTGTACGTGAAAGAAACTTTGTACATTTGGGGTACATAACCTTGTAAAATAAAAGTATACGTATCCTCCCTTATCTTTTCTTTTATTACTTGGTTGTCCCTTAGCCAACTTGGTTGTTCCTCAGCCTCCAAGATACCATGGTCTGTGCCGCTCCACGTTTGTCTATATACCATCCTTTGCACTTCACGTTACTTCACCATTAAGTGTTTGGTACTCTAAACAGCAAAGTAACCCAACTCTATAAATGTACACACACAGAACTTCACTTTGGTTTTGGCTACAACGAAAGACATTTTCATTTCTTCTTTCTCCACCGAAACATCATCCGTTCTAGAAAAAAAAAACTAAAATGCCCCACAAAAAAAAAAGCAAACAAAGAAGGAAAGAGTCGGGACAAGAACAGAGCAGCGTGAGGGCTTCAACCTCATAGGGCTTTCATTTGGTTCGGCTACTTTGATTTGCTTGGTTCTTGGTGCAGCAAACACCGGGGTTCGGAAGTTTCTATCCATGAGCCGATGAAGGGATAAATCGCGATAGTGGGAGAAGATGTCGAGTTGGAAAACGATATGGCGGGGTTGTAGAGCGTTGAACGCAGATGAGATTGGTGAGGCTAGTTGCTTATTTCGTGGAATGAGGGATGAGCGACGGCGGAGTCGGAATTTGCAGTGAGGCGTCAAGCTTCATGATTTGGTTATGAGGATGATGATGTTTCAAAGAGAAAGGGGTTGACGGGTTTAATGTGGGAATCGATCAAGGGATAAGGAAGAGAGTACGGTGTAGGAAATACTGAAAGGGAGCAGTAGTGTTTAAACGATTTGGGGAAGAATGGTAATAGCGGGTGCGGGTTAAAGGAATGATGGGCCTGATGTTAACGTTAAGGCCAAAGAAGAAATAAAAGGTTAAGCCCATTTCTTTTAAGGAAATTGAATTTTATTTAAATTAAAAATGTGTGAAATCTTGTAAATTCAATATCGTAGTCGTATGTGATCAGAAATTCGCAAACTTGAATCCGTTGGAATCGTATGGACGGGAGCAACACAATGAGACTGACCGGGAGAGAATCCGAGCCCGTTACAATTTATAGCAAAATAAATTGTCCGACTGAGTCGAATAACGCAAACCGTTATTCAACGATTAATGCGTCAATGTGAGTAAATCTCACTAACTCTGAACAGTTTATAATTTCATGTTGTATCGTTAGAACTGTTAAAATTGTCTGTTTGACTGTGTGTTGATTGAACTGCTAGTCAGTTAGTTAAATTTCTATATTGATTCTGTTTAACAGAATATATCATATGGAACTGAAAGTGATGTTAACTATATTGTCTAACATCTGTGATGCAGGGAAACAGGTTGGAGGAATCCGACTGGATTCCTCAACAGTTATTTTATTGTTTTTCATATATTGTTATATGATGTGATATAAAATCTGTGGGAAATTATATGTGCTTGGATGATATTGAACATCATGATTTGATATGATTGAATACCATAACATACCGAATGTTGATAAGGGGATTTTCAATGTTTATATTGAAAATGAATCTTATTTATAAAATCGATAGGATTTTATAAAAGGAAAACATTTATTTAATTTGAAAAAGGAAACATTTATTTAGAAAATAAATGAAATAAAATAGAAACATTTATTTAGAAAATAAATGAATTAGAATATAAAGGAATATTTATTTTAGGAAATAAATAAAGGAACATTTATTTAGATTATAAATAAATGAAATAAAGGAATATTTATTTAGGGAATAAATAAAGGAACACTTGTTCGGAAAATAAATAGAATTATACAAGGATAGATTTAAACACGTGCTTCGCACACGGTATAACATGATATGGATTTAAATGAGATATTAAATAGGAAATCTATTTTAAACAGATAAATTGAAGTAGATTAATTTATAAATAATGTTTTATAAATTAAATAAATTATTTATCGTTGATAAATGGAATATATATAAGTCTGGACTTATATAGAGAAGTAGAAACGTTATTAAAAGGACATTTATAAAGTGAAGAACCGTTACTAAAAGTAAATCTTTATAAATGGATAAACGTTGTAAAAAGTAAATCTTTATCAATGGATAAACGTTGTAAAAAGGAAATCTTTTGAAATGAATAAACGTTAATAAAGGGAGTTAATCGAATTTAGTTATTCGAAATGAGTTATTCGAATTAGATATTTGAATAGAGTTAAACACATTAGAGTGATTCGAATTACTTATTCGAATAGAGTTAAACAAAGTAATTTGTTAGGTTAACCAAAGCAAGTTAGTCGAGTTAATCAAAGTAATTGGTTAAGTTAACCGAAGTAAATTAGTTAAGATAAACTAAGTGGTTAATCGAAGTGAATTAGTCAAGTTAAACTAATTGGTTAATCGAAGTAAATTAGTTGGGTTAATCAAAGTGAATTAGCTGAGTTAAACTAAGTAAATCGGTTAGAGTTAATCAAAGTGAATTAACTAAGTTAAACTAAGTGGATTAGTTCCGTTAATCGAGACAAGTAAATCAAGTTAGGTTAAACCATTTGAGTTAACCAGTTAAAGTGACCAGTTAAAGTTGACCAGTTAGAGTTGACCAGTTAAAGTTGACCAGTTAAAGTGACCAGTTAAAGTTGACCAGTTAGAGTTGACCAGTTAAAGTTGACCAGTTAAAGTTGACCAGTTAAAGTTGACCAGTTAGAGTTGATCAGTTAGAGTTACTCAGTCAGAGTTGACCAGTTAGAGTTGACCAGTTAGAGTTATCCAAGTGGAGTAAATCGAGTAGAGTTGCCGAATATCACTTATTCGAAGTAGAGTTATAGAATATAGTGTATTCGAGGGAAGAGTAATCGAATATAGTTTATTCGAGTGGAGAAATCAAATGTTATTCATTTAAGAAGAGTTACCGAATATTATTTATTCGAAGAGTAGTTATCGAATATTGGTTATTCGAAGTTAGTTAATCCAAAGGAGTTATTCGAAGTTAGTTAATCCAAAGGAGTTATTCGAAGTTAGTTAATCCAAAGGAGTTATTCGAAGTTAGTTAATCCAAAGGAGTTATTCGAAGTTAGCTAATCCAAAGGAGTTATTCGAAGTTAGTTAATCCAAAGGAGTTAGTCGAAGAGTTAATCGAATATAGTTATTCGAAAGAAGGTGTTAATCGAATATAGTTATTCGAGTAAAGTTAAAAGAGTTAATCGAATATAGTTATTCGAAAGAAGGTGTTAATCGAATATAGTTATTCGAGTAAAGTTAAAAGAGTTAATCGAATTTAGTCATTCGAAATGAGTTATTCGAATTAGATATTTGAATAGAGTTAAACACATTAGAGTGATTCGAATTACTTATTCAAATAGAGTTAAACACGTAAGAGTTAATTGAATATTAGTTATTCAATTAGAGTTAAATCGAATTTAGTTATTCGAAAGGAGTTAATCAATTTGAGTTAAGTTAATCGATTTGAATTAAGTTGAATCGAAATGGAGTAAATCGATTATAATTAAGTTAATCGAGTTAGAGTAAATCGAATATTGGTTATTCGAAGGTAAGTTATTCGAATTAGTTATTCGAAGGAGTTAATCAAATGAGTTGATCCAAAGGAGTTAGTCGAATATTAGTTATTCGAATAGAGTTAAAGGAGTTATCAATTTTAGTTTGATCGAAAGGAGTTATCGATTAGTAAATCGAAAGGAGATTTTCGAATATAGCATATTCGAAAGAAAGAGATCGAATATTGTTTATTCGAAAGAGAGAGATTTCGAATATGAGTTATTCGAAGAGAGATAATCGAATATAGGTTATTCGAAGAAGAGTTAATCAAATAGAGATTACTCGAAAGAGAGTTATACGTCAAATTCGATTATAGCGAATTCGGGAAAGTACTATTTACTTTCCAGGGTTTAAATCAAGATTTAGTTATTGATTTAGAATTTAGCTGTCTGTTAAATTATTCGAGTTAGGAAATAAATTTATAATTTAGGTTAGATATTTTAGGGGTAGGAATTATAACGTTATAGTTATAATCAAACACTGTCATATAAGAAGTGGATTCGTAACCTGAATCCGAGAATTTGCGTAAACAGATGATTGTAAAAAGTGAGTGATGAGCTTCATCTATTTCACAGTAAAGGACGTTGTTCAATTAAGGTCTGCGAGGTAATTATACCCCAACTTGATTGACTTCAGAACTGACAAAGGAATAGTTGTGGTTCGATAGAAAAGGTTGATTTGAAATATAGTTAAGTAATAAGCGATTAATGGATTGAGCGTAACGATGTTTTATACAACGTTCATTGAAAATCCGTAAATGAGTTTTGGAAACGTTTTCCCAATATAGTCAGATATGTTTTCTAAACATAGAAAATGAAATGTTTTCATGATAAGAATTTAAGAAATAGAGTTAAGCAAATTCATAAACTGACTGGAGAGGGTAAGTTGAACGGTTTTCTAAGTGACGATCGGATGTTGGTTTCGACCTTCCGGATTGATACTTAGAGAATTGTTCTCATACTAGTTACAGTTAGGGACTGATAGTTGCGAAATAATAGTGATGTGAAAATAAGCTATGGAAATGTTTTCCAATGATTAATAACAGATATTTTCTAAATATATGAAATAAGGAAATATGAACATATGATGATTGATCGATCGAATTTCCATTTGGAAATAAGATCGTGGTTTGTGCACCGACATGTTTTCATTTGATAGTTGAATCACAGACTATCAAAGTTTTTACCATTTTAACGTTGTTAATATGGAGAGACCGGTTGGATTATTATCCAAAGAACCACTCTGTATTGGCATAAGCGTTTCGAGCAATATATGCCAAAGATAAATTGAAGACGGAGTAAAGTGCAAGGGCTGTTGTATAAGTCTTAGATAACAGTGACTAAGATGGATATACTGAATAGTGCCTTCGGTTTGTCCTGTCCCAGGACAACGTATATGGAAGAAGGTCTGACAGAGTATATCCAATGGATCGCGTAAGTTGATCTGTTCAAACGTATTCACGTTTGGTGGCGGAGGAATTCGTTTCTCTTAGCTGTATACCCGTGTTATTTTTGGATAAGTCAATTTGTGATTTGGCGGGTATGACGATGTGGCATTCAAAGTGAATGGTTATCAGATGTTCTGAAGATAGACGTAGCTTCTAGCCTCACACCAGGAAGTAACAAAAGTTGGGCTAGGCAGCATGGCTAGTTGGGTCATTCCCAAGCAGGGTGTATTGTCACCGATCTAGGGAATATCAATATTTATACTTCTTTTTGATTCTGTATCTTCGAATGACGGTTGGATGGCCTACAACCGTGGTGGCAATATATTCGCGACACTCAAGCTAAATGAGTGAGCGGTCATGTGTGGCCGGGTTGCAAGACGTTCTTGTTGAACCCTGAGTGTATCACCTCTAGAGTACACTATTCAGAAGGTGCTCCCATACCTTGTCTGTTGAAATCCATTCTCCGATAAGCGCCCTGCAGTTTATGATTTTATACTATGTATGTAGAACGTGAGATGCAAGCGTTTCTGCTAGATTGATACCTATTTGTACTTAGACATTATTATAATATCACAATGATATTGCTTGTCAAAGTTGTTTAGATACTCATAAGGAAAAACCCGTTCCGTATTCACGGCGTGGTCTTATGAGATATCATATACCTGTTCAATTGTTTTAAACTGTTTTACTCATACCAGTCCCATGACTGACCCGGAGTTTACTTTGTTGTTTTCCCTAAACTCTTGGGTGCCTAAATTTGTACGGGCAGTCAAGTAGTCGGGATTTACAGATATACTTGGAGAGCTTGGAGCAGAAGGCTGCAAGATTCTATAGCTATAGTTATTTCCGCTGTGTTGTAAGTGTTGTACTCTGATAAGTGCTATTGTATATATATAACTATGTACCTCAAAGTTATGTTATATATTATATGTTATTCGTTCCGCTGTGAGATTCGTGTTACTCTGATGATTCTGATGTTCTTCTTCTTCTTCTATTCTATTAGTTCTATCTTTTCTTTCTCACCTTCTAAATTCTTTCACTAACGTCTCGGAAATTCTGACTCCCGAGGAGTCGGAAATTTCCAGCCGTTACAAGTGTATTCCCTCTAGAGTACACTAATCGAAAGGTGATCCCATACCTTGTCTAGTTGAAATCCAATCTCCAATAAGCGCACGTATTTTTTGATTATATACTATGTATGTAGAGCATGAGATGTAAGCATTCGGCTATATAGCTATTTATTTGATAGACACTAATATAATATTACAGGAGTTTGATATCAAAGCTATTTTGGGTTATAGTAAGGTAAAAACCGTCCATTTCTATGTGTCGGCTTACTATTATCCTTTTCTTTTAAAAGATTTTTGGACTTAATTTAGTACGGATGTTACTTAAACTTAGTGAGTTTTTCTCACGCTGGTTCACCAGACCGATCCGTGGCATTTGTAATGTCTTGGGTCAGCCCGAGTGCAGGTTCAGGTTATCGTATGCCATGATGTTTAGAGACGAACTGGAGGAGTTCAGATGTACGATATTATCTAGTATTTATTCCGCTGTGTGATGTATTTCAAGACAGTTTATTATAACTGTCCAAACGGTCTGCTGTACTCTGATGAATGTAAGTATTTATGAAAAGTTATTTATAAAGTTTTACTTCTGTATTATATTTTGTTCCGCTACGATGTGAGACTATGTGGTGTTAGTTGTTCTTCTTCTTCTATTCTAATAGCTCTATCTTATCTTTCTCATCCTCTTATTTTTTTCTATTAATTATTTGTATTTTCATGCACTTTGAGTTGAATGTGTAGAATATTACTTAGCTCAAATTGGTACGGATTTATGGGCCATTACAATATAGGTTCTGGAGCTAGTGATTAAACTTATCCCATGATGTGGTACTAAATATATAATTACATAAGCATATTCACTTTTATATATTACAACATAAATTTATCAAAGTGAAACACCCTACCTCCGTTAAGGTCACTCATAAAGGGAATGCCTTAACTTTGGTGGAGGGTTATAGGTACAAGACACAAAAAAATTTACAAGACAGTTAAACATAAGCAGTGGAAATCAAACATTTATTGCATACGTGGTTCAATACAAAAGCATTATAGCAAATTGTCTCAAAATAACTTCCAAAACATTACACTATAATTTATGTCTTGACTATTTAATAAAGAAGCATAAACCATAAATAGAAATGCATAAATCCCCAAGTGTAGTGCCCAAAAGCCATAGCCAAGGTAAGAGAGTCCCAATCATACATCTAATTTCTTGAAGCCTGCCAAGAGTCTGACTAAGCTGGAGTATTCCCTCCCTGTGGACCGGGGGAGGGGGGGGAGGACGGAAGAAAATAGGTCAGACAATAAGTTTGGTAAGTTCAGTGATTACTTGTATTTAAACAAGGAAAGGGATCATGACAGTAATAACAGAACATAGGACAACACCCAAATATTAGATAAGATGAACATGTGATCGCACCCATTATTATAGTCTTTGCACCTACTAACCATTGGTTCAACCAGCCTCACATGCTCATAACGAACAATCCCCTTAATGATCGGCTCGTACTCGCATGCATTCATATCTTGTGTTATTCGGCCCCGCTTGACTGTAGATACCTGTGCTGGTCCCACCATGGGGTGTATCAGTCCCTTTGTTGGCAACCCGACACGATTCAAGATGCACAGTGTATACTACTGATGCCCAGTGCCTGCTTTCTCCACCTCGGAGTACGTGCATGCCCGTACTCCGTTGGAACCTACACTGACGCACCAACCGCCGACGTTTTTTGACCGCTTATAATCAGCCCAGTAATCGTGCCCCACTCTGCCTAGTTCAGCGTAACATGATACATCTATGTGGGTTACTCTTGAAATGGGTCCCCGTTACTAGGGTTTTCTAATCAACATGTTTATTTGGATAAGTGTCCAAGTTTACCTAACCCCACACATCAATTTAGTTAACATGCTGAATTGGTTAAGTGTTTCCTTAATTGACTTAACCCTACCAATCTTGACTTAGCTTTAATTTATTCATTAAAGCACCAACCACTCACATTAGACAGGTCTTGTTGCGGTCACTGGATGTGCCGGTTGGTTCTGGGCAGTTTACACCACAACTCAGTCTAACATTGGGTCCTTTTTGGGCTTGATGCACTGACCACCCACATTAGACAGGTCTTGTTGTGGTTACTGGATGTGCCGGTCAGTTTCGGGCAGTTTTACTCCACAACACAGTTTAACCTCGGGTTAGGCATATTTGTCTTTTCTAAATTCACATGTTTTCTATATATGTCTAATTTATATGTAAGTTAATCTTAATTTAATCATGCCACAATTATCCTTTTGATTATTCTCACAATAAACGGTATACCAAATATACCATTTCATGAACCAATCTATGCCATGAAATTTTCATGTTTTCCCAACGCTACCCCCGTGGTAAGTTCGCATAAATTACATAAAATGTTGGGCTAGTAAATTAGCCCAAATCCATAAAAAAAAAGGGGTAACAAACAAGGGGCTTGAAATAAGCATACAATAACATACTTTTAAATTATCATGTGTAACTTGGTATAGAAGCATCACTAACTTAATTAAACAGGTAAGGGTGAACTTCTGACTAAGTTGGATATGATTGTCAGGTAAACTTGATATAGATCTAATATGGAGGTTTAACATATAAACACAAATTTAAACCACAACTTAGCATATTAACTTACGTATGTGAAAACATAAGAAAGCTACTATACATATATTTAAATCACAACTTGGCATGATAACTTATGTGTGCTAAAACATAAGAGGGCCACAAATCCAATCTAGCAACATAAATAGGTTCAACTTACCATAGTTCTAAATATACATAGATGTTGATCTAACATGTATGCATGCGGTTTAGATCATAAACTTGCAAGTAATCACCAAATTATAACATGACATGTTCATCATGGCATAATAAGTTTACCCAATCATACTAGATTCCAATAACATACAATATGATACGTTCATCACCACAATCATATAGGCATGATCAATCGCAACAGTAATTTAAGATAAATGAGAATCATACTTTATTTATCTTATACACAAGCATCATTCTATATTCGAGTTACAACATTTCATGATTTCATTTAAAAGAACATTTAAATCTACGTAATAACCAACTTACAAACTAAAAGGAATTCTTGATTTCTGGAATCTGAATTCTGAAGTTGAAATGCTCGCCTTTTATGTGGATCATTGAATCAGATTAGTTTTAATTTGATTTTGATGTAGGCTTTAATCTCGTCTTTGAATTGAAAGCGGTGATGGCTACTCCAAGTTCTCTATTGACGGAATGACAGTTCCAAATTTATTTTTGTGTGATTTCAGGTTGAGTATTAGGTTGTTTATATAGAATTTCAATTTAATTAGAGCCGTCGGATGAACCTAGAGTTAACCATAACCATTAGACCAGATCAAAACTATCCAGAAACCCAAGTGACTCAGCAACAAGTCATAAGTCGTCAAAATTCAGATCTGGCTGGGGGGCAGGTCGACCCCCAGGTCGACCTGTAGGGGTGAGGTCGACACAAGGGTCGCCCCCCTGGTGGACCTGGGTCCTGGGCGGGAAAATTTCTGCCCAGCATGCTTCTGACTTTTGTTTTGAATTTTGAATCCAGTTTCGAGCTGTTTGAATTTCTGAAAATTCTGAAGGCTATAACTTTTTCATACGAAGTCCAATTCATGCAAACTCGGACTCTATCTTAAGCAGAATTCTGAGACGAACGCAATGGCGTAACCCATTTCCATTAATTCTCGCATTTGAAATTAATTGTTTTTTAATTCATTATTATAACGTTAATAGAAAGTATGTTACATTCTCCCCTCATTTTAGGATTTCGTCGTTGAAATCTTCTAGTAGAGAAGAACTTATATCCTACCATCCAATCACCCACCTACTCAACCATCAAACACAGGCGTCCATTGTCCTTAAAAGATTTCTAATGCTTTATGATCAAATGCATAGTGTGTGTACATGTCCTTATCTAATGCAAAACCAGGCGGTCTACTGATTCAGTTGACCTCCTTAATGCAAATTATGTCAGTGCCATGAGTCCATTATGTATGCAATTTTTCCTACTCAAAATTTCCTACATGAGTGCACATCATTCATACAAATGCAACGTCCATATGATAACACATCAAGTTTCAATCCATATACAAATACATATATGCATATGCAATATGAAAGTGACTGAGCCGATCTAATACCTAATGTGTGTATATGCATCCACGAGCAACCACTAGCAATCCACTTGCAACCACTTGCAACCATCAACCATAACATGTTTCAATTACATGTTTACATCCAAATAGGTTTCTACCTAAGGATAAGACAAGGATAAGGATAGGGATAAGGTCGAGGAGATATACCTAAAAAGATAGATACAAGCATAAACTTAAGGAAAAAGTGGTCAAAGATGTATCCTCAAAAAGAAAAGGGTAGGCTGCACATATTCTGTCCTTAGTTTCCCAAGTCGCGTCTTCCTCGGCGTCGCTCCACTGAACTTTGATAAGCTTGACTTCACGGTTGCATAGCTTTTTGACTTCTATTCCCAACATACGGGTTGGAACTCTCCTTACAGTTGCTTCTCGTTCAACTTCTACTTCCTGTAGCATGCTTGGTTCCACCACTTCCGCAGACTCATGTAAGCACTTCCGCATGTGAGAGACATGAAAGACATTATGAACCCCAGACAATCTTTCGGGTAGATGTACCCTATAAGCCATCTTCCCAATCTTCTCAATGACAGGAAATGGCCCCACATATCTTGGTGCTAACTTTCCTACGGATCCAATGCGAACGACATATCTCAAAGGAGATACTTTAAGGAACACCTTGTCTCCAACTTTGAACTCAAGGTCTGTTCTTCTTTTGTCTGCGTAGGACTTCTATCTATCTCAGGCAGTCTTCATTCTTCTTCGTATCAAGTCCACTTTCTCTGAAGTTTCTCTAATCATGTCTGGTCCAAGTATGAGCTTGTCTATGGACTCCCACCAGCAAGTTGGTGACCGACACGGTCTTCCATATAAAGCTTCGAAGGGTGCCATGTCTATGGTGACTTGGTAACTATTGTTGTAAGTGAACTCAACCAAAGGTAAATGATCTTCCCATGTACCTACAAAGTCAAGAATGAACAGTCTCAAGAGGTCTTCTAGTACTCTGTTCATCCTTTCCGTCTGACCATCGGTTTGGGGGTGATAGGCCGTGCTTAAATATAGTCGTATTCCTACATCCTCTTGTAAACTCTTCCAAAACTCGCTCATGAAGATAGGATCTCGATCACTCACTATGTTGGAAGGTATCCCATGGAGTTGAACTATCTCTTTAAGATATATGGATATCTAGAGATAAGGCAGTCCATCTACTCTTGACAGGTAAAAAGTGGGCGCTTTTTGTGAGCATGTCCACTATTACCCAAATACTAGTATTGCCCCTCCTTGACCTAGGTAACCCATCAACAAAGTCCATTGAAATGCTATCCCATTTCCACTATGGGACCTCTAGAGGATGAAGCAAACCTCCAGGCTTCTTCTGTTCCGCCTTGACTTGCTGGCATATTGTAACGACACAGATTCCGCCCGGACCTAATCTATCGTTAAATCGACCAAGACCGCTCGAATCCCGCATACGCTAACTCTGGGTATACAACACATCTAAACAAATAACAGAAGACTTCTATAAACATCATAATAATGTTACATCAGAGTACAGAATATCAGAGTATATCGAAAATAATACACAGCGGAAGATAATTTTAAATAAATGTAATACAATGCACAGCGGAAATATAAACTACACAGCGGAAGACTGTAAATGCCTGGACACAACTTTAAGCTTCAATTCAGAATCCTGCTCAATACATCTGCAAAATAAAACTACTCAACTGCCCGTGTGGAAAATAGGGGCACCCGAGTTTTCAAGGGAAAAGCAAACTACAAGTCAGTCATGGGACTGGTGTGAGAAACTCTACACAGTTATAATTAATTTAATTAATAATATGGCATTTCATGGAATCACGCCGCTAACGCGGAACGGGTTTACCCCCATGAATGCCAATGTATAAACAACAATCAATATAGGTATATGGATCTACTATGCAACAATCAACATGCAATATCCCAATCTACCCATTTAGATTAATCATCATACTTATATTTTCCAAATACAATTCAATTTACAGAAATTATTCCTTTGGATTTTACTCTCGATTTCTTATTTCAATTCATTTGAAATACATATCTAACTTTCTATATCAAAGTAGATTTCACTTCGGGATCTCAAATCAAATCGTCTGGAAATATGAATTCCAAAACAAAACAAAGCATACAAACAAGTATGCAGCCAAATATCGTGCTCCCCATCGACAAGGCAAAGGGTACACACCTCGCAACTCGATATATAAATGTGCACATACCCCACCTAGGAGCAGGCTACACCGACGATGCACTTTCCACACATGGAGAGCATACACCGCCCTCTCACCCATGCTTTTAGTCTCAGGGTTACCCGACTCTTTAGCCACATACTAAATCATTTCATATCCCGAAGTAGGAAAAATCATTTCACAACATAATAATCACAAGTACTTTCAAAACATAGTACTTCACATCAGCAATTCACACATATGATCAGTCACTATTAATCACATAACCTTTGAGCTCATACGTCTCACAGAAGGGTGTTAAGCAAGAGAATAAATTCTCCGCCACCAAAAAGATATGTTATCAATAGCAACTAATCGAATACGCGATGAACCCTAATGTAAAACATAATACATTTCTAAATCATTTTAGAAATCATCGGATTTAGGCCTCGAAATCCTTTCTGTTTTATAAAACATTTCTATAAAACATTCCCTATCCAAAATAGGAAATATATTTCTTTTCACTTAATAAAAACATATCATTTCACAATCATTCATTAAATTTGAAATGAACACAACATCGCTGAACACCTTATCGTCAAATCGTGAAGTGTTTCACAAGGTATTAGCACACAGATATCTTTACCCAACCCAATGCTAAATGTAAAGGCATATTTTGCTCATAAACTGGTCGAGCACCATCCAAACAGTCAATTAACCACAATCAATATCAACAATTAAGTAAATTTGGTTTAATCACATCACGTGTTTTGGTAAATTTAATCACCAGTTCTTGTTGCTGGTCCTGAGTAGGTTGGGTACGCATGATGGGGGGTTCTCGCTTCGCGGTTTGGTGGCGAACGGGAGACTCTTAACCCTACATGTCCCTGTTGAGGGTTGGTTAGGCAGTGGCCGGGAGGCTCGAGAGGGTCGTCGTAAAACAAGTGAACTGGGGGACCATGTAGGAGCCACGGTGGGTATTACCTGCTGCTTGGGGGATGAAGGGATGGTTGCAAAGCCTACCGGATGGGGGGGTTTATCGTGAACCGTGTTTTAAATGACATCGGCTCTTTAACCCAGTTAAAGATTAAAACTAAGTGGAGTTTTAATGAATCTTTAATTAGATTGAAAAGACCGAGAATGGAGTATCACCAGTTTTGCTCCAGGCGATAGTTAAATCTTTAATTAGATTTGAACGTGAAATGGTAATTGAATTTACCGATAACACCATGGCGTTAGATATGAAGTATGACCAGTTTTACTTCATGGGATGAATAAGTTGGGATTGAGAAATAAAATAAATGATTACTTCGGTGTGGTTTGCTAACCCCGACTAGTTTGAATTGATATTCAAGGAAGATTAAAGAATAAATTTAAAAGAATTTATCTTTGATAAAATTAATGGGAACCTTTCCCTAAGAATGTGAAATTTAGAAATTAACTGTAGGTTGGCTAAGATGAATGGTTTCCTGGGCATTGATCTGATGTTGGTTTCGGCCTTCGGGATTAATATTTGGGGAATTGTTCTCTTGCTAATTTACGGTTAGTGGCTGATGAATTGGAATGAGGCGTATGTTGTGTTTGTGTAACACTTGTTTATTATATACGCGAGTTATTCAGAAAGACTGGATTTATCCCATTCTGAATAACTGATTCGACGATTAGTCGAAGATGAAGACGATGGTGGAAGACCAAAGGTCTTCACGTCGTTTGGATAATTACTGATGATCTTGATTGGACCGTACACCCAAGAGGAGGGAATCAGTTGGTGGTCGTTCAGACGTATTTGGAGATCGATGGATATGCAAGGTACTAAGTGCCTCCGGTTTCGTTCAGACCTAGAACGAACTTGCAAATGGACTGTGTGTCTGACATTGGATATCATTCTATGTGATTGATGGATATCGGTTGCATGGAGTGGTTTGCCTTTGTGGCATGCGAAGATGCAAATGATCAGGGCTTCTGTTGAAAAGAAAAGTCTTGTTGTTGATGATCAAAGCATGGCCTGTGTGGCATAGCTTTGTGTAGCGTTGATTCGCGAGCCTCACACCCCGGTTGTGAACCAAAAAGGGAGAGGACTTCAGGGAGGGCATGCATTTCCTTCTAGCTAGAAGTGGCGTCAGTGGTTTTACATGCCCTGAGGAGTTTGACTTATGTGGTTGTTGCTGTGCGAGGCGCCTCAGATATATCGATGACTATGTGAAGCCGATGGAGTCATTTGTTGGCTTATTTACGCCCCAAAGGGCGGGGAAACGCAGTGTTCAGGAGTTTTTATCCACATCGGTGGACCGGCCCTGTCGCTCCAATGGTCACTCGAGCTCTGACCTGAGACATGGGCTAAATTGTCTCGAATCGATAGAGGACTATCTTTCGCCTCGGTTCACAGACGGAAATCCAATTTCCAAATACCTGACATTTGCGGTTTTGATTGTAGAGCCTAGTATGGCGACATGATATATGGTACCCATGCCGCCTATGATTGATACTTATGATTTGAAGTTGTTTTATACACTATGCACTTATAATAGTATCAAATGATTTGTTTTAAACGTACTAAGCATGTTTGGCTATTATAAGGGAATACCCTATCCCCCGGCTTGCGTTGCATAGTGTGATTGGACCTCGGTCTTATAATAGCTTCATTTTTCCAATAAGCATTGCGCTGTTTTGTTATATGCACTGGTATTCTTGGGAGGAAACCCGTTTCATGTTGTACGGCGTGGTCCCTTGATATATCTGATTTAAAGTAAAGTTTTAAATGACTGTTTTAGTTCTCACACCAGTCACATGACTGACCTGGAGTTTATTGTTTTAACCTAAACTCTGGGTTCCCTTATTTTGACACGGGCATCTAGTAGTTCTGGTTTTGCAGATTTATATTCATAGGATCCTGATTTACAGCTGGAACGGTACTCGGAAAGCTTTGTATCCGTGTATTACTTCTAGTTGTGTTTGTATTATTTTCCGCTGTGATATATTTAAATGTAATTTAAATCTCTGATATTTTCTGTGTAATATTTATTTATACTCTGTATATTATTGTATTCTGATGGAATTGTTGTAATTAACAATGAAATGTTCTTCTGTCTGCGTTCTTTTGTGTGTTGTTCTCAAAGTATCCGCTCTTTCCTTACCGGTGAAGTTACGGGTTCTTACACATATCATGCACTTGGAGACAAATTTAGCTACATCTCTTTTCATGCCACTCCAAAAGAAAACCCTGTTTATGTCTTTGTACATTTTGTCTCCACTGGGGTGTATGGTCACCTTGGAATGGTGTGCCTCTTCGAGAGCCTTCTTCACCAAATCCCTTGCTTGTGGGATGCATAGTCTTCCATCTTGCCTCAACCATCCCTTATCGTCGATGGAGTATCTATTGAGGTGACTTGAAGTCTCACCCCTAATCAGCTTATCTATTATATCAACTAGCTGAGGTTCTTCACGTTGCGCGGTCCCCATTGAGTCCAAAAGCGTAGGCCGCACTTCCAATGTTGCTAATAGGCTAGGTACAAATTCAGAGGAGGGCCTAAAGTCAAAGTTGGCTATGTACTCCAAGCTTTGTCTTTCTAAAAAGAGAGGGCTTAAGTCCAGTTTCTTTCTACTTAAGGCGTCTGCTAATGCATTGCCCTTGCCAGGAGTGTAGGAAATCTCAAAATCACTCGAGGCAAGAAACTCCATCCATCTTTGCTACCTCAAATTGAGATCTTTCTGTGAGAAAAGGTATTTCAACGATTTATGGTCAGTAAACAATTCAAACATCTCACCTAGGAGACAATGGCGCTAAGACTTAAGCGCAAAAACGATGGCTGCCAACTCTAGATCGTTGATTGGGTAGTTTTTCTCATGTACTTTCAATTGCCTTCCACCATAAGCCACTACCTTCCCTTCTTGCATCAGAACAGCGCCTAGTCCCGTGCCGCATGCATCTGTGTATACATTAAACATCTTGCTGCCATCAGGCAATGTCAGAACTGGGACTGTTGTCAGAGCCCTTTTCAAATGTTGGAAAGCAATATCGCAATCCAAATCCCAAGCGAAAACTAGGTTCTTCTTTGTCAACCTTGTAAGTAGAGCTGAGATTTTCGCAAAATCTTTGATGAATTTTCGATAAAAGTCTGCCAGTCGAGAAAGCTTCGGACTTCGGTTGCGTTCCGCGGAACCTTCCAATCTTGCACAGCAACCACTGTTGCAGGGTCCACAGCTAACCCCTCTTTGGATACCACATGTCCAGGGAACCTAACTTCTTCTCTCCAGAAATGGCATTTGGAGAATTTGGCTTTCAACTGATGTGCACGGAGAGTATCCATGACTTCCCTTAAGTGCTGAGCATGCTCTTCCTCACTCTTTGAGAAGATCAAAATATCGTCCACGAAGACCACCACAAACTTATTGAGGAACTCCCCGAACACTCGACTCATCAAATCAACGAAGTAAGAAGGTGCATTTGTCAAGTTGAAAGGCATGACAAGCCAACGAAGAAACCATCCGGAGTTCTGAACGCGGTCTTATCAATGCTGTCTTCAGCCACTCTTAGCTGATGAAACCCGGTAGCTAAATCTAATTTGGAGAAAACCGATGCACCAACAAGCTGATCGAACAAATCATCTTTTCTCGGGAGTGGGTGCCTATTCTTCTTGGTCAGCTTGTTTAGCTCCCTATAATCAACGCACAGGCGAAGTGAACCGTCCGCTTTAGTTGCGAACACTACTGGAGCATCCCATTTATAAATACTCCGCCTTATAAACCCCTTTTCTATGAGCTCTTTAACCTTCTGCTGAGCTCTTTCCGCTCCCTTGGATCCATGTGCCTAACGGGTAAGGCAACGGGTTTTGCATTGTCAACGAGGTATATGCGGAAGTCTATCTCCCGCTTCGGAGGTAAGCCCTTTACCTCTTCAAACACATCCGAGTATTCACGGACCACCTTTACAGACTGCAAGTTCTCAACAGATGCATCAAGAGATTCTAGATAACTTAGCATAATAGAATTCGTGGGATTACAAGATATTTTGAGAGTGTTACCGAGGCGAGTCATGAGTCTAACCACTCTCTTTTCACAATCGAGGACAACACCATTACTAGATAGCCAGTCCATGCCTAGAGTCAACCCATAACCCATGAAGCCCAAAACAAAGGCATTACATCTAAACCCAACGCTTAGAATAGAAATTTCCAAATCCAAACAAACCATTGACAAATAAGCTAAGCCCCCAATTGGATTTGAAACAAACAAGGGATCCTCTACTATACTGGTGTCTAGGTGCAGAGATTCAACTAAGGCAGTAGATATAAATGAGTGCGATGCACCAGAATCAAATAGTGTACGAATAGGATGATCAAACAAGTAAACTAAACTCTCGACAGAAATATTTCTATCTCGTTCTTGCGGAGGTGCCGTGAGAGCATGAACTTGTCCTCCAGAAGAAGGTCCTGCTCTCTGCCCTTGCTTCCTTGAGCAGTCCTTGTTTCTCCACAAAGGAAACAACCACCCATCTTCCTTTTCTTCTCCCTGCAGTCATTGACCAGATGTCCAGGAGTACCACAAAAATTACACTTTCTCTTGTCATGGGGTTTGTTGTTCCTCCCGCCTTTCTTTGAATCAGCCTTCTTGTTTTGTGACCCCTCCACCTTCTAATCTTGAGGCACTTCCACTTTTGCCTCTTTCTTGCCCTTGTCTTCCTCATGTAAGAGTGCCATGTCCACTAACCTCTCGTAAGTAGCCCCCATAGGTACATGGGTCATACCCAGGCTTTGAAGTGGCTCATTCAATCCCTTAACAAATCGGAGAGCCTTCTTATGAGGAGTATTCACAAAGTCCAGTCCAAATCGGGACAGCTAATTGAATTGGTTGACGCACTCCTTGACCGTCATACTTCCTTGCTTAAGAGATAAGAACTTCTCCACTTTTAAGCTTCGTTCAGCTTGTGAGAGAAATTTCGCCTCAAACCTCATTCTGAGATCAATCCATGTTTCAGCTGGTCTTTCAGTGTTAGTGACTTCCCTCCAATAGGAAGCTTCGTCTTTGAGCAACCACACAGCCAACTATATCTTCTGCCCATCGCCCACCTCGAAGATAACGAATAGATCCACAGTTTCTTTGAGCCAGTTCCTTGCTTCTACGAATGATTCAGTTCCTTTGAAATCCTTTCCACCCATGGCACTAAAGTCTCTACAAATCTTTGAGAAAGCATTTGCACAAGGAGGAGGAGGAGGAACCGTTGCAGCTAGAGGAGGAGGATTATCTGCTGGGCCTACATCATTGGCCCTAGCCTCTAAGTACCTCCTGAACCAACCAGGTATCGGCACACCCTCTGGAAGGTAAAGATTCCCAGACATGCTGAAACGAAAAAGAAAAGATTCAAAACAAAGGATAGAAAGATATGGCATATGGTTTTGGGGGATTATGACTTTAAAATAAAATAACACTTTTTCTTGTAAAATGCTTCTTTATAATTCTTTTGAAAATAGTTTTCAAAAACTCTTATCTGATCTGGTGAACCTTTGCTCTGATACCAAGTGAAACACCCCACCTCCGTTAAGGTCACTCACAAAGGGAATGCCTTAACTTTAGTGGAGGGTTATAGGTACAAGACATAGAAAAATTTACAAGACAGATAAATATAATCAGTGGAAATCAAACATTTATTGCATACGTGGTTCAATACAAAAGCATTACAGCAAATTGTCTTAAAATCACTTCCAAAACATTACACCATAAGTTGTGTCTTGATTATTTAATAAAGAAGCATAAACCATAAATAAAACTGCATAAATCCCCAAGTGTAGTGTTCAAAAGCCATAGCCAAGGTAAGAGAGTCTCAATCATACATCTACTTTCTTGAAACCTGCAAAGAGTCTAACTAAGCTGGAGTATTCCCTCCCTGTGGACCTGGGGGAGAGGGGGAGAGGAAACGGAAGAAAAGAGGACGAAAGAAAATAGGTCAGACAATAAGTCTGGTAAGTTCAGTGATTACTAGTATATAAACAAGGAAAGGGATCATGACAGTAATAACAGATTATAGGACAACACCCTAATATAAGATAAGATGAACATGTGATCGCACCAATTACTATAGTCTCTGCACCTATTAACCATTGGTTAAACCAGCCTCACGTGCTCATAACAAACGATCCCCTTAATGATCGACTCCTACTCACATGCATTCATATCCTGTGTCATTCGACCCCACTTGACTGTAGATACCTGTGCTGGTCCCACCATGGGGTGTATCAGTCCCTCTGGTGGCAACACGACACGATTTAAGATGCACAGTGTATACTACTGATGCCCAGTGCCTGCTTTTTCCACTCCGGAGTACGTGCACACCCGTACTTCGTCGGAACCTACACTACGCACCAACCGCCGACGTTTTTGACTGCTTATAATCAGCCCAGTAATTGTGCCTCACCCTGCCTAGTTCAGGGTACCATGATACATCTATGTGGGTTACTTCTGAAATGGGTCCCCGTTACTAGAGTTTTCTAATCAACATGTTTATTTGGTTAAGTGTCAAGTTTACCTAACCCCACCCATCAGTTTAGTTAACATGTTGAATCGGTTAAGTGTTTCCTTAATTGACTTAACCCTACCAATTTTGAATTAGCTTTAATTTATTCATTAAAGCACTAACCACTCACATTAGAGAGGTCTTCTTGTGGTCACTAGATGTGCCGGCTGGTTCCGGGCAGTTTTACACCACAACTCAGTCTAACATCGGGTCCTTTTTGGGCTTGATGCACTAACCACTCACATTAGACAGGTCTTGTTGTGGTCACTGGATATGCCGGTCGGTTCCGAGCAGTTTTACACCACAACTCAGTCTAACCTCGGGTTAGGCATATTCGTCTTTTCTAAATTCACATATTTTCTATATATGTCTAATTTTATATGTAAATTAATCTTAATTTAATCATGCCATAATTATCCTTTTGATTATGCTCATAATAAATGGTATACCAAATATACCATTTCATGAACCAATCTATGCCATGAAATTTTCATGTTCCTAACGCTACCACCGTGATAAGTTCGCATAAATTACATAAAATATTGGGCTAGTAAATTAGCCTAAACCCATAAACAAAAGGGTAACAAACAAGGGACATGAAATAAGCATACAATAGCATACTTTTAACTTATCATGTGTAACTTGGCATAGAAGCATCACTAACTTAATTAAACAGGTAAGGGTGAACTTGTTACTAAGTTGGATCTAATTATCATGTAAACTTGATATAGGTCTAACATGGAGGTTTAACATATAAACACAATTTTAAACCACAACTTAGCATATTAACTTATGTATGTGAAAACATAAGAAAGCTACTGTACACATATTTAAATCACAACTTAGCATGATAACTTATGTGTATTAAAACATAAGAGGGCCACAAATCCATTCTGGCAATATAAATAGGTTCAACTTAATATAGTTCTAAATATACACAGATGTTGATCTAACATGTAGGCATGTGATTTATATCATAAACTTGCAAGTAATCACCAAATTATAACATTACATGTTCATCACTAAGTTGGCATAATAAGTTCATTACCCAATCATAATAGATTCCAATAACATACAATATGGTACGTTCATCACCACAAACATGTAGGCATGATCAATCGCAGCGGTAATTTAAGATAAATGAGAATCATACTTTATTTATCTTATGCAGAAGCATCATTCTATATTCGAGTTACAACATGTCATGATTTCATTTAAAAGAACGTTTAAATCTACGTAATAACCAACTTACAAACTAAAAGGAATTCTTCATTTCTGGAATCTGAATTCTGAAGTTGAAATGCTCGCCTTCGATGTAGATCGTTGAATTAGATTAGTTTTAATTTGATTTTGATGTAGGCTTTTATCTCGTCTTTGAATTGAAAGCGGTGACGGCTACTCCAAGTTCTCTATTGATGGCATGACAGTTCCAAGATTATTTTTGTGTGATTTTAGATTGAGTATTAGGTTGTTTATATAGAATTTCAATTTAATTAGAGCCGTCGGATGAAGCTAGAGTTAACCACAACCATTCAGACTAGATCAGAACTATCCAGAAATCCTAATGACTCAGCAACAAGTCATAAGTCGTCAAAATTCAGATCTGGCCGCGGGGGGGGGGGGGGGGGGGGAGGTCAACCCCCAGGTCGACCTGTAGGGAGGAGGTCGACACTAGGGTCGACCCCCTGGTCGACCTGGGTCCTGAGAGGGATTTTTCCCGCCCAGCCTGTTTCTGAATTCTGTTTTGAATTTCGAATCCGGTTTCGAGCTGTTTGAATTTATATGAATATCTGAATCTTCTGAAGGCCATAACTTCTTCATACGAAGTCCAATTCACGCAAAATCGAACTCTATCTCAAGCAGAATTCCGAGATGAACGCAATGGCGTAACCCGTTTCTCTTAATACTCACATTTGAAATTAAGTATTGTTTAATTCGTTATTACAACATTAACAGAAAATACGGGGTGTTACACAAAGATTCTTTAAAACAATTTTTTTTAGAGAAGTTTGAATGCATGGTAAAAAAAAAGCAATTATTACTACCTTCAACTTATTCCAGGTAATCGTTAGTAAAAATATATTTCATTCAATTTACAATTGATGCGACTGAAATTGTTATCACTTGATCAAATTGATGTAGTGTTTCTTTTTATTTTTGGGCAGTTCCAGTTTACGTTTGCTTCCGACGCACCAGACGTACGGATCTAACGCTCAGGCCCGAGACCCATTAAACTGTTCGGTCAAACATAATGTTGTAATATTATCCTTTCACCCTTTATATGCACGATCCTAAATTATTTCCTAAATCACAAAACAGAACACATACAATCCAAAAATTCAAGTATTTTTTCAAGCTTCGTCCTCAATCGGTTTAGATTAAAAAAAATCACGTTTTTCATGGTCTTATCTTCCATATATATATATATATATATATATATGTATGTATGTATATATATATTTCAATTTTTTTGAATTGTATTTTTTCTTCACTTATTTAGAATTTCTAGTCATTCTGGTGCTTCATCCACCCGCACCTTCGTCGACGGGAAGGACGGCTGGACGAACATGAACATCTGGTGGTCACCAGTCGCAGACCGCCTAGACCGCAGACATTTGGTGGTCCATCTAGTGCTGCTGACGGTTCTTCGCACGATCAAATTCTTGATGGGTGCATGGCAGCGAAGCAGGAGGGTGACGACTACGAGCAGTGGGAGGTTGTTTTGTTGTTTAAGATAGCAAAGGTTTCAATCCTTTACATGCATTGTTGGACGACCCCAAAGAGCTTAGGAAGACTGTTATTTTTTTTTATTAACAAGTTGAGAAAAACCATGCATTTTGTTTTGTATTTTATTTTCTGCATTTTTTAATCGTTATTTCTGCAATTGAATTTCGAATTATGAACCATGAATTTTTATTTTGTATGTCGTATTATGTATTTTGTATTTTTTATTTAAAAATAATTAACATAAATAAAATAATAATGTAAGCATACTATAAATAATAATTTTGTCACTTTCATAAAAAGAACACATTTCATTTTCATGAATTTGCCATTCTCCAATCTTTTCAACATTCCTCTTTCGTTTTCCCTTTCCGGTAAAAAAGGAACGAACCCTAACCCTAACCGTCATTGTATTTTTTATTTAGATTGAAAACAATTAGGGTGAAAATGTCATTTTTTTTTTTTTTAACCTTAGAAGAGAGATTTTGTGTTTGTTTCAAGCTTTTAATTGTATTTTAATTTAGGCCCTTGATCAATTTACATCCTTAACCTTATTTTACATCGACAACCAGCCATTGAGCCATCCTAATCATTGGATCAAATTAGTGATCCGTGTTAAAGAAATATCAATGGGTTGATTCTGACTTTTTGTCTTTCGCTTTACCTGTCACATTTTCCTTTCTCAAATCTGTTCTCCCCATAATACCGAATCTCTTCCATAAATAATTTTCTTAGATCTATTATCTTTATTTCGTTCAAGTCTAGCGGTCTTCTTAGACTAATTAGTGGACTCAAGAACCTTAGAACTTAATGAAGAAATCCACTTTAGATACCAGTCTTTTAAAATAAACTCAAGAACCTTAAAACTTCAATACTAGCACATATTGCAGATTTATATTGGAAACTTAAAGAAGAAATGCACTTAAAGAATGAATGTCTATAAACCTATCATGTTCAACAACATCAGCGTCAATATGTATAAATTTTCACTTTTCAAACTACTATTTTTTCAACCTACTTCACATTCTCTCTGCTTTATTTGACCAGTATACTAATAATTGCTCCAACATAATAACAAAAAAATTAGACTGAAATAAATCAGCACTTCTTAGTTTAGGTAATAGTTTTAACATGTTTGTTAGCATATTCTAACCTCTTATCATATCAATGTTTAGTTGTTTGCTATAGATAAAGTTATTTTGTAAGAAAAAATGGATGACATATCTATGTTTTAAGAAACAGGCACGCATTTGAATAATGATAGTGTAAACTTTGATGTTTCAATTTCAACTCCAAATGGTTGAAGTCCAAATGAATTAAACTGTGATTCTGGTGCTACACTGAACAACTATAACATATGCTAGTTCACACACATTGTATAATTAACCTGTGCTAATAAATTTATGTCCTTTGCTTAAAACCTTTGTATCTATATATGAAATAAGACATTTAATGATAGCTGATTCTAGCAGGATGTTGAAGTGGTAGAACAATAAGTCCAACATAACCAAGAAACGCGACAAGAAATGCAAGAACCAAGGATGTAGATTACAAAGAGAAGTCCAACTGAAATCCAATTACGCATATATATTGCCATAAGGTGTGTGTTTTGATTTTCTTCTTGAAACTTCATTAATATGTTCTCTGATTTATTTTGGATTTTATGCCCATTTGTTAGTAATTTTTTCCAATGTGTTAGTTGGAGTATATGTCATATACTACTATATTACTTTTATTCAACCACTTTTGTTTTTATGCTCATAATGTTATTTCTTATTTTAAGGTTTCTTGCTCCTTTAACTCCAACGCTCTTCTCTCACCATTTAATTTAATGAAATTTTTCCACAGTTTAGCAATCTCTTTGCCTGCTGATTGTCTGAATATTTTTGTTAGTCTCTAAACATTTTCATCTGCTTGGACTAGGGAATGGTGTCTGCATTCATCTTTATATACAGCTCTTGCTATTTACATTAAAAAAGCAATGTACAAAAATGACTTATATGACCAAAACATAGTCAAAACTATAACTGATGCATCCTAAATTATTAACTATTTGCAATCATTTTAACTTCTGAACAAATGTTTGTCAGTTTGTCTATGTAGTCTATTTATCTCATATTTACACTAAATTATCACATATAACTTTGTCGAATATTAATCCATTATATCAATAAGATTTTCTTTCAAATTAATCTCATAAACCACAGTTCGAAATGTTTTCATAGACGCAGCACTTACGATACTATTCAAGAATTTACCATTTAACACAAAAGAGAAAAAAAAGAAGGTTGTTCATGTCTACATAATAGATACAAGTAAACATTGTTGGAAATGAATGAGAAAGAGAAAGGAATTTAGGAAGAAGAAGCACTACAAGAAAAATAGCAAATAGCAGCGGCAGAATCCGCTTCTAATCTATCGCTAAACAGGCATTAACGACGGATTTCCTACATAATTGTTTGGTCGGTAAAAACCATGACGGTATTTGTGTCAGATTTTGCGACAGATTTTAGCATGAGTTTTCCGACATTTCCCTAATTTTGTAATAAAAATAAATTTTTATTTATTAATTATATTTTAATTTATATACCGATTATTTACCGACGGATAATTAATTTATAATAAAATATTATTTATAAAAGATGTTGGTAAATCCATACTAATTACCAAGGAATTAGCGACGAAAATTAAATTAAGGTAAACTCAACCTCCCTTTTTTGTTGGTAAGCCGCTGCTATTCCCCTTCTGATATATATGTAAGGGTGTAAGAAAACACTGCTTATAAGATTTTATTCTATTGTAAGAACACTGTGTATAAGAAACATTCAATTATCATATCTTAAATGAAACCATCTATGTCATGAATGGTAAATACTTGTCAAAATATAAAACTATTTGATGCTAATGTAGAAATTTTGAATTATTGTGTAACATAATACTTTTTTGAAAGTTAATAGTTGTTTAAGTATTGTAATCAATTTTGTTCACATTTATTAACTGTTGTTAGTGACAATATAACGGAAGGAATGTTTGAGAATTATGAAAAATAGTTGTAATTGTTTTCTCACCTCTTTTTTCCGGGCTTGAGATCAACATCAGGTGTATGGTGATGGCGGAGTATGCTAGCTCATCAGCAATTTATGCATTCATGATTTTCATGAAGAGAAAATGTTGGTAATCTCATGCACAACAGGAAAGATATAAAGAATGGAAATTTCTTTATTAATACGCGTACCCTAATGCATGCTTCATTACTGATTCATGCCCAATTTAAGAAAAACAAATTGATGGTAATGCATGTCTTTTAGGGCTGTCAACGGATACTTTCGGATACGGATAGTGCCATATCCGTATCCGCATCCGAAACCATTTTCGGATATCGGATATCCGTATCCGCGGATACGGACGGATATCGGATAATTATCCGCTCCGCCAACAATCTATAAATCAATGAACATAAATGAATTTTTTTAGCTTAATATTAATCTTTTTCAACCAAATTGATTTCGAAAGTGCTAAAAATTAAATAAATATGATGATGATATATAATTTTGAGCAATTAACATGCGTTTAACAGACTTTTAATTTTGCAAATTAATAAATTAGTATATTTAATTATGTTAAAATACACATAATTTAAGTTATAATCGGGAAAAAAAGCGGACGGATAATTTTCGGATGCGGATATGCCTATATCCGCATCCGCTTTCCCGGATATCGGATATTTATCCGCTTTTCGGATACGGATGCGGACGGATTTCGGATTTTTCGGGTATCCGTTGACAGCCCTAATGTCTTTAGGCAGTATTTAATTATTTTGTGGTACTTGCGTAATTGTTAATATATGCTTGGAAAAAAATGCTTGGATTTTCTTTTTTGCTTTCCTTCAACTCTCTGTTCAATCATCAACATAATAGAGTAAAAATTACATGTTTTAATCAAATGTATATATTATCACTAAACACTATAAGTTCCCTTTTCTTTTCATCCCCAAAAGCTCAAATGTTATAGAAAGCCATAAGAAAGAAAAATAAAGATGAGAGACAAATCAGCCAAAGCAGAAAACTTACATTTTATCAACAGTGTCTTACAATCACGCCTCCTGCTCAACATTTGTATTCCTAGTTATAGCTGTAATCTTTTCAACTCTAAATTTTACTTTGGGTGATTACAAATGCTTAGTGTATTTCCAACTAATAACAATGCTCCATCAGCAAATAAAATATGATTATTTTCATATGCCGCCTTTCTTCTTGGAATTAAAGCATCCTATCTTTCTTCAGCAAATTAAAACAGCACAACTTTCTATCCTCATGCCAGCATAGTTTATAATGCAAAATTATTGTAGCTATCATTTTCCACGTCAGACATCTACACACACAAAAAAAACCTTTTGGTCAGAAGATAGTAGCGCTGTAAACTGATGTTTTTGTGGAATAAGAAAAGAAGAGTTAAACCATGGGAAGAAACACAACTGCAGCAGTCTATGTCATTGCATTGAATATTAATTACTTCATCATCAGAAAACTGTATCGAAAAAAAAAAGTGCTCATATATTACCTCTAAATTATGAACTATGATAATACCTTCCACTTAATTTTGTATCACATACTTTGAGCATTATGAACCACAGTTTTTTTGTTGATGTTGGTTGTGGTTCAGGTTCCAGGAACACATCTGAAGCAGAAGAATTAAGGCAACAATTTGGACCTTCATAATTCCGGTAAGAGCACATATTAAGTCAAATTGCAAATTTTAATGAAAAATAAAGCCATGCACGCAATATATTAATCATTATGTACAAAACAAACATGTAAAGGATGACATTTTATCAAGGCAATCAACTCCAGATCCATTACATATTGACTCCAGCGTTTTGTTTATCTTTTTGTTGTTTATACAACATATTGAGTCACACCATCTCAGTTATGATTTTGCCCAGTTAACGAAGCCTTTTTAATAATCCTTTTCAATGAAGCCATTGTGTCTTCTCACATTTTCTCTCCCCATGTTTTCCAGCAACTTGCCACCTCTTCCTTTCTTCATGCATTCATGTTTTACTCTAGCCAAAGAAAATCCATCACCCAAAAAACATAAACACCAACTCTGTTCACCGTAATCCGGCGGCAGCCTCGGCTTCCACCTCTGTCCACCCTCCACCTGAAGCCTGCGCCCCATAGCCAAGTATCATCCCCTCAAACCCTGAAACCTGCGCATTAAAACCAACGTGCAACCCTCTTTTACACGTCCATGGCCAATTTAATCATTTCAGATGTAATATATGGAACCATATAAAAAAGTGAAATTGGATCATTAAGAAAATACAATTTAATACAAAGCTTCAGTCGACACAAAACAAAAGCAAAATATATCCCAAAAGCAAAATATATCTCAAAAGCATCAAGATTTAAATATTCATGCACATGAATTCATAATCATAATCACTAATATAAAATCAACATTTAAATTAGTGGAGAATTCATTGCTTCAGGTATGTTTCTTCCCCTACATGCATTACAATCTTTGTTCTCTATAATTCCTACCGGTAATGGTCTAGTAGGCCAACATCATGTAATATTTTATTTTTATTTTTATCTGTATCATTATTTTGACAATAAGAATATAAGCATTTGCATTATCAGTTTCTTTTTCATATATCCTTTTCACTGTCCATGATATTTCTATGCATTTAGCAATCAGCTGAGTTAACATGGTCATTATCTACAGTTAGGTGAATCTTGACGCCTTGGTCTGGATCCATCAACGACCTATTGTACCATAATTTTAGAAAAATATCAGTAGTATTTTGTTATTGTTGTCAATTCTTACTTTTGTAGTTTTTGAATTAAATTTAGTTCTTTAACAGCAAAGCATTTCTCAAAAGATATATTTGTGTCAGGCGTGGCTCACTCCAACATATAACATTGGATGTATATGCAGAAAGCTCAAAGCATGAACGTTACCTGAGTAAAATCAATAACTTCAATCAGAAAGTTCACAGAAGAATAACCAATTTAAATGATGTATAACTCTTTTGTGGAAGCTCTTGCATCATTCAACTCATTTGTATGCACCGTGAAACTCACAGACCATCACCTAAGAGAGAAAATGATAAATGATAAGGAGTTATTGTGCTATCGGTTTTCCCAAATCTATAACGTTAATAAATGAACATGCTATCAATTTTTCCCAAATCTTCTACTTTAAATGTTTCACATTTGCAACTTCGAATCTGTAATAGGAAGGGGATAAGAATAACCAAATAAATTTGAGGATAGAATACAAAAAACCAGTATAAGATCCACACGTAGAGATTGGGCCGCTGACCGGAGATAGACTCGCCGCCACGTTGATGCCAATCTAAGAGAAAGACTGGCACCATCTATTAGGTGGGATCTGGAGTCGCTTCGTTTCAAATCCAGAGAATGCGTGTGTTGTTGTTGGTGTTTGGATCTGCCGTCAGTCAAAACATTGGGAAAATCAACAGAAGCTTGGCTTCCATACATTGCGTGAGCAAGGAAGTTTGATGTTTGAGTGGGAGATGGTAACTGGAAACTACAGGAGAAGAAAACGTGGTCAATTCACGTGGTCGTGGAGCGTTTGATGTAGGGTATAAAAATACGTGCAATATGAATCAAGCACCATATCTGCTACTATGTTTATTTTTACAGACGGAAATAGCCTCAAATGGTATTTAGTAAGTTTTTGGAAGAAGGTTAGTTCAGGGAAACCAAAAAAGGCTTCACTTTGACCTTTTGACCAAGGTGTTTCTATTATATAAAAAAGATTGTGAATTTAACCTTGTGAAAAACATTTGCCTGTGAACTAAATTTATTAATTATTGTTGCTGAGGGAGTGCAGTACAATGTTTCGCCAAATTAAAAGACTTTAAAAATGTATTATGACAATGATGTTAATAATACTGCCCTTCATAAATTAAATTTCATAATAAAACTGTGAAATAAGGTGGTAAATAATGAATAATTAAATGTTCTATCGTAAATAAGTATGTAAAAAAATAGGATGATGGATCTTTGAAGTAAACAGTCCTGGAATCAAAGAAAGCAGACTACGTTACATAATCAATATTGTTAATGCCGTAAACATGGCTGTTAACCACTCTTCAACATTTATATGGGCAAATATAATTGGCATGTAATATACACAGCCAAAGTAAGCAGGGAATGAATTATAATAGTTAACGCATAATATATTGAGCCAAATTAGCAAGTACTCAACTATAATAACAAAAAGCCAGTACCATATTCATAGCAATTTTTACCCTGTGCCAGTATAAAATGCTCATGAATATATACGTACATACATACATACATGTACACACACGCGCACGCGCACACGCGCGCGCGCACACACACATACACACACACACATATATATATATATATATATATATGTGTGTGTGTGTGTGTTGTGTGTGTGCGCGCGCGTGTGTGTGCCAGAAAGTATGTTTATATGCTTACTTTCACAGATTAATTCACTGAATATAACTACCATTTGCAGCAAAGTTACTGAGGTTTATCTTCAATATTTCCATGGCTTCATGTCAATTCCATATTATTTTTTTGCAGTTACGCAATATTCCTTAAAAGCAAATTAAGAAAAGAAAAATATTCGCACATACTACGTAAAATAACGTTAACCACCTCTATCAAAAATTGACTTTGGTGTAATTTATATGATAAACAAATTTTGGTGGACATGATTGTAAAATAATGAACAAAATTAAAAATAATATTTGATCATATGTTGTTATATACAATATCTAAATTATAACAACAACATGAATATATTGACATTTGCAAAATATTTGATAAAAACTACACGGCTATTTTATTAGAAAATAAAAGTATTTGAGAATATCTGAATTCTAACTAACTAAGAGGCAAAATATCAATTTCTAGTACCATCAAATTGTTGTGTTTGCAACATGGAGTAACACAGTCACTCTAAGATAATCAGTAGATCAGGCTTTATTCAACCGTATATGGGTGAAAATATGAAATCACTAATGCATTTATTTCACTGATGGCGGAAAACAGAATATACTCTACATTAAATTTTGCTTTAGCAATTCAAAGGAAATATCCATGTAGTTAATGACAATAAACAGAATTGAAATACAGTAGTGAACATGAATAAAATACTTCAAATGAAAATTTTATGCAGGAAAATTTCCAACTATATAAAGTGAAATAAAACCCCGTTGGCAGCATTAGTGTATGCATTTAAGTTTTGCAAAATCAAAATATACCCAATCCAAGTTGGTGTGCGTTTATTGTAGTAATCAATATCGTTAATGCCATAAGCATGGCTCTTTACCAATTTCTGACATTCACATAGGCAACAATGGTTCCATTAACCTTAGTTTAAGCAGTCAACAATGTTAGGTATAAACATTGACATGAAATTTATAGTATATTTAGAGTTAGATAATTCAAAAGGATGAAAATTTATAATTCTAAATAAGGATTCTCATTGCAGTGCTATTAGATGATAAAATGAGGAGAATGAACATATTTATTTAGCACACATAAAAGAGTTTTACATCAGTTTCTATTTCTACGTTGCATCTACATATAAGAAGAAAAAAAGGTATACAAAGAAACACAGAAAGGCTACTATAGTAGGTAGTAAAAGAAAAGCATCCATATAAACAAACTGTTGTAGACAATACAAAAATACAAGTTCAATACAGCCGATGGCTATTACCTTATAGGTTTAAGAATTTATTACATTGGTTATATTACCTTGTATGTCTAACTCTACACAAACAAATGGCGGTGATGGAGTTTAAAACCATAAAGACCAACTTATAAACACGCAAAATCAAAACTGTGTAATAATAAATATGATACAACCTACTATATATCTATTTGTAAGTGCCTCAGCATGTTTACGTAATCATGCTGTCATAAACAGGTTATCCTATGCTAATTAGTGAATGTGAGTTAGTACTTGTAAATGATAGGACCGTTGATGAAACTTAACATAAATGTTCAACTTTCAATCGAAAATTATTAAACTTTAACTTTAAGTTGACATAAGTTTGTTATCATCTTCAATTAAGTGGTGAAATGATGTTAGTTTTGCCCGGAACTTGCTAATGTACCTTGATGGCATTCAATGGAGAATTTAGTACAAAAAATATCTTAATCAATCGAGCATAAGTACAGAAAAGAGTTATATAAGTAATATTCAATATCAGTAATTCTTTTAGTTGTTCCATCAAAAAGTAAATAAGAAATCTACATAAAATTCAAATTAAATTGATCAATTTTCTAACTTATAAATAATTGAAGTAAATACACAAAACTATGAACAACCAAGTTGGAACAAACAAAGAACATGATAAACAAAACAATCTATCTTTTGAAGAATTAAAACATAGGTACGCAAAGCAAAAGCACATGCCACATGCTAACCTTTTGGTTCTTGGTTAAACTAAAAAGGGAGCTACATAATGTTAATGTCGCTCATTGAAACAAAAAAGGGAAGAAAGCATGTAAGGAACTATCCAAGAAAATAAGACACACACAATACCGTAAAATACGATGTATTCAGTAATATATATTTCTCATATTCAGATTGCCAGCTTATCATATTTCTCAAACAAAAGCAATCACTTTGTTTACTGCCTTCCAAAAATAAAGTATCCATATTGTTTGAAAATTAAATTTGTATAATTGACGCAATATAAACACAAACTGTAACATTTTCATTAGAAAGCCATAGGAATATAGCAAAGTACCTAGATTGGACGTAATCTATAGAAATTTCTCCATAGTACCTTGAATTTTATCTGGCTTTGTTCTAGATTTAACAGCCTTTCACATTAACCGCTGCTTCAGTTTTGAACATAATTTCTTTTTTAAAACATGAAGATGAACTGGGAGGCAGATGAAAGGAAAAGAGGTTTGGGATATAAGATTGTGAAGGGGATGAGAACGTGGTTATGTGGCCGTCCATATTGAGTGGAAACGTGCAAACGCTGAAATGGCAGATAAGGCCATCTTACATGCGCTGTACTTCAAACCAATAGTGGGTAAATTTGGTAGTTCGAAAAAGGCTTCATTTGGGTAAGTATTTGCATTATATATAAGATATATATATATACACATATATATATATACACACCAGTACGAAAGCACGTCTGATGGACGTGTGCATAGGCAGTCTAAGCAAAAGTGAGATACATGCAGAGAATGGTGCCAAACCCAAAAACAATCAAAATTAGTACAGTAAACAAAATTTTATGCGGAGTTCAAGTGTACAGATGCAAACAGTTTAATGTCGATTGCAGTCGTCGTGGTGCTAAGAAGACAGATTCACAATGGTTGAAGCTATAAAAATTGGCATAAGAATATAAACATATAGAGAATACTGCAATAGGTACCAATGCACATGGTATGTTTATTTCAAGTAAATATAAAAAATAATACTTATTAATGGATACAACTGCAAACGTTACTGAACAGAGATGGAAAAATCAAAATAAAGTCAATAGGTAAAAGAAGTCGGAGTGTCAAGTCAAACATTTGGCCAGAAACGCTGCAGCAGCTTTATCACATTCTACAATCTGTTAAAAAAATGGGTACAATATCAGTATATGTATTACAATTATGATTGGAAAACCACTTCAGGAGAACTCAAGAATGCATACCAATCGAATTCATCGTTGTTGTCCATACTGTTGTTGTTAGTAGGAGTAGGTGAAACATGAACCGATTGGATGTCATTGTCACCATTGTCTGCAATCAGAGAACATTACGTAAACAGGGAGAAAAACTACTAAGAACTGATAGAATTTATTTAAAATTTCATGTCCGTTGCTGCTACGTACAAAAGATAAAAAATTACCTATTGTAATTCTGGTTGCAATTCCCTTTTTATAGAGTACTGGTCTAGGAGACTGTAGGTGAAGAGCAACATAACAAAGCGATGCAAAACATACTGCATTGCATTTAAAGAAGTGGTAAACATTATGACCGATTACATTTATTTAGTATATACTAATAATCAAAACAGCAATCACAATAATTTTTCATGACATGATACAAAATGTACAAAAGGAATTAAAAGACATGAAAATATTTATCACCTGGAATAGAGTTTTCCTTGTTTTAACCATGCCCATGGTTGAATTCCACATTGCAGCCACTCCATCCTATCCATAGTCACGCCGCCGCAATTATTTCTATCACAGACGTTCAAAGTAGACATAATATTTCAGTGACAGTTTGAAATGTCTTAAAAGCCAAATGTATTTTGCAAAACTTCATCAGATACATTGTATGCATGAATAACATTGTTTTCACAGCAATAGACGAAGAGTAATGAAACCGAACATCCAGAATAAACATATTGTATAATCTTACCGCTAACACAAATCATCCAGTGTCCTATGAATAATTAGGGAAAATCGTTTGTGCACATTCAAAACATTTCTTTCGAAAGATTCATAATAAAACATATGAGAAAGTAAATGTTGCAATTATATATATGAATAGCCGAATAATTGAACAATCGATAGAAAGCAAGCATAAGCATTCGGCTAGAACAACAGTGTTTTAAGTTTACAATACATTGGATGCCATTTTAACGAGATAAAATAATATACAGTAAGAATAAACACATAAATAAAATCTGTATCATGCTGACTCGAAAACAAAACAAATGCACAGCTTATGGACAAAAGGGGTTCTATGAAAATTCAGCAAATGCACATTATTAAGGAAATGCCTTTTTATAAGTTCTTAATATACTGTAATAAAATAGTCTTAGGAGAGATTCACATACCATTATCCGGCGGTTCATTGGTTATAACCAACTTCATGTAGTTGGAGAAATCATGCTTTGGCCCTAAGCTTAAAATTCCTAGAGTTTCAAGGAATCCGTGTCGGCTTTTCACCACAGCACTCAAATTTTATGTCTCCTGTGTCATAATACGTCAATGACCGATAATTCTTCTTATATTTACACGAATAATATCTTTATTTTAATAACTTTTTTTATGTTTGAGATTTAAGTAAATACGTAAAACCAACCTATTTAAAGATGTATGTGTAGAGATTAGGTTATAGTTTACGTCAGTAAATTTAAAGAAATTGTTAAAATAAACATTCGTAGCAGAACTCGTAGCAGATCTGAAGAGAACACGAAGAAGTAATATAGTTAACAAAATTGTAAGAACGAAAAATTTATAAAAAAGCGAAATCTGCAGAAGTTCAATTTTGTAATATGAAAATATAAGCACTGACTAACTGTGAGAAAATTTAATGATCATACAGAAAGTAAGAAAACGTAATATAGTGAATATAGCTTAAAATTTTCATCGGTGACTTAAAAGAAATATAAAGAAAATACTATTTTAGAGATAGAATAAGTTAGAATACACAATATTGCTTCCTTTTTCAACTACTACAATCTGTTAGAAACTTATTGATACTCCTAGCAGTGCGAAAATCCATTATTTTCTTCCAGACCACCTAATACAGGTAATGAAGTCAAAAGAGAATAACAATAATTTGTGCTTGTATATAAGATAATTAAGGTTTGAAGTAGAGTTAATTTTAATAAACGTAGAAAACTATAGTGAATATACTTCTCGACTTGATATAATTTGTTTAAACATAGAACATGATTTTATAAACAGTCTAGGCTAAAGCTAGCTATTACATCTTGGCATAGGAACGTATAAATCTCAATTAGAAATATGGAAAATGCGCTTACCATCCCCCAAGAACCACTCACTATTAGCAATCCACTTCTTCTTTAGCTCTTTTTTGTACAATCTCTTCTTTCTAAGGCCTCGCTTCCTTGCTGCAAAATTGTAGATAAAAAGATCAATTATATATTGAAATTTTTATTTGCAAACATGATGTGAAGCCATATACAGTGCATAAGATAATGTGAATATATAGCTTATCATGCAACGCACATTAAATACAGAAAAATATAATGAAACATCCAACTACCATTACACTATTATTTAACTGCATTTGAAAAAGTAAGAATACCAAATAAAGAGATGCTAAGAGCTTTTGTGTTCAACGGTTCAAAGTCTTGCTCTTGGAAGAATGATCAGATTTTTGAAATTTGGTATACTGAAATGCTTACTGTTGTATTTGAGAGTTCAGTGAGGTTAGAATTAGCTAAAAATAGAAAAGTTGACGTTAGATATTAATTTTTTATTGACATAGATTAAAAACCTAAAAGTGTTTATCTTATTTTTAAGAAAAGAAACATCCAACTGAAAAACAAACAATTCCAAGCCCAGTTTGAATGCTGCTTTAATATAGATCTACAAAAACAGTCATGAACTACTCCTATAAAATGCATGATTTATTAACAGCTAAAAGGAAGGGAGAATTTTCGCATTTGAATTAAGCTATCTATTCTACTTATTACCTAGAAATTCCTGAGATGTCAAGTAAATTTATATGGAGAAAAAGAAACAAATATTTGGGTGTTTGCCAACATAATTGCTTAATACATAAGGCATGAAGCTATATACTTGCTTCAACATTGATACACAGGGCATGAAGCTATATACTTGGTTCAACATTGATATATCGTGTTTGATATATGATTTAAAGTTATGATGCAAACATCAAGCATACCTCTTCTAAACTCTTTGACCACAATGACTTTTCTTCAAGTTTGCTACATTTTTCTGTTGAGTTTTCAACTCATGCTTCAAAATTTGAAGATTTTCGCCTACAAAATATGCAAATAAAACTACTACATAATCAGAGTTCGGTATATGTATGTATTTATGAATGTATGTGTAACGACCCAGAAAATCTGAACCAATTTAAAAAAATTTAATTGGCTAAAATAATGGATTTTAATTATTCAAAATATATATTTTAAAAAATGGCAATGAAAAGTGAGTTGAATCGACAATTGAAAACGAATATAATTAATTATAATTATAAACAAGGCCTGAAATGGCGCTGCAGTTTCAAAAATTGAATTTAAACTTTGTCGGACTGTACTGGGTGCAAAACAATCCGGATTTTAGTGAAACCAAAAATATTTAAATCTGTTAGTGAACACCTTTCTAACGAATCTGAAAAATCGAATTTTCATAGCGGAAAGCAAAAGTTATGGCCTAATGAATTTTCAGAACGGTCGCTATGGAATTTATATAGCCCGTGAAAATGAACATTTTGCATACGACCTCGGAATTCGATGAAACCACTTTTGTTGGATCCGGGATGGGAAGTTATTGCTAGGTTTCAAATTTCATAATTTTTCGAATCAATATGTGAGCATGGCAAAACAAAACGTGTTTGACCAGTTTTAGTTGATTTTAGTCGACTGGAAAATGACCATTTTTCAAACGGTCTCAGAATTTGACGAAACTAGTTTTGTTAGGACCGTATTGTCAATACGAAGCTAGAAAATATTTTTCTGCAATTTTTCGAGTCTGTATGTGGCCTCGGTAATTTGAAATGTGCGTTTTAATTGAATATATAAAGATTTATACTTTAATTTAAATCAAAACTAGTCGAAACGATAAAATTGGCCTACGTGGCATATTCCATTGTGTTCGGAATGGGGGTAAAACGCTAGGGGCGACAGTCGTTGAGTTCAAATTGGAGTTCGTGTCCGTAAACAGGTATTAAACGAATTAAATAAATTAAAAATATTATATATATACTCTGGCCAATCAAAATTCACGGACAAACCCTAATTTCATTCTGAAGCCGCCGCCACCCCTTAATAGACGACATAAATCGTTCGAATTTAAACCCTAAATCGAGCTCAGTTCACTTCGTCTTTGATCCTCCTCCCAAAGAAAAAATGGGAGAACGTCCTCCGATCTTCATTTTCATACCCAAGTGATCGGATTTAATTGAGGTTTGAGTTCGAATTTCTCTCCCAAACCCAGCTGGTTCGCCCTCGATTTGCACGCTCCGGGGAACTTCGAACAACGCGCCACTACTGGCGTTGGCGGGGCACACGAAGGCGAAGGAGGTGACGACCTCCGATGGTGGTCCGATCAACCTAGGGCGGCGCAGTTGACGGAAAATCAAATCGGCGAGGGAGCAGTTTTTTTTTGTACAGAGGATTAAAAGGGGAAAGGTGGATTAAAATTAATTAAAATTTATTAAGTTAATGACCATATTAATGGTGCAATGTTATAAACTGTCATAACTCACTCGAATCAAAACGTAATTGGACGATTTCAGATTCGCTGGAATCGTGATGAAGAGAGCTTCGCAACAAAACTGACCGGGACAAAAACAAAGCACGTTGGAACTTCAGACAATTTCGAATCTGAAAAGAGATTCGGAAATTCGGAAAAACCCAATGTGAGAATTCTCTCACTATAAATTTTCTTGTACAGTTATTTATATTATAACTGCATATCTGAACTGTTCACATACGTCCACAGACCATGGACGATTTATTTGATTATGTTGGGACTGTGAATTGTATATATATACGAAATGTGAAATGTTAGATTTCTTATTTAAAAACAATATGGAAAATGACGATGTATAAATTATATAGTCGATGTATGAGTTATATAAGCGTTGTACACCTCATGTATAAGCGTTGTATAAGTTGTATGTTTGATGTATAAGTTATATATGCGTTGTAAAAATTATATATGTGTTGAAATAAAAGTGAATTTCTATATATAAATATATATATATATATATATATATATATATATATATATATACGCCCCTCGTCCACAAACCATGGACGATATTTATTGATTGTGATTGGCGTGAAAATTGATTGATAGCGAATGGTTGTTTGGGATTGTTTGTGGTTGATATTGATTGATTGTGGTTGAAAAATACGCATTTGTGGTTGAGAAATATTTGGTTGAAACCACATAGGATTAGTTTGTGGAAATGAAATAAATATATACATGCCGCCTGCGTGCGAACTAGATGCATGATCCCCATTGTCAAAAACCGCGAGGTTTTAAGGCAGAGCGAGGAGCCGTACTAGGGACGGTCCCGGTTTTAACTACCCTGCCGTTATGCTGCCGAAATTTTGAATAATATTCATGTGTTTGAATTATTTTCATTTGCTAAAACTATATTTATTCATTGAATAGAAAACCTTCATGTGTTGAATCGATATTCATTCGTTGATTAGAAATTCATGTGTTGAATGGTATTCGCGTTTTAAATATAAAAATCACATTTTTATCTATATATAGAAACTATAGAAAACCTTCATGTGTTGAATCGATATTCATTCGTTGATTAGAAATTCATGTGTTGAATGGTATTCATATTTTGAAATAAATTGTTTCATAATAAAAATCACCTTTTTATCATCTATATGAACTATGTAAATTGACCTTGTTTTAAAATAAATTGCTTTACAATAAAAATCCTATTTTTATCACCGATATAAACTATATAAAATAATAGTGTTTTGAAATGAATTGTTTTACAATAAAAATCACATTTTTATTTTATGCATAAATCGTTGAAATGTGAAGTGTTAAAAATAGCCACTCGTTCAAATAAATGTATATGAGTTGAAATATTCATTAATTAGCTAATGATATGATTTGTGCCTATATATGCAACATTAGAATGAATGGTGTTTTTAAACCAAATGGAAATCAAATATGAAGTTGAATGGAAGATGATAAATGATAAGAACTGTATATATGTACATGCATATTTATTGAACAGGTTATAGCAAAGGGGCTAGAGAAGAGGAATAAAATTTTGTGCCCGACAAATAGGTACATATTTACTGCTTTGTTTGGGTGATGATTTTATAAGCCTGTTGGCTAGCCGCTTGGTTTTTTCTTTTTCTTTTCGAAATGAGACGCCCGTGTGGCTATTTGGGAATTTTCCCAGCCCTCCCGTACAAAGGAGGTTATGGCGAAATTTTCCAAAATTTTAAGGCGTTAGTGAAATATTTGAAATGAAAACGATATAGGAATTTTTGAATGAACTATATTTATATAAATATATAAATATAAATAAAATTAAAAAGAAAGGTGGCTGTGCAGTTCGCATTTTGAAAACGTGATTTCAAACGATTATACCGGGAGATCCGACCATTGGATTTTCCCGAAACCGCAACCGTCGGGTTCGCCTTGGAAATATCTTTCCAACGGCACCAACTTTGTAAAAATCCAACGGTTGGATTGTCTGGAATGTTTAATTCAAATCTGAAGAAAAACAGCGCCAGAAACGATTATATTTATATATAAATATAAATATATATATATTTAATTGAATAACGACGCTGTAGTTCGTATTTTGAAATCGAACCTTCAAGCGATTGTACAGGGGGATCCGACCGTCGGATTTTCCTGAAACTGGAACCATTGGATTCGTTTTGAAAAGACCTTTCTAATGATGTAAATTTTGTGAAGATCCAACGGTTAGATTTTCGGATATGTGTAAATGAAATCTGAAGAAAAACAGCGCCACGGCCGCGTTATGGCCGAAGCGTCGTTTTGAATAAATTGGCTATTTTAAAATAAATTAAAATAGCGATAAATCATTATAAAGTACCATAAACAATATGGAATGAAAATAAACTAAATTTGCTCGATTTGTGTGGTATTTGATGGTTGAATGTGTTTGGTGTGAAAATTACATTAAAGAACAAAATTGGTGTTGTCGAATGATTTAACCATCGAAATAAATTGATTTGAAATTCTAAATATACGTGAATTATTTGAAAAGGCCGAGTTAATTCTCATTTCAAATAATTGACCGACGGTTGTAATTCGAAGATGAAGACGATGGTAGAAGACCGGAGATCTTCACCTCGTTTGGAAGGTAACCGAGGTCCTGATTGGGAGGCATCCCGAAATATGGATAATGAGTGGTGATCGTCCAGACGTACGTGGTGATCGATGGGTTTGCGAGGTATTTAGTGCCTCTGGTTTCGTTCAGACCCAGAACGGACTTGTAAATGGACAGTGTGTCGGACATGGGATTTTGTTCTATGTTGATTGATCTCTATTAAATATACATCTGTTTGGCGGCGGAGAATTTATTCTTTTGCTTAACGCCCTCTCTGAAACGCACGAGCTCAGAGGTTGTATATCGTTGGACATCAGTCGCACGGCATGAATTGCCTGTGTGGCACGCTAAGATGCAGTGAGCAGTACGTCTGTTGAAAAGCAAAGTCTTGTGGTGATGATCAAAGCACCGCCTGTCTGGCGTAGCTTTGTGTATAACGTAAATTCGCGAGCCTCACACCCCGGTATGAACCAGAAACGAGAGAGGACATCAGGGAGGGCATGCGTTTCTTTCTAGCTAGGGTGGTGTCAGTGACCTACCAGCGCTGACATTTATACACTTTTCACCTATGTGGTTGTTACTGTTGCGAGGCGCCTCGGTTTGATCGGACGATCCGGGTCCGATGGAGTCATTCGTTGGCTCATTACACCCCAAAGGGTGGGGAAACGCAGTGTTCAGGAATTTTAATCCACATCGGTGGACCGGCCCTGACGATCCAAGGGCCCACCTGAGTCTGGGTCCTGAGGCTCGGGCTAGACAGTCTCGAATTCGGTAAGGACTATCTTTTGCCTTGGTTCATGACGGAAATCCAATTTCCAAATACGTGACTGTGCGGTTTTGATTGTATACTGTAACAACCCGAAAATCTGGGCCAGTTTAAAATTTTTATTTTGGCAATTTTAGCGAATTTTGATTATTTAAAATAGATTATTTTAAATAATATCGACGAGAAATTTATTTAGAATATAGAATTCGACGTATATATTATATACGTCGTCGTTAGAATATATAATAATTATATATAATTATAAAAGGAATTGAAAATGGCGCGGTAGTTCGAAAATTCGATTTCTAATTTCAAATGAATATACAGAATTCAATATAAGTCAGAATTGAACGAAACAAGAAATATTTGAATCTGTATAACTATATCTTAGTAACGAAGTTGACAAACTGAGATTTCATCTTAGAAATGATAAGATATGTCCAGTTGAAAATTCTGAATAGTCGCTATGGAATTCAGGCCCTTAAAAATGGACATTTTGCAAACGACCTCGGATTTCGACGAAACCAGTTTTGTTGGGTCCGGGATGTGAAGTTGTTGCTAGGTTTCAAATTTTATAATTTTTCGAATCAATATGTGAGCGTGGCAAAGGAAAACGCGTTTGACCAGTTTCAGTTGATTTTAATCGACTGGAAATTGGCCATTTTTCTAACGGTCTCAGAATTCGACGAAACTAGTTTTGTTAGGACCGTATCGTCAATACGAAGCTAGAAAATATTTTTCTGGAATTTTTAGAGTTAGTGTGTGACCCCGGTAATTTGAAATGTACGTTTAAAATTCAATATAGTGATTTAAATGTAAATTAAACGGAAATTGATTCAAATGGTCAAATCAGCTTGCGATACATATCCCATTGTGTTCGGAATGGGGGTGAAACGCTATGGGCGACAGGCGGTGGGCCTCGTTTCGAGGCCGTATGTGAAAGTCAACTCTTTAGGATAAAATAAATAAATTAATAAAAAAAAAAAAACAATTCTCTCCCTTTAACCCGCTGGCCCCCCCGATCAAATTGATTTTTCAGAAATAAAAAAAAAAAAAAAAAGAAAGAAGAAGGGGGAGCGCAGCAGCGCCGCCGCCGCCCTCTCTTCCCCACCTCCGGCGAACGCTGGCCCAACCCCCCCCTCTTCTCCGACGTCTTCCTTCTCCCTCTCACCTCCTCCACGAACGCGACGCCCCCAAAACGCCTGCCACCGCCGACCAGCTCCATCGCCCCACTGACAACCCGCAGCCACCCGAGCCGCACCCCCTTCCCCTTCTAGCCTCCAGCACCAAAACCCCCCCCTCGGTTTAACTGTAAGTATAGTATTTTATTTTATTTATTTTATTTTTATTTTTATTTTTAACTCTGTAATGCTATTTTTTTTAGGTTAATACTATTTTGATTTTATAAAAGATTTAAAAACTGTTTTTATAAAATGATTAAAACTGAATTTTTATAAAAACATAATTTAAAAACTGAATTTTAAAAAGAGAAAAAAACTGATTTTATTTCGAGTTATAAAAGATGTGATTTTTGAGATATAAAAGATTTGACTTTTTTTTTTTTTTTAAATGATTAGAGAATAAAAATAGGATTTTTATCTAAGAAAAAGTTCATATTTTTGTTTAGAAAAAGATCGTAGTTTTGATTTAGGAAAAAATTAGATTTTTGATTTAGAAAAGAATAGATTGTTATTTCTATAAGGACGAGATTTTTATTCAATAGAAATTCGATTTTTATATATTGAACTTTGAAATAGAAATTCGATTTTTATATATTGAACGTTGAAATAAAAATTCGATTTTTATATATTGAACATCGATAGAAAAATTCGATTTTTATATGTTGAACTTTGAACTAAAAATTCGATTTTTATATATTGAATAGCATAGTAAAAAATTCAATTTTTACATATATAGAGAATACGGGCAATGAAAGTGAAGAAAGGCGATAACGACGAAGACTTCTGCAAAAGGAGAGTCAAGATGATTGGATAGCTATATGTGAGAATTTCTCACTCTTCAATTTTATTTCTAGTTATATATATACTAGGATGCAGACGGTGTTTAGTAGCACCCGACACAATCGTCCACAGACCATGGACTTGTTTGTTTGATTGTTTGGTGATTGATTGCGATATTGGTTTGAATGTGGTTTGTGATGTGAAAAATCGAATCGATAAATTGGTTAGGATTAGACGTGCGCCGTTATAAGGCGAAGGAGTAAGGCTAGGTTAGACCCTTACTCCAAATTTTGTGGTTTGCATAACGAAAGTGAATTTGATTGATGTGTGAATGGCGTGGGCCTTCACTAGACCGGGGATAAGGCTAGGCCTTGTCCCGTTTCTAGTATCGTGCCGTTATGCCGCCGAAATTTTCTAAAATAAGATAGAAAAATAAAAATAGCATTTTATTTAAAGAATGAACTGAATAGAAATTCATATGTTAAAATAAAATGTGTTATCGTTAAAAATATAATTTTTAACGTGAATGTGAATAAATAAATATTCATTTACAAACCAGACGGTTTGTTTATGTACACCTATTTGAATGACGTTGATTGGGTCGATAAATTTTACACATCGCCCAACTGCACTAATAAAATATTTGTTTGATTGTTTGAAACCCTACACGGGTGTTAGGATGAAATATGCAGTTCACTCATCCTGATTGATTAAATTTGTCGATCGATTGATTGACAGGCTGTTATAAGCGTTAGATATCTATATTTGATGCTTATACAGTGTAGTGCACTTTGGTTGATGGTTGATTATTTTTCAATGCTATTATATACATGTGTTGTATGAAAATCCATATAATTAATTTTATATGGAAATTGATTGGGCCTCATTCCAATTTGAAAAATAGAGAATATTATAAAATTAAAGTTCATGTGTTGACAGTACTCATCCATTGAGATTGGTCATGTGTTGAACGAAATATTTTAGTAATAAAATTTACATCTTTATCAATTTAAAATAAACGTTCATGTGTTGACAGTACTCAATCATTGAGATTGGTCATGTGTTGAACGAAATATTTTAGTAATAAAATTTACATCTTTATCAATTTAAAATAAACGTTCATGTGTTGACAGTACTCATTCATTGAGATTGGTCATGTGTTGAACGAATTATTTTGATAATAACAACTATTTTGAAAATAGAAATTTATGAAGCCGTGTTGATTAGATTGACGCCATTTAGACGTGAACGATATTTATATCGATTGAAAACGATTTCGAAATGAATTAAATTGAAAACGATTTCGAAATGAATTAAATTGAAAACGATTTCGAAATGAATTAAATTGAAAACGATTTCGAAATGAATTGAATTGAAAACGATTTCGAAATGAATTAAATTGAAAACGATTTCGAAATGAATTAAATTGAAAACAATTTCGAAATGAATTAAATTGAAAACGATTTCGAAATGAATTGAATTGAAAACGATTTCGAAATGAATTGAATTGAAAACGATTTCGAAATGAATTAAATTGAAAACGATTTCGAAATGAATTAAATTGAAAACAATTTCGAAATGAATTAAATTGAAAACGATTTCGAAATGAATTGAATTGAAAATGATTTCGAAATGAATTGAATTGAAAACGATTTCGAAATGAATTGAAAACGAATTCAAATTGAATTGAAAACGAATTCAAATTGAATTGAAAACGAATTGAAATGAATTCAAATTGAATTGAAATTTGAATTGAATAGAAATGAATTTTGAAACGATTTTATAAAGAAGAATTCAATTTTGATTTGCATTGAAAAGGAAGTTGAAATTGCTTTGGAAACGAATTTAAAACTATTTATATAATTCGTTTTAAATAGAAATCGACGAAATATATATTATATATATTATATATATAATATAATGGCCTGAATAGAACGCGCCGCGCCGCGGCAGTTCGTGAATTTCGACCATTGATTTCAAACGGACATTACGGGAGATCCGACCGTCGGATTCTCCTAAAACCGGAACCGTTGGGTTCGTATCGAAAAGAGCTTTCTAGCGAATGTTAGAAATTTGAAATCTAACGGTTGGATTTGGAATTATGTCTAAATCAAATTTGAAAAAGGTCGCTGTAAGTGCAGTTCGATGGCCATTGATGGAAATCGACTGTACAGGCCTTGATAAAATTATTAAAAATAGTAATAATTTGTGTAAAATCATAAGAAATGATTTGTGAAGAATTGGGATGAAAAACTCCATATTTGAAAGGATAAAAATAGATTTTTATCGAAATGAACTAGTTTTGAACTAGAATTATAATTCTATTTATTTTTAAATGAATAAATTGAATTTGGAATGGTTTTGAAAATAACCAAAATTTCCAATGATTGCATTGGAGTGGATTTGAATCGAAATTGTCTTCGGAATATTTCGATGTTGGAATTCGTGATTATACAGGTGTTGTTATGGAAATTTGAAAGATATATATTTATATCGCTATTTCCAATACGACATTTGTTAGTCGTAGAATTCGATATTGAATATAAGCCGATATATTTTCTATTCAGAGCCTTGTATTGAATATCGAATGTGATTTGGGTTTGTCGTGAATGGTGTCTTCACTAACACTGTTCTTGAACCCAGTTGAGAAATGATTAAATCTTTGTATTTAGATTTAATGAAGTGTGCCAATTAAATAATATTTAATTGGAATTGAATTGATATTGATTTTTGGGTTTATCGTGAACAGTGTTTTAAATAACACCCGTTCTTTAACCCGATAATTAATGAATGTGATTTTGGGTTTATCGTGAACCGTGTTCTAAATGACACTGATTCTTTAACCCAGTTAAAGATTAAAACTAAGTGGAGTTTTAATGAATCTTTAATTAGATTGAAATGATCGAAAATGGAGTATCACCAGTTTTGCTCCAGGCGATAGTTAAATCTTTAATTAGATTTGAACGTGAAATGGTAATTGAATTTACCGATAACACTGTGGTGTTAGATATGAAGTATTACCAGTTTTACTTCATGGGATAAATAGGTTGGGATTGGGAAATTAAAACAAATGATTACTTCGGTAAGGTTCGTTAATCCCGACTAGTTTGAATTGATATTCAAAAGATAGATTAAAGAATAAATTCAGGAATTTATCTTGGATAAAATTAATGGGAACCTTTCCCTATGAATGTGAAATTTAGAAACTAACTGTCGGTTAGCTAAACAGAATGGTTTTCTGGATATTGATCTGATGTTGGTTTCGGCCTTCGGGGTTAATATTTGGGGAATTATTCTCTTGATTAATTTACGGTTAGTGACTAATGAATTGGAATGAGGCGTATGTTGTGTTTGTGTAACACTTTTATAATATATACGCGAGTTATTCGGAAAGACCGGGTTTATCCCATTCTGAATAACTGATACGACGATAAGTCAAAGATGAAGACGATGGTCGAAGACCGGAGGTCTTCACGTCGTTTGGGTGATAACTGATGATCTTGATTGGGCTGTACACCCAAGAAGATGGAAACAGTTAGTGATCGTCCAGACGTACTTGGAGATCGATGGATATGCGGGGTACTAGGTACCTCCGGTTTCGTTCAGACCCAGAACGAACTTGTAAATGGACTGTGTGTCTGACATTGGATTTTAGTCCGTGTGATTGATCTCTATTAAATATATATCTGCTTGGCGGCGGAGAATTTATTCTCTTGCTTAACGCCCTTCTCTGAGACGTACGAGCTCAGGGGTTATATATTGATGGATATCAAACGCATGGAGTGAATTGCCTGTGTGGCATGCCTAAGTGGCAATTGATCGAGGCTTCTGTTGAAAAGCAAAGTCTTGTGGTGATGATCAAAGCACGGCCTTTGTGGCGTAGCTTTGTGTAACGTTTACCTCGCGTGTTTCACACCAGGTATGAACCAAAAACGGGAGACGGACCTCAGGGAGGGCATGCGTTTCCTTCTAGATAAAAAGTGGCGTCAGTGGTTTTACACGCCCTGACGAGTTTGACTTATGTGGTTGTTGCTGTTGCGAGGCGCCTCGGATTGATCGGTCGTTCTCGAACCGATGGAGCCATTCGTTGGCTCGTTTACGCCCCAAAGGGCGGGGGAACGCATGTTCAGGGTTTAAGTTTAATCCACATCGGTGGACCGGCCCTGTCGCTCCAAGGTCACTCGAGCTCTGACCTGAGACATGGGCTAGATTGTCTCGAATCGGTTGAGGACTATCTTTTGCCTCGGTTCATAGATGGAAATCCAATTTCCAAATACGTGACATTTGCGGTTTTAGTTGTAATCCTATATATGGCGACATGATATATGGTACCCATGCCGCCTATGATTGATACTTGTGATTTGAAGTTGTTTTATACACTATGCACTTATAATAGTATCAAATGATTTGTTTTAAACGTATCAAGCATTCTTTGGCTGTTATAAGGGAAAACCCTATCCCCCGGCTTGCGTTTGCATTGTGTGATAGGACCTGGGTCTTATAACAGCTTCATTTTTTCTTTATTTAGCATTGCGCTGTTTGTTTTATGCACTGGTATTCTTGGGAGGAAACCCGTTCCGTGTTATACGGCGTGGTCCCTTGATTTACCTAGCTTTGAAAATAAAGATTAATAACTGTTTTTAGTTCTCACACCAGTCACATGACTGACCTGGAGTTTATTGTTTTAACCTAAACTCTGGGTGCCCTTATTTTGACACGGGCAGCTAGTAGTTTTGGTTTTGCAGATTTATATTCACAGGATCCTGGTTTACAGCTGGAACGATATCCGGAAAGCTTTGTATTCGTATATCTACTTCTAGTTGTGTATTGTATTATTTTCCGCTGCTATATATTTAAATGTAATTTAAATCTCTGATATTTCTGTGTAATATTTATTCATTTATACTCTGTATATTCTTGTAATCTGATGCATTGTTGTAATATACAATGAAACGTTCTTCTGTATGCGTTCTGTTGTGGTTTGTTCTCGAACTATCCGACACTTTCCTTTACGGGGAAGTTGCGGGTCTTCACGTTTGGTATCAGAGCTTTGGTTTACAAAGCTTAGAGAACAAGACACATTAGAACCATACGAAAGAATTCATCAGAAACTGGATTAGTAATATCCAACGGGAATGACTCGTTAGAGATGGGATCAGTAGTATCCTAGAACGAGTGTGAAGAGTATATTTTTCAAATGAAAACAAATTTTTGTTTTGAAAATTTAAATCAATTATTCGTATTTGATTATCTATTTATATTGAGTTGGACAGTCCAGTATATAAAGAATTTGCATATACGCCTTGCAAACGTATATTCAAAGTTTTAATATATTGGATAGATATAGAATCACACTCTAGTCGCCCGGACCTGATTCTGATGATTGACGCGTCATCATTAGTAATTAGTTTCGTGTTTCGAAGGTGTGATATCTATATATTTCCTATAGACTGGTGTGAGAACCAAAATTAGATAGGGCTAATTGTTGTGATTTGGCATCAAAAACATGATTTTTGTATATGTATCAAAATTATGAATTTGAAACTCTAATTCACTAATTGATTGATGTTTGGGTTGTTTGTTTATTTGTTTGCTAATTTTTAGCCAATTAAGCCTATTTGATCAAATAGTGAATTATATTGAAATTGGTCGCATTTGCTTGCATATATGTACTTACCTTGAACAGGTCATAGCAAGGAGGCTAGAGCCAGAGAATAAAATTTGTTTGCCCGACAAATAGGTACATGTTTAGTACATAATTTCCTGTTTTGTTTGGGTGATGATGATTTTGTGAGCCTATTGGCTAGCCGCTTGGCTTTTTCTTTTTCTTTTTGAGATCTGAAGGACCGCGGAAGCTATTTGAAATTCCCCGATGCTCCCGGTGCAGGGGAGGTTATGGCGAAATTTTTCAAAAATTTAGGGTGTTAGCCAAATTTTTGAAATTTTGAAAATTTTCAGAAACTGAAAAGTTGGAAAATGGAAGCCTGATCGATCGTAGAGCTTAATAATCAAACCACTTTCGACTTTGTTCCTTTTCGGGGACGAAAAGTTTTAAGTGGGGGAGATTGTAACAACCCGAAAATCTGGGCCAGTTTAAAATTTTTATTTTGGCAATTTTAGCGAATTTTGATTATTTAAAATAGATTATTTTAAATAATATCGACGAGAAATTTATTTAGAATATAGAATTCGACGTATATATTATATACGTCGTCGTTAGAATATATAATAATTATATATAATTATAAAAGGAATTGAAAATGGCGCGGTAGTTCGAAAATTCGATTTCTAATTTCAAATGAATATACAGAATTCAATATAAGTCAGAATTGAACGAAACAAGAAATATTTGAATCTGTATAACTATATCTTAGTAACGAAGTTGACAAACTGAGATTTCATCTTAGAAATGATAAGATATGTCCAGTTGAAAATTCTGAATAGTCGCTATGGAATTCAGGCCCTTAAAAATGGACATTTTGCAAACGACCTCGGATTTCGACGAAACCAGTTTTGTTGGGTCCGGGATGTGAAGTTGTTGCTAGGTTTCAAATTTTATAATTTTTCAAATCAATATGTGAGCGTGGCAAAGGAAAACGCGTTTGACCAGTTTCAGTTGATTTTAATCGACTGGAAATTGACCATTTTTCTAACGGTCTCAGAATTCGACGAAACTAGTTTTGTTAGGACCGTATCGTCAATACGAAGCTAGAAAATATTTTTCTGGAATTTTTAGAGTTAGTGTGTGACCCCGGTAATTTGAAATGTACGTTTAAAATTCAATATAGTGATTTAAATGTAAATTAAACGGAAATTGATTCAAATGGTCAAATCAGCTTGCGATACATATCCCATTGTGTTCGGAATGGGGGTGAAACGCTATGGGCGACAGGCGGTGGGCCTCGTTTCGAGGTCGTATGTGAAAGTCAACTCTTTAGGATAAAATAAATAAATTAATTAAAAAAAAAAACAATTCTCTCCCTTTAACCCGCTGGCCCCCCCCCCGATCAAATTGATTTTTCAGAAATAAAAAAAAAAAAAAAAAAGAAGAAGGGGGAGCGCAGCAGCGCCGCCGCCGCCCTCTCTTCCCCACCTCCGGCGAACGCTGGCCCAACCCCCCCTCTTCTCCGACGTCTTCCTTCTCCCTCTCACCTCCTCCACGAACGCGACGCCCCCAAAACGCCTGCCACCGCCGACCAGCTCCATCGCCCCACTGACAACCCGCAGCCACCCGAGCCGCACCCCCTTCCCCTTCCAGCCTCCAGCACCAAAACCCCCCCCCTCGGTTTAACTGTAAGTATAGTATTTTATTTTATTTATTTTATTTTTATTTTTATTTTTAACTCTGTAATGCTATTTTTTTTAGGTTAATACTATTTTGATTTTATAAAAGATTTAAAAACTGTTTTTATAAAATGATTAAAACTGAATTTTTATAAAAACATAATTTAAAAACTGAATTTTAAAAAGAGAAAAAAACTGATTTTATTTCGAGTTATAAAAGATGTGATTTTTGAGATATAAAAGATTTGACTTTTTTTTTTTTTTTTAAAATGATTAGAGAATAAAAATAGGATTTTTATCTAAGAAAAAGTTCATATTTTTGTTTAGAAAAAGATCGTAGTTTTGATTTAGGAAAAAATTAGATTTTTGATTTAGAAAAGAATAGATTGTTATTTCTATAAGGACGAGATTTTTATTCAATAGAAATTCGATTTTTATATATTGAACTTTGAAATAGAAATTCGATTTTTATATATTGAACGTTGAAATAAAAATTCGATTTTTATATATTGAACATCGATAGAAAAATTCGATTTTTATATGTTGAACTTTGAACTAAAAATTCGATTTTTATATATTGAATAGCATAGTAAAAAATTCAATTTTTACATATATAGAGAATACGGGCAATGAAAGTGAAGAAAGGCGATAACGACGAAGACTTCTGCAAAAGGAGAGTCAAGATGATTGGATAGCTATATGTGAGAATTTCTCACTCTTCAATTTTATTTCTAGTTATATATATATACTAGGATGCAGACGGTGTTTAGTAGCACCCGACACAATCGTCCACAGACCATGGACTTGTTTGTTTGATTGTTTGGTGATTGATTGCGATATTGGTTTGAATGTGGTTTGTGATGTGAAAAATCGAATCGATAAATTGGTTAGGATTAGACGTGCGCCGTTATAAGGCGAAGGAGTAAGGCTAGGTTAGACCCTTACTCCAAATTTTGTGGTTTGCATAACGAAAGTGAATTTGATTGATGTGTGAATGGCGTGGGCCTTCACTAGACCGGGGATAAGGCTAGGCCTTGTCCCGTTTCTAGTATCGTGCCGTTATGCCGCCGAAATTTTCTAAAATAAGATAGAAAAATAAAAATAGCATTTTATTTAAAGAATGAACTGAATAGAAATTCATATGTTAAAATAAAATGTGTTATCGTTAAAAATATAATTTTTAACGTGAATGTGAATAAATAAATATTCATTTACAAACCAGACGGTTTGTTTATGTACACCTATTTGAATGACGTTGATTGGGTCGATAAATTTTACACATCGCCCAACTGCACTAATAAAATATTTGTTTGATTGTTTGAAACCCTACACGGGTGTTAGGATGAAATATGCAGTTCACTCATCCTGATTGATTAAATTTGTCGATCGATTGATTGACAGGCTGTTATAAGCGTTAGATATCTATATTTGATGCTTATACAGTGTAGTGCACTTTGGTTGATGGTTGATTATTTTTCAATGCTATTATATACATGTGTTGTATGAAAATCCATATAATTAATTTTATATGGAAATTGATTGGGCCTCATTCCAATTTGAAAAATAGAGAATATTATAAAATTAAAGTTCATGTGTTGACAGTACTCATCCATTGAGATTGGTCATGTGTTGAACGAAATATTTTAGTAATAAAATTTACATCTTTATCAATTTAAAATAAACGTTCATGTGTTGACAGTACTCAATCATTGAGATTGGTCATGTGTTGAACGAAATATTTTAGTAATAAAATTTACATCTTTATCAATTTAAAATAAACGTTCATGTGTTGACAGTACTCATTCATTGAGATTGGTCATGTGTTGAACGAATTATTTTGATAATAACAACTATTTTGAAAATAGAAATTTATGAAGCCGTGTTGATTAGATTGACGCCATTTAGACGTGAACGATATTTATATCGATTGAAAACGATTTCGAAATGAATTAAATTGAAAACGATTTCGAAATGAATTAAATTGAAAACGATTTCGAAATGAATTAAATTGAAAACGATTTCGAAATGAATTGAATTGAAAACGATTTCGAAATGAATTAAATTGAAAACGATTTCGAAATGAATTAAATTGAAAACAATTTCGAAATGAATTAAATTGAAAACGATTTCGAAATGAATTGAATTGAAAACGATTTCGAAATGAATTGAATTGAAAACGATTTCGAAATGAATTAAATTGAAAACGATTTCGAAATGAATTAAATTGAAAACAATTTCGAAATGAATTAAATTGAAAACGATTTCGAAATGAATTGAATTGAAAACGATTTCGAAATGAATTGAATTGAAAACGATTTCAAATTGAATTGAAAACGAATTCAAATTGAATTGAAAACGAATTGAAATGAATTCAAATTGAATTGAAATTTGAATTGAATAGAAATGAATTTTGAAACGATTTTATAAAGAAGAATTCAATTTTGATTTGAATTGAAAAGGAAGTTGAAATTGCTTTGGAAACGAATTTAAAACTATTTATATAATTCGTTTTAAATAGAAATCGCAGAAATATATATTATATATATTATATATATAATATAATGGCCTGAATAGAACGCGCCGCGCCGCGGCAGTTCGTGAATTTCGACCATTGATTTCAAACGGACATTACGGGAGATCCGACCGTCAGATTCTCCTAAAACCGGAACCGTTGGGTTCGTATCGAAAAGAGCTTTCTAGCGAATGTTAGAAATTTGAAATCTAACGGTTGGATTTGGAATTATGTCTAAATCAAATTTGAAAAAGGTCGCTGTAAGTGCAGTTCGATGGCCATTGATGGAAATCGACTGTACAGGCCTTGATAAAATTATTAAAAATAGTAATAATTTGTGTAAAATCATAAGAAATGATTTGTGAAGAATTGGGATGAAAAACTCCATATTTGAAAGGATAAAAATAGATTTTTATCGAAATGAACTAGTTTTGAACTAGAATTATAATTCTATTTATTTTTAAATGAATAAATTGAATTTGGAATGGTTTTGAAAATAACCAAAATTTCCAATGATTGCATTGGAGTGGATTTGAATCGAAATTGTCTTCGGAATATTTCGATGTTGGAATTCGTGATTATACAGGTGTTGTTATGGAAATTTGAAAGATATATATTTATATCGCTATTTCCAATACGACATTTGTTAGTCGTAGAATTCGATATTGAATATAAGCCGATATATTTTCTATTCAGAGCCTTGTATTGAATATCGAATGTGATTTGGGTTTGTCGTGAATGGTGTCTTCACTAACACTGTTCTTGAACCCAGTTGAGAAATGATTAAATCTTTGTATTTAGATTTAATGAAGTGTGCCAATTAAATAATATTTAATTGGAATTGAATTGATATTGATTTTTGGGTTTATCGTGAACAGTGTTTTAAATAACACCCGTTCTTTAACCCGATAATTAATGAATGTGATTTTGGGTTTATCGTGAACCGTGTTCTAAATGACACTGATTCTTTAACCCAGTTAAAGATTAAAACTAAGAGGAGTTTTAATGAATCTTTAATTAGATTGAAATGATCGAAAATGGAGTATCACCAGTTTTGCTCCAGGCGATAGTTAAATCTTTAATTAGATTTGAACGTGAAATGGTAATTGAATTTACCGATAACACTGTGGTGTTAGATATGAAGTATTACCAGTTTTACTTCATGGGATAAATAGGTTGGGATTGGGAAATTAAAACAAATGATTACTTCGGTAAGGTTCGTTAATCCCGACTAGTTTGAATTGATATTCAAAAGATAGATTAAAGAATAAATTCAGGAATTTATCTTGGATAAAATTAATGGGAACCTTTCCCTATGAATGTGAAATTTAGAAACTAACTGTCGGTTAGCTAAACAGAATGGTTTTCTGGATATTGATCTGATGTTGGTTTCGGCCTTCGGGGTTAATATTTGGGGAATTATTCTCTTGATTAATTTACGGTTAGTGACTAATGAATTGGAATGAGGCGTATGTTGTGTTTGTGTAACACTTTTATAATATATACGCGAGTTATTCGGAAAGACCGGGTTTATCCCATTCTGAATAACTGATACGACGATAAGTCAAAGATGAAGACGATGGTCGAAGACCGGAGGTCTTCACGTCGTTTGGGTGATAACTGATGATCTTGATTGGGCTGTACACCCAAGAAGATGGAAACAGTTAGTGATCGTCCAGACGTACTTGGAGATCGATGGATATGCGGGGTACTAGGTGCCTCCGGTTTCGTTCAGACCCAGAACGAACTTGTAAATGGACTGTGTGTCTGACATTGGATTTTAGTCCGTGTGATTGATCTCTATTAAATATATATCTGCTTGGCGGCGGAGAATTTATTCTCTTGCTTAACGCCCTTCTCTGAGACGTACGAGCTCAGGGGTTATATATTGATGGATATCAAACGCATGGAGTGAATTGCCTGTGTGGCATGCCTAAGTGGCAATTGATCGAGGCTTCTGTTGAAAAGCAAAGTCTTGTGGTGATGATCAAAGCACGGCCTTTGTGGCGTAGCTTTGTGTAACGTTTACCTCGCGTGTTTCACACCAGGTATGAACCAAAAACGGGAGACGGACCTCAGGGAGGGCATGCGTTTCCTTCTAGATAAAAAGTGGCGTCAGTGGTTTTACACGCCCTGACGAGTTTGACTTATGTGGTTGTTGCTGTTGCGAGGCGCCTCGGATTGATCGGTCGTTCTCGAACCGATGGAGCCATTCGTTGGCTCGTTTACGCCCCAAAGGGCGGGGGAACGCATGTTCAGGGTTTAAGTTTAATCCACATCGGTGGACCGGCCCTGTCGCTCCAAGGTCACTCGAGCTCTGACCTGAGACATGGGCTAGATTGTCTCGAATCGGTTGAGGACTATCTTTTGCCTCGGTTCATAGATGGAAATCCAATTTCCAAATACGTGACATTTGCGGTTTTAGTTGTAATCCTATATATGGCGACATGATATATGGTACCCATGCCGCCTATGATTGATACTTATGATTTGAAGTTGTTTTATACACTATGCACTTATAATAGTATCAAATGATTTGTTTTAAACGTATCAAGCATTCTTTGGCTGTTATAAGGGAAAACCCTATCCCCCGGCTTGCGTTTGCATTGTGTGATAGGACCTGGGTCTTATAACAGCTTCATTTTTTCTTTATTTAGCATTGCGCTGTTTGTTTTATGCACTGGTATTCTTGGGAGGAAACCCGTTCCGTGTTATACGGCGTGGTCCCTTGATTTACCTAGCTTTGAAAATAAAGATTAATAACTGTTTTTAGTTCTCACACCAGTCACATGACTGACCTGGAGTTTATTGTTTTAACCTAAACTCTGGGTGCCCTTATTTTGACACGGGCAGCTAGTAGTTTTGGTTTTGCAGATTTATATTCACAGGATCCTGGTTTACAGCTGGAACGATATCCGGAAAGCTTTGTATTCGTATATCTACTTCTAGTTGTGTATTGTATTATTTTCCGCTGCTATATATTTAAATGTAATTTAAATCTCTGATATTTCTGTGTAATATTTATTCATTTATACTCTGTATATTCTTGTAATCTGATGCATTGTTGTAATATACAATGAAACGTTCTTCTGTATGCGTTCTGTTGTGGTTTGTTCTCGAACTATCCGACACTTTCCTTTACGGGGAAGTTGCGGGTTTTCACGTATACCTATATATGGTGACATAGTGGTATGGGGCATTAATGCCGCCTATGATTGATAGTTATGATTTGAAATTGTTTTCAAAACATATAAACACTAGCAATAATATCAAATGCCTTTGTTTTATTCGTATCAAGCATATTTTGGCCATTATAAGGTAAAAACTCTATCCTCCGGTTTGCGTTGCATTGTGTGATGGGAACTGAGTCTTATAATGGCTTCATTTTTACAAAAAGCATAGCGATATTTGAAGAAAGATTTGTTTAAAGCACTGGCAATCCCATGGAGTAAACCCGTTCCACGAAAGTGGTGTGGTCCTGTGATTAGCCATATTATATATGTGTTGAGTAGATTTCTCATACCAGTCCCATGACTGACTCGTTGTTTGTTTCACTTTCAAACTCGGGTGCCCCTTTTTCTACACGGGCAGCCTTGTATTCAGGTTTAGCTGGTTCTTTCAGGATAGCTGGAGCTGAAGATGGATTCTATCATTTATCTCTTTTTATGCTGTTCAGCTCCTATTGTACATAATTTGTTTATTTTCCGCTGTAGACATTTATGTATAGCTGAACTGTATTTTCACTAAGTAAGATCCTGTATACTGTGTAACTCTGATGATTACTTTTATCAAGTATATTCTATTGTTCATTGTCGGGTGTATTTATTTAATTCTGCTCTGCTATTTTCTGTTTCTGTGTTATATTTCAAAGATAACCCTTGCCGCCGTCAGTACGGGGTTTGGGGTCGTCTCAGTATGGTTATGTTTGATAGTGTACATAATAGGATGAACTACCAAATAACAATATGCTTCATACATAATATTTGTGAGGGAGAAGATATGAAAGAGCTATTCACCTCTTTGGGTAACATTTGTATTCTCCTCTTCCTGAAATTTCCTCTTAAAGTCTTTTTCAAATCTATCTAAATAATGACACTCATGGTACAACTCCTTAAATAAAATAAATAACAAAAAAATTGTTATACTGGACGGCTTCAAATTAACATAAAGCAAATATACATACAGCTGTACAATTAACAAAAACCAACATCTACTCCGTAACTTCCAAGGCTTCTTTCAAATGCTTTTGAGATGTAAGATCAGTCACTAATCCATTTGCAAAGAAAATAATATAAAATGTAAGTCATCAATTAGCTCACAATGATTTGGTGCATTTCAATTTACAGTAAGTCGATTACTTGGGAAAGTAGCGATCAAAATTGCGCCATTGAGGATCCTTACAGCGATTGCCGAACCGGACCATCTCTCCTGAAAATATTTTCAACTCTTCCCTATTTAATATCATGAGAATAGAAGCAAGTCAAATACAACTTTAAATAAGGGTAACTATGTGCCTTCCTCAAATGGCAGAGGAATGATTTTAAAAGCTAAATCGATTTTTAATTTGAGTTTACAAATTGGGTGTTATCATTTCGGGAATCAAGTGTGGAAAGTATGAAATAAGGGGCAAGAGAAAATACTATCACAGGCTAGGTTTTGCTCAAATGCTTTCAGATCTACTGTTATAGTTGAAATCGAAATCAAAATCAAATTCAAATCGAAATCTAAAGATCTGAATACAAACAGTGACATAAATAGAGCGGCATACCTAATTTGCTATATGAGAGCTCGGATGAAGATAAACGCCCCAAAATTGTTGACACATCAACCTTGCAGTTTGTAGATTCACAAATCTGAAGCCACAAATTTGGAAAGTTGGATTAATCTGAATCTACTTGCTTCAAAAAGGCAAAACGGTTTTGAATTTTGGTTATTAATTTAATGGACAGACGTGATGAAGGATAGGATAAAGTAAATTAGGTTTAGCACTGGAAGAAGATAAGAAACATTTGAGATTTTGTTTCGATTTTAGGAGGAAGACTTAGCGGTGGAAATCTGATTGCTGGAGTAATCGGCGGGTTACATTATTTCCATGCTTGGATTTCAGATCAACGGTCCTTGTTCAGTCTTGATTGTTGATGCAGATTGCTGAGAAGAAAAATTGTGTTCTACTTTGATGAATGCTATAACAAAATTAAAGTTTTGAATAACATTAAAATTCAAACTATTAAATAGTTTAATATAAAATTAATTTAATTTAATAGTATAAATATTTTAAATAGTAATATTACAATTTAAGTGGTGTTACATAGTTAAACCTTACACTAAAAATCTTGAATATATTTTAAGTACCATTACAATTAAAATTTATTATATCTTAAATATTAATGATTAATTATTAAATATTAAGAAATAATCAATACTAATTTTAAGAAAGTATTGTAATTAATAATTATTGATTATCGAAAATTAATAACAACCATTTATCACAACAGACATTTTATGATCATTGTAAAGTTTGCATCAGTTAAAATAAATTTTTTATAACCATTATAATGTTTATGATCTATTTCAAATTTATTTAAGATGATTTCAAATTTTAAAAATTTTTGAAATATAAAATATAATTATCCACTATAATTATAAAATATTAAGTATCAACTATAATTATCAACTGTAATTATTAAATACAATTATTTAAAATTAATTATTGAATGCTATATATCATTTCATAAGTATCTTATATGACTAAGTAAAGAATTCTGAAAATTCATAAAAAAAACACATATATACATATATATAATGTATGTATATATAATATGTATGTGCATATGTATACATACATTATATATATATAACTTTGAATTGTATAAACTGAGGATGTGTTGTCTCATATTCATAAAAAAAACACATATATACATACATATATATATATATATATATATATAAGGTATGTATATATATTATGTATGTGTGTGTATATATATATACATACATTATATATATATAACTTTGAATTGTATAAATTGAGGATGTGTTGTCTCATATTATATTAGAGATAATTGCAATACTTATTGAATTTAGGAAACATGTATACTGAAATCACGTTATACACCAGTATAAAAGAACATGATATTATATATGTTTATATAATCTTACAGTTTAAATTCTGATCTTTATAAACTGAAAATGTGTTGTCTCACAATATATTATAGATAAGTGCGCTACTTAAATCTTATGCTCAGCTGTAATTAATCACTAATTAAATATTTATTATTAATTATAGATTACCAACAACTAATTATTAATAGTAGATATTAATTTATAATAACTATTATATACTTATATTAACTATCACATATCAATTATTAATTATTTAATATTACATTAATATGCATGAAAAAAATAACTTGTATGGTAACATTTGAATTTTTTGAATTTTGAAATTCTTTAATATTTATTTAACTTCTTAGTTTTAAACTTTGACCATTTTGTTTTTCTTAATTACTAATTATTTATCAAATAATACGTACCAATCAATTTCTTAAAAGCAAATATGTATTAATAATTTCTTGATATTAATTTAATTAATCGTATTAAAGACTATTAATAATCATTGATTATCAAAACAAATTTAATAAACATCGAACAACAATGTATTTTATTAATTACTATTATCTCTTATTTATATTATATAGTAATTAATAATTAATCAGCGTTAATTTTCAAAAAAAATTAATCAGCACTAACTATTGAATTTTATTTACTTCTAATAGTCATTATTTATTATTAATTACTAATGTTATTAACATTAATTATTTAAAATTTAAATTTACTAATTAATTACTAAGTAATAACACAAATTGAAAGCATTTAATAAATAAAAAATATACGTTTCAAATCTCTTGGAAAACTGCAGGAAAATAGCTTCAAAATTATGTCGACGGTAATCCGACTCTATTAGCAACGAAATTTAGCGTCAAATATTACATGATGGTAAAGAGCCACAATTTCCATTGATTTAGCGACAGAATTAGTATTCGACGGTAATAATTTATAATAAGATGACATATAAAATCCAAAATATTTTCTCTTACAAAGCCCAAGGAAATCCGCCGCTAATTAGCGACGGAAATTTCCACTGCTAAAAATTTGTCGTTAATCTCGGTTTTTCTTGTAGTGAAGAGAAAGCAACATATAAGTCTCACATCATAAAAATATTAACACAATCTCTCCTAATATATTAGAAGCCAATAAACTTATATAAAATTAAAGAAAGAGGGATTATCTGGAAATGCCATGGCTTAACCATGACATAATAATACATTAAAATGTCAAAAATTGGGCTTTAATTTTTTTCTCAGAATTTTAAACACTACGCCATAGATGACCTATTGCAACGAAAAAACATGGTGTTGCTAGCTACAATGTTGTCATTGCTATGCTGTTTTTTGTCTATTGCAACGCACGCTTCAATGTGTTAGCATAAATATCAAAGTGTGTTGCAGTAGCTATAGATATATTCATATTAAAAAAGTTAAAAAATAATGACATCTCAGTGATCCACACCTTTAGTTAAAACGAATTCTCAACCATTCAACCAGCACCCTTCTCTGCACCTCACCCATTTCTAATTCCTGCTGTTATTTTCTTTTACCCGCTTATTTTCATTTTCCGCAAATTTCCAAAATCAGTCAAAATTTTCATTTAGTTGAAATCCCCAAATATTCAAATTTCGATCCCTAATTGTGACGGCCGGGAATTTCGCTCGATCTGAATCAGTCGTTAAACCGATCCAGACCGTTCGTAACCCCTGATCGTTGAGAACAGGACAAAACAGAACGCAGACGGAAGAACATTCCATTGTTATTACAACAATTACATCAGATACAAGAATATACAGAGTAAATGAATAAATATACATTCGATAAATATCAGAGATTACAATAAATTACATAGCAGCGGAAAATAATTCAAAGCACAACTGAAGGTGATATACGGATACAGAGCTTTCCGGATATCATTCCAGCTGTAAACCAGGATCCTGTGAATATAAATCTGCAAAACCAAAACTACTAGCTGCCCGTGCGGAAAATAGGGGCACCCAGAGTTTAGGTTAAAACAATAAACTCCAGGTCAGTCATGTGACTGGTGTGAGAACTAAAATAGTTATTAATATTGGTTTTAAAGTTAGGTAAATCAAGGGACCAGGCTGTATAACACGGAACAGGTTTCCTCCCAAGAATACCAGTGCATAGAACAACAGCGCAATGCTAAATAAAGGATAATGAAGCTGTTATAAGACCCAGGTCCTATCACACAATGCAACGCAAGCCGGGGGATAGGGTTTTCCCTTATAACAGCCAAAGCATGCTTGATACGTTTAAAACAAATCATTTGATACTATAATAAGTGTATAGTGTCAAAACATTTTCAATCATATATATAAATCATAGGCGGCATAGCTACCATCTACTATGTCGCCATACTAGTTCTACAATTAAAGCCGAATTACACGTATTGGAAATTGGATTCCGTCATGAGTCGAGGCAAGGGGCAAGATCCTCTCCGTGCTCGAGACACTCTAGCAAATGCCTCGGGGCTACACACTCTGGGCAACCCCTGGATGCTTCAGGGCCGGTCCTCACTAACGTTAGAGGATTATTTATTCCTGAGCACACGTTTTGTAACACCCCACCTCCGCTAGGGTCACTCACAAAGGGAATGCACTAGGTTTGGTGAAGCATTATCAAGGTAAACATGCACAGAAATATCACAAGACAGAACATATAAAATAGCGGAAGTAAAATCGAACTTTCATAAACATTAATAATTAAGGTCTAAAGCCTTTTACATCAGAGTACATCAAAACCTGTCTTGCAATAGTAAAGAAGCATAAAGACTTTTTCATAAATTATTCCCCAAATAAAACAGTAAAGTAGCCATAGCCAAGAAAAGTCCAAGCCATCCATGATGACCTTCAAGCTGAAGAAGTCCGAACTAAACAACATTGTTTCCTCCCTGTAACCTGGAGGGGGAGAAACGGAAGAAAAGAGGCGAAACAAAACGGGTCAGTCAAAAAGACTGAGTAAGTCCTATCTACTTCCAGTATAAAAACAGGTAAAGGTAACATGACATGCATAAACTGAAAGTAAACATAAGGATAACTACAAGATAGATAAACTAAACCAGGGTAGCCGGTTGAACTACTGTGGCAAGGTAAACTAAGGTATCATGATAAACTACGGTGTTATGATAAGTCAAGGTATCACATCGTCAGATTTCTATCGAGTACATTATCCCAAGGTATCTGCCCCGTCTAACATCCCACGGTATCTATTATGTATATTCTTCCTAGTTCTAACATGTATATTTGCTCTGCACCTCTCGTACTAGTATCCCAACCCGCGTCACGTGTTAACCATGAATGTCCCTTGCCCAATGTCATGTAATGGTCCATGTTAACCTAATATATAGCATATGTAGGTTTTCCCACTCATATGTTTCTTTCCATGTATAAGATCAGTCCTTTGCCGTAGGCCGTACGGGCTTTCTCATGTAAACGTTTTATCCTTGAAGTCGTTTGGACTGTCACCCTTGTTCTAGCTAGGCTCTTCCATGTGAATCATCGTTTGAACTACTAGGACTTACGCCACCTAGCACCACTAGGGATTACGCTTACCTATTGCACGCTTTCGCATTTCGGTTTGGGTTAAACCACCTAGGCCACTAGGGATTACGCTAACCGTCAACCGCGCCCTTTTTCCCACGCATTCATCGTGAATCGTTTTTCTATAACTGTATGCACATGTATCACATCGTGCCATCCGAGTCCTGTCACAGGGCAAAACAAGAAATACAGGACTCGGTCGGGAGCTTTAGATTTATCTGCCGATGCAGATACTAAGGTCTGCTTTTCTACACGTGGCTATGGTCCCACGAGACCCCTCCCTCAACTAGTGAAAGGCAACACAAGAGACAATCTTGCATGAGAACTACACTCCGGCCAGCCCACATCCTACGGCCTACCTCACCCATAATTAGATAGCAATTATGGTCTGTTGGGTGTTCCCTGCCTTTCCGTACGTACACGCTTGACTTAAGATGGTAGATGATCGACGAACTTGCTATCTCGGGCACCTTATGTATTCGTCGACTCACTGCTATCCACCCCAGTCTTTAGGTCGCTCGCATAGCAACCAAGGCATATTCTTGGTTCTTCTACCGCAGACCTCAACCTCTCGTGAGCCTAGTATAATGACCTGGCAGCTCACAGAGGGATCCCAAGAATATCCTCACGTTCCCCGAAGCCGCTGCTTCGTTACCCAGTTCGCTGGAGCCTTTATCTAAATCAGATAGCCTGCTCCTACACGTATACTTAAACGATGACCTACCGTATCGGGTTACTCATCTATCTAAGAGGTGGTCCAAATTTCCTTGGCTAAGAATTATTACTTAGTTTCTTTTAACTAAGGTTTACCACTTAGCCTTATTTCCATAATCCTTGTTAACTATGGTTATTTACCTAATCCTCCGAATTAGGGTTTATCTAATGGGTTAAGTGTCACTTAAGTTCACAACTTAACCCGTCTACAAACCACGTCAAAATTGGCTAAGTATCCAAGTCCAAAACTTAACCCTACAAACCATGTGTCAAGTTGGTTAAGTATATCAAGCACTTCATGGCTTAACCTTATCTAATTATCATTTTAGATTGGTTCAGTATATGTATTAACTTGACCTTATCTAATTACTGAGTCATATCGGTCAAGCGCATTCAAACGATTCGTGACTTAGCCTTATCATGTTTTCACGTTAGATTGGTTAAGTATAGGTTAACTTAACCTCATCAAATTAACGAGTTAGATTGGTTAAGTATAGGTCACTTAACCTCATCAAATCATCGTGTTAAATTAGTTAAGTGTTTAACTTAACCCCATTAAATTACCAAGTTGGATTAATTAAGTCTAGGCTAACTTAACCCCATCCGATTACCATGTTTAGATTAGTTAAGCCTAATCTTAACCCCATCTAGTTACCGTGGTTAGGTTAGTTAAGTCTTAATTACTTAACCTCATCTAATTACCCAGTCGGATTAGTTAAGTGTAAATTACTTAACCCTATCCCCTAATCATCTTGCATGGTTAAGTGTCATTAAGGAAATCAAGCCCGGTCCCACTTAACCTACCCATTCGTGTTATATCGGTTAAGTGTCATTAGTCAAATTTACTTAACCTTATCATGTGGCATTAATTTAATTAATGCACTCTTAACCTCTCACATTAGACCTTGTTGTGGTTACTAGTTAAGCCGGGCGGGTCCGGGTAGATTTACACCACAACCTAGTCTAACCTCAGGTCTTAAGCGCGACATGACCAACTTCTCACATTGGGTCCTATTGTTTGCAACTACTAGTTAGGCCGGTCGGTTCCGGGTAGTTTTACGTTGCAAACTCAACCCAACCTCGAGTTGGCCACACTTATATTATCTAAGTTCATCATGTTTCCAAAACATGTTACAAGTTTTTCAAGCATTTGGGTAGACCTAACTTAATAGGTAAATTCCCAAAGGGTAGACCTAACTTAATAGGTAAATTCCCAAGCTCATGTTTTTATGCATACTTACATGTCAACTTCCATGTTATCTTTCAAGTCATATTTTCAAGTATAAACACATGTCATATTCAAGTTAAGATTTCGCGACATGTTCATGTTTATCTAACTACCCAAAATCGTGTTTTCCCAACGCAAGCAAAGCGAGTCAACATAGTAGGTATACTATGGCTACATGTAGACCCCAAAACATGCACGATGCCACAAAAGGGATTGGCTCCAAACATGCATGGCGTCATAAGGGGGTTTGGCCTTAAAACATGCATGATAGAGTCATATAGGGATTGACCATAAGCATGCATACTATCACATAGGATTTGGCCACAAACTTGCATAATATCATAAGGAGGTTTTGCCACAAACATGCATGAAACATAAGGGGTTTGTGTTCATATGCATGCATAAGCCCCAAGGTCAAGTATTTGCCTATGTTTCACAAGTCAAATGGTTCCCAAAGGTTCATGCAAATCTTCCATAGACAAAGATCCAAACTTGCAAGATAAACTAGGCTAAACATAGCATGAGTGACATGATTAAGTTGCTACATCTTAGTCTAAGGTCATAGATCATAGAAAAGGGACAAAGTTAGGTTCACATACATGCATACTTATGCTTTATCTCATTTTATCCCATGTCAACATTAAAAATACCGTTTTGATCCAAAAGTAGCTAGAAATTACATAGGCAAGGCTTAGAAAAGGGGTCATGCATCATCTTGACGAAGGAAGGTGGCTCCTTTGAAGAAGAACCTTCATGAAACTCGCATAGCAATGTTGATTTGGCCTCTATTTGGTGTAGCAAGCTTGCACCTTTTGATTTGAACCTGATTTGAATGCATAGGCTCTAGGGATTGGAGATGGAGGCCATGATCAAAATTGATTTTGGCAGCACTTAGTTGCTAGGTTTGATTTAGGTTAGGTTTAGGGTCTTTTTATAGAGATTAGGGTGTGTTTTAGGCCATAGGATTAGATCTAGGATAGATTAGGACCATCAGATCTCGGAAGCTTCCAGAACCAGCCCAAGAACAAGACCAGGTGAGACAAACAGGTGCGCCAGGCAACTTGCCTCGGCCACCCCCTGTCGACAGGCAAGTCGACAGGGCTGTCGACTTGGTCTGGGCCCAAGTCGACAGGCCTGTCGACAGCCCTGTCGACGTGGCCTAGGCGGGAAACTTCCCGCCTAGCCCCAGATCTGATTTTCAAAGCTATTTCCGAAGTTCAAATTTCCAGAAATCTTCTTTGGGCCTTTAACGGGTCATACGGACTCCGATTCTCGAAAACTCAGACTCTATTTCGCGTATTTTTCCGAGACGAACGCAATGGCACAGACCGTTTCACTTGATTCAGAATTTATAATTTAATTCTGTCTTGATTCTTGATTTAACGTGTTGTAAAAATTCGGGTTGTTACATTCTCCCCTTCTTGAAGGATTTCGTCCCCGAAATCTCAAAGTTAGGAAGAACATATCCTACCATCCATCATCCATCTACTCAAACCATCAGCCACAAGCAACCATTGTCCTTAGACGACTCCTAATGCTTTATGAATGTATGCAAAACGTGTGTGTACATGTTCCTTAGCTAATGCTAATGATCAGGCCTGAAAAATCTTTTGAATGCAAAAATATGTTTAGTGCTATGAATCCATCATGTATGCAAATAGTCCTAGTCATATACACTATATGCGTGCACAAACATTCAACCATATGCAACATCCGCATGATAACACATTCAATTTCATCCATAAACAAGTATAAATACTCGTGCATATGAAATATGAAATGTGACCGAGTCGAGCTAATATCTAATGTAAATTCGCGCATCCACGAGCAACCACTTGCAACCATTTGCAACCATATCAACCATAACATGTTTCAAATACATGTTTACATCCACAGGGTTCTACCTAAGATTCCCTGAAACAGGGTCGAGAAGATAAACAAAACAAACTCCGTACGGGGTTTGTAACAGAGACAGGACCGAGAGGATATCCATAAAAGATAGCCTACAAGCAAGCTCATCAGAAAAACAGGGATCGAGGATATATTCCCAAAAGAGATATCATGCACGTATTTAGTCTTCAGTCTCCTGAGTCGCATTACCTTGAGCTTAGTTCCATCGTGCCTTGACCGCCCCTTTTACTTCACGATTTCGCAGCTTCTTATTTCCTGTTTCCATAACATGAGTTGGAACTCATTTCCTCGTCGCCTCTCGTTCCACTTGCACTTATTCTCCTTCTAGAATACTTGGCGCAAACAGGACTGCGTACTCATGATTCCATGCGAGCCCTCAAAATTCACTTGTGAATCCTGAACCTCGTACCACAAGGTATTCCACGTAGAAAAACTTCCTCTTGAAAGTAAACAGGTTACCATGCGCACTTACTAGGGTAATTCCCATAACCCATGCATAAGTGAAGTAGACCATCCGTCCTACTAGCAACCACCACTCGATCGGGTTCCTAATTTCTAGCAAAAGCAACTAGGGATTCTAAGTACTAATCATGACAGAACCCAAAAGATTACGCGATACTTCAAGGGTATTACCAAAGCAAGCCAAGAGTCTAACTACCCTCCTTCTAAAACCGAGAGTGGCACCCCTTACTGGATAACCACTTCATCCCTAGAATCCATCCACAACTTATAAACATAAGCATTATTTCCAAGCTCAACACTTGATATAGACATTCTCAAATTCAAACAAGCCATGAGTAAATGGACCGATCTTCCAATAGGACTTGAGACAAGAACGGGATCCTCTACTACGCTAGTACTAAGGTGCAGAGACTCAACTATCGAAGCGGACTTAAAAGATGCGGTGATCAAAACAAAGTCCCGACAGGATGATAGAGAAGAAAAGCTAAACCTTTAACAAGATCGTTACCCTCCTTCTGAGGTACCCTAGAAATGAGAGCATACTATTGCCCTCCGAATGATCTTGTCCCTGTTCCATGATACTTAACTATCCGTCCCGTTTCACCATGCCAAAGGTACTCTCTCGTCATGGGTTTCATTGTTCATCTTTCTCCCTCCTTTTAGGACTCAGCCATACCAACATGTTGCTTATCCCTGAGCTCTTATCCTTTATCTTTGTTCTTACTATCCTTTCATGCATAACTCTGCAACGGTCTCTCGAGAACCACCTCCATCGTACGGGAAACACTTACGCAGCTAGAAAGACTAGTCGCAGTCAAAACCACTGTGACTACAGATGGAGGAAAGAAAGGAAAAGAGATTCAATCAAGGAAACAAGGATAATGCTAATGGCCTTTGGGGAATAGCCTTTTTCTTTTTAAAAGAAAATTTTCTTGAAAAATGCTTCTTTGTAAACGGTTTTTCAAATAATTTTCAGAAGGTCTTTAAAAACTTTTGCCCAGTCTAGTAACCTTCTGCTCTGATACCAAATGTAACACCCCACCTCCGCTAGGGTCACTCACAAAGGGAATGCACTAGGTTTGGTGAAGCATTATCAAGGTAAACATGCACAGAAATATCACAAGACAGAACATATAAAATAGCGGAAGTAAAATCGAACTTTCATAAACATTAATAATTAAGGTCTAAAGCCTTTTACATCAGAGTACATCAAAACCTGTCTTGCAATAGTAAAGAAGCATAAAGACTTTTTCATAAATTATTCCCCAAATAAAACAGTAAAGTAGCCATAGCCAAGAAAAGTCCAAGCCATCCATGATGACCTTCAAGCTGAAGAAGTCCGAACTAAACAGCATTGTTTCCTCCCTGTAACCTGGAGGGGGAGAAACGGAAGAAAAGAGGCGAAACAAAATGGGTCAGTCAAAAAGACTGAGTAAGTCCTATCTACTTCCAGTATAAAAACAAGTAAAGGTAACATGACATGCATAAACTGAAAGTAAACATAAGGATAACTACAAGATAGATAAACTAAACCAGGGTAGCCGGTTGAACTACTGTGGCAAGGTAAACTAAGGTATCATGATAAACTACGGTGTTATGATAAGTCAAGGTATCACATCGTCAGATTTCTATCGAGTACATTATCCCAAGGTATCTGCCCCGTCTAACATCCCACGGTATCTATTATGTATATTCTTCCTAGTTCTAACATGTATATTTGCTCTGCACCTCTCGTACTAGTATCCCAACCCGCGTCACGTGTTAACCATGAATGTCCCTTGCCCAATGTCATGTAATGGTCCATGTCAACCTAATATATAGCATATGTAGGTTTTCCCACTCATATGTTTCTTTCCATGTATAAGATCAGTCCTTTGCCGTAGGCCGTACGGGCTTTCTCATGTAAACGTTTTATCCTTGAAGTCGTTTGGACTGTCACCCTTGTTCTAGCGAGGCTCTTCCATGTGAATCATCGTTTGAACTACTAGGACTTACGCCACCTAGCACCACTAGGGATTACACTTACCTATTGCACGCTTTCGTATTTCGGTTTGGGTTAAACCACCTAGGCCACTAGGGATTACGCTAACCGTCAACCGCGCCCTTTTTCCCACGCATTCATCGTGAATCGTTTTTCTATAACTGTATGCACATGTATCACATCGTGCCATCCGAGTCCTGTCACAGGGCAAAACAAGAAATACAGGACTCGGTCGGGAGCTTTAGATTTATCTGCCGATGCAGATACTAAGGTCTGCTTTTCTACATGTGGCTATGGTCCCACGAGACCCCTCCCTCAACTAGTGAAAGGCAACACAAGAGACAATCTTGCATGAGAACTACACTCCGGCCAGCCCACATCCTACGGCCTACCTCACCCATAATTAGATAGCAATTATGGTCTGTTGGGTGTTCCCTGCCTTTCCGTACGTACACGCTTGACTTAAGATGGTAGATGATCGACGAACTTGCTATCTCGGGCACCTTATGTATTCGTCGACTCACTGCTATCCACCCCAGTCTTTAGGTCGCTCGCATAGCAACCAAGGCATATTCTTGGTTCTTCTACCGTAGACCTCAACCTCTCGTGAGCCTAGTATAATGACCTGGCAGCTCACAGAGGGATCCCAAGAATATCCTCACGTTCCCCGAAGCCGCTGCTTCGTTACCCAGTTCGCTGGAGCCTTTATCTAAATCAGATAGCCTGCTCCTACACGTATACTTAAACGATGACCTACCGTATCGGGTTACTCATCTATCTAAGAGGTGGTCCAAATTTCCTTGGCTAAGAATTATTACTTAGTTTCTTTTAACTAAGGTTTACCACTTAGCCTTATTTCCATAATCCTTGTTAACTATGGTTATTTTCCTAATCCTCTGAATTAGGGTTTATCTAATGGGTTAAGTGTCACTTAAGTTCACAACTTAACCCGTCTACAAACCACGTCAAAATTGGCTAAGTATCCAAGTCCAAAACTTAACCCTACAAACCATGTGTCAAGTTGGTTAAGTATATCAAGCACTTCATGGCTTAACCTTATCTAATTATCATTTTAGATTGGTTCAGTATATGTATTAACTTGACCTTATCTAATTACTGAGTCATATCGGTCAAGCGCATTCAAACGATTCGTGACTTAGCCTTATCATGTTTTCACGTTAGATTGGTTAAGTATAGGTTAACTTAACCTCATCAAATTAACGAGTTAGATTGGTTAAGTATAGGTCACTTAACCTCATCAAATCATCGTGTTAAATTAGTTAAGTGTTTAACTTAACCCCATTAAATTACCAAGTTGGATTAATTAAGTCTAGGCTAACTTAACCCCATCAGATTACCATGTTTAGATTAGTTAAGCCTAATCTTAACCCCATCTAGTTACCGTGGTTAGGTTAGTTAAGTCTTAATTACTTAACCTCACCTAATTACCCAGTCGGATTAGTTAAGTGTAAATTACTTAACCCTATCCCCTAATCATCTTGCATGGTTAAGTGTCATTAAGGAAATCAAGCCCGGTCCCACTTAACCTACCCATTCGTGTTATATCGGTTAAGTGTCATTAGTCAAATTTACTTAACCTTATCATGTGGCATTAATTTAATTAATGCACTCTTAACCTCTCACATTAGACCTTGTTGTGGTTACTAGTTAAGCCGGGCGGGTCCGGGTAGATTTACACCACAACCTAGTCTAACCTCGGGTCTTAAGCGCGACATGACCAACTTCTCACATTGGGTCCTATTGTTTGCAACTACTAGTTAGGCCGGTCGGTTCCGGGTAGTTTTACATTGCAAACTCAACCCAACCTCGAGTTGGCCACACTTATATTATCTAAGTTCATCATGTTTCCAAAACATGTTACAAGTTTTTCAAGCATTTGGGTAGACCTAACTTAATAGGTAAATTCCCAAAGGGTAGACCTAACTTAATAGGTAAATTCCCAAGCTCATGTTTTTATGCATACTTACATGTCAACTTCCATGTTATCTTTCAAGTCATATTTTCAAGTATAAACACATGTCATATTCAAGTTAAGATTTCGCGACATGTTCATGTTTATCTAACTACCCAAAATCGTGTTTTCCCAACGCAAGCAAAGCGAGTCAACATAGTAGGTATACTATGGCTACATGTAGACCCCAAAATATGCACGATGCCACAAAAGGGATTGGCTCCAAACATGCATGGCGTCATAAGGGGGTTTGGCCTTAAAACATGCATGATAGAGTCATATAGGGATTGACCATAAGCATGCATACTATCACATAGGATTTGGCCACAAACTTGCATAATATCATAAGGAGGTTTTGCCACAAACATGCATGAAACATAAGGGGTTTGTGTTCATATGCATGCATAAGCCCCAAGGTCAAGTATTTGCCTATGTTTCACAAGTCAAATGGTTCCCAAAGGTTCATGCAAATCTTCCATAGACAAAGATCCAAACTTGCAAGATAAACTAGGCTAAACATAGCATGAGTGACATGATTAAGTTGCTACATCTTAGTCTAAGGTCATAGATCATAGAAAAGGGACAAAGTTAGGTTCACATACATGCATACTTATGCTTTATCTCATTTTATCCCATGTCAACATTAAAAATACCGTTTTGATCCAAAAGTAGCTAGAACTTACATAGGCAAGGCTTAGAAAAGGGGTCATGCATCATCTTGACGAAGGAAGGTGGCTCCTTTGAAGAAGAACCTTCATGAAACTCGCATAGCAATGTTGATTTGGCCTCTATTTGGTGTAGCAAGCTTGCACCTTTTGATTTGAACCCGATTTGAATGCATAGGCTCTAGGGATTGGAGATGGAGGCCATGATCAAAATTGATTTTGGCAGCACTTAGTTGCTAGGTTTGATTTAGGTTAGGTTTAGGGTTTTTTTATAGAGATTAGGGTGTGTTTTAGGCCATAGGATTAGATCTAGGATAGATTAGGACCATCAGATCTCGGAAGCTTCCAGAACCAGCCCAAGAACAAGACCAGGTGAGACAAACAGGTGCGCCAGGCAACTTGCCTCGGCCACCCCCTGTCGACAGGCAAGTCGAAAGGGCTGTCGACTTGGTCTGGGCCCAAGTCGACAGGCCTGTCGACAGCCCTGTCGACGTGGCCTAGGCGGGAAACTTCCCGCCTAGCCCCAGATCTGATTTTCAAAGCTATTTCCGAAGTTCAAATTTCCAGAAATCTTCTTTGGGCCTTTAACGGGTCATACGGACTCCGATTCTCGAAAACTCGGACTCTATTTCGCGTATTTTTCCGAGACGAACGCAATGGCACAGACCATTTCACTTGATTCAGAATTTATAATTTAATTCTGTCTTGATTCTTGATTAAACGTGTTGAAAAAATTCGGGTTGTTACACGTTTCCCTGTCCTTACAGACCTATAATCGAGGCGCCTCGCATTCCAACAACCACAAAGGTGAAAAGTATATAAATGTCAGGGCTGGTAAGTCACTGACACCACCAAAGCTAGAAAGAAACGTCGTGCTCTCCTTGCAGTCTGTATCCCGTTTTTAACTCATACCGAGGTGTGAGGCTCGCGAATTCATGTTATACACAAAGCTGCCACGTAAGCCGTGCTTTGATCATCAACCACAAGACTCTGCTTTTCAACAAAAGCCTTGATCATTGCATCTTAGCGTGCCACATAGGCAATTCATACCATGCGACTGATGTCCATCGATATACAACCTCTGAGCTCGTACGTCTCAGGGAAGGGCGTTAAGCAAAAGAATAAATTCTCCGCCGCCAAACAGATGTATATTTAATAGAAATCAATCAACACATAATAAAATCCAATGTCAGACACACAATCCATTTACAAGTCCGTTCTGGGTCTGAACGAAACCGGAGGCACTTTCCTCGCATATCCATCCATCTCCAAGTACGTCTGGACGACCACCAACTATTTCCATCCTCTTGGGTGTACAGCCCAATCAGGATCGTCAGTAATTACCCAAACGATGTGAAGACTTCCGGTCTTCAACCACCGTCTTCATCTTCGACATATCGTCGAATTGGTTATTCAGAATGGGTATAAACCCGGACTTTCCAAACAACCCGCGTATATTAAAAACAAATGTTACACAAACTCAACATACGCCTCATTCCAATTCAGAATATTTTTAGGGAAAGGTTCCCATCAATTTTATCCAAGATAAATTCTTTAGAATTTATCCTTTAATCATCCTTTTGATGTCGTTTCAAACCAAATTATGGTTTTCTGAACTAGTCGAGATTAGCGAACCACACCGAAGTAATTATTTATTTTATTTCCCAATCCCAACCTATTCATCCCATGAAGCAAAACTGGTGATACTCCATATCTAACACCATGGTGTTATCGGTAAAATTAATTACCATTTCAGGTTCAAATCTAATTAAAGATTTAACTATCGCTTTGGAGCAAAACTGGTGATACTCCATTCTCGCTTATTTTCCAAATTTGATAATTTAGATTATCAATACACATTTCAATCTAATTGCAGATTCCTTAAAACTCATTTTACTAGGTTAAAGAACTAGGTGTTATTTAAAACACAGTTCACGACAAACCCAAATCACCTTCTATTTGTTATCGGGTTAAAGAACTAGGTGTTATTTAAAACACAGTTCACGATAAACCCATTTCGAATCCAATCAAATATATTAGAAATTCCGATTATTTAAAACCCCTTTTTAAATCTAATTTATTTATTTAAAAATAATTGGGTTTTAAATTTAGTTCAAAACTACTTCATTTCGATAAAAATCCATTTTTATCTTTTCAAATATGGAGTTTTTCACCCCGATTTTTCCCAAATCATTTCTTATGATTTTACACAAATTACTGATATTTTTAATAATTTTATTAAGGCCCGTACAATCGATTTCCAACAATGGCCATCGAACTGCACTTACAACGACCTTTTTCAAATTTGATTTGGACGTGAATCCAAATCCAACCGTTAGATTTTGAATTTCTAATATTCGTTAGAAAGTTCTTTTCGATACGAACCCAACGGTTCCGGTTTTAGGAGAATCCGACGGTCGGATCTCCCGTAATGTCCGTTTGAAATAAATGGTCGAAATTCACGAACTGCCACGGCGCGGCGCGTTCTATTCAGGCCATTATATTATATATATAATATATATATAATACATATTTTGTCGATTTCTATTTAAAACGAATTATATAAATAGTTTTGAATTCGTTTCAAAAGCAATTTCAACTTCCATTTCAATTCAAATCAAAATTGAATTCTTCTTTATAAATTCGTTTTAAAATTCATTTCTATTCAATTTAAATTTCAATTCAATTTGAATTCATTTCAATTCGCTTTTAATTCAATTTGCATTCGTTTTCAATTCAATTCAATTTCAAAGTCGTTTTCTATTCGATTCAATTCAAATTGGTTTTCTATTCAATTCAATTCAAATTGGTTTTCTATTCAATTCAATTTCAAAGTCGTTTTCTATTCGATTCAATTCAAATTGGTTTTCTATTCGACTTAAATCAAATTCGTTTTCTAATCAATTTAAATCAAATTGGTTTTCTATTCAATTCAATTTCAAAGTCGTTTTCTATTCGATTCAATTCAAATTGGTTTTCTATTCGACTTAAATCGAATTCGTTTTCTAATCAATTTAAATCAAATTCGTTTTCAAATCAATTTAATTCGAAATCGTTTTATATTCAATTCATTTCCGTTTTCTATTTGAATCAAATTCATTTCCGTTTTCTATTTGAATCAAATTCATTTCCGTTTTCTATTCAATTTAATTCAAATTCGTTTCAAAATATGCGATTTCGAAATCACTTTTCAATATTCATTTTAAAATGAATAAAATTGATGTAAATATCGTTCACGTCAAAATGGCGTCAATTTAATCAACACTGCTTCATATATTTCTATTTTCAAATATTCTATTCAACAAATGAATATTTATTTTTGTCAACACACGACTAATCTCAACGAATGAGTACTGTCCACGTGTGACTATTTTTGTTATTTAATATATTTTGTAAAAATTAAGGTATCTATCGTTTGATATTGAATCAGACTCCAACCGTAATTTAGTGAGAGAACGATTTCCTGAATATTAACCCCGAAGGCTGAAACCAACATCAGATTAATATCCAGGAGACCACTCATCTCATCTATTTTCCAGTTGATTTCTAATTCTATATATGATAAAGATGTAAATTTTATTGTTAAAATATTTCGTTCAACACATGACTAATCTCAACGGATGAGTACTGTCAACACATGAAACTTTATTTTATAAAGATAAAGACGTAAATTTTATTGTTAAAATATTTCGTTCAACACATGAATAATCTCAACGGATGAGTACAGTCAACACATGAACCTTTATTTTATAAAGATAAAGATGTAAATTTTATTGTTAAAATATTTCGTTCAACACATGACTAATCTCAACGGATGAGTACAGTCAACACATGAACCTTTATTTTATAAAGATAAAGACGTAAATTTTATTGTTAAAAATATTTCGTTCAACACATGACTAATCTCAACGGATGAGTACAGTCAACACACGAACCTTTATTTTATAAAGATAAAGACGTAAATTTTATTGTTAAAATATTTCGTTCAACACATGACTAATCTCAACGGATGAGTACAGTCAACACATGAACCTTTATTTTATAAAATTCTTTATTTTCTAAATTGGAATGAGGCCCAATCAATTACCATATAAAGTTAATTATATGGATTTCCATACAACACATGTATATAATAGCATTGAAAAATAATCAACCATCAACCAAAGTGCACTACACTGTATAAGCATCAAATATAGATATCTAACGCTTATAACAGCCCGTCAATCAATCGATCGACATATTTAATCAATCAGGATGAGTGAACTTCAAATTTCATCCCAACACCCGTGTGGGGTTTCAAACAATCAAACACAGATTTTATTTGTGCAGTTGGGCGATGTGTGAAATTTATCGTCCCAATCAATGTCCTTCAAATAGGTGTACGTAAACAAACCGTCCGGTTTGTAAATGAATATTTATTTATTCACATTCACGTTAAAAATTATATTTTTAACGACAAAACATTTTATTTCAACATATGAATTTTTATTCAGTTCATTCTTTAAATAAAATGATATTTTTATTTTTCTAACTTATTTTAGAAAATTTCGGCGGCATAACGGCACGATACTAGAAACGGGACGAGGCCTAGCCTTATCCCCGGTCTAGTGAAGGCCCACGCCATTCACACATCAATCAAATCCATTCCATTTCACCAAACAACTCAAATTTCAATCAAATAATCTAACTAATTTTTGCAATCAAACAAACAAGTCCATGGTCTGTGGACGATTGTGTCGGGTGCTACTAAACACCGTCTGCATCCTAGTATATATATATATATATATATATATATAACTAGAAAAAGAAATTGAAGAGTGAGAAATTCTCACCAATAGCTACCCAATCATCTTGACTCTTCATTGATAGAAATCTTCATCGTTATCGCCTTTTTATCACCTTCGTTGCCCGTAGCCACTACATATGTAAAAATCACATTTTTATATACTGATGTCTTTAAAATAAAAATCACATTTTTATTTATTCACTTTCAATTTAAAAATCATATTTTTATTACTTTAAAAATATAAAAATCATATTTTTACATCATCTATATAGTAAAGACTATATTTTTAATACTTTAAAAATAAAAAAAATCATATTTTTAAAACAAAAAATCACTTTATACATTTAAAAATCGAATTTTTATTATGCTATTTAAATAAAGATTTTGCCCTTTTCCGAGCTAGAAATCAAATCCTTATTGCGCCAAAAATTCTATCTTTTTATTTTTAAAAACCATACCTTTTCTAAAATAAAAACCGTTCTTTTTTTTTCTAGTTAAAAATCTAATCTTTTCTACGAGCAAAATCAAACTTTCATTTATAAACATATCGCCTTTCTATTTCAAAAATTATAGTTTCATAAGGGAAAAATCATTCCTTTAATATGATGAAAATCATATCTTTGACAAATTAAAAAAAACAAATCTTTGAACAAATTAAAAATCAAATCTTTGTGTTTATAAAAGGGTAATATTTTTTCTTAATTTACATCGTAGAAAATAGACAAAACAATGGAGAAATAATAATTAAAAACTCACATTTATATCGCCGGAGGGGGGGGGGGGTTACTGTCGGAATTGGTGGAGCTAGGAGGATCTCGCGGTGGTGCTAGGCGGAGGTGGCGCGGGCTCTGGCGGAGCTCGGGTCCTCGGCGGCGTCGGTTGGATGCGGTTGGGGGGGGGGGGGATGTTGTCGCATCGCTTGAGGAGAGGGGGGGGGGCACAGAGGATCGGAGGAGGTGGGCGATGGAGGAGGGGGTCGCTTGGAGGCCGGCGGTGGCGAGCGACAGGGGTTTCACCCTTTCCGTCGATGTTTTTTTTTTCTTCGATCGAACTGAAGTGAAAAAGGGGGCCAGCAGTTTATAAGGAGAAGAGGGTTTTCTTTTTTTGTTTATTTAATTAATTAATTTTCAAAAAGTTGACTTTTACATACGACCTCGAAATGAGGTCCACCGCCTGTCGTCCATAGCGTATTACCCCCATTCCGAACACAATGGGATATGTATCGCAAGCTGATTCGGTCGTTTCGATCAGTTTCCATTGAATTTACATTTAAATCACTATATTGAATTTTAAACGTACATTTCAAATTACCGGGGTCACATACTAACTCTAAAAATTCTCGAAAAATATTTTCTAGCTTCGTATTGATGATACGGTCCTAACAAAACTAGTTTCGTCGAATTCTGAGACCGGTGGAAAAATGGCCATTTTCCAGTCGATTAACATCAACTGAAACTAGTCAAACGCGTTTTCCTGCGCCACGCTCACATATTGAATCAGAAAATTATGAAATTTGGGATCTAACAATAATTTGACATCCCGGACCCAAAAAACTGGTTTCGTCGAAATCCGAGGTCGTTTGCAAAATTTCCATTTTTAAGGGCCTGAATTCCATAGCGACTATTCAGAATTTTCAACTGGACATATCTTTTGATTCCCGTTATGAAATTTTGATTTTTCGGATTCGTTGGAAAGATATTATCAATTAGATCCTAATGCTTTTGGTTTCACTAAAATCCGGATTGTTTTGCACCCGGTATGTTCAATTGAAGTTTGAAATCGAATTATCGAACTACCGCGCCATTTTCAATTCTATTTATAATTATATATAAATATTTATATTCTAACGACGACGTATATAATATATACGTTCTAATTCTATTAAAAATAAATTTTCTCGTCGATATTATTTAAAATAATCTATTTTAAATCTTCAAAATTCGCTAAAATTGCCAATATAAAAATTTTAAACTGCCTCGGATTTTCGGGTTATTACAATCTCCCCCACTTAAAACTTTTCGTCCCAGAAAAGGAACAAAGTCGAAAGTGGTTTGATTATTCAGCTCTACGTTCGATCTGGCTTGCATTCTCCAACTTTTCAGTTTCTGAGAATTTTCAAAATTTCAAAAATTTGGCTAACACCCTAAATTTTCGAAAAATTTCTCCATAACCTCCCCTGCACCGGGAGCATCGGGGAATTTCAAATAGCTTCCCCGGTCCTTCTAATCTCAAAAAGAAAAAGAAAAATCCAAGCGGCTAGCCAATAGGCTCATAAAATCATCATCACCCAAACAAAACAGTAAATTATGTAGTAAACATGTACCTATTTGTCGGGCAAACAAATTTTATTCTTCGGCTCTAGCCTCCTTGCTATGACCTGTTCAATGTAAGTATATGTATATGCAAGCAAATGCGACCAATTTTCAATACAGTTCAATATTTGATTCAATTAGGTTAAATGGTTCAAAATTAGCAAACAAATAGACAAACAACACAAACATCAATCATTTAGTGGATTAACGTTTCAAATTCATAATTTTGATACATATACAGAAAATCATGTTTTTGATGCCAATTCACAACAAAGTGTTCTAACTATATTAGTTTTGGTTCTCACACCAGTCTAATGGAAATATATCGATATCACACCTTCGTTACTCGAACATGAGTACTAATGACGACTAGTCAATCATCAGAATCATCTTCGGGCCACTAGAGTATGATTCTATATCTATCCAGTATATTAAAACTTCGAATATACGTTCATGACGCGTATATGCAAAATCTTTATATACTCGATTGTCCATATTCAAAATAAATAAATATTCAAATACGTATAAAATGGTTTAAATTTCAAAACAAAATTGTTTTCATTTGAAAAACATACTCTTCACACTCGTTCTAGGATACTATTGATCCTATCTCTAACGAGTCATTCTAATTGGATATTACTAATCCAATATCTGATAAATTCTTTCGTATGGTTCTAATATGTCTTGTTCTCGAGCCCTGTAAACCAAAGCTCTGATACCAAATGTGACGGCCGGGAATTTCGCTCGATCTGAATCAGTCGTTAAACCGATCCAGACCGTTCGAAACCCCTGATCGTTGAGAACAGGACAAAACAGAACGCAGACGGAAGAACATTTCATTGTTATTACAACAATTACATCAGATACAAGAATATACAGAGTAAATGAATAAATATACATTCGATAAATATCAGAGATTACAATAAATTACATAGCAGCGGAAAATAATTCAAAGCACAACTGAAGGTGATATACGGATACAGAGCTTTCCGGATATCATTCCAGCTGTAAACCAGGATCCTGTGAATATAAATCTGCAAAACCAAAACTACTAGCTGCCCGTGCGGAAAATAGGGGCACCCAGAGTTTAGGTTAAAACAATAAACTCCAGGTCAGTCATGTGACTGGTGTGAGAACTAAAATAGTTATTAATATTGGTTTTAAAGTTAGGTAAATCAAGGGACCACGCCGTATAACACGGAACGGGTTTCCTCCCAAGAATACCAGTGCATAAAACAACAGCGCAATGCTAAATAAAGGAAAATGAAGCTGTTATAAGACCCAGGTCCTATCACACAATGCAACGCAAGCCGGGGGATAGGGTTTTCCCTTATAATAGCCAAAGCATGCTTGATACGTTTAAAACAAATCATTTGATACTATAATAAGTGTATAGTGTCAAAACATTTTCAATCATAAATATAAATCATAGGCGGCATAGCTACCATCTACTATGTCGCCATACTAGTTCTACAATTAAAGCCGAATTACACGTATTGGAAATTGGATTCCGTCATGAGTCGAGGCAAGGGGCAAGATCCTCTCCGCGCTCGAGACACTCTAGCAAATGCCTCGGGGATACACACTCTGGGCAACCCCTAGATGCTTTAGGGCCGGTCCTCACTTACGTTAGAGGATTATTTATTCCTGAGCACACGTTTCCCGGTCCTTACAGACCTATAATCGAGGCGCCTCGCATTCCAACAACCACAAAGGTGAAAAGTATATAAATGTCAGGGCTGGTAAGTCACTGACACCACCAAAGCTAGAAAGAAACGTCGTGCTCTCCCTACAGTCCGTATCCCGTTTTTAACTCATACCGAGGTGTGAGGCTCGCGAATTCACGTTATACACAAAGTTGCCACGTAAGCCGTGCTTTGATCATCAACCACAAGACTCTGCTTTTCAACAAAAGCCTTGATCATTGCATCTTAGCGTGCCACATAGGCAATTCATGCCATGCGACTGATGTCCATCGATATACAACCTCTGAGCTCGTACGTCTCAGAGAAGGGCGTTAAGCAAAAGAATAAATTCTCCGCCGCCAAACAGATGTATATTTAATAGAAATCAATCAACACAGAATAAAATCCAATGTCAGACACACAATCCATTTACAAGTCTGTTCTGGGTCTGAACGAAACCGGAGGCACTTTCCTCGCATATCCATCCATCTCCAAGTACGTCTGGACGACCACCAACTATTTCCATCCTCTTGGGTGTACAGCCCAATCAGGATCGTCAGTAATTACCCAAATGATGTGAAGACTTCCGGTCTTCAACCACCGTCTTCATCTTCGACATATCGTCGAATCGGTTATTCAGAATGGGTATAAACCCGGATTTTCCGAACAACCCACGTATATTAAAAACAAATGTTACACAAACTCAACATACGCCTCATTCCAATTCAGAATATTTTTAGGGAAAGGTTCCCATTAATTTTATCCAAGACAATTTCTTTAGAATTTATCCTTTAATCATCCTTTTGATGTCGTTTCAAACCAAATTATGGTTTTCTGAACTAGTCGAGATTAACGAACCACACCGAAGTAATTATTTATTTTATTTCCCAATCCCAACTTATTCATCCCATGAAGCAAAACTGGTGATACTCCATATCTAACACCATGGTGTTATCGGTAAAATTAATTACCATTTCAGGTTCAAATCTAATTAAAATTTAACTATCGCTTTGGAGCAAAACTGGTGATACTCCATTCTCGCTTATTTTCCAAATTTGATAATTTAGATTATCAATACACATTTCAATCTAATTGCAGATTCGTTAAAACTTCTTTTACTGGGTTAAAGAACTAGGTGTTATTTAAAACACAGTTCACGACAAACCCAAATCACCTTCTATTTGTTATCGGGTTAAAGAACTAGGTGTTATTTAAACACAGTTCACGATAAACCCATTTCGAATCCAATCAAATATATTAGAAATTCCGATTATTTAAAACCCCTTTTTAAATCTAATTTATTTATTTAAAAATAATTGGGTTTTAAATTTAGTTCAAAACTACTTCATTTCGATAAAAATCCATTTTTATCTTTTCAAATATGGAGTTTTTCACCCCAATTTTTCCCAAATCATTTCTTATGATTTTACACAAATTACTAATATTTTTAGTAATTTTATTAAGGCCCGTACAATCGATTTCCAACAATGGCCATCGAACTGCACTTACAACGACCTTTTTCAAATTTGATTTGGACGTGACTCCAAATCCAACCGTTAAATTTTGAATTTCTAATATTCGTTAGAAAGCTCTTTTTGATACGAACCCAACGGTTCCGGTTTTAGGAGAATCCGACGGTCGGATCTCCCGTAATGTCCGTTTGAAATAAATGGTCGAAATTCAAGAACAGCCACGGCGCGACGCGTTCTATTCAGGCCATTATATTATATATATAATATATATAATATATATTTCGTTGATTTCTATTTAAAACGAATTATATAAATAGTTTTGAATTCGTTTCAAAAGCAATTTCAACTTCCATTTCAATTCAAATCAAAATTGAATTCTTCTTTATAAATTCGTTTTAAAATTCATTTCTATTCAATTTAAATTTCAATTCAATTTGAATTTATTTCAATTCGCTTTCAATTCAATTTGAATTCGTTTTCAATTGAATTCAATTTCAAAGTCGTTTTCTATTCGATTCAATTCAAATTGGTTTTCTATTCAATTCAATTCAAACTGGTTTTCTATTCAATTCAATTTCAAAGTCGTTTTCTATTCGATTCAATTCAAATTGGTTTTCTATTCGACTTAAATCAAATTCGTTTTCTAATCAATTTAAATCAAATTGGTTTTCTATTCAATTCAATTTCAATGTCGTTTTCTATTCGATTCAATTCAAATTGGTTTTCTATTCGACTTAAATCAAATTCGTTTTCTAATCAATTTAAATCAAATTCGTTTTCAAATCAATTTAATTCGAAATCGTTTTATATTCAATTCATTTCCGTTTTCTATTTGAATCAAATTCATTTCCGTTTTCTATTTGAATCAAATTCATTTCCGTTTTCTATTCAATTTAATTCAAATTCGTTTCAAAATATGCGATTTCGAAATCACTTTTCAATATTCATTTTAAAATGAATAAAATCGATGTAAATATCGTTCACGTCAAAATGGCGTCAATCTAATCAACACGGCTTCATATATTTCTATTTTCAAATATTCTATTCAACAAATGAATATTTATTTTTGTCAACACACGACTAATCTCAACGAATGAGTACTGTCCACGTGTGACTATTTTTGTTATTTAATATATTTTGTAAAAATTAAGGTATCTATCGTTTGATATTGAATCAGACTCCAACCGTAATTTAGTGAGAGAACGATTTCCTGAATATTAACCCCGAAGGCCGAAACCAACATCAGATTACTATCCAGGAGACCACTCATCTCATCTATTTTCCAGTTGATTTCTAATTCTATATATGATAAAGATGTAAATTTTATTGTTAAAATATTTCGTTCAATACATGACTAATCTCAACGGATGAGTACTGTCAACACATGAACCTTTATTTTATAAAGATAAAGACGTAAATTTTATTGTTAAAATATTTCGTTCAACACATGACTAATCTCAACGGATGAGTACAGTCAACACATGAAACTTTATTTTATAAAGTTAAAGACGTATATTTTATTGTTAAAATATTTCGTTCAACACATGACACTAATCTCAACGGATGAGTACAGTCAACACATGAACCTTTATTTTATAAAGATAAAGATGTAAATTTTATTGTTAAAATATTTCGTTCATGTAATAACCCGGAAAATCTGGGCCAGTTTAAAAATTTTATTTTGGCGATTTTAGCGAATTTTGATTATTTAAAATAGATTATTTTAAATAATAGCGGCGAGAAAATGTTTGGAATGGAATTCGAACGTATATATTATATACGTCGTCGTTAGAATATGAATATTTATATATAATTATAAATAGAATTGAAAATGGCGCGGTAGTTCGATAATTCGATTTCAAACTTCAATTGAATGTACCGGGTGCAAAACGATCCGGATTTCAGTGAAACCAAAAACATTAGGATCTAATTGGTAATATCTTTCCAACGAATTCGAAAAATCAAGATTTCATAGTGGGAATCAAAAGATATGTCCAGTTGAAAATTCTGAATAGTCGCTATGGAATTCAGGCCCTTAAAAATTGACATTTTGCAAACGACCTCGGATTTCGACGAAACTAGTTTTGTTGGGTCCGCAGTGTTAAATTATTGCTAGATTCCAAATTTAATAATTTTTCGAATCAATATGTGAGCATGGCAAAGGAAAACGCGTTTGACCAGTTTCAGTTGATTTTAATCGACTGGAAAATGGCCATTTTTCAAACGGTCTCAGAATTCGACGAAACTAGTTTTTTTAGGACCGTATCGTCAATACGAAGCTAGAAAATATTTTTCGGGAATTTTTCGAGTTAGTATGTGACCCCGGTAATTTGAAATGTACGTTTAAAATTCAATATAGTGATTTAAATGTAAATCCAACGGAAACTGATTCAAACAGTCAAACTGGCCTACGATACATATCCCATTGTATTCGGAATGGGGGCAAAATGCTAGGGGCGACTGTCGGTGGGTCTCGTTTGGGGGCCGAAATAAAAAGTTGTTTTTGGGGTAATTAAATATAATATAAATAAATTAAAATAAACCCCCATCCTCTCCTCTACAAAGTCAACCCCTCCCCAATCCCTCATATTGAAACAGATAACAGATAAAAAAAAAAACCATTCGCCTCCTGCTCAGCCCCGCCACCAACGATCGTTGGCCCCATCTCCGCCGCTGACACCACCGGTCCCCTCCGCTCCATCGCGACCTTGAGGTCCCGCAACCCCCAACTCGACAAAGCCCCAATCTCCACCAACATCGAGACGCCACCGAACCTTCTGCCGCCACCGCACCCACAACCGCCCCTCACCCCGGACCTCCGAGCACCTGCCGTGCCTCCCTGACCTAAGACCGCCGGCCAGTGGACCCTCCTCCCTCACAGATTCGATTCTCAAATAGAGGAAAAGGTGATTTTCTGTTTTTGTTGTTTGATTTTTAAAAAACAATGAAAAGGGGTGATTTTTATCATGAGAATGATCACATAAAGTTTTGATTTTTATTGTGTATGAAGTTATGATTTTTAACTTAAAGGAAGAATTTATTTTTCTAAACAAGAAAAGAAATGATTTTTGATTTGTAAAGATTATATTTTTATAACGAAAAAGATTATATTTTTTTTAGAAGAGTAAAGTTATGATTTTTATATATTGAACATCGAAGTAAAAATATGATTTTTATATATTGAACATCGAAGGAAAAATATGATTTTTATATATTGAACATCGAAGTAAAAATATGATTTTTATATATTGAACATCGAGATAAAAATATGATTTTTATATATTGAACATCGAGATAAAAATGTGATTTTTATATATTGAATAACGAAGTAAAAATGTGATTTTTACATATGTAGTGGATACGGGCGAAGAAAGTGATAAGAGACGAGAATAGTGAAGATTTCTATCAAAGAAGAGTCAAGATGATTGGATAGCTTTCTGTGAGAATTTCTCACCTTTCAATTTCTTTTCTAGTCATATATATATACTAGGATGCAGACGGTGCTTAGTAGCACCCGACACAATCGTCCACAGACCATGGACTTGTTTGTTTGATTGCATGAATTAATTAGATTATTTGATTGAATTGAATTGTTTGGTGAAATTGAATGGTTTGATTGATGTGTGAATGGCGTGGGCCTTCACTAGACCGGGGATAAGGCTAGGCCTCGTCCCGTTTCTAGTATCGTGCCGTTATCCGCCGAAATTTTCTAAAATAAGTTAGAAAAATAAAAATATCATTTTATCGAAGAAATGAATTGAATAGAAATTCATATGTTGAAATAAAATGTTTTACCGTTAAAAATATAATTTTTAACGTGAATGCGAATAAATAAATATTCATTTACAAACCAGACGGTTTGTTTATGTACACCTATTTGAAGGACATTGATTGGGACGATAAATTTTACACATCGCCCAGCTGCACAACTAAATCTGTGTTTGATTGTTTGAAACCCCACACGGGTGTTAGGATGAAATTTGAAGTTCACTCATCCTGATTGATTGAATATGTCGATCGATTGATTGACAGGCTGTTATAAGCGTTAGATATCTATATTTGATGCTTATACAGTGTAGTGCACTTTGGTTGATGGTTGATTATTTTCCAATGCTATTATATGTGTGTAATGCATGAAAATCCATATAATTAATATTATATGGTGATTGATTGGGCCTCATTCCAATTTGAAAGATAAAGAATATTATAAAATAAAAGTTCATGTGTTGACAGTACTCATCCATTGAGATTGGTCATGTGTTGAACGGAATATTTTAGTAATAAAATTTACATCTTTATAATATAAAATAAAGGTTCATGTGTTGACAGTACTCATCCATTGAGATTGGTCATGTGTTGAACGGAATATTTTAGTAATAAAATTTACATCTTTATAATATAAAATAAAGGTTCATGTGTTGACAGTACTCATCCATTGAGATTGGTCATGTGTTGAACGAAATATTTTGATAATAACAACTATTTTGAAAAAGAAATATTTGAAATAGAATATTTGAAAATAGAAATTTATGAAGCCGTGTTGATTAGATTGACGCCATTTTGACGTGAACGATATTTATATCGATTCTAAACGATTTCGAAATGAATTGAATTGAAAACGATTTTGAAACGAATTGAATTGAAAACGATTTTGAAATGAATTGAATTGAAAACGATTTCGGAATGAATTGAATTGAAAACGATTTCGAAATGAATTGAATTGAAAACGATTTCGAAATGAATTGAATTGAAAACGATTTCGAAATGAATTGAATTGAAAACGATTTCGAAATGAATTGAATTGTAAACGATTTCGAAATGAATTGAATTGAAAACGATTTCGAAATGAATTGAATTGAAAACGATTTCGAAATGAATTGAATTGAAATCGATTTTGAATTGAATTGAAAACGATTTCGAAATGAATTGAGTTGAAAACGAATTCAAATTGAATTGAAAACGAATTGAAATGAATTCAAATTGAATTGAAATTTGAATTGAATAGAAATGAATTTTAAAACGAATTTATAAAGAAGAATTCAATTTTGATTTGGGTTGAAAAGGAAGTTGAAATTTCTTTTGAAACGAAATTAAAACTATTTATATAATTCGTTTTAAATAGAAATCGACGAAATATATATTATATATATTATATATATAATATAATGGCCTGAATAGAACGCGCCGCGCCGCGGTATTTCGTGAATTTCGACCATTTATTTCAAACGGACATTACGGGAGATCCGACCGTCGGATTCTCCTACAACCGGAACCGTTGGGTTCGTATCGAAAAGAGCTTTCTGACGAATATTAGAAATTTGAAATCTAACGGTTGGATTTGGAATTATGTCCAAATCAAATTTGAAAAGGGTCGCTGTAAGTGCAGTTCGATGGCCGTTGATGGAAATCGACTGTACGGGCCTTGATAAAATTATTAAAAATAGTAATAATTTGTGTAAAATCATAAGAAATGATTTAGAAAGAATTGGGATGAAAAACTCCATATTTGAAAAGATAAAAATAGATTTTTATCGAAATGAACTAATTTTGAACTAGAATTAAAATTCTATTTATTTTTAAATAAATAAATCGAATTGGAAATGGTTTTGAAAATAACCAAAATTTCCAATGATTGCATTGGAATGGATTTGAATCGAAATTGTCTTCGGAATATTTCGATGTTGGAATTCGTGATTATACAGATGTTGTTATGGAAATTTGAAAGATATATATTTATATCGTTATTTCCAATACGACATTTGTTAATCGTAGAATTTGATATTGTATATAAGCCGATATATTTTCTATTCAGAGCCTTATATTGAATATCAAATGTGATTTGGGTTTGTCGTGAATGGTGTCTTCACTAACACTGTTCTTGAACCCAGTTGAGAAAAGATTAAATCTTTTTATTTAGATTTAATGAAGTGTACCAATTAAATAATATTTAATTGGAATTGAATTGGTATTGATTTTTAGGTTTATCGTGAACAGTGTTTTAAACAACACTTGTTCTTTAACCCGATAATTAATGGAATGTGATTTTGGGTTTATCGTGAATAGTGTTTTAAACAACACTTGTTCTTTAACCCGATAATTAATGGAATGTGATTTTGGGTTTATCGTGAATAGTGTTTTAAACAACACTTGTTCTTTAACCCAATAATTAATGGAATGTGATTTTGGGTTTATCGTGAACCGTGTTTTAAATGACACTGATTCTTTAATCCAGTTAACGATTAAAACTAAGTGGAGTTTTAATGAATCTTTAATTAGATTGAAATAATCGAGAATGGAGTATCACCAGTTTTGCTCCAGGCGATAGTTAAATCTTTAATCAGATTTGAACGTGAAATGGTAATTGAATTTACCGATAACACTGTGGTGTTAGATATGAAGTATAACCAGTTTTACTTCATGGGATGAATAGGTTGGGATTGGGAAATTAAAATAAATGATTACTTCGGTAAGGTTCGCTAATCCCGACTAGTTTGAATTGATATTCAAAAATAGATAAAGAATAAATTCAAGGAATTTATCTTGGATAAAATTAATGGGAACCTTTCCCTATGAATGTGAAATTTAGAAACTAACTGTCGGTTAGCTAAGCAGAATGGTTTTCTGGATATTGATCTGATGTTGGTTTCGGCCTTCGGGGTTAATATTTGGGGAATTATTCTCTTGATTAATTTACGGTTAGTGACTGATGAATTGGAATGAGGCGTATGTTGTGTTTGTGTAACACTTATTTAAAATATACGCGAGTTATTCGGAAAGACCGGGTTTATCCCATTCTGAATAACTGATACGACGATAAGTCGAAGATGAAGACGGTGGTCGAAGACCGGAAGTCTTCATGTCGTTTGGATAATTACTGATGATCTTGATTGGGCTGTACACCCAAGAAGATGGAAACAGTTGGTGATCGTCCAGACGTACTTGGAGATCGATGGATCTGCGGGGTACTAGGTGCCTCTGGTTTCGTTCAGCCCCAGAACGGACTTGTAAATGGACTGTGTGTCTGACATTGGATTTTAGTCTGTGTGATTGATCTCTATTAAATATATATCTGTTTGGCGGCGGAGAATTTATTCTCTTGCTTAACGCCCTTCTCTGAGACGTACGAGCTCAGGGGTTATATATTGATGGATATCAAACGCATGGAGTGAATTGCCTGTGTGGCATGCCTAAGTGGCAATTGATCGAGGCTTCTGTTGAAAAGCAAAGTCTTGTGGTTGATGATCAAAGCACGACCTTTGTGGCGTAGCTTTGTGTAACGTTTACCTCGCGAGTTTCACACCCGGTATGAACCAAAAACGGGAGACGGACCTCAGGGAGGGCATGCGTTTCTTTCTAGTTAGAAGTGGCGTCAGTGGTTTTACACGCCCTGACGAGTTTGACTTATGTGGTTGTTGCTGTTGCGAGGAGCCTCGGTTTGATCGGACGATCCGGGTCCGATGGAGTCATTCGTTGGCTCATTTACGCCCCAAAGGGCGGAGAGACGTATTGTTCAGGCATAATAATCCACATCGGTGGACCGGCCCTGACGATCCAAGGCTTGCCTGCGCGCTTGCCTGAGACATGGGCTAGATTGTCTCGAATCGGTTGAGGACTATCTTTTGCCTCGGTTCATAGACGGAAATCCAATTTCCAAATACGTGACATTTGCGGTTTTAATTGTAGAACTAGTATGGCGACGTGATATATGGTACCCATGCCGCCTATGATTGATACTTATGATTTGAAGTTGTTTTATACACTATGCACTTATAATAGTATCAAATGATTTGTTTTAAACGTATCAAGCATTCTTTGGCTGTTATAAGGGAAAACCCTATCCCCCGGCTTGCGTTGCATTGTGTGATAGGACCTGGGTCTTATAACAGCTTCATTTTTCTTTATTTAGCATTGCGCTGTTGTTTCATGCACTGGTATTCTTGGGAGGAAACCCGTTCCGTGTTGTACGGCGTGGTCCCTTGATTTACCTAACTTTTAAAATAAAGATCAATAACTGTTTTAGTTCTCACACCAGTCACATGACTGACCTGGAGTTTATTGTTTTAACCTAAACTCTGGGTGCCCCTATTTTTCGCACGGGCAGCTAGTAGTTTTGGTTTTGCAGATTTATATTCACAGGATCCTGGTTTACAGCTGGAACGATATCCGGAAAGCTTTGTATCCGTATATCTCATTCTTGTTGTGTATTGTATTATTTTCCGCTGCGACGTACTTAAATGTAATTTAAATCTCTGATATTTCTGTGTAATATTCATTTATACTCTGTATATTCTTGTAATCTGATGCATTGTTGTAATATACAATGAAATGTTCTTTTATATGTGTTCTGTTGTGGCTTGTTCTCGAACTATCCGCTCTTTCCTTTACGGGGAAGTTACGGGTTTTCACAGTTGGTATCAGAGCTTTGGTTTACAAAGCTCAGAGAACAAGACACATTAGAACCGTACGAAAGAATTCATCAGATATTGGATTAGTAATATCCAATTAGAATGACTCGTTAGAGATGGGATCAGCAGTATCCTAGAACGAGTGTGAAGAGTAAATTTTTAAAGTGAAAACAAATTTTTGTTTTGAAAATTTAAATCAATTATTCGTATTTGATTATCTATTTATATTGATGTGGACAATCCAGTATATATAGATTGTGCGTATACGTCTGATCCGCGTGTATTCGAAATTTTAATATACTGGATAGATATAGAATCACACTCTAGTCGCCCGGAGATGATTCAGATGATGAGGCCTCATCATCAATGTTTATATTCGAGTGACGAAAGTGAGATTTCTATATATTTCCTATTGACTGGTGTGAGAACCAAAAATTAGATAGGGCCTATTGTTGTGATTTGGCATCAAAAACATGATTTTTGTATATGTATCAAAATTATGAATTTGAAACTCTAATTCACTAATTGATTAATGTTTGTGTTGTTTGCCTAATTGTTTGGTAATTTTGGACCATTATGCCTAATAGCATCAAATATTGAGTTATATTGAAAATTGGTCGCATTTTCTTGCATATGCATATACTTACATTGAACAGGTCATAGCAAGGAGGCTAGAGCAGAGAATAAAATTTGTTTGCCCGACAAATAGGTACATGTTTACTACATAATTTACTGTTTTGTTTGGGTGATGATGATTTTATGAGCCTATTGGCTAGCCGCTTGGCTTTTTCTTTTTCTTTTTTTGAGATCTGAAGGACCGGGGAAGCTATTTGAAATTCCCCGATGCTCCCGGTGCAGGGGAGGTTATGGCGAAATTTTTCGAAAATTTAGGGTGTTAGCCAAATTTTTGAAATTTTTGGAAATTCTCGGAAACTGAAAAGTTGGAGAATGGAAGCCAGATCGAGCGTAGAGCCGATTAATCAAACCACTTTCGACTTTGTTCCTTTTCGGGGACGAAAAGTTTTAAGTGGGGGAGATTGTAATAACCCGGAAAATCTGGGCCAGTTTAAAATTTTTATTTTGGCGATTTTAGCGAATTTTGATTATTTAAAATAGATTATTTTAAATAATAGCGGCGAGAAAATGTTTGGAATGGAATTCGAACGTATATATTATATACGTCGTCGTTAGAATATGAATATTTATATATAATTATAAATAGAATTGAAAATGGCGCGGTAGTTCGATAATTCGATTTCAAACTTCAATTGAATGTACCGGGTGCAAAACGATCCGGATTTTAGTGAAACCAAAAATGTTAGGATCTAATTGGTAATATCTTTCCAACGAATTCGAAAAATCAAGATTTCATAGTGGGAATCAAAAGATATGTCCAGTTGAAAATTCTGAATAGTCGCTATGGAATTCAAGCCCTTAAAAATTGACATTTTGCAAACGACCTCGGATTTCGACGAAACCAGTTTTATTGGGTCCGCAGTGTTAAATTATTGCTAGATTCCAAATTTCATAATTTTTCGAATCAATATGTGAGCATGGCAAAGGAAAACGCGTTTGACCAGTTTTAGTTGATTTTAATCGACTGGAAAATGGCCATTTTTCAAACGGTCTCAGAATTCGACGAAACTAGTTTTGTTAGGACCGTATCGTCAATACGAAGCTAGAAAATATTTTTCGGGAATTTTTCGAGTTAGTATGTGACCCCGGTAATTTGAAATGTACGTTTAAAATTCAATATAGTGATTTAAATGTAAATCCAACGGAAACTGATTCAAACAGTCGAACTGGCCTACGATACATATCCCATTGTATTCGGAATGGGGGCAAAATGCTAAGGGCGACTGTCGGTGGGTCTCGTTTGGGGGCCGAAATAAAAAGTTGTTTTTGGGGTAATTAAATATAATATAAATAAATTAAAATAAACCCCATCCTCTCCTCTACAAAGTCAACCCCTCCCCAATCCCTCATATTGAAACAGATAACAGATAAAAAAAAAAACCATTCGCCTCCTGCTCAGCCCCGCCACCAACGATCGTTGGCCCCATCTCCGCCGCTGACACCACCGGTCCCCTCCGCTCCATCGCGACCTTGAGGTCCCGCAACCCCCAACTCGACAAAGCCCCAATCTCCACCAACATCGAGACGCCACCGAACCTTCTGCCGCCACCGCACCCACAACCGCCCCTCACCCCGGACCTCCGAGCACCTGCCGCGCCTCCCTGACCTAAGACCGCCGGCCAGTGGACCCTCCTCCCTCACAGATTCGATTCTCAAATAGAGGAAAAGGTGATTTTCTGTTTTTGTTGTTTGATTTTTAAAAAAACAATGAAAAGGGGTGATTTTTATCATGAGAATGATCACATAAAGTTTTGATTTTTATTGTGTATGAAGTTATGATTTTTAACTTAAAGGAAGAATTTATTTTTCTAAACAAGAAAAGAAATGATTTTTGATTGTAAAGATTATATTTTTATAACGAAAAAGATTATATTTTTTTTAGAAGAGTAAAGTTATGATTTTTATATATTGAACATCGAAGTAAAAATATGATTTTTATATATTGAACATCGAAGGAAAAATATGATTTTTATATATTGAACATCGAAGTAAAAATATGATTTTTATATATTGAACATCGAGATAAAAATATGATTTTTATATATTGAACATCGAGATAAAAATGTGATTTTTATATATTGAATAACGAAGTAAAAATGTGATTTTTACATATGTAGTGGATACGGGCGAAGAAAGTGATAAGAGACGAGAATAGTGAAGATTTCTATCAAAGAAGAGTCAAGATGATTGGATAGCTTTCTGTGAGAATTTCTCACCTTTCAATTTCTTTTCTAGTCATATATATATACTAGGATGCAGACGGTGCTTAGTAGCACCCGACACAATCGTCCACAGACCATGGACTTGTTTGTTTGATTGCATGAATTAATTAGATTATTTGATTGAATTGAATTGTTTGGTGAAATTGAATGGTTTGATTGATGTGTGAATGGCGTGGGCCTTCACTAGACCGGGGATAAGGCTAGGCCTCGTCCCGTTTCTAGTATCGTGCCGTTATGCCGCCGAAATTTTCTAAAATAAGTTAGAAAAATAAAAATATCATTTTATCGAAGAAATGAATTGAATAGAAATTCATATGTTGAAATAAAATGTTTTACCGTTAAAAATATAATTTTTAACGTGAATGTGAATAAATAAATATTCATTTACAAACCAGACGGTTTGTTTATGTGCACCTATTTGAAGGACATTGATTGGGACGATAAATTTTACACATCGCCCAGCTGCACAACTAAATCTGTGTTTGATTGTTTGAAACCCCACACGGGTGTTAGGATGAAATTTGAAGTTCACTCATCCTGATTGATTGAATATGTCGATCGATTGATTGACAGGCTGTTATAAGCGTTAGACATCTATATTTGATGCTTATACAGTGTAGTGCACTTTGGTTGATGGTTGATTATTTTCCAATGCTATTATATGTGTGTAATGCATGAAAATCCATATAATTAATATTATATGGTGATTGATTGGGCCTCATTCCAATTTGAAAAATAAAGAATATTATAAAATAAAAGTTCATGTGTTGACAGTACTCATCCATTGAGATTGGTCATGTGTTGAACGGAATATTTTAGTAATAAAATTTACATCTTTATAATATAAAATAAAGGTTCATGTGTTGACAGTACTCATCCATTGAGATTGGTCATGTGTTGAACGGAATATTTTAGTAATAAAATTTACATCTTTATAATATAAAATAAAGGTTCATGTGTTGACAGTACTCATCCATTGAGATTGGTCATGTGTTGAACGAAATATTTTGATAATAACAACTATTTTGAAAAAGAAATATTTGAAATAGAATATTTGAAAATAGAAATTTATGAAGCCGTGTTGATTAGATTGACGCCATTTTGACGTGAACGATATTTATATCGATTCTAAACGATTTCTAAATGAATTGAATTGAAAACGATTTTGAAACGAATTGAATTGAAAACGATTTTGAAATGAATTGAATTGAAAACGATTTCGGAATGAATTGAATTGAAAACGATTTCGAAATGAATTGAATTGAAAACGATTTCGAAATGAATTGAATTGAAAACGATTTCGAAATGAATTGAATTGAAAACGATTTCGAAATGAATTGAATTGTAAACGATTTCGAAATGAATTGAATTGAAAACGATTTCGAAATGAATTGAATTGAAAACGATTTCGAAATGAATTGAATTGAAAACGATTTTGAATTGAATTGAAAACGATTTCGAAATGAATTGAGTTGAAAACGAATTCAAATTGAATTGAAAACGAATTGAAATGAATTCAAATTGAATTGAAATTTGAATTGAATAGAAATGAATTTTAAAACGAATTTATAAAGAAGAATTCAATTTTGATTTGGGTTGAAAAGGAAGTTGAAATTGCTTTTGAAACGAAATTAAAACTATTTATATAATTCGTTTTAAATAGAAATCGACGAAATATATATTATATATATTATATAAATAATATAATGGCCTGAATAGAACGCGCCGCGGTATTTCGTGAATTTCGACCATTTATTTCAAACGGACATTACGGGAGATCCGACCGTCGGATTCTCCTACAACCGGAACCGTTGGGTTCGTATCGAAAAGAGCTTTCTAACGAATATTAGAAATTTGAAATCTAACGGTTGGATTTGGAATTATGTCCAAATCAAATTTGAAAAGGGTCGCTGTAAGTGCAGTTCGATGGCCGTTGATGGAAATCGACTGTACGGGCCTTGATAAAATTATTAAAAATAGTAATAATTTGTGTAAAATCATAAGAAATGATTTAGAAAGAATTGGGATGAAAAACTCCATATTTGAAAAGATAAAAATAGATTTTTATCGAAATGAACTAATTTTGAACTAGAATTAAAATTCTATTTATTTTTAAATAAATAAATCGAATTGGAAATGGTTTTGAAAATAACCAAAATTTCCAATGATTGCATTGGAATGGATTTGAATCGAAATTGTCTTCGGAATATTTCGATGTTGGAATTCGTGATTATACAGATGTTGTTATGGAAATTTGAAAGATATATATTTATATCGTTATTTCCAATACGACATTTGTTAATCGTAGAATTTGATATTGAATATAAGCCGATATATTTTCTATTCAGAGCCTTATATTGAATATCAAATGTGATTTGGGTTTGTCGTGAATGGTGTCTTCACTAACACTGTTCTTGAACCCAGTTGAGAAAAGATTAAATCTTTTTATTTAGATTTAATGAAGTGTACCAATTAAATAATTTTTAATTGGAATTGAATTGGTATTGATTTTTGGGTTTATCGTGAACAGTGTTTTAAACAACACTTGTTCTTTAACCTGATAATTAATGGAATGTGATTTTGGGTTTATCGTGAATAGTGTTTTAAATAACACTTGTTCTTTAACCCGATAATTAATGGAATGTGATTTTGGGTTTATCGTGAATAGTGTTTTAAACAACACTTGTTCTTTAACCCAATAATTAATGGAATGTGATTTTGGGTTTATCGTGAACCGTGTTTTAAATGACACTGATTCTTTAATCCAGTTAACGATTAAAACTAAGTGGAGTTTTAATGAATCTTTAATTAGATTGAAATAATCGAGAATGGAGTATCACCAGTTTTGCTCCAGGAGATAGTTAAATCTTTAATCAGATTTGAACGTGAAATGGTAATTGAATTTACCGATAACACTGTGGTGTTAGATATGAAGTATAACCAGTTTTACTTCATGGGATGAATAGGTTGGGATTGGGAAATTAAAATAAATGATTACTTCGGTAAGGTTCGCTAATCCCGACTAGTTTGAATTGATATTCAAAAATAGATAAAGAATAAATTCAAGGAATTTATCTTGGATAAAATTAATGGGAACCTTTCCCTATGAATGTGAAATTTAGAAACTAACTGTCGGTTAGCTAAGCAGAATGGTTTTCTGGATATTGATCTGATGTTGGTTTCGGCCTTCGGGGTTAATATTTGGGGAATTATTCTCTTGATTAATTTACGGTTAGTGACTGATGAATTGGAATGAGGCGTATGTTGTGTTTGTGTAACACTTATTTAAAATATACGCGAGTTATTCGGAAAGACCGGGTTTATCCCATTCTGAATAACTGATACGACGATAAGTCGAAGATGAAGACGGTGGTCGAAGACCGGAAGTCTTCATGTCGTTTGGATAATTACTGATGATCTTGATTGGGCTGTACACCCAAGAAGATGGAAACAGTTGGTGATCGTCCAGACGTACTTGGAGATCGATGGATATGCGGGGTACTAGGTGCCTTCGGTTTCGTTCAGCCCTAGAACGGACTTGTAAATGGACTGTGTGTCTGACATTGGATTTTAGTCTGTGTGATTGATCTCCATTAAATATATATCTGTTTGGCGGCGGAGAATTTATTCTCTTGCTTTACGCCCTTCTCTGAGACGTACGAGCTCAGGGGTTATATATTGATGGATATCAAACGCATGGAGTGAATTGCCTGTGTGGCATGCCTAAGTGGCAATTGATCGAGGCTTCTGTTGAAAAGCAAAGTCTTGTGGTTGATGATCAAAGCACGGCCTTTGTGGCGTAGCTTTGTGTAACGTTTACCTCGCGAGTTTCACACCCGGTATGAACCAAAAACGGGAGACGGACCTCAGGGAGGGCATGCGTTTCTTTCTAGTTAGAAGTGGCGTCAGTGGTTTTACACGCCCTGACGAGTTTGACTTATGTGGTTGTTGCTGTTGCGAGGCGCCTCGGTTTGATCGGACGATCCGGGTCCGATGGAGTCATTCGTTGGCTCATTTACGCCCCAAAGGGCGGAGAGACGTATTGTTCAGGCATAATAATCCACATCGGTGGACCGGCCCTGACGATCCAAGGCTTGCCTGCGCGCTTGCCTGAGACATGGGCTAGATTGTCTCGAATCGGTTGAGGACTATCTTTTGCCTCGGTTCATAGACGGAAATCCAATTTCCAAATACGTGACATTTGCGGTTTTAATTGTAGAACTAGTATGGCGACATGATATATGGTACCCATGCCGCCTATGATTGATACTTATGATTTGAAGTTGTTTTATACACTATGCACTTATAATAGTATCAAATGATTTGTTTTAAACGTATCAAGCATTCTTTGGCTGTTATAAGGGAAAATCCTATCCCCCGGCTTGCGTTGCATTGTGTGATAGGACCTGGGTCTTATAACAGCTTCATTTTTCTTTATTTAGCATTGCGCTGTTGTTTCATGCACTGGTATTCTTGGGAGGAAACCCGTTCCGTGTTGTACGGCGTGGTCCCTTGATTTACCTAACTTTTAAAATAAAGATCAATAACTGTTTTAGTTCTCACACCAGTCACATGACTGACCTGGAGTTTATTGTTTTAACCTAAACTCTGGGTGCCCCTTTTTTTCGCACGGGCAGCTAGTAGTTTTGGTTTTGCAGATTTATATTCACAGGATCCTGGTTTACAGCTGGAACGATATCCGGAAAGCTTTGTATCCGTATATCTCATTCTAGTTGTGTATTGTATTATTTTCCGCTGCGATGTACTTAAATGTAATTTAAATCTCTGATATTTCTGTGTAATATTCATTTATACTCTGTATATTCTTGTAATTTGATGCATTGTTGTAATATACAATGAAATGTTCTTTTATATGTGTTCTGTTGTGGCTTGTTCTCGAACTATCCGCTCTTTCCTTTAAGGGGAAGTTACGGGTTTTCACAGTTCAACACATGACTAATCTCAACGGATGAGTACAGTCAACACATGAACCTTTATTTTATAAAGATAAAGACGTAAATTTTATTGTTAAAATATTTCATTCAACACATGACTAATCTCAACGGATGAGTACAGTCAACACATGAACCTTTATTTTATAAAATTCTTTATTTTCTAAATTGGAATGAGGCCCAATCAATTACCATATAAAGTTAATTATATGGATTTCCATATAACACATTTATATAATAGCATTGAAAAATAATCAACCATCAACCAAAGTGCACTACACTGTATAAGCATCAAATATAGATATCTAACGCTTATAACAGCATGTCAATCAATCGATCGACATATTTAATCAATCAGGATGAGTGAACTTCAAATTTCATCCCAACACCGGTGTGGGGTTTCAAACAATCAAACACAGATTTTATTTGTGCAGTTGGGCGATGTGTGAAATTTACCGTCCCAATCAATGTCCTTCAAATAGGTGTACATAAACAAACCGTCCGGTTTGTAAATGAATATTTATTTATTCACATTCACGTTAAAAATTATATTTTTAACGACAAAACATTTTATTTCAACATATGAATTTTTATTCAGTTCATTCTTTAAATAAAATGATATTTTTATTTTTCTAACTTATTTTAGAAAATTTCGACGGCATAACGGCACGATACTAGAAACGGGACGAGGCCTAGCCTTATCCCCGGTCTAGTGAAGGCCCACGCCATTCACACATCAATCAAATCCATTCCATTTCACCAAACAACTCAAATTTCAATCAAATAATCTAACTAATTTTTGCAATCAAACAAACAAGTCCATGGTCTGTGGACGATTGTGTCGGGTGCTACTAAACACCGTCTGCATCCTAGTATATATATATAACTAGAAAAAGAAATTGAAGAGTGAGAAATTCTCACCAATAGCTACCCAATCATCTTGACTCTTCATTGATAGAAATCTTCATCGTTATCGCCTTTTTATCACCTTCGTTGCCCGTAGCCACTACATATGTAAAAATCACATTTTTATATACTGATGTCTTTAAAATAAAAATCACATTTTTATTTATTCACTTTCAATTTAAAAATCATATTTTTATTACTTTAAAAATATAAAAATCATATTTTTACATCATCTATATAGTAAAGACTATATTTTTAATACTTTAAAAGTAAAAAAAATGATATTTTTAAAACTAAAAATAACTTTATACATTTAAAAATCGAATTTTTATTATGCTATTGAAATAAAGATTTTGCCCTTTTCCGAGCTAGAAATCAAATCCTTATTGCGCCAAAAATTCTATCTTTTTATTTTTAAAAATAATACCTTTTCTAAAATAAAAATCGTTCTTTTTTTTCTAGTTAAAAATCTAATCTTTTCTACGAGTAAAATCAAACTTTCATTTATAAACATATCGCCTTTCTATTTCAAAAATTATAGTTTCATAAGGGAAAAATCATTCCTTTAATATGATGAAAATCATATCTTTGACAAATTAAAAAAAACAAATCTTTGAACAAATTAAAAATCAAATCTTTGTGTTTATAAAACGGTAATCTTTTTGCTTAATTTACATCGTAGAAAATAGACAAAACAATGGAGAAATAATAATTAAAAACTCACATTTATATCACCGGACGGGGGGTTACTGTCGGAATTGGTGGAGCTAGGAGGATCTCGCGGTGGTGCTAGGCGGAGGTGGCGCGGGCTCTTGCGGAGCTCGGGTCCTCGGCGGCGTCGGTTGGATGCGGGTTGGTGGGGGGGGGGGGGATGTTGTCGCGTCGCTTGAGGAGAGGGGGGGGGGCACGGAGGATAGAAGGAGGTGGGCGATGGAGGAGGGGGTCGCTTGGAGGCCGGCGGTGGCGAGCGACAGGGGTTTCCCCCTTTCCGTCGATGTTTTTTTCTTTTTTTTTTCTTTTTTTTTCTTCGATCGAACTGAAGTGAAAAAGGGGGGGCCAGCGGTTTATAAGGAGAAGAGGGTTTTCTTTTTTTATTTATTTAATTAATTAATTTTCAAAAAGTTGACTTTTACATACGACCTCGAAACGAGGTCCACCGCCTGTCGTCCATAGCGTATTACCCCCATTCCGAACACAATGGGATATGTATCGCAAGCTGATTCGGTCATTTCGATCAGTTTCCATTGAATTTACATTTAAATCACTATATTGAATTTTAAACGTACATTTCAAATTACCGGGGTTACATACTAACTCTAAAAATTCTCAAAAAATATTTTCTAGCTTCGTATTGACAATACGGTCCTAACAAAACTAGTTTCGTCGAATTCTAAGACCGTTGGAAAAATGGCCATTTTCCAGTCGATTAACATCAACTGAAACTGGTCAAACGCGTTTTCCTGCGCCATGCTCACATATTGAATCAGAAAATTATGAAATTTGGGATCTAGAAATAATTTGACATCTCGGACCCAACAAAACTGGTTTCGTCAAAATCCGAGGTCATTTGCAAAATTTCCAATTTTAAGGGCCTAAATTCCATAGCGACTATTCAGAATTTTCAACTGGACATATCTTTTGATTCCCGCTATGAAATTTTGATTTTTCGGATTCGTTGGAAAGATATTATCAATTAGATCCTAATGCTTTTGGTTTCACTAAAATCCGGATTGTTTTGCACCCGGTATGTTCAATTGAAGTTTGAAATCGAATTATCGAACTACAGCGCCATTTTCAATTCTATTTATAATTATATATAAATATTTATATTCTAACGACGACGTATATAATATATACGTTTTAATTCTATTAAAAATAAATTTTCTCGTCGATATTATTTAAAATAATCTATTTTAAATCTTCAAAATTCGCTAAAATTGCCAATATAAAAATTTTAAACTGGCTCGGATTTTCGGGTTATTACATTAATTTTCGTTCAAATCATCCCCAAATTTCCATTTCATTTTCGCTCTCACCCTCCATCATTATCTGTTGTCTTCAAAGGAAGAAAAGGAAACGCATTGAGTTAATTTCCAAACAACTGTGACCTGCATTTCTTTTCCTCCTGCTCACAAGATACTCCAATGGCGGATGAAGTCTAACTGGAGAAGGCAGATCCTGCATCAAACTTCGAGCTTGCTTCTCACTGACACGCCAGCTACTGCTTCTACTGCTAGAGATCTTTGTTTATCGGATCTAATTGTGTATAAGGTTGATTCTAGTTTAAACTGTAAGTTTTTTCTTAGATCTAAAGTTTGTCGAACTTCGTTTTTCTTTTTGTTACTTGGTTCTAGTGAATCAAAGTTTATCATGACATGAATTTCTAGGGTTCTTTAAATTGGTTTCTTATGTATGATGTGTGAACGGGAAACTTAGTTGTTCAAAACTGATGTTTTTTATGTAATTTTAGGGCTCATGTAATCCTCAGATTATTTTGGAATTGTTACAAAGTGCACCGTTTTGTCAGCAAATAGAGTTGTTTTCACATGTAGGGGAGCTGGGGCATTAACATTGTTGATTAATATTCATTGCAGTGTTTCTTGATGCTTGATGTTTGATGGTTCTCTTATACCACAGGTACTCCGAACCGAACAAATAGATTTAACTCAGTTTGAAATCGATCCAGCAAAATGTAAGTGATTTTCATTTTTCAAGTTATACAAATCAAAAGCTTAACACATATTGTCAGTTTTGACCCAGTTAACATTCACACTACTTACAAAATTCTTTGTACATTAAGCAGTAACAGACATTTGGTTAATTTTATCTGGGAGCAGTAACAAATCCCATGACATGCAATAAAGAAGCTTGTTATGAAAGATGATTGTATTGCCAATGACATTCTCCTGAATCATAGCAGACTACGGTAGTAGATAAAATTAATATTAAATGTTTGATCAGCGAAGTACAAGGTATTTCCATATAAAATTTACAGTCTAGTAATATAACATCTAGACTTGAATTATCTGTTTGCAGTTTGTTTGTAAATGACTGTTGTATACTTGATTAATTTAAGTATCCTTTTTCTAGTTCAGCATGCATGTTTATCGTATGAAGCATCGTAGGTGTGTTGCATGACTAAATCATAATAAAATATTTCTCTATAGGATAAGTTTCATATCGGCAGTTAGGAAGAATAATAAGAAACTCTTTTGGAGGAAAAAGGGGAGTTGTATATCCGGGCAAATCGGGGTGTCACACAATTGAGGTACACCCCTTCACATTTTTTATTACTTGTATTATAATTAATAAATTTCATTACAAATATTGTCAACTGCACTTGTCTGTCTACCAGTCGCATAAAGAACACAGGGTTTGTTCCTTTTGTCTGTCAACCAATCGTACAAAGAACACAACATTTTTTCCTTTTATAATACAATTGCTAGTACCAATGAACAATGGATGATCGATATTTGTTCATTACTGTACCGATGAACGGTTATTGCTTGTGGGCAGTTTGAATTAAGTGGTGGAACTACTGATGTTTTGTCTTAGATCTTTGGCAGTTGGAAAAGCCAAGCTGAAAGAGATTAGAGCTCTCTTTTACAATTGAGGTAACTTCTTTTACACTGGGATGCAGGTCATTTTCTGTATTTTTTTCTTGCTTATGGTTATATGTGTGAGTCTGTATATGAGTGAATCGAGTGATAATGTAGCGAGGAATGTATGTAAATATGAATGATTGTGTAATATACGAGTAAATGTACAGTAGTGGAGTCAAAAATTTGTACAATTTGAAATGTTGAAATAAAATATTTATTTAAATACTGCATCATAATAATATTTATTATAATATTATGAAATCTTTGATTAATAGCAATTGAGGTGTAATTACTTTTAGCAGTTATAAAACAAATTTTAACAACTGCTAGAAACAGTTGCAAAAAAGGTTGACTTTATTATGATTGCCAGCTATACTAGATATATTACAACTGTTTTTGGCAGTTGTAAAAGGGTAAATTTTTTTTTGGTTCTAGTTGTACCTGTAGCAACATCGATACTGATATTACCATACGGTCGCAGATGTGTTGCCTTTGACTCTAAGGCAACGCAGCAAAAGGCAACCCCAAAAAAGTGTTGCCCAGACCTGTAGCAACACTTTTTGGCACCTACTGAGTCATTTCTCTAGGGTTACCGTAGGCCATTTATGGGGTAGTGAAAGGTGTGTCCGTTCAGTCCAATTCTGACGGTTACTATTGCATGTGAGCAGACACTCCTTGCCTATAAGTAGACTGTTCGAAACAAAACAGAATAGACTTTTCTGCTTGCATTACTTCTTCTTCTTCAAAGTACTCCTCTAATCTAGTTTCTGTAATCTACTTCAGTTCGTCAGAACTTCGTTTGCTGGCACTACGCTGCGGAGTTGGTCCATTTTATCCTTGAAAATAAATTACAACTATGTTAAAACAATGCATACCACGGCAATATTGTTTCAAGGAAACAGAATATTTCTGGACATGGACATTACTGGAAAAAGAATACTTTCTGTATATCAAAAATCTGTTGTACAATCGGTTACGCTTTTTGTTATTATTGTAAACACAGTTTGACGTGACAATTGTGGTACAATTGAATAATACTGAATGTTGTTGTCTGTTTGTAATATAATTGTGTATTTACAAAAGTTCTAACCATCTTGAAACAATATTTATTACAGATGACGCAAAACAGCGACAATGATTCTGCACCAATTCAAACGGTAACAAACGCTCCGCCAGCGTCTGTGCTTTCGACGATGACTTTGTGCTATGGAGAAAGGCCAAAGAAATTCAACGGAATTAATTTCAAGCATTGGCAACAGAAAATGTTGTCTTATTTAACAACATTGAGCCTTGCCAAGTTTCTGACTGAAGAGACTCATGTGGTAGATGAACTTGAACCTGATGCTACCAAAGTAGAGGCTCAGACTATCTGGATAAATTCAGATTTCATATGTAAAAACTACATTCTGAATAGTCTAGATGATAGCCTCTACAATGTCTATTGTATTATTGCAACATCCAAGCAACTTTGGTTGGCTTTGGAAAAGAAGTACAAAACTAAAGATGCCGGCATAAAGAAATTCATTACTGGAGAATTTTTTGACTTCAAAATGGTTGATTCAAAGATGGTGACAAGTCAAGCTCAAGAACTGCAACTTATCATCCGTCAACTAGAAGATGAAAAGATGACACTTAGCAAGACTTTTTAAGTTGCCGCAACTATTGAGAAATTGCCTTCTTCTTGGGTGGACTTCAAAAATTACCTTAAGAACAAGCGTAAGGAAATGACAATGGAAGATTTCATATTTGGGCTACGCATTGGGGAAGATAACAGGAATTCTGAGAAAAAGATTTCTCAAAACATTGCTACCAAAACAAATGTTGTTGAGTCAGACAAGGCTAACAAAAAAAAGGAAGAATGCTCCTAAGAAGTCAAAGAAATTTCTGAGTTCTTGCTAGAATTGTGGATAGAAGGGGCATAAAGCAGCACTTATCGTGTACTTAAAAAGAAAAGTTAGAAGCAAATACGGCTCATATTTCAAAAGGCATTTCTGATCTTGATTTATGTGCAGTAATATCATAATGCAACTATGTTGGTAACTCAAAAGAATTGTTTGTAGATACTGGAGCCACTCAACACATATGTACTAACAAGTGGATGTTTACAACCTATAAAACTGCAATTGATGCTGAACAACTTTTTATGGGAAATTCTTCTACTTCAGAGGTCGAAGGCAAAGGAAAAGTTGTGCTGAAACTGACTTCTAAGAAGGAATCGACTTTAAATGATGTTCTCCATGTTCTAGAAATTCGCAAGAACCTGATTTCAGGATTGTTACTGAGCAAGCTGGCTTCAAATTGACCTTTGAAGCTGATAAATTTGTGCTATACAAGAATGGAGTGTATGTTGGAAGTGGATATGTGTGCGACGGTTTCTTTATAGCAAATGTAACCACTGTTGTATCACGCACTAATATGAATGAAAGTGAATCTTCTGCTTATATTGTTTAATCTTTTAACATATGGCATTCTAGATTAGGGCATGTAAACCTTGATACATTGCGAAAATTGATTTGTACCAAAATGCAATATAGATTCAAACTATAAATGTCTAGTTTGTGCAGAAGAAAAATTGACAAGAACCTAGTTTCATCGTGCTGAAAAAGGCACCGAACCTCTAGATTTAATACATACGGCTGTATGCGATTTGAAATTTGTCAAATTAGAGGTGGAAAAAGGTACTTTATTACATTCATTGACGATTGTACCAGATACTGTCACGTATATCTCCTTAGAAGTAAGGACGAAGCATTCAAAATGTTTAAACAGTATAAGGCAGAAGTTTTGAATTAACTCAACAAGAAAATCAAATCTTTAAGAAGTGATAGAGGAGGAGAATACGGGTCTCCATTTAAGGAATTCTGTGTTGACCATGGAATTGTACATCAAACTACAACTCCTTATTCACCTCAATCGAACGTATAGCCGAACGGATAAATAGAACTCTTAAAGAAATGATGAATGCCTTACTAATTAACTCAGGCTTGCCAGATAACTTTTGGGGAGAAACTATTCTTTCGGCAAATCATATTTTAAATAAAATACCCTAAAAGAAAACATCTAAAACTCCTCATGAAATTTGGAAAAATAGAACATCATCCTACAAATACCTAAAAGTGTGGGGGTGCTTGCCAAAGTAGAGGTACCAGAACCAAAGAAAGTCAAAAGTGGACTAAAAACTATTGATTGTGTATTTATTGGATATGCACAAAACAGTGCCACATATCGATTTTTGGTACACAAATATGAAATGATGATATTCATGAAAATACCGTCATTGAGTCGAGAGATGCTAGATTTTTCGAACATATATTTCCCTTGAAACATGGTACAGAAAATCATACACCTAAGAGACCAAGGGAAGATGAAGTTCCTCATAATTCTCTTAAGAATGCTGAACAAAATAACACTCAACAAAGTAGTGTTGAACAGCAAGTGGAGGAACCAAGAAAAAGTAAAAGGTTAAGGACTTCAGAAACCTTTGGACTGGACTTCTATACATTTATGTTAGAAGATGATCCATTGACATACAAACAAGCTATGTCTTCTAACGATCCCCCTTACTGGAAAGAGGCAATTAACAATGAGATCGAATCCATTATGTCCAATCATACATGGGAATTAGTTGATTTACCTCGAGGATGTAAGACCATAGGTAATAAATCGATATTTAAAAAGAAATCGAAACCTGATGGTTCAATAGACAAGTACAAAGCTCGTTTGGTAGTCCAAGGATTTAGACAAAAGAAAGACCTGGACTATTTTGATACATATTCACCTGTAACGAGGATAACAGCAATTAGAATGCTCACTAGAATTGCATCCATACATGATTTAGAAATGCATCAAATGGATGTTAAAACTGCATTCTTGAATGGTGAACTAGAGGAAGAAATCTATATGAAACAGCCTGAAGGATTTCTAACCTCAGGAAATGAGAATAAAGTTTGCAAACTGGTAAAATCATTTTATGGCGTTAAGCATGCTCCAAAATAGTGGCATGAGAAGTTTGATAATACTATGTTATCAAATGAATTCATGATAAATGAATCAGATAAATGTGTACATAAAACATACACATATTGGATATGTCATTATTTGTCTTTATGTTAATGACTTATTGATCCTAGGCAATAACAAGGCCATAATAACATCTACAAAGGATATGTTATCGTTTAGATTCAATATGAAAGACCTAGGTCTAGCTGATGTGATATTGGCTGTAAAAATTCTGAGAACATCACAGGGATATGCGTTATCCCAATCGCATTACATCACAAAAATACTTGAAAATTCAAGCAATATAATGTAACTATTGCAAAATCACCAGTAGATACGAAACAAATTGGGTAAAGAACACTGGTGATGGTATCTACCAATTGGAATACTCTCGTATACTGGGAAGTATCATATATATTATGAACTGTACTAAGCCTAATATCGCATATGTTGTAAGCAAACTAAGTAGATTTACCAGCAATCCTGGTAAGTATCATTGGAAAGCGATAATCGAAGATTTAGGATATCGAAAGTATACGCAGAGTTATGGTCTATACTATACAAACTATCCATCAATAGTGGAACGATTCAGTGATGCAAATTGGATCACTAGATCAAATGATACAAACTCTACAAGTGGATACGTGTTCACATTAGAAAATGGAGTAATTTCATGGAAATCATCCAAACAGACTTTTATCGCTAGATCTACGATGGAATCAGAGTTTATTGCACTAGATAAGACTGCAGAAGAAGCAGAATGGATTCGAAGCTTCTTGGAAGACATTCCTAATTGGAGCAAACCTATGCCTCCAATATGTATATACTGTGATACGCAATCAGCTATTGGAAGATCTAGTAGTACACTATACAATGGTAAATCTAAGCATATTCGCCGTTGTAATGACCCGCATCTTCAGCGGTATAATAATTAATTTATTTAATTATTTAAAAGGTGATTAAAAGGATTTAATGGTCATTGAATAAAATAATAGTGAATATTTAATTAAAATAATAATTAAATAATATATTTAATTCTGAAATAATCAGATTGGGATGAAATGGCGATATGGTGTGAACTGGATCATCTTGATATTTAATTCAGTTTAAAATTGAACTAGGATAACGAATATATTATTTGAATGACAGTTTGAACGTAGAGTTATAATATAATTAAAATCAAGCTTGAAATGGCGCTGTAGTTCGTAATTTGGCGATTTGAACTTCAACTGAATGTACAGGATTCGTTTTAAGCCGGATTTCTGTGAAACAAGAAACATGTGGAGCTGGTGGAGTATATCTTTCTAGTGGAAGAGAAAAATCGGGATTTCATTGTGTAGATTTTGATTTACGTCCAAATCAAATTTTAGAAAAGTCGCTGTGGAGTTCCTTTATAATTTATAAATGAATTATTTATATTTTTAAAAGGAATTTCAATATAAATGGAATATCGGGTTAACCTAGATTTGAAATATCGAGTTATAAATCCCAGTGGAGCTGTATGATATTCTATTGTGAATATAGCTGATAATATTTATTTATAAATATTTAATTTAATTATATTTAAATATATTTATATATTTAAATGGGTTATTCAAAGCTTTAAAAATAGCCGGTTTTGCAAACGAAGTCGGAATTCGACGAAACTAATTTTGTTGGATCCGCAATGTCAAAAGTTGTTAGATTTCCAGTTTCATGATTTTTAGAGTCACTATGTGGTCGTACGGATTTTTAGAGTGAGAAACAGTCAGTATTTTGACGGTTAAAAATATGCTGTGTGAGCAAACGGAGTCGGAATTCGACGAAACCAGTTTCGTTGGGTCCGTGATGTCGAAGAGTGGCTGCATGGCAATTTTCCAGATTTTTGGGTATCATGTGCGATCACAGAAAATTTTAAAGGTCCAAAACAAACAACGGTTGTATAAAAACAAATAAAATAATAAAATATTTTTATCCTATATAACCCCTTCCAATCTCCATAACCTAATTTCATTCATTCTCTCGTCAACGCAAACATTTCCAACCGCCACCCACGAGAACAAGTATTTCAGCCAAAAACGAGATCAAAGAGAAAACCAAAATAAATCAAATAAAAACATAGAAATCCTGAGATGAGTGTATACGAGTTCACGATAGGTTTCTCTACAAACTGGTATATGTTTCAAGGTATTCGACTTTTGTTCTAGGGTGCTCATTTTCAGAGCGCGACGGCTAGGGTTGAATCATCCGAGAATTTTGAGCATTTGTTCGAGTTGTGGTTGTTCGATTTGGGTTAGTGGTGAGAAACTGCACTTGCGGTGAGTTTTTGGGTGGATTCGAGATGGTTTAGTGTCACTGATTTTCCTGTGCATCATAAGGGAAGCTCGAGGTCGTGTCTGGTTTCATGGGTGCGAGTCGTATGCTGTTGATATGGGTTGAAAGAGGTGTTGGAGGGAAGTTCAGTGGTGAAAGAAGTATGGAAGTTCATGAGCTGATGGAGGTGATGGATGAATCGGAAGTAGTGGGAATGACTGTGTTGGATGCCTGGGAATCACGAAGTGGTATTTGGGAAGAAGGAGTTCACGGGTTCGGGTATGTTGGGCCTGACGGGTTGGGTAAAGCCCATTAATTAAATTGCATTAAGTATATTTCAATTTAAATGCATATAAACTTGCTAATAGTATAACTTTATCATATGTTGACGGAATTCGACGAAACAAGATCCCTTGGGATCATATGGACGAGAGCTCCACAATGGAACTGACTGGGAGTGGATTCGAGCTCGTGTGAATTTATGGCGAAATGAATTGTTTGATTCAAATCAAACAAACAGTTTATCGTTCTTTAACGATGAACTGCCAAAGTGAGTAAATCTCACTAACTCTGAGCAGTTTAAAATTTCATGTTGTATTTTTAGAACTGTTAAATATTGGCTGATTGACTATGTGTTGACTGATTGATTGAACTGCTAGTCAGTTAGTTGAATTTCTATATTGATTTTGTTTAACAGAATATATCATATGGAACTGAAAGTGATGTTGATTTTATTGTGTAACATTTGTGGATGCAGGGAAACAGGTTGGAGGAATCCGGCTGGATTCCTCAACAGTTATTTTATTGTTTTCATATATTGTGATATATGATGTGATTTTTAATCTGTTGTTGATTATATATGTATGGACAAAATTGGACATCATAACATGATATGTTAAACACCATCAGCGATATTGAATATCAAAAAGGAATTTTCAAATATGTATATTGAAAATGAAATGTTTACAAAATCATAGGATTTTATAAAAGAAATATCTATTTAGAAAATAAATAAAAGTAAATATTTATTTGGAAAATAAATAGAGAAAATAAAAAGGGAATATTTATTTAGGGAATAAATGGAATTATAAAAAGAGAATAATTATTTAGGGAATAAATAGGATTATTAAAAGGGATTGGTCAAATGAGTTAGTCAAAGGAGCTAGTCAAACTGAATTAATCAATTTGAGTAAGCGAGTTAAGTTACTTAAATTGAGTTAGCGAGTTAAGGTAATCAAATTGAGTTAGCGAGTTAAGGTAATCAAATTGAGTTATCGAGTTAAGTGAATCAAGTTGAGTTAACCAAAGCGAGTTAATCAAAGTAAAGTTAGCCAAGTTAAGTAACCAAGTTAAGTGGGTCGAGTAAGCTCGTCAAGTTGAGTTAATGAAGTCGAGTTGGTAAACCGAGTTAATTAAATTAAGTTTATCAAAAGGAGTTATTCGAATTGGAGTCAATCAATTAGAGAATAAGAGTTAATCGAACATAGTTAATCAATTGGAGTTAAACAGAAATTGGAAACTGACTAGAGATTAATAAGTTAAATGGTTTCCTGAGTATCGATCTAACGTCGGTTTCGGCCTTCAGGGTTTATACTTAGGAAGTTGTTCTCTTGTTAGTTTATAGTTAGAATCTGATAGATGTGGAAGAATAGTGATACATAAATAAGTTATGGAAATGTTTTCCAGTGTTAACGTATATTTTCTAAACATAGAAAATTAGGAAATGTGAATATATATATATATACATATATACATACATACATATATATATATATATATATATATGATTGATGATTGATTGCTAGTATTTCCATTTGGAAATAATATTTTCATTTGATTGTTAACTCACCAACTATCAAAGTTTTGACCACTTTAACGTTGTTAATATGGAGAGACCAGTTGGATTATTATCCAAAGAACCACTCCGTATTGGCATAAGCGTTGTGAATCATAAATGCCAAAGATAATTGAAGACGGAGTAAAGTGCAAGGGCTATTGTATATGTCTTGGATAACAGTGCCTAAGATGGATGTACTGAATAGTGCCTTCGGTTCATCCTGTTTCTGGATGACTTGTATGGACAGATGTCTGACAGAGTATTTCCAGACGATCACGTATATTGATTTCTCCAACCGTACCAAGAGTGGAAGCGGAGAAGGAAACTTCTTTTAGCTAACACATAATGTATTGTGGAGGACATCAATCGGTGATTTGATGGATTTGACGATGTGGCATTCAAAGTGAATCTGGTGTGATGATAAAGCGTAGCTTCTAGCCTCACATTTGGTAAATGACAGAAATCGGGCAGGCAGCATGGCTAAGTTGGTCGCTCCGAAGTAGGGTGTATAATCACCTAATCTAGAGTTTCATTTACTTCTAAAAATCTATTGTTGATGCTGTCCCATTCGGGAAACGGCTGATAATCCCAATCGTTGGTGATGTACATTCGATACACTCAAGCGAAATGAGAGGTCGGTCATGTGTGGTCGGGTTGCAAGATGTTCTTGTTGAACCCATTGTATTCCTTTCAAGAGGTACACTAGCAAAAGGTGGTTCCATACCTTGTCGTAGTTGGAAATCCATTACCCAATACGTGCTTGCGTTTTTGATTGTATACTATATATGTAGAACGTGAGATGAAAGCGTTTCTGCTAGATGATTATTATATTGTGGTTGATAGACATTGTTATAATATCAAAAGGTTTTTGATATAAAGATAATTTGGATTCTCATAAGGGAAAAACCCGTTTCCGTTATACGGCGTGGTCTTATGAGATATCATTTACCTGCTTAAACTGTTTTACTCATACCAGTCCCATGACTGACCCGGAGTTTATTTTGTTTTGTTTTCCCTAAACTCTTGGGTGCCAAATTTTGTACGGGCAGTCAAATAGTCGGGATTTACAGATACTTGAAGAGCTGGAGCAGGAGGCTTCAGGATCATATAGCTATAGTTTATTTCCGCTGTGTTGCAAGTGCTGTACTTTGAAAATGATATGTATATTCAAGTACAGATTTATATTTCAAAGATATGTTATCTATTATATGTTATTCGTTCCGCTGTGAGGTTCGTGTTACTCGATGTTGTGTTCTTCTTCTTCTATTCTAAGTTTCTATCTTATCTTTCCTCACCCTCTAATTTCTTTCATTAATCTTCTGGTATTTTTCGATGTTTGGTTAGTCATCATTGAGTTTATTGTGATAACCATGGTCGACAAAAACCTGGGTCATTACAGTTGGTATCAGAGCATAGGGTTAAGTATTACCTTGGCTCTATGGCATGACTCGATAGAGATAGGATTAGTAATAACCTAAATTGAGTTTCAGTGTATATATACGAGTGCATATTTGTAATTTGATATAAAGTGGTTTTATATTGTGGAGACTTATTGGTTGAGTTGTTTATGGGTTCTGGTCGATCAGTTTGATCTACTGTATCGGTAGGAGTTTATAAACACTCGAATACGATGGGTCGACACGATATGTTTTGAAAGGATGGTAAATTAAAATAAGTTTACCCAAGGTATATATTGATATATAGAAGACATATATATATATATATATCAAAATTATAATATAGTGGATATATTGGTTGTTATTTTAATCGAGTAAGATTTTAAATTAAATGGTTATGTAAACAACCAATCAAAATTCATATAAGTGAAATACGTGAAATCAGATGAGTTAAATCTGAAATTTAAATCAGAATTTAAATTAAAACTCTAGAAAAATTGGATAAGTGTTTGTAAATGGATTTGGATTAAAAATGAGGAAAATTTAAGATCCTGGGAGATTTTAAATTGTTTTACAAGCAGTGTGAATTATATTTTGAAATGAATTTCAAAGTGGAAATGTTTAGAAATGGTTTTATAGTATTGAACTCACTTCGATCACTAGAAAATAGATTCTGATGATGACAGCTGCATCATCGGTATTATTTTCGAGTTGTAAGTGACCAGAGAAACTGTTTTGAATTTGTTTTGGGAAAGACAAGTTATGTTGAATTTCAAAAACGAAAATTTGATGTTTGAAAAGAGTAAACTGTTTAAAAACTCCCAGGGAAAGACTGTTTGAAATAAAAACAAATTTAATAGAAATTTGTGAAAGCAAATTTGAATTAAAGTAAAGCCAGTAAAGTGGTAACTGAGGTTGAATTAGAATGATATCAAAACAAATTGGATTGTGAGATTCAAATTTTAAGTGTAAAGGGATAATCAAGTTAAGAGTTGGGAATCGAGAAGAAACTCAAGTTAAAATGATATTTGGCTCAGATATAAGCGAATGGTGGTGTTGTGGATAAAAGCAGATTGGAATTTGATTGGGATAACGATGGTATATGCTGAGTTGATAGCATATGGAAGTGATAGAGTTGACATGCCCAACAAAAAGGTACAAGTTTATATTTCATATGGCATGAGATTTTGATGAGCCGAATTGGCAAGCCGCTTGGCTGTTTGATTTTATTTTGGGCTGAAGATGGCCCAAAGAGGCGAGTTGGAGTTTGTCCTATTGACCAGTACAAAGGAGGTGCTGGAGAAATTTTTCGAAAAGTTAAGAAGTTAGAAAATTTTCAGGATTTTTGAAAATTTTCGTTGATAAGAATAAATTAATATTTTAATTGAAATTAAATTGGTTCAGTTGAAACTGAATTTAAGAAGTGAACAAATAGGTTCTAACCAGTTAATAGGGTTTTTCTCTACCTTAGCAATTTCGAGGACGAAATTATTTTAAGTGGGGAAGAATGTAATGATCCGCATCTTCAACGGTATAATAATTAATTTATTTAATTATTTAAAAGGTGATTAAAAGGATTTAATGGTCACTGAATAAAATAATAGTGAATATTTAATTAAATTAATAATTAAATAATATATTTAATTCCGAAATAATCAGATTGGGCTGAAATGGCAATATGGTGTGAACTGGATCATCTATGATATTTAATTCAGTGTAGAATTGAACTAGAATAACGAATATATTATTTGAATGACAGTTTGAACGTAGAGTTATAATATAATTAAAATCGAGCTTGAAATGGCACTACAGTTCGTAATTTGGCGATTTGAACTTCAACGGAATGTATAGGATTCGTTTTAAGCTGGATTTCTGTAAAACAAGAAACGTGTGGAGCTGGTGGAGTATATCTTTCTAGTTGAAGAGAAAAATCGGGATTTCATCATGTAGATTTTGATTTACATCCAAATCAAATTTTAGAAAAGTCGCTGTGGAGTTTCTTTATAATTTATAAAGGAATTATTTACATTTTTAAAAGGAATTTCAATATAAATGGAATATCGGGTTGACCCAGATTTGAAATATCGAGTTATATATCCCAGTGGAGCTATATGATATTCTGTTGTGAATATAGACAATAATATTTATTTATTAATATTTAATTTAATTATATTTAAATATATTTATATATTTAAATAGGTTATTCAAAGCTTTAAAAATAGCCGGTTTTGCAAACGAAGTCGGAATTCAACGAAGCTAATTTTGTTGGATCCGCAATGTCAAAAAGTTGTTAGATTTCCAGTTTCGTGATTTTTAGAGTAACTGTGTAGTCGTACGGATTTTTGGAGTGAGAAACAGTCAGTATTTTGACGGTTAAAAATACGTTGTGTGAGCAAACGGAGTCGGAATTCGACGAAACCAGTTTCGTTGGGTCCGTGATGTCGAACAGTACCTACACGGCAATTTTCATGATTTTTGGGTATCTTGTGTGATCACAAAAAATTCTAAAGGACCAAAACAAACAATGGTTGAATAAAAACAAATAAAATAATAAAATATTTTTATCCTATATAATCCTCTCCCAATCTCCTTAACCTAATTTCATTCATTCTCTCGTCAACGCAAACATTTCCAGCCGCCACCCACGAGAACAAGTATTTTAGCCAAAAACGAGATCAAAGAGAAAATCAAAATAAATCAAATAGAAACATAGAAATCCTGAGATGAGTGTATACGAGTTCAGGGCAGGTTTCTCTACAACCTGGTATATGTTTCAAGGTATTCGACTTTTGTTCTGGGGTGCTTATTTTTAGAGCGCGACGGCTAGGGTTGAATCATCCGAGAATTTTGAGCATTTGTCCGAGTTGTGGTTGTTCGATTGGGGTTAGTGGTGAGAAACTACACTTGCGGTGATTTTTTGTGTGGATTCGAGATGGTTAAGTGTCGCTGATTTTCCTGTGCATCATGAGGGATGCTCGAGGTCGTGTCTGGTTTCATGGGTGCGAGTTGTATGCTGTTGATATGGGTTGAAAGAGGGGTTGAAGGGAAGTTCATTGGTGAAAGAAGTATGGAAGTTCGTGAGCTGATGGAGGTGATGGATGAATCATAAGTAGTGGGAATGACTGTGTTGGATGCCTGGGAATCACGAAGTGGTGTTTGGGAAGAAGGAGTTCACGGGTTCGGGTATGTTGGGCCTGACGGGTTGGGTAAAGCCCATTATTTAATTGCATTAAGTATATTTCAATTTAAATGTATATAAAATTGCTAATAGTATAACTTTATCATATGTTGACGGAATTCGACGAAACAAGATCCCTTGGGATCATATGGACGAGAGCTCCACAATGGAACTGACTGGGAGTGGATTCGAGCTCGTGTGAATTTATGGCGAAATGAATTGTTTGATTCAAATCAAACAAACAGTTTATCGTTCTTTAACGATGAACTGCCAAAGTGAGTAAATCTCACTAACTCTGAGCAGTTTAAAATTTCATGTTGTATTTTTAGAACTGTTAAATATTGGCTGATTGACTGTGTGTTGACTGTTTGATCAAACTGTTTGTCAGTTAGTTGAATTTCTATATTGATTCTGTTTAATAGAATGTATCATATGGAACTGAAAGTGATGTTGATTTTATTGTGTAACATCTGTGGATGCAGGGAAACAGGTTGGAGGGATTCGACTGGATTCCTCAACAGTTATTTTATTGTTTTCATATATTGTGATATATGATGTGATTTATAATCTGTTGTTGATTATATATGTATGGATGATATTGGACATCATAGCTTGATATGTTAAACACCATCAGTGATACTAAAATATCAAAAAGGAATTTTCAAACATGTATATTGAAAATGAAATGTTTATAAGATCATAGGATTTTATAAAAGAAATATTTATTTATAAAATAAATAAAAGTAAATATTTATTTGGAAATAAATAGAGAAAATAAAAAGGGAAAATTTATTTAGGGAATAAATAGAATTATAAAAAGAGAATAATTATTTAGGGAATAAATAGGATTCTTGAAATGGATTGGTCAAATGAGTTAGTCAAACTAAATTAATCAATTTGAGTTAGCGAGTTAAGTTACTCAAATTGAGTTAGCGAGTTAAGGTAATCAAATTGAGTTAGCGAGTTAAGTTAGTCAAATTGAGTTATCGAGTTAAGTGAATCAAATTGAGTTAACCAAAGCGAGTTAATTAAAGTAGAGTTAGCCAAGTTAAGTAACCAAGTTAAGTGGGTCGAGTAAGCTCGTCAAGTTGAATTAATTAAGTATAGTTGGTAAACCGAGTTAATTAAATTGAGTTTATCAAATGGAGTTTATCAAAAGGAGTTATTCGAATTGGAGTCAATCAATTAGAGAATAAGAGTTAATCAAACATAGTTAATCAAATGGAGTTAAACAGAAATTGGAAACTGACTAGAGATTAATAAGTTGAATGGTTTCCTAAGTATCGATCTGACGTCGGTTTCGTCCTTCGGGGTTTATACTTAGGAAGTTGTTCTCTTGTTAGTTTATAGTTAGAATCTGATAGATGTGGAAGAATAGTGATACGTAAAAATGTGAAGGCGCTGCTTCATAGAGAAATATGAGGCAAAATTCTCTAAGCACTTATGAGACCAGACAAGTGTTCAAGGCAAAAATGAACACATACAGAGAACGAAGGGTTATAGGAAACATTTATCGTGTGTTATCTACTTTGGAATTACACAAAAGGCTTACAGTTCAAGGACAGTCTATATCTACTGATTCGCCTGTGATTCAAATAGGTTATCACTAGGAAAGTTGTAACGATTCGGATTTCGCCCGACCTAATCGATCGCAAAATCAATTAAGACCGTTTAAAACATGAATATGCTAACTTTGGGCATACAAACAAATCAGAACAGATAACAGAAGACTTTTATAAATATTATAATAATGTTACATTAGAGTACAGAATATATCAGAGTACATCGAATAAAATACAGCGGAATATTAAATTACGATAATTTTAATACAATGCAGTGGAATAAATAACTAATACAGAGGAAGTCTATCAATGCTCTGGACACAACTTTAAGCATCGATCCAGAATCCTGCTCAAAATAAATATCTGCAAAGAAAATCACTCGACTGCCCATGTGGAAAAGAGGGCACCCGAGTTTGCAAAGTGAAACAAACTGCAGGTCAGTCATGGGACTGGTATGAGAAATCTTACTTAACCTATTTAATAATAAGGCTAATCATAGGACCACGCCGCTAACACGGAACTGGTTTACTCCATTCGATTGCCAGTGCAAAAACATCAACCAGAAATAAAAATATGATCTACAATGCATCAATCAACATGCAATTCCTTAATCTACCCATTTAGGACTAATCCCTAAACTTAGATTTCAAAAACCTATTCACATCACAGAATTCATTTCTTTGGACTTTATTTCCCAGTTTCTTTTATTTCAAATCATTTGAAATACGCATCTATTTTTTTTAATAAAGTAGATTTCACTTCGGGATATCAAAACAAAACATTTGGAAATATGAATTCCAAGGCATAACGATGTATACAAACAGGCACGCGAACCAAATATCGATCGTGTTCCCTCAGGACCGAGCAATACGCACCCTAACCGAACCAATATATATATATATATATATATATATATATGCACCTAACGGCTACACTGACAATGCACCATCCCACCAATTGGTGAAGACATGCACGCCCTTACACTGTTAGTCAATGTTGGGTCACCCGCATCTTCAGCCACATACTTGCTAAATCATTTTATATCCTGAAGTAGTGAAAATCATTTCACAACATAATAATCACAAGTACTTTCAAATCTATATAGATTTCTACTTCCAAATCATTTCAAAATTATCGGGTATAGCCCTCGAAATCCTTTCTGTTTTATAAATCATTCCCTGTCCAAAATCGGGAAAACTATTCTTTTTACTTAAGAAATCACATTTCAAAATCATTCATTAGTTTCGAAATAAACAACATCGCTAACCACCTTATTGTCAAATCATGAAGTGTTTCACAAGGTATTAGCATACATATATTTCTACCCACCTAATGCTAAATGTAAAAACATATTTTGCTCACAAAATGGTCGAGCACAATCCATTCAGTCAATCCATCACAATTAATATCAACAACCAAGTGTACTTGGTTCAATCACATTTCATATTTTACATATACAATAAAAAGGGAATGTTTATTGTAAACATATTTTCTATGTTGCTTATTACAAAAAAAGAAAGATTTTTAGTGTCATAACATTTTCTATGTTGAACGTATTCTATATTTTCTGATGACAACATAAAAAGATAATTTTGTCTAGCTGACATGTTATATAATTCTAATGACAAACTAAAAGATTTATTTATATAACACTTTCTTATGTTCTCTAATGAAAAATAAAAAGAGGTTTTACTTTTATAACAAGTTCTATATTTCAAAAGTCATATAAAAAGAAGTATTTATTTTCATGACATTTTATATGTTGCAAATAACAAATAAAAAGGAGATTTATATTTGTATACAAATTTCTATCTTTAACATAACAAATAAAAGTGAATATTTTTTGTACACAAAAATTCAATCTTTAATATGAAAAATAAATTAGAATATTTATTTGTACACAAAATTTCAATCTTTAATATGACAAATAAATGTGAATATTTATTTGCATGCAAATTCCAATCTTTAATATGACAAATAAATGTGAATATTTATTGCATGAAAATTCCAATCTTTAATATGACAAATAAATGTGAATATTTATTTGCATGCAAGTTTCAATCTTTAATATGAAAAATAATTATGAACATTTATTTGCATGCAAATTCCAATCTTTAATATGACAAATAAATGTGAAAATATATTTGCATGCAATGTAATATGTAATATTATGTGACTGAAATTTCAAATAACTTTAACATAACAAATAAAAGTGAATATACTCACTCAACAATGGCGCAGAACTGTTAGAAATTTCAGAAGATTTGTATAGATGGTGCATCTTCAAATAACTTCAAGAAAAATATACTCACTCAATAATTGCGCCTTCTTTTATTCCTATGCTTTACTACTATGACGGTGAATTGGTCGTGGATGAGCACCAAAATGGAAGTTATGTGGGAGGATTCTGCAAACCAGGGAGAGTTCGAAGGGGTTGCAGACTTGATGCTTTGAAAGAAACAATCTTCAAAGCAACCAAAATTAACCCTCTTGAATATGATATCGAGTTGTCGGTTAACTAGCCTACTGATTCGAGGACGAGAGCCGTTGTAAAGACCAGAAAATCCATACCCTTTGAATCGACCATAAATCACATAGGTTTGAACCAAAAGTTGGAAATCTACGAATAATTTAACTTTAGGAATGCAATACATTGGAACAAATAACAACAGACTTTTATTACATCATGATAATATAACATCAGAGTACAAAATATATCAAAGTGCATTAAAAATAATATAGCGGAAGATAAAATTACAAAAGATTTGATACAATGAAACGTAAATAACTAAACTGATACAACATAAGTCTATCAATACTCTAGACACAGCTTTAAGCTCCGATCCAGAATCCTGCTCAATATATCTGCAAAACAAGCTACTCGACTGCCCGCATGGAAAAAAGGGCACCGGAGTTTGCAAGTGAAACAAACTACAGGTCAATCATGGGACTGATATGAGAAATCTTACTTAACTTATCTAATAATAAGGCTAATCACAAGACCACGCCGCTAACGCGGAACGGGTTTACTCCATTGGATTGTCAATGCATGAAATAAAGTAAATCGTTAAATAACGCAATGCTTTCTAGAAAAATGAAACCATTATAAGACTCAAGTCTCATCACACAATGCAACGCAAACCGGAGGATAGAGTTTTACCTTATAATGGTCAAAAGATGCTTGATATGATAAAAACGGATTTGATATTATTATTAGTGTATATATGTTTTAAAAACAATTTCAATCATAATTTATCAATCATAGACGGCATAGTACCCCATCCTACTATGTCGCCATACTAGTTATACAATGAAAACTGCATGGTGTCATATTGGAAGTTGGACTTCCATCATGAGTCAAGGCTAAGAACGAACTCCTTACCGATTCGAGACACTCTAGCAATGTCCCAGGATTCGGACGCTGGCGAACCCTTCGATACAACAGGGACGGTCCCCCAATAGTGCAATGGGTTGGATTAGTTATGCCTGAACACACGCTCCCCAGTCCTATTGGACCTATAATACGGCCATTGGCGACCGATAAATCCGAGGCCTCGAAAATTGCACGTAAGTAAAATGTCAGGGTTGGTAAGTCGCTGACACCACTTATAGTAGAAAGAAGCGTGTGCACTCCCTGCGTTCCCTCGCTCATTTTTAGGCTCTACCGGGGTGTGAGGCTCGTGAAGTAATGCTACACAAAGCTATTCTAATTAAAGTTATGCCTTGATCATCAACCACAAGGCTCTGCTTTTCAACAAAAGCCTTGATTAATGCATCTTAGCGTGCCACATTGTCAATTCACGCCATGCGATTGATAACTATCAACACACAACCTCTAAGGGTGTTAAGCAACAGAATAAATTCTCCGCCACCAACGGTTGTATATTAATAGAAATCAATTTACATAGAACGAAATTCAACGTCAGGCACATCCATTTACAAGTCTGTTCTGGGTCTAAACGCAATCGGAGGTATCTTATACCTCGCATATAGTAATAATTGTAATAACCCGGAAATTCTGGGCCAGTTTAAAATTTTTATTTTGGCAATTTTAGCGAATTTTGAATATTTAAAATAGATTATTTTAAATAATATCGACGAGGAATTTATTTTGAATATAATTAGAACGTATATATTATATACGTCGTCATTAGAATATAAATATTTATATATAATTATAAATAGAATTGAAAATGGCGCGGTAGTTCGATAATTCGATTTCAAACTTCAATTGAATGTACCGGGTGCAAAACAATCCGGATTTTAGTGAAACCAAAAACATTAGGATCTATTTGATGATACCTTTCCAACGAATCCGAAAAATCAAGATTTCATAGCGGGAATCAAAAGATATGTCCAGTTGAAAATTCTGAATAGTCGCTATGGAATTCAGGCCCTTAAAAATGGACATTTTGCAAACGACCTCGGATTTCGACGAAACCAGTTTTGTTGGGTCCGTGATGTAAAGTTATTGCTAGGTTTCAAATTTCATAATTTTCCGAATCAGTATGTGAGCGTGGCAAAGGAAAACGTGTTTTGACCATTTCAGTTGATTTTAATCGACTGGAAATTGGCCATTTTTCTAACGGTCTCAGAATTCGACGAAACTAGTTTTGTTAGGACCGTATCGTCAATACGAAGCTAGAAAATATTTTTTCGAGAATTTTTAGAGTTAGTATGTGACCCCGGTAATTTGAAATGTACGTTTAAAATTCAATATAGTGATTTAAATGTAAATTTAACGGAAACTGATTGTAACGATCAAATCAACCTACGATACATATCCCATTGTGTTCGGAATAGGGGTAAAACGTTATGGACGACAGGCGGTGGGCCTCGTTTAGAGGTCGTATGTGAAAGTCAACTTTTTGAAAAATAAAATAATAAAATTAATAAAAAAAATTAAATCTATCCCTTTACCTTCTGGCCCCCCCTCTTTATTTCAAAATTGATTTTCATAAAAAAAAAGAGAGAAAAAAAATGGGTCGATCCCCAAACCCGCTTCACCGACCGTCGCTCCTCCGAAGTCGGCGTCGCCTCCACCACCTCGGCGAACTCCTCCAGCCTCCCTTCTCTCTCCCGCGATCCCCTCTCTCTCCCCTCGCTCCTCTGTAAAAACCGCGACACCCACAACCCACCGTGCCGCTCCAAGCCTGCCGCCGCCGTCGCAGGTACACCTCCACCTCCCCAGACCCTGACGCCTTCCCCTCTTCCTTTTTCCGTCGCCCCCTTCTTCTATACACCCCAATTCGAGACTCCTAGCCCTAAATACCCAAATCGACCTCCCCCTAGACCTTCGCCTCCGCCTCCTTCTATCGTGTGAGAGAACCGCGAGACCCCTCTGGAAAATACCGAATTAAAGTGAGTTCTTTTATATTATTTATTTTATTTATTTTAGTTTAGCTAATTTAAAAATAAAAGCATGGTTTAAATACGGTTTTTTTTTTTTTTTTTTAGAAAAGGCAAGATTAGATTTTTATTTGGTGAAAGATACGATCTTTATATTTTTAAAGTAATAAAAATATAGTCTTTACTATATAGCGATTATAAAAAGTGAATATTAGGCACACATCCCTAAAACGAAACTTAATTAGGCTCACATCCGGTCATAAACTTATTGTAAATTAGGTCCCTATTTTCTGAAAAGTCATCAAAAAAATATTAAAAAAATATAAAAAAATCACGTAAATTTGTATTTAAATAAAACATGTGCTCGTCCAAAAATTCAGATCATAATAAAATCAAAACATGCATCAAAATCAAAAAAATACAGAAAACAGCGAAAAATGCAGTAATCTGCATCAAATCATGCACATATTTGGAATACTTGCATTCATCTGTGCAAGTATTTCTCTGTTATATTTTTACATGTAATACTTGCATACATGTGTGCAAGTATTTAAAATAGTTGCATACATGTATGCAGGTTTCTGCACATATTTTATTTTCACATGTAAATACTTGCATACATGTGTGCAAGTATTTCAAATAGTTGCACACATGTATGCAGGTTTCTGCATGCATTTTCAACTAAAACAGCTTCAGAAATACTTGCATACATGTATGCAACTATTGGCAAAAGTTGCATACATGTATGCAACTATTTGCAAGTTTTTAAATTCACAATACATCCCTGTAATTAATGTTTTCTCTGTAAACCCGCCCCCTATTTTAGCTGCCGCCTGGAATCATCCGCCTGCCACTTTCCATACCTCCGCCTCTTTCGTTTTCTGTCCAAATTTTCAGGCGCTATCACTTAAAAAAAAAAAAAAAAAATTCTAAAATCTGTAAACATTCTCGGAAGTCCACAGAAATTTAAAAAAAAAAGTTGCATAAATGTATGCAACTTTTACGAATAGTTGCATACATTTATGCAACTATTCGAATACACATGCATATGTTTATGCACTCCTGTTTGAAAAATTGCATACATGTATGCAGTTTTTCTATATAACTGCATACATGTGTGCATATATGTCAAAATACATGCAAACGTGAATAAGTTGCACGTAGGTATGCAGTTTTTAAACAAATGCATCAGCAGATGCATGTTTTAACAATATGTGCATACATGTATGCATTTATACTGCAGTTTTGACGCAGATTTGAAATAAATGCATACATGTATGCAACTAATCGATTTATATGCATGTTTTGATGCAATTTACTGCATTTCGTTGATTTTCTGTATTTCGTGATTTCGACGTTGTTTTTGATGTTTTTTTGATCTGATTTTTTTCATGATTAATTGTTTTAATTAAATACGAATTTACATGGTTTTTTAATATTTTTTTTGTATGTTTTTATATGTTTTTGAAAATAGGGACTAAATTTACAATAAGTTTACGACCGGTTTTTTTTAATATTTTGAAACCTAATAGGGACCTCTAAAAAACGCACCCTTATAAAAATATGATTTATATATTTTCAAAGTGGTAAAAATATAATCTTTATTATTGTAGAAGGTGTAAAAATATGATTTTTGTTTATGTAAAGAAGTAAAAATATAATTTTTACATGTTAGGGATATTAAAAATATCATCTTTGTATATAGGTAGCAAAATAGAAAATATGATTTTTAGAAAACTTTATTTTTATAAAGGCGAAAACTTTATTTTTATAAAGGCGAAAACTTTATTTTTATAAAGGCGAAAACTTTATTTTTATAAAGGCGAAAACTTTATTTTTGAAAGGGCGAAATTTTTATATGAAGAATAAGGTGATAAAAATATAATTTTTATCTATATAGTAGCGTTGTGAAAATATGCTTATTTTTTTTCATATATTGAATAGCATAGTAAAAATTCGATTTTTAAATATATGAAGTGATTATAAAAATATGATTTTTAAATTGAAAGTGAATAAATAAAAATGTGATTTTTATTTTAAAGACATCAAAATATAAAAATGTGTGATTTTTATATATGTAGTGGCTACGGGCAACGAAGATGACGAAAATGCGATAACGATGAAGCTTTCTATCAAAGAAGAGTCAAGATGATTGGATAGCTTTTGGTGAGAACTTCTCACTCTAAATTTCTTTTTCTAGTTATATATATATATATATATATATATATATATACTAGGATGCAGACGATGCTTAGTAGCACCCGACACAATCGTCCACAAACCATGGACTTGTTTGTTTGGTTGCATGAATTAGTTAGATGATTTGGTCTGAATTGAATTGTTTGGTGAATTGAAATTGATTTGATTGATGTGTGAATGGCGTGGGCCTTCACTAGACCGGGGATAAGGCTAGGCCTCGTCCCGTTTCTAGTATCGTGCCGTTATGCCGCCGAAATTTTCTAAAATATGTTAGAAAAATAAAAATATCATTTTTATTGTGTAAATGAACTGAATAGAAATTCATGTGTTGAAATAGAATATTTTATCGTTAAAAATATAATTTTTAACGTGAAAGTGAATAAATACAATATTCATTTACAAACCGGACGGTTTGTTTATGTACACCTATTTGAAGGACATTGATTGGGACGATAAATTTTACAACTGCACAAATAAAATATGTGTTTGATTGTTTGAAACCCCACACGGGTGTTGGGATGAAATTTGGAAGATCACTCATCCTGATTGATTAAATATGTCGATCGATTGATTGACAGGCTGTTATAAGCGTAAGATATCTATATTTGATGCTTATACAGTGTAGTGCACTTTGGTTGATGGTTGATTGTTTATTAATGCTATTATATACATGTGTTGTATGGAATCCATATAATTAACATTATATGGTGATTGATTGGGCCTCATTCCAATCGGGAAAATAAGGAATATTATAAAAGAAAATTCATGTGTTGAATATGAAAATAGTCATGTGTTGACGATGTTCATGTGTTGAAAATATTCGTGTGTTGAGTAAAATATTTTAAACAATAAAAATTACATCTTTATCATATTTAAGATTAGAATCTACTTTACGGTGGAGTCTAATTAAAATCAAACGATAGATACCATAGTTTTATAAAATATTTTACATAACAAAAATAGTGATGGGTTGACAGTACTCATGTGTTGAGATTAGCCGTGTGTTGAAAGAAATATAGATTCATGTGTTGAATGGGATAAATATTCATTTGTTGAATAGAATAAAGAAGTTGTGAAATATATAAAGCCGTGTTGATTAGAGTTGCGCTATTTTGACGTGAACGATATTTATATCGATTATATTCGTTTTTATAATGAATATAGAAAAAAAGTGATTTCAAAATATAACGTTTTGAAAATATTATCATTTATATAGTAATGATATGAAATATTCAATTTTGATTTGAAATTGAATGTAACGTTGAAATTGTTTTGAAACGAATGTAGAACTATTTATAAAATTTGTTTTAAAAGGAAATCGACGAAATATATATATTATATATATAATGGCCTGAATAGAACGCGCCGCGCCGCGGCAGTTCGTGAATTTCGACCATTAACTTCGAATTGACGTTGCGGGAGATCCGACCGTCGGATTCTCCTAAAACCGGAACCGTTGGATTCGTATCGAAAAGAGCTTTCCAATGAATATTAGAAATTTGAAATCTAATGGTTGGATTTGGAATTATGTCCAAATCAAATTCGAAAAAGGTCGCTGTAAGTGCAGTTCGATGGCCGTTGATGGAAATCGACTGTACGGGCCTTGATAAAATTATTAAAAATATCTATAATTTGTGTAAAATCATAAGAAATGATTTGAGAAGAATTGAGCTGGAGAATTCCACATTTGAAAGGATAAAAATAGATTTTTATCGAAATGAACTAGTTTTGAACTAGAATTAAAATCAATTTATTTTTGAAATAAATAAACTGAATTTGAAAGTGATTTTAAAAATAATCAATATTCCCAATAGGTGAAGTGGAAGTGGAGTTGAATCGAAATTATCTCGGAATATTTCGATGTTGGATTTCGTGACTATACAGATATTGTTTTGGGAATTTGAAAGATATATTATATATCGTTATTTCCAATACGATATTTGTTGGTTTCAGAATTTGATATTGAATATAAGCCGATATATTTTCTATTCAGAGCCTTGTATTTAATATCAAATGTGATTTGGTTTGTCGTGAATCGTGTTTTTGATGACATTGGTTCTTTAACCCAGTTAAAGGCAAGATGTGGATTTTTGAAAAGATTAAAACTAAGTGGAGTTTTAATGAATCTTTAATTAGATTAAAAATGTGAATTGATAATTTAAATTATCAAATCTGAAAAGTGATCGAGAGTGGAGTATCACCAGTTTTGCTCCAAAGCGATAGTTAAATCTTTAATTAGATTTGAACGTGAAATGGTAATTAATTTTACCGATAACACCGTGGTGTTAGATGTGGAGTATTACCAGTTTTCTCCATGGGATATATAGGTTGGGATTGGGAAATAAAATAAATAATTACTTCGGTGTGGTTCGCTAATCCCGACTAGTTAGAAATGATATCCAAAGGAAGATTAAAGAATAAATTTAGAAGAATTTATCTTGGATAAAATTAATGGGAACCTTTCCCTAAGAATGTGTTTTGTGAATAAAAGAATATTCTGAATTGGAATGAGGCGTTTGTTGTGTTTGTGTAACATTCGTTTATTATATACGTGGGTTATTCAGAAAGGCCGGGTTTATACCCATTCTGAATAATCGATTCGACGAGATGTCGAAGATGAAGACGGTGGTTGAAGACCGGAAGTCTTCACATCGTTTGAGTGATTACTTATGATCTTGATTGGGCTGTACACCCGGGATGAGGGAATCAGTTGGTGATCGTCCAGACGTACTTGTAGATGGATGGATATGCGAGGAAAGTGCCTCCGATTTCGTTCAGACCCAGAACGAACTTGTAAATGGATTGTGTGTCTGACGTTGGATTTTATTCTGTGTTGATTGATCTCTATTAAATATACATCTGTTTGGCGGCGGAGAATTTATTCTCTTGCTTAACGCCCTTCTCTGAGACATACGAGCTCAGAGGTTGTATATCGATGGACATTAGTCGCATGGAGTGAATTGCTAGTGTGGCACGTGTAAGTGGCAATTGATCAAGGCTTCTGTTGAAAAGCAAAGTCTTGTGGTTGATGATCAAAGCACGGCCTGTGTGGCGTAGCTTTGTGTATAGCGTGGATTCGCGAGCCTCACACCTCGGTATGAGTCAAAAACGGGAAACGGACCCAAGGAGTGCACGACGTTTCTTTCTAGCTAGGGTGGTGTCAGTGACCTACCAGCCCTGACATTTATATACTTTTCACCTGTGTGGTTGTTGGAGATGAGGCACCTCGGATATAGGTCTGTAAGGCCCGGGAAACGTGTGTTCAGGAATAACTAATCCTCAAAAGTAAGAGAGGACCGGCCTTGGAGGTTCCAAAGGATCAGACTGGGGTCCTGAGGCATTGCTAGAGTGTCTCGAACGCGGAGAGGAGCTTGCCCCTTGCCTCGGCTCATGACGGAATCCAATTTCCAATACGTGATATTGCGGTTTTAATTGTAGAACTAGTATGGCGACATGATAGATGGTACCCATGCCGCCTATGATTGAAATTGTTTTGACACTATACACCTATAATAGTATCAAATAATGTGTTTTAAACGTATCAAGCATGCTTTGGCTGTTATAAGGGAAAACCCTATCCTCCGGCTTGCGTTGCATTGTGTGATGGGACCTGGGTCTTATAACAGCTTCATTTTTCTTTATTTAGCATTGCGCTGTTTGTTCTATGCACTGGTATTCTTGGGAGGAAACCCGTTCCGTGTTATACGGCGTGGTCCCTTGATTTACCTAACTTTAAAACCAATATTAATAACTGTTTTAGTTCTCACACCAGTCACATGACTGACCTGGAGTTTATTGTTTTAATCTAAACTCTGGGTGCCCCTATTTTCCGCACGGGCAGCTAGTAGTTTTGGTTTTGCAGATTTATATTCACAAGGTCCTGATTTACAGCTGGAACGATGCTCGGAAAGCTCTGTATCCGTGTATCACTTCTAGTTGTGATTTTGTATTATTTTCCGCTGCTTTGTAATTTATTGTAATCTCTGATATTTGTTGAATGTAATTTATTCATTTATACTCTGTATATTCTTGTATCTGATGGAACTGTTGTAATAACAATGAAATGTTCTTCCGTCTGCGTTCTATTTTGTCTTGTACTCAATTCTATCCGTGCTTTCCTTCACGGGGAAGTTCGGGTCGTCTCAGTTTGGTATCAGAGCTTTGGTTTACAGAGCTCGAGAACAAGACACATTAGAACCATACGAAAGAATTCATCAGATATTGGGTTAGTAATATCCAATTAGAATGGCTCGTTAGAGATAGGGTCAGTAGTATCCTAGAACGAGTGTGAAGAGTATATTATTCAAATGAAAACAATTTTGTTTTGAAAATTTAAATCGCTTTATACGTATTTGAATATTTATTTATTTTGAATATGGACAATCGAGTATATATAGATTTCGCGTATACGCGTCATGAACGTATAGTCGAAGTTTTAATATACTGGATAGATATAGAATCACATTCTAGATATCCGGGGATGATTCTGATGATGGTGCATCATCATCAGTATTCATATTCGAATTTCGAAGGTGTGATTTCTATATATTTCCATTAGACTGGTGTGAGAACCAAAACTAATATAGCTAGAATACATTGTTGTGAATTGACATCAAAAACATGATTTTCTGTATATATATCAAAATTTATGAATTTGGAATGTTAATCCACTAATTGATTGATGTTTGTGTTATTTGTTTATTTGTTTGCTAATTTTGAACTATTTAGCCTAATTGAACCGAATATTGATTTGTATTGAAAATTGGTCGCATTTGCTTGCATATACATAAACTTACATTGAACAGGTCATAGCAAGGAGGCTAGAGCCGAAGAATAAAATTTGTTTGCCCGACAAATAGGTACATGTTTACTACATAATTTACTGTTTTGTTTGGGTGGTGATGATTTTATGAGCCTATTGGCTAGCCGCTTGGCTTTTTCTTTTTCTTTTTGAGATCTGAAGGACCGAGGAAGCTATTTGAAATTCCCCGATGCTCCCGGTGCAGGGGAGGTTATGGCGAAATTTTTCGAAAATTTAGGGTGTTAGCCAAATTTTTGAAATTTTGAAAATTCTCAGAAGCTGAAAAGTTGGAGAATGGAAGCCAGATCGAATGTAGAGCTTATTGATCAAACCACTTTCGACTTTGTTCCTTTTCGGGGACGAAAAGTTTTAAGTGGGGGAGATTGTAATAACCCGGAAATTCTGGGCCAGTTTAAAATTTTTATTTTGGCAATTTTAGCGAATTTTGAATATTTAAAATAGATTATTTTAAATAATATCGACGAGGAATTTATTTTGAATATAATTAGAACGTATATATTATATACGTCGTCATTAGAATATAAATATTTATATATAATTATAAATAGAATTGAAAATGGCGCGGTAGTTCGATAATTCGATTTCAAACTTCAATTGAATGTACCGGGTGCAAAACATTCCGGATTTTAGTGAAACCAAAAACATTAGGATCTATTTGATGATACCTTTCCAACGAATCCGAAAAATCAAGATTTCATAGCGGGAATCAAAAGATATGTCCAGTTGAAAATTCTGAATAGTCGCTATGGAATTCAGGCCCTTAAAAATGGACATTTTGCAAACGACCTCGGATTTCGACGAAACCAGTTTTGTTGGGTCCGTGATGTAAAGTTATTGCTAGGTTTCAAATTTCATAATTTTCCGAATCAGTATGTGAGCGTGGCAAAGGAAAACGTGTTTTGACCATTTCAGTTGATTTTAATCGACTGGAAATTGGCCATTTTTCTAACGGCCTCAGAATTCGACGAAACTAGTTTTGTTAGGACCGTATCGTCAATACGAAGCTAGAAAATATTTTTCGAGAATTTTTAGAGTTAGTATGTGACCCCGGTAACTTGAAATGTACGTTTAAAATTCAATATAGTGATTTAAATGTAAATTTAACGGAAACTGATTGTAACGATCAAATCAACCTATGATACATATCCCATTGTGTTCGGAATAGGGGTAAAACGTTATGGACGACAGGCGGTGGGCCTCGTTTAGAGGTCGTATGTGAAAGTCAACTTTTTGAAAAATAAAATAATTAAATTAATAAAAAAATTAAATCTATCCCTTTACCTTCTGGCCCCCCCCTCTTTATTTCAAAATTGATTTTCATAAAAAAAAAGAGAGAAAAAAATGGGTCGATCCCCAAACCCGCTTCACCGACCGTCGCTCCTCCGAAGTCGGCGTCGCCTCCACCACCTCGGCGAACTCCTCCAGCCTCCCTTCTCTCTCCCGCGATCCCCTCTCCCTCCCCTCGCTCCTCTGTAAAAACCGCGACACCCACAACCCACCGCGCCGGTCCAAGCCTGCCGCCGCCGTCGCAGGTACACCTCCACCTCCCCAGACCCTGATGCCTTCCCCTCTTCCTTATTCCGTCGCCCCCTTCTTCTATACACCCCAATTCGAGACTCCTAGCCCTAAATACCCAAATCGACCTCCCCCTAGACCTTCGCCTCCGCCTCCTTCTATCGTGTGAGAGAACCGCGAGACCCCTCTGGAAAATACCGAATTAAAGTGAGTTCTTTTATATTATTTATTTTATTTATTTTAGTTTAGCTAATTTAAAAATAAAAGCATGGTTTAAATACGGTTTTTTTTTTAGAAAAGGAAAGATTAGATTTTTATTTGGTGAAAGATACGATCTTTATATTTTTAAAGTAATAAAAATATAGTTTTTATATTTTTAAATAATTAAAAATATAGTCTTTACTATATAGCGATTATAAAAATATGATTTATATATTTTCAAAGTGGTAAAAATATAATCTTTATTATTGTAGAAGGTGTAAAAATATGATTTTTGTTTATGTAAAGAAGTAAAAATATAATTTTTACATGTTAGGGATATTAAAAATATCATCTTTGTATATAGGTAGCAAAATAGAAAATATGATTTTTAGAAAACTTTATTTTTATAAAGGCGAAAACTTTATTTTTATAAAGGCGAAAACTTTATTTTTATAAAGGCGAAAACTTTATTTTTGAAAGGGCGAAATTTTTATATGAAGAATAAGGTGATAAAAATATAATTTTTATCTATATAGTAGCGTTGTGAAAATATGCTTATTTTTTTTCATATATTGAATAGCATAGTAAAAATTCGATTTTTAAATATATGAAATGATTATAAAAATATGATTTTTAAATTGAAAGTGAATAAATAAAAATGTGATTTTTATTTTAAAGACATCAAAATATAAAAATGTGTGATTTTTATATATGTAGTGGCTACGGGCAACGAAGATGACGAAAATGCGATAACGATGAAGCTTTCTATCAAAGAAGAGTCAAGATGATTGGATAGCTTTTGGTGAGAACTTCTCACTCTAAATTTCTTTTTCTAGTTATATATATATATACTAGGATGCAGACGGTGCTTAGTAGCACCCGACACAATCGTCCACAAACCATGGACTTGTTTGTTTGGTTGCATGAATTAGTTAGATGATTTGGGCTGAATTGAATTGTTTGGTGAATTGAAATTGATTTGATTGATGTGTGAATGGCATGGGCCTTCACTAGACCGGGGATAAGGCTAGGCCTCGTCCCGTTTCTAGTATCGTGCCGTTATGCCGCCGAAATTTTCTAAAATATGTTAGAAAAATAAAAATATCATTTTTATTGTGTAAATGAACTGAATAGAAATTCATGTGTTGAAATAGAATATTTTATCGTTAAAAATATAATTTTTAACGTGAAAGTGAATAAATAAAATATTCATTTACAAACCGGACGGTTTGTTTATGTACACCTATTTGAAGGACATTGATTGGGACGATAAATTTTACACGTCGCCCAACTGCACAAATAAAATCTGTGTTTGATTGTTTGAAACCCCACACGGGTGTTGGGATGAAATTTGGAAGATCACTCATCCTGATTGATTAAATATGTCGATCGATTGATTGACAGGCTGTTATAAGCGTAAGATATCTATATTTGATGCTTATACAGTGTAGTGCACTTTGGTTGATGGTTGATTGTTTATTAATGCTATTATATACATGTGTTGTATGGAATCCATATAATTAACATTATATGGTGATTGATTGGGCCTCATTCCAATCGGGAAAATAAGGAATATTATAAAAGAAAATTCATGTGTTGAATATGAAAATAGTCATGTGTTGACGATGTTCATGTGTTGAAAATATTCGTGTGTTGAGTAAAATATTTTAAACAATAAAAATTACATCTTTATCATATTTAAGATTAGAATCTACTTTACGGTGGAGTCTAATTAAAATCAAACGATAGATACCATAGTTTTATAAAATATTTTACATAACAAAAATAGTGATGGGTTGACAGTACTCATGTGTTGAGATTAGCCGTGTGTTGAAAGAAATATAGATTCATGTGTTGAATGGGATAAATATTCATTTGTTGAATAGAATAAAGAAGTTGTGAAATATATAAAGCCGTGTTGATTAGAGTTGCGCTATTTTGACGTGAACGATATTTATATCGATTATATTCGTTTTTATAATGAATATAGAAAAGAAGTGATTTCAAAATATAACGTTTTGAAAATATTATCATTTATATAGTAATGATATGAAATATTCAATTTTGATTTGAAATTGAATGTAACGTTGAAATTGTTTTGAAACGAATGTAGAACTATTTATAAAATTCGTTTTAAAAGGAAATCGACGAAATATATATATTATATATATATAATGGCCTGAATAGAACGCGCCGCGCCGCGGCAGTTCGTGAATTTCGACCATTAACTTCGAATTGACGTTGCGGGAGATCCGACCGTCGGATTCTCCTAAAACCGGAACCATTGGGTTCGTATCGAAAAGAGCTTTCCAATGAATATTAGAAATTTGAAATCTAATGGTTGGATTTGGAATTATGTCCAAATCAAATTCGAAAAAGGTCGCTGTAAGTGCAGTTCGATGGCCGTTGATGGAAATCGACTGTACGGGCCTTGATAAAATTATTAAAAATATCTATAATTTGTGTAAATCATAAGAAATGATTTGAGAAGAATTGAGCTGGAGAATTCCACATTTGAACGGATAAAAAAAGATTTTTATCGAAATGAACTAGTTTTGAACTAGAATTAAAATCAATTTATTTTTGAAATAAATAAATTGAATTTGAAAGTGATTTTAAAAATAATCAATATTCCTAATAGGTGAAGTGGAAGTGGAGTTGAATCGAAATTATCTCGGAATATTTCGATGTTGGATTTCGTGACTATACAGATATTGTTTTGGGAATTTGAAAGATATATTATATATCGTTATTTCCAATACGATATTTGTTGGTTTCAGAATTTGATATTGAATATAAGCCGATATATTTTCTATTCAGAGCCTTGTATTTAATATCAAATGTGATTTGGTTTGTCGTGAATCGTGTTTTTGATGACATTGGTTCTTTAACCCAGTTAAAGGCAAGATGTGGATTTTTGAAAAGATTAAAACTAAGTGGAGTTTTAATGAATCTTTAATTAGATTAAAAATGTGAATTGATAATTTAAATTATCAAATCTGAAAAGTGATCGAGAGTGGAGTATCACCAGTTTTGCTCCAAAGCGATAGTTAAATCTTTAATTAGATTTGAACGTGAAATGGTAATTAATTTTACCGATAACACCGTGGTGTTAGATGTGGAGTATTACCAGTTTTCTCCATGGGATATATAGGTTGGGATTGGGAAATAAAATAAATAATTACTTCGGTGTGGTTCGCTAATCCCGACTAGTTAGAAATGATATCCAAAGGAAGATTAAAGAATAAATTTAGAAGAATTTATCTTGGATAAAATTAATGGGAACCTTTCCCTAAGAATGTGTTTTTGTGAATAAAAGAATATTCTGAATTGGAATTAGGCGTTTGTTGTGTTTGTGTAACATTCGTTTATTATATACGTGGGTTATTCAGAAAGGCCGGGTTTATACCCATTCTGAATAATCGATTCGACGAGATGTCGAAGATGAAGACGGTGGTTGAAGACCGGAAGTCTTCACATCGTTTGGGTGATTACTGATGATCTTGATTGGGCTGTACACCCGGGATGAGGGAATCAGTTAGTGATCGTCCAGACGTACTTGGAGATGGATGGATATGCGAGGAAAGTGCCTCCGGTTTCGTTCAGACCCAGAACGAACTTGTAAATGGATTGTGTGTCTGACATTGGATTTTATTCTATGTTGATTGATCTCTATTAAATATACATCTGTTTGGCGGCGGAGAATTTATTCTCTTGCTTAACGCCCTTCTCTGAGACATACGAGCTCAGAGGTTGTATATCGATGGACATCAGTCGCATGGAGTGAATGCTAGTGTGGCACGCGTAAGTGGCAATTGATCAAGGCTTCTGTTGAAAAGCAAAGTCTTGTGATTGATGATCAAAGCACGGCCTGTGTGGCGTAGCTTTGTGTATAGCGTGGATTCGCGAGCCTCACACCTCGGTATGAGTCAAAAACGGGATACGGACCCAAGGAGTGCACGACGTTTCTTTCTAGCTAGGGTGGTGTCAGTGACCTACCAGCCCTGACATTTATATACTTTTCACCTGTGTGGTTGTTGGAGATGAGGCGCCTCGGATATAGGTCTGTAAGGACCGGGAAACGTGTGTTCAGGAATAACTAATCCTCAAAAGTAAGAGAGGACCGGCCTTGGAGGTTCCAAAGGATCAGAGTGGGGTCCTGAGGCATTGCTAGAGTGTCTCGAACGCGGAGAGTAGCTTGCCTCTTGCCTCGGCTCATGACGGAATCCAATTTCCAATACGTGATATTGCGGTTTTAATTGTAGAACTAGTATGGAAACATGATAGATGGTACCCATGCCGCCTATGATTGATATTTATGATTGAAATTGTTTTGACACTATACACCTATAATAGTATCAAATAATGTGTTTTAAATGTATCAAGCATGCTTTGGCTGTTATAAGGGAAAACCCTATCCTCCGGCTTGCGTTGCATTGTGTGATGGGACCTGGGTCTTATAACAGCTTCATTTTTCTTTATTTAGCATTGCGCTGTTTGTTCTATGTACTGGTATTCTTGGGAGGAAACCCGTTCCGTGTTATACGGCGTGGTCCCTTGATTTACCTAACTTTAAAACCAATATTAATAACTGTTTTAGTTCTCACACCAGTCACATGACTGAGCTGGAGTTTATTGTTTTAACCTAAACTCTGGGTGCCCCTATTTTCCGCACGGGCAGCTAGTAGTTTTGGTTTTGCAGATTTATATTCACAGGGTCCTGATTTACAGCTGGAACGATGCTCGGAAAGCTCTGTATCCGTGTATCACTTCTAGTTGTGATTTTGTATTATTTTCCGCTGCTTTGTAATTTATTGTAATCTCTGATATTTGTTGAATGTAATTTATTCATTTATACTCTGTATATTCTTGTATCTGATGGAATTGTTGTAATAACAATGAAATGTTCTTCCGTCTGCGTTCTATTTTGTCTTGTACTCAATTCTATCCGTGCTTTCCTTCACGGGGAAGTTCGGGTCGTCTCACATATCCAAACGATCAACAATACGTCCGGACAACTGCCACTGGAACCTTTTCAAGGCAGCAACTCCAATCAAAGGCATCAGTAGTCCTCATCCATTCGATGTGAAGGTCGCCGGTCTTCGGCCACCATCCTCATCTTCGACTATTAATCGTCATAGTAATTATTCAGAATGGGTTGAACCCGGTCTTTCCGAATAACTCGCGTAATATAAAATCAAGTGCTATGCAAACTCATCCAACGCCTCATTCTAATTCAGAATATTCTTTTAATTAGGTATTCACATTATTTGGAAAAAGGTTCCCATTAATTTTATCAAAGATAAATTCTTAAATTTATTCTTTAATCCCCCTTTTAAAGATTCATTAAAACCCCAACTTGGTTTTAATATCCAAAATCATTACTTTATGATTTTTCAGATTTAAGAGATAAATCTTATCTTTAACCGTGTTGAAGAACAATTGTCATTTTAAAACATTGTTCATGATAAACCCCAAAATCATTTTTCATTAAATATGGAATTTTTACAGAAATCAAATCAATATATAATCGATATAAATTTCTGTATCAGACCAATAATATAAATGGAATAACGGAAGAACCTCTTAAATTCCATATATAGTAACGATCTTCCTTTATAGAATCCCATCTCGATTTTTGTTAAATCGAATTCCATTCAATTCCAATTTAATATATTAAATTGGAAAACTTTACTTTGAAAAATTTCCACTCAAATATTAATAAAAGATTTACAAATTCCAAATTATATTTTCGCTGTTGATTGGGTTAAATAACTAAGGTCTTTTAAAAACATTGTACACGATAAACCTAATTCATATTTCACTTTATTCCAATTACTAAATATAATTTAGAAAACTCCATTAATCTTAATAAAAAGATTAATTCTATTACACGGGGTTTTAAGAATAGTGTTATTCAAGACACCATTCACGATAACCCAAAATCTAATTTATTAATTTTAAAACATCAGTTTATCTTTCTAGTTAATAACTAGTTTGTTTTGATAAAAATATATTTTACCTTTACAAAATTGGAGTTTTCATCTTAAAATCTTTTAAATCATTTATTATGGTTTTATAAAAAAATTCCATATTTTAAATAATTTTATTAAGGCCTTTACAGTCGATTTCCATAAACGGTCATCGAACTGCATCCATAGCGACCTTTTCAAAATTTGATTTGGATATAACTCCAAATCTAACCATTATATTTCAAAACTCTTATATTCATTGGAAAGCTTTTTTCGATAAGAACCTAATAGTTCTGGTTTTAGGAGAGTCCGACGGTCGGATCTCTCGTTACGTCAATTTGAAGTTAATGGTCGAAATTCGCGAACGATCGTTGTGCGGCGCATTCTATTCAGACCATTATATAAATATATACATATATACATATATATATATATATCGTCGATTTCTATTTAAAACGTACTTTATAAATTATTTATAAATTTATTTATAATGATTTTATCTTTATTTCAATTTTAAAGCAACATTGGATATTCCATATTTTTATCATTTTAAAATATCTATATTTTCAACATACTAGATTTATAAATCACTTCGTTTTAGATTCATTTTAAAAGGAAATAATCGATCGATGAACCCGTTCGGGTTAAAAATAGCGTCCCTGTAACACCCCACACCCGCTATAGTCACTCACTAAGGGAATGCCATAGCATCGGTGGAGTATTTTTAGTGAGTATAGAACAGTAAAATTACAACAAGACAGATATAATGTAATACTTGAAAATTTTAAAACATCATCTCATAGCAGCGGAAAGTAAAACATGTTTGGTTACATCATAAAACCATAACAAGAGTCAAGTACAAAATATCCATCCTGAATAAAATAAGTACATAATCCCACTACTCATAACAAATAGCCATAACAGAAAAGATAAGATAAGCTGAGCTCTACATCTACGGTCCAAGCTCCAAGAGATAGATAAAGCAAACTGATCAAAGCCCACTAGCACTAGGCCCAACCCAAGGACCTGAAGGAAAAAGATAAAAACAACGGGGGTCAGACATAAGCCTGAGTGAACCCTATCTCCTTAATAATACAATTATTAAAGTAATTAGGGTATGATATGAACTCGGTATGGTATCTTTGGGGATAATGACTACACTAAGTTGCCCACGAACACAGGACGAACTAAGATAACCGTAAAGACGCATCTACCCATCCAAGGATAATTACTAACTGCACCACACCAGTCATTCCTACTTAAAGGTTGATCCCTTCTAAGGACTTAGAAAATCTCCCCAGTAGTCTCGTGTACCCCTAGCCACTACATAGGTGCCGTCTGCCCCTATCTCCACTAGGTGTACTTAGTAATTCTTACCCAGTAGTTTCGTGTACCCCTACATAGGTGCCGTCTGCCACTATCTTTATTAGGTGTACCCACTACTCCCCATCGATCGGCTCCCTACCGTAGATACCCGTGCTGGTCCCACAGTGGGGTGTATCACTCCCCTAAAGTGGCTACCCAATACTATCAACGGTGCACGGCTTTATATCTACACGATGCAACAACGGCTTATCTACCAGCCCGGGCCCACACACGCATATGAAACCCGTTGGACTTGCGTTGCCACCGCTAACCCGTTTTGGCCTCTTATAATCAAGCCCAATATGCGTGTCCCGTCACTCGACATGGGTCGAGCCCACAAAGATACGTTTGGGATATTGGTTGAAATGGGCCCCCACAAGCTACCCACCTAAGCTTGTCATATATCTAGTGTATCCCACTTAACCCTTTAATCATGTTTAATTACATGTTTCCACTTGGTTAAGTATTCTAATCGTATTTTCTATTGCCACCCAAGGCAACCCACTAGATTCCACATGCCACCCAAGGCAACCACAAAATTTCCACATGCCACCCAAGGCACCCACTTAACCCCTCATGTCCCACTACATGCTAATATGGTTAAGTGTTTCTTAATTAATTAAGACCGTGATCTCCCATAAAGACCTCCCACATTAGACTGGCTGTTATGACCGCCTGGTTAAGCCGGTAGAGTCCGGGCAGTCTTACGTCATAACAGAGCCTAACCTCGTGTCTTTACTTTAATCACGTATTTAATTTATGGCTAAGACCTCTCACATTGGGCTGACATTTGTAGCAACTGGTTAAGCCGGTCGGGTCCGGGCAGTTTTACACTACAAATGAGTCCAACCTCGTGTCTTAGTCGATTAATTACACCTAATTAATCACCCCCATATTAATTATCCCTAATTAATATCAAGTTTTCCATAACATGGGTAGACCTAACTCAATAGGTAAATTCCCATGGGGTAGACCTAACTCAATAGGTAAATTCCCACTTATGGTAATTTATTTTTATGGTATGCTTAATCATACCCATTTCAACATACTTTTAATTAACATATTAATTAACCCCATCGTTCCCCACGTAAATCGTCATTATGACATAACATAATAAAGGGAAGATTTACCACACATAACATGGGTTTAGCATATAACTTTATCATGGGTTAAGAGGATGTCAACTTGCATATATGAGCATGTATTAACCCAACTATATTCAACCCAAACTTGCATATTATCAAACATGTGTCTTGCATAACATGTTGCATATGAACTTACATATCATCAAACATGTGATTTGCATAACATGTAGAACTTGCATTTTAGCATATACTTAACTTGCATAAGCACTCACATACTTGCATAAGCATTCATATACTTGCATAAGCTTGCATATCATGTTAAACTTGCATTTCAACATATACATAACTTGCATAAACATTCACATACTTGCATAGGCTTGCATATTATGTTAAACTTGCATTTCAACATATACATAACTTGCATAAACATTCACATACTTGCATAGGCTTGCATATTATGTTAAACTTGCATTTCAACATATACATAACTTGCATAAACATTCACATACTTGCATAGGCTTGCATATTATGTTAAACTTGCATTTCAACATATACATAACTTGCATAAACATTCACATACTTGCATAGGCTTGCATATTATGTTAAACTTGCATTTCAACATATACATAACTTGCATAAACATTCACATACTTGCATAGGCTTGCATATTATGTTAAACTTGCATTTCAACATATACATAACTTGCATAAACATTCACATACTTGCATAAGATGTTAAACATGCATATAAGCATATACATGACTTGCATAAGTACTCACATACTTGCATAACATGTTTGCATAATGGATCCATATTCACTTAGTGTTTTGCATCATAAACATCATGAAACAACTTGCATAAAAATATCATGATTACATATTATGAAACTTGCATGACATAAGGCATATAACTTGCAAAACACATAATATTCACTACATCAAGCTTGCATAAATATATGGATCCACAAACATAGCCATACTTTATCACATCTTATCATAATCAATTCAATAATTGATTATTAAGGGGATAGAAGCTCACCAAAACTAGATTAGCAAGTTAAATGAAGCAAATCCCAATGATTAAGTAGAAGAAGATGTAGATTAGCTTGCAAACCCTCTTAGGATTTTTAGTGGAGGCTCTCCAATTTTCTAAGTGGTGGCATAATGGCCTTAGATCTATTTTTGGTAAGGATAAGGGGGGTATTAGGGTGTATATATAGATTAGTTAGATGTTTTAGGACCATAGGATATACCCTAGAACCAATCCTAGCCTTTAAAGCATGTCTTGGGGAAGAAGTCAAGTGTAGGAACCATTTAGGGCCCAAAAAAAACAGCCTAAAACTCATCCCGGGCCTCAAAACATGAGCAGTTTTCGTTTTTGATTTTTCGTGAAACTTTGACGGGCCATAACTTGGTCATACGGACTCCGATTTACGAAAACTCGGACTCTATTTTGCGTATTTTTCCGAGACGAACGCAATGGCACAGCCCGTTTCCCCTGATTTAGAATATTAAATTTAATTCTGCTCTGATTTATGTTATAACAAGTTATTTAACATACGGGGTGTTACATTCTCCCCTACTTAAAGGATTTCGTCCCCGAAATCTCTAAGTCAAGAAGAACGTATCCTACCAACCAAACAACCATCTACTCAACCATCAAACACTGGCATCCATTGTCCTTAAACAGTTTCTAATGATGTATGAGCATATGCAAAAAGTGTGTGTATATGTTCCCTATCTAATGTATGAACATATGCAAACCATGATAGTGCCATGCATCCATTATGTATGCGAGCGAACCCTATCGACACATACAATATCTACATGAGTGCACAATCATTCACCAAAATGCATCATCCATGTGATAACACAACCATTATACATCCATAAATATATCTTCCTACACACAATTTTATGCAATATGCAATATGAAGTGACTGAGCCGATCTAGTGCCTAGAGTGTGTGTATATGCATCCACGAGCAACCACTAGCAAACACTTGCATCCACTTGCATCCATCAACCATAACATGTCTCAAACACATGTTTCAACCATAGGTTTACCCTATCTAAAGGTCAAAGGTACTAACGAGAGGACATACCAAAGATAAGATAAGTACTAGACAAGCGATAAAGGAGAAAGTAAAGACGTACCCTAAAAAAGAAATGGGTACAATGAACGCATCTTCGCTTCCGTCTCCCAAGTCGCGTTGCTCTCATCTTCTCCCCATTGCACTTTGACTAGCTGAACCTCTCGATTCCTCAATTTCCTAGTCTCTGACCCAAGGATGCGAGTAGGAGCTCGTCGAATCGTCGCATCACGCTCAAGCTCTACATCTCTAAGCAAGCTCGGCTCTACCACCTCTGCGGTCTCATGTAAGCACTTCCTCAGATGTGATACATGGAATACATCATGAACACCACTAAGTCTGTCGGGCAACTCCACCCTATATGCCATCCGTCCAATCCTTTCCTTGATAGGAAACGGCCCAACAAACCTCGGTGCTAACTTCCCAACGGATCCGAAGCGAACAACATTTCTCAACGGGGATACCTTAACAAAAACCATATCCCCAACCTCAAACTCAAGATCAGTCCTTCTCTTGTCCGCATAAGATTTTTGCCTATCCTGCGCTGCTTTCATCCTTCTTCGAATCAAGTCAATCTTCTCAGAAGTCTCCCTAACCATATCAGGCCCAAGCAAGATCTTGTCCGTAGATTCCCACCAACATGTAGGTGATCGACAAGGCCTTCCATAGAGAGCTTCGAAAGGAGCCATACCAATACTGGACTGAAAGCTGTTATTATATGCGAACTCCACCAATGGAAGATGCTCTTCCCATGTACCTCCAAAATCTAGGATACAAAGCCTCAAAAGGTCTTCTAGAACACGATTCACCCTTTCAGTCTGGCCGTCTGTCTGAGGATGATATGTGGTGCTCAGACACAATTGAGTCCCCACTGCTTCTTGCAAACTTCTCCAGAACTCGCTAGTGAAGATAGGATCTCGATCACTCACTATGCTAGAGGGTACCCCATGCAATCGAACTATCTCTCGAAGATATACTGAAGCTAGCCATGGAGCGGTCCTCTTGCTCTTCACAGGTATGAAATGGGCGCTCTTAGTAAGTCTGTCTACCACCACCCAAATTCCTGTATTACCCTTCCTCGATCTGGGTAACCCGTCAATAAAATCCATCGAGACGCTATCCCACTTCCATTGCGGAACCTCCAATGGGTGAAGCAACCCACCTGGTTTCTTTTGCTCCGCCTTTACTTGTTGGCACACCAAGCATCGAGCGACATACTCGGCCACATCTTTCTTCATACCGACCCAGAAGAAAACCCTCTTCATGTCTCGGTACATCTTGTCCCCACCGGGATGAATGGTCATCCTAGAACGGTGTGCGTCATCAAGAATAGCCTTCCTCAAACCCTCGTCTTGCGGTACACAAAGTCTACCGTCTCTGCGCAAGCACCCCCTATCGTCTAGGGTGTACCTACTCAAATGGCTGGACGACTCCCCCCTTATGAGCTTTTCTACTAACTCAACCAACTGTGGGTCGCCCCTCTGTGCTTCTCCAACCCGCCCCAAAAGAGTAGGTCTAACTTCCAAAGAAGCTAGCAAACCGGGTACATAGTCAGTGGAAGGTCTGAAATCAAACATCGAGATAAATTCCAAGCTTCGTCGTTCCACGAACAATGGACTCAAGGACAACCTCTTCCTGCTCAAGGCGTCCGCCACCACGTTACCCTTGCCAGGGGTATACGCTATCTCGAAATCATAGGATGCTAAGAACTCCATCCACCTTTGCTGTCTTAAATTTAAATCCTTCTGAGAGAATAAGTACTTCAATGATTTATGGTCAGTGAACAACTCGAATCTCTCACCAAGAAGATAATGACGCCAAATCTTAAGCGCAAAAACGATAGCGGCCAACTCTAGGTCATGGACAGGGTAATTTTTCTCATGCGCCCTCAACTGCCTCCCACCATAGGCTATTACCCTTCCCTCTTGCATCAAGACTGCGCCTAGTCCTGTCCCACAAGCATCAGTATAAACAACGAACGACTTACTCCCATCTGGCAGCACTAAAACTGGAGCAGTGGTTAAAGCTCTCTTTAACCGTCGGAATGCATCCTCACAATCCACATCCCATGTGAAAACCTGATTCTTCTTTGTCAAGCGAGTTAATGGGGCTGATATCTTCGCGAAGTCCTTGATAAACTTCCTATAGTAGCCAGCCATCCCCAAGAAACTCCTCACCTCGGTAGCATTCTTCGGAGCCTTCCAATCTTGGATAGATACTACCTTTGCAGGATCCACAGCTATCCCTTCCTTAGAGACCACGTGCCCTAAGAATCGCACTTCCTTCCTCCAAAAGTGACATTTAGAAAACTTAGCCTTCAGGCTATGCGCTCGAAGAGTCTCCAACACTTCCCTAAGATGTAGGGCATGCTCTTCCTCACTCTTGGAGAAGACCAAGATGTCATCCACAAAGACCACCACGAACTTGTTAAGATACTCCCTGAACACCCTACTCATCAGATCAACGAAATATGCAGGGGCGTTCGTCAAACCAAATGGCATCACAAGCCACTCATAAAAACCATCCGGAGTCCTGAAGGCAGTCTTCTCTACACTATCCTCAGCCACTCTCAACTGATGAAACCCCGTGGCTAAGTCCAACTGCGAAAACACTGAAGCGCCAACTAACTGATCGAAGAGATCATCAATCCTCGGCAATGGGTGTTTATTCTTCTTTGTGAGCTTGTTGAGTTCTCTATAGTCAACACAAAGTCTGAGGGACCCATCTGCCTTTGTAGCAAAAACCACCGGAGCACCCCACTCCGATATACTTCGTCTTATGAACCCCTTCTCAAGCAAATCGCCTACTTACTTATGGAGTTCCCTCCTCTCACGAGGAGCCATGTGGCACACTGGCCAAGATACTGGTTTAGCATTATCCACCAGATATATTCGGAAGTCAATCTCCCGCTTCGGAGGTAAGCCCTTCACCTCCTCACACACATCCGAGTATTCCCGGACCGCTCTAACAGATCGCAAACTCTAGACCGACGTGTCAAGCGATTCTAGATAACTTAGCATAACAGATTCTATGGGATTACAAGAGATCTCGAGAGTGTTACCCAAGCGGGTCATAAGCCTAACAACTCTCCCTTCAAAATCAAGAACGACACCCCTACTGGATAACCAGTCCATGCCCAAAACTAACCCATAGCCCGTGAAGCCCAACAAGCATCACACCTAAACTCAACGCTAAGTATAGAAACTTTCAAACCCAAACACATCATGGAGCCCAATTGGGTTTGAAACAACTAAGGGATCATCTACCAAACTGGTGTCTAAGTGCAGTGACTCAACTAATAATGATGAGATAAACGAACTCGATGCATCATAATCAAATAAAGTTTGAACCGGATAATATAGAAATCCAAATTCCAACCTAGACGGTCTATCCCCATTTGGTACCCTAGTCGTGAGGGAATACAACTACCCTCCAGAAGATTCCATACCTTGCCCTTGCTTCTTTGGACAATCCTAATAAGGTGTCCTATTCCTCCCAAAAGGATAACTACTAGCCTTCTTCTTCCCATTCTCCACTCGTAACCTCCCATCAATGAGGTTTCGTCCTTCATTAACCAAACAGCTATTTGAGCCTTCCTCCCATCGTCCATCCAATAAGTACCTATAAGTCCTCCTCCTTCTTGAACCAACTTCTAATCCGACTAATGTCTAAGTCCCTTGAAGTGGTTTTCCATTCTTATCTATCTTAGAAAGATCATCTATACGTGGAGGGGAAACTCAAAATGAGAGAAAGGAAGAGATTCAAAATGGAGAATTCGAAAGATATAGATATGGCTATTGGGGATTATGCTTTTCTTTCAAAAACTTTTCTCTTAAAAGACATGTTTTTGAAAATACTCCTTTCAAAAATATTCCTAGAAAATAGTTTTTCTAAAAATTTTATCTGTTCTGGTAACCTTAAGCTCTGATACCACGTGTAACACCCCACACCCGCTATAGTCACTAACTAAGGGAATGCCATAGCATCGGTGGAGTATTTTTAGTGAGTATAGAACAGTAAAATTACAACAAGACAGATATAATGTAATACTTGAAAATTTTAAAACATCATCTCATAGCAGCGGAAAGTAAAACATGTTTGGTTACATCATAAAACCATAACAAGAGTCAAGTACAAAATATCCATCCTGAATAAAATAAGTACATAATCCCACTACTCATAACAAATAGCCATAACAGAAAAGATAAGATAAGCTGAGCTCTACATCTACGGTCCAAGCTCCAAGAGATAGATAAAGCAAACTGATCAAAGCCCACTAGCACTAGGCCCAACCCAAGGACCTGAAGGAAAAAGATAAAAACAACGGGGGTCAGACATAAGCCTGAGTGAACCCTATCTCCTTAATAATACAATTATTAAAGTAATTAGGGTATGATATGAACTCGGTATGGTATCTTTGGGGATAATGACTACACTAAGTTGCCCACGAACACAGGACGAACTAAGATAACCGTAAAGACGCATCTACCCACCCAAGGATAATTACTAACTGCACCACACCAGTCATTCCTACTTAAAGGTTGATCCCTTCTAAGGACTTAGAAAATCTCCCCAGTAGTCTCGTGTACCCCTAGCCACTACATAGGTGCCGTCTGCCCCTATCTCCACTAGGTGTACTTAGTAATTCTTACCCAGTAGTTTCGTGTACCCCTACATAGGTGCCGTCTGCCACTATCTTTATTAGGTGTACCCACTACTCCCCATCGATCGGCTCCCTACCGTAGATACCCGTGCTGGTCCCACAGTGGGGTGTATCACTCCCCTAAAGTGGCTACCCAATACTATCAACGGTGCACGGCTTTATATCTACATGATGCAACAACGGCTTATCTACCAGCCCGGGCCCACACACGCATATGAAACCCGTTGGACTTGCGTTGCCACCGCTAACCCGTTTTGGCCTCTTATAATCAAGCCCAATATGCGTGTCCCGTCACTCGACATGGGTCGAGCCCACAAAGATACGTTTGGGATATTGGTTGAAATGGGCCCCCACAAGCTACCCACCTAAGCTTGTCATATATCTAGTGTATCCCACTTAACCCTTTAATCATGTTTAATTACATGTTTCCACTTGGTTAAGTATTCTAATCGTATTTTCTATTGCCACCCAAGGCAACCCACTAGATTCCACATGCCACCCAAGGCAACCACAAAATTTCCACATGCCACCCAAGGCACCCACTTAACCCCTCATGTCCCACTACATGCTAATATGGTTAAGTGTTTCTTAATTAATTAAGACCGTGATCTCCCATAAAGACCTCCCACATTAGACTGGCTGTTATGACCGCCTGGTTAAGCCGGTAGAGTCCGGGCAGTCTTACGTCATAACAGAGCCTAACCTCGTGTCTTTACTTTAATCACGTATTTAATTTATGGCTAAGACCTCTCACATTGGGCTGACATTTGTAGCAACTGGTTAAGCCGGTCGGGTCCGGGCAGTTTTACACTACAAATGAGTCCAACCTCGTGTCTTAGTCGATTAATTACACCTAATTAATCACCCCCATATTAATTATCCCTAATTAATATCAAGTTTTCCATAACATGGGTAGACCTAACTCAATAGGTAAATTCCCATGGGGTAGACCTAACTCAATAGGTAAATTCCCACTTATGGTAATTTATTTTTATGGTATGCTTAATCATACCCATTTCAACATACTTTTAATTAACATATTAATTAACCCCATCGTTCCCCACGTAAATCGTCATTATGACATAACATAATAAAGGGAAGATTTACCACACATAACATGGGTTTAGCATATAACTTTATCATGGGTTAAGAGGATGTCAACTTGCATATATGAGCATGTATTAACCCAACTATATTCAACCCAAACTTGCATATTATCAAACATGTGTCTTGCATAACATGTTGCATATGAACTTACATATCATCAAACATGTGATTTGCATAACATGTAGAACTTGCATTTTAGCATATACTTAACTTGCATAAGCACTCACATACTTGCATAAGCATTCATATACTTGCATAAGCTTGCATATCATGTTAAACTTGCATTTCAACATATACATAACTTGCATAAACATTCACATACTTGCATAGGCTTGCATATTATGTTAAACTTGCATTTCAACATATACATAACTTGCATAAACATTCACATACTTGCATAGGCTTGCATATTATGTTAAACTTGCATTTCAACATATACATAACTTGCATAAACATTCACATACTTGCATAGGCTTGCATATTATGTTAAACTTGCATTTCAACATATACATAACTTGCATAAACATTCACATACTTGCATAGGCTTGCATATTATGTTAAACTTGCATTTCAACATATACATAACTTGCATAAACATTCACATACTTGCATAGGCTTGCATATTATGTTAAACTTGCATTTCAACATATACATAACTTGCATAAACATTCATATACTTGCATAAGATGTTAAACATGCATATAAGCATATACATGACTTGCATAAGTACTCACATACTTGCATAACATGTTTGCATAATGGATCCATATTCACTTAGTGTTTTGCATCATAAACATCATGAAACAACTTGCATAAAAATATCATGATTACATATTATGAAACTTGCATGACATAAGGCATATAACTTGCAAAACACATAATATTCACTACATCAAGCTTGCATAAATATATGGATCCACAAACATAGCCATACTTTATCACATCTTATCATAATCAATTCAATAATTGATTATTAAGGGGATAGAAGCTCACCAAAACAAGATTAGCAAGTTAAATGAAGCAAATCCCAATGATTAAGTAGAAGAAGATGTAGATTAGCTTGCAAACCCTCTTAGGATTTTTAGTGGAGGCTCTCCAATTTTCTAAGTGGTGGCATAATGGCCTTAGATCTATTTTTGGTAAGGATAAGGGGGGTATTAGGGTGTATATATAGATTAGTTAGATGTTTTAGGACCATAGGATATACCCTAGAACCAATCCTAGCCTTTAAAGCATGTCTTGGGGAAGAAGTCAAGTGTAGGAACCATTTAGGGCCCAAAAAAAACAGCCCAAAACTCATCCCGGGCCTCAAAACATGAGCAGTTTTCGTTTTTGATTTTTCGTGAAACTTTGACGGGCCATAACTTGGTCATACGGACTCCGATTTACGAAAACTCGGACTCTATTTCGCGTATTTTTCCGAGACGAACGCAATGACACAGCCCGTTTCCCTTGATTCAGAATATTAAATTTAATTCTGCTCTGATTTATGTTATAACAAGTTATTTAACATACGGGGTGTTACAGTCCCTACATAACATGGCTTCATATTTTATATTTTTGTATCCATTCTAAGACGGACATAAAAATCATACTTTATTCTTCACTAAATTTATTTTAAAATATTCTTTATTTTAAAATATTCATTATATTAAAATATTCTTTGTTCTAAGATGTTCTTTCTTTGTATTCTTAAAATAAAAATGTATTCTTACATTAAATTGATATTTTCATTCTTCTACATAAAAATGTATTTTCACATTAAAATGACTTTTTTCATTAAAATAATTATGAATCGGAATGCAAATCAATCAATTACCATATAAATTCAGTTATATAGATTTCATATGTTGCATATATCCAACGATAATGATAAACAATCATCAAACAATACATTCACATCCAAAGTGAGAATTATAGCTGTGTGAGCATAAAAATAAATAAATAAGTAATGCTCAACACAGATTGTCAATCCATCTATTGACAATTAATTAAATATTGGGACTAGTGTGTGTCCAGTATCATCCCAATACCCGTGTTGGGTTTCAGCCAACAAACAATAATATATTATTTGTGCACTTAGGCGATGTGTGAAAAATTATCGTCCCAATCACATAAACAAGTCGGACAACTTGTAAATGGAAGTGTAACATTTCAACAATGAGAATTTTTAATGATTCCTACATACGAAACAAAGATGTATATTTTTCTTGTTCATCTATTCCATTTTAATATATAATTCTTTATAATGCATATAAAAGGACAATAAAAATATAGCCCTAAAATCTATCCTTTAAAATGAAAATAAAAATGAAACATTTAAAACATGTTCTATAAAATGTGACATTTAATTCCACTCTTTTTATTGTCTTTAAAATGACAATAAAAATATAACTTTCAATTCTGTTCTTTTATTTTAACTAAAGTGTAAATAAAAATGTAATTCTTTAATCTATTCTTAATTTACATCTAGAATGTAAATAAAAATATAAACTTTTAATCTACTCTTTTATTCATATCTAAATTGTAAATAAAAATGTAACTTTTTATTTTATTCCTTTACTTACATTACTTTGACAATTAAAGATGCATCCTTTAATTCTATCATTTTAATTACAACTAAAAAGTAAATAAAAATGTAACTTTTTATTTTAATGTTTTGTTTGCATCTAAAATTGCAAACAAAAATGTATCTTTACAAATCATGCTTTTAATTTGTATCTAAATTACAAATAAAATATAACCTTTTTAAAACTATGTCTTATTTACATCTAGAAATGCAAATAAAAATTTAATTTCCTATTTCAACATTTTATCTGTATCAAAGAATGCAAATAAAAGTATAACTTTTTATTTCAATGTATATTTGCATCAAAGAATGCAAATAAAAGAACAACTTTTTAATTCATCGAATATTTGCATTAAGGAATGCAAATAAAAGAATAACTTTTAATTCATCATTTATTTGCATCAAGGAATGCAAACAAAAGAATAGCTTTTAATTCATCGTTTATTTGCATCAAGGAATGCAAATAAAAGAATAACTTTTTGATTCATTGTTTATTTGCATTCAAGAATGCAAATAAAAGAATAACTTTTTAATTCAATGTTTATTTGCATCAAAGAACACAAATAAAAGAACAACTTTTTATATCAATATTTATTTGCATCAAAGAATGCAAATAAAAGAACAACTTTTTTTTAAAATCTCATTCAATGATATAAATAACAATGATATATTTGCAATTGTATTGACAATTCTATTTCAAAAATGATAGAATAATGTTTTATATTGAATTGGTAATTCCATTTCAGTACTGAAAAATGATAAAAATATTTTTTTTTATATATTAAATTGACAATCTAATTCAATTCAATACTATAACAAAATGATTTATTTTTGTTGAAATGGAAATTCTAATCCAAATCAATAATAAAACAATACGATTTATTTTTATTTAACACATACAAATTCGTGTTTATACATCACTAACAAACAGATAAATCATTCTTAATATCACATAGCACATCTCAGTCATACACAAACAATCATTCCATAGTAATTAAATTAAATAAATAAATAAATTATATAAAAAAAACACATTCGATTAATCCTGAAAGGTTCAGATCGGAAATTTGTCCAAAATTTGTTCTGCTCTGAATTGTCCCTTTCTAATCTAGGAATGTAAATCTTTGTCGTACGATCTCCTCGAATTTGAAATCATTCAATTTCGATATCGTATGGATTAGTTACGATTTATTTTAGATTAAAAACATTTTTAAATTAATTTAACAAAATAAAATTAAGGTTTTTACCCTTTCTCCCTCTTCAACCGATTAAGGGCGACGTCTTCAGCTTCTAGTTCAATTCTAGGTCTAAAGTTTTCGATCGATCTGTGCAGGAGGAGGTCGATCAGACTATGGCACGTCGAAGGGGGAAAGCTGGCGCACTTACGGCGGCGAAGGGGCGGAGTGCGATCGCAGGTCTGGTGGGTGGCGACGGTCCAAACGGGCTGGGTTTCTGCACTGATTCCGGGCCAATTACAAACTTACAGCCTGCTTCACCGTATGGATGAAAAGGGGTGAAGAAGTACTATAATAATTTCCAAAGGAGGCGTGTGTTTTGGTGAAAGGATTGAGAGAATTAGAGGAGGGAAGAGGGAAGCTTTTCAGCCGTGACATCCATGGAGGTGGCGGCTACTAGTTTAAGGGGATTAGGTTTAGATTCCTATGGTTATTTATAATATTATTATATTATTTAATTCTGTTAAATCTTTAAAAAGCCCGTTAACCTTAACCGTTCCAAATTTAACCCGACGAAAGTTGTTCCTACCCAATAGCCCCATTCAAGATCTAATGGGCTAGGTCTCGTCATCCCAAACGACTGTCTCTAGCCTGTTTTATTTAACTTAATATTTAAATCATTTATTAAATTAATTCCAGTTTACATTTAAATTCACCGTGGCCACATACGGACACAGAAAATTCCAAAAAAATTATTTCTGGATTTGTTTTAACGATACGGTCCTAACAGAACTAATTTCGTCAAATTCTAAGACCGTTTGAAACTTGGCTATTTTCAAGTCGATTAAATTTGACTAAAATTGACAAAACACATTTTTGTTTGCCACGCTCGCATATTAATTCGAAAAATTATGAAAATTGAAACCTAGCAATAATTTGACATTCCTGTTCCAACAAAAGTGGTTTCATCAAAAACGAAGGTCATTTAAAAAATGGCTATTTTTAATATTAAAAAATATATATATATAAATTCTACAACGACTATTCTGAATATTAAACTAGGCATAACTTTCGATTCCCACTATGAAATTTCAATTCTTCGGATTCGTTGGAAAGATATTTTTAAATAGATTTAAATATTTTTGGTTTCACTAAAATTCATTTTATTTTGCATCTTGTACAGTCAGTCAAAGTTCAAATTCAAATTTTCAAACTACCACGCTATTTCTAACTCCTTTTATAATTAAAATAAATATATTCATTCTAACTTCAATTATAATAAATATTTAATCGTTATTATTTAAAATAAACAATTTTAAATATTAAATTTTCATTAAATTTCCTAAAATAAATTTTTTAAATTGGTTCAGAATTTGCGGGTTGTTACAGCCGTAGCACTTTTAGAAGATGCAAATGTACAAGTAATGTTTTCCTCTATTAAGAAATTGATTGAGTTTTTTGTTGGAAAAACAACATAAGAAATCGTGGAAGATGTCTCGGAAGAAATCATCACACCTCCTATCGTTAGTAGCGGTTAAGGTTATTTCACAGAAATATTGCATACTCATGATCCTTCATTCATCTTTAGTTCTCCTTTGTACACCAACCCGTATTTTCCACCAAATGTGGACGAGCTACGGCAACAATAACATTAAGAACAAATAATTAATCAGTCAGAACCGTTAGATATGTCCCAAAGGTATGTGTTGCACATCAATTTAGTTATATAACTAGTCATTGAAATGTAAGATTTAACTGAAATGCATTTATTAACAGACTGACTGTAGAACCCAAAGAAGACTGGGGTGCAGGTCCTTCACAACAGGCCAAAAATATGGATAGCATGGCAGTTGCCACAACAACTGTTGATGATACATGCTAGACTGAAGTCAACAATGAACCACTAAACTATGACTTTCCAAACATTGGAGACCCTGAAGAAGATGGTGATGAGGTTCCAATGGAAGTACCAATGGACGATGATCTCCGCACGACGCAAATGATGGCCAGATCCATAGTGGCTAACCTAGAGTTTTCTGGTGAAAAATTCTCGGCTGCCTGCGCACAAAATGGTTTTGCTGTTGGGATGGTATTCCAAAGCAAAGAACAGTTTCTCCACCAACTTGCGGAATGGTCTATTCTACACGGTGTTTCGTACAAGCCAATTAAGTCGAATAAAATAATATACACCGTTGTATGTAATGTTGAAGATACTTGTCCATGGCAAATACATACTATGGTGCCGAAGAAATCACAAACTGGATGGTGGAAAATCAGAAAGCTGCTTCACGAACATAACTGTGTCAACCCAATGATTAATTCCAACCACAAGCAAGCCACTTATGGGTTTCTTGTATCCAAATTCATGGCTTTTGTGAAGGCCAATTTGGATATCTTAGCTGGGGCGGTGTAAGAGCTTGTCGATGAGCAACTCTTCATCAAAATCAGTTACATAAAAGCTTGGCAAACATTGAATAAAACGTTGGAAAAAAATATATGGTGACTGGGTTGAATCGTATTCGTATTGCCTTAGTATTTTGGAGAAATAAAAAGACGCAATATAGGTTCAGTAGGACATATAGTACACGATGATGTTGGGGACTTGAGCATGCTTTTTGGGCATCTGGTCCTTCCATTGCAGGTTTTGTACACTACCGTCCAGTGCTCTCTATTGACGGGACACATTTGTACGGTAAGTACAAAGGAACACTGCTAGTTTCTATTGCTGTAGATGCCAACAATTGTCTTTTCCCTTTGGCTTATCGGGCGGTCGAATCTGAATCATATGATAGTTGGTCCTGGTTCTTTTCATGCGTGCATGAGTTCATTTATAGTGTACAAAATCGAGACATTACATTTATATCTGACAGAATGAAAGGGATACCAAGCGCTTTGTGGGACAGATGGCAAGAACCGCACAAACATAGGTTCTGTGCAAAGCATCTGAAAGCAAATTTTCAAGCTGCAGGTCATCAAGACAAGCGACCTGTAGTCTTGTTTTACACTGCTGCATGTGCTTCAGAGGTGGTTGAATACACTAAACTTAAAGAAGAAATCAAGTCAACTAACACATGTGAAAGTTTTAATAGTGTACTAAAAGGTGCCAGATCCTTTCCTATAAATTTGTTGGTTGCAAGAACGTTCTTTCGATCAGTTGAGTATTTCTATAAGAGGCGGAAAAAAGGGGAGGGTTTGAATACAAAACTTACTCCTATATGGGAAGCTAAAATTGAAGCTCGTGCTATTGAAGCACGACGTTGTAGGCTTGTTTGATTTGATCGATATAAATGGCAAGTGATTCATGGTTATTGAGATGAATATGATGTTGTGATCGATGGTTCTCATTGCACCTGTATATGCAACGTCCCACTTCTGCAGAAGATACCGTGTGCTCATGTGATGGCGGCTTGTTCAGCACAGGATTTTTGTAATAATAGAGCACATCATGATTTTTCTTTTGAACAGTACTCCATCCAAAGTTATAGAGCTACATACGCCCTAAAGTTTAATCCTATACGCGATAAGAAATACTGGGACCTGTACAACGGTCCACGAATATTGGCTCCGCCTGTAACAAGACAAGCTGGACGACCAAAATCAATGAGTTTAAAAAATGTTATGGACGAGCATCAAATACCCAAAACAAACAGGTGCAGCAAATGTGGATCGCAGGGCCATAACAGAAAGCGGTGTACTTTGATAGCCTAACATGGAGACATATGTTTGTTGATGCGATGTCAGTGTGTTGCATTCCGTGTATCTATATTTCTTATGTTTCAAACTTATCTGTCCTTAATCGGAGTATTTATCTCTCTTATATTTGAATACTAGAATTTGGTATTTGTTTTATAATGTTTGGTTAACCTATATATACTATTTAGATGTCGTGGTAGTTTGTAGTTTAACGTTTTGAACTTTATTCGTGTATATAGGAATCGTTATAAGTCGGATTTCATTGAAACACAAAACGTTCAAATCTATAGAACTATATTTTAGTAATGGAATAGAAAAATGGGTATTTCATATTATAGATATTGAGTTATGTCCAAATTAAATTTCTAGAAAGTTGTTATTGAATTTAATACCCAAATGAATACAGGAGAACTCTGAAAATGCGCCTTTGTGCATGTTTTGAAAACTCGCCTTCATTGATTCAAAACAGGTTTATCCCTGTAATTACTTTTAGAACATGGCTTTTTGCATTATATCTTTTATAAACAGGCCTAAATGGGTTAAAAATCCTAAAAATATATGAAATAGTTATAGTTGTATGTCTAGACTGCATGTAACATGCCCAGTGGTTTAAATATAAAGGCTTAAACTGGTATAGTGTTTGGAAAATGTTCATAATACTCCGATGGTTTAAATATTAATTGTCCTGTAATTGAAAATTATTAATACTGTATATGCAGTGTTCAACGGATATGGGTGATACTCAAGCCACTGGAAAAAAAAGTTATATTAAATTTTAATGCAATGTTTTATAACTACCATGTAAAATAAAATAATAACACTTCACAATATATATATACATATATATATATATATATATGTGTATGCATGTATATGTGGTGGCTATTTGGACATGAAACTAGACATAAACAAAGAGACACAAAGCCTCAACTGTTGGATCTTTTTGTTTTTATATGGAGAGGTGTAATTCATGGGGTGATCCAATGGTGTAAATCTATTATATCAAAATTTTATCACATTTTTTCTCTATTACGTGTGTTTATTTACAACACAGTAAAATTATTTCAAATGTAAAAAACATTGTCTTGCTATAGTTGTAAATAACCTTTTTGCAATCTTTGAAATTAGTTTCAATAATTCTAAAATTTTACAATGTTTAGGATACCTTGTGTGGAGTTTTAAAATTAGTATATGAATATTTAGCATGGTCAAAAATAGTTGTAAGTAGACAATCAACAACTACTTATACAATGTTTTTAACCCAGTGAAAAAATTCTTTTCTTTTAGTGGCCTTATACAAAGATTCTTTGCCCCTCGACTATTTCAAATGGCATGAGGATCCCCATGAATTAGATCATTTCGGTTGATGGGTAGACTTAAATTTAAAACATCTTAATCATTAATAGCAATTACAGCTTCGTCAGAAGGCCTTTGTAATCCTCCATTCAGTTTGAACAACACTCTGATTACCTCTAATAAACTCCTTCAATTTTCCTTCTTGAATCCGTTTCTTAATGATTCTAACCAAAATTTTGCACTTAACATTTTTGAGTCCATTTGAATTATGATAAGTACAATAGCTATCATCTTTTTTGGCCTCTAGATTGGTCTAAGCCTTATATGAAGTTGGAAAATTTACCTTTCCCTTCATTACTGTATAAATGAAGGATATCGGCTTGTTCAGTGCTGCCTCATTATTATTGACTTCCCCTCCATAACATCCCTTTGTGGTTTCGGTCATACTTGTGCCTTCCACTTTCTTTCTTCAAAGGGCCACTACAACAAAATGGGGTTTTCACAGCATTCGAAAAATGTTATTATACCATAACATAGCGTTTCAGTGAACGCCAGGTAACGACATGTTATGTTTGTTAGAGTTTATGCCCTAAAGACAATCCGTTTGATGTGATTAATAACATTGTTGATGTTATTTTATATGGAATAAAATATTTTATTATGATATATTTACTGCGTGATATAAATATTTACGTGATAGAAGTCCTTAGAATAATAATACAGATTTATATAGTTCAAGTAAGTGACCTGAACTTGTGATTATATAATATATTAAGTATTATAATTCTTAAATGTCCTTATTCAAGTTTTATTGTTTATATAGGACAACAATATAACCTTGGGACTAGTATGTTGATTGACTGATGATCACATCTCATTGATCATTAATATACGTGATACTAATGTCAAAACATAAATACATATTGGAAAATGGCGTATTGAGTTGACCCACCGTGAGAAAAACTACATGGAATATAATTAACAGTATCATAAGTTATTCTTATAGCGACAGTGATTTCATGATCATAGATATGAAATCATTATAATTTTATTTGAGAATGCTTATGTTTTGATATCATCTAAAGTTACTTGTAACAGAGTATATGTAATAACCCGGAAAATCTAGACCAGTTTAAAATTTTTATTTTGGCAATTTTAGCGAATTTTGAATATTTAAAATAGATTATTTTAAATAAAATCGACGAAAATTTATTTTGAATATAATTAGAACGTATATATTATATACGTCATCGTTAGAATATAAATATCTATATATAATTATAAATAGAATTGAAAATGGCACGGTAGTACGATAATTCGATTTCAAACTTCAATTGAACATACCGGGTGCAAAACAATCCGGATTTTAGTGAAACCAAAAACATTAGGATCTAATTGATAATACCTTTCCAACGAATCCGAAAAATCAAGATTTCATAGCGGGAATCAAAAGATATGTCCAGTTGAAAATTCTGAATAGTCGCTATGGAATTCAGGCCCTTAAAAATGGGAATTTTGCAAACGATCTCGGATTTCGACGAAACAAATTTTGTTGGGTCCGTGACGTCAAATTATTGCTAGATTCCAAATTTCATAATTTTTCCAATCAATATGTGAGCGTGGCAAAGGAAAACGCGTTTGACCATTTCAGTTGATTTTAATCGACTGGAAAATGGCCATTTTTCCAACAGTCTCAGAATTCGACGAAACTAGTTTTGTTAGGACCGTATCGTCAATACGAAGCTAGAAAATATTTTTATGGGATTTATAGAGTTAGTATGTGACCCCGGTAAATTGAAATGTACGTTTAAAATTCAATATAGCGATTTAAATATAAATTCAACGGAAATTGATTGTAACAATCAAATCAGCTTGCGATACATATCCCATTGTGTTCGGAATGGGGGTAAAACGCTATGGACGACAGGCGGTGGGCCTCGTTTAGAGGTAGTATGTAAAAGTCAACTTTTTGCAATTAAAATAATTAAAATAAATTAAAAAATTAAATTATCTCTCTCCCTTCTCCCCCTTTAACTCTGCCCCCCCCCCCCCCCCCCGTTTATTTTTTTCTCTCAGAATCAAAAAAAAAGGAAGAAGATGGCGCAGCGGCCACCGCGTCAGGCGTGACGCCACCCATCGCCGACGAGGCCCCAGCCTCGACCCTCCTCTTCCCTCCACGCGTTGCTTCAGCCTCGCCCCTCTCCTCGAATCGCGTGAGCCCAGACACAGCCGCCTCTCAAATCGATTTCGCCCCAAACCCTAGTTTGCCCTCATCAGTAACAGCCAAGCCCCCTTCAGCAGCGCCGACCACCGCAGTTGCCATCGCCCAGCCCCTTGCTTCCGCCGTCGTTCAACTCTTTCCCCCCTCCTTCCGATTGGACAACGCTGTAAGTGTTATGGTGGTTTAAAATTGATGTTTAGGTTGTTTCAAAACTGAATTATCATTATTATTATTTTTTGTTTTGATTAGTTAAAAACTGAAAAAGATTAACTTTTAAAACAAGTGAAGTTACGAGATTTTTCATATATAAAAGGCGAGATTTTTCATATATAAAAGGCGAGATTTTTCATATATAAAAGGCGAAATCTATATTTTTGGAAATGGGATTTTTATATATTGAATAGCATAATAAAAATTCAATTTTTATATATTGAATAGCAAAATAAAAATTCGATGTTTATATATTGAATAGCATAATAAAAATTCGATTTTTATATACTGAATAGCAGAATAAAAATTCGATTTTTATATATTGAATAGCATAATAAAAATTCGATTTTTATATATTGAATAGCATAATAAAAATTCGATTTTTATACATTGAATAGCAAAATAAAAATTCGATTTTTATATAATGAATAGCATAATAAAAATTCGATTTTTATATATTGAATAACAAAGTAAAAATTCGATTTTTATATATTGAATAGCGCAGTAAAAATTCGATTTTTACATATGTAGTGGCTGCAGCAACGAAGATGACAAAAATGCGATAACGATGAAGATTTCTATCAAAGAAGAGTCAAGATGATTGGATAGCTATCAGTGAGAATTTCTCACCTTTAAATTTCTTTTCTAGTTATATATATATACTAGGATGCAGACGGTGCTTAGTAGCACCCAACACAATCGTCCACAGACCATGGACTTGTTTGTTTGATTGCAAAAATTAGTTAGATTATTTGATTGAAATTGAATTGTTTGGTGAAGTGAATGGATTTCATTGATGTGTGAATGGCGTGGGCCTTCACTAGACCGGGGATAAGGCTAGGCCTCGTCCCGTTTCTAGTATCGTGCCGTTATGCCGCCGAAATTTTCTAAAATATGTTAGAAAAATAAAAATATCATTTTCATTGTGTGAATGAACTGAATAAAAATTCATATGTTGAAATAAAATGTTTTGTCGTTAAAAATATAATTTTTAACGTGAATGTGAATAAATAAATATTTATAAACAAATCGACCGATTTGTTTATATACACTGATTTGACTGATATTGATTTGGTCGATAAATTTTACACATCGCCCAACTGCACAAATAAAAATCTGTGTTTGTTGATTTGAAACCCCACACGGGTGTTGGGATGAAATTTGAAGTTCACTCATCCTGATTGATTAAATATGTCGATCGATTGATTGACAGGCTGTTATAAGCGTTAGATATCTATATTTGATGCTTATACAGTGTAATGCACTTTGATTGATGGTTGATTATTTTTCAATGCTATTATATACGTGTGATGTATGAAAATCCATATGATTAACATTATATGGTGATTGATTGGGCCTCATTCCAATTTAAAAAATAATGAATATTAAAATATAAATGTTCATGTGTTGACTGTACTCATCCGTTGAGATTAGTCATGTGTTGAACGAATATTTTAACAATAAAATTTACATCTTTATCAATATAATATAAATGTTCATGTGTTGACTGTACTCATCCGTTGAGATTAGTCATGTGTTGAACGAATATTTTAACAATAAAATTTACATCTTTATCAATATAATATAAATGTTCATGTGTTGACTGTACTCATCCGTTGAGATTAGTCATGTGTTGAACGAATATTTTAACAATAAAATTTACATCTTTATCAATATAATATAAATGTTCATATGTTGACTGTACTCATCCGTTGAGATTAGTCATGTGTTGAACGAAATATTTTAATAATAAAATTTACATCTTTATCAATGTAAAATAAAGGTTCATGTGTTGACTATACTCATCCGTTGAGATTAGTCATGTGTTGAACGAAATATTTGAAAATGAAATATTTGAAAAAGAAATATTTGAAATAGAATATTTGAAATTAGAAATATATGAAGCCGTGTTGGTTAGATTGACGCCATTTTGACGTGAACGATATTCATATCGATTTTATTCATTTTAAAAGGGATATTGAAAGGTGATTTCGAAATCGAATATTTTGAAATGAAATTTGAATTTTAATAGAATAGAAAATCAATCGAATTTGAATAGAAAAGATAACGATTTAGAAATGAATTGAATAGATAACGATTTCGAAATGAATTGAATATATAACGATTTCGAAATGAATTGAATATATAACGATTTCGAAATGAATTGAATATATAACGATTTCGAAATGAATTGAATATATAACGATTTCGAAATGAATTGAATATATAACGATTTCGAAATGAATTGAATATATAACGATTTCGAAATAAATTGAATATATAATGAATTCGAATTGAATGGAAAACCAATTTGATTTCAATTGAATAACAAACGAAACGAATTCGAATTGAATTGAATAGATAATGAATTTGAATTGAATTGAATATAAAACCAATTCGAATGAAATTGAAAACGAATTCAAATTGAATTGGAAACAAATTGAAATGAATTGAAACTTGAATTGAATAGAAATGAATTTTAAAACGAATTTATAAGGAAAGATTCAATTTTTATTTGAATTGAAATGGAAGTTGAAATTGTTTTTGAAACGAATTTAAAACTATTTATATAATTCGTTTTAAATAGTAATCGATGAAATATATATTATATATATAATATAATGGCCAGAATAGAACGCGCCGCGACGCGGTAGTTCGTGAATTTCGACCATTTATTTCAAACGGACATTACGGGAGATCCGACTGTTGGATTCTCCTAAAACCGGAACCGTTGGGTTCGTATCGAAAAGAGCTTTCTAACGAATATTAGAAATTTGAAATCTAATGGTTGGATTTGGAGATACGTCCAAATCAAATTTGTAAAAGGTCGTTGTAAGTGCAGTTCGATGGCCATTGATGGAAATCGACTGTACGGGCCTTGATAAAATTACTAAAAATATCAATAATTTGTGTAAAATCACAAGAACTGATTTGGGAAAATTTGGGATGAAAAACTCCATATTTGAAAAGATAAAAATATATTTTTATCGAAATGAACTATATTAAACTAAATTTAAAACCCGATTTGTTTTTAAATAAATAAATTAGATTTAAAAAGGGGTTTTAAATAATCGGGATTTCTAATATATTTGATTGGATTTGAAATGGGTTTATCGTGAATGGTGTTTTAAATAACACTAGTTCTTTAACCCGATAATAAATAGAATGTGATTTGGGTTTGTCGTGAACTGTGTTTTAAATAACACCTAGTTCTTTAACCCGGTAAAAGGAGTTTTAACGAATCTGCAATTAGATTGAAAGGTGAATTGATAATTTAAATTATCAACTTTAGAAAATGAGCGAGAATGGAGTATCTCCAGTTTTGCCCCAAAGCGATAGTTAAATCTTTAATTAGATTTGAACGTGAAATGGTAATTAATTTTACCGATAACACTATGGTGTTAGACATGGAGTATTACCAGTTTTGCTTCATGGGATGAATAGGCTGGGATTGGGAAATAAAATAAAATAAATAATTACTTCGGTATGGTTCGCTAATCTCGACTAGTTTAGAAAACCAAAATTTGGTTTGAAATGACATCCAAAGGAAGATTAAAAGATAAATTTTAAGGAATTTATCTTGGATAAAATTAATGGGAACCTTTCCCTAAAAATGTGATTTTGTGAATAAAAGAATATTCTGAAATGGAATGAGGCGTATGTTTTGTTTATGTAACATTTGTTTTAATATACGCGGGTTGTTCGAAAAGGCCGGGTTTATACCCATTCTGAATAACCGATTCGACGATATGTCGTAGATGAAGACGGTGGCTGAAGACCGGAAGTCTTCACATCGTTTGGGTAATTACTGACGATCCTGATTGGGCTTTACACCCAAGAGGATGGAAATAGTTGGTGGTCGTCCAGACGTACTTGGAGATGGATGGATATGCAAGGAAAGTGCCTCCGGTTTCGTTCAGACCCAGAACGGACTTGTAAATGGATTGTGTGTCTGACATTGTATTTTATTCTGTGTTGATTGATTTCTATTAAATATACATCTGTTTGGCGGCGGAGAATTTATTCTTTTGCTTAACGCCCTTCTCTGAGAAGTACGAGCTCAGAGGTTGTATATCGATGGACATCAGTCGCATGGCATGAATTGCCTGTGTGGCACGCTAAGATGCAATGATCAAGGCTTTTGTTGAAAAGCAGAGTCTTGTGGTTGATGATCAAAGCACGCCTACGTGGCAGCTTTGTGTATAACGTGAATTCGCGAGCCTCACACCTCGGTATGAGTTAAAAACGGGATACGGACTGTAGGGAGAGCACGACGTTTCTTTCTAGCTTTGGTGGTGTCAGTGACTTACCAGCCCTGACATTTATATACTTTTCACCTATGTGGTTGTTGGAATGCGAGGCGCCTCGATTTTAGGTCTGTAAGGACCGGGAAACGTGTGTTCAGGAATTGCCAATCCTCTAACGTAAGTGAGGACCGGCCCTGAAGCATCCAAGGGTTGCCCGGAGTGCGTAGCCCTGGGACATTTGCTAGAGTGTCTCGAACGCGGAGAGAAGCTTGCCCCTTGCCTCGACTCATGACGGAAATCCAATTTCCAATACGTGTATTGCGGTTTTAATTGTAGAACTAGTATGGCGACATGATAGATGGTACCCATGCCGCCTATGATTGATATTTATGATTGAAATTGTTTTGACACTATACACTTATTATAGTATCAAATGATTTGTTTTAAACGTACCAAGCATGTTTGGCTATTATAAGGGAAAACCCTATCCTCCGGCTTGCATTGCATTGTGTGATGGGACCTGGGTCTTATAATAGCTTCATTTTTCGAAAAAGCATTGCGCTGTTTATTCTATATGCACTGGTATTCTTAAAGTAGAGTTTAAATAACTGTTTTAGTTCTCACACCAGTCCCATGACTGACCTGGAGTTTATTGTTTTAACCTAAACTCTGGGTGCCCCTATTTTCCGCACGGGCAGCTAGTAGTTTTGGTTTTGCAGATTTATATTCACAGGATCATGGTTTACAGCTGGAATGATATCCGGAAAGCTCTGTATCCGTATATCACCTTCAGTTGTGCTTTGTATTATTTTCCGCTGCTATGTAATTTATTGTAATCTCTGATATTTATCGTATGTAATTTATTCAATTATACTCTGTATATTCTTGTATTCTGATGGAATTGTTGTAATAGCAATGAAATGTTCTTCTGTTTGTGTTCTGATTTGTCCTGTTCTCAAAACGATCAGGGGTTTCGAACAGTTTAGATCGGTTTAACGACTGATTCGGATCGAGCGAAATTCCCGGCCGTCACATTTGGTATCAGAGCTTTGGTTTACAGAGCTCAAGAACAAGACACATTAGAACCATACGAAAGAATTCATCAGAAATTGGATTAGCAATATCCAATTAGAATGACTCATTAGAGATAGGATCAGTAGTATCCTAGAACGAGTGTTAAGAGTATATTTTTCAAATGAAAACAAATTTGTTTTGAAAATTTAAATCGTTTTATACGTATTTGAATATTTATTTATTTTGAACATGGACAATCTAGTATATAAAGATTTTGCATATACGCGTCATGAACGTATATTCGAAGTTTTAATATATTAGATAGATATAGAATCACATTCTAGACGCCCGGAGATGGTTCTGATGATTGATCGATCATCATCCGAACTTATGTTCGTGTTTCGAAGGTGTGATATCTATATATTTCCATTAGACTGGTGTGAGAACCAAAACTAATATAGTTAGAACACTTTGTTGTGAATTGGCATCAAAAACATGATTTTTTGTATATATATCAAAGTTATGAATTTGAAACTCTAATTCACTAATTGATTGATGTTTGTGTTGGTTGCCTATTTGTTTGCTAATTCTGAACCATTATGCCTAATTGCATCAAATATTGAATTATATTGAAAATTGGTCGCATTTGCTTGCATATACATATACTTACATTGAACAGGTCATAGCAAGGAGGCTAGAGCAGAGAATAAAATTTGTTTGCCCGACAAATAGGTACATGTTTACTACATATTTTACTGTTTTGTTTGGGTGATGATGATTTTATGAGCCTATTGGCTAGCCGCTTGGCTTTTTCTTTTTCTTTTTGAGATCAGAAGGCCTATATGGCAATTTCGGGATTTTCCCGTGGCTCCCGGTGCAGGGGAGGTTATGGCGAAATTTTTCGAAAATTTAGGGTGTTAGCCAAATTTTTGAAATTTTGAAAATTCTCAGAAACTGAAAAGTTGGAGAATGGAAGCCGGATCGAACGTAGAGCTAATTAATCAAACCACTTTCGACTTTGTTCCTTTTCGGGGACGAAAAGTTTTAAGTGGGGGAGATCGTAATAACCCGGAAAATCTGGGCCAGTTTAAAAATTTTATTTTGGCAATTTTAGCGAATTTTGAATATTTAAAATAGATTATTTTAAATAAAATCGACGGAAATTTATTTTGAATATAATTAGAACGTATATATTATATACGTCGTCGTTAGAATATAAATATTTATATATAATTATAAATAGAATTGAAAATGGCGTGGTAGTTCGATAATTCGATTTCAAACTTCAATTGAACATACCGGGTGCAAAACAATCCGGATTTTAGTGAAACCAAAAACATTAGGATCTAATTGATAATACCTTTCCAACGAATCCGAAAAATCAAGATTTCATAGCGGGAATCAAAAGATATGTCCAGTTGAAAATTTTGAATAGTCGCTATGGAATTCAGGCCCTTAAAAATGGGAATTTTGCAAACGACCTCGGATTTCGACGAAACCACTTTTGTTGGGTCCGTGACGTCAAATTATTGCTAGATTCCAAATTTCATAATTTTTCCAATCAATATGTGAGTGTGGCAAAGGAAAACGCGTTTGACCATTTCAGTTGATTTTAATTGACTGGAAAATGGCCATTTTTCCAACGGCCTCAGAATTCAACGAAACTAGTTTTGTTAGGACCGTATCGTCAATACGAAGCTAGAAAATATTTTTATGGGATTTATAGAGTTAGTATGTGACCCCGGTAAATTGAAATGTACGTTTAAAATTCAATATAGCGATTTAAATATAAATTCAACGGAAACTGATTGTAACAATCAAATCAGCCTGCGATACATATCCCATTGTGTTCGGAATGGGGGTAAAACGCTATGGACGACAGGCGGTGGGCCTCGTTTAGAGGTAGTATGTAAAAGTCAACTTTTTGCAATTAAAATAAATTAAAAAATTAAATTATCTCTCTCCCTTCTCCCCCTTTAACTCTGCCCCCCCCCCCCCCCCCCCGCGTTTATTTTTTTCTCCCAGAATCAAAAAATAAATAAAAAAAAGGAAGAAGATGGCGCAGCGGCCACCGCGTCAGGCGTGACGCCACCCACCGCCGATGAGGCCCCAGCCTCGACCCTCCTCTTCCCTCCACGCGTTGCTTCAGCCTCGCCCCTCTCCTCGAGTCGCGTGAGCCCAGACGCAGCCGCCTCCCAAATCGATTTCGCCCCAAACCCTAGTGCGCCCTCATCAGTAACCGCCAAGCCCCCTTCAGCAGCGCCGACCACCGCAGTTGCCATCGCCCAGCCCCTTGCTTCCGCCGCCGTTCAACTCTTTCCCCCCTCCTTCCGATTGGACAACGCTGTAAGTGTTATGATGGTTTAAAATTGATGTTTAGATTGTTTCAAAACTGAATTATCATTATTATTATTATTTTGTTTTGTTTTGATTAGTTAAATACTGAAAAAGATTAACTTTTAAAACAAGTAAAGTTACGAGATTTTTCATATATAAAAGGCGAGATTTTTCATATATAAAAGGCGAGATTTTTCATATATAAAAGGCGAAATCTATATTTTTGGAAATGGGATTTTTATATATTGAATAGCATAATAAAAATTCGATTTTTATATATTGAATAGCAGAATAAAGATTCGATTTTTATATATTGAATAGCATAATAAAAATTCGATTTTTACATATGTAGTGGCTACAGCAACGAAGATGACAAAAATGCGATAACGATGAAGATTTCTATCAAAGAAGAGTCAAGATGATTGGATAGCTATCGGTGAGAATTTCTCACCTTTCAATTTCTTTTCTAGTTATATATATATATACTAGGATGCAGACGGTGCTTAGTAGCACCCGACACAATCGTCCACAGACCATAGACTTGTTTGTTTGATTGCAAAAATTAGTTAGATTATTTGATTGAAATTGAATTGTTTGGTGAAATGAATGGATTTGATTGATGTGTGAATGGCGTGGGCCTTCACTAGACCGGGGATAAGGCTAGGCCTCGTCCCGTTCTAGTATCGTGCCGTTATGCCGCCGAAATTTTCTAAAATATGTTAGAAAAATAAAAATATCATTTTCATTGTGTGAATGAACTGAATAAAAATTCATATGTTGAAATAAAATGTTTTGTCATTAAAAATATAATTTTTAACGTGAATGTGAATAAATAAATATTCATAAACAAATCGACCGATTTGTTTATATACACTGATTTGACTGATATTGATTGGGTCGATAAATTTTACACATCGCCCAACTGCACAAATAAAAATCTATGTTTGTTGATTTGAAACCCCACACGGGTGTTGGGATGAAATTTGAAGTTCACTCATCCTGATTGATTAAATATGTCGATCGATTGATTGACAGGCTGTTATAAGCGTTAGATATCTATATTTGATGCTTATACAGTGTAGTGAACTTTGGTTGATGGTTGATTATTTTTCAATGCTATTATATACGTGTGATGTATGAAAATCCATATGATTAACATTATATGGTGATTGATTGGGCCTCATTCCAATTTAGAAAATAATGAATATTAAAATATAAATGTTCATGTGTTGACTGTACTCATCCGTTGAGATTAGTCATGTGTTGAACGAATATTTTAACAATAAAATTTACATCTTTATCAATATAATATAAATGTTCATGTGTTGACTGTACTCATCCGTTGAGATTAGTCATGTGTTGAACGAATATTTTAACAATAAAATTTACATCTTTATCAATATAATATAAATGTTCATGTGTTGACTGTACTCATCCGTTGAGATTAGTCATGTGTTGAACGAATATTTTAACAATAAAATTTACATCTTTATCAATATAATATAAATGTTCATGTGTTGACTGTACTCATCCGTTGAGATTAGTCATGTGTTGAACGAAATATTTTAATAATAAAATTTACATCTTTATCAATGTAAAATAAAGGTTCATGTGTTGACTATACTCATCCGTTGAGATTAGTCATGTGTTGAACGAAATATTTGAAAATGAAATATTTGAAAAAGAAATATTTGAAATAGAATATTTGAAATTAGAAATATATGAAGCCGTGTTAGTTAGATTGACGCCATTTTGACGTGAACGATATTCATATCGATTTTATTCATTTTAAAAGGGATATTGAAAGGTGATTTCGAAATCGAATATTTTGAAATGAAATTTGAATTTGAATAGAATAGAAAATCAATCGAATTTGAATAGAAAAGATAATGATTTAGAAATGAATTGAATAGATAACGATTTCGAAATGAATTGAATATATAACGATTTCGAAATGAATTGAATATATAACGATTTCGAAATGAATTGAATATATAACGATTTCGAAATGAATTGAATATATAACGATTTCGAAATGAATTGAATATATAACGATTTCGAAATAAATTGAATATATAATGAATTCGAATTGAATGGAAAACCAATTTGATTTCAATTGAATTGCAAACGAAACGAATTCAAATTGAATTGAATAGATAACGAATTTGAATTGAATTGAATATAAAACCAATTCGAATGAAATTGAAAACGAATTCAAATTGAATTGGAAACAAATTGAAATGAATTGAAACTTGAATTGAATAGAAATGAATTTTAAAACGAATTTATAAGGAAAGATTCAATTTTGATTTGAATTGAAATGGAAGTTGAAATTGTTTTTGAAACGAATTTAAAACTATTTATATAATTCATTTTAAATAGTAATCAACGAAATATATATTATATATATAATATAATGGCCTGGCGCCGCGCCGCGGCAGTTCGTGAATTTCGACCATTTATTTCAAACGGACATTACGGGAGATCCGACCGTCGGATTCTCCTGAAACCGGAACCATTGGGTTCGTATCGAAAAGAGCTTTCTAACGAATATTATAAATTTGAAATCTAACGGTTAGATTTGGAGATACGTCCAAATCAAAATTGTAAAAGGTCGCTGTAAGTGCAGTTCGATGGCCATTGATGGAAATCGACTGTACGGGCCTTGATAAAATTATTAAAAATATCAATAATTTGTGTAAAATCACAAGAACTGATTTGGGAAAATTTGGGATGAAAAACTCCATATTTGAAAAGATAAAAATAGATTTTTATCGAAATGAACTATATTGAACTAAATTTAAAACCCGATTTGTTTTTAAATAAATAAATTAGATTTAAAAAGGGGTTTTAAATAATCGGGATTTCTAATATATTTGATTGGATTTGAAATGGTTTTATCGTGAACGGTGTTTTAAATAACACTAGTTCTTTAACCCGACAATAAATAGAATGTGATTTGGGTTTGTCATGAACTGTGTTTTAAATAACACCTAGTTCTTTAACCCAGTAAAAGGAGTTTTAACGAATCTGCAATTAGATTGAAAGGTGAATTGATAATTTATATTATCAACTTTAGAAAATGAGCGAGAATGAAGTATCACCAGTTTTGCTCCAAAGTGATAGTTAAATCTTTAATTAGATTTGAACGTGAAATGGTAATTAATTTTACCGATAACACTATGGTGTTAGATATGGAGTATTACCAGTTTTGCTTCATGGGATGAATAGGCTGGGATTGGGAAATAAAATAAAATAAATAATTACTTCGGTATGGTTCGCTAATCTCGACTAGTTTAGAAAATCAAAATTTGGTCTGAAATGACATCCAAAGGAAGATTAAAAGATAAATTTTAAGGAATTTATCTTGGATAAAATTAATGGGAACCTTTCCCTAAAAATGTGATTTTGTGAATAAAAGAGTATTCTGAAATGGAATGAGGCGTATGTTGTGTTTATGTAACATTTGTTTTAATATACGCGGGTTGTTCGGAAAGGCCGGGTTTATACCCATTCTGAATAAACGATTCGACGATATGTCGTAGATGAAGACGGTGGCTGAAGACCGGAAGTCTTCACATCGTTTGGGTAATTACTGACGATCCTGATTGGGCTGTACACCCAAGAGGATGGAAATAGTTGGTGGTCGTCCAGACGTACTTGGAGATGGATGGATATGCGAGGAAAGTGCCTCCGGTTTCGTTCAGACCCAGAACGGACTTGTAAATGGATTGTGTGTCCGACATTGGATTTTATTCTGTGTTGATTGATTTCTATTAAATATACATCTGTTTGGCAGTAGAGAATTTATTCTTTTGCTTAACGCCCTTCTCTGAGACGTACGAGCTCAGAGGTTGTATATCGATGGACATCAGTCGCATGGCATGAATTGCCTGTGTGGCACGCTAAGATGCAATGATCAAGGCTTTTGTTGAAAAGCAGAGTCTTGTGGTTGATGATCAAAGCATGCCTACGTGGCAGCTTTGTGTATAACGTGAATTCGCGAGCCTCACACCTCGGTATGAGTTAAAAACGGGATACGGACTGTAGGGAGAGCACGACGTTTCTTTCTAGCTTTGGTGGTGTCAGTGACTTACCAGCCCTGACATTTATATACTTTTCACCTATGTGGTTGTTGGAATGCGAGGCGCCTCGATTTTAGGTCTGTAAGGACCGGGAAACGTGTGTTCAGGAATTGCCAATCCTCTAACGTAAGTGAGGACCGGCTCTGAAGCATCCAAGGGTTGTCCAGAGTGCGTAGCCCTGGGACATTTGCTAGAGTGTCTCGAACGCGGAGAGGAGCTTTCCCCTTGCCTCGACTCATGACGGAAATCCAATTTCCAATACGTGTATTGCGGTTTTAATTGTAGAACTAGTATGGCGACATGATAGATGGTACCCATGCCGCCTATGATTGATATTTATGATTGAAATTGTTTTGACACTATACACTTATTATAGTATCAAATGATTTGTTTTAAACGTACCAAGCATGTTTGGCTATTATAAGGGAAAACCCTAGCCTCCGGCTTGCATTGCATTGTGTGATGGGACCTGGGTCTTATAATAGCTTCATTTTTCGAAAAAGCATTGCGCTGTTTATTCTATATGCACTGGTATTCCTGGGAGGAAACCCGTTCCGTGTTATACCGCGTGGTCCCTTGAATTACTCCCTTTTAAAGTAGAGTTTAAATAACTGTTTTAGTTCTCACGCCAGTCCCATGACTGACCTGGAGTTTATTGTTTTAACCTAAACTCTGGGTGCCCCTATTTTCCGCACGGGCAGCTAATAGTTTTGGTTTTGCAGATTTATATTCACAGGATCCTGGTTTACAGCTGGAATGATATCCGGAAAGCTCTGTATCCGTATATCACCTTCAGTTGTGCTTTGTATTATTTTCCGCTGCTATGTAATTTATTGTAATCTCTGATATTTATCGTATGTAATTTATTCAAATATACTCGGTATATTCTTGTATTCTGATGGAATTGTTGTAATAGAAATGAAATGTTCTTCTGTTTGTGTTCTGATTTGTCCTGTTCTCAAAACGATCAGGGGTTTCGAACGGTTTAGATCGGTTTAACGACTGATTCGGATCGAGCGAAATTCCCGGCCGTCACAGTATACATTTCAAATCGAATGAAAAATTGTGAACGATCTAGATGGAATTTATCCCTACAATATATTTGTGGTAATATCCATAGGCATGTTGATTGAGTGAGAATGAGATATGCATGGCCGTGCTCAAATATAGATTTGTTTTGAACAGTCCATTGATTGATCAAGATAAACAGATTAAATTATAAAGAGGATGACATGATCCATGCCTTGACTTTAATCCTGGATATATTGGTTAAAAGGATTATATTACATTGATACACTAGTCACGGAAAGGTTGTTTCGAATCGTTGATCTTATTATAACTTGGGTATTAGCAACATATTGCTAGATGCCAATCACTGTTTATTATTTTAAATACGATTTAAATCTTTGTCAACGTTGTGATTACCTATAGGATCACAAAATAGAACGTAATAAAGGAGAAATTATTTTGGACAAATAAAATATCAATATGTTGACATTTTATTAGGGGTTGGAATGATTATTCGATTTGGTTACTATTTTATTGTTGACATTTGTTTTAAAACTAACATATGTTTCTTTTAAAAGACATGGCTTAAAAATAATTGAGCCAATCAGAAAAAACCTAATCGGATATTCTTTTCCCCAAAAACCCAAAATAATGGCGGCAAGCACCACCCCTATTTCTCTTCTCTGATTTGTTTTCTCTTTTCTGATTCAATCATTCTTGTGGATACCAGTACAGGGACGGTAATTTGCTGAGTCTTGTGATTCAATGCTTCATCCATTCTTCCGATTTAATTTCATTTGGTTTTTTATGGATTCGACCACGACAGGTATGAACCCTAGCCAAATCAATTCTGGTTTACTTTTGTTGCAAATATCTATGATTTTAACATGGTAAAACATTAAAAACCCGGATGTCGATTTGATCGACTATATCCTACAGTGGTATCAGACACTACAACAAATTGGACATTTTATGGCATGTAACAAATGTTGTTATGCAGTTTCATAGTGTTTTGGTAGACGTTGTTTAACAACATGCCATCATAGAGTAGAAACGTACAACAGCATAATAAGAAACGCTGTAGTATATCATTTCTAATAGCCTTTTACTTGTGACATTAAAGCATTTTATAGTGTTTTCTGAACCATTTCTCTTATCGTTTTTATGTTGCTAAGAGTGTTTTCTACGACGGTTTACCACATTGCTATGAAAGGGCTTGCTAAACCATCAGTGGACATTTCATGGCGTTTTACAAACCCTGTTAAAAGTAACAATAGCTTTTTTGCCACGTCATTGAAACTATTGCACAACAACTTATAAACGCTATTGTATATTTCCTGTGTATTTTCCAATTAAGATTTCAATTTAATACGCAGTAGAGTAATACACAAACACATTTCATTATCAACATATTATTACACATCTTATAGTCAACACCATATTATATTAAACATCTCGCCGTCAACATTAATGATGCATACATCTACAATATCATTACACCTAAACGATATCATCCACAATCTTTCATATTGTAGAACAAGTAGTAAGTAGTGACCAAGTTGGTAATACATATAAAGAATTCAAGCCAAAATATGTAGCACTAAATCAAAAGAGTGGTACATTATACATTTTTTTTTAAAACAAAAGGAAAGATAAAGGCACGATAGAAATCATATGGAGGTCATGCTTCTTGCAAATCTGTAAAAACTAAAGTTATAGCCATGATCTACCAGAATTGTTGCCTTTTATTAGAGTAGCACGTACATCTCCTGCATCAAGTAAAAAAATCATCAGATTAGGAACTCCAGCGTGAAATAAAAGAAAAAATATATAAATAATGGCAGCAACACAATTCTGATGTTAGCATGCATACCGATGTCTAATTTTGACATATAAAACTGAAAAGATATATAAAACTCCATCCACAATTAGCTTCTACATAGATTTTCACTATGTAAAGATTTATGATTTGGAGTGAAATTTTGCAATTAAGTATTTTATGCTTTGCGCTAAATGCAATATGCCGCTTTACAGACTTTCCTCGTACATGCCCTTAAAACATCCAAACATTCGAAATCAAATAGTCATCCTAACCAAAAATTACACCGTGATACCAAAAATGGAGCTAATAACAAATTTTCTGAATTTTATGAAACCGCTTGTGATGTTTATGGTTCTGATACTACGTTTTCAAGTCTGTTCATTCGCAACTTAAAAATTAAAAATTAAAATAACTAAGTTTATTTATGTAAAGCTTTAAACTAAAAATAAAAAAAATAAAATAACAAATATTATTTATGTAAAGCTTTAACAGAAGTAAATATTATTTGTGGCTCTGATACTGTGTTTTCAAGTCTGGGTTGTCTAGACATGAAGAAAATGAGGAAATGGTGAAAAAACAGTTGCTGCCTCTAACCGAACACTAACCTGACAGTCACATTCAAACACACAACTAACCCAACCATAAATCCTTTCAGTTATGCTTCGTATATCAGTTTATTCATTTCAGAAATACTATCTTTTATATTAACCTCACTGATTCAAATGATTCAAACACCCATCCAAGGGAAGGTCACCCGATTCAAACGAAGCTTCTGCCAGTGAATATTGGACTACTTGACTTCTACTGTAATCTTTCGACTTAAGAGAAAATAATTTTTCAGAAAAATGAAAGACTATGCTAAACAGATTGCATAGTTATCAAATTATTTTTGCATGTGCTAAATGTGTTTTTGAATTCCTTTACACCCTGATCAAACAAAAATACAAGGCTAAAAAAATGTTGTATATCATATTTTAGGCTAGAAAATGCATGTACTTGACAATTCTCAGTTCTTGACCGCATAGATTCCAGCTTTTGTGCCGACAATGAAATTACAATATAATGTAAAATCTGAGGGACACTTAGAAATGTGATTCTCATAATACTGTTGTTTGAGAATGTCTTTTTCTTAGGTTCACTTATCCAGTGTTAAGCCAAGTAGCACATTCAACACATTTAACATAATTTTATTTGTCTATAAATGGTATACGATCAACACGTTTAACATAAATTTACTTGCACAAATATTTAATCATGTTTTTGAAGTAAAATAATATTTAGTTATTTTAAATTTTTATTTTTAAGTTGCAACATCAAATTTTTTATAGCTGCATTTTTCCTTAAATATATCACTGGCAAAGTTGTGCTTTTACTATAAAGCTTATGTTTTTTATGTTAATTTGTTTGAATGTGCAACTGGTCCTTAGGTTTGTGTTTATGATCATTGATGATTTAAAAGGATTGCCTTACTAAGCAGAAGTTCCAGGCGTTATAACATTAGCTAATATAACAGATTTAGAAGTAATCTAGTATTATGTGTTGCTATTTGATGTGTGCATACAAAGATTACAGGAACCGAAGAGAATTATCGATGGAACTATCACATATGACAAAAAATTATTCTAGTCCAGTTAATTATTGGAACCGAATCTGAAACATTTTCTCCATTATCAATAAAAATACCTTCTCCAAAATGGATAAATAACTAAATTGTTACTATAAAAAGGATGAATTTTGTTGTCTTGCGCAAAATGGGTAGCATGGAAAATCTTCACAGCATCTAGTAGAGAGGCTATGAAAATGCTTAAATTTGCTTATATGCGGCATTTATTTCATTTTTGTCTTTTTTTGTTACAGTGGAAAAAAGAATAAGTTGTGTTATGCCGAATTTATTTCTTTGAAATAACACAGTGCAGGTTTTCATAAATCTCCTATCAGCCAAGATCACAAGTTTCATGAGGTGTTAGCCTATTCATAGATCAAAATAATCTTATATTAAAATAAAGTTGACTAACCTAAACTGTTTCACGTATGTTTGTGCTGAAGTTTGCAATTATTTTAAAATATATACATGTGTGTGTGTGCAGCATCATTTCCGCAATCAAATTCGATCATATATATATATATATATATATATATATATATAGGATTATGATCCAACATATATGTTCCAACATAGCGACGACTACCAAATTCGACTTGGACCAACAAGATTAGGCAAAAACCATAACAGTAAGGCTAGGCTATCGCCTGCGCAGGACCCCAAAATGATTCTTACACCAAAGCTAATGTCAGTAAATTGCACGCTTTAATTTCTATTTTTTATATTTATTTTGTTTTGACATATTTGTTTTGACAAATTTCTATTTTTTTATATTTATGCTTGTTAATTGGTTAAACTTAAATCAGTTTAATTTCAAATTATAATGCTTTAAAAGTTCATCTCGTAGCATACAAACTTATTATCCATACACTCATTTACTGGATTTCAGATCATAACCGTTCAACCAAATCAATACAAGGGGAATTCAACAGAAGAAGCTCACCCCCTGGACATGGTCAACCTTGCACGATCCATTCCACGTACTGAAAAAGTACTTAATGCCTTAACAGCATCGTTCACGACTCTCAATTGATTGCTTCTTCATGCAATATAAACATTGAAAATTATACATAATACATGAAAAAAAATATTGCATAATTCAATTTGGATAGGTAATGTTTTATAATTTTATTTAAGAGTTTAACCCAAAAGATGGCTATATTTCTGTTTTACTACATTGCATGTACAATTTATACTTTGGTTATCAGTCCTTGGGATCGAAATCTTTATGTTCGAAGAGAAGATATAGCAAAGTAGCCTGATATTAATTATTAGTGTTTGGGATTTAAATCTATTTTATAATAGTCAGCTTCTATTTTATAATAATTAGCAAGTGTATTATACACAATGGCTTGATATGTATAATACACAAAACCCCAAATTAAACTGAGGCAGGTGATAATTGAACCTGTAAAAATGGTAACATTGAGTTAAATTACACTTACTGGAATTTGCATCTCCCACAACTTTTTCAGCAGGCCAAGCAATTGCAGTGCCAATAGCATCTTCAATGTTTTGTAAGTCAGATGTTGGTCTCCATAAACGTGCATCTGGAGCATATGCAATATCAACCCAAACTTTAACTGTATTTGCTCCTAAAGGAACAAAATCAACCAATACAGCTAGATCGATTAAAGACACATGTCCTTCGGCTACAATTTCTCCATTGCAATCCAAATCGATCAATTTACACTTGTTATCTACCATTGGATTTTCACTCTATCCATTAAGAAAATAACCTTTTTATTGTGTATTTAAACAATTTGTAGGAAGTATCATTTAGTCAATTATAAATAAGCAAACTTTTCTGAAAACATCAGGATTACTTGTATGAATAGAGGATGTTACGCCGTTAAGCAGCTCCACAACTACTCTTGATTCAGGCCATGCATAATCTCTTTTGTGCTTTTGTTTATCTTCCATCTTAAGGGACCACATTCTGGACAACTATCCAAGTCTTTGTACTCCTTTCTAAAAAGACAACAATCATATTTATAAGCATCAATCTTCTCAAAACCCATATCAAATATTTTGAGAATTTTTTTAACTTCATAAAGTCTTGGGAATTATCTTTTGGCAATAACGTCTGCAAAATATTCAATAGCTTATCAAAAACAGTATCGGATAACCCAGTTTAGCATTTAAGATTATATAATGCAGTGATGGAAGATAATTTTATTTGGCCCGCACAATCAGCGTACTATGGAGTTTTTGCATCTTATAAGTTCTTAAGTAAATCGCATTCTCGGATTTGCACAGCATCATTATCTTTGTCATTAACAAAAAAAGTATGGTTGATAAAATCTTCATCTTCATACTGAATGGCTTGGAATAAGTCATATGTGTCGCTCGGTTTGGTTTCTTCAACTACATTTTTTTGCTCACTGTGATTATACCATCTAGTGTACTTGTACTTATGATCTATTCCTTTTATAACAAAATTCTCAAATACAATCTTGTAACCTTGATAAATAATATTTCGACACCCTATACAAGGACATAAAATCTTTCCTGTACTTGCTAAATTTTTCTTTGCGACTTGCACAAAATTCCATGCTCCTTGCTGATATTCTATACTGGTTCTTTGATGAAAAATAAACATAAATATTGACTTTAGTATCATATTTTAAAAAATCCCGGATTAACACTTGAGTTAAGCATTATCAATTTACATGTGCAAATCCACCCAATCTTTTTCCATCATCATATATAATATGAAGATGGGAAAATATCTAAAAACCAAAGTAACAATTAGTTATTAATTCCAAACAAAAAAAGGTTATCCACGCACAATTGTAATAACACACGTGTAACTATAAGCGCATAAACATTTCACACACTGATACTCAACACTACTTTATTCACAGCCATATTTTCAATGGACATAAACAATGCTTGCTAACTTGAAAATAAATTATTATAAGGTTTTTGTGACAACCCAAAACCCCGATCCATGGTGGCAAGGGTAATTTTTGGAATATAACACATAAACAAATAACAGCAGAATAGAAATAAATAAATACATCAGATAATGTACAGTAGAATCCACTGGATAAACATTATCATCAGAGTTACACAGTAATCAGGATCACACTTAGTACAAAATACAATTCAGCTTTACATAAAATGTCTACAGCGGAATCAAAACATAATATGTACAACAGGAGATGAACAGCATAAAAAGAAAGAAATGATAGAATCCATCTACAGCTCCATAGCTATCCAGAAAGAACCTGATTAAACCTTAATACAAGGCTGCCCGTGTAGAAAATAGGGCACCCGAGTTTGCAAGTAAAACAAACTACGAGTCAGTCATGGGACTGGTATAAGAAATCTACTACTTAACTTATTTTATAATAAGGCCAATCACAGGACCACGCCGCTAATGCGGAACGGGTTTACTCCATTGTATTGCTAGTGCTTAAAACCAATAAATCATTTAAACACCGCAATGCTTTTTATTAAAATGAAGCCCTTATAAGACTCAGTTCCCATCACACAATGCAACGCAAACCGGAGGATAGAGTTTTACCTTATAATGCCCAAAATATGCTTGATACAAATATAACAAAAGCATTTGATATTATTAGTAGTGTTCATATGTTTCAAAAACAATTTCAATCATAAGTATCAATCATAGACGACATGGGTACCATATATCATGTCACCATATATAGGTTTACAATCAAAACTGCACGATGTCGTACTTGGAAATTGGATTTCCGTCATAAACCAAGGAAAGGGATCGTCCTTACCACTTCAAGACACTCTAGCCCGCGTCTCAGGATCAGAACGCATCGACCCTTGGATCGTCAGGGCCGGTCTACATGAAGTGGATTAAAATGCCAGAACATTGCGTTTCCCCGCCCTATAGGGCATCAACTTGTCATATACTGACCAAACCATCGGCCCTGTAGCGACCAATATAACCGAGGTGCCTCGCTATCCATCATCCACATAAGTAAAATTCACAGGCGTGTAAAACCCAAAACACCACTCCTAGCTAGAAGGAAATGCAGGTCCTCCCTGAGGTCCTCTCCTGTTTCTGGTCCATACTGGGGTGTGAAGTTCGTGAATTAATGCTAAACACAAAGCTAGCCATTTACAGCCCTGCTTTGATCATCAACCACAAGGCTCTGCTTTTCAACAAAAGCCATAATCACAACATCTCTGCATGCCACATAGGCAATTCACGCCATGCAACTGACGTACATCAATCACATGGAATGAAATCCAATGTCATACACACAATCCATTTACAAGTCTGTTCTGTGTCTGAATGAAACCGGAGGCACCTTATTACTCTCCCATATGTCCAATGCAGGAGAGAGGCCCTCGCACATCCGAACGATCAACAAGTACGTTTAGACGACCACCACTATAACCCCTTCAGGGCAGCAACTCCCATCAATGGCTTCAGTAGCCATCCATTTGATGTGAAGATCCTCGGTCTTGCACCGTCTTCGTATCTTCGATTTCCAACCGTCGACCAATTATTTGAAATGAGAATTAACTCGGCTTCTTCAAATAATTCATGTATATTTCGAATTTCAAATCAATTAATTTCAATGGTTAAATTATCTGACATTCATAATTCTGTTCATTAATGTAATTCTCACGTCAAACACATTCAACCATCAAATATTCAATAAACCGGGTAAATATGGATTATTTCCATTCCATATCGTTTATAATATTTTATCACGATTTAACGCTATTTTTATTTATTTAAATATAGCCAATTTATTCAAACGAAGCTTCAGGCCATAACGCGGCCATGGTGCTGTTTTTCTCCAGATTTGATTTACACATATCTGAAAATCTAATAGTTGGATCTTTACAAATTTTATATCATTGGATCTCCCGGTATGATCGTTTAAAGTTATGATTTCAAAATACGAACTGCAGCATCGTTATTTGATTTATTATATATATATATATATATATATATAATCCATTCTGGCGCTATTTTCATTCAGATTTGAATTAAACAATCCAACCGTTGGATCTTTGCAAAGTTGGTATCGTTGGAAAGATATTTCCAAAGCGAACCCAATGGTTTCTATTTTGGGAAAATCCGATGGTCGGATCTCCTGGTACAATCATTTGAAATTATGGTTTCAAAATACGAACCGCAGCTTTGTTATTCGATTTATTTTAATTATATATATATATATATAATCCATTCTTCGATTTCAAAACCCATTTCAACTCATATAGGTGATAAAATGGTATTTTTATCCAATAGATGTTTATTTCAACACATGACTATTTTTAACAATTCATATATATAGTAAAAATGTAATTTTTATTGTCAAAACAATTTATTTCAGACACGATTATTTTATATACCTCGTACATACAATAAAATGTTATTTTTATCGCTCAAACTATTTTATTTCATACTTTCTATAAAAATGTTATTTTTATAATTCTAACCATTTTTATTTCATACATTCGATAAAAATGTTATTTTTACTATTCAACCATTTTATTTCAAAAATTCGATTAAAATGTTATTTTTATCATTCAACCATTTTATTTCAAAAATGAATATTTTCCAACACATGAATATATTTCAATACATGAATATAAATCAAACACAGGAATATTTCAGAAAATTTTGGCAGCATAACGACAGGGTAGTTAAAACCAGCACCGTCCCGAGTATGGCTCCTCGCTCTACCTTAAAGCCTCGCAGCTTTTGACAATGGGAATTTCAATATCTAGTTCGTACATAGACGAATTTTCCCATAAACTAATCCTACTGGGATTTCTACCACAATCAATCATATCAAATCAACCATTCGTAGTATTCACCAAATTTCACATCAACCAAATCCAAACAATCACAACCAATATTTAAATCGTCCATGGTCTGTGGACGAGGGGAGTGTGTGTATATATATATGTGTGTGTGTATATATATATACGTATATAAATACATTTCGATTTCATTTCAAAATCATTTCAATTCCATTCATTGCATATATGATTTTTACCATGCATATATAACTTATACATCGCACATACAACTTATACAATGCTTATACATGAGGTGTACAATGCTTATATAACTCCTACATCGATCGTATAATTTATACATCGTCATTCCATATCGCTTATAATTCAGAAATCTCACATTGGGTTCCACTCCTCCAAAAATTGTAGGAAGCTCAGAAAAATATCCGGTCTCTTCTAGAAGGTAGAAGACGTCCACATGAGTCCAATGTCTCTTGTTTCACTGGATTTCGAAAAAATAGGAAAAAGGTATGATTTTTATTGTGAAATCAAAATCCATAGCGCTTTGAAGTGCTATAATCGTTTAGAAAAATAAATAACCATCACCTTCTGAAAATGTTCGAAACTAGGTCAGAATTTTTCTTGCAATCCGCGAGGTTTGATGACGATCAGAAGATGCCACGTGAAAGAGGGAGGAGCGGCTAACGAGGCAGGTGAGGCCCATTTCAACGTTGGCAATAGAGGGCGACAACGGTTTGAAATCTGTAACTTCGAGGGAGCAGATCTCTTCCAATACGCGATAGTAGGAGGTGAATCAAGTATGGATTTGAAGATTAGGAGATTCTCTATAAGTTTCTCAGTAGGAGCTAGGAGTATTAGTGCATGGACTTGAAGAAAACAAGGAGAGAAGGAAGAAGAAGCAGCCATCGTTCAATATTGGGGTTTCGTGTTTGATAGCCGGGAGAGATAGAGTGATTCTGATTGGCCTATTTTTTTAAAATATTTTATTAAATCCGAAAATACCCCTTACCTCATACGAACTCCAATCCAAACACAATGACTGTCATCCCTAGCTAAATACCGCATTCCAAACACAATGGGATATGTTTTGTAAGCCCATTCGACTGTTTCAATCAGTTATTCTTCAAATCAAAATATAAAATATTCAATTATGGATTTAAACGTACATTTCAATTTGCTGGGGCCACATACAGATCTCGAAAATTTCTGAAAAATAAATCTTGCTATGCTTTGACGATAAGGTTCTAACAAAACTGATTTCGTCGAATTTGAAGACCGTTTGAAAAATGGACTTTTTCTGGTCTACCCAATATGACTAAAATCGACCAAACACATTTTTCTTTGCCACGCTCACATATTAAATCTAAAAATTATGGAATTTGGAACCTAGCAATAATTCGACATCCCGGATCCAACAAAAGTGGTTTCGTCGAAAACGGAGGTCGTTTGCAAAATGGCTATTTTCAAGGCTTATATAAATTCCATAGCGACCTTTCTGAAAATTCATTTGGCCATAACTTTTGATTCCCGCTATGAAGTCTCGATTTTTCAGAGTCGTTAGAAAGATATTCATAAACAGATTAAATTTTTTTTTGTTTCACTAAAATCCGTTCTATTTTGCACCCGGTACAGTCAAGTTCAAATTCAATTTTTCAAACAGTCGTGCCATTTCAGGCCTTGTTTTTATAATTATGATAAATATATTTATTTTCCAACATTTCAAATAGACTTTTGATCATTATTATTTAAAATAATTTATCTTAAATATTCAAAATCTACTAAAATAGCCAAATTAAAAAAAATGTTTCAGATTTTCCGAGTTGTTACAATCTCCCCCACTTAAAATCATTTCTTCCCTGAAAAGGAAGGAATCCGAAAGTTGTTTAATTAACCAACTCAGCTTTCATTCTGGCTTTCATTCTTCAACTTTTCAATTTCTAAGAATTTTCCAATTCTTCAAAAATTTGGCTAACAACCTAAATTTTCAAAAAATTTCGCCATAACCTCCTTTGTACGGGGAGGGGTTTGGAAATTTATTGGGTCGTATTAGGTACCCAATAAATCCTAATAAGCATACACATATTTATAGTGATATATTCCGGTGTCCACAGGGAGTGTGTATAGATCATAACTCTAGAGAATAAATTCTTGTCACCCTATATATGGTTTTTTGTGCCTTAATTACCTGAGAGACGTGTTTATTGTCATCTCCAGACCCGTGTGGGGTTTTTATTAATCTGGCAATTTACCATTATATTTTATATTGTCCATATCAGTCATCAATTCAACATGTAATATATAGTCATCTCCATACAAGTCTCTTGCTCGTATGGTAAACCTTCAACATCGTCACACAATCTCCAAATGCTTATGTGGTATATGATGAAGTATGCTATCTTCAAGAAGTATGCCATGTAGTGTAGTTCAAAATTAATTGTTACTATCCTATGGCGACATTTATTATTACACACAGAACAACCAACACTCTGCATCCAATGGCATTCACTGGAGTTGATATAATAAATTAAATTGTGCATCCAACTCATTAAGGTTTACCTATTTGTCGGGCACACAAATAAATTCTTTACTCAACAGTAAATCCATTTGCCTGTTCAAACATATATAATGCACATGTATATATTTCTATCTATTTTTAAATCAATTCAATGTCCGATTTAATTTGCATAAGTTTACCTTTCATTCTCATATTGATTTTATTATTCCAATGCGATTTAGTTTAAGTTAACAATCACTCCACACAAACAACAATCAATTTATTTTTAACCCTTTCAAATATATAGTAATTAATTCATATACCCTTTTAAAATCATTTAGACTATATGGTTAAAATTTCACATCCATGAAAAGGAAACAACAACCAGGTAGAAAACAATATTGGAATGAAAAATATGGTAAATGTACCTTGCACCATAGTTAATCAGAGATATCCACCCTGCACTTGGGATAGGCTTTCTTAACGCTCTCCTCAATTTCCCAAGTACAGTCTCGCGGATCTCCACCCCATTGCACTTTGACTAAGTGAACCTTCTTGTTCCTCAGTTCTTTAGTTTCTTTGCCAATAATCTTTAGTGGCTATCTCCTCACAGCTAATTCTGGAGTAATTTCCAAGTCTTACTGCGTGGCTTCTTCCACGACCAAGTCTGGATCATGCACATGTTTTCGAAGTTGAGATATGTGAAACACATCATGTACTCCAGGTAACCAATTAGGCAATTGAACCTTATAAGCGAGTGTTCCAATCCGTTCGAGCACAGGAAATGGACCAATAAATCTGGGTGCCAACTTCCCTGTTTTGCCAAATCGGACTACTCCTCTCATTGGAGAAACCCGTAGATATACTGTAACATCCCAGACTTTTTGGCCATTTAAGTTAGCATATTTAAATCTATTTATATATTATATTGAGAATATAATGGATACATGTTGCAACAAACTGAATGGATCACATTTGATAAGTGGTTTACCTATTTTACTTAAATTCCAATTAACTATTCTTTGCTTTGATACCACTGGTTATGTGGGTCATTAACTTGAACAATACTTAAATTTCTGAATTTAAATACTATTATCAGAAATCGGGCCAATCCAAGCATTGGTGATATAACTTATTTTGTTAATAATAACCTTATCCACTTGGATTGCCACATGTATTATAACTTGTCCACTTGAATTACTGTGTTAAAAACAGTATGTATATACAATATTGGACAGATTTGATACCACTAACAGTAAGAACCAATATTATAGTTTGTATCACCACTAAGTTAAAAACATAGCTATCAAGAACCGTATTACTGTAACGAATACATTGTTGGAGTAAAATAGGGTTCAACAATTGTCTAGTTTAATATCACTCATTGGAAGTCAGTAAAGAAAACAAGTTTGGATTTAGTGTATCGCCTTTAAATTCAATGAAGCGTCAGGAGAAAATATCATTCGCGGTTTTGATAACGTGTTAAACATGGTTCAACAAGAACGTTTATAATATCGTAACATCGTAAGATGATATTAGTGGGTATAATATTTCCAATGTAAAGGAGATTTGGTTTAGTGAACATAGTAAACACCATTAACTTAAAATATGCATCATCTTCTAAATCTTATTACGACAAACCCATCATAGTAAACATATAAAATACACTATCAGTTTATCTTTCAATTTTCATACACTGTACTTATCTGAATTGAAAAAAAGAAAAATAAAACATGGGAGCATACTGTATGAAAACTATAATCCAATGCATACAAAGGAAAAATTTATAACACAAATCCACATTTCTTTCATGATCGTAAGAACAATAAGAAAACTGTCCTCAGTTCTGATTATAAACGCATTAAATTACATTATAGTACAATTCCAATCCTTGCACAATACAAATTCAAAATTTACAAAACACAAATCAATATTTGTAAATAAACTTCTTCATGTCTCTTTTTCTTCCCGTACCAAAGTGTGCTCATCTCTTTGAGCTGCAAAAAGGAAGAGAAGAAAGAAAAACAGAAAACCTATTAGTTTAAGAAAAGAATATTTAAATTTATAAGAAGAAAAAGAAAAAATATGGCATCCAAAACAAGAAAAGGGATCAACATAGTAAGTAAACCATAACAGACTAAACAAAATATTGTGGCATCCAAATCATAGCAAATAAATTAATAAAGCAAAGAAGAAGAAAAGAAGGATAAAAATATTGTGGCAGGCCGACTTTGACTTTGTCACATAAAATGAGACCAAGATATTCCAACTTTGACTTTGTCAACAACGTGTCGGATAGAGCTTGGCGGGTTTGCACACCAACGCTCGATATACAAGCAATGTTGGATACCCTTGGAATACTATTATTATTATTATTATCGAAAATATAAGCACAAAAGAGAGTTATGCGAATTCAACTTGACACAACTTAGTTTTAAAGATTTGAAAAGCCAATATAAGTATTTTTAGTCCTCCACTTATTTAAACAAAGTCTACAATATAGAAAAGATTTCATGGCCATCACCTAAGAATCTCCCTATGTACCGGTTACACTATTATCCCTCAAAATTAAACTTTTCATTATATTTCCTATTCGATCTAAGTTGAGAGAGAAAAATACTATCAACTGGCTAAAAATTGTAATCTTATTTCGTTGTATCACTTGAAAATGAGTCGTATTTCAAAAAAAAAATGGCATGTTACTACAGTCTAAAATGCATGATGATCCTACTTAAATGGCTGAAAATAAAAAGAAATAAAAACAAAAAATGAAAATGGATGAAATGAAGACTCCCCCCACACTTGATTGAGACAGTGTCCCAACTGTTTAAGGCAGAAAAACAAAAATAAAATGAAAAAATGAAAAAGAAAACTAAAAGAAAAAGAACGTATACCACCTGATTTCATGGTGGATGATCATGCAGATCGATAGAGTCATCTTCGTCATATTGCTCGAATTCCAAAAATGGTTTCAGTCGTTGCCTGTTTACTTTGAAGACTTTTCCATCCCTAGGATTTTCAATTTCAACCGCTCCATGAGGATATACTGTTTTCACGACATAAGGTCCAGTCCATCGAGATCTGAGTTTTCCTGGAAACAAGTGAAGTCTAGAGTCGTACAAAAGAACTTTTTGACCTACGTTGAATTCCTTACGAAGTATGTTTTTGTCGTGTTGGGCTTTGGTTCTTTCTTTGTAGATTTTCGCATTTTCATACGCCTCATTTCTTAATTCCTCTAATTCAGAAATTTGTAACTTCCTATGTGAGCCGTCTTTTTCTAAGTCAAAGTTCAAAAATTTTATGGCCCAAAGAGCGCGATGCTCTAATTCAAGAGGTAAGTGACAGGCCTTTCCAAAGACTAATCGATATGGTGACATCCCTAGATTGGTTTTATAAGCAGTGCGAAAAGCCCAAAGTGCATCAATCAGTTTTACAGACCAATCTTTTCTATTGGAATTCACGGTTTTCTCAAGAATTTGTTTGATTTGTCTATTGGAAACTTCTACTTGCCCACTCATTTGTGGATGGTAGGGGGTCGACAGCTTGTGTGTGATTGAGTATTTCTTGTGCAAGGACTCAAAAGCACGATCACAGAAGTGAGTGCCATTATCGCTAATGATAGCTCGAGGTGTGCCAAAGCGTGAAAAGATGTTTTCTTTGAGGAATTTGACAACAACCTTGTTGTCGTTGGTTTTGGTCGGAATGGCTTCAACCCATTTTGAGACATAATCTACTGCAAGCAAGATGTAAAGATTCCCAAATGAATTGGGGAATGGTCCCATGAAGTCGATGCCCCAAACATCGAATAACTCAATCACTAAAATGGGGTTGAGAGGCATCATGTTTCGCTTAGAGATTCGACCCGTTCTTTGACATCGCTCACATTTAGAGCAAAATTCGAAAGCGTCACGGAAGAGTGTGGGCCTATAAAAACCGCTTTGCAAAACTTTTGCAGCAGTTTTTCTTGCTCCAAAATGACCGCCACAAGCATGGTCATGTGAGAAAGAGAGAATACTTTGGTGTTCATGATCGGGCACACACCTTCGAATGATTTGGTCTGGACAGTATTTGAAAAGATATGGGTCGTCCCAATAGAAGTTTCGAATTTTCGAGAGAAATTTTTGTTTGTCTTGTTTCGACCATTCAGCGGGCATTTGTTGTGTGACAAGATAATTCACAATGTCAGCGTACCAAGGGGTGTTAGAGATCGAAAGGAGTTGTTCATCAGGAAAATAGTCATCGATTTGAGTGTCGTTATCATTTTCGTGCACAATTCGAGAGAGATGATCAGCTACGACATTTTCAGAACCTTTTTTATCTCGTATTTCTATATCGAATTCTTGAAGAAGAAGGATCCAACGAATCAAGCGGGCCTTGGCATCCTTTTTAGAAAGCAAATATCGTAGGGCAGCATGGTCAGTGTAAACTATGACTTTGGATCCTATGAGATATGGTCTGAATTTCTCAAGAGCGAAGACAACTGCCAAAAATTCCTTTTTAGTAGTTGAGTAATTCAATTGGGCCTCGTTTAAGGTTTTGCTAGCGTAGTAAATGACTCGAGGGAGTTTATCAATTCGCTGACCCAAGATGGCTTCAATTGCAAAGTCAGAAGCGTCGCACATAAGTTCAAAGGGTTGAGTCCAATCAGGAGGTTGAATGATGGGAGTTGTGGTCAAGAGTGATTTAAGAGTTTCAAAAGACGTTTTGCAATCATTGGAAAATTCAAACTTTACTTCTTTGGCAAGTAAATTCGAGAGAGGTTTTGAAATTTTTGAGAAATCCTTAATGAATCTTCTATAGAATCTTGCATGGCCAAGAAATGAACGAACACTTTGACAGACTTAGGAGGAGGTAAATTAGCAATCAAATCGATTTTGGATTTATCGACTTCTAGGCCATCTTTGGAGATGACATGACCTAGAACTATCCCCCTTTTCACCATAAAGTGACATTTTTCCCAATTAAGCACGAGTGATTTCTCCTTACAACGTTTGAGAACAAGTTCTAAATGAGTGAGACATTGGGAAAAAGATGATCCATATATTGAAAAATCGTCCATGAATATTTCCAAGAATTCTTCCACCATATCAGAGAAAATACTCATCATACACCTTTGGAAAGTCGCGGGGGCATTACAAAGACCAAAAGGCATGCGACGATAAGCAAAGGTTCCAAAGGGACAAGTAAAGGTGGTCTTATGTTGATCTTCTAAAGCAACAGGAATTTGGTTATAGCCAGAGTATCCATCGAGAAAACAGTAGTACTCATGTCGTTCGAGCATTTGGTCAATAAAAGGCAAGGGAAAATGGTCTTTTCGTGTGGCTGAGTTGAGCTTTCGATAGTCGATGCACACACGCCATTTGGTTTTGATTTTTGTTGGGACGAGTTCATTACTGTCGTTTTTGATCACTGTGACTCCCGACTTCTTTGGTACAACTTGTACCGGACTCACCCAAGTACTATCGAAGATGGGATAGATGATGTTATTGTCTAGACATTTGATTATCTCCTCCTTGACCACTTCTCTCATGTTTGGGTTTAATCGCCTTTGAGCCTCACGAGTGGGTTTAGCCTCATCAACTAAATGTATGCGATGTTCCACAATTGATGGGCTGATTCCTTTTATATCGCTAATTTCCCACCCCAAGGCGTCCTTATTTTCCCGCAAGATATCCAAAAGTTTTTCTTCTTGGTCCTCGGTAAGATCGGAGGCCAAGATTACGGGAAAAGTTTTTGAAGAGTCTAGGTGGGCATACTTAAGGTCTGGTGGCAAGGGTTTGAGGTCTAACTTAGGAAGTTCTTGTGTAACAACATTGGTCAACATTCCTTGGTTAGATTCAGGTGACGAAGTGTCGGAGTCGAGAATTTTGTTTAATTCAGAAATGTATTCGAGTTCGTCGAAATCGGAGTCGAAATTGTCAAGACATATTTTCAAGGCTTCAGAAGTGTCACAAGAGGTTTCATCAACTGTGGTTTGAATCATGTCAATCTCATCGATCTCAAAATCCCTAGGTTGCTTGTTGAGATTAAAGATGTTTAGCTCAATGGTTAGGTGCCCGAAGGAAAGTCGAAGCTGACCATTTGTACAATTAGTGACAGCATTAGAGGTTGCTAAGAAGGGGCGTCCTAAGATCAATGGTATTTGAACGTTGGGATTTGAGACAGGCTCTATTTCTAGAACTATAAAATCGACAGGGAAGTAAAACTGTTCGATCTGTATCAAGACGTCTTCGATAATTCCCAATGGCTTTTTGACAGATCGATCAGCTAGCTGAAGAGTGATGTTTGTTGGTTTAATCTCCCCTAGTCCAAGTTGACGATAGACAATATAAGGGAGAAGGTTGACACTGGCACCAAGGTCGAGTAGGGCACGAGAGATATGGGTGTTTCGTATTTTGCAATCAATCGTAGGGCAGCCAGGGTCTTTATACTTGACTGGGGCAAGATTCGAAAGAACAGAGCTTGTATTTGCAGTTAGAAAGGCGGTTTTTGGGACATTGGTCGCACGTTTTTGTGTGCACAATTCCTTAAGACATTTGGCATATTGAGGGATTTGTTCAATGGTGTCTAAAAGAGGAATGTTCACACGGACTTGTTTGAAAATTTCCAAGATTTTATCGAAATTTGCCGCTTTCTTCTTATTATTGAGTCTATGAGGAAAAGGAGCTACTGGTTTTTCGACTCTGTGATGAGTTTCATCATTCGAAGAAGAAGGTTTATCCAAGGGAAGAGAAGGTGGTAAGGTTGTAGAAGATGGAATGTTGGTATTGCCAACATTATTTTTCGAAGGTGGGTCGGGTTTGCCGACACTGGGAGAAGAATTGTTGGGATTGCCAACATTTGAGGAAAATGGAGGTTTAGAAGAATTGGCATTCGAAGCCAATGGGTGATCATCAAGATTAGTGATTGGGGTCGAGTTAGAAGGTTCGTCAGGGTCGTCCACATTATTATCAATCCTCTTTCCAGATCGAAGGGTTGTAATAGCGTTGACTGGATTTTGATTTTCGTCCTCACAAGAATTTACAGCACGAGAGTTATATTTTGGATTTACCTCAGGTTGACTAGGCAACTTTCCCTTCTCATGAGTTTTCATAAATTCCTTCATCATATTAAACATTTGGTCCATTTTAGCATCTTGCGAGTTTATTTTAGCTTCGTAAGAGTTCATCTGTTTTTCTAGATGCCCAATATCTTGTGATGGTTGAGAAGATTGAGATGATTGGTTTGATGATTGAAAATTGGGGTGCCTATAAGGTTGTTTGGATTGAGGATAAAGGGTTGCATGTGAGATGGGTTAGCCGAATTATTGGGGTTCAACCAAGAAAAATTTGGGTGGTTCCTCCAACCAGGGTTGTATGTGGATGAGTAAGGATTATTTTGAGCTATGGCATTGGCTTGGTCTTGAGAGTAATAGTGGGGTAACCCTTCTCCGATTTGAGGAGTTTGATTTTCTAAGGGAATTTGACTTGGGTCCACGACATGCACTCCTCTAGTAGAAGTACGAATGGGAACACGAATCGATTCCCACTGCATGTCCTTCTCAGAATAATCTTCTAAAAACCGCCAAGCTTCATCGGCTGTTTTAGACATAAAGTCTCCTCCACACATTGATTCTAGTTGAGTTCTAGTCTGATAGTTTAGCCCTTCATATGCAATTTGACATAAGTGATCTTTTAGAATTCCATGATGAGGGCAACTATATAATAGCTGGTTGAATCTCTCAAAGTATTTTGAAAAAGTTTCCCCCTCATTTTGATAAAATTGATTTATCTCGGTTCGGATTTTTAGAGTTTTATGGAAAGGGAAAAACTTTTTCAAGAATGCAGTGACAAATTCATCCCAACTTCTTATGGAATGTCGTGGAAGAGAATTTAGCCATCTTTTAGCGCTTTCAAGTAGTGCAAATGGAATTAGCCTTAGCTTGATCGATTCGTTAGATAATTGTTGCATTTTTGTTGTGGACGCATACAATTCCAATTCACTTAGAAATTCATAAGCATTTTCAGACCCAGTAAATTTTGGTACCCCTTGGATAAAAGAATGTTTTAGCTCAAAATTGTTTCTTTCAGCTGGTGGAAACACAATGACAGATGGTTGAACAGTCCTTGTAGGATAACATCGATCACGAAGAGACAAGGGTCTATCCACCTGGATATTGGGGTTTTGAAAATTTTGATTTATTTGATTTTGATCCCCGAAGTTTGGAAAATTTTGATTTACTCGATTTTGATCCAATTCGGTTGGAAAATTTTGGTTGATACGAGAACCCCTAGGAGAATTTTGTTGGCTGACACTTTTTTCACTCATTGTTGTTAAATGCAAGCACAGAAATTAGCTACAATGAAGTTTTCTGTCCTTATTGGCTCCTAACCCAAAATTATAAAGTGATGTGTTTGATTACTTAGATCAAAAGATTTCTCAGCCAGTTAACGGACAGGAGTTATCGGTGCACCAGGAATCACCCTAGCAATGCAGCTGAAGGTTTAAGTACCTTCAGAGTAACAACCGATATAATATTTACGAATCACCGTAATATTTATAAATGGTTATTTCTCTGCCGTAGTCTAGACACCAAGAAATAATTCGTTCCAAATGAATCAACTATCACAATATAATTAAGCCCTAGATGAGCCCGTGACTCCCTTAAGTCCAACGTCTAACCGTTATTATTAGTCAGGTTCTACGATGAAATGCAATTTGTGGGCTAAGGAAAGGGTGATGAAATCCCTCACCTTATGTGAATTTGGGTATTGCCCTTAATAGAATTAATAAAAATGCAGAAATAACAGCAATCACACAAAATAATTGCAGAAATTAAAAATTGTACATTCAAAGCCGCTGCCCGTGCAGAAATTTTTTACAACAATTGTCTATATATTTTTTTTCTTTGCGGCAGAGCACCTGTAGAGTTAAAAGAAATTTACAGTGGGGTATGGCAGTCCATTCGGAAGGTTTGAGTAGTGCTGGCGATTAAAAGTCACTGTTTGCAAATTGTTCGAACTTTGAATTCCTCGTTTGATTGCTTTGGTGCTTCGATTCTTTTTTTCTCTTTTTTTGTAAAAAGAAAACAAAATTAAACAAAAGAATAAAAGAAAACCGATTTGGCACTAAATCCAAAAACTATAAAAAAAACGAAATTGCTTGAGCTAAAAAAAATTATAGAACAAAACTAAACTCAACTACTAAAAGAAGAAAAAAAAACTAGGCTTTTAAAAAGAAACGGGAAGAGCTAAGGTTTTTTGCCAAAAACTTGATCGACGCTAGTCTATGAATTAGAAAAGCGCGACATTTAAATTAAATTCTGCAAGCATACAGGTGTGTAGCATACAGGTCGAATACAGGGAGGTGAATTAAATCAATTATTTATCTAATCTCTTGGGCGAGTTAGACAAAGCTTAGAGGTTGATTTTTTTCGCAAAGCAAAATAAAAACTGAAACTACGAAATAACGATGCAATTAAATTCACTACAGATTCGGATCTAATCGGATCTGTAGTAAATTCAACGATTAAAATAAAATAGAACACTGGAAATAAAATTGCAGAAAAGAAATCAACAACTGAAAATAAAAACTAGGATTACCGCTGAATCTAATCAGATGGTCAATCACTAGTAAGAAAATAGAAGCAATAGTAAACTGTGTTCTAGCAAATCTAATTGACTAGACAACACAATATGCCATGAAAATAAAATGCAGAAACTAAAGAAAAGAAAGCTTTATTAAAACTAAAAGAGAGTACAGAAGAATAGATGAATTTTTACAATGGTTACATCACATATTTATAGATGAGAATGGGAGAACCATAATTAGGTCTATGAATAAATGGGCCTCCTCATTCATGAATATCTCTTGCCTTCCTTGACTAACTTGATTGGAGAAAATCTGGGCATATCATGGTAAATATTTTCCATATCTTTCAATTTTCCCATGTGGCTTGATTGATAGAAGACTGCATCTAATTAATTCTTCCAAACAAGGACGCTTATCAGACTCCAAAGGCAATATAAGATAAAATCTTCAAAATTGATTTTTCTTCTTGGCAACAATTCACTTAGAAATTCTTCTAATTGAAATTGAATGATTTGAATTTAATTCCATGATAAGAATATGGCTATTGCTGAAATGTTAATTGGTGCACATCATAAATACATACACATGAATATGTGTATGTATATATATAACATAACACTAATCCAGATATTTCTCAAAGCAAAGGGCCAGTGTGAACGCGCTCCGTTCTTTGGCAAAAAGTGAGCTTGACGGGGTTCGAACTCAGGTCTCTCAGCACCAATTCCTATGCCTTTACCAGTGAGCTACTACTTCTTTTGCAATTGAAATGAATTTGATGTGAGGAAGTAGCTCTTTCTTGTAGTTGGCCTTTGATTTGAATTGAAGGAGGCATTTCTTGACATCCTGTAAAAGCATACAAAAGTAACCAAAGTATCATTTATTTATTTACAAAAGATAAAATATAAGAGCATAGAATAAACATTTTTCAATGTCAATCTGAATCCCATTTCCAATTAGTGCCCATGGTTTTGTTTATATATATATATATATATATGAGCATGAGATGCAAGCATTCCACTAGATTGATATTTACTTGTATTTGGACACTATTATAATATCAGAAAAGATATTGATTTCAAACTGGGTTGGGTTATCGTAAGGTAAAAACCGTCCGTGTTTATGTGTGGATTTGGTCTTACGATTATCCTTTTTCTTTCGAAAGGATTTTAACTCTAATATCAAGTTGGGTGATACCCTTAATGCTATGCGAGTTTTCATCACTCTGGTTCACCAGACTAACCCGGTGTTTTGTAAATGCTCGGGTTAGCTCGGGGTGTACAGGATCAGGTTATCAGATACTGTGAAGTCCAGAGACGAGGTGAAGATGTTCAGACATATGAAGTCTAGTATTTATTCCGCTGTGTATATGAGGACAGATTATCAAAACTGTCCAGATGTGTGTTGTGCTCTGATATTGTAAGTATTTTAAAGCTTTTAATAAAGATTTATTTCTGTATTATATGTTGTTCCGCTGGATGTGAGACTCTGTGTTGATTCTTCTTCTTCTTCTATTCTAACATTCTTTCTTTCTTACCTCACCCTCAAAATTCTTCCTAATAACTATCCAGTGTTTTCGGTGCTTGGAGGTCGACATGAGTACGGTAAAGGGTATTTAGGTTGATTTTCAGGGCTGGAAATCCTGGGTCGTTACATATACATAGTCACCAACAGTAAAAGACAAATCTCTTCTTCTCGAATCTGCATAGCTCTTCTGTCGGCTTTGAGCGGCCAGTAATCGTTTCTTAATGAAATCAACTTTATCCGCAGCTTCACGAATCATATCTGGCCCCAATACAAGTCTATTGCCAGGTTCTACCCAATAAGCGGGAGATCTGCACAGTCAACCATACAATGCTTCGAATTATGACATTTTCAGCGAGCCTGGTAGCTATTGTTGTATGAGAACTCAGCCAAATGCAAGTGGTCTTCCCGTGATTGGGCAAAATCAATAACACAAGCCCGCAATAAATCTTCTAGAATACGACTCACCCTCTTAATCTGACCATCTGTTTGAGGATGATAAGTGGTGCTCAAGTTTAGTTTGGTTCCCAATTCTGCTTGGAATGCTTCCCAGAATTTACTAGTGAAAATCGGGTCACGATCTCTAACGATGCTCATGGGAACTACATGGAGTTTAACAATCTATTTAAAATAAATCAGCGCTTGACTCTGAACAGTTGTATTCGATCTGACAGGTATGAAATGGGCGGTCTTCGTGAAACGATCTACGATCATCCAAACACTGTCATTTCCTTTCCTGGTTCTGGGCAAACCATCTATGAAATCCATAGAAATCTGTTCCCACTTCCAACCTGGGATTTCCAATGGTTGCAACAATCCGGCGAGTTTCTGTTGATCGCTTTTGACTTGCTGACAAGTAGAACATCGGCTCACGTATAAAGAAATGTCTCGTTTCATCGATCTGCACCAGAAAGTGTGTTTGATATCATTGTACATTTTTCTTAGTCCTGGATGGATACTAGGTTTGGCTTTGTGACATTCATCCAATACTTCTTTCCGGTGTTCAGGAATGTTTGGAACACAAATTCGGCCTTTCAACCTCAGAATCCCATCGTTGTTAACCTGAAAACTCGAGGGCTTGCCTTTTTGAATTCTCTCTCTGATCTTCTGAATGAAGTGATCATCCTTTTGAAGAGCAGATATATTATCAATCAATGAAAGTGTGACTATAAGACTGGCGATGATTACATTCTATCTGCTGAGTGCATCAGCCACAACATTGGCTTTCCCCGGAGTATATAAAATATCAGGATCATATGCCGCGAGAAATTCTAACCAACACTATTGTCTCGTATTCAGATCTTTCTGGGTGAATAAATACTTCAATGATTGATGATCAGTATATAATTCGAACTTCTCACCCAATAGATTGTGCCTCCAGATTTTCATAGCAAGCATGATGGCTAACAATTCAAGATCGTGAGTTGCATAATTCTTCTCATGTGGTTTCAATTGACGGCTAGCATAAGTGACTACTTGGTATCTTTGCATTAATACTGCACCAAGACATTCTTTAGAATCATTTATCCAGACTTTCAAGTCTTGATTTCCATCAATAATTGTTAACACTGGAGCAGTTGTCAGCATTGACTTTAGCTTTTTGAAAGCTGTCTCACATTCTGGAGTCCAATTGAACCTCGAATGTTTCTTAGTAAGCTTTGTTAAGGAACTGAATATCTTCGAAAAATCCTTAACGAACTTCTGATAATAACTAGCCAATCCGAGGAAACTTCGGACTTCTGTGGGAGTAGTTAGCTGTTTCCAATTCTAAATAGCATTGATTTTACTGGGATCCACAAAAATTCCTTCCTTTGATACAACATGACCAAAGAGTTTGACTTCTTCTTGCCAGAATATACATTTGGAAAATTTGGCTTTAAAAACATTCTTTCTGAGAATTTCTAACGCTTGTTCCAAATGTTTTTCATGCTCACTTTCTGACTTAAAGAAGATCAATATGTCATCAATGAAAACCAGTACGAATTTATTCAATACTTCTCTGAATACCCGGTTCATTAGATCGACAAAATAAGCTGGGGCGTTACATAAGCCGAATGGCATTACTAACCACTCGTAGAATAAGTTTGGACCTCTGAATGCTGTCAAAGGAACTCATTCTTCGGCAATACGAAGTTGATGGAAACCCGTAGCTAGGTCCATTCGTGAAAATACTTGCGCGCTATTCAATCAGTCAATAAATCATCAATCCACGACCATGGATATTTATTCTTTAATGTCTGCTTATTCAAGTCACGATAATCCACACATAGTCTGAGAGTACCGTCTGACTTTAGGACAAACACCACTGTTGCTCCCCAATCAGAGAAACTAGGTCTGATAAAACCCTTCCATACTAGCTGTCGAGTCTGATTGATTGTCTAATTCTTCTTTTTCCTTCAAGGTCGTTCTTCGAATAGCGTGAACTACTGGCCTTGCATTCAGAATTAAAGCAATCTTGAAATATATTCCCCTATGCGGAGGTAAGCTAACAACTTCTTCAAACACATCCGCATAATTCTTCACGACAGGAATATTTTCTACGTCAACCGGAGTATTCTCTATAACGACAGGAATATTTTCTTTTTGAGCAGGGGAAACATCCAGAGCTGACCAAAAGTCTTTTTTATCAGAATTCATACCTTCACATGGAATGGTTATATAGTCTCCTGATTTAATCTTCGCCTTAACGACTCTGTTGGCGCATTTAACTTCAGCTTCATATTTGGATAACCAATCCAATCCCAAAATAAGATCAAATTCTGTAAAATTCATGACGATTGCGATGGTATGGAACCGATAACGAGAAAAATAGACAGGCACCCCACAGACCCAACTAAGATTGAGGGAACCCCCAACCGAATTATGGACAGTCATGGGTGCTTTGAGCTTTTACAAATTGAAATCCTGTTTCTTAACCGATTCCTTACAACAAAGCTTCGCGATGCGCCTGTATCAAACAGTACTTTAACTGGAATGTCTTTGACAGTAAGTGTGCCTTCTAAAACATCTGGCCTTCCCTGACTAACTGAGGGTGCAGAAGTTTCTACCACTTCATTTACATGTACCTTTTCGGATTTCTTAATAACCGGCAATCCTTCGCAAGATGGCCAGTCTAATGGCATTGATCGCACTTTTTATTCTCTTGAAACTTGCCCTTGGATTTAAATCCACTCTTTACTCGTTTCTTTAAGGGGCCGCAATTTATCGCCAAATGCCCTTTCCGATTAAAGTTGGAGTAGGTGGCAGTTGTTACTGGTCCCTTCCCAGATTTAACCTTATTCCTCTTGACTCTAGGCTTCTTTCTGACCCCAGACGTCATACTTGCCTTAGGTTGTGTACTAGTCTTTGGGCTATCAGCTTCGAATTTCCTTTTGTTATTAGAACTACATTCTTCTTCGTCCTTCAAAAGGCCTTGCTTATCTAGATCTTCATACTGATAAGCCATGTATATCATTTCAGAAAAAGATTGTTGCACATGTGTAGTTACACTACTTTGGTACTTTCTTTGAAGCCCGTTAATAAACCTCAGATTCTTCATCTTTGGGTTTTGAATAAGATGCGGGGCAAAACGAGAAAGTTCATTGAATTTCTTATGATATTCTGGAATGCTCATATTCCCTTGTATCAAACAGTAGAATTCATTACTTAACCGCTCAGTTGCTTATGGAGGAATAAACCTTTCATTGAAAATTTCTTTGAATCTATCCCAGGTAATATTACCTTCTGGATTATCTCTAATAACTATATCCCACCAGATTAAAGCTTCATCTTTGAGTGCCCAAGATGTCGGTAATCTTTTCTAATCATCTCTCAGCTTTTAACCTTCAAAGATTTCTCGGCAGAACGCGTCCAGGCTTGAGTTTGAATAATAGATTCATTGCCCGAGAATGGTGATCCACCCAGATTTCGATACTTAATTAATAGAGCTTCAATATCTGGTTCTGACCTACCTCTTCTACTTCTGCCACTCATTTTTCAACGTTTGCAAATAGCAGACAAAGTTATAGGCCAACAGAAAAGGTATTTTTAAAGCATAGAGACATATACTTGAATGTAAATGTGTCTATCAGGGTGTATTTCATTTTGCTCCACTCATTCTAGGATATTACTGATCCTATCTGAAATGAGATATTTGCCATAGAATACTTCTGATTCTATTTCTGATGAGTTCGTTAATATTTTATATTCCAGAACTAAGCTTAACCAAAGCTCTGCTACCACGATGTGACAACCTTAAACCCCGCTCCACGGAGGCAAGGGTAATCTTTGGAATATAAGACATAAACAAATAACAGCAGAACAGAAATAAATAAATACACCAGATAATGTACAATAGAATTCACTGGATAAACATAACCATCAGAGTTACACAGTATACAGGATCATACTTAGTACAAAATACGGTTCAGCTTTACATAAAATGTCTATAGCGGAATCAAAACATAATATGTACAACAGGAGCTGGACAGCATAAAAGGAAAGAAATGATAGAATCCATCTTCTGCTCCATAGCTATCCAAAAAGAACCTGCTAAAACCTGAATACAAGGCTGCCCGTGTAGAAAATAGGGCACCCGAGTTTGCAAGTGAAACAAACTACGAGTCAATCATGGGACTGGTGTGAGAAATGTACTACTTCACTTATTTTATAATAAGGCCAATCACAGGACAACACCGCTAATGTAGAACGGGTTTACTCCATTGGATTGTCAGTGCTTAAAACCAATAAATCATTTAAACATCGCAATGCTTTTTACAAAAATGAAGCCCTTATAAGACTCAGTTCCCATCACACAATGCAACGCAAACCAGAGGATAGAGTTTAACCTTATAATGGCCAAAATATGCTTGATACGAATAAAACAAAAGCATTTGATATTATTACTAGTTTTTATATGTTTGAAAAACAATTTCAATTATAAGTATCAATCATAGACAGCATGGGTACCATATATCATGTCTCCACATATAGGTTTACAATCAAAACCGCTCGATGTCGTATTTGGATATTGGATTTCCGTCATGAACCAAGGAAAGGGATCGTCCTTACCGCTTCGAGATGCTCTAGCCCATATCTCAGGATCATAACGCATCGACCCTTGGATCATCAGGGTCGGTCCACACGGAGTGGATTAAAATGCCTGAACACTACGTCTCCTGCCCTATGGGGTGTTAACTGCTCACCAAACCATCGGCCCTGTAGCGACCGATATAACCGAGGCATCTCGCTAACCGTCATCCACATAAGTAAAATGCCAGGGCGTGTAGAACCCAAAACACCACTCCTAGCTAGAAGGAAATGCAGGTCCTCCCTGAGGTCCTCTCCTGTTTCTGGTCCATACTGGGGTGTGAGGCTCGTGAATCAACGCTAAACACAAAGCTATCCATTTACAGCCCTGCTTTGATCATCAACCACAAGGCTCTGCTTTTCAACAAAAGCCCAGATCACAGCATCTCTGCATGCCACACAGGCAATTCACGCCATGCAACTGATGTACATCAATCACACGGAATGAAATTCAATGTCGGACACACAATCCAATTACAAGTCCGTTCTGGGTCTGAACGAAACCGGAGGCACCTTATTCCTCTCCTATATGTCCAATACAGGAGAGAGGCCTTCGCATATCTGAACGATCAACAAGTACATCCGGACGACCACCACTGTAACCTCTTCAGGGCAGCAACTCCCATCAAAGGCATCAGTAGCCATCCATTCGATGTGAATATCCTCGGTCTGGCACTGTCTTCGTATCTTCGACTTCCAACCGTCGACCAATTATTTGAAATGAGAATTAACTCGGCTTTTTCAAATAATTCGCGTATATTTCGAATTTCAAATCAATTAATTTCAATGGTTAAATTATCTGACATCCATAATTCAGTTCATTAATGTAATTTTCACGTCAAACACATTCAACCATCAAATATTCAATGAACGGGTAAAATCGGTTTATTTCCATTCCATATTGTTTATAATATTTTATCACGATTTATCGCTATTTTTATTTATTTAAATATAGCCGATTTATTCAAACGACGCTTCAGTCCATATTGCGGCCATGGTGCTGTTTTTCTCCTGATTTGATTTACACATATCTGAAAATCTAAACGTTGGATCTTTAAAATTTTATATCACTGGAAAGATCTTTTTAAAGCGGACCCAACGGTTCCAGTTTTGGGAAAATCCGACGGTCGGATGTCCCGGTATGATCATTTAAAGTTATAATTTCAAAATACGAACTATAGCATCGTTATTCGATTTATTTTATTCACATTTATATATATATATATATATATATATAATCCATTCTGGCACTATTTTCGCAAAGATTTGAATTAAACATTCCAAAAAATCCAACCATTGGATCGTTGCAAAGTTGGTATCAATGGAAAGATATTTCCAAAGCAAACCCAACAGTTTCTATTTCGGGAAAATCCGATGGTGGTAAAATCATTTGAAATTACGGTTTCAAAATACGAACTGCAACTTCGTTATCCGATTCATTTTAATTATATTTATATATATATGTATATATATATATATATATATAATCCATTCTTCAATTTCAAAAACCATTTCAACTCATATAGGTGACAAAAATATATTTTTATCCAATCGATATTTATTTCAACACATGACTATTTTTAACAATTCATATATATAGTAAATATGTGATTTTATTGTCAAAACGGTTTATTTCAAACATGGTTATTTTATATACTTCGTACATACAATAAAATGTTATTTTTATTGCTCAAACTATTTTATTTCATACATTCTTTAAAAATGTTATTTTTATCATTCTAACCATTTTTATTTCATACATTCGATAAAAATGTTATTATTATCATTCAACCATTTTATTTCAAACATTCGATAAAAATGTTATTTTTATCATTCATCCATTTTATTTCAAAAATGAATATTTTCCAACGTATTAATATATTTCAATACATGAATATAAATCAAACACAGGAATATTTCAGAAAATTTTGGCAGCATACTGACAGGGAAGTTAAAACCGGCACCGTCCCGAGTGCGGCTCCTCGCTCTACATTAAAACCTCGCAGCTTTTGACAATGGGGATTTCAATATCAAGTTCATACGTAGACGAATTTTCCAATAAACTAATCCTATTGGGATTTCAACCACAATCAATCATATCAAATCAACTATTCGTAGTATTCACCAAATTTCACATCAACCAAATCCAAACAATCACAACCAATATATATACCGTCCATGGTCTACGGACGAGGGGAGTGTGTATATATATATACGTATATAAATATATTTCGATTTCATTTCAAAATCATTTCAATACCATTCATCGTATACATGATTTTTAATAACTTATACATCGCACATACAACTTATACAACGCTTATACATGAGGTGTACAACGCTTATATAACTCATACATCGATCGTATAATTTATACATCGTCATTCCATATCGTTTATAATTCAGAAATCTCACATTGGGTTCCACTCCTCAAAAAATTGTAGGAAGCTCTGAAAAATATCTGGTCTCTTCTAGAAGGTAGAAGACATCCACACAAGTCCAATGTCTCTTGTTTCACCTGATTTCGACAACATAGCAAAAGGAAATGATTTTTAGTGTGAAATCAAAATCCGTAGCACTTTAAAGTGCTATAATTCTTTAGAAAAATAAACAGCCGTTACCTTCTAAAAATGTTCGAAACTAGGTCAGAATTTTTCTTGCAATCCGCGAGGTTTGGTGACGATCAGAAGATGTCATGTGAAAGAGGGAAGAGAGGGGCGGCTAACGAGGAAGGTGGGGCCCAGTTCAACGTTGGCAATAAAGGGCGGTGGAGGTTTGAAATCCGTAACTTCGAGGGAGCAGATCTCTTCCACTGCTCGTTGGTAGGAGGTGAATCAAGTATGGATTTGAAGATAAGAGATGCTTTACAAATTTCTCAACAGGAGCTTGGAGTATTAGTGCGTGGATTTGAAGAAAACGTGGAGAGAAGGAAGAAGGAGCAGCCGCCGTTTTGATATGGGGGTTTCGCATTTGAAAGCGAGGGGAGAGAGAGTGATTCTATTTGGCCTTTTTTTTAAATATTTTATTATATTCGAAAATACCCCTTCCCTCATACGAACTCCAATCCAAACCCAACGACTGTCATCTCTAGCTAAATACCCCCATTCCGAACACAGTAGAATATGTTTCGTAAGCCCGTTCGACTGTTTTAGTCAGTTATTCTTCAAATCAAAATATAAAATATTCAAATATGGATTTGAACGTACATTTAAATTTGCCGGGGCCACATACTGATACCAAAAATTCCAGAAAAATAAATCTAGCTATGTTTTGACGATACGGTTCTAACAAAACTGATTTCATTGAATTTGAAGACCGTTTGAAAAATGGCCATTTTCTGGTCGATCCAATTTGACTAAAATCGATCAAACACATTTTCCTTTGCCACGCTCACATATTAACTCCAAAAATTATGGAATTTAGAACCTAGAAATAATTCGACATCCCGGATCCAATAAAAGTGGTTTCGTCGAAAACGGGGGTCGTATGCAAAATGGTTATTTTCAAGGCCTATATAAATTCCATAACGACCTTTCTGAAAATTCATTTGGCCATAACTTTGATTCCCGCTATGAAATCTCGATTTTTTAGATTCGTTAGAAAGATATTCATAAAAAGATTCAAATATTTTTGGTTTCACTAAAATCCGTTCTATTTTGCAACAGGTACAGTCAATCAAAGTTCGAATTCAAATTTTCAAACTACCGCGCCATTTCGAGCCTTTTTATAATTAAAATATATTTATTTTCCAACAGTGCTTCAAATAGACTTTTGGTTTTTATTATTTAAAATAATTTATTTTAGATATTCAAAATCCACTAGAATAGCCAGATTAAAAAAATTTAAATTGGTTCAGATTTTCCGGGTTGTTACAGTTTTCATACCTAAAACTAAGCAGTAATGTGTTAGATGTACCAGTTACTTGTTTATTCAAAATAAATTTATTTTTCTCATAAGTATCGATAGCTTGTTGTTTAACTTATTCGGATACAAATCAAGAGGCAATTCCTTCAATACATTTTCTTTAAGTAATTTGCTCCATGTTAGGGACTGTTACTAAGGAGGTAACATTTCAAATGTGTAGATTTATATGCGTTGAGTTCAAATCCTGGACTTGGAGGGAAAAAAAGTTCTGTGCTTCTATTTGATTCATATGGAGCTCTACAATTATTTTATGAAAATAAAATATAATTAGAACCAGAAGTTTAGGTCATATACACACACACTCTTGCCTTGTAATAACTAGTACACATGAATATCTTCCTAAGATGATAGTTCATTTTAGACACATAAATGTACATACATGTGCCCCTACATCTATCAAGCATATATTATTTATAAAACCAGAAGGTTCCCTTTTTAACAATGCTTAATGATTCGTGGATATTATGCAATAAAACAATTCATGCATCTATATATACATATTACATACAGTTTTGTACTTGAACTCTGTATGTCCATATTCTATGCAACTTTATTCCTTATGCCTTTTTATTTACAAGGCAAAGCATTCATATTTTTTGCAAAAATAGTCACTATCGGTGTCAAACTACCTTTTCCCTATAACTTTTTCCCCTAATTTCATACCTTTTCTCAATCTTGCATGCTACATTGATATATTCCGTAGTATGTTGTATTTTGACAAAAAGGACCCACCACACCAATACCCACTCCCCTTTTCTCTACAACTCCCCAATCAACCTCACCTGTTGGATTATAAGAACCACATCTTCGTATATGTTCAGTTTTTTAGATAGTTGACAGAAATAGTAGCCAATATGTAAAATTTTCATCTAGATAAGAGTGCTATTTATGTCCATACATTGCTTAATAAGGAATATCAAGGGGAAAAATTAAAGTCGGTTGCTGGCAGCAGCCGGTTGCAACTATTACAAACATTCACAAACTCTTGTATATATGAGCCATGAGATCACATAGGTCATATTCAAATAAAGAATATCTATTTTATTTTTGATGTCTATTCCAACAGAACGAAGTATTATCTTAGTTGAATTAACATAAAGGTTGTTAGTTGAAATGAATAATGAATCGTAAGCTATTTATAAGATGAAATTGATAACTATATTTCTGTATATCATGGTTTTCTAAAGGCCAAAAGATATCTATTATGGTATATTGGTTGTATCAATTATGTAATGATGTTTTATGGGTGGTTTATATACTATTTCAGATATTATATAACATACCACGTGGCAAATGAGTTTAATCCCACAAAGCAGGGTTCAAAAGCATGACATTTCACTTAATGTCGAAGTGTTTAAGTACTTGGGAAATGATGTTCATTTATTATGTAATGGTTTAATTGTTAATATCGCATGTATTTCATAATTTTAGACAGTTATATGTGTCGTATAGAATATTTCTATAACGTCTACATGTTTACCCCGTATCATATTTGTATTTACTCATAAAAAATGGGTTGTATAACAAGAATATTATCCACTAAACTAAGCTCCATGACAAATGAATAGGATGATAAAATTATGTAAATGGATAAAATCACATTAATGGCAGTTCATCGCATACACATTTTATAATTTTTTAAAGCCATCTTATTCCATAAATTCAAAAGAACGATCGAAAAGAACTTTTAGATCAAATCAGTAATGCATTATTCAATTTTGGATTCGGTACTTGTTTAGAGTCCAAAAAGCAATTTCAATTGGGTTTAATGGTCAGATTGAATGCACTTTGGTAATAAGTTTAGATCTTTGGGGTACGGTCAGAGTGTGAAACAAAGAATTCTCTGAAGATTTCTTTTGCAACCCATAGTGACAGATTCGCATCTTCTGCTACTTATATTTACTTTAGTTTTCTCTTTATTGAAACCTATAATTGAAGTAAGTATCCTTTTTGCATGATTTTCATAGTTGCAAATTATAATCTGAAGTTAAATATACTGAAGATGTTTAATTAAAGAGCATGCTCTTTCGTTAAATTTTCTCATTTGACTGAGCTATCTTCTACAATTCAATATTTCAGCTAATGAGGCATTTAGAAAAGAGTTTTGTTGAAGAGTTGTACAAATTATTTGCTAGAATATTTCATCCAAATTATTCCTTATAAAATTATCATTCTACATTATTCTATTAGCTTATCTCTTGCAAAAACAAAATGTGTAAATATTGGATCTTATGCATATTGTAACACAAATAGTTGGAAAGAAATTAAAGATCTATGTTTCTTGATTTTTTTTTTCTAAAAATCATTTTTTTCATCAAATCTCTCAAACTATTTCACAACTAAAACAATTATACTATCAATGATACCAAAGCAACATTTAGTCACGCTTGCTAACTTGAAAATAAATTATTAGTTAGCTCCATCCCTCTACATGACAACTCTTTTTCTCATACAATACTGCTTAGTTAAAGTTGACCGTATTATTATCCATGCATATATTTTTTCTATTTATATAAATAAAATCAAAATAAAAAGATGATGGTTCATCAATCATTCATATTTTTGGCTATGTTAGAGCAACTAACACCTACGGTTGTATCGCATTTTGGAGGAACAATTTTAAGCTAACCACGTAAAAGCTTACACATTCACATATGTCCTTTTAGAGATGTGTTATGAAACACTCCTTGAATTATTACCAAATTTTTTTTATAGTGATCTTCATAAGAATTCGATCTAAATACGAAACACCTCCTCTCATGGTTTTCTTGGCGTCGTCCCTGACCCAAACTAAACTATTAATACATAAACTAGTGTGAACCCGTGCTACGCACACGGGATGTAGTTATATGTATGTTGTAATAAAGTTGTCATATAGTATATCCACATATATGATATATTTTTGGAGTAATCCGAATATTTGATGTAACGACCCGGATTTTTCGACCATTTGAATTTGAATATTTAAATTGGTTCAAATATTATATTTGGAAATATTAATGGATTTAATATTGAATTCCAACGACAATTAAACGTTTACATTTAATTATAAACTGACCTCGAAATGACGCGGTAGTTCGTAATATTGAGTTTTGAAATTTAATTGAATATACAGAATTCGTTTTAAGTCGGAATTCTATGAAACCCAGAATGCATCGCTACCCTATCAACATACAACCCTTATTAAACACTTTTTTCAAAGCATCCAGCTGTATTAGTATCACATCCGTAAAATAAAAGAAGAACCATGTTAGCATCTGCTTCAAGCATACTATAACATCAATAAAAAAAATAAAGTAATTATCAAAATATTGATTTCTGTAAGCACCATACACATGAAGCAATTCACAAACATTTGTAACATATTAGTATTAGCTTCTCATTGGAGGCCAATGTAAAAATCTATGGAGACAGGGAGGAATCAACCTATCTATAATACCTTACAACTTGAAAAAAAAATTATACTTTTAATAATAATAATCATCAAATGAAAACAATGGTTTACGTAGACAGTTAAGCAAGTGATAAACTATTGAAAATCTTTGACCGGATACATGGCGGATCCAAATTCTATTTGCACACTAAGGAACAAAATATGCATGATGAAGACATTTACATGCTAAGGGAAACATACTGTAAATGCAATGTCATAATCTTTTAGAATAACTACAGTAGCATTTAAACGAAGACATCAAGCTGATGTAGCAACATTGTAAAGCTAAAAAAAAATTACATATATACATTGCATATTGGACAACGTGACTACATTGCTGATTATGGAGTTTAACCGTAACTTTGCGGTTCTCCTAAGCCTTTGTGATCATGGGGAAAAAAATTTCCTTCTCTTGAACAATTAAGATATCATCGTTTATAAAATCATGGAGGTTCGGATTGTGCAATCATTTTTGAACTTCTTCTTTGTCTACCTTAAATACTATCTTCCCAAGTTATACCAGCCTTACGTAAAGTTGAAGCCTACCAAGGCACATAATCAGGCTATCTACACATCCTAAGAATGCGGTACCCTATATATTGTTTTACATCATGCAGTCAAGTAGAAAGGAAAACACATACTAAGAATGCAGCTAAGGTTTGAAAAGATACAACTAAGCCTACCCTGTAGGCACATGCGTAGTCTTCCCCTTCGTCACAGCAAAAACATGAAAAGGAGTGAAGGCGTTGAAATAATAAATGAATCTTTTGATTTCTTGGTAGCCACACTTTTGACCGTGATGCCCAAGTATTTGTGCTACCCAATCTTCAACTCCATGCACCACAAGCTAACAATATGTGATCCCCAAACCGTCTGCATCTATAAATAGCTAGGCAGTTTCATCATCTCTAGAAAACAAAATAAAAACATATATATTTAGAAAGAAACGTGGGCGAAGTGATACACCGTGTGGGGGCTCGAATAATGCAGAAGGTAAAGTGTGAGTACTGGAGATGAAGATGGATTGTTGCATGGCGATGGGTAGTGCAACAACCCGCAAATTCTGAACCAATTTAAAAAATTTATTTTAGAAATTTTAATGAAATTTTAATAGTTAAAAAATTTATTATAAATAATAATGATTAAAAATATATTTAAATCGAAGTTAGAACGAAAATTTTAATTTTATTTATAAAAGGAGTTAGAAATAGCATGGTAGTTTAAAAAGTCAAACTTGAACTTTGACCGAATGTACAGGATGCAAAATACACCGGGTTTTAGTGAAACCAAAAATATTAGAATCTATTTAAATATATCTTTCCAACGAATCTGAAAAATCAAAATTTCATAGCGGGAATCAATAGTTATGCCCAGTTTAAAAATCAAAATAGTCGGTGTAGAATTTATATATATTTTAATATTAAAAAAAGCCATTTTTCAAACGACCTCTGTTTTCGACGAAACCAATTTTGTTGCAATCAAAATGTCAAATTATTGTTAGGTTTCAATTTTCATAATTTTAGAATTAATATGTGAGCGTGGCACAGGAAACTGTGTTTTGTCAATTTCAGTCAAATCTGATTGACTAGAAAATGGTCATTTTTCAAACGGTCTCAAAATTCGATGAAATTAGTTTTGTTAGAACAGTATCGTCAAAACAAAGCCAGAAATAATTTTTCTGGAATTTTTAGAGGTCGTATGTGGCCCCGGGGAATTTAAATGTAAGATTGGATTAATTAAATAAATGATTTAAATATTAAATTAAATAAAACAGGCTGAAGACATTCAATTGGGCTGGCGGGACCTAGCCCTTTAGATCCGGAATGGGGGCTAATGGGTTGGGAAGACTCCGGTTGGACTGGAATCGGATTAATTTATGATGTATGGATTTATTTGTAAATATTAAATTAAATAATATAAAAATACATCATCTTCAAATACCCTAATACCATCAATAGTAGTTGCCGCCTCTTCTGAATATATGGCCGAATTTGCTTCCATCTTCTTCCACTAAGATCTCCCTCTCCTCAACAAATTAAACCTCACTCATTTGCGAATATTAAGGAGATTTTCCTCCTCTATTTTTTCATACGGGTGGATCAACATCTAGAGGCTCGAATAACGAGGTGCAGAGCCCCAAAGTCGCGCCAGAACCACCACCGTACCCCCTTGGGCTCGATCGAGCTAAGCAAAGGTGGTCCCCCCGGTGCGCCGCTGGTAGCTCTCTGACGCGCCGCCTTCTGATCGTCCTCTGGTGTTGCGAATTGATAGCAAGGATCAACCCTAAAATTGAACAAAAACTTAAACCAATGGCCGTATACTGTAAAGAGGGAGAAAGGTTTAAATCCTTAATTACTTTGCTAATTTAATTTCAAAAAAATTATCAATCTTATTCAGACCGTAACTAAAGCATATGACAACGAAACTTAACAATTTCAGATTCAGTGTGATCATACGACAAAGATCTACAATCCTAGACAGAAAAGGGAAAATTCCGATCAGTCTGAAATTTTGATAAATTTGCGAATCCAAACCGATTGTGAAATTTCTAAATTCAAATATTTAATCAGTTTAATTATTTTTATCGTGATAAATAATTATATGTGTGTTAAGTAATTATGTAATAACCCGGAAAATCTGGGCCAGTTTAAAAATTTTTATTTTGGCAATTTTAGCGAATTTTGATTATTTAAAATGAATTATTTTAAATAATATCGATGAGAAATTTATTTTGAATATAATTCGAACGTATATATTCGTTTGAATCGACGATAGAATATAAATATTTATTTATATTTATAAAAGGAATTGAAAATGGCGTGGTAGTTCGATAATTCGATTTCAAACTTCAAATGAATGTACCGGGTGCAAAATAAACCGGATTTTACTGAAACCAAAAATATTGAATCTAATTGATAATATCTTTCCAACGAATCCGAAAAATCAAAATTTCATAGTGGGATTCAAAAGATATGTCCAGTTGAAAATTCTGAATAGTCGCTATGGAATTCAGGCCCTTAAAAATGGAAATTTTGCAAACGACCTCGGATTTCGACAAAACCACTTTTGTTGGATCCGCGATGTCAAGTTATTGCTAGATTCCAAATTTCATAATTTTTCGAATCAATATGTGAGCGTGGCAAAGGAAAACGCGTTTGACCAGTTTTAGTTGATTTTAATCGACTGGAAAATGGCCATTTTTCAAATAGTCTCAGAATTCGACGAAACTAGTTTTGTTAGGACCGTATCGTCAATACGAAGCTAAAAAATATTTTTATGGAATTTTCGAGTCAGTATGTGACCCCGGTAAATTGAAATGCGCGTTCAAATTCAATATATAGAGTTATATGTTGATTTTAACGGAAACTGATCGAAACGATCGAAGCAGCCTATGATACATATCCCATTGTATTCGGAATGGGGGTAATTAGCTATGGACGACAGGCGGTGGGCCTTGTTTCGAGGTCGAAAATAAAAGTACCTTTTTGAAATTAAATAGTTAAAAAAAAACCTCCTCCCTTTTCTCTTTGCTCAGACCCCCCTCCCCCCGTTTACTTTTCAATTCAAAAAAAAGGAAAAAAAAAGAAAATCGAATCGCGCCTCCCTCTCCTCCACCCTCCACCGCCGTCGTCAGCACCTGCGCTGCCCTCCCCTCCCCATCTTCCTTCTTTTCCCTTCCTCGTGCGACGTTGGAGCCCCCCTGCTTCCACCTCGCGACCGCAACCAAAACCCTTCACCACCGAAACCCTAGCACCGCCAGACCCCCCCTCGTACGCCGCGCGTCAGCTTCACCTCCGCTCTCCTACCACCGATGACAGCCCTTCCTCCTCCATAAACCGAAAGAAAATGTGAGTTTTTAATTATTTTATTTACATTTCCTTATTTATTTTCAGTTTTAAATATATAAGCGTGTTGAAAAACCTGATTTTCTTTATTATTTATAGTAATGATTCTTATAATGTTTTAATAACATAAAGATTTGATTTTTAACTTTATAAAGATGGGATTTTTAACTTTGAAAATATCGTATTTTTAAAAGTGAAAAGATCGTATTTTTAATATAGGAAAGGTGAGATTTTTAGATAAGTAAAAAATTCGATTTTTATATATTGAATAGCAAAGTAAAAATATGATTTTTATATATTGAACAACAAATTAAAAATTCGATTTTTATATATTGAATAGCAAAGTAAAAATTCGTTTTTTATATATTGAATAGCAAAGTAAGAATGTGATTTTTATATATTGAATAGCAAAGTAAAAATTCAATTTTTATATATTGAATAGCGAAGTAAAAATTCGATTTTTATATATTGAGTAGCAAAGTAAAAATTCGATTTTTATATATTGAATAACGAAGTAAAAATGTGATTTTTATATATTGAATAGCAAAGTAAAAATTCGATTTTTATATATTGAATAGCGAAGTAAAAATTCAATTTTTATATATTGAATGGCAAAGTAAAAATTCGATTTTTATATATTGAATAGCGAAGTAAAAATTCGATTTTTATATATTGAATAGCAAAGTAAAAATCCGATTTTTATATATTGAATAGAAAAGTAAAAATTCGATTTTTATATATTGAATAGCAAAGTAAAAATTCGATTTTTATATATTGAATAGCGAAGTAAAAATTCGATTTTTATATATTGAATAGCAAAGTAAAAATTCAATTTTTATATATTGAATAGCAAAGCAAAAATTCGATTTTTATACATTGTATAGCAAAGTAAAAATTCGATTTTTATATATTGAATAGCAAAGTAAAAATTCGATTTTTACATATGTAGAGAATACGGGCAAAGAAAGTGACAAGAGGCAAGAACGGCGAAAATTTCTACAAAGAAGAGTCGAGGCGTTGGATTGGCTATTCTGTGAGAACTCCTCACCTTTTATTTAATTTTCTAGTTGAAATATATACTAGGATGTAGACGGTGTTTAGTAGCACCCGACACCCGTCGTCCACAGACCATGGACGGCTTGTATGCTTGGTTGTTTGATTTTGATGTATAGTTGATTATGTGATGTGAAATGAAATAAAATATTTTATAGTGGAAAATATTTTATAATTAAAAATAGAATTTTTAACGTATATATGAAATGAAATAAAATAAACAAATCGGACAATTTGTTTATATACACACATTTGACTGATATTGATTGGGAAAAAAATTTACACATCGCCCAACTGCACAAATAAAATCTGTGTTTGATTTGTTTGAAACCCCACATGGGTATTAGGATGATAATTGACGTACACTAATCCCAATAGTTAGTTGTATGTCAATCGATTGATTGACAGACAGTTATGAGCGTTAAATATTTATATTTGATACTTATACAGTGTAGAATGCACTTGTTGATTATTCATCGTTGTTATTGTGTACATGTGGTGTGGAAAATCCATATAATTAACATTATATGGTAATTGATTGGGCCTCATTCCAGTTTTGAAATAGAAATATTTGAAAAAGAAATATTTGAAATAGAATATTTGAAATAGAATATTTGAAAATAGAAATATATGAAGCCGTGTTGATTAGATTGACGCCATTTTGACGTGAATGATATTTATATCGATTTCATTCATTTTATAATGAATATTGAAAGTGATTTCAAAATCTGATATTTTGAAAAGAATTGAAATTCGAACTGAAACTGAATAGAAATGAATTTGAATTGAAATTGAATATAAGTGAATTTGAATTGAAATTGAATATAAGTGAATTCGAATTGAAATTGAATATAAATGAATTCGAATTGAAATTGAATTGAACTGAAAACGAATAGAATTACAAATCAATTTGAATTGAAATCAATTTGAAATGAATTTAAAACGAATTTATAAGGAAAATTTCAATTTTGATTTTAATTTGAAATGAAGTTGAAATCGTTTTGAAAACGAATTTAAAATGATTTATATAATACGTTTTAAAAGGAAATCGACGAAGTGTATATTATATATATAATATATATAATATAATGGCCTGAATAGAACGCGCCACACCGCGACAGTTCGCGAATTTCGACCATTGACTTCGAACGGATATTGCAGGAGATCCGACCGTCGGATTCTCCTGAAACCGGAACCGTTGGTTTCGTATCGAAAAGATCTTTCTAATGAATATTAGAAATTTGAAATATAACAGTTGGATTTGGAATTATGTCCAAATCAAATTTGGAAAAGGTCACTATAAGTGCAGTTCGATGGCCGTTGATGGAAATCGATTGTACGAGCCTTGATAAAATTATTAAAAATATCAATAATTTGTGTAAAATCATAAGAAATGATTTGGGAAGAATTGGGATGAAAAACTCCATATTTGAAAAGATAAAAATTGATTTTTATCGAAATGAACTAGTTTTGAACTAGGATTAAAATTCTATTTATTTTTAAATAAATAAATTGGATTTGAAATGGTTTTGAAAATAACCAGATTTTCCAATAATTGCATTGGAATGGATTTGAATCGAAATTGTCTTTCGAATATTTCGATGTTGGATTTCGTGATTATACAAGTGTTGTTATGGAAGTTTGGAAGATATACAAATTTTATCGTTATGTCCAATACGATATTTGATGGTCGTAGAATTTGATATTGAATATAAGCCGATATATTTTCTATTCAGAGCCTTGTATTTGATATCAAATGTGATTTGGGTTTGTCCTGAATGGTGTCTTCATCAACACTGTTCTTGAACCCAGTTAAGAAAAGATTAAATCTTTTTATTTATATTTAATGAAGTCTAACAATTAAATGATATTTAATTGAAATTGAACTGGCATTGATTTTTGGGTTTATCGTGAACAGTGTTTTAAATAACACTTTTTCTTTAACCCGATAATTAATGGAATGTGATTTTGGGTTTATCGTGAACCGTGTTTTAAATGACTCTGATTCTTTAACCCAGTTAACGATTAAAACTAAGTGGAGTTTTAATGAATCTTCAATAAGATTGAAATGATCGAGACTGGAGTATCACCAGTTTTGCTCCAGGCGATAGTTAAATCTTTAATTAGATTTGAACGTGAAATGGTAATTGAATTTACCGATAACACTGTGGTGTTAGATATGAAGTATTACCAGTTTTACTTCATGGGATGAATAGGTTAGGATTGGGAAATAAAATATATGATTACTTCGGTGTGGTTTGCTAATCCCGACTAGTTTGAATTGATATTCAAAAGAAGATTAAAGAATATTCTGAATTGGAATGAGGCGTATGTTGTGTTTGTGTAACACTTGTTTAATATATACGCGAGTTATCCAGAAAGACCGGGTTTATCCCATTCTGAATAACTGTTTTGACGTGGTGTCGAAGATGAAGACGGTGGTTGAAGACCGGAAGTCTTCACATCATTTGGGTGATTACTGATGATCTTGATTGGGCTGTACACTCAAGATGAGGGAATCATTCGGTGGTCGTCCAGATGTGCTTGGAGATCGATGGATATGCGAGGAAAGTGCCTCCAGTTTTGTTCAGACCCAGAACAGATTTGTAAATGGACTATGTATCTGACATTGGATTTTAGTCTGTGTGATTGATTTCTATTAAATATATATCTGTTTGGCAGCGGAGAATTTATTCTCTTGCTTAACGCCCTTCTCTGAGACGTACGAGCTGAGGGGTTATATACAGATGGATATCAAACGCATAGAGTGAATTTCCTGTGTGGCATGCCTAAGATGCAAATGATCAAGGCTTCTGTTGAAAAGCAAAGTCTTGTGGTTGATGATCAAAGCACCGCCTGTGTGGCATAGCTTTGTGTAACGTGAATTCGCGAGCCTCACACTCCGGTTGTGAACCAGAAACGGGAGAGGACCTCAGGGAGGGCATGCGTTTCCTTCTAGCTAGGGTGGTGTAAATGACCTACCATCCCTGACATTTATATACTTTTCACATGTGTGGTTGTTGCTGTTGTGAGGCGCCTCGGTTAGATCGGACGATCCGGGTCCGATGGAGCCATTCGTTGGCTCATTTACGCCCCAAAGGGCGAGGAAACGCAGTGTTCAGGCATTTTAATCCACATCGGTGGAACGGCCCTGTCGCTCCAAGGGACGATGCGTTCTGTTCCTAAGACATGGGCTAGAGTGTCTCGAATCGGTTGAGGACTATCTTTTGCCTCGGTTCATAGATGGAAATCCAACTTCCAAATATGTGACATTTGCGGTTTTGATTGTAGAGCCAAGTATGGCGACATGATATATGGTACTCATGCCTCCTATGATTGATATTTATGATTTGAAGTTGTTTTATACACTATGCACTTATAATAGTATCAAATGATTTGTTTTAAACGTGCTAAGCATGTTTGGCTATTTTAAGGGAAAACCCTATGCCCCGGCTTGCGTTGCATTGTGTGATAGGACCTGGGTCTTATAATAGCTTTATTTTTCTTTATTTAGCATTGCGTTGTTGTTATATGCACTGGTGTTCTTGGGAGGAAACCCGTTTCGTGTTATACGGCGTGGTCCCTTGATTTACCAAACTTTAAATTAAAGATTAATAACTGTTTTAGTTCTCACACAGTCCCATGACTAACCTGGAGTTTATTGTTTTAACCTAAACTCTGGGTGCCCTTATTTTCGACGCGGGCAGCTAGTAGTTTTGGTTTTGCAGATTTATATCCACAGGATCCTAGTTTACAGCTGGAATGATATCCGGAAAGCTTTGTATCCGTATATCTCCTTCAGTTGTGTTTTGTATTATTTCCGCTGCGATGTATTTAAATGTAATTTAAATCTCTGATATTTCTGTGAAATATTTATTCGTACTCTGTATAATCTTGTATTCTGATGGAATTGTTGTAATATACAATGAAATGTCCTTCCGTCTGCATTCTATTTTGTCGTGTTCTCAAAACAATCAGGCGTTTCAAATGGTCTGGGTCAGTTTAGCGACTGATTCGGATCGAACGAGATTCCCGGTCGTTTCATTTTGGTATCAGAGCCTTGGTTTACCAAGCTCAGTGAACAAGACACATTAGAACCATACGAAAGAATTCATCAGAAACTGGATTAGTAATATCCAACGGGAATGACTCGTTAGAGATAGGATCAGTAGTATCCTAGAACGAGTGTGAAGAGTATGATTTTAAAGTGAAAACAAATTTTGTTTTGAAAATTTAAATCAATTATTCCTATTTGATTATTTATTTGTATTGATTTGGACCGTCCAGTATATAAAGATTTTGCATATACGCCTTGCAAACGTGTATTTGAAGTTTTAATATACTGGATGTTAGACCAAAAAGTGGCTCTAACACCCAAATTGATTAAAAGCAAAATGAAATGAGAACAAAAATAAGAATAAACACACAGGATTTATAGTGGTTCGGCGAAGAAATGCCTACGTCCATTTGTCTTTCACTATATTCAATGATTTAGTTGCAAATACAATGAAATATTCACTTGATTTCTCTCACAACTCACTTACAATCACTCAATTGTCTAAAAACAAATGATGAAAGAAGAATTGGATTTTCTGGGAGTGCTGGAATTCGGGTTATGAAGGTGTTTGAATTCTCAAAGTGCCAGAAAAAAGATCCTTTTTCTTTGTCTCCAGACGGGGTATTTATAGGTGAGAATTTGCTCAGAACCCGATCCGGATCGGAGCCACGTGTCATTCATCCCATCAGCCTCGGGTTCGGATGAATTTCTATGTTAACAACGCATCAGAGTAGTGGACGTTGAGGGTAGGAACTGGTCACAGCCGATCCGAATAACCACGCACTTATGCAGGAGAGTGACGTGGAAGACAGGCTCGGGTCGGAGGGGTATGCACAAGGGGTTCGGATCGGAGTACCCGATCCGACCCGGATTGACTTAGGACTAATTCCTGTGTTTACTCCGCTTCGCTCAGGTCTATTGCTCTCCGCTCCAGCTGGAAATAGGTTGATCTCCGATCCGAACAGATGTGCCTCTCTAATTCCCACAACAATAGCTCACCGATCCGAACAGCTGACTTTATCCGATCCGAAACGCTATACTGCTCCGATTCGACCCGCTTCAGTGTTTTTCAAGCTCTTCAATATTTCACATCTTGACTTTGTGTTGCCCAGTTCACAAAGTGGGCTAACATTTTGCCCCCTCAAAGGATGCTTCTGTTGGAGACGGAGCATGCTTTGATTATCATTGCACAACGCTCTTCGAGGCGGTTTTTCTTTTGATTTCAATTTAATTCGTTGCTGAGCTAAAGAACTCGGTTCGGTTCGGATTCCGATCCGAACAAATCCCTTCTCCTTTCTATTTTTCACTGGACTGTTGGGCCAAGCTTCGCTTTTGGGCTGTCCATCCGATACGAACGAGAATTCTTCTACTGGGCTGCCGATCCGAATGGGGAGATGAATAGACACTCTTCTCTCCTATATAAACACTGCCTTCTTCCTCCTTTCATTTTTACTGTTTCATTCCCGAAGTTCTATAAAACGAGATAAAAAACTCAATTCGTGGAACATCAAAATTCTCCTTAATTCTCGAAGTAATTACATCGGTAGGTTATAAAACTTCGAACAATTCCTTCTTTAATCATTCTGGAGTCGGATTCGTGAGCGATTAGGATGATTTAAAGTATGAAACTCTGATGACCTTGCCACCGTGACCCTCCCCCTCATCATCGTCGCCAGTAGACTCGTCGCCATCTTGAGGTTGGAACGGAGGGGATGAGAATCCGTAGTTGAGTGCACCAGCATATAATTGCTTGGAAATTGGCCTTGGGGTCGGTTAGGGAAGAAAGAGGGTGAAGGAGAAGAAGAAGATGATGGAGAATCGGTTCGGTTCGGAGGGACATGAAAGTTGAAAAAAATGAGGGAAAGAGGAAGGGAGTTCAGGAGGTCGGACCGGGTCGGGGCAAGTAGAGAAAGAAAAAAGAAAAGAAATACAGGAGATCGGATCGGGTCGGAGCAAGTATTTAAGGAAGGGGGAAAGGGAGCCTGCCTAACCGGATCGTGTCGGACCACAAGATAAAAGGAGGAGAAGTATGACTATGTGATCCGATCCGAACCGTTAGGGGACTCTTCCTCCGAACCGATCCGATTTTGATTTCTGAGTTCCACAGTTTATCCAAGCCCAAGTCGAGACCGCACCTCCGATCTGATCCCCATGAACGCACCCGAACCGAACCGAAGAGCAGTTCACCTCAATATATGAAAACTTGTTTAATGGCCCAATCAACTTTTGACATAATCTTCAACCTAATGGACAGTTAGGATAGTGCCTTGCGAAAGTAACTGGACACCAAGAACTACTTCAACGCTTTATATTTTGCCAAATCTTTTCGTCGCACCTTTAAACATTTACTCTGCACTTTCCATATACATTGTTTACACTTTAGTTTGCACACATGCACGGGGGGATACGGGCTAATTTTCTCTAATTTGTGCTATTGCTTCTTCAATAGTTTTATGACCATGAGACCCAGACGCTCTTCCAGACTAGCTAAGAGGAAAGAAGCCCCGGAAACCTCTAACAAGATTACTCTCGAGAACATATCTTCTCCGTCGGATCCAGAATGGGATAATGAGGGTTCAGACTACGACGTCGGAAATCGTGAAAGCGACGAGGTGTCTTCAGAGAATGAAGTTTCTCTAGGTTTTGAGGAGGAAGGAGGGATTGGTGACGACCGGGCCCCTGATGAATTTGAATCGGCTGTCATATTGGAATCTCCTCCAGATTCCGTTGAATCAACAATCGACAACGACCGACTTATCCAAATTTGTTTGAAATATGGGATAATGAAAAGAGACACTCTAGTGCCTTCAAGCTCTGACCGTCCCCACAACCCTCCAGAAGGATATATGGCGGTCACTCGGTTGATGTGTATGGTCGGCGCTATCCCTCCATTTTCTCCCTTCATTGTTGACTTTCTAAGACAAATGCGGATTGCCCCCATGCAGCTGCATCCCAATTCTTATGCCTACTTGCACACTTTATACATAGCATACCGTGAGATCTTAGGCACAGAGCTCACGTTCGATGACGTTCATTTCTTCTATAACTTCAAGCATCGAACTCGAGAGACTCCATCTTTCTGCTATTTTGAGTCTGTTCCTAAGAGGAAGATAATCTCGGCGCCATTCAGCAGTAAAGCTGGAGATTCCAGACTGGAATGGTTCTATGTGAAGCGACAGCCTGGATGTGCCAGGAGGTGGACAAAATCAAGTAAAGCGCTGATTTTCTAAATCCGGGCTCTATACACTCGAGTCATCACCTTAACTTGTTTTCCTTTTTGTTTGCAGTCGATAATCCAAAACAAATATCAGATCAGGTGTTCTTTGACCGGATGCACCAACTTCTTAATGGCGATCAGAAATTCTTGACTATCGATGAAGTCCTTAAGGGCGAATATCTTCACTTTCATGGGTTGTTATCCGTTTTTCGTAGTATTGGTCATGGGACGGCTCCATACGTATATATTCCTCCAGTGGATGTAGTCCCAGAGACAGGAGAAGGCTCGGGAGTTCCTACAGTGCCTCTTCAAACTTCACCTTCTCCATCTTCTACTCAGGATGACGAATTGGCTAACCTGGCCGAAAAGCATCGTGAAGGATATACTGCCCCCGAGGAGGCTACTTCTCTGGAAAATTCAACATCCTCCCAAGAGTCGCCACTTAATGCTTCCGAGGGAGATGTCCCTAGTACTGATGACCCAATATTTCAGGGTTTGGGGGATCTCCCCTTACCTGAGACTATATATACTTCAGAGGATTTTAGGAAGGATCCTTTAGTCTTCACCTCTTCTGAAGAGACCACTCCTGCTAAGGCCAAAGAGCCTGCCCGTACTAGTCTAGCTTCAGACTCGGGTTGGTTGGGGGGAAACACACCACTTAGGACACACTTTATGCAACAGCATTAGCATTCATTGCACCTCTTTCTCCGTGAATCCATTGATTCTGAATTTCATTTGTCTTATTGTGCAGGCACGATGTCTCGATCTTACTATGATATCAGGAAGCTTCGCCGCAGCATGTCTAATCCACCTTAGGATATCGAGTATGATCGCCGCGATGATCGCAGTAGGGAGGAGAGAAGGCCTTATGATCCCTATCGCTCTCGACCCTCACGTTCTCGCTCTCCCGTTCGGTCGGAACAACAGAAATACAAAGGTTATCAAAGCCGTAGGGAAGAGGACAGGCCACAATCGAAAGACTCCACCTCTTCCCACGAAAAGCGCAGCAGAGAGAGAAGCCCTCAAAAAGATACTGAGTCTCGAAGTAAGCGCAAGGTCCCTGCTACTAAACGACCTAGGACAGACAAAGAAACTACTGAATCCTCCACACACAGGGTCACTGAATTGACGATCCCCGCTCCTCCCCCCTAGATGCGGAAACTGCACTAAAGCGGGCGTATTTGGAGGAGAAATTTCCCTAACACTACTTCGAGACTTTGACTTTTTTACCTGCCCTTGAAACTATTTCTTCTAAGTGGGAAGATGAGGCCAAAGCAAAGATAGACGCGGTTGAAAAACAGTATTCTGAGATGTTTAAATATTCAAGCAATCTTTCCAGAATTATCCGTACTCTAATCACGAATGCTGATTCAATGCAAAAACCCGCGGAAGAAGATGCTAAGGCCTTAAAGAACCTTGGTAAAGATTTGGACGACACACAGGCCCAGCTTGCTATTGCTCAGAGGGACGCTACCAACTTCAAGCAACAATTTGAGGATATGCAAAAACGTTATCATGACTTGCTTGAATCTCACACTCAAGAGCGTTCTGAGTTAAAAAAGCAAGCTGATGATGCTAAGTCAGAAGCTGCTAAGACACGCCTTGCTTATACTGACCTCGAACGGAAAAATGCCGAGTTAGCAAAGAGGAATGCTGAACTAGAAAAGAAGAATGCTGACTTGGCTTCAAAGCTATTGGAGGCAGAGAACAGAGTTGCCCTGGCTGAGGGCAATGTTGAGTGTGCTATCAAATCTGCGGAGGAAGCCCGCAAACAACTGTCAGAGGCGGAGGCTGATATTCAGGGTTTTGGTGAATTAATGATTGAATTCTTCGCACATATCATTCGTCGCCGAAACATTTCTTGGATCGAGGATTATCCATCCACTCTAGCTCAAGTATGGAATTAGATCGTCGAGTGGGAAAAAGAGGAGCTCAAGGTCGATTCCATCGATGAAGATAAGCTAATGGAGAAATACTTGAGGGATGATGAGCCGGAACGCCTAGCTGAAGGGCGCCGCCTCATCGCTGAGGCCATGGAAGAAGAGAGACGGAAGTCTAAACAGAAGAATGTTCTCGAAGCTGGTTCCTCTTCTGCTGCCCCTGCAACTTCTGAAGTAGAGGGGTATGATCCTGAAAATCCGGGAATCCCCCGAACAACTCTGCTATCCCCTATTCCTGAAATAGCATCAGAGGCAGTAGTTACCCCTGCCGAGAAGTCTTCGGAAGGTATCCCTACCTTTTCTCCTCAATTTGTCAAGGCTATTTCTACCTTTCGCCACGTGATTGAGCAATTGATGAAAAACCCATTGTTTTCGCCTGAGTTGATAACTGCTGCTTCTCATTCTGTGTATTGAGCCATCCGGAAAGACAGATGTGACTCAGGGAGCCACCGCTGGGGTAGAGCCTACGGAAAAGGCAAAAGGAGGGGAGGACAAGGCTGCTCCTATAGACTTGGGAGAAGGAAGTGAGCCGACTAAGGACGACACTCCCCATGATGAAGAAATGATAGCAGCTTTAAAGGATGATGGCGGTGACGGAGGTCATGAGGAGGAACCAGAAGTTGCAATAGTCGGGGAGTCAAAAAATGCTGATGATGTTACTTTGGCTGCAATGAAAGATGATCAAGACAAACGCTTGCAATTAAAAGCCGAAGAACTATACCCTGAAGCCCTCAAGCCCCTCGCAGTTGTGGATGCGGGATCAAGGTTAGTTGTTAAGCTCTCAACTAGATCTATTACAGAGGAACTCGCTAAAAAATCTTCTCTTGATTCCAGCGCTCCGCCTTCCGGGAAGAAGTCTACCGGTTCCAGCACCGCATCTTCAGGAAAGAAGAAATCAAAACAAATCTTGACAGAGGCCGAGAAAGAAGCAAAGGATGCGGAGAAAGCCGCCAAGAAGTCCAAGGCTCACTCGAAATCTAAATAGTTGATTGCCTTGTGTCGTTTTAGCATTTAGTGAACCAACAATTGCTGCTACAAGAGCGGCTCTTGCACCTTCTTTTTTAGCTACTCTCCTGTACAAATTCATTCATTCGTAAATAAATAAAAAATAATTCATTTTATGCAATGTCTGTTTGTCAGTAGTTCTGCACTTATGTAAAAATGCATGTCTTATTATAGTTATGAAATGAAGTTACGGAGGGAGGAAATATGTGTATACATATATGTCCCCAGTCAATTCTCACAAATTATTTAATGCTTAATCAAGCAATCTGAATGCTCCCGATTTTCTGACGGGATAGCATTTCCTGTGTCGTTAGTGCCTGTCGTTTTTTCTGGCATTTCTTTTATACTCTCCTGTCTTATACCCAGGTTAGAGTTCTAACTGAGGCGGTCCCTTGTCTGGGTGCACCTTCATGCCTCAGAGGACGTCGTCTCCCGTCCTTTTATACTCTCTCTCTTTCTGGAGAGTTAGAGTTCGAGCTCAGCAATCTATTCATTCCCCGGTCTTTCAGCGGGGAGAGATCTCTTTCTCAGCGCTCAGTCGGAGACGCTTTTATACTCTCTCTCTCTCTCTCTCTAGAGAGTTAGAGTTAGGGGAAGAATTTCTTTTTCAGTGCTCAGTCGGAGACGCTTTTATACTCTCTCTCTTTCTGGAGAGTTAGAGTAAAGAATGTCGTTTTCTCATTCTTTTATGTCTTGTCGCACAAATAGTCGTTGTGCTTTTTCTTATGTTTAAACTGTCTTCAACCTTTTCAGGTTTTGAATCATCCTGTATTCCATAATCACAACAGAATAATCGATGAATGTATATATATAATGCTTAAAAGTAAATAACACACAATATTTTTATAGTGGTTCGGCTAAATCGTAGCCTACATCCACTTTATAGTCCTTTATTCATATCGTCAGATTTTCCCAAGGCAAGTCGTGCCTTATTACAGAGTTCATAAGAAAAATAACAAAGAGTACAACATTTCTAATCCAAATATCGCATTAAGTGTTGGGCATTCCATGCTCTAGGGACTTCTTCGCCATCTAAGGTCGTTAACTTGAAGGTTCCTTTTTCAAGTTTCCGTTGGATGACAAAGGGTCCTTCCCACTTTGGACCGACGTAAGGAAGGGGTGGAAAGACTCTCTTTAGCACCAAATCTCCTGGTTCAAAAGTCCTGAGGCGAACTTTTTTGTTGTAATAGCGTGCGATCTGACGTCGATGTCTTGCCGCATGCAAATCTGCTTCATCCCTTTTTTCTTTGACTTCATCAAGAGACTCAAGTAAGAGTGCCCGATTCGTCATCGGGTCATAATACGTCACCCGGTGGGAAGGAACTTCCATCTCAACTGGAATTACTACTTCTGAGCCAAAGGAGAGAGAGAAAGGGTGTGACCAGTAGCCGTCTTAAATGTTGTCCGATATGCCCACAAAGCTAGGGGCAATTCGTCAACCCATTTTACCTTTGCACGCTCTAACCGTTTCTTGAGGATGGATTTTATTATTTTGTTTATTGCCTCAACTTGCCCATTCGACTGCGGATAAGCAACCGCAGTGTATCGCTTGTCGATCTTATACTTCTGGCAGAAATTTCTGAATTCAGTACCATCAAACTGGGTTCCGTTGTCAGGTATAATGGTCCGTGGGATCCCGAACCGGCATATAATATTTCTAACCACGAAACTTATCACCTTTCTTGCCTTGATTTTGGTCAAGGGCTCGGCTTCCACCCACTTCGTAAAATAGTCCACGGCCACTATTGCATATTTTGCTCCTCCTTTAGCAATCGGTAGAACTCCAATGATATCAATTCCCCACGTGGCAAATGGCCAAGGACTCACCATTGATTTAAGTTGGGTCGACGGTGCTTTGGGGATTTTGGCGAATCTTTGGCACTTATCGCAGCGTCGTGAATAATCAGCTGCATCTTTATTAATTGTGGGTCAAAAGTATCCGTATCGCAATATCTTTTTCGCTAAAGTCTGACCTCCCGTATGGTCTCCACACTCACCTTCGTGCACTTCTCTTAGTACACGCTTGATGTCGTCGTGTGCTATACATCGTAACAGGGGCATAGAAAATCCCTGCCTATAAAGAATATCATCTTGTATGACATATCTGGTAGCCTTGCGAACTATAGCCCTTTTCTCACTCTTCTTTGACGGGAGTGTCCCATTCTTAAGGAAGTTTTTAATTGGGGTCATCCATGACTCCTTCTCCGGTTCCGCTTCAAAAGCGAACTCAATTTCCATCGACTCAAAGCTTGGCGATTCCAACGTTTCAATTGGAATTATTTCAGTCTCTTCTGGATTGTCGGAGCTAGCCAGCTTTGCCAGCCTATCTGCCTACTGGTATTCGGCTCTCGGGATATGTGTTATATTGTACCGTTCCAAGTTGCTCAATGGCTCTCTCACTTTCCTGAGGTAGGCAATAAGTCGAGGCCCTCGAGCCACAAACTCCTCTCGCACTTGGCAAACAACGATTTTAGAGTCATAGAATATGTCCAACATTTTTATTTCGAGGTCTTTAGCAAGCTTCAGCCCGGCAATCAGGGCTTCGTATTCAGAGTCGTTGTTAGTCGTCGAGAATTCTAATCGTAGAGCGTAATATAACGACCATCCTTCAGGAGTGACTAAGACGATTCCAGCTCCGGACCTTCGGTCGTTCTTAGCTCCGTCTGTGTATAGCTTCCATGGATCTATCTTCAACTCATCCTCGGATTTAACCACTCTGTCATCGATTACTTCCTCCTCTGGGATGGTGAACTCCGCTATAAAGTCTGCCAGAGCTTGCCCCCTGATCGACTTTCGTGGTTGAAAATTTAAATCAACTGACTTAATTCTATATTCCATTTGATCAACCTTCCCGATGCTTCGGGTCTCTGCAACACCTGCCTTAGGGGCTGGTCTGTGTATATGGTTATGGGATGAGCTTGGAAATAGTGACGAAGTTTTCGGGATGCGATTAGGAGGCTGTAAGCGAGCTTCTCAATCTTTGGGTAGTTGCGCTCTGCCGCTGCTAATTTCTTGCTTACATAATACACTGGCCTTTGTACTTTGTCTTCTTCTCGAACCAGGGCTGTGCTAACAGCGTGAGCCGAGACTGCCAAGTAAACAAACAATTCTTCGTGATCCACTGGCTTTGACAAAATCAGCGGTTTCTCTAGCATTTCCAATAAATTTCGAAAGGCCTCAACACAGTCCGGAGTCCACTCGAAGTTCTTCTTTCCTCTTTTAGTCAAATCAAAAAAGGGGACGCATTTATCTGTGGCTTTAGAGATAAATCAACTCAGCGCAGCTACTTTCCCTGCAAGACTTTGGACGTCTTTAATTCTCCTCGGCTCTTCAATGTTTCTAATCGCTGCTATTTGGCTAGGATTGATTTCAATTCCTCGGGAGCTCACAATAAAGCCTAGGAACTTTCTCGATGCCACTCCAAATGAGCATTTCAAAGGATTCAACTTCATCCGATACTTTCGCAGGATACCAAACATTTCCGCCAAATCTTGCGTATGGCTGGAGGACTGTTTCGATTTGAGAAGCATATCATCCACATAAACTTCCATAGTCTTCCCTATTTGATTATAAAACATTCTGTTCACCAAGCGCTGATAAGTGGCTCCGGCGTTTTTCAATCCGAATAGCATTACGACATAACAATATAATCCCAAAATCGTAATGAAGCTCGTATGTTATTGGTCTGGCACGTGCATAGGAATTTGGTTGTACCCAGAATATGCATCCATGAAAGAGAGAAGTTCATGACCTGCAGTCGAATCTACAAGCTGGTCAATCCTAGGAAGTGGGAAACTATCTTTTGGGCAAGCTTTGTTCAAATCTGAAAAATCAATGCAAGTCCGCCACTTTCCATTCGGCTTCTTTACCAAGACGGGATTCGATATCTAGTCGGGATATGTCGAATCTCGAATAAACACGTTCTGCTTCAGCTTCTCCACTTCCTCTTTGAGAGCGGCCGACCTCTCTGGGCCCAGCATGCGTCTCTTTTGCTTCATAGGCGGATGTTTCGGGTTTACATTTAATTTGTGACTTATAATGGATGGAGATATCCCACACATGTCAGCGTGGGTCCAGGCAAACACGTCCAAGTTTGCCTTCAAGAAGTCCGTTAGTTCTTTGGCTCGACGTGGATCCAATTGAGATCCAATCTTCAAAACTCTTGTTGGATCAGCATCATCAATGGGAATTTCCACTGTCGCTTCATTAGGAGTTGCATTTCTAGTCTCTGGTTCCTCGTCTTTTCTGGGATCCAGGTCTTCAGGCGTTCCTTTGGGCAACTCCTTCGGGGTCAATCTCTCTAATTGCTACGCCGAGCCCCCCTTTGGGGGAGGCGAGGCATCTTTACTCTCGATGTTAAGTCCTTTCATCAACATCTTTAATTCGGCAACATAGCAGGCCTGTCCGGAAACTTGATCCCCTCTCATTACTCCAGTTCCGGCTTCGGTTGGGAACTTAAGCAATAAACACCAAGGGGCGATACAAGCTCTGAACTCAGCAAGGGCAGGCCTCCCCAAGAATGCATTATAAGGCGAATCTACGTCCAATACTACGAACTGAAGCATCCGCACTCTTCGGCGTTCTCCATGCCCCAAGGTCACGGGAAATTCTATATAACCCATGGGGGCTGTTGACGCCCCGTTGAAGCCTCTGATCCATTCTTCACATGGCTTCAAACATGGTCTTCTGTTGTTTTATGGGGGCGATATCTTCCAAATCATCACCTTCATTCACATCTACGTGCTTGGCAGCATTTACATATTGATCCATTGCTCTAAAGCTACGGATTGCTGGGTGAGGTCCACCCACTATGGAGTTGATAACAATTCCCTAGCCTTTCTGCTGCGCTGTGGGCTTGGGAGCAGGTAGAATCTGTTTTGGAGCTTGCCCCCTGTCCCTTGGGGCAACCTTGTATTCATCCAGTTTCCCTTCGCGCAGCAGCTTCTCAATCACATCTCTCAAATGTCGACATTCATTGGTTGAATGCCCATGAGTTCCATGAAACAAACAAAACTTCCCAGTTGCCATTTCTTTCTCGGTCGAATCACGAGGTGGCGGTCTTTTGTATTGCAAAACATTGTACGTATCCAGGTAAATATTCTCCAGGGTGTCGTTCAATGGTGTATAATTCTCGTAGGTCTGGAATCGGGGTCTTTTGTTAGGATCACTTCCCCTATTTCTATTTCTTCTATTACCGTTCGCATTACGGTTATTGTTGTTGCCCCCGTTTCCAGCATTGTTGTTGCCACCCTTGTTTCCCACACTTACTTCAACCTTTCCGGAACTTTCCCCAGACTGCTTCATAGCGACGTTACTCTGCACATTTTCTTTTGAAGCTACTTCAGACTTTCTCTTTCGGTTTTCCCTGGCCTCCTCTCGTCTTAAATAAATATCGGCTTTTTCATAGAATATCTCTCTTGTAGAGGGTGTCTTCCCAGAAAGGTAATCCCCGAACTCGGATTCAGGATCGACTCCTTCTTTTAAGGCCATCAGAATGGTGGGCTCATGCGGGTCACTAGCTTCAGTCACAGCTAAGTTAAAACGGTCAAGATATGATCTCAAAGACTCTCCTGGTGCCTGCTTAATCCTTGATAATTCAATAAAAAAATTCGACTTTCGGGTATGGAGTCGGAACTGATTCATAAAACGTTCGCTCCGTTCCCTATAATTCGACACCGAATGAGGGGGAAGCCGGGTAAACCAGAACAACGCCACATCTTCTAAATAGATCGGGAATGCTTTACACTTCACTGCATCAGGGGCAGCAGCAGCATTCATGAGCCACGAATATCTCATCAAATGCTGTCCCGGATCAGTTCTCCCATTGTACCTTTCCATCTACGGCAGGTTAAAACGCTGGGGAAACTGAAAGTCGAGGATGTTGTCAGTGAAAGGAGTATGGCTTCGCTCAATGCCATAATCTTCGTTGGTATAGTTCCAGCTCTCGGACATAATCTGGCGCACCATTGCCTGTACATCAGCATTAGTTAGGGGCCGTTCAGATTCCCTGGCCCTGGTATCTGGGTTCCTTCTGGGCTCTTGTTCAGGAGATGCCCTTCTTCTCCGAGCTGCTTCTGCTCTATTCTGTTCCCTACGCTCCCGGTCGATCTCGGGAGGAGGGGACTGGAGCATTTGCCCCTGAATGGGATCATTGTTTCCTAGTGCTCGTGCAATATCCTCGCGAGACCCCAAAGATCCGAATGTCAGCTGCTCCAAATTCTGAGGTCGTTCGAGCGGCCTTCGTTCATGGGGCCGCTCTTCCTCGGAAGAAGAAGACTGATCCACTGGTGTGTGACGAACCGGTGATGGGGTCCTCTGTCGATGGAGTTCGCTAATCTCCCTGCTCATGAGCCTCATATTTTCCTGCATCATGAGATTGGCGCGCTCGTGGACTTTCATAGCCTCCCTAGTACTCTTAAGCATGTCAAGTAGGCGCGAGAAATCTCCTTGAGTAATGGGCGCAGATGGATTAACCTGATCATTGACCCTAGTGGCTGGAAGTGGAGCATTCGTAGGGACTCGAGTAGAGGTTCCAACATCACTAAGTGTCGGGTCGGATCAGAGATGGGAGATCGGGTCGGTTCGGAGCTGGGGAGCCTGGTCGGGTCGGTACATGGCAAGCTGCTCGGGTCGGTTCAGGTTGGGGGAATGCACTACTTCAGAATCTCCTACCGGATTGGATCGGAGCTCTCCCCCTAAAGGCGGTTCGGGTTCCCTGCATCGGTTCGTCCTGCTGCTCAACTCTGCCCACGAGACCTTGTTACAACCGCATTTTGTTGATCTTCGCTAGCTCCATTTCCTCGACCAGATTGAACTTCTTTGCCTTTTCCTTTGGCCATGATTCTTCGACAATCACGTCAACAAATATCCAAGGGCGTTGAAACTTGAGGATTAACTTCTTTGAACTCAACGGTCCAAAAAGTAGAACGATAATCCCGAAAAACAAAGAATTCAGATGAATTCTCAGTGAAAGCACCAAAAATGTTAGACCAAAAAGTGGCTCTAACACCCAAATTGATTAAAAGCAAAATGAAATGAGAACAAAAATAAGAATAAACACAAAGGATTTGTAGTGTTTCGGCGAAGAAATGCCTACGTCCACTTGTCTTTCACTATATTCAATGATTTAGTTGCAAATACAATGAAATATTCACTTGATTTCTCTCACAACTCACTTACAATCACTCAATTGTCTAAAAACAAATGATGAAAGAAGATTTCGATTTTCCGGGAGTGCTGGAATTCGGGTTATGAAGGTGTTTGAATTCTCAAAGTGCCAGAAAAAAGATCCTTTTTCTTTGTCTCTAGACGGGGTATTTATAGGTGAGAATTTGCTCAGAACCCGATCCGGATCAGAGCCACGTGTCATTCATCCCATCAGCCTCGGGTTCGGATGAATTTCTATGTTAACAACGCATCAGAGTAGTGGACGTTGAGGGTAGGAACTGCTCACAGCCGATCCGAATAACCAGGCGCTTATGCAGGAGAGTGACGTGGAAGACAGGCTCGGGTCGGAGGGGTATGTACAAGGGGTTCGGATCGGAGTACCCGATCTGACCCGGATTGACTTAGGACTAATTCCTGTGTTTACTCTGCTCCGCTCAGGTCTATTGCTCTCTGCTCCAGCTGGAAATAGGTTGATCTCTGATCCGAACAGACGTGCGTCTCTAATTCCCACAACAATAGCTCACCGATCCGAACAACAGACTTTATCCGATCCGAACCGCTATACTGCTCCGATCCGACCCGCTTCAGTGTATTTCAAGCTCTTCAATATTTCACATCTTGACATTGTGTTGCCCAGTTCACAAAGTAGGCTAACACTGGATAAATATAGAATTACACTCTAATCGCCCGGAGATGATTTTGATGATGGAGCTCCATCATTAGAATTTATGTTCGAGTGACGAAAGTGGGCTTTCTATATATTTCCTACTGACTAGTGTGAGAACCAAAATTAGATAGGGCTTATTATTGTGATTTGGCATCAAAAATCTGATTTTTTGACTATATATCAAAATTATGAATTTGAAAAGCTAATCAACTAATTGATTGATGGTTGTGTTGTTGATTATTGGTTGATTAATTAAAATTTGAACCATATAGCCAATTTGAACCAAATAGTGAATTGTATTGGAAATTTATCGCATTTTCTTGCATATACATGTACTTACATTGAACAGGTCATAGCAAAGAGGCTAGAGCAGAAGAATAAAATTTGTTTGCCCGACAAATAGGTACATGTTTACCATAATTTACTGTTTTGTTTGGGTGATAATGATTTTATGAGCCGATTGGCTAGTCGATTGGCTTTTTCTTTTTCTTTTTGAGATCAGAAGGCCTGTATGGCAATTTCGGGATTTTCCCGTGCTCTCGGTGTAGGGGAGGTTATGGCGAAATTTTTCGAAAATTTAGGGTGTTAGCCAAATTTTTGAGATTTTTGAAAAGTTCTTAGAAACTGAAAAGTTGAAGAACTTAAGCTGTAGTGAAAATACGGAAGTTGACGGCTTTGTTCCTTTTCGGGGACGAAAAGTTTTAAGTGGGGGAGATTGTAATAACCCGGAAAATCTGGGCTAGTTTAAAATTTTTATTTTGGCAATTTTAGCGAATTTTGATTATTTAAAATGAATTATTTTAAATAATATCGACGAGAAATTTATTTTGAATATAATTCAAACGTATATATTCGTTTGAATTGATGATAGAATATAAATATTTATTTATATTTATATTTATAAAAGGAATTGAAAATGGCGCGGTAGTTCGATAATTCGATTTCAAACTTCAAATGAATGTACCGGATGCAAAATAAACCGAATTTTAGTGAAACCAAAAATATTTGAGTCTAATTGATAATTTCTTTCCAACGAATCCGAAAAATCAAAATTTCATAGTGGGAATCAAAAGATATGTCCAGTTGAAAATTTTGAATAGTCGCTATGAAATTCAGGCCCTTAAAAATGGAAATTTTGCAAACGACCTCGGATTTCGACGAAACCACTTTTGTTGGATCCGCGATGTCAAGTTATTTCTAAATTCCAAATTTCATAATTTTTCGAATCAATATGTGAGCATGGCAAAGGAAAACACGTTTGACCAGTTTTAGTTGATTTTAATCGACGGGAAAATGGCCATTTTTCAGACAGTCTCAGAATTCGACGAAACTAGTTTTGTTAGGACCGTATCGTCAATACGAAGCTAGAAAATATTTTTATGGAATTTTTCAAGTCAGTATGTGACCCCGGTAAATTGAAATGCGCGTTCAAATTCAATATATAGAGTTATATGTTGATTTTAACGGAAACTGATCGAAACGATTGAAGCAGCCTACAATACATATCCCATTGTGTTCGAAATGGGGGTAATTAGCTATGGACGACAGGCGGTGGGCCTTGTTTCGAGGTCGAAAATAAAAGTACCTTTTTGAAATTAAATAGTTAAAATAATAATAATAATAATAATAATAATAAACCCCCTCCTCCCTTTTCTCTTTGCTCAGACCCCCCTCCCCCCGCGTTTACTTTTCAATTCGAAATAAAAGGAAAAAAATCGATTCGCGCCTCCCTCTCCTCCACCCTCCACAGCCGACGTCAGCACCTGCGCCGCCCTCCCCTCCCCATCTTCCTCCTTTTTCCCCTCCTCGTGCGACGCTGGAGCCCCCCCTGCTTCCACCTCGCGACCGCAGCCAAAACCCTTCACCACCGAAACCCTAGCACCGCCAGACCCCCCCCCTCGTGCGCCGCGCGTCAGCTTCACCTCCGCCCTCCCGCCACCGATGACAGCCCTTCCTCCTCCATAAACCGAAAGAAAATGTGAGTTTTTAGTTATTTTATTTACATTTCCTTATTTATTTTCAGTTTTAAATATATAAGCGAGTTGAAAAACCTGATTTTCTTTCTTATTTATAGTAATGATTCTTATAATGTTTTAATAACATAAAGATTTGATTTTTAACTTTATAAAGACGGGATTTTTAACTTTGAAAATATCGTATTTTTAAAAGTGAAAAGATCGTATTTTAAATATAGGAAAGGTGAGATTTTTAGATAAGTAAAAATTCGATTTTTTTATATTGAATAGCAAAGTAAAAATATGATTTTTATATACTAAATAGCAAAGTAAAAATTCAATTTTTATATATTGAATAGCAAAGTAAAAATTCGTTTTTTATATATTGAATAGCAAAATAAAAATGTGATTTTTATATATTGAATAGCAAAGTAAAAATTAGATTTTTATATATTGAATAGCTAAGTAAAAATTCGATTTTTATATATTGAATAGCAAAGTAAAAATTCGATTTTTATATATTGAATAGCGAAGTAAAAATGTGATTTTTATATATTGAATAGCAAAGTAAAAATTCGATTTTTATATATTGAATAGCGAAGTAAAAATTCGATTTTTATATATTGAATAGCGAAGTAAAAATTCGATTTTTATATATTGAATAGCGAAGTAAAAATTCGATTTTTATATATTGAATAGAAAAGTAAAAATTCGATTTTTATATATTGAATAGCAAAGTAAACATTCGATTTTTATATATTGAATAGCGAAGTAAAAATTCGATTTTAATATATTGAATAGCGAACTAAAAATTCGATTTTTATATACTGAATAGCAATGTAAAAATTCGATTTTTATATATTGAATAGCAAAGTAAAGATTTGATTTTTATATATTGAATAGCAAAGTAAAAATTCGATTTTTATATATTGAATAGCAAAGTTAAAATTCGATTTTTACATATGTAGAGAATACGGGCAAAGAAAGTGACAAGAGGCAAGAACGTCGAAAATTTCTACAAAGAAGAGTCGAGGCGTTGGATTAGCTATTCTATGAGAACTCCTCGCCTTTTATTTAATTTTCTAGTTGAAATATATACTAGGATGCAGACGGTGTTTAGTAGCACCCGACACCCATCGTCCACAGACCATGGACGGCTTGTATGCTTGGTTGTTTGATTTTGATGTGTAGTTGACTGTGTGATGTGATGTGAAATGAAATAAAATATTTTATAGTGGAAAATATTTTATAATTAAAAATAGAATTTTTAACATATATATGAAATGAAATAAAATAAACAAATCGGACAATTTGTTTATATACACACATTTGACTGATATTGATTGGGACGATAAATTTTACACATCGCCCAACTACACAAATAAAATCTGTGTTTGATTTGTTTGAAACCCCACACGGGTATTGGGATGATAATTGACGTACACTAATCCCAATAGTTAGTTGTATGTCGATCGATTGATTGACAGAGGTTATGAGCGTTAAATATTCATTTTTGATGCTTATACAGTGTAGAATGCACTTTGGATGATGGTTGAATATTCATCGTTGTTATTGTGTACATGTGGTGTGGAAAATCCATATAATTAACATTATATGGTAATTGATTGGGCCTCATTCCAATTTTGAAATAGAAATACTTGAAAAGAAATATTTGAAATAGAATATTTGAAAATAGGAATATATGAAGCCGTGTTGATTAGATTGACGCCATTTTGACGTGAACGATATTTATATCGATTTCATTCATTTTATAATGAATATTGAAAGTGATTTCAAAATTTGATATTTTGAAAAGAATTGAAATTCGAACTGAAACTGAATAGAAATGAATTCGAATTGAATAGAATATAAGTGAATTCGAATTGAAATTGAGTATAAGTGAATTCGAATTGAAATTGAATATAAATGAATTCGATTTGAAATTGAATTGAACTGAAAACGAATTGAATTAGAAATCAATTTGAATTGAAATCAATTTGAAATGAATTTAAAACGAATTTACAAGGAAAATTTCAATTTTGATTTGAATTTGAAATGAAGTTGAAATCGTTTTGAAAACGAATTTAAAACGATTTATATAATACGTTTTAAATGGAAATCGACGAATTATATATTATATATATAATATAATGGCCTGAATAGAACGCGCCGCGCCGCGGCAGTTCGCGAATTTCGACCATTGACTTCGAACGGATATTGCGGGAGATCCGACCGTTGGATTCTCCTGAAACCGGAACCGTTGGGTTCGTATCGAAAAGATCTTTCTAATGAATATTAGCAATTTGAAATCTAACGGTTGGATTTGGAATTATGTCCTAATCAAATTTGGAAAAGGTCGCTATAATTGCAGTTCCATGGCCGTTGATGGAAATCGACTGTACGGGCCTTGATAAAATTATTAAAAATATCAATAATTTGTGTAAAATCATAAGAAATGATTTGGGAAGAATTAGGATGAAAAACTCCATATTTGAAAAGATAAAAATAGATTTTTATCGAAATGAACTAGTTTTGAACTAGGATTAAAATTCTATTTATTTTTAAATAAATAAATTGGATTTGAAATAGTTTTGAAAATAACCAGAATTTCCAATAACTGCATTGGAATGGATTTGAATCAAAATTTTCTTCAAAATATTTCGATGTTGGATTTCGTGATTATATAGGTGTTGTTATGGAAATTTGAAAGATATACATATTTATATCGTTATTTCCAATACGATATTTGTTGGTCGTAGAATTTGATATTGAATATAAGCCGATATATTTTCTATTCAGAGCCTTGTATTTGATATCAAATGTGATTTGGGTTTGTCGTGAATGGTATCTTCATCAACACTGTTCTTGAACCCAGTTGAGAAAAGATTAAATCTTTTTATTTAGATTTAATGAAGTGTAACAATTAAATGATATTTAATTGGAATTGAACTGGCATTGATTTTTGGGTTTATCGTGAACAGTGTTTTAAATAACACTTTTCTTTAACCCGATAATTAATGGAATGTGATTTTGGGTTTATCGTGAACCGTGTTTTAAATAACACTGATTCTTTAACCCAGTTAACGATTAAAACTAAGTGGAGTTTTAATGAATCTTTAATTAGATTGAAATGATCGAGAATGGAGTATCACCAGTTTTGCTCCAGGCGATAGTTAAATCTTTAATTAGATTTGAACGTTAAATGGTAATTGAATTTACCGATAACACTGTGGTGTTAGATATGAAGTATTACCAGTTTTACTTCATGGGATGAATAGGTTGGGATTGGGAAATAAAATAAATGATTACTTCGGTGTGGTTCGCTAATCCCGACTAGTTTGAATTGATATTCAAAAGAAGATTAAAGAATATTTTGAATTGGAATGAGGCATATATTGTGTTTGTGTAACACTTGTTTAATATATACGCGGGTTATTCAGAAAGACCGGGTTTATCCTATTCTGAATAACTGTTTCGACGTGGTGTCGAAGATGAAGACGGTGGTTGAAGACCGGAAGTCTTCACATCATTTGGGTGATTACTGATGATCTTGATTGGGTTGTACACCCAAGATGAGGGAATCAGTCGGTGGTCGTCCAGATGTGCTTGGAGATCGATGGATATGTGAGGAAAGTGCCTCCGGTTTCGTTCAGACCCAGAACGGACTTGTAAATGGACTGTGTGTCTGACATTGGATTTTAGTCTGTGTGATTGATTTCTATTAAATACATATCTGTTTGGCGGCGGAGAATTTATTCTCTTTCTTAACGCCCTTCTCTGAGACGTACGAGCTCAGGGGTTATATACAGATGGATATCAAACGCATAGAGTGAATTGCCTGTGTGGCATGCCTAAGATGCAAATGATCAAGGCTTCTATTGAAAAGCAAAGTCTTGTGGTTGATGATCAAAGCATCGCATGTGTGGCATAGCTTTGTGTAACGTGAATTCGCGAGCCTCACACCCCGGTTGTGAACCAGAAACAGGAGAGGACCTCAGGGTGGTGTAAGTGACCTACCAGCCCTGACATTTATATACTTTTCACCTGTGTGGTTGTTGCTGTTGCGAGGCGCCTCGGTTAGATCGGACGATCCGGGTCTGATGGAGCCATTCGTTGGCTCATTTACGCCCCAAAGGGCGGGGAAACGCAGTGTTCAGGCATTTTAATCCACATCGGTGGACCGACCCTGTCGCTCCAAGGGACGATGCGTTCTGCTCCTGAGACACGGGCTAGAGCGTCTCGAATCGGTTGAGGACTATCTTTTTCCTCGGTTCATAGATGGAAATCCAACTTCCAAATACGTGACATTTGCGGTTTTGATTGTAAGCCTAGTATGGCGACATGATATATGGTACCCATGCCGCCTATGATTGATATTTATGATTTGAAGTTGTTTTATACACTATGCACTTATAATAGTATCAAATGATTTGTTTTAAACGTACTAAGCATGTTTGGCTATTATAAGGGAAAACCCTATCCCCCGGCTTGCGTTGCATTGTGTGATAGGACCTGGGTCTTATAATAGCTTCATTTTTCTTTATTTAGCATTGCGTTGTTGTTATATGCACGGGTGTTCTTGGGAGGAAACCCGTTCCGTGTTATACGGCGTGTTCCCTTGATTTACCTAACTTTAAATTAAAGATTAATAACTGTTTTAGTTCTCACACCAGTCCCATGACTGACCTGGAGTTTATTGTTTTAACCTAAACTCTGGGTGCCCTTATTTTCGATGTGGGCAGCTAGTAGTTTTGGTTTTGCAGATTTATATCCACAGGATCCTGGTTTACAGCTGGAATGATATATGGAAAGCTTTGTATCTGTATATCTCCTTCATTTGTGTTTTGTATTATTTCCGTTGCGATGTATTTAAATGTAATTTAAATCTCTGATATTTCTGTGTAATATTTATTCGTACTCTGTATAATCTTGTTTTCTAATGGAATTGTTGTAATATACAATGAAATGTCCTTCCGTCTACGTTATATTTTGTTGTGTTCTCAAAACAATCAGGCGTTTCGAATGGTCTGGGTCGGTTTAGCGACTGATTCGGATCGAGCGAGATTCCCGGTCGTTTCAAATTAGCTATGCGATGTGATGCAATTTTGATGATTGTTCTGTTTATTCTGTGTGTATGTATGATAGATCTGTTGTTTAAATTTTAGATCTATATATGTTAGTCAAATAAAACATTTTCTCTTTTGCCAATATTTGTGGATTATGTGGATTAAACAAAGATGAGTATTGAATTGAATTTATTGATCAGTTAGTAAATTGGGATAGAATTGCCGATTCAGGAAAAGTCACCATTTTGCTTATATTGTTGAACTGAATTTGATTGTCAATTCAATATAGAAAAACAATGTTATTCCTTATTTTTGTATTGGTCTAGTTTATCAATTCAATACATCATGCTATGTGATTATTTTTTAATTGATTTAATTGTCAATTCAATACACCATACTATGTTATTATCTTTGAATTGATTTAGTACATCAATTCAACGCACAAAACCATGTTATTATTTTTGAATTGATTTAGTTTATCAATTCCACACACAATACTATGTTATCATTTTTGAGTTGACTTAGTTTATCAATTCAAATGCTCAATATTATGTTATATAGAAATTGACTTTTATTTTGTGTTCTTTAACGCAAATATAACATAGAAATATAAGTTTCACTTTTTATTTGCATTCCTCTAGTGCAAATAAAACATTGGAAATAAAGGTACACTTTTTATTTGCATTCCCTAATGCAAATATAACATAGAATTAAAAGATCACTTTTTTATTTGCATTCCACAATGCAAATAAAACATTGAAATTAAAAGTTCACTTTTTGTTTTGCATCCTTTAATGCAAATGAACATTGAAATTAAAACTTGTTCTTTTATTTACATTCACTAATGTAAATAAACATGAAAATAAAATTTGTTCTTTTTATCTGCATTCACAAATGCAAATATACATTGAAAATAAATTTTGTTCGTTTTATTTGCATTCACTAATGCAAATATATATGTAAAAATAAAATTTGTTCTTTTATTTGCATTTCACAAATGCAAATATACATGAAAAACAAAGTTTGTTCTTTTATTTACATTCACTAATACAAACTAAACTAGAAATAAAAGGTTACATTTTTATTTGCATCCCTTGTCGCAAATAAAACTAGAAAAAAAATTACATTTTTATTTGCATTCCTTGATGTATATAAAACATGAAATAAAAAGTTAAATATTAAAGTTACATTTTTAATGTAATTAGATTTAAAAGTAAAAATTACATTTTTCATGTAATTGAATAAAAGTAAAAGATTACATTTCTATGTAATGTTGTTTACAATAAAAAGAATTTAACAAAATACAGATGGTTCTTTTATTGCATCCGTCTATGCAAATATACATAGAAATATGAAATGTACTTGTATTTGCATTCTTTTATGCAAATATACATAGAAATAGAAAATTGCTCTTTTATTTGCATTCTTTTATGCAAATATATATTGAAATATAAAATATTCTTTCATTTGCAATCTCTAACGCAAATATGCATTGAAATAAGGAAAGCTATATTTTTGTTTTCTATTTTAGATGCAAACAAAACATTAGAAGTAAAACTACATTTTTATTTGAAAATTTTGATGCAGACAAACATTAGAGTTAAAATTTCATTTTTGCAATTATAAATGGAAACAAAAACACTAGAATGAATATGACATTTTTAGTTTATGTTTTAGACTAAGAAAATATGATTTAAAAGAACATCGTAGTTAAAAGGATTATATTTTTATTTGCATTCTTTGATGCAAATAAACACTGTATTTAAAGGTCGAATCTCTATCTGCATTCTTGAACAACATAGTTAAAAGCTTATATTTTATTTGCAAATTTAGATGCAAATAAACAACATAGTTAAAAGGTTATATTTTATTTGCATATTTAAATGCCAATAAACATCATAGTAAAAGGATTATATTTTTATTTGCATTCTTTGATGCAAATAAACATTGAGATAAAAAAAATTGAATTTCTATTTGCATTCTTTGATGCAAATAAACTATGAAATTAAAAGTTGCATATTTATTTGCATTCCTTGATGCAAATAAAATACTAAATTAAAGTTTGAATTTTTATTTGCATTCCTTGTTGCAAATAAAACCTTGAATTAGAAAGTTGCATTTTTATTTGTATCCTTCGATGCAAATAAAACATGAAGATAAAAGTTGTATTTTTATTTGCATTCCTTGATGCTAATAAATCATAAATTAAAGTATTACCTTTCATTTACATTTTAGATGGAAATAAAAAAAACATAGTTTTAGAAGTTACACTTCTATTACATTTTAGATATATAAAAGAACAGGACTTAAAATATCAATTTTACTTTTAAACTAGAGTAAATAAAAGGATTACGATAAAATGAATTCATCGTAGTTGTAATTTTGTTAAAACAAATAAAATGATTTTATTTTCATTATAGATTAAAATAAAAATATTAGAATTAAGAAGGTGTATTTTTAGTGTCATCTTGGCTTCAATAAAAAGAGTAAAAAAATAGAGAAGGTTTATTTTCCTTTTGTTGCAATACAAAAAGATACATTTTTATCATTTAAGTAGAATGAGACAAAATTTATTTAATTTTATCATTTTAAAAATGTTGAAACAAAATAATCACTTTTGTCAATTTATATTAGTTGAATCAAACATTCATTTTGTCAAATTATATTGGTTGAAACCAAGAAGGACATTTTTGTCAAATAAGAATTAAACACAAATAGAATTTTGATAAAATAGAATTGTCGAAAAATGAAGGTATCACTCTTCTTATACATTTTGTTGAAATAGAATTTATATGCAAATATAAAAATAATTTTTATTTGCAACGTTGCGTTGGAACTTATATTCAATTATAAGAATCATATTATTGGTCAAAATATACATTAGAATGTATAAGTGTGGTAAGGTGGCATCATTATATGTTATTGCATACATTAGAATTTGTATGCAATTTAAATAAACATTTTTTAGCAGTTGGGTTATACATTAAATACATATACAATTGAGATTATTTCTTTTATGTGTTCAAATTAAGAATAATTACATACAAATAAAGTATAATGAAAGTATAATAAAAATTATCTTTTATTTGTCATCCGCAATAATGTCATATAGGTAAATTACATTCTATTAGATGTTAGAAATTATGTGAGTCAAATATATTTTATTTCGACATTAGGAATAAAATATCATGTTTTGTCTATCATTATCAACATGTTGATAGTATTAAAATTTGTTAAATTAATTAACCAATTATTTATTTATATGTACTTTTGTTGGCTAAAAGCCCCACACGGGTATTGGGATGATAATTGATATACACTAGTCCTAATATTTATTCGTATGTCTATCGATAGATTGGCAGGCTGCGATGAGCGTTATTAATTCATTTAATGCTCACACAGTTGAGAACTTCACTTTGGATGTTGAATGGATGGTTTGATGATTAATTATTATTGTTCTTATTTACATACGATGTATGAAATCCATATATCCAAAGTTATATGGTAAATGATTGAGTCGCTTTCCGATTCAAAATATTTTTATATAAAGAATATTTTTTTAAACAAAGGATTTCTTTTGAATAAAGAATAAATCTTTGACTAAGATTATTGGTATTTCAATTTATATTTATTTATTGGAAAATGATTTTGGGTTTATCGTGAACAATGTTTTTTAAATGACATTGATTCTTTAACCCAGTTAAAATTAAGATTTATACCTTAAATTGGAATAATTGTAAAGTAGTGATTTTTTATATTATAATTGAATCGGAATTTTAACAAATCTTTGAAAATAAGATTTAAGAATAAATTTAAAAGATTATATCTTTGATAAAATTAATGGGAACCTTTCCCTAATAATATGAATATTTTATTTAAAGAATATTTTGAATTGGAAAGAGGCGTTGGATGTATCCTTATAACACTTGATTTTTAATTATAAAAATATGTGAGTTATTCGGAATGACCGGGTTTAACCCATTCTAAATAATTACTATGACGATTAAAAGTAGAAGATGAAGACGGTGGATGAAGACTGGCGATCTTCACATCGAATGGATGAGGACTATTAATGCCTTTGATTGGATTTGTTGCCTTGAAAAAGTTCCAGTGGTAGTTGTCCGGACGTATTGTTGATCGTTCGGATATACAAGGTATAAGGTGCCTTCCGGTTCCGTTCAGACCCAGAATGGACTTGTATATAGATGTGTGTCTGACGTTGAATTTCATTCTTTGTAAATTGATTTCTATTGATATACAACCGTTGGTGGCAGAGAATTTATTCTCTTGCTTAACACCCTTAGAGGTTGTATGATGATAGTTATCAATCGCATGGTGTGGACTGTCAATGTGGCATGTCTAGATGCAATTGATCAAGGCTTTTGTTGAAAAGCAGAGCCTTGTGGATGATGATCAAAGCATAGCCTATTTAGTCATAGCTTTGTGTATTTCGTTGCCTCACGAGCCTCACACCCCGGTACAAGTCAAAAACGGAGCAAGGGAACGCCCGGAGTGCACGCGTTTCTTTCTAGCTAGAAGTGGTGTTTGGGTTTAGCACGGCCCGACATTTTACTTATGTGGTTGATGGATTTTGAGGCACCTTGGATTTTTAGTGGCCGCAATGGCCAATTTATAGGTCCAATAGGATCGGGAAGCGTGTGTTCAGGAATTACCAATCCAACCCATTGCACTATTAGGGGACCGGCCCTTCCGGATAAAAGGGTTCACCAACGTCTGAATCCTGAGACATTGCCAGAGTGTCTCGAATCGGTCAGGAGATCGTTCCTAGCCTTAACTCTTCATGGAAACCCAATTTCCAATACGACATCATGCGGTTTTGATTGTAGAACTAGTACGGCGACATAGTATATGGTAGCTATGCCGTCTATGATTAATACATTATGATTGAAAGGTTTTTAAAACATATATACACTAATAATAATATCAAATCTGTTTTTATCGTATCAAGCATTTTTTACCATTATAAGGTAAAACTCTATCCTCCAGCTTGCGTTGCATTGTGTGATGGGACCTGAGTCTTATAATGGTTTCATTTTTCTATAAAGCATTGCGTTGTTTTAATGATTTACTTTATTTATGCACTGGCAATCCAATGGAGTAAACCCGTTCCACGATAGCGGCGTAGTCCTGTGATTAGCCTACTTATTAGATAACTTAGGTAAAGTCTTCTCACACTACTCCCATGACTGACCCGTAATTTGTTTCACTTTGCAAACTCGGGTGCCCTCTTTTCCACACAGGTAGTCGAGTAGCTTATTTTGCAGATATTGATCAGGATTCTGGATCAAAGCTTAAAGCTGTGTCCAGAGCATTGATGGTCTTCCACGGTGATTGATTTAATTATTCCGCTGCATTGTATTACATTTATTGTAATTTAATCTTCCGCCGTACTATTATCAATGTACTCTGATATATTACGTACTCTAATGTAACATTATTAGAATGTTTATTAAAGTCTGTTGTTATCTGTTCTAATGTGTTGTATTCCTATAGTTAGTGCATTCGGATTTTGAATGGTCTTGGTTGATCTAGTGATCGATCGGGTCGTGCGAAATTCGGGTCATTACAGGTGGACAGTTCGGTTTTGGGTTCGGGAAACTTAAGGAACAGCGTCACTCCAGGTGCAGGCGAGGGGAGGAGTTACGAAGATAGGGGATTGTCAGGTTGGTGGTCCATTGTTAGGTAGGGACGACGGCAGCAAGATGAAGTGGCGTGACTGCATGGGGAAGGAAACGGAGCATAGGAAGGGGTGCATTCTTTTGTTTCCTGGAAGTAGAAAGTGGGAAGTTTCCTTTTGCGGACTCACATGTACAGGGAAGGAAAGCAGCATGGTGGTGGGGCCATCCCAATGGAGGGGAAGGAGTGTGCAAGTGGAACGCGATATGCATGAAGGAATTGGGGAGGGCGGTTTAACATGCAAGTCTCGGTATACAGGGAGAATGTTCAATGGTCTCTAAGCATTTGAAAAAAAGTATCAAAAGCATAGATGGAGAGAGGGAGTAGCAGACCGTGGTGGTATTGTGGCAAGCAGATGAAGCGAAATGGAAAATATAGTGGAAGGAGTGGTTGATCCTGTGCATATGAAGTGGCAGAAAGCATTGTTCACGGAATAAAAAAAAAGATAAGTTATGAAAAAGAAAAGAGAGATGAGCGAAACGGGTAGGATGGACGGAAGAAGATACTGTGTGGCGTGTGGATTGTTTTCATGTATGGGAGAAGGCCAACTGATATTTGGAGAAGAAGAGTTGTTGTAGCAACTGGGGATGCGGGTTTAGACAATGGACATAGGCTATTCTGAGGTAGCGGGCTTTTGGGCCGTGCGTTGGTAGTAAATAAAGAGAAAAAAAGAGGAAAAAAAAGAAAGAGCAAATGAACGTGAGATGGAGGAGCATTTTGGAAGCAGCCGTTTGGGAACGGATGGAAGAAAATAAGGGAGAGCTGTTGTGCAATAAGTGATATATTGTCATAGTATTTACATGGTCTACGAATAAAGTTCTCTTTAATAAAATTCATTAAACTATGATGACAGTGAATACATAAAAAGACAAATGTCTAAGCAACACCGTCTAATTAAACTATCAATATAAGTCCACTCACTCACGTTATATAGGAATGCTATTAAATGTTAGGTTTAATTAAAGGTTTAAATTAAAATAAATGTTATATAATTTTATTTATTAAATATCTCAATCATATATTGTCACGATCGAGCAAGGTCAGTTGCGCTGGAACCATGTGGCCGGAGACTCCGAGATGGAGCGGATTTGGTCAAGATTAGAAGCAACCGCAATTTTTAATTAAATTAAACGTCGATTTAATTTAAACAGGTCCTTTAATCAATAGAATCAAATCAAGGTGAGTTAAACTCACTCAGTTCTCCCACTTATAATTATTATAAGTCGGGTTTATTACTTGTGTGCTATGTTTGCTAAATATTGGTTGGTTTGATGATTGTTTGAATGGTTGTTATTAGTTGATTGTTATCAGTTAAATTTATTGTTTATCATCATTATATGAACTGTTGAACCCATATGATTGGATTGTTGAATTGGTTTTTGATCGTTAAACCCAAATTCAACATTTGTTTGATTACTAACCAATGGGTGATATTGGTTAAGGAATTTATAGTAGATGGCCGAAATACAAACTGTTTTACAGAGATTGATTCACGATCAGGTGAATCGATAGAAATGAAGTTATAAAATTTATTTATAAAATAATATAGATTTTTAATATATTATTTTAATTGGGTTTATGAAAAAGAAATAAACCAACCTTACATACATTGATTTTTTAACCACCAATTACCATTTTTGATAACAAAATCTATCTTTGTGCGAAGCATGTGCCTCATATCAATTATTAAATTATCTTATAAAAATGATTCTTATATTTACAAGACTGATTAGCAAGTGAGCAGCTACAAATGTGATGTTTAATAACTGTTTTTAAGAAACAATTTAAAATGAGATTTTATTGATTGTTTATTATTTATTTAATAATAATCAAATGGAATTTTTTAAATTAATTTAATTTGAAACTAAAATGGAAAGACGAACTGAGATTTGAGTAATGAGTTAATAATGTGTAGAATTGGCTAAGTCAACGGTGATACTCGAAAGTGAGTTATGTAATTAGTTATTAATTTAATAAAGATGGTTAATGGATAATTAAACCATTTTTAAACATTTATATTTGTTGAATGATAATCACTTGGGATTTAAAATGTGTAAATGAAGGGTTATGAAGTTTAAAACCATTGTTTATTGTAAAGTGATGTTTTCAAGTGACTTTATATAACTAATAATATAAGTTAAGTTTAAATTCGAAGTTTAAATTAAATCCTTACTGGGATTTTATTTTGGATGGAGTTATAAAACCCAAGCTTTATTGAATATTATTGGAACGGGTTTTTTGACATATGAATGGAAATGAAATGGAAACGAAAATGGAAACCCGAGTTTGAATTAAAGTGGTAAGGTAGATTGATTTATAATGGTGTGATATAAATTCTCTATATTAAATAAGAGATGAGGTTTTATCAAAATATAACTCGAATGGAATTTGTTTCGATAGTGGAAATGAGTATGGGGATTTGGTATTACAACTGATATTATCCTAAGGTAAAAATGTTGTTGATCAAGGTCTGAGAGGTAAATAAATTCCCCAACTTAAACGACTTCAGGATTATCGAAAGATGATATTAGTTATAATGATAAATATGTTAGAAAAAAATTATTTTGAGAAATAATGACACAATATTATTTGAAGAACTTTGGAAAATAGATAACGAAATTTCAAAATAAAAGGAAATATAAAGGAGCTTGAGAATATGAAATGATATTTCCGTAGTGAAGAGATAAATAAAAGGAGATTAGTGAAAATATAACGATATTTTCCAAAGTAAGAAATGTGATTTAGAATGGGTTTTTTCTAAAAAGCTAAGTGGCGATTATGATGTTCAAATGACGAAAACAAAGGAGATGCCGTAACGAGTGTTTAAAATGATAAGTTGAATCAGTTTCCCTATTAAAAATAATAAGTAATGTTATAGCAAATGTTTTGAAATGGAAGTTAATAGGAAAATTGGATATGGTTTTAAGATATATTTTCTAAGTATATAATGAAATGATTTGAGTATATTAATAAATTGAAATTGATATATACTTCGGTATTACAACTGATATATTATTTTAATGCCCAAGTGACGCTGCATGCTAACCAATGGGTTTATTTTATTTTATGATTGTTTATTTTGATAGTTAAATAACCGACTGTCAAAATCTGACCCAACGCATGTTGGTACGGAAAGACCGGGATCGAATTTATATTTGAAAACCATTCCTAATCAGCGATTACGTAACGAAAAAGATATCTGATGTTGATCGAGATGGAGCAATCGAAGACCGTAAATCTTCATGAATGGAAGGACTATTGTTGGATTTCTGTAGCTGATCCCTAGAGATATTTTGACAACGATTCTATCAGGATTAAAATCTACGGATTGCAAGGAGATTCGTAGGATGTGGTAGGAGGATGCCTTTGGTTCATCCTGTTCCTGGATGATCTATATGGACGATGTGAAAGGTGATCAGATGTTCCAAAAGTCGATTATAATCTCAAGCCTCATCAACCGGGAAATAACAAAAATCGGGCAGGCAGAATGGCTATGTAGGTCGCACCCATTAGGGTGTATAATCACCTGTCTAGAGAAACTCCTTTTGCTTCTTTAATCTATCGATGCTGTCCCTTTTCGGGAAACGGTGGGTAGCTCCAAACCGTTGGTGATATACATTCGATACACTCAAGCGAATGAGTGGTCGGTCATGTGTGGGTCGGGTTGCAAGATGTCCTTGTTGAACCCAGTGTATTTGCCTCTAGAGATACACTATCGGCAGGTGGTTCTATACCTTGTCATAGTCGGAATCTAGTCTCTAATAAGCGCCCGCGGTTTTGTTTGTATACTCTATATATGGAGCATGAGATGCAAGCGTTCCACTAGATTGATATTTATTTGTATTTAGACACTAATATAATATCACAAAAATATATCAATTTCAAAACGTTTTGGTTTATAGTAAGGTAAAAACCGTTTGTGTTTATGTGTGGGCTAGTCTTACTATTATCCTTTTCATTCAAAAGAATTTTTGAACTTTAAAATCAATATGGATGTTGTTTAAACTTAGCAAGTTTTCTCACTCCGGTTCACCAGACGACCCGGTGTTTGTAATGCTCGGGTCAGACCGGGCTGTACAGGTTTAGGTTATCGGATGCTGAGAAGTTTAATGATGAGCCGAAGGAGTTCAGTATTATACTGTTATTATTCCGTTGTATGATATATATATATATATATATATATATATATGAGGACAGGCTATTATAACTATTCAGATTTATTGATGTACTCAGATGATTATAAGTTATTTCAAGCTCTCAATAAAGTTTATTTCAATATTATATTTTGGTTCCGCTGTGATGTGAGACTCACTCTGTGTTGTGTTGGTTCTTCTTCTTCTATTATAATATTTCTTTCTTTCTTATCTCACCCTCTATATTCTTTCTATTAACGTTCCAGTGTTCCGATGCTTGAAAGTTAGACATGATGTTTTTGTGTCGATTTTCAGGGTCGAAAATCCCTGTTCGTTACATTTGACATCATAAAAAGCTTTATTTAATAGTAATGAATGCTAACATTGTATTTTGGATAAGGTTTATTTTCTTATAAGCGAACCTGTGCTATGCAAATGGGTTATCACTGTAAGGTTGCATGGTAAGTATTGAAAAATATGATGTTACTTGACCTTGAAACTTAAAATATTGTTATTTGAAACTTAAATACGGTACACTACCCTATTAACTTAGCAAGTAGCATAAACATATCAGCAAGTAAAGATAATCATGTTGTTGTACGGAATTATAGAATCGTATTATTAAATGAGTATGTCAACAGATACGTACATCGTCAATTTATGAACTAAGTAGGTGGAGATAAGCAAATTACATAAGTCAAATTTGGTAGCATTTTCACTATATATTATAGACCAAATAGGTAAAGATTTATTTATTTATTTTGACCAAAGAGGTAAAGATGTTTCAAATGTATGGAGTATAATATAAGATTAGATTGTTCATAACTCTTCGAGTCATGAAAGCATGAATTTGTTGGAAAAATACCTCAGCCAGCATGCATCTAATGATTCAATTTGTCGGCCTTCTCCACTTCATTCATGCAAATGGTGATGCCTGCTTTCGCATCAGTTCTGAAAAATAGAAAAAGAAAATTGTATAATTTTTTTTTTTAAAAAAAACAAGTATTTCTACATTCATTGTATGAACGTTCTTGTTATAATAAATAATTTTTGAAGAATACCATGTTATAACCCAAAACTTCGTTTACGGTAAATACAACCAAGCCTTCCTAGATACAATAAGCGGCCACTTCTAAAATCAATTTGCTACCAACATAAAGTAGAAGTGTATGAAAATATGGAGGTATGCATAGAAACAAATGGCATGCTGTCTCTTTATGTGTCTGCTTGCACACATGAATAAGTGTGCCTTAGTCTTTGTTTTATTTTATTTGAATCTGTTTTACCTTCAATTTCGAGAATGTGATCATGAAACTACCACGATAGGTTTTTGCACAGTACTTCAGTAATTTATATCAGTAATGTACGTGCGTCCTGTAACAGTAAGTTGTATTCTGACCAAGATGCTAGCAACCAAAAGGATCATACAAAGTTACTTTCATCCTTGGGAGAAAGGAATATTGCTTATTATAGATTTATCACTATGTGAAAGACAATTAATAATAATGATATGCCCATCAGATAAGAAGTTGATTTAAATTCTTTAAATAACTTTGATCTATCAGATATCATGCATAATCATGTTGACAGAGTAAAACATAAAAAGAAATTAAGAGACTACTTCCAAATCAACACATGGTATAAAACATGTTCACGAAACATGTCAGTCGACAAAAACAGCGGTACAATAGGAAGAATTGAAGTGAAAAGATGTGAACAACACATGCTTCATCCTTATTCACATTTCACTCAGCTATTAATTTACAGTACAACTACTATGAAATTAAATTTTCACTTACTGGCCTTTAAGGTATAATTTTTAAACTTCAAAAGGGAGGGGGTTAATAGCCAATTGAAGCTTTAATGCAATCCATACCGAGGAATGGCCTTGCATGCTCATCTAACATCTATAAGCATTTTTGTACATTTTCCTTTATGATTTTTATGATGCTTCCAGCTCGTACTCTGCAAAATACACACTCCTGTAGGATATTACCGCCAATAAAAGCAACAATAAGTAATGTGAATACTATCTTTATATATACCGAAGAAGGATGAAGAGTTATACATACCATACAATGATAAGGTGCCTTTGCTATCCCATCCTTCAGGGTTGATCAGCCTATATGTATATCTATACGCAAAGGCAACCCTTGAAAATGACCATCAAGCCCTGCTTAAATATGCATTGCCTACGCCTATGATGCTTCTATTTAGTAAGTCAAAGCCAATTTGCTTTGATTCTCTCAACCTGCACTGTTTGTCATTATTACTTCCCTGTCTTCTATCTACTCTATTGTGCAATTCTATAAATATTGAAATATGTCAACTAATAGTGCAAATGTTGGAGCAAGGTTCGTGGTGTTTAGCGCCATTAGATTAAAACAACATACAATATGATGGTCTTAACTTGTGTTGATATAACAATTGTTTCACTTGTTTGAAATCAAGACGAAACTTATACATTTTCCTCTTTGTAAATATAATGTGCAATTTACATTTTATAACTCACCTCTATTACTAGGGGAGAGCATTTATCAATTTAGACAAAGTAAACCTGCCAAACAAATAAGATGCTTGGTTTGATACTGTTTCATGAGTTAGTAGAATTTTATTTTATTTTCAAATTTATTTGTATTGTTTGTTACTGCTTATTCTATTTTAAAATCAAGCCGAATGCAAAATTAAAATTATTTTGAAAAATATTACCATCAATTTTGATATTATTATTCATAATTTATCTTGAGTTTGATATTTTTATTTTATTTCATGTTTAACATATATAGTAGAGGAGGAGTTTTTTTCAAAAATATAAGGTAGTGTTTGGTTTACCATTTTAAGTTTTGGGTTTTCGTCCATACAAAAATGTGCACAATGCATGTAAATCATGGAAAACAAAAATTTTAGAAAACAAAGTTAACACACAAAATAAAAAACAACTTTATCCAGTTTTCATGTTTTGAGAAATGAGAAAAATATAGAGATCAAATCCTCATTTCATGATTGCTAAATCCCCTCCGCGGTCCCCTCCATCTTGCTTTCATTCTACCATTCCTCCTCCTACACCTTTAAAGTTTTGTAATTAATTTTGAAAACTAGAAACCCAAAACTCATTTTTAACCAAACACACCCTAACATTTTCTCATCTGTTAATAAATACAAAGCTAATCATCCGTTTCATAAATGTATTACAATTGCAACTAATAAATCAAGCTCATTTAAAGAAAAACCAATTGAATCAATAAAGGCTATCGGTTATTTTGAATTTGACTTTTTGGTTTTGAATTTTTTCTAATGAGTTTGGTCTTGTTTTTATTTTCTAAATGGTTGCTTTGTTTTTAACAACTATTACCCATTTTAAATTGAATTGTTCAGCATTACATTTGGCCTACAAATTCCTAATTAAGTGTATGATTCGAACAACGTTAGTTATTTGATTGTAGTTGGATTAGAACTTTCAAATTTACATCCTCGGGTTAAGATATTACCAATTTTATGTGCTTCGATGAAGTAGAAGACCCCCTTAAATATAGGTTACTTTTTTGCTTCACCTATTTTTCGGTTCTTCTTTTGTCTGTTATGTTTCAAAAAAGACCCATGGGTAAAATGATCAATTGTGCAAAAATTGGTTATCTTAGTTTTTTCTGTATAATTTAAAAACGGTATATCATCATCTTAATATTTGATTTACTCAATTAGTTTATGTAGAAAACACGAAACTCGCTTCTTACCCACAACTATATATCTCATAGCTATATATATTCTAATCCATCGTTCAACTTGTTTTAGCTGCCAATAAGTTACAAAATAATTATTACCATTTTTATATAGATCGCTAACAAATATTTCATAAAACCTTGAAGTAAATATTGGAATATTAGTTAAATTTCATAGTATATTTTTCAACACATAATATCACTGAGACATATGCACAAGCTATTATACTATTACTATTAACATCAGATCTATGATTGAAGGAATATTATGTATGAACAATAAAATAAATCCATAGTTGAATATTTTTGTATCAAGCTTCATTGCTAGAGTAAGAAATAAGAATTCTCTCAAAAGAAACAAAATATTTAATGTACATACAGTTACAGTAAGCAATAAGGATTTTTCTTAAGGAAAGATGATATGTTTCTATGTTATAACATGTAATGTGCGGCTATGAATAAATAAAGCTAAAAAATAAAACAATCAACTTCAAGAATGATATGTATGTGTGTGCATATATATATATATATATATATATATATATATATATATGAAAAATCTATTTAGACACAAAGAATTGACACAAAATGAGGGTCATAAAATCTGAACAATTGGATTATCCCATGAATTGCACCCCTCACATAAAGACAAATTAATTATGTGGCCGAGATTTTGTGTCTCTTGATTTGTGTCAAAATTTTGTCTTTATATAGCCGCTCCCATATGATATGTATGTATGTATGTATGTGTGTGTGTGTGTGTATATATATATATATATATATATATATATATATGAAGGAGCATCATAGAACATTCAAAAACAAACCAAAAATTAGCAGACTAATTCTGTCACATGAATACAAATTTCAGTATCCATTCGTCAATTGTTAAAAGAATTACTGACCTAATCAAAATGCTCAATGTTGTGAAATTCTTATTATTCATAGTTTGAACAGTGATACTATATTAAGAAATATAATCCAAAACATTGCATATAAAAAATAATAAACCAACATGATGAACTATTTACCATAGATAAAATTAAACTAACATGAGAATTTTTCCATAACCAAACTTTAGGAAATGGAAATCACATTTAAAATACATGTTTCAATATATATCACATATGAAGAAGAAATGTAAAATCTACAGTACCTTAAGTATGACTATTTTTCCTCCATCAGAAAACTAACCAGTATTTAACTCATGTTATGAGGTGGTAAGTTACACTGATATTGTAATAACTTCCCTCAACGGTGCATTTTAAATATGAAATTGGAAAGGGCTATATAATTGAGTTATTATGTTAAATTACACACTCTACTTAGTGAACCTAAATTGGACCACCACCAGGAATTGGAAGTATCGTATATAATTTGATATTGTAATCACTCCCACGTGGCAGCGTACACACATTGGAAACACAACCTGAATAATGCTAGTATAATTGAGTAGACGTATACGTAAATGTAAAACTATGAAAACTAAGTGGACCGATTGTCGATTAAAAATAAATTATTGATTGAACTATCCAAACAACTCATATGTAATATAGCTATCACTACACCATATATGTTGATTAGGCTGTGTTTTTAGCTGTATCTAAAGCTGTTGGATATAAAAGCAGAAATTGCAGCACATATTATTTGTAACACAAAGCATATATAACACAGGATACACTAGTTCACAATTGTAACAGTAAACGAAACATTTGTATGAAATATTTTATTACATTACAATATATAATGATACGTGCTATTTGATTACATTACAATAAATAAGTGCACGTTGTTTCATTACACTAAAGAAGATACATAATGTTACATTACAATAAGCTGTGATAAATACCCGAACCGGCGTCGTGAGCTTGTTGAATCAATGCTTCCTTCAAGATGAACATCCATCAAAACATTGCATTCTATCCAAGACATGAAGGAACCATTTAGGAAGATCAACACACTATTCTATCCAAGGTCTGGTAATAAGTTAATTTGGATAACATATAGAATGTACACTACAAAGACCTGTAAAAAAGTGCAAACCGCATAGTTTAGGATAGGATATATGTCCATATTATTATTTTCATTAGTAGCTGAATATTGCAAGTCTACAACATTTTTACTTGTTCAGTCAAAACAGAGTCTCGATTAAAGACAGTTGTTATAGCCTAATTAAAGAGCAATATAGAGGATATGTCCACATTATTATAATTCTCATTATTGTCACTTGGCTGCAATGTAGATATAACATTGCATTAGCAAGTTCCGCCCTTAACCAGCCTATTCGCCCTTAACCAGCCTTATTCAGAGCTTCAAACATGGACTCATACTCTAGTTTTGACCTGATCTAAAATCGCTTCTGGTTACGACTTTGAAGTTAAAAGAATTAATGAATTCCGACTTGATATGAAAGAGTTATGGACACTCAAAAATGGACTCAGGCAATGTTTGCAGCAACAAAACGTGCACTTGCAAAATCTTATTGCAGAACTGATCTCGCTGCAAAGGTTACAGATATCAAATGAAGTATTTTTGCACATAAATTTTCATGTATCTATACCATAACACATAAATTTTCATAGAAAAAGCAAGATATTACCTGAAGTTTAGATCAACAAACTCACATCCATGCACATTAGCTTCATCCAAATGACGGAGGCTGCATGCTGCACACACATGTTATATTAATAGTCAGCTTCTATTTTTGCACGTAAGTTGACTAACAAAAATGATTTGTTACATAAGTACGAAGCAACTTGGTTCAATGCAGCAAGTCATAAATGGAAAAGCAGTTTTACGCCTTTACTCACACGCAGTGTGACACACATGACACAACAAACAAATTGACTAAATCTCAACCTATAAATGCCATTCTATTTTCATTCATGCATCCATTACCGGCATTTCTACTCTACCACACAAATTTCCCAATATCAATTACCAGATACATGCAGCTCAGTCAACAGAACTAGTATGCTTTAGTTCTCAAATCAAATCATACACATGCACTTCAGATCAGTTATAAGGATCAGTGTACATGGTGCAATAATACACACAAATGAGCAGGGCAGCACAATCAAAAGTGTCTGAATTCAAGGTAGACAAATACAACACAAGTAAATGATAGCAAATACATTGCCGCACTATAATACTGGGGATAATACCCAATTTAAATACAATAGCAGCATATTAAACCTAATTTAAACCCAATTCGAATTAAAATTAAACCCAAATTAAACCCAATTCATATTTAAATTTAACGGTGATCTAGTACTCACCTCCAGAGGCGACGAGAAGGATGGACAGTGGTGGATTGAGGCTTCACCGGTCAGCTGAAGGCATCGTGAAATGATGATAACTCATGGACTGCGGTGGATCGATTATTGACAAAGGAAGTCGGTCGAGTACCAAAACCCTAATTTGGGTATTCGGTGGTCGCCATTGCAAAATAAAACAAGGGATTATTCGGACGAATGTTTTGATAAGGCAAAACTCGATCGTGCCTATGTACAGGTACGAGGGGGGGGGGGGGGGGATTTGATGCGAATTTCATACGGTCCAAAGCCGCATCAAATGAACTAATCCAGGAATTCGTTGATGGACAGTCAGATTAAGGGTGTTTGGGGTGGTGCAGATCGCAAAACTTAGTTTGATACGGATTTGAGCACTGTCAAATTTGATATGGCTTATAGCCCAATTTTACGCCCGCATCCTGGTGTGCCAAATTGGCTGGTACGGTGTAGTGTGTGGAAAATTATTGTGAGGCCAATGTCTAATAATTTCATAATTCTACTCAAAGGCAAGCTACAAATCTTATTTTGTGTGAAAAGAATGTAATATATGGATACTAAATTTTTAGTTTTGCAAAATAAATGCTTACAAAAAAATAAATGCAAGCATAAAGCAGGGAGAATTTAGGCAAGGAAAGAAAAATTTGTGACAAAATAAGGGAAAATAAATAAATCATAGCATGAAAACAGTGAACCTGGTTGAATATTCTTTTCTGGCCCATGAACGCACATTCATCAACATCCTTATATAATCTAAACAGAGAATAATTTATAGATATGAATATACATGCACAATCCATACTCATTGAGAACATTATCTCATCATTTGACAAAAATTCTAAAGAAATAAAGTTATATAGATTTAATAATCAAATATCACTAAGTATCTAAGAGCTAAAGATTTGAAAACACTTAAAATGCCTTCATAATACACTATGGCAAACGAATATGCATGTAAAAAGAACACAGGAAAAATAAAAGAAGAAAAAATGCATGCATCATTTTTAATTTGTTTCCCAACAAACTGTGGAAATATGTCGAAGATAGCCATGTAATATTGGCAAACATATGTACTCAACTTGGTTTGCAATCAGGATGTAAATAAAAGTGACCAACCAAACTGTTATATTTGAAAAAAAATTGTTTTCAATAAATGAGAAAGGAAAGAATTTTTATTTTTGAAATAATTTGCCAATTTTGGGGGATTTGTTTAAATTTTCATCTTTTTCGACTAAAACATGCTGCTAGATAATGACCCATGCTTAAGAAGTTAAATTGAAGGATAAAAAACAGATAACAAAAAACATATATAAAGAAATTATCTCAACAAAGTTATATAAGGAGTCAAATCATACCAAAAAAATTTACTTCAACCTTGACTTCATTAGTGTTTTGGTAACTTGTCCACATTCTGCAACGTGTCAATTAATCAGATTGTAGAACAAAAATGTAATCTAGTTGGCAGGGATTATGAAGCGATAAGATCGAACATTTCCGCCTGTATGTGTGTGTATAAGCACATGTGATTATTACTTATGTTGATTCTTCGATAAAATTTAAATTTACATCAGTTCGTTATCATTTTTTATGTTGTATCTTAAATTATTCATAATTACTTTTATTCCAAACTAAATGATTTTTAATTCTTAATTGTGCATACAACCTTAAGATGTCTCAGATCCAAATTCATTTAAACATTTCAATCTATGCACAATGAATATATGACGATTTTTGAAGTACACACCATAGTTGATCAAGAGAAACTGGTCAGAACCTAATAAGATGTCAATGACTTCACATATTGGTAAACTTTTGGTTAAAGGGAAATAAATATATGATTGAAGTTAGGATAAAATAAACTATAAGGGGAATCGGTAATTTCAAAAAAAAATGTATTGCAATAAATTTAAAGAATCTAAATTGATGTAGATAACTTCAGTCGCTGTTTATTTTTGATTCAAATGAAACTGAATAAAGTAGTAATCAAGTTAAATAAAATTCAAATCAATATATTGGTTTCTTGGATTACATTATCATGAAAATCTTATCTTAACCCAAAATTATTATGTTATGGCCAAATTCAGAAGAAGAAAAATTAAGAGAAAGAACCTTATTATGCAGTGCGCGACTTGAAAGTGCTGATAGTTTAAAAAACAAAGCCTTCCTAGTACATTTAAGAAAACAAACTCCAATGCTGCTATCATAAACCAACAAAAGAGTCCCATAACCTGCACATATGATCAACAAAAGTAATGTCATTTCGTAAGGACCCAGAGCTTCCCCGATCTCCGCGGATAAGAGGAAGAACGGATTGCCTTGAGGACAAGACAAATCAGAACACAAATAGAAGAACATTTCATTGCTTATTACAACAATTCCATCAGAATACAAGAATATCACAGAGTATGAATAAATATTACACATTTGATAAATATCAGAGATTTACAAGTTACAATGCAGCGGAAAATAATACAAAACACAACTGAAGAGAATATACGGATACAGAGCTTTCCGAGTATCATTCCAGCTATAAACCAGGATCCTGTGAATATAAATCTGCAAAACCCAAAAGTACAAGCTACCCGTGAGGAAATAGGAGCAACAGAGTTTAGGTTAAACAATAAACTCCAGGTCAGTCATGTGACTGGTGTGAGAACTATAACAGTTATTTAAAACTTTACTTTAAAATTTGGTAAATCAAGGGACCACGCCGTATAACACGGAACCGGTTTCCTCTCAAGAATACCCGTGCATATAACAAAACAGCGCAATGCTTTTCGGAAAAATGAAGCTAATATAAGACCCAAGAACTATCACACAATGCAATGCAAGCCGGCAGATAGGGTTTTCCCTTATAATAGCCATACATGTTTGGTACGTTAAAACAAATCATTTGAGACTATTATAAGTGCAATGTGTATAAAAACAACTTCAACTATAAATGTATCAATCCTAGAAGGCATGGATACCATATATCATGGCGCCGATACTAGGCTCTACAATCAAAAACACAAATGTCACATATTGTAAGTTGGATTTCCATCTGTGAACCAAGGCAAGGGATCGTCCTTACCGCTTCGAGACTGTCTAGCCCGAGCCTCAGGCAAGTACTCAGTTAAGCCTTGGATCGTCAGGGCCGGTCCACACGGAGTGGATTAAAATGCCTGAACACTGCGTTTCCCTGCCCTATAGGGCGTAAACTGGTCATATCCCAACCAAACTGTCGGCCCCGGAACGACCGATATAACCGAGGCGCCTCGTAATCCATCATCCACATAAGTAAAATGTCAGGGCTAGTAGAACACTGACACCACTCCTAGCAAGAAAGAAACGAATGTCCTCCCTAAGGTCCTCTCCCATTTCTGGTTCACACCGGGGTGTGAGGCTCGCGAATTAACGCTACACAAAGCTACGCTGTATTAAAGTCGTGCTTTGATCATCAACCACAAGACTCTGCTTTTTAACAGAAGCCTTGATCATTTGCATCTCAGCATGCCACACAGGCAATTCACGCTATGCAACCAATGTTTATCAATCACACAGAATGAAATCCGATGTCAAACACATTTCCATTTACAAGTTCGTTCTAGGCATGAACGAAATCGGAGGCACCTTATTACTCATCCCGTATGTCCAATACAGGAGAGAGGCCCTCGCATATCGGGTCGATCTCCAAGTACGTCTGGATGATCACCACTTATTACCCTGTCTTGGGTGTAAAGCCAAAACAAGACATTAGTAATCATCCAAACGACGTGAAGACCTCCGGTCTTCAACCACCGTCTTCATCCTCGACATATCGTCGAATCAGTTATTCAAAATGGGATAAACTCAGTCTTTCTGAATAACTCGCGTATATAATAAACAAGTGCTATAAAAACACAACATAAGCCTCATTCCAATTCAGAATATTCCTTTATTCAAATATTCTTATACTTTGGGAAAGGTTCCCATTAATTTTATCAAACATAAATTCTTTAAATTTATTCTTTTATCTTCCTTTGGATATCATTTCAATCTAATTAAAGATGCATTAAAACTCCATTTGGTTTTAATCTTCCCAAAAATCAATATTAATGATTGTTTAACTTGGGAAATCATATCCTATCTTTAACTGGGTTAAAGAACCAATGTCATTTAAAACACGGTTCACGATAAACCCAAAATCACATGCCATTCCATCAGCCATTAACCGTAAATTACAAGTGAACAATCCCATAAGTATTAACCCTGAAGGCTAAAACCAACATCAGATCAAAACCCTAGAAACCATTCAACTTAACTAATCTCCAGTTAGTTTCTGATTTTCTTAACTCCATTGGGTCTAAGAATAGTATAATTATAGATACCATTCACGACAACCAAAAATCTTATTCCTGTCTTTAACTGGGTTAAAGAACCAATGTCCTTTAAAACACGGTTCATGATAAACCCAAAATCACATTCCATTCCATCAGCCTTTAACCGTAAATTAGCAAGTGAACAATTCCCTAACTGTTAACCCCGAAGGACGAAACGAATATCAGATCAATACCCAGGAAAGCATTCAACTTAACTAATCTCCAGTTAGTTTCTGATTTTCTTAACTCTATTGGGTCTAAGAACAGTATTATTAAAGATACTATTCACGACAAGCCAAAATCTTATTCCATTGTTAATCGGGTTAAAGAACAAATGTTATTTAAAACACCATTCACGATAAACCCAATGACCAATTTCAATTCCATTCCAATTAAAAATCAATTAATTGGTATACTTCATTAAATCTAAATAAAAAGATTTAATCTTTTCTCAACTAGGTTCAAGAACAGTGTTAATGAAGACACCATTCACGACAAACCCAAAATCACATTTGATTCCATCAGCCTCTAACAATAAATTAGCAAGTGAACAATTCCAAAAGTATTAACCTCGAAGGCCGAAACCAACATCAGATCAATACCCAGGAAACCATTCAACTTAACTAATCTCCAATTAGTTTCTGATTTTCTTAACTTCGTTGGGTTAAGAACAGTATTATTAAAGTTACCATCCACGACAACCCAAAATCTCATTCTATTGCTAATCGGATTAAAGAACAAGTGTTATTTAAAACACCATTCACGATAAACCCAAAAACCAATTTCAATTCAATTCCAATTAAACATTAATTAATTGGTATACTTCATTAAATATAAATAAAAAGATTTAATCTTTTCTCAACTGGGTTAAAGAACAGTGTTAATGAAGACACCATCCACGACAAACCCAAAATTACATTTGATATTAAATACATGGCTCTGAATAGAAAATATATTGACTTATATTCAATATCAAATTTTGGAATCAACAAATACCCTATTGGAATAACGATATATATATATATATATATATATATATATATATATATATGAAACACCCCACCTCCGTTAGGGTCACTCTCAAAGGGAATGCCCTAATTTTGGTGGAGGTTTATAAGTATAAGTCACAGATATACAAGACAGATATAAGAACATATATTTTTGAACAGCGGAAAACAACAACATCTTTTATTTCAGTTAAAATACGTGTTCACAAAAACATGCCATACTTGTCTTACAATTCTTCCAAAAACGTAACATCTTCATAACTGTCTTGATTACATTATTTAAAGAAGCATAAAGAAAACATAAATAAACTGCAAAAGTCCCATAATTGCTGTCCAAAGCCATAGCCCAAAACGGAAAAGATCCCAGCAATACATTCTTTCTCTTCAAGCTGGATGCGGAAACTGTTCAAGCTGCGGTATTCCCTCCTTGTGGACCTGGGGGGGACAAAAGAAAAGAAGGCGAAAGAAAAGTAGAGTCAGACATAAAGCCTGAGTAAGTCTAGGACTATTCAGTCTATGAATAAAGAACTGGGTATGATAAGCATAAACTGGAAATGGGAAAGCATCATAAACTAAGTTAAGTTGTCTAGGGTCGAATACTATCGTACCCCATATTAACCTTTGTACCCAAATAAACTAGTTCCCAACAGGCACCCCATAATCAGGGTGAAGTGATCCTTTTTCTGATGATCGGCTCCTACTCGCATAGTTACATGTGTCTTACGGCCCCCGATGTTGTAGTTACCTATGTTGATCCCACCATGGGGTGTATCAAGTCCCATGGTGGCGGCCCGACACAATTCTAGAATGTACAGGTATGCTACTGGTGCCCAGTGCCTTATTTTTCTGCGTCGGAGTGTGTGCACGCCCGCACCCCGTTAGAACCTACACTGCTGCACCACCGCCGCCGATTTGACCTCTTACAGTCAGCCCAGTAATCGTGCCCCACCCTGCCTAGTTCAGGGTATCCTGATACACCTTGTAGGGTTACTGCTGAAAAGGGTCCCCCGCTACTAGGTTTTCTATTCTAGCCAACATGCTAAGTTGGTTAAGTGTTTAATAAACCTAACCCCCAATCAGTCTGTTTAGTTTAGCATGTTCCATTTTGATTAAGTATTAATATAATTTACTTAATCCTATCAATCCTAACTCAGCCTTAATTGTCTTATTAAAGCCTCGACCTCTCACATTAGACAGGTATTGTTGTGGCTGCCTGTCGCCGGTTGGGTCCGGGCAGTCTTACGCCACAACTCAGTCTAACCTCGGGTCTTTATTGGGCTCCATGTTTAACCACCCACATTGGATAGGTATTGTTGTGACTACTGGACAGCCGGGCGGTTCAGGGCAGGTTTACATCACAACTCAATCCAACCTCGAGTTAAACACATCGTATTTTCTACATTTACATATTTTGTCTCTCTTCTTTTTATATGTAAATATTTGCGGCCCATTATTCAAATTTATCTATATTGGTTAAAATTTATTTATGCCACTTAATTGCTTTTTTTTCAAGGTTGTTGGCATGCGTCAAACATGCCAACACATATGTTCCATATTTTAACCCAAACGTCATTTCCCCCGTCTTACACGTTCGCTACGATATAAGATATGTTGGGTTTAACATTTAAACCCAACTTAGCCATATGAAAAAGGGGAGGCTTATAACATGGTATTTATGAGGTAACATAAAAAGGGGAGTGTGAATGCATGAACTTGCAACATAACGATTCAATTAACATAAGGTAGGCACATGTGAACTTGCAATTGTAACAACATATAATCATGGCATAAACAATACTTAAACATGAATCATTCTATTCATATAATCATGGCATAAACAATACTTAAACATGAATCATTCTATATGATTATGGCATAAACAATACTTAAACATGAATCATTCTATTCATATAATCATGGCATAAATATTACTTTAAACATGAATCATTCTATTCATGTAATCATGGCATAAATAATACTTTAACATGAATCATTCTAGTCATGTAAACTTGCAATTGGAATGTAAATCTAACTTAATTGTGTCACATATATCACCATATGGTTTGGATAACAACTTAGGCCTAAAACATGTTTCAACTAGGCATAATACCAAACATAGTTTAGTCATGTTCATAAAGGTGCTTACTTTTGTTTCTAATACAAAAGTATGATTTGCTAATTCCAACATAGATTCATATAAACTATAGTACTTAGTCGTATCTAATTACACACTAAAAGTGATCATAAAAGTATGTACATCATATTGGAATAATAGTGAATCATATACTTGCATGAATCCCAAATAAAATACCACAACATATGGTTGTCAACATAAATCATATACTTGTATGAATCCAATCGTATACCATAACATTTCCAAAATCGCTTAGAATCAAAATAACATACAAGTATTGATTATTATCGCTACAATTCCATTTCGTTGTTAACTTCCAACGCAAATCACATACTTGCAAATATCCAATCGTATACCATAACATTCCCAAATCGTTTAGAATCAAAATAACATACAAATATAGATTATTGTCGCCACAATTCCATTTCGCATTTTACACAAATCAAACGCAATTAATTATTCACATCGGAATAGCCCTCTACTTACAACGTATGACGAATCTTCAATTCAGGAATCTGAATTCTGAATTTGGAGATGCTATCCTTTGTTGTAGGTGTTGCTTTGATTCAATTAACGTTGCTTTAAGCTTTTGATTTATCTCCTAATTGTCTCTCAATTTCTGACGGCTATCTCTAGTCTCTCCTCAGCAGCATGACAGTCTCATCTCCATTTTAGTTTGTGTGAATTAGGGTTAGTCTTAGGTCCTTTTTATAGAGTTTTTGAGTTGATTTAGACCGTCGATGGAGCTTGGTTTAATAATAGCCGTTCGTTCAAAGGAGGGACCAACCAGGAGCTGACACCTAGCCCTAGTGACAAGGCAAGGCTCAGAAAATCGACCAAACACAGACCAAGCCAGCTAGGGTGGGCTGGGTTCTACCTGGCTCAGGGGCCAGGTCGACACCCCAGTCGACACCGTGTCGACTTGGCAGTCGACACGGGTTACCCAGGTCGACCGCCCAGTCGACCTGGCTAGCCCCAGGTCGACTGCCAAGTCGACCTGGGTGCCTTGGGCGGGAATTTTCCCGCCCTGGCCAATTGGGCCCAATTATGAATTTTAAATTTGTTTTTCTGAGCTGTTTTCGTCTGTTTGAATTTTAAACTGAATTCTGAAACTTCCGGAGGCCATATCTTCTTCATACGGAGTCCGTTTTACGCAAACTCGGACTCTATCTCAAGCAGAATTCCGAGACGAACGCAATGGCGTATCCCGTTTCCCTTAAATTTTTGATTTGAAATTAATTATACTTTAATTTGTGAATTTCACTGTTATAGAATACACGGGTGTTACATTCTCCCCCACTTAAAAGGATTTCGTCCTCGAAATCTTCAAGTTCAGGAAGAATGTATATCCTAACATCCAAACATCCATCTACTCATCCATCAAACACGGGCATCCATTGTCCTTAAAAGACTTATAATGCTTTATGATCATATGCGAAGTGTGTGTGTACATGTACTTATCTAGTGCAAAATCAAGCGGTCTACTGATTCAGTTGACCTCCTTAATGCGAATTATGTAAGTGCCATGAATCCATTATGTATGAAAATTCTCCTATTCATGATTCTACATGAGTGCACAATCATTCATACAAATGCAACATCCATATGACAACACATTAAAGTTCAACCATATACGAATGCAAACATATATGCATATGCAATATGAAGTGACTGAGCCGATCTAAAACCTAGATTGTGTGTGTATATGCAACCACGAGCACCCACTAGCAATCACTTGAAACCACTTGCAACCATCATCCATAACATGTTTCAATTACATGTTTTCATCCAAAGGGTTTCTTCCTAAAAGATAATGTCGAGGAGATATATCTAAAAAGATAGATAAAGCGCAACTTAAGGAAAAAGGAAAGATCAAAGATGTACCCTCGAAAAGAAAAGGGTAGGCTGCGCATATTCTAGCTTCAGTTTCCCAAGTTGCATCTTCTTTGGCGTCGCTCCACTGAACTTTGACGAGCTTGACTTCGCGGTTGCGTAGCTTCTTCACTTCCGTTCCTAATATGCGGGTTGGAACTTTCCTTACGGTTGCTTCGCGTTCCACTTCAGCTTCTTCTAGGATATTTGGCTCTACCACTTCAGCAGACTCATGTAGACATTTTCGGAGATGTGAAACGTGAAAGACGTTGTGAACTCCGGCCAATTTTTCGGGTAGCTCTAATCTATAGGCCATTTTCCCAATTTTCTCGATGATAGGGAATGGCCCTACGAACCTTGGTGCTAGCTTTCCTATGGTTCCAAAATGAACAACGTTCCTTAGTGGAGATACCTTAAGAAAAACTCTGTCCCCAACCTCAAATTCAAGGTCGGTCCTCCTCCTATCGGCGTAGGACTTTTGTCTGTCTTGGGCCGTCTTCGTCCTTCTTCGTATTAATTCTACTTTCTCTGAAGTCTCTCGGATCATATCTGGTCCAAGTATGAGCTTATCAGTAGACTCCCACCAATAAGTGGGCGATCGGCACGGTCTTCCATATAAAGCTTCGAAGGGCGCCATTCCGATGGTTGCTTGATAGCTGTTGTTGTAGGCAAATTCCACCAAAGGAAGATGGTCTTCCCATGTCCCTCCGAAGTCAAGGACGCACAGTCTTAAAAGGTCCTCCAAAACTCTGTTCACTCTTTCTGTTTGGCCGTGGTTTGGGGATGATAGGTTGTGCTCAAGCATAACTGTGTGCCTACCGCTTCTTGCAGACTCCGCCAAAACTCACTTGTGAAGATAGGGTCTCGGTCACTAACAATGCTGAATGGTATTCCATGGAGTCGAACGATTTCCTTGAGGTAAAGAGATGCTAGGGATGAGGCAGTTCTTTTACTTTTGATAGGTAAAAAGTGGGCGCTTTTATTAAGCCTATCCGCTATTACCCAAATGCTAGTGTTGCCTCTCCTAGACCTAGGCAACCCATCAACGAAGTCCATTGAGATGCTATCCCACTTCCACTGCGGGACCTCTAGAGGATGTAGCAGACCGCCAAGCTTTTTCTGTTCCGCCTTAACCTGTTGGCACACCATACACTTAGAAACGAAATCTGCCACGTCCTTCTTCATGCCGTTCCAAAAGAAAGTTCTTTTTATGTCCTTGTACATTTTATCTCCGCCTGGGTGTATCGTCATCTTGGAGTGATGTGCATCCTCGAGAACCTTCTTTACTAAATCCCTTGTCTGTGGGACGCATAGTCTTCCGTCTCGCCTTAGCCAACCCTTATCGTCGATGGAGTATCTGTTGAGGTGACTTGAAGTCTCACCCCTAATTAGCCTATCAATCGTCTCCACAAGCTGAGGGTCCTCGCGTTGTGCTGTCCCTATTGAGTCCACTAAAGTCGGGCGTACTTCGAGAGATGCTAGCAAGCCTGGTACAAAATCGGAGGAGGGCCTAAAGTCAAAGCTGGCTATAAACTCTAGGCTTTGTCTTTCAACAAACAGCGGGCTTAGGGTCAGTTTCTTTCGGCTCAACGCATCTGCCACTACGTTGCCTTTGCCCGGAGTGTAGGAGATCTCGAAATCATACGAGGCAAGAAACTCCATCCATCTCTGTTGCCTCAAGTTAAGGTCCTTCTGCGAGAAAAGGTATTTCAACGATTTATGGTCAGTGTAAAGTTCGAACTTCTCACCTAGGAGATAGTGTCGCCAAGACTTGAGTGCAAAGACGATGGCAGCTGAGTCAAGATCGTGGGTCGGGTAGTTCTTTTCGTGCACTTTCAACTGCCTCCTGCCATAAGCTACCACTCTTCATTCTTGCATTAAGACAGCGCCTAGCCCTGTCCCACATGCATCTGTATAAACTGTGAACATCTTGCTTCCATCTGGAACATTAAAACTGGGGCTGTTGTAAGAGCCCTTTTCAGTCGCTGGAAAGCAAACTCGCAATCCAAGTCCCAATTGGACACTAAATTCTTCTTGGTCAACTTTGTGAGCGGAGCTGATATCTTTGCAAAGTCTCTGATGAATTTCCGATAGAAGCCTGCCAGCCCGAGAAAGCTTCGGACCTCTGTTGCGTTCTTTGGTGTCTTCCAGTCCTGCACCGCTACTACCTTAGTCGAGTCTACTGCTAATCCTTCATTAGATACTATGTGCCCAAGAAATCTTACTTCCTCTCTCCAAAAGTGGCATTTGGAGAATGTGGCTTTTAGCTGATGGACTCGCAGAGTTTCCATGATTGCCCTTAAGTGCTAAGCATGTTCCTCTTCACTCTTTGAGAAGATAAGGATATCGTCTATGAAGACCACTACGAACTTATTTAGGAAATCTCTGAATACCCTACTCATCAGGTCCACGAAGTAAGCAGGTGCATTTGTCAAGCCGAAAGGCATGACAAGCCATTCAAAGAAGCCGTCTGGGGTTCTGAATGTCGTTTTATCGATGCTATCTTCAGCCACCCTTAGCTGATGAAAACCGGTCGCTAAATCGAGTTGGGAGAAAATAGACGCTCCTACAAGCTGATCAAACAGATCGTCAATTCTGGGGAGAGGGTGCCTATTCTTTTTCGTTAGCTTGTTGAGCTCCCTATAGTCAACGCATAGACGGAGTGAACCATCCGCCTTTGTAGCGAACACCACTGGAGCGCCCCATTCTGAAATGCTCCTCCTAATGAACCCCTTCTCAAGAAGCTCTTTAATCTGTTTACCGAGCTCTTTCCTTTCCCGTGGAGCCATGTGTCTAACGGGAAATGCAACGGGCTTTGCATTATCCACAAGATATATTTGGAAGTCTATCTCCCGCTTCGGAGGCAAGCCCTTCACCTCTTCGAAGACATTCGGATATTCCCGGACCACTCTAACTGATTGCAAATTTTCAACAGAGGCGTCAAGCGATTCAAGATAACTAAGCATAACCGCATACGAGGGATTACAAGAAATTTCCAAAGTGTTACCAAGCTGGGTCAGGAGCCTAACAACCCTTTTCTCATAATCAAGGATGGCCCCATTACTAGATAGCCAATCCATGCCCAAAATCAAACCATATCCCGAAAAGCCCAAAACAAAGGCACTACATTTAAATTCTACGCTTAGAATAGAAATTTTCAATTCCAAACAGATCATAGACAAATGAGCTGGGCCCCCAATTGGGTTTGAAACAATTAAGGGGTCCTCTACCATACTAGTTTTTAGGTGCAGAGATTCTACTAAAGCAGACGAGATAAAGGAGTGTGATGCGCCAGAATCAAATAAAGTGTGAACGGGGTGATCATAAAGATAAACTACACTTCCTACAGAAGTATTTATACCTCGCTGTAGCAGAGGTGGCGCTTCTAGCACATGAACCTGTGCCCCTGAGGTGGATCCAGGCCTCTGCCCCTGTCCTCTTTTCTTTGGGCAGTCCTTTGCCATGTGGCCTGTCTCACCGCAAGAAAAGCACCCGCCATTCATCTTGGCCTTCTTTTTCCGGCAATCTTTTACTAAGTGCCCCACTTTGCCACAGAAATTACACTTCCTCTTCTCTTTGCTTCTTTCCCTCCCTTCTTAAAGTTTGTCTTCTTAGGCTGTAAACCCTCTTTCTTCCCTTGAGAGCTTTCTGCCTTTGTCTCCTTCTTTCCCTTATCCTCTTCGTTCAGCAATGCCATCTGTTCCAATCTTTCATACGTAGCTCCCATGGGTATATGGGTCATGGCCAAACTGTGTAATGGCTCATTCAACCCTTTGACAAAACGGAGAGCCTTCTTTTGTGGGGTGTTGACTAGGTCCAGTCCGAACCTAGCCAGCTCATCGAACTGATTAACATACTCTCTGACTGTCTTATTCCCTTGCTTAAGAAATAAGAATTTTTCCAACTGCAAACTCCTTTCCGCATCTGAGAGAAATTTAGCCTCAAACCTTGCCCTAAAGTCCTCCCATGTTTCCACTGGTCTTTCTGCATTAGTGACTTCCCACTAGTAGGAAGCCTCGCCCTTTAGTAGCCACACTGCCATTTGTACTTTTTGCCTATCTTCTACCTCAAAGATGACGAATAAGTCCTCAGTTTCTTTCAGCCAATTTCTAGCTGCCACGAAGGACTCAGTTCCATGAAAATCCTTTCCTCCCATAGCTTTAAAATCTTTACATATCTTAGCAAAAGTGTTTCCCCGCGGAGGAGGTCGAGGAAGAGGTGTTGCTACAGCCGGATGATTTCCTACAGCTGGGGGAGGAGGAACGGTAGGACCTGGCTGAGTGGCCCTTGCTTCTAAGGACCATCTAAACCAACCAGGTATTGGTACACCCTCTGGCAAGTTAAGTTCTTCGGACATGCTGAAACAAAAAGGATAGATTCAAAACGAAGGATAAGAGATAGTACCTATAGCTTTGGGGGACTTTGCCTTTTTAAAATAAAACAATATTTTATCTTTCGAAAATGCTTCTTTAAATTTCTTTTTGAAAAATAGATTTTCAAAACTTTTTATCTTATCTGGTAAACCTATGCTCTGATACCAAGTGAAAAACCCCACCTCCGTTAGGGTCACTCTCAAAGGGAATGCCCTAATTTTGGTGGAGGTTTATAAGTATAAGTCATAGATATACAAGATAGATATAAGAACACATATTTTGGAACAGCGGAAAAAAACAACATCTTTTATTTCATTTAAAATACGTGTTCACAAAAACATGCCATACTTGTCTTACAATTCTTCCAAAAACAGAACATCTTCATAACTGTCTTGATTACATTATTTAAAGAAGCATAAAGAAAACATAAATAAACTGCAAAAGTCCCATAATTGATGTCCAAAGCCATAGCCCAAAACGGAAAAGAACCAAGCAATACATTCTTTCTCTTCAAGCTGGATGCGGAAACTGGTCAAGCTGCAGTATTCCCTCCCTGTGGACCTGGGGGGGAAACGAAAGAAAAGAAGGCGAAAGAAAAGTAGAGTCAGACATAAAGCCTGAGTAAGTCTAGGACTATTCAATCTATGAATAAAGAACTGGGTATGATAAACCTAAACTGGAAATGGGAAAGCATCATAAACTAAGTTAAGTTGTCTAGGGTCGAATACTATCGTACCCCATATTAACCTCTGTACCCATATATACTAGTTCCCAACAGGCACCCCATAATCAGGGTGAAGTGATCCTTTTTCTGATGATCGGCTCCTACTCGCATAGTTACATGTGTCTTACGGCCCCCGATGTTGTAGTTACCTACGCTGGTCCCACCAAGGGTGTATCAAGTCCCATGGTGGCGACCCGACACAATTCTAGAATGCACAGGTATGCTACAGGTGCCCAGTGCCTTATTTTTCTGCGCCGGAGTGTGTGCACGCCCGCACGCCGTTAGAACCTACACTGTTGCACCACCGCCGTCGATTTGACCTCTTACAGTCAGCCTAGTAATCGTGCCCTACCCTGCCTAGTTCAGGGTATCCTGATACACCTTGTAGGGTTACTGCTGAAAAGGGTCCCCCGCTACTAGGTTTTCTATTTCTAGCCAACATGCTAAGTTGGTTAAGTGTTTAATATACCTAACCCCCAATTAGTCTGTTTAGTTTATCATGTTCCATTTTGATTAAGTATTAATATAATTTACTTAATCCTATCAATCCTGACTCAGCCTTAATTGTCTTATTAAAGCCTCGATCTCTCACATTAGACAGGTATTGTTGTGGCTGCCTGTTGCCGGTTGGGTCCGGGCAGTCTTACGCCACAACTCAGTCTAACCTCGGGTCTTTATTGGGCTCCATGTTTAACCACCCACATTGGATAGGTATTGTTGTGACTACTGGACAGCCGGGCGGTTCCGGGCAGGTTTACATCACAACTCAATCCAACATCGGGTTAAACACATCGTATTTTCTACATTTACATATTTTGTCTCTCTTCTTTTTATATGTAAATATTTGCGGCCCATTATTCAAATTTATCTTTATTGGTTAAAATTTATTTATGCCACTTAATTGCTTTTTTTTCAAGGTTGTTGGCATGCATCAAACATGCCAACACATATGTTCTATATTTTAACCCAAACGTCATTTCCCCCGTCTTACACGTTCGCTACAATATAAGATATGTTGGGTTTAACATTTAAACCCAACATAGCCATATGAAAAAGGGGAGGCTTATAACATGGTGTTTATGAGGTAACATAAAAAGGGGAGTGTGAACGCATGAACTTGCAACATAACGATTCAATTAACATAAGGTAGGCACATGTGAACTTCCAATTGTAACAACATATAATCATGGCATAAACAATACTTAAACATGAATCATTCTATTCATATAATCATGGCATAAACAATACTTAAACATGAATCATTCTATATGATTATGGCATAAACAATACTTAAACATGAATCATTCTATTCATATAATCATGGCATAAATAATACTTTAAACATGAATCATTCTATTCATGTAATCATGGCATAAATAATACTTTAAACATGAATCATTCTATTCATGTAATCATGGCATAAATAATACTTAAACATGAATCATTCTACTCATGTAAACTTGCAATTGGAATGTAAATCTAACTTAATTGTGTCACATATATCATCATATGGTTTTAATAACAACTTAGGCCTAAAACATGTTTCAACTAGGCATAATACCAAACATAGTTTAGTCATGTTCATAAAGGTGCTTACTTTTGTTTCTAATACAAAAGTATGATTTGCTAATTCCAACATAGATTCATATAAACTATAGTACTTAGTCGTATCCAATTACACACTAAAAGTGATCATAAAAGTATGTACATCATATTGGCATAATAGTGAATCATATACTTGCATGAATCCCAAATAAAATACCACAACATATGGTTGTCAACATAAATCATATACTTGTATGAATCCAATCGTATACCATAACATTTCCAAAATCGCTTAGAATCAAAATAACATACAAGTAATGTTTATTATCGCTACAATTCCATTTCGTTGTTAACTTCCAACGCAAATCACATACTTGCAAATATCCAATCGTATACCATAACATTCCCAAATCGTTTAGAATCAAAATAACATACAAATATAGATTATTATCGCCACAATTCCATTTCGCATTTTACACAAATCAAACGCAATTAATTATTCACATCGGAATAGCACTCTACTTACAACGTATGACGAATCTTCAATTCAGGAATCTGAATTCTGAATTTGGAGATGCTATCCTTTGTTGTAGGCATTGCTTTGATTCAATTAACGTTGCTTTAAGCTTTTGATTTATCTCCTAATTGTCTCTCAATTTCTAACGGCTATCTCTAGTCTCTCCTCAGCAGCATGACGGTCTCATCTCCATTTTAGTTTGTGTGAACTAGGGTTAGTCTTAGGTCCTTTTTATAGAGTTTTTGAGTTGATTTAGACCGTCGATGGAGCTTGGTTTAATAATAGCCATTCGTTCAAAGGAGGGACCAACCAGGAGCTGACACCTAGCCCTAGTGACAAGGCAAGGCTCAGAAAATCGACCAAACACAGACCAGGCCAGCCAGGATGGGCTGGGTTCGACCTGGCTCAGGGGCCAGGTCGACACCCCAGTCGACACCGTGTCGACTTGGCAGTCGACACGGGTTACCCAGGTCGACTGCCCAGTCGACCTGGCTAGCCCCAGGTCGACTGCCAAGTCGACCTGGGTGCCTTGGGCGGGAATTTTCCCGCCCTGGCCAATTGGGCCAGATTTTGAATTTTAAATTTGTTTTTCTGAGCTGTTTTCGTCTGTTTGAATTTTAAACTGAATTCTGAAACTTCCGGAGGCCATATCTTCTTCATACGGAGTCCGTTTTACGCAAACTCGGACTCTATCTCAAGCAGAATTCCGAGACGAACGCAATGGCCCCGTTTCCCTTAATTTTTTGATTTGAAATTAATTATACTTTAATTTGTGAATTTCACTGTTATAGAATACACAGGGTGTTACAATATATATATATATATCTTCCAAATTCCTCCACAATATCCGTATAATCACGGAATCCAATATCGAAATATTCAGAAGATAATTTCAATTCGAATCCATTCCAATTCACATATTGGAAAAGATAATTTCAATTCGAATCCATTCCAATTCATATATAGGAAATTTCGGTTTTTTTTAAAACCATTTCAAATCCAATTTATTTACTTTTAAAATAATTGGATTATAATTCTAGTTCAAAACTAGTTCATTTCGATAAAAATCTATTTTTATCTTTTCAAATATGGAATTTTTCATCCTAATTCTTTTCAAATCATTTCTTATGAATTTACACTAGTTATTGATATTTTTAATAATTTTATCAAGGCCCATACAGTCGATTTCTGTAACGACCCAGCGATTTTCGACCTCGAAAATTGACATAAATATCCTTACTGTAACTTACGCCGACCTTTCAACCACCAAAAACATTGGACGTTATTAGAAAGAATTTAGAGGGTGAGATAAGAAAGAAAGAAATACTAGAATAGAAGTAGAAGAAACACCACAACACAGAACCAGAGTCTCACATCGCAGCGGAACAAAATATAATATAGAAATAAATCTTAACTGAGAGCCTTAAAATACTTAAAATCGTCAGAGTACATCACACCACGGGACAGTTATAATAACTTGTTCCCATATACAACACACAGCGGAATAGTAGCTATATAATATCATACATCTGAACATCTCCAGCTCGTCTCTGGACTTCACAGCATTCGATAAACTGTAACTGTACATCCCGGGCTAACCCGAGCATTTACAAAACACCGGGTCAGTCTGGTGAACCAGAGTGAGATAAACTCGCACAGTATCAAGGTAACACACAACTTGAATTTTAAAGTCAAAATTTTTTCAAAGCAAAGGATAATCGTAAGACCAAATCCACACATAAACACAGACGTTTTTTACCTTACGATAACCCAAAACAGTTTTGAAACCAATATCTTTTCTAATATTTTAATAATGTTTAAATACAAGTAAATAACAATCTAGTGGAACGCTTGCATCTCAAGCTCCACATATATATATATATACAATCAAAACCGCGGGCGCTTATTGGAGATTGGATTCCGACTATGGCAAGGTATGGGACCACCTGCCGATAGTGTATCTCTAGAGGCGAATACACTGGGTTCAACAAGAACGTCTTGCAACCCGGCCCTCACATGACCGACCACTCATTTCGCTTGAGTGTATCGAATGTATATCACCAATGGTTGGGCTCAAACCACCGTTTCCCGAAAAGGGACAGCATCGAAAAAGGGTTAAAGAAGCAATAGGGAATTCTCTAGATAGGCGATTATACACCTTAATGGGAGCGACCCACATAGCCATGCTGCCTGCCCGATTTCTGTCATTTCCCGGTTGTGAGGCTTAAGGTTTAAATTATCTTTCAAACATGTGATCACCATTCACTTTGAATGCCACATTGTCAGATCTGCAAGATATCACTAAATGTTGATCTCCACAAAAATACTCTAAGCGTTAAGCTAAAGAAGGTGTACAACCTTCTCTGCCACCAACAGAGATGCGTTTGTAGAAAATCAATATAAGTGATTCCTTTAGAAATACTTTGTCAGACACTCGTCCATACAAGTCATCCAGGAAAAGGATGAACCGAATGTACTCTTCTACAGCATCCAATACGGGAATCGCCCCATGGATCAGTAGCGAGAAGTCCTTACAACCCGTAGATTCCAATCACGACAGAATCACAGTTTATCTCTGGGAGCTAACCAGAGATTTTAGTAGTTCTTCCATGTAATGAAGATCTACGGTCTTCAATGCTCCATCTCGACCGTCTTCTGATATCTTTTCGTATTTGTTGGTCGGAATAGGTTTCGAATATAAATTCGATCCCGGTCTTTCCTTACCAAAAATCGTATGGTTCAGATTTGATAGTCGGTGATTTAACTATCAATATAATCAGTGTTTTAATCATGACAATCCAATGGGCTCACTAGTTCAGTATTCAGCATCACTTGACCTTTTAATTAAAAACCAATGTAAATTCAAAACTCTTAAATATTTCGATATTACGAATATAGCTTTCTCGCTTCCTACTTAATGTAAGACTTTCTTTAAACAAGTTCATTTTTATACTTATGGCAATCCTATATCATATTTAGTGGTTCATTTCCACTTACAAAACATTAGCACATATTATGTGATATTGGGAAAATCGTTCGAAACTTACTACTCGTAAAAAAAAAGTTAAGAGATATCTTTTATTTGTTCTTGAAAACAATAATCTATGCTTATTCTTATAGAACAAAACTCATCTTCTACATTTCCTTTTTCAAACACGACAATATCATTATAATTCACGCAACCCCTTTATTATTTCCACTTTATACTTGGAATCTCAATATATACATCTATTCCAACTCTTCATCAAAATGTTGCTTCATTATCTCTCAAATGAGGAAATAAATCCTTACTATCCTCTTTTACCATTTCAACTAATATCAACTTCAGATACTCCCGTTGTCGATCAAGTGTGGGTATTTTAATTACCTCTCAGACCTTGATTAACAACGTTCATATCTTAAGATTGACACAAGTTGTAATTCAAAATCCGATACTTCATTCCAATATCAAATTCAAATACCATTAACTATTTTACTCAAAATACGATTTCATACGACCTTCTTACTTTTGAAAAATCTCTTTCTTGAATATAATATTAAGAAATTCCTTATAAAACCCCACCTTTAACCTTTCCCCTTTTTAAAACCCTTATTAAAATTAAACAAATATCCTTTAATCATTTTGTTCAAAACACACCAATTTTATAATCAATCTCAATTAGAACGGTTGATTTATTCAACTCAATACACGGTTATCTCGTCAGCCGATTTAAATTAGTTCCCACTTTAAATTAACTAATAATATAATTAATTTAAATAATTCCATTCAATTAATTCTTAACAAACCAATTATTCAAAATTTTAACCGTTAAGGTTAATTTCTATTCACTTGTTCATAAATCTAATTAACATTGGAATTGGCTTTATAAAAACAATTAATGCTTAATTATAACTTAAATGATAAGTAGTAAATATTTATTTCTTTTTAAACAAACCTTTATTCTATCTATCTTAAGTTATAAAATAAATTTTATAACTTTAGTTCTATTAGTTCACATGACTGTAAACCAACATAAACAAAAGCGATTGATTTTATACGCCATACGTTGCCAAATACTCAACCAATACCGCCCATTGGTTTAAAACTAACAGGTGTTGGATTTTCAGTCAAAATTCCATAATCAAATCAATCCCCAAACATGACAATTTATATGATAATATGAGAATAAGTAATATATGAGGAATCCTGTTGGATCCCTCCAACCTGTTCTTACTTGAAATCACAACGGTTATCTCAAATAAGGTTATTTCAATTTCATTAAATTGAAAATAAACAACGACCATTAACAGGAACTAATTCACAAGCAATTCAAACAATTCAACCAACTAAACACCTTTATTTTATAGACATAACCAACCAAGGTGAGTTACCTTTATTGGGACCAATTGTTACAATAACGATTTGGTATTTCACTGAAATTAAACGACGGTTTAATCTCATCAGATAAATCAACAAATAAATACTTAACTAGCAAACTGTCTGTAATAACCCGGAAATTCTGAACCAGTTTAATGTTTTTATTTTGGCAATTTTAATGAATTTTGAATATTTAAAATGAATTATTTTAAATAATATCGATGAGAAATTTATTTTGAATATATTTAGAACGTATATATTATATACGTCGTCGTTAGAATATAAATATTTATATATAATTATAAAATAGAATTGAAAATGGCGCGGTAGTTCGATAATTCGATTTCAAATTTCAATTGAATGTACCGGGTGCAAAACAATCCGGATTTTAGTGAAACCAAAAACATTAGGATCTAATTGATGATATCTTTGCAACGGATCCAAAATTCAAAATTTCATAGCGGGAATCAAAAGATATGTCCAGTTGAAAATTCTGAATAGTCGTTATGGAATTCAGGCCCTTAAAAATAGACATTCTGCAAATGACCTCGGATTTCAATGAAACCACTTTTGTTGGATCCGTGATGTCAAATTATTGCTAGATTCCAAATTTCATAATTTTTCGAATCAATATGTGAGCGTGGCAAAGGAAAACATGTTTGACCAGTTTCAGTTGATTTTAATCGACTGGAAAATGGCCATTTTTCTATCGGTCTCAGAATTTGACGAAATCAGTTTTGTTAAGACTGTATCATCAATACGAAGCTAGAAATAATTTTTCTAGTATTTTTCGGGTCCGTATGTGGCCCCGGTAAATTGAAATGTGCATTAAAAGTCAATATATAGATTTATATTTTGATTTTGATGGAAACTGATCGAAACGGCCGAATTGGCCTGCGGTCCATATCCCATTGTGTTCGGAATGGGGGTAAAACGCTAGGGACGACAGTCGTTGGGCCTAGATTGGGGTTCGAAATGAAAGTCAACTTTAATGAGAATTAAAGGAGAATAATAATAATAATTAAATATAACCCCCTTTTTCCCCTTAACCCCCTCCCTCTTCTTTTCAATTTTCTCGTTCAGAACACAAAAGACCTGATCCCCTTTCTCTTCCAAATCCACATCGCTCTTCCACTCCTCCGTCCACCGCGGCCTCAGCCGCGTGGCCACCCACCTCCGCCCCTCGCCCAGGCCTCCACCTCCCTCCAGCGCCTCGCGAAACCCCCTCTTCCCCAGCAGCTGACGTCCTCACTTACCCCTCACCCCCCCCCCCCAAATCGAGAAAGCCTAAGCCGATGCCCCCCTGCTCCACCACCTGCGACGACGAACAGCTTCACCCCTCTCCTCCTCGATTTCCGCGCGAGCAGCCCCTCCCCCCTCTTGCAGTGCGACTGTAAGTGTTATTTACATGTTTTCGCTAATTCAATGTTTTTAAAATCCGTTCTATTTTAATTTATTTCACAAAATTCTGATTTTTCTTACTTATAGGACGCTAAGAGGTTTAATTCATATAGATTTGATTTTTAAAGCATAAAAGATATTTTTTAAAGTAATAAAAATATGATTTTTATATTTTTAAAGTATTAAAAATATAGTCGTTACTATATAGTGACTATAAAAATATGATTTTTGTTTATGTAGAGAAATAAAAATATGATTTTTATATTTTTAAAGTATTAAAAATATAATCTTTACTATATAGAAGATATAAAAATTTGATTTTTATATTTTAAAGTATTAAAAATATAATATTTACTATATAGAAGAGGTAGAAATATGATTTTTGCTTAAATAGGATGTGAAAACCCGTAACTTCCCCGTAAAGGAAAGAGCGGATAGTTCGAGAACAAGCCACAACAGAACGCATACAGAAGAACATTTCATTGTATATTACAACAATGCATCAGATTACAAGAATATACAGAGTATAAATGAATATTACACAGAAATATCAGAGATTTAAATTACATTTAAATACATAGCAGCGGAAAATAATAAAATACACAACTAGAAGAGATATACGGATACAAAGCTTTCCGGATATCATTCCAGCCGTAAACCAGGATCCTGTGAATATAAATCTGCAAAACCCAAAACTACTAGCTGCCCGTGTCAAAATAGGGGCACCCAGAGTTTAGGTTAAAACAATAAACTCCAGGTCAGTCATGTGACTGGTGTGAGAACTAAAACAGTTAATCTTTATTTTTATAGTTAGGTAAATCAAGGGACCACGCCGTATAACACGGAACGGGTTTCCTCCCAAGAATACCAGTGCATAAAACAAACAGCGCAATGCTAAATAAAGAAAAATGAAGCTGCTATAAGACCCAGGTCCCATCACACAATGCAACGCAGCCGAGGATAGGGTTTTCCCTTATAACAGCCAAAGAATGCTTGATACGTTTAAAACAAATCATTTGATACTATTATAAGTGCATAGTGCATAAAACAACTTCAAATCATAAGTATCAATCATAGGCGGCATGAGCGCCCCATCCCACTATGTCGCCATACTAGGTTATACAATCAAAATCGCAAAGTCACGTATTTGGAAATTGGGTTTCCATCTATGAACCGAGGCAAAAGATAGTCCTCAACCGATTCGAGACGCTCTAGCCCGTGTCTCAGGCACAGCCGCAACCGTACCTTGGATCGTCAGGGCCGGTCCACCGATGTGGATTATAATGCCTGAACAATACGTTTCTCCACCCTTTGGGGCGTAGGTGAGCCAACTAAATGACTCCATCGGACCCGGATCGTCCGATCAAACCGAGGCGCCTCGCAACAGCAACAACCACATAAGTCAAACTCGTCAGGGCGTGTAAAACCACTGACGCCACTTCTAGCTAGAAAGAAAACGCATGTCCCCCCTGAGGTCCGTCTCCCGTTTTTGGTTCATACCGGGTGTGAAACTCGCGAAGTAAACGTTACACAAAGCTACGCCACAAAGGCCGTGCTTTGATCATCACCACAAGACTTTGCTTTTCAACAGAAGCCTTGATCAATTGCCACTTAGGCATGCCACACAGGCAATTCACTCCATGCGTTTGATATCAATCAATATATAACCCCTGAGCTCGTACGTCTCAGAGAAGGGCGTTAAGCAAGAGAATAAATTCTCCGCTGCCAAACAGATATATATTTAATAGAGATCAATCACACAGACTAAAATCCAATGTCAGACACACAGTCCATTTACAAGTCCGTTCTGGGTCTGAACGAAACCGGAGGCACCTAGTACCCCGCATATCCTTCGATCTCCAAGTACGTCTGGACGATCACCAACTGTTTCCATCTTCTTGGGTGTACAGCCCAATCAAGATCATCAGTAAGCACCCAAACGACGTGAAGACCTCCAGTCTTCGACCATCGTCTTCATCTTTGACTTATCGTCGTATCAGTTATTCAGAATGGGATAAACCCGGTCTTTCCGAATAACTCGCGTATATTTTAAATAAGTGTTACACAAACACAACATACGCCTCATTCCAATTCATTAGTCACTAACCGTAAATTAATCAAGAGAATAATTCCCCAAATATTAACCCCGAAGGCCGAAACCAACATCAGATCAATATCCAGAAAACCATTCTGCTTGGCCAACCGACAGTTAGTTTCTAAATTTCACATTCATAGGGAAATATTCCCATTAATTTTATCCAAGATAAATTCTTTGAATTTATTCTTTATTCTATTTTTGAATCTCAATTCAAACTAGTCGGGATTAGCGAACCTTACCGAAGTAATCATTTATTTTAATTTCCCCATCCCAAACCTATTTATCCCATGAAGTAAAACTGGTGATACTTCATATTTAACACCACGGTGTTATCGGTAAATTCAATTACCACTTCACGTTCAAATCTAATTAAAGATTCAACTATCGCCTGGAGCAAAACTGGTGATACTCCATTCTCGACCATTTCAATCTAATTAAAGATTCATTAAAACTCCACTTAGTTTTAATCGTTATCTGGGTTAAAGAATCTGTGTCATTTAAAACACGGTTCACGATAAACCCAAAGTCACATTCCATTAATTATCGGGTTAAAGAACGAGTGTTATTTAAAACACTGTCCACGATAAACCCGAAAATCAATATCGATTCAATCCCAATTAAATATCGTTTAATTGGTACACTTCATTAAATCTAAATAAAAGATTTAATCTTTTCTCAACTGGGTTCAAGAACAGTGTTAGTGAAGACACCATTCACGACAAACCCAAATCACATTTGATATTCAATATAAGGCTCTGAATAGAAAATATACCGGCTTATATTCAACATCAAATTCTACGATTAACAAATGTCATATTGGAAATAACGATATAAATATATATCTTTCAAATTTCCATAACAACATCTGTATAATAACGAATTCCAACATCGAAATATTCCGAAGACAATTTCGATTCAAATCCACTCCAATGCAATCATTGGAAATTCTGGTTATTTTTAAAACCCTTTTCAAATTCAATTTATTTATTTAAAAATAAATAGAATTATATTCCTAGTTCAAAACTAGTTCATTTCGATAAAAATCTATTTTTATCTTTTCAAATATGGAGTTTTTCATCCCAAATCTTCACAAATCATTTCTTATGATTTTACACAAATTATTACTATTTTTGATAATTTTATCAAGGCCCGTACAGTCGATTTCCATCAACGGTCATCGAACTGCACTTACAGCGACCTTTTTCAAATTTGATTTGGACATAATTCCAAATCCAACCGTTAGATTTCTAATTTCTAATATTTATTAGAAAGCTCTTTTCGATACGAACCCAACGGTTCCGGTTTTAGGTGAATCCGACGGTCGGATCTCCCGTTTTGTCCGTTTGAAATAAATGGTCGAAATTCGCGAACTACCGCGGCGCGGCGCGTTCTATTCAGGCCATTATATAATATATATATAATATATATAATATATATTTCGTCGATTTCTATTTAAAACGAATTATATAAATAGTTTTAAATTTGTTTCAAAAACAATTTCAACCTCTATTTCAATTCAAAGCAAAATTGAATTCTTCTTTATAAATTCGTTTTAAAATTCATTTCTATTCAATTCAAATTCCAATTCAATTTGAATTCATTTCAATTCGCTTTCAATTCAAATTCCAATTCAATTTGAATTCATTTCAATTCAATTTGAATTCGTTTTCAATTTATTTCGAAATCGTTTTCAATTCATTTCGTTTCGAAATCGTTTTCAATTCAATTCATTTCGAAATCGTTTTCAATTCAATTCATTTCGAAATCGTTTTCAACTCAATTCATTTCGAAATCGTTTTCAATTCATTTCATTTCGAAATCGTTTTCAATTCATTTCATTTCGAAATCGTTTTCAATTCATTTCATTTCGAAATCGTTTTCAATTCATTTCATTTCGAAATCGTTTTCAATTCATTTCATTTAGAAATCGTTTTCAATTCAATTCATTTCGAAATCGTTTTCAATTCATTTCATTTCGAAATCGTTTTCAATTCATTTCATTTCGAAATCGTTTTTAATTCATTTCATTTCGAAATCGTTTTCAATTCATTTCATTTCGAAATCGTTTTCAATTCAATTCATTTCGAAATGAATAAAATCGATATAAATATCGTTTACGTCAAAATGGCGTCATCTACTCAACACGGCTTCATAAATTTCTATTTTCAAATATTCTATTTTAAATATTTCTTTTTCAAAATAGTTGTTATTATCAAAATATTTCGTTCAACACATGACCAATCTCAATGAATGAGTACTGTCAACACATGAACTTTTATTTTATATTGATAAAGATGTAAATTTTATTACTAAAATATTTCGTTCAACACATGACCAATCTCAATGGATGAGTACTATCAACACATGAACTTTTATTTTATATTGATAAAGATGTAAATTTTATTACTAAAATATTTCGTTCAACACATGACCAATCTCAATGGATGAGTACTGTCAACACATGAACTTTTATTTTATATTGATAAAGATGTAAATTTTATTACTAAAATATTTCGTTCAACACATGACCAATCTCAATGGATGAGTACTGTCAACACATGAACTTTTATTTTATATTGATAAAGATGTAAATTTTATTACTAAAATATTTCGTTCAACACATGACCAATCTCAATGGATGAGTACTGTCAACACATGAACTTTTATTTTATAATATTCTTTATTTTTCAAATTGGAATGAGGCCCAATCAATTACCATATAAAGTTAATTATATGGACTTCCATACAACACATGTATATAATAGCATTGAAAAATAATCAACCATCAACCAAAGTGCACTACACTATATAAGCATCAAATATAGATATTCAACGCTTATAACAGCCTGTCAATCAATCGATCGACATATTTAATCAATCAGGATGAGTGAACTTCAAGTTTCATCCCAACACCCGTGTGGGGTTTCAAACAATCAAACACAGATTTTATTTGTGCAGTTGGGCGTTGTGTAAAATTTATCGACCCAATCAATATCAGTCAAATCAGTGTACATAAACAAACCGTCCGGTCTGTAAATGAATATTTTATTTTATTCACTTCACGTTAAAAATTATATTTTTAACGATAAAATATTTTATTTCAACACTTGAATTTCTATCCAGTTCATTCTTTAAATAAAATGATATTTTTATTTTTCTAACTTATTTTAGAAAATTTCGGCGGCATAACGGCACGATACTAGAAACGGGACGAGGCCTAGCCTTATCCCCGGTCTAGTGAAGGCCCACGCCATTCACACATCAATCAAATCAATTTCATCTCACCAAACAATTCAAACAAATAATCCAACTAATCTATGCAACCAAACAAACAAGTCCATGGTCTGTGGACGATTGTGTCGGGTGCTACTAAGCACCGTCTGCATCCTAGTATACATATATAACTAGAAAAAGAAATTGAAAGGTGAGAAATTCTCACAGATAGCTATCCAATCATCCCGACTCTTCATTTAGAGAAGTCTTCATTGTTATCCCATCTTCGCCATCTTCGTTGCCCGTAGTCACTATATATATAAAAATCACATTTTTATATTTTGATGTCTTTAAAATATAAAAGCCACATTTTTATTTCGCTATTTAATATATAAAAATCATATTTTTATAATCACTTCATATATTTAAAAATCGAATTTTTTACTATGCTATTTAATATATAAAAATCTCGCCTTTTCAACTATAAAGACTTCACCCTTACAAAAAAATATAGATTTCATCGTTATGAAAATCACCACTTTATTTCAATGTATATAAAAATAAAAATCAGATTTTTATTTCGCTACATATACAAAGATGATATTTTTATATTCTCTATCCTATAAAGATTATATTTTTAATACTTTAAAAATATAAAAATCATATTTTTAATATTTCTATATAGTAAAGATTATATTTTTATTACTTTAAAAATATAAAAATCATATTTTTAATTCTTTAAAAATATAAAAAAAATCATTTCTTTACACCCTAACTGTACAAAAAAAATCATATATATGTTTACCAAGGTCCTAACATATATAAAACTGAAAAGAAAAATAAATAATAAATTAAAAACACACCTCTTTAAGAAAAACGAAGCTTTTGTCGAAGAGGGGGGTGGTCGGGGGTTCACCAAAACGGCGGTCGAAGGCTAAAGTGTCGGGGGCCCTCATAGGCGGTGGCGGCTGGCCATCCAAGTGGCGGGCGGCGGCTTCAGGGATGTGGGGCGAGGTCCGGCGAGAGGGTGGCAGCAGCTGGCGCAGCCTTCGGTGGTGGTCACGGTCCTGGAGCTCGCGGATGGGAATTCGCTTAGAGGAGGAGAGAGAGAAGCGTCAGTGGAGGAGGCCGACATCGCGGTGAAGGGGAGGTCAACTCGGCGGCGTGGACTCCGGCGTGGGCGGCGCGATTAGCTGCTAGGGTTTCTTTTTTTTTTATTTTTTTTATTTTGTTTTGAAATTGAACGGGGGGGGGGGGGTTTGCTGATAAGGAGGAAAGGGTTTTTTTTAATTATTTTATTTGCAAATAGTTGACTTTTACATACGACCTCGAAACGAGGTCCACCGCCTGTCGTCCATAGCGTTCTACCCCCATTCCGAGCACAATGGGATATGTATCGTAGGCTGGTTCGGCTGTTGCAATCAATTTCCGTTAAATTTACATTTAAATCACTATATTGAATTTTAAACGTACATTTCCAATCACCGGGGTCACATACTAACTAGAAAAATTCCAGAAAAATATTTTCTAGCTTCGTATTGACGATACGGTCCTAACAAAACTAGTTTCGTCGAATTCTGAGACCGTTAGAAAAATGGCCATTTTCCAGTCGATTAAAATCAACTGAAACTGGTCAAACGCGTTTTCCCTTGCCACGTTCACATATTGATTCGAAAAATTATGAAATTTGGAATCTAACAATAATTTGACATCCTGGACCCAACAAAACTGGTTTCATCGAAATCCGAGGTCGTTTGCAAAATGTCCATTTTTAAGGGCCTGAATTCCATAGCGACTATTCAGAATTTTCAACTGGACATAAATTTTGATTCCCGCTATGAAATCTTGATTTTTCGGATTCGTTGGAAAGGTATAATCAAATAGATCCTATCATTTTTGGTTTCACTAAAATCCGGATTGTTTTGCACCCGGTACATTCAATTGAAGTTTGAAATCGAATTATCGAACTACCGCGCCATTTTCAATTCTATTTATAATTATATATAAATATTTATATTCTAACGACGACGTATATAAATATATACGTTCGAATTCTATTCAAAATAAATTTCTCGTCGATATTATTTAAAATAATCTATTTTAAATATTCAAAATCCGCCAAAATTGCAAAAATAAAAATTTTAAACTGGCCCAGATTTTCGGGTTGTTACAATCTCCCCCACTTAAAACTTTTCGTCCCCGAAAAGGAACAAAGTCGAAAGTGGTTTGATTATTCAACTCTACGTTCGATCCGGCTTCCATTCTCCAACTCTTCAGTTTCTGAGAATTTTCTAAAATTTCAAAAATTTGGCTAACACCCTAAATTTTTGAAAAATTTCGCCATAACCTCCCCTGCACCGGGAGCATCGGGGAATTTCAAATAGCTTCCCCGGTCCTTCAGATCTCAAAAAGAAAAAGCCAAGCGGCTAGCCAATAGGCTCATAAAATCATCATCACCCAAACAAACAGTAAATTATGTAGTAAACATGTACCTATTTGTCGGGCAAACAAATTTTATTCTCTGCTCTAGCCTCCTTGCTATGACCTGTTCAATGTAAGTATATGTATATGCAAGCAAATGCGACCAAATTCCAATACAATTCAATATTTGGTTCAATTAGGCATAATGGTTCAAAATTGTCAAACAAATAAACAAACAACACAAACATCAATCAATTAGTGAATTAGAGTTTCAAATTCATAATTTTGATACATATACAAAAATCATGTTTTTGATGCCAAATCACAACAATGTGTCCTAGCTATATTAGTTTTGGTTCTCACACCAGTCTAATGGAAAACACACCTTCGAAACACGAACATAAATACTGATGATGCACGTGCTATCATCAGTACCATCTCCGGGCGACTAGAGTGTGATTCTATATCTATCCAATATATTAAAACTTTGAATATACGTTTGCAAGGCGTATATGCAAATTCTTTATATATTGAATTGTCCAAAATCAATATAAACAAATAATCAAATACGAATAGTTGATTTAAATTTGCAAAACAAAATTTGTTTTCATTAGAAAAATATACTCTTCACACTCGTTCTAGGATACTACTGATCCCATCTCTAACGAGTCATTCCCGTTGGATATTACTAATCCAATATCTGATGAATTCTTTCGTACGGTTCTAATGTGTCTTGTTCTCTGCTTTGTAAACCAAAGCTCTAATACCAACTGTGAAAACCCGTAACTTCCCCGTAAAGGAAAGAGCGGATAGTTCGAGAACAAGCCACAACAGAACGCATACAGAAGAACATTTCATTGTATATTACAACAATGCATCAGATTACAAGAATATACAGAGTATAAATGAATATTACACAGAAATATCAGAGATTTAAATTACATTTAAATACATAGCAGCGGAAAATAATAAAATACACAACTAGAAGAGATATACGGATACAAAGCTTTCCGGATATCATTCCAGCCGTAAACCAGGATCCTGTGAATATAAATCTGCAAAACCCAAAACTACTAGCTGCCCGTGTCAAAATAGGGGCACCCAGAGTTTAGGTTAAAACAATAAACTCCAGGTCAGTCATGTGACTGGTGTGAGAACTAAAACAGTTAATCTTTATTTTTATAGTTAGGTAAATCAAGGGACCACGCCGTATAACACGGAACGGGTTTCCTCCCAAGAATACCAGTGCATAAAACAAACAGCGCAATGCTAAATAAAGAAAAATGAAGCTGCTATAAGACCCAGGTCCCATCACACAATGCAACGCAGCCGAGGATAGGGTTTTCCCTTATAACAGCCAAAGAATGCTTGATACGTTTAAAACAAATCATTTGATACTATTATAAGTGCATAGTGCATAAAACAACTTCAAATCATAAGTATCAATCATAGGCGGCATGAGCGCCCCATCCCACTATGTCGCCATACTAGGTTATACAATCAAAATCGCAAAGTCACGTATTTGGAAATTGGGTTTCCATCTATGAACCGAGGCAAAAGATAGTCCTCAACCGATTCGAGACGCTCTAGCCCGTGTCTCAGGCACAGCCGCAACCGTACCTTGGATCGTCAGGGCCGGTCCACCGATGTGGATTATAATGCCTGAACAATACGTTTCTCCGCCCTTTGGGGCGTAGGTGAGCCAACTAAATGACTCCATCGGACCCGGATCGTCCGATCAAACCGAGGCGCCTCGCAACAGCAACAACCACATAAGTCAAACTCGTCAGGGCGTGTAAAACCACTGACGCCACTTCTAGCTAGAAAGAAAACGCATGTCCCCACTGAGGTCCGTCTCCCGTTTTTGGTTCATACCGGGTGTGAAACTCGCGAAGTAAACGTTACACAAAGCTACGCCACAAAGGCCGTGCTTTGATCATCACCACAAGACTTTGCTTTTCAACAGAAGCCTTGATCAATTGCCACTTAGGCATGCCACACAGGCAATTCACTCCATGCGTTTGATATCAATCAATATATAACCCCTGAGCTCGTACGTCTCAGAGAAGGGCGTTAAGCAAGAGAATAAATTCTCCGCCGCCAAACAGATATATATTTAATAGAGATCAATCACACAGACTAAAATCCAATGTCAGACACACAGTCCATTTACAAGTCCGTTCTGGGTCTGAACGAAATCGGAGGCACCTAGTACCCCGCATATCCTTCGATCTCCAAGTACGTCTGGACGATCACCAACTGTTTCCATCTTCTTGGGTGTACAGCCCAATCAAGATCATCAGTAAACACCCAAACGACGTGAAGACCTCCGGTCTTCGACCATCGTCTTCATCTTTGACTTATCATCGTATCAGTTATTCAGAATGGGATAAACCCGGTCTTTCCGAATAACTCGCGTATATTTTAAATAAGTGTTACACAAACACAACATACGCCTCATTCCAATTCATTAGTCACTAACCGTAAATTAATCAATAGAATAATTCCCCAAATATTAACCCCGAAGGCCGAAACCAACATCAGATCAATATCCAGAAAACCATTCTGCTTGGCCAACCGACAGTTAGTTTCTAAATTTCACATTCATAGGGAAATATTCCCATTAATTTTATCCAAGATAAATTCTTTGAATTTATTCTTTATTCTATTTTTGAATCTCAATTCAAACTAGTCGGGATTAGCGAACCTTACCGAAGTAATCATTTATTTTAATTTCCCCATCCCAACCTATTTATCCCATGAAGTAAAACTGGTGATACTTCATATCTAACACCACGGTGTTATCGGTAAATTCAATTACCACTTCACGTTCAAATCTAATTAAAGATTCAACTATCGCCTAGAGCAAAACTGGTGATACTCCATTCTCGACCATTTCAATCTAATTAAAGATTCATTAAAACTCCACTTAGTTTTAATCGTTATCTGGGTTAAAGAATCTGTGTCATTTAAAACACGGTTCACGATAAACCCAAAGTCACATTCCATTAATTATCGGGTTAAAGAACGAGTGTTATTTAAAACACTGTCCACGATAAGCCCAAAAATCAATATCGATTCAATCCCAATTAAATATCGTTTAATTGGTACACTTCATTAAATCTAAATAAAAGATTTAATCTTTTCTCAACTGGGTTCAAGAACAGTGTTAGTGAAGACACCATTCACGACAAACCCAAATCACATTTGATATTCAATATAAGGCTCTGAATAGAAAATATACCGGCTTATATTCAACATCAAATTCTACGATTAACAAATGTCATATTGGAAATAACGATATAAATATATATCTTTCAAATTTCCATAACAACATCTGTATAATCACGAATTCCAACATCGAAATATTCCGAAGACAATTTCGATTCAAATCCACTCCAATGCAATCATTGGAAATTCTGGTTATTTTTAAAACCCTTTTCAAATTCAATTTATTTATTTAAAAATAAATAGAATTATATTCCTAGTTCAAAACTAGTTCATTTCGATAAAAATCTATTTTTATCTTTTCAAATATGGAGTTTTTCATCCCAAATCTTCACAAATCATTTCTTATGATTTTACACAAATTATTACTATTTTTGATAATTTTATCAAGGCCCGTACAGTCGATTTCCATCAACGGTCATCAAACTGCACTTACAGCGACCTTTTTCAAATTTGATTTGGACATAATTCCAAATCCAACCGTTAGATTTCTAATTTCTAATATTTATTAGAAAGCTCTTTTCGATACGAACCCAACGGTTCCGGTTTTAGGAGAATCCGACGGTCGGATCTCCCGTTTTGTCCGTTTGAAATAAATGGTCGAAATTCGCGAACTGCCGCGGCGCGGCGCGTTCTATTCAGGCCATTATATTATATATATATATAATATATAATATATATTTCGTCGATTTCTATTTAAAACGAATTATATAAATAGTTTTAAATTCGTTTCAAAAACAATTTCAACCTCTATTTCAATTCAAAGCAAAATTGAATTCTTCTTTATAAATTCGTTTTAAAATTCATTTCTACTCAATTCAAATTCCAATTCAATTTGAATTCATTTCAATTCGCTTTCAATTCAATTTGAATTCGTTTTCAATTTATTTCGAAATCGTTTTCAATTCATTTCGTTTCGAAATCGTTTTCAATTCAATTCATTTCGAAATCGTTTTCAATTCAATTCATTTCGAAATCGTTTTCAACTCAATTCATTTCGAAATCATTTTCAATTCATTTCATTTTGAAATCGTTTTCAATTCATTTCATTTCGAAATCGTTTTCAATTCATTTCATTTCGAAATCGTTTTCAATTCATTTCATTTCGAAATCGTTTTCAATTCATTTCATTTCGAAATCGTTTTCAATTCAATTCATTTCGAAATCGTTTTCAATTCATTTCATTTCGAAATCGTTTTCAATTCATTTCATTTCGAAATCGTTTTCAATTCATTTCATTTCGAAATCGTTTTCAATTCATTTCATTTCGAAATCATTTTCAATTCATTTCATTTCGAAATCGTTTTCAATTCAATTCATTTCGAAATGAATAAAATCGATATAAATATCGTTTACGTCAAAATGGCGTCATCTACTCAACACGGCTTCATAAATTTCTATTTTCAAATATTCTATTTTAAATATTTCTTTTTCAAAATAGTTGTTATTATCAAAATATTTCGTTCAACACATGACCAATCTCAATGAATGAGTACTGTCAACACATGAACTTTTATTTTATATTGATAAAGATGTAAATTTTATTACTAAAATATTTCGTTCAACACATGACCAATCTCAATGGATGAGTACTGTCAACACATGAACTTTTATTTTATATTGATAAAGATGTAAATTTTATTACTAAAATATTTCGTTCAACACATGACCAATCTCAATGGATGAGTACTGTCAACACATGAACTTTTATTTTATATTGATAAAGATGTAAATTTTATTACTAAAATATTTCGTTCAACACATGACCAATCTCAATGGATGAGTACTGTCAACACATGAACTTTTATTTTATATTGATAAAGATGTAAATTTTATTACTGAAATATTTCGTTCAACACATGACCAATCTCAATGGATGAGTACTGTCAACACATGAACTTTTATTTTATAATATTCTTTATTTTTCAAATTGGAATGAGGCCCAATCAATTACCATATAAAGTTAATTATATGGACTTCCATACAACACATGTATATAATAGCATTGAAAAATAATCAACCATCAACCAAAGTGCACTACACTGTATAAGCATCAAATATAGATATTCAACGCTTATAACAGCCTGTCAATCAATCGATCGACATATTTAATCAATCAGGATGAGTGAACTTCAAGTTTCATCCCAACACCCGTGTGGGGTTTCAAACAATCAAACACAGATTTTATTTGTGCAGTTGGGCGATGTGTAAAATTTATCGACCCAATCAATATCAGTCAAATCAGTGTACATAAACAAACCGTCCGGTCTGTAAATGAATATTTTATTTTATTCACTTCACGTTAAAAATTATATTTTTAACGATAAAATATTTTATTTCAACACTTGAATTTCTATCCAGTTCATTCTTTAAATAAAATGATATTTTTATTTTTCTAACTTATTTTAGAAAATTTCGGCGGCATAACGGCACGATACTAGAAACGGGATGAGGCCTAGCCTTATCCCCGGTCTAGTGAAGGCCCACGCCATTCACACATCAATCAAATCAATTTCATCTCACCAAACAATTCAAACAAATAATCCAACTAATCTATGCAACCAAACAAACAAGTCCATGGTCTGTGGACGATTGTGTCGGGTGCTACTAAGCACCGTCTGCATCCTAGTATATATATATATAACTAGAAAAAGAAATTGAAAGGTGAGAAATTCTCACAGATAGCTATCCAATCATCTCGACTCTTCATTTAGAGAAGTCTTCATCGTTATCCCATCTTCGCCATCTTCGTTGCCCGTAGTCACTATATATATAAAAATCACATTTTTATATTTTGATGTCTTTAAAATATAAAAGCCACATTTTTATTTCGCTATTCAATATATAAAAATCATATTTTTATAATCACTTCATATATTTAAAAATCGAATTTTTTACTATGCTATTTAATATATAAAAATCTCGCCTTTTCAACTATAAAGACTTCACCCTTACAAAAAAATATAGATTTCATCGTTATGAAAATCACCACTTTATTTCAATGTATATAAAAATAAAAATCAGATTTTTATTTCGCTACATATACAAAGATGATATTTTTATATTCTCTATCCTATAAAGATTATATTTTTAATACTTTAGAAATATAAAAATCATATTTTTAATATTTCTATATAGTAAAGATTATATTTTTATTACTTTAAAAATATAAAAATCATATTTTTAATTCTTTAAAAATATAAAAAAATCATTTCTTTACACCCTAACTGTACAAAAAAAATCATATATATGTTTACCAAGGTCCTAACATATATAAAACTGAAAAGAAAAATAAATAATAAATTAAAAACACACCTCTTTAAGAAAAACGAAGCTTTTGTCGAAGAGGGGGGGTCGGGGGTTCACCAAAACGGCGGTCGAAGGCTAAAGTGTCGGGGGCCCTCATAGGCGGTGGCGGCTGGCCATCCAAGTGGCGGGCGGCGGCTTCAGGGATGTGGGGCGAGGTCCGGCGAGAGGGTGGCAGCAGCTGGCGCAGCCTTCGGTGGTGGTCACGGTCCTGGAGCTCGCGGATGGGAATTCGCTTAGAGGAGGAGAGAGAGAAGCGTCAGTGGAGGAGGCCGACATCGCGGTGGAGGGGAGGTCAACTCGGCGGCGTGGACTCCGGCGTGGGCGGCGCGATTAGCTGCTAGGGTTTTTTTTTATTTTGAAATTGAACAGGGGGTTTTTTGCTGATAAGGAGGAAAGGGTTTTTTTTATTTTAATTATTTTATTTGCAAATAGTTGACTTTTACATACGACCTCGAAACGAGGTCCACCGCTTGTCGTCAATAGCGTTCTACCCCCATTCCGAGCACAATGGGATATGTATCGTAGGCTGGTTCGGCTGTTGCAATCAATTTCCATTAAATTTACATTTAAATCACTATATTGAATTTTAAACGTACATTTCAAATCACCGGGGTCACATACTAACTAGAAAAATTCCAGAAAAATATTTTCTAGCTTCGTATTGACGATACGGTCCTAACAAAACTAGTTTGGTCGAATTCTGAGACCGTTAGAAAAATGGCCATTTTCCAATCGATTAAAATCAACTGAAACTGGTCAAACGCGTTTTCCCTTGCCACGTTCACATATTGATTCGAAAAATTATGAAATTTGGAATCTAACAATAATTTGACATCCCGGACCCAACAAAACTGGTTTCATCGAAATCCGAGGTCGTTTGCAAAATGTCCATTTTTAAGGGCCTGAATTCCATAGCGACTATTCAGAATTTTCAACTGGACATAACTTTTGATTCCCGCTATGAAATCTTGATTTTTCGGATTCGTTGGAAAGGTATAATCAAATAGATCCTATCATTTTTGGTTTCACTAAAATCCGGATTGTTTTGCACCCGGTACATTCAATTGAAGTTTGAAATCGAATTATCGAACTACCGCGCCATTTTCAATTCTATTTATAATTATATATAAATATTTATATTCTAACGACGACGTATATAAATATATACGTTCGAATTCTATTCAAAATAAATTTCTCGTCGATATTATTTAAAATAATCTATTTTAAATATTCAAAATCCGCCAAAATTGCAAAAATAAAAATTTTAAACTGGCCCAGATTTTCGGGTTGTTACAATCTCCCCCACTTAAAACTTTTCGTCCCCGAAAAGGAACAAAGTCGAAAGTGGTTTGATTATTCAACTCTACGTTCGATCCGGCTTCCATTCTCCAACTCTTCAGTTTCTGAGAATTTTCTAAAATTTCAAAAATTTGGCTAACACCCTAAATTTTTGAAAAATTTCGCCATAACCTCCCCTGCACCGGGAGCATCGGGGAATTTCAAATAGCTTCCCCGGTCCTTCAGATCTCAAAAAGAAAAAGCCAAGCGGCTAGCCAATAGGCTCATAAAATCATCATCACCCAAACAAACAGTAAATTATGTAGTAAACATGTACCTATTTGTCGGGCAAACAAATTTTATTCTCTGCTCTAGCCTCCTTGCTATGACCTGTTCAATGTAAGTATATGTATATGCAAGCAAATGCGACCAAATTCCAATACAATTCAATATTTGGTTCAATTAGGCATAATGGTTCAAAATTGTCAAACAAATAAACAAACAACACAAACATCAATCAATTAGTGAATTAGAGTTTCAAATTCATAATTTTGATACATATACAAAAATCATGTTTTTGATGCCAAATCACAACAATGTGTCCTAGCTATATTAGTTTTGGTTCTCACACCAGTCTAATGGAAATATATAGAAAACACACCTTCGAAACACGAACATAAATACTGATGATGCACGTGCTATCATCAGTACCATCTCCGGGCGACTAGAGTGTGATTCTATATCTATCCAATATATTAAAACTTTGAATATACGTTTGCAAGGCGTATATGCAAATTCTTTATATATTGAATTGTCCAAAATCAATATAAACAAATAATCAAATACGAATAGTTGATTTAAATTTGCAAAACAAAATTTGTTTTCATTAGAAAAATATACTCTTCACACTCGTTCTAGGATACTACTGATCCCATCTCTAACGAGTCATTCCCGTTGGATATTACTAATCCAATATCTGATGAATTCTTTCGTACGGTTCTAATGTGTCTTGTTCTCTGCTTTGTAAACCAAAGCTCTAATACCAACTGTGAAAACCCGTAACTTCCCCGTAAAGGAAAGAGCGGACAGTTCGAGAACAAGCCACAACAGAACGCATACAGAAGAACATTTCATTGTATATTACAACAATGCATCAGATTACAAGAATATACAGAGTATAAATGAATATTACACAGAAATATCAGAGATTTAAATTACATTTAAATACATAGCAGCGGAAAATAATAAAATACACAACTAGAAGAGATATACGGATACAAAGCTTTCCGGATATCATTCCAGCCGTAAACCAGGATCCTGTGAATATAAATCTGCAAAACCCAAAACTACTAGCTGCCCGTGTCAAAATAGGGGCACCCAGAGTTTAGGTTAAAACAATAAACTCCAGGTCAGTCATGTGACTGGTGTGAGAACTAAAACAGTTAATCTTTATTTTTATAGTTAGGTAAATCAAGGGACCACGCCGTATAACACGGAACGGGTTTCCTCCCAAGAATACCAGTGCATAAAACAAACAGCGCAATGCTAAATAAAGAAAAATGAAGCTGCTATAAGACCCAGGTCCCATCACACAATGCAACGCAGCCGAGGATAGGGTTTTCCCTTATAACAGCCAAAGAATGCTTGATACGTTTAAAACAAATCATTTGATACTATTATAAGTGCATAGTGCATAAAACAACTTCAAATCATAAGTATCAATCATAGGCGGCATGAGCGCCCCATCCCACTATGTCGCCATACTAGGTTATACAATCAAAATCGCAAAGTCACGTATTTGGAAATTGGGTTTCCATCTATGAACCGAGGCAAAAGATAGTCCTCAACCGATTCGAGACGCTCTAGCCCGTGTCTCAGGCACAGCCGCAACCGTACCTTGGATCGTCAGGGCCGGTCCACCGATGTGGATTATAATGCCTGAACAATACGTTTCTCCGCCCTTTGGGGCGTAGGTGAGCCAACTAAATGACTCCATCGGACCCGGATCGTCCGATCAAACCGAGGCGCCTCGCAACAGCAACAACCACATAAGTCAAACTCGTCAGGGCGTGTAAAACCACTGACGCCACTTCTAGCTAGAAAGAAAACGCATGTCCCCACTGAGGTCCGTCTCCCGTTTTTGGTTCATACCGGGTGTGAAACTCGCGAAGTAAACGTTACACAAAGCTACGCCACAAAGGCCGTGCTTTGATCATCACCACAAGACTTTGCTTTTCAACAGAAGCCTTGATCAATTGCCACTTAGGCATGCCACACAGGCAATTCACTCCATGCGTTTGATATCAATCAATATATAACCCCTGAGCTCGTACGTCTCAGAGAAGGGCGTTAAGCAAGAGAATAAATTCTCCGCCGCCAAACAGATATATATTTAATAGAGATCAATCACACAGACTAAAATCCAATGTCAGACACACAGTCCATTTACAAGTCCGTTCTGGGTCTGAACGAAACCGGAGGCACCTAGTACCCCGCATATCCTTCGATCTCCAACTACGTCTGGACGATCACCAACTGTTTCCATCTTCTTGGGTGTACAGCCCAATCAAGATCATCAGTAAACACCCAAACGACGTGAAGACCTCCGGTCTTCGACCATCGTCTTCATCTTTGACTTATCATCGTATCAGTTATTCAGAATGGGATAAACCCGGTCTTTCCGAATAACTCGCGTATATTTTAAATAAGTGTTACACAAATACAACATACGCCTCATTCCAATTCATTAGTCACTAACCGTAAATTAATCAAGAGAATAATTCCGCAAATATTAACCCCGAAGGCCGAAACCAACATCAGATCAATATCCAGAAAACCATTATGCTTGGCCAACCGACAGTTAGTTTCTAAATTTCACATTCATAGGGAAATATTCCCATTAATTTTATCCAAGATAAATTCTTTGAATTTATTCTTTATTCTATTTTTGAATCCCAATTCAAACTAGTCGGGATTAGCGAACCTTACCGAAGTAATCATTTATTTTAATTTCCCCATCCCAACCTATTTTTCCCATGAAGTAAAACTGGTGATACTTCATATCTAACACCACGGTGTTATCGGTAAATTCAATTACCACTTCACGTTCAAATTTAATTAAAGATTCAACTATCGCCTGGAGCAAAACTGGTGATACTCCATTCTCGACCATTTCAATCTAATTAAAGATTCATTAAAACTCCACTTAGTTTTAATCGTTATCTGGGTTAAAGAATCTGTGTCATTTAAAACACGGTTCACGATAAACCCAAAGTCACATTCCATTAATTATCGGGTTAAAGAACGAGTGTTATTTAAAACACTGTCCACGATAAGCCCAAAAATCAATATCGATTCAATCCCAATTAAATATCGTTTAATTGGTACACTTCATTAAATCTAAATAAAAGATTTAATCTTTTCTCAACTGGGTTCAAGAACAGTGTTAGTGAAGACACCATTCACGACAAACCCAAATCACATTTGATATTCAATATAAGGCTCTGAATAGAAAATATACCGGCTTATATTCAACATCAAATTCTACGATTAACAAATGTCATATTGGAAATAACGATATAAATATATATCTTTCAAATTTCCATAACAACATCTGTATAATCACGAATTCCAACATCGAAATATTCCGAAGACAATTTCGATTCAAATCCACTCCAATGCAATCATTGGAAATTCTGGTTATTTTTAAAACCCTTTTCAAATTCAATTTATTTATTTAAAAATAAATAGAATTATATTCCTAGTTCAAAACTAGTTCATTTCGATAAAAATCTATTTTTATCTTTTCAAATATGGAGTTTTTCATCCCAAATCTTCACAAATCATTTCTTATGATTTTACACAAATTATTACTATTTTTGATAATTTTATCAAGGCCCGTACAGTCGAATTCCATCAACGGTCATCGAACTGCACTTACAGCGACCTTTTTCAAATTTGATTTGGACATAATTCCAAATCCAACCGTTAGATTTCTAATTTCTAATATTTATTAGAAAGCTCTTTTCGATACGAACCCAACGGTTCCGGTTTTAGGAGAATCCGACGGTCGGATCTCCCGTTTTGTCCGTTTGAAATAAATGGTCGAAATTCGCGAACTGCCGCGGCGCGGCGCGTTCTATTCAGGCCTTTATATTATATATATATAATATATATAATATATATTTCGTCGATTTCTATTTAAAACGAATTATATAAATAGTTTTAAATTCGTTTCAAAAACAATTTCAACCTCTATTTCAATTCAAAGCAAAATTGAATTCTTCTTTATAAATTCGTTTTAAAATTCATTTCTATTCAATTCAAATTCCAATTCAATTTGAATTCATTTCAATTCGCTTTCAATTCAATTTGAATTCGTTTTCAATTTATTTCGAAATCGTTTTCAATTCATTTCGTTTCGAAATCGTTTTCAATTCAATTCATTTCGAAATCGTTTTCAATTCAATTCATTTCGAAATCGTTTTCAACTCAATTCATTTCGAAATCATTTTCAATTCATTTCATTTCGAAATCGTTTTCAATTCATTTCATTTCGAAATCGTTTTCAATTCATTTCATTTCGAAATCGTTTTCAATTCATTTCATTTCGAAATCGTTTTCAATTCATTTCATTTCGAAATCGTTTTCAATTCAATTCATTTCGAAATCGTTTTCAATTCATTTCATTTCGAAATCGTTTTCAATTCATTTCATTTCGAAATCGTTTTCAATTCATTTCATTTCGAAATCGTTTTCAATTCATTTCATTTCGAAATCGTTTTCAATTCAATTCATTTCGAAATGAATAAAATCGATATAAACATCGTTTACGTCAAAATGGCGTCATCTACTCAACACGGCTTCATAAATTTCTATTTTCAAATATTTTATTTTAAATATTTCTTTTTCAAAATAGTTGTTATTATCAAAATATTTCGTTCAACACATGACCAATCTCAATGAATGAGTACTGTCAACACATGAACTTTTATTTTATATTGATAAAGATGTAAATTTTATTACTAAAATATTTCGTTCAACACATGACCAATCTCAATGGATGAGTACTGTCAACACATGAACTTTTATTTTATATTGATAAAGATGTAAATTTTATTACTAAAATATTTCGTTCAACACATGACCAATCTCAATGGATGAGTACTGTCAACACATGAACTTTTATTTTATATTGATAAAGATGTAAATTTTATTACTAAAATATTTCGTTCAACACATGACCAATCTCAATGGATGAGTACTGTCAACACATGAACTTTTATTTTATATTGATAAAGATGTAAATTTTATTACTGAAATATTTCGTTCAACACATGACCAATCTCAATGGATGAGTACTGTCAACACATGAACTTTTATTTTATAATATTCTTTATTTTTCAAATTGGAATGAGGCCCAATCAATTACCATATAAAGTTAATTATATGGACTTCCATACAACACATGTATATAATAGCATTGAAAAATAATCAACCATCAACCAAAGTGCACTACACTGTATAAGCATCAAATATAGATATTCAACGCTTATAACAGCCTGTCAATCAATCGATCGACATATTTAATCAATCAGGATGAGTGAACTTCAAGTTTCATCCCAACACCCGTGTGGGGTTTCAAACAATCAAACACAGATTTTATTTGTGCAGTTGGGCGATGTGTAAAATTTATCGACCCAATCAATATCAGTCAAATCAGTGTACATAAACAAACCGTCCGGTCTGTAAATGAATATTTTATTTTATTCACTTCACGTTAAAAATTATATTTTTAACGATAAAATATTTTATTTCAACACTTGAATTTCTATCCAGTTCATTCTTTAAATAAAATGATATTTTTATTTTTCTAACTTATTTTAGAAAATTTCGGCGGCATAACGGCACGATACTAGAAACGGGATGAGGCCTAGCCTTATCCCCGGTCTAGTGAAGGCCCACGCCATTCACACATCAATCAAATCAATTTCATCTCACCAAACAATTCAAACAAATAATCCAACTAATCTATGCAACCAAACAAACAAGTCCATGGTCTGTGGACGATTGTGTCGGGTGCTACTAAGCACCGTCTGCATCCTAGTATATATATATATAACTAGAAAAAGAAATTGAAAGGTGAGAAATTCTCACAGATAGCTATCCAATCATCTCGACTCTTCATTTAGAGAAGTCTTCATCGTTATCCCATCTTCGCCATCTTCGTTGCCCGTAGTCACTATATATATAAAAATCACATTTTTATATTTTGATGTCTTTAAAATATAAAAGCCACATTTTTATTTCGCTATTCAATATATAAAAATCATATTTTTATAATCACTTCATATATTTAAAAATCGAATTTTTTACTATGCTATTTAATATATAAAAATCTCGCCTTTTCAACTATAAAGACTTCACCCTTACAAAAAAATATAGATTTCATCGTTATGAAAATCACCACTTTATTTCAATGTATATAAAAATAAAAATCAGATTTTTATTTCGCTACATATACAAAGATGATATTTTTATATTCTCTATCCTATAAAGATTATATTTTTAATACTTTAAAAAAATAAAAATCATATTTTTAATATTTCTATATAGTAAAGATTATATTTTTATTACTTTAAAAATATAAAAATCATATTTTTAATTCTTTAAAAATATAAAAAAATCATTTCTTTACACCCTAACTGTACAAAAAAAATCATATATATGTTTACCAAGGTCCTAACATATATAAAACTGAAAAGAAAAATAAATAATAAATTAAAAACACACCTCTTTAAGAAAAACGAAGCTTTTGTCGAAGAGGGGGGGGGTCGGGGGTTCACCAAAACGGCGGTCGAAGGCTAAAGTGTCGGGGGCCCTCATAGGCGGTGGCGGCTGGCCATCCAAGTGGCGGGCGGCGGCTTCAGGGATGTGGGGCGAGGTCCGGCGAGAGGGTGGCAGCAGCTGGCGCAGCCTTCGGTGGTGGTCACGGTCCTGGAGCTCGCGGATGGGAATTCGCTTAGAGGAGGAGAGAGAGAAGCGTCAGTGGAGGAGGCCGACATCGCGGTGGAGGGGAGGTCAACTCGGCGGCGTGGACTCCGGCGTGGGCGGCGCGATTAGCTGCTAGGGTTTTTTTTTTTATTTTGAAATTGAACAGGGGGGTTTTTGCTGATAAGGAGGAAAGGGTTTTTTTTATTTTAATTATTTTATTTGCAAATAGTTGACTTTTACATACGACCTCGAAACGAGGTCCACCGCCTGTCGTCCATAGCGTTCTACCCCCATTCCGAGCACAATGGGATATGTATCGTAGGCTGGTTCGGCTGTTGCAATCAATTTCCATTAAATTTACATTTAAATCACTATATTGAATTTTAAACGTACATTTCAAATCACCGGGGTCACATACTAACTAGAAAAATTCCAGAAAAATATTTTCTAGCTTCGTATTGACGATACGGTCCTAACAAAACTAGTTTCGTCGAATTCTGAGACCGTTAGAAAAATGGCCATTTTCCAATCGATTAAAATCAACTGAAACTGGTCAAACGCGTTTTCCCTTGCCACGTTCACATATTGATTCGAAAAATTATGAAATTTGGAATCTAACAATAATTTGACATCCCGGACCCAACAAAACAGGTTTCATCGAAATCCGAGGTCGTTTGCAAAATGTCCATTTTTAAGGGCCTGAATTCCATAGCGACTATTCAGAATTTTCAATTGGACATAACTTTTGATTCCCGCTATGAAATCTTGATTTTTCGGATTCGTTGGAAAGGTATAATCAAATAGATCCTATCATTTTTGGTTTCACTAAAATCCGGATTGTTTTGCACCCGGTACATTCAATTGAAGTTTGAAATCGAATTATCGAACTACCGCGCCATTTTCAATTCTATTTATAATTATATATAAATATTTATATTCTAACGACGACGTATATAAATATATACGTTCGAATTCTATTCAAAATAAATTTCTCGTCGATATTATTTAAAATAATCTATTTTAAATATTCAAAATCTGCCAAAATTGCAAAAATAAAATTTTTAAACTAGCCCAGATTTTCGGGTTGTTACATAGGAAAGGGTATATTTTTAGAGAAAAAAATAGGATTTTTGCTTTCGTAAAGTTCGGATTTTTAATATTAGAAAAGGCGAGATCTTCATATTAGAAAAGGCGAAAACTTCATATTAGAAAAGGCGAAAACTTCATATTTGAAAAGGCGAAATCTTTATTTTTGAAAAAGCGAAATCTTTATATGAAGAATGGCGTGATAAAAATATAATCTTTACTATATGAACATCGATGTGAAAATATCTATATAGTAGCGTTGTAAAAATATAATTTTTATCTATATAGTAGCGTTGTAAAAATATAATTTTTATCTATTGAATAACGAAGTAAAAATTCGATTTTTATATATTGAAAGACATAGTAAAAATTCGATTTTTATATATTGAAAGACATGGTAAAAATTCGATTTTTATATATTGAAAGACATAGTAAAAAATTCGATTTTTATATATTGAAAGACATAGTAAAAATTCGATTTTTAAATATTGAAAGACATAGTAAAAAATCGATTTTTATATATTGAAAGACATAGTAAAAATTCGATTTTTATATATTGAATAGCAAAGTAAAAATTCGATTTTTATATATTGAATAGCGAGGTAAAAATTCGATTTTTACATATGTAGTGGCTACGGGCAACGAAGATGACAAAGATGCGATAACGACGAAGATTTCTATAAAATGAAGAGTCGTGGTATTGGATAGCTATTGGTGAGAATTTCTCACCTTTCAATTTCTTTTCTAGTTATATTTATATACTAGGATGCAGACGGTGCTTAGTAGCACCCGACACAATCGTCCACAGACCATGGACTTGTTTGTTTGGTTGCATAAATTAGTTCGATGATTTGATTTGAATTTGGTTGTTTGGTGAGTTTGATTGATGTGTGAATGGCGTGGGCCTTCACTAGACCGGGGATAAGGCTAGGCCTTGTCCCGTTTCTAGTATCGTGCCGTTATGCCGCCGAAATTTTCTAAAATAAGTTAGAAAAATAAAGATAGCATTTTATTTAATAAATGAACTGAATAGAAATTCATATGTTGAAATAAAATGTTTTTATCATTAAAAATATAATTTTTAACGTGAAGTGAATAAACTAAAATATTCATTTACAGACCGGACGGTTTGTTTATGTACACCTATTTGAATGACATTGATTGGGACGATAAATTTTACACATCGCCCAACTGCACAAATAAAATCTATGTTTGACTGTTTGAAACCCCACACGGGTGTTGGGATGAAATTTGAAGTTCACTCATCCTGATTGATTAAATATGTCGATCGATTGATTGACAGGCTGTTATAAGTGTTAGATATCTATATTTGATGCTTATACAGTGTAGTGCACTTTGGTTGATGGTTGATTATTTTTCAATGCTATTATATACGTGTGATGTATGAAAATCAATATAATTAACATTATATGGTGATTGATTGGGCCTCATTCCAATTTGAGAAATAAAGAATACTACAATATAAAGGTTCATGTGTTGACTGTACTCATCCGTTGAGGTTAGTCATGTGTTGAACGAAATATTTTAATAATAAAATTTACATCTTTATCAATACAATATAAAGGTTCATGTGTTGACTGTACTCATCCGTTGAGGTTAGTCATGTGTTGAACGAAATATTTTAATAATAAAATTTACATCTTTATCAATATAATATAAACGTTCATGTGTTGACCGTACTCATCCGTTGAGATTAGTCATGTGTTGAACGAGATATTTGAAAACGGAATATTTGAAATAGAAATATTTGAAAATGAAATATTTGAAATAGAATATTTGAAAAAGAAATATTTGAAACAGAACATTTGAAATTAGAAATATATGAAGCCGTGTTGATTAGATTGATGCCATTTAGACGTGAACGATATTTATATCGATTTTACTCATTTTAAAATGAATATTGAAAAGTGATTTCGAAATCGCATATTTTGAAATGAAATTGAATAGGAAACGATTTCGAATTGAATACATAACGAATTTGATTTCAATTGAATATAAAACGAATTTGATTTCAATTGAATAAATAATGAATTCGAATTGAATGGAAAACGAATTTGATTTCAATTGAATAGCAAAAGAAACGAATTCGAATTGAATTGAATAGATAACGAATTTGAATTGAATTGAATATAAAACCAATTCGAATTGAATTGAAAACGAATTCGAATGAATTGGAAACAAACTGAAACGAATTCAAATTGAATTGAATAGAAATGAATTTTAAAACAAATTTATAAGGAAGAATTCAATTTTGATTTGAAATGAAATGGAAGTTGAAATTGTTTTTGAAACAAAACTAAAACGATTTATAAAATTCGTTTTAAATAGAAATTAACGAAATATATATTATATATTATATATATAATATAATGGCCTGAATAGAACGCGCCGCGCCGCGGCAGTTCGTAAATTTCGACCATTTATTTCAAACGGACATTTCGGGAGATCCGACCGTCGGATTCTCCTAAAACCGGAACCGTTGGGTTCGTATCGAAAAGAGCTTCCAAACAAATATTAGGAATTTGAAATCTAACGGTTGGATTTGGAGTTACGTCCAAATCAAATTTGAAAAAGGTCGTTGTAAGTGCAGTTCGATGGCCATTGTTGGAAATCGATTGCACGGGCCTTAATAAAATTATTAAAAATATCAATAATTTGTGTAAAATCATAAGAAATGATTTGAGAGAAATTGGGGTGAAAAACTCCATATTTGAAAAGATAAAAATGGATTTTTATCGAAATGAACTAGTTTTGAACTAAATTTAAAACCCAATTATTTTTAAACAAATAAATTAGATTTAAAAAGGGGTTTTAAATAATCGGAATTTCTAATATATTTGATTGGATTAAAAATGGGTTTATCGTGAACTGTGTTTTAAATAACACTAGTTCTTTAACCCGATAATAAATAGAATATGATTTGGGTTTGTCGTGAACTATGTTTTAAATAACACCTAGTTCTTTAACCCAGTAAAAGGAGTTTTAACGAATCTGCAATTAGATGGAAATGTGAATTGATAATCTAAATTATCAAATTTGGAAAATAAGCGAGAATGGAGTATCGCCAGTTTTGCTCCAAAGCGATAGTTAAATCTTTAATTAGATTTGAACGTGAAATGGTAATTAATCTTACCGATAACACCATAGTATTAGATATGGAGTATTACCAGTTCTGGTTCATGGGATATATAGGTTGGGATTGGGAAATAAAATAAATAATTACTTCGGTGTGATCGGCTAATCTCGACTAGCTTAGAAAACCATAATTTTGGTTTGAAACGACATCCAAAGGAAGATTAAAGGATAAATTTTAAAGAATTTATCTTGGATAAAATTAATGGGAACCTTTCCCTGAAAATATGAATTGGAATGAGGCGTATGTCGTGTTTGTGTAACATTTGTTTTTAATATACGCGGGTTGTTCGGAAAGGCCGGCTTTATACCCATTTTGAATAACCGATTCGACGATATGTCGAAGATGAAGACGGTGGTTGAAGACCGGAAGTCTTCACCTTGTTTGGATAATTACTGACGATCCTGATTGGGCAGTACACCCAAGAGGATGGAAATAGTTGGTGGTCGTCCAGACGTACCTGGAGATGGATGGATATGCGAGGAAAGTGCCTCCGGTTTCGTTCAGACCCAGAACGGACTTGTAAATGGATTGTGTGCCTGACATTGGATTTTATTCTGTGTTGATTGATTTCTATTAAATATACATCTGTTTGGCGGCGGAGAATTTATTCTTTTGCTTAACGCCCTTCTCTGAGACGTACGAGCTCAGAGGTTGTATATCGATGGACATCAGTCGCATGGCATGAATTGCCTGTGTGGCACGCTAAGATGCAATGATCAAGGCTTTTGTTGAAAAGCAGAGTCTTGTGGTTGATGATCAAAGCACGGCCTACATGGCAGCTTTGTGTATAACGTAAATTCGCGAGCCTCACACTTCGGTATGAGTCAAAAATGGGATAAGGACCCAAGGAGTGCATGACGTTTCTTTCTAGCTATGGTGGTGTCAGTGACTTACCAGCCCTGACATTTATATACTTTTCACCTATGTGGTTGTTGGATGAGGCGCCTCGATTATAGGTCTGTAAGGACCGGGAAACGTGTGTTCAGGCCCTCTAACGTAAGTGAGGACCGTCCTTGGAGGATCCAGGGCTGCCCAGAGTGCGTAGCCCTGAGGCATTTGCTAGAGTGTCTCGAACGCGGAGAGGAGCTTGCCCCTTGCCTCGACTCATGACGGAAATCCAATTTCCAATACGTGTATTGCGGTTTTAATTGTAGAACTAGTACGGCGACATGATATATGGTACCCATGTCGTCTATGATTTATATTTATGATTGAAATTGTTTTGACACTATACACTTATTATAGTATCAAATGATTTGTTTTAAACGTACCAAGCATGTTTGGCTATTATAAGGGAAAACCCTATCCTCCGGCTTGCGTTGCATTGTGTGATGGGACCTGGGTCTTATAATCGCTTCATTTTTCGAAAAAGCATTGCGCTGTTTATTCTATGCACTGGTATTCTTGGGAGGAAACCCGTTCCATGTTATACGGCGTGGTCCCTTGAATTACCCTCTTTTAAAATAAAGTTTTAATAACTGTTTAGTTCTCACACCAGTCACATGACTGACCTGGAGTTTATTGTTTTAACCTAAACTCTGGGTGCCCCTATTTTCCGCACGGGCAGCTAGTAGTTTTGGTTTTGCAGATTTATATTCACAGGATCCTGGTTTACAGCTGGAATGATATCCGAAAAGCTCTGTATCCGTATATCACCTTCAGTTGTGCTTTGTATTATTTTCCGCTGCTATGTAGTTTATTGGAATCTCTGATATTTATCGAATGTAATTTATTCATTTATACTCTTTATATTCTTGTATCTGATGCATTGTTGTAATATGCAATGAAATGTTCTTCCGTCTGCGTTCTGATTTGTCCTATTCTCAACGATCAGGGGTTTCAAACGGTCTAGATCGGTTTAACGACTGATTCAGATCGAGCGAAATTCCAGGCCGTCACATTTGGTATCAGAGCTTTGGTTTACAGAGCTCGAGAACAAGACACATTAGAACCATACGAAAGAATTCATCAGATATTGGATTAGTAATATCCAATTAGAATGACTCGTTAGAGATAGGATCAGTAGTATCCTAGAACGAGTGTGAAGAGTATATTTTTCAAATGAAAACAATTTTGTTTTGAAAATTTAAACCATTTTAAACGTATTTGATTATTTATTTATTTTGAATTTGGACAATCTAGTATATAAAGGTTTTGCATATACGCGTCATGAACGTATATTCGAAGTTTTAATATATTGGATAGATATGGAATCACATTCTAGACGCTCGAGATGATTCTAATGATTGTAGCTACATCATCAGAATTTATGTTCATGTGATGAAGGTGTGATTTTCTATATATTTCCATTAGACTAGTGTGAGAACCAAAACTTATATAGCTAGAACACATTGTTGTGAATTGGCATCAAAAACAAGATTTTCTTTATGTATATCAAAATTATGAATTTGAAACTCTAATCCACTAATTGATTGATGTTTGTGCTGATTGTTTATTTGTTTGATAATTTTAACCAATATGCCTAATTGCATCAAATGTTGAATTGTATTGAAAATTGGTAGCATTTGCATGCATATATATGTACTTACATTGAACAGGTCATAGCAAGGAGGCTAGAGCCGAAGAATAAAATTTGTTTGCCTGACAAATAGGTACATGTTTATTACATAATTTACTGTTTTGTTTGGGTGATGATGATTTTATGAGCCTATTGGCTAGCCGCTTGGCTTTTTCTTTTTCTTTTTGAGATCAGAAGGCCTATATGGCAATTTTGGGATTTTCCCGTGGCTCCCGGTGCAGGGGAGGTTATGGCGAAATTTTTCGAAAATTTAAGGTGTTAGCCAAATTTTTGAAAATTTGAAAATCCTCAGAAACTGAAAAGTTGGAGAATGGAAGCCAGATCGAACATAGAGTTGATAAATCAAACCACCTTCGACTTTGTTCCTTTTCGGGGACAAAAAGTTTTAAGCGGGGGAGATTGTAATAACCCGGAAATTCTGAACCAGTTTAATGTTTTTATTTTGGCAATTTTAATGAATTTTGAATATTTAAAATGAATTATTTTAAATAATATCGACGAGAAATTTATTTTGAATATATTTAGAACGTATATTTATATACGTCGTCGTTAGAATATAAATATTTATATATAATTATAAAATAGAATTGAAAATGGCGCGGTAGTTCGATAATTCGATTTCAAACTTCAATTGAATGTATCGGGTGCAAAACAATCCGGATTTTAGTGAAACCAAAAACATTAGGATCTAATTGATGATATCTTTCCAACGAATCTGAAAAACCAAAATTTCATAGCGGGAATCAAAAGATATGTCCAGTTGAAAATTCTGAATAGTCGCTATGGAATTCAGGCCCTTAAAAATAGACATTCTGCAAATGACCTCGGATTTCGACGAAACCACTTTTGTTAGATCCGTGATGTCAAATTATTGCTAGATTCCAAATTTCATAATTTTTCGAATCAATATGTGAGCGTGGCAAAGGAAAAATGTTTGACCAGTTTCAGTTGATTTTAATCGACTGGAAAATGACCTTTTTTCTATCGGTCTCAGAATTTGAAGAAATCAGTTTTGTTAAGACTGTATCATCAATACGAAGCTAGAAATAATTTTTCTAGTATTTTTCGGGTCCGTATGTGGCCCCGGTAAATTGAAATGTGCGTTAAAAGTCAATATATAGATTTATATTTTGATTTTGATGGAAACTGATCGAAACGGCCGAATTGGCCTGCGATACATATCTTATTGTGTTCGGAATGAGGGTAAAACGCAAGGGATGACAGTCGTTGGGCCTCGATTGGGGTTCGAAATGAAAGTCAACTTTAATGAGAATTAAAGGAGAATAATAATAATAATTAAATATAACCCCCTTTTTTCCCCTTAACCCCCTCCCTCTTCTTTTCAATTTTCTCGTTCAGAACACAAAAGACCCGATCCCCTTTCTCTTCCAAATCTACATCGCTCTTCCCCTCCTCCGTCCACCGCGGCCTCAGCCGCGTCGCCACCCACCTCCGCCCCTCGCCCAGGCCTCCACCTCCCTCCAGCGCCTCGCGAATCCCCCTCTTCCCCAGCAGCCGACGTCCTCACTTACCCCTCACCCCCACCCCAAATCGAGAAAGCCTAAGCCGATGCCCCCTTGCTCCACCACCTGCGACGACGAACAGCTTCACCCCTCTCCTCCTCGATTTCCGCGCGAGCAGCCCCTACCCCCTCTTGCAGTTTGACTGTAAGTGTTATTTACATGTTTTCGCTGATTCAATGTTTTTAAAATCCGTTCTATTTTAATTTATTTCACAAAATTCTGATTTTTCTTACTTATAGGACGCTAAGAGGTTTAATTCATATAGATTTGATTTTTAAAACAGAAAAGATATTTTTTAAAGTAATAAAAATATGATTTTTATATTTTTAAAGTATTAAAAATATATTCTTTACTATATAGCGACTATAAAAATATGATTTTTGTTTACGTAGAGAAATAAAAATATGATTTTTATATATTTAAAGTATTAAAAATATAATCTTTACTATATAGAAGATATAAAAATATGATTTTTATATTTTTAAAGTATTAAAAATATAATCTTTACTATATAGAAGAGGTAGAAATATGATTTTTTCTTAAATAGGAAAGGGTATATTTTTAGAGAAAAAAATAGGATTTTTGCTTTCGTAAAGTTCGGATTTTTAATATTAGAAAAGGCGAAAACTTCATATTAGAAAAGGCGAAAACTTCATATTAGAAAAGGCGAAAACTTCATATTTGAAAAGGCGAAATCTTTATTTTTGAAAAGGCGAAATCTTTATATGAAGAATGGCGTGATAAAAATATAATCTTTATTATATGAACATCGATGTGAAAATATTTATATAGTAGCATTGTAAAAATATAATTTTTATCTATACAGTAGCGTTGTAAAAATATAATTTTTATCTATTGAATAACGAAGTAAAAATTCGATTTTTATATATTGAAAGACATAGTAAAAATTCGATTTTTATATATTGAAAGACATAGTAAAAATTCGATTTTTATATATTGAAAGACATAGTAAAAAATTCGATTTTTATATATTGAAAGACATAGTAAAAATTCGATTAAGACATAGTAAAAATTCGATTTTTATATATTGAAAGACATAGTAAAAATTCGATTTTTATATATTGAATAGTAAAGTAAAAATTCGATTTTTATATATTGAATAGCGAGGTAAATATTCGATTTTTACATATGTAGTGGCTACGGGCAACGAAGATGACAAAGATGCGATAACGACGAAGATTTCTATAAAATGAAGAGTCATGGTATTGGATAGCTATTGGTGAGAATTTCTCACCTTCCAATTTCTTTTCTAGTTATATTTATATACTAGGATGCAGACGGTGCTTAGTAGCACCCGACACAATCCTCCACAGACCATGGACTTGTTTGTTTGGTTGCATAAATTAGTTAGATGATTTGATTTGAATTTGGTTGTTTGGTGAATTTGATTGATGTGTGAATGGCGTGGGCCTTTACTAGACCGAGGATAAGGCTAGGCCTTGTCCCGTTTCTAGTATCGTGCCGTTATGCCGCCGAAATTTTCTAAAATAAGTTAGAAAAATAAAGATAGCATTTTATTTAATAAATGAACTAAATAGAAATTCATATGTTGAAATAAAATGTTTTTATCGTTAAAAATATAATTTTTAACGTGAAGTGAATAAAATAAAATATTCATTTACAAACCGGACGGTTTGTTTATGTGCACCTATTTGAATGACATTGATTGGGACGATAAATTTTACACATCGCCCAACTGCACAAATAAAATCTGGGTTTGATTGTTTGAAGCCCCACACGGGTGTTGGGATGAAATTTGAAGTTCACTCATCCTGATTGATTAAATATGTCGATCGATTGATTGACAGGATGTTATAAGCGTTAGATATCTATATTTGATGCTTATACAGTGTAGTGCACTTTGGTTGATGGTTATTATTTTTCAATGCTATTATATGCGTGTGATGTATGAAAATCCATATAATTAACATTATATGGTGATTGATTGGGCCTCATTCCTATTTGAGAAATAAAGAATACTACAATATAAAGGTTCATGTGTTGACTGTACTCATCCGTTGAGGTTAGTCATGTGTTGATCGAAATATTTTAATAATAAAATTTACATCTTTATCAATACAATATAAAGGTTCATGTGTTGACTGTACTCATCCGTTGAGGTTAGTCATGTGTTGAACGAAATATTTTAATAATAAAATTTACATCTTTATCAATATAATATAAAGGTTCATGTGTTGACCGTACTCATCCGTTGAGATTAGTCATGTGTTGAACGAGATATTTGAAAACGGAATATTTGAAATAGAAATATTTGAAAACGAAATATTTGAAATAGAAAATTTGAAAAAGAAATATTTGAAACAGAACATTTGAAAATAGAAATATATGAAGCCGTGTTGATTAGATTGACGCCATTTAGACGTGAACGATATTTATATCGATTTTACTCATTTTAAAATGAATATTGAAAAGTGATTTCGAAATCGCATATTTTGAAATGAAATTTGAATGAAATTGAATAGGAAACGAATTCGAATTGAATACATAACGAATTTGATTTCAATTGGATATAAAACGAATTTGATTTCAATTGAATATATAATGAATTCGAATTGAATGGAAAACGAATTTGATTTCAATTGAATAGCAAACGAAACGAATTCGAATTGAATTGAATAGATAACAAATTCCAATTGAATTGAATATAAAACCAATTCCAATTGAATTGAAAATGAATTCGAATGAATTGGAAACAAACTGAAACGAATTCATATTGAATTGAACAGAAATGAATTTTAAAACGAATTTATAAGGAAGAATTCAATTTTGATTTGAAATGGAATGGAAGTTGAAATTGTTTTTGAAACGAAATTAAAACGATTTATAAAATTCGTTTTAAATAGAAATTGACGAAATATATATTATATATATTATATATATAATATAATGGCCTGAATAGAATGCGCCGCGCCGCGGCAGTTCATAAATTTCGACCATTTATTTCAAACGGACATTTCGGGAGATCCGACCGTCGGATTCTCCTAAAGCTGGAACCATTGGGTTCGTATCGAAAAGAGCTTCCTAACGAATATTAGGAATTTGAAACCTAACGGTTGGATTTGGAGTTACGTCCAAATCAAATTTGAAAAAGGTCGGTGTAAGTGCAGTTCGATGGCCATTGTTGGAAATCGATTGTACGGGCCTTAATAAAATTATTAAAAATATCAATAATTTGTGTAAAATCATAAGAAATGATTTGAGAGAAATTGGGGTGAAAAACTCCATATTTGAAAAGATAAAAATGGATTTTTATCGAAATGAACTAGTTTTGAACTAAATTTAAAACCCAATTATTTTTAAATAAATAAATTAGATTTAAAAAGGGGTTTTAAATAATCGGAATTTCTAATATATTTGATTGGATTAAAAATGGGTTTATCGTGAACTGTGTTTTAAATAACACTAGTTCTTTAACCCGATAATAAATAGAATGTGATTAGGGTTTGTCGTGAACTGTGTTTTAAAAAACACCTAGTTCTTTAACCCAGTAAAAGGAGTTTTAATGAATCTGCAATTAGATGGAAATGTGAATTGATAATCTAAATTATCAAATTTGGCAAATAAGCGAGAATGGAGTATCACCAGTTTTGCTCCAAAGCGATAGTTAAATCTTTAATTAGATTTGAACGTGAAATGGTAATTAATCTTACCGATAACACCATAGTATTAGATATGGAGTATTACCAGTTCTGCTTCATGGGAAATGTAGGTTGGGATTGGGAAATAAAATAAATAATTACTTCGGTGTGATCCGCTAATCTCGACTAGCTTAGAAAACAATAATTTTGGTTTGAAACGACATCCAAAGGAAGATTAAAGGATAAAATTAATGGGAACCTTTCCTTGAAAATATGAATTGGAATGAGGCATATGTTGTGTTTGTGTAACACTTGTTTTTAATATACGCGGGTTGTTCGGAAAGGCCGGGTTTATACCCATTCTGAATAATCGATTCGACGATATGTCGAAGATGAAGACGGTGGTTGAAGACTGGAAGTCTTCACCTCGTTTGGATAATTACTAACGATCCTGATTGGGCAGTGCACCCAAGAGGATGGAAATAGTTGGTGGTTGTCCAGACGTACCTGGAGATGGATGGATATGCGAGGAAAGTGCCTCCGGTTTCGTTCAGACCCAGAACGGACTTGTAAATGGATTGTGTGCCTGACATTGGATTTTATTCTATGTTGATTGATTTCTATTAAATATACATCTGTTTGGCGGCGGAGAATTTATTCTTTTGCTTAACGCCCTTCTCTGAGATGTACGAGCTTAGAGGTTGTATATCGATGGACATCAGTCGCATGGCATGTATTGCCTGTGTGGCACGCTAAGATGCAATGATCAAGGCTTTTGTTGAGAAGCAAAGTCTTGTGGTTGATGATCAAAGCACGGCCTACGTGGCAGCTTTGTGTATAACGTAAATTTGCGAGCCTCACACTTCGGTATGAGTCAAAAACGGGATAAGGACCCAAGGAGTGCATGACGTTTCTTTTTAGCTATGGTGGTGTCAGTGACTTACCAGCCCTGACATTTATATACTTTTCACCTATGTGATTGTTGGATGAGGCGCCTCGATTATAGGTCTGTAAGGACCGGGAAACGTGTGTTCAGGCCCTCTAACGTAAGTGAGGACCGTCCTTGGAGGATCCAGGGCTGCCCAGAGTGCGTAGCCCTGAGGCATTTGCTAGAGTGTCTCGAACGCGGAGAGGAGCTTGCCCCTTGCCTCGACTCATGACGTTAATCCAATTTCCAATACGTGTATTGCGGTTTTAATTGTAGAACTAGTACGGCGACATGATATATGGTACCCATGCCGTCTATGATTTATATTTATGATTGAAATTGTTTTGACACTATACACTTATTATAGTATCAAATGATTTGTTTTAAACGTACCAAGCATGTTTGGCTATTATAAGGGAAAACCCTATCCTCCGGCTTGCGTTGCATTGTGTGATGGGACCTGGGTCTTATAGTAGCTTCATTTTTTGAAAAATCATTGCGTTGTTTATTCTATGCACTGGTATTCTTGGGAGGAAACCCGTTACGTTTTATACGGCGTGGTCCCTTGAATTACCCTCTTTTAAAATAAAGTTTTAATAACTGTTTAGTTCTCACACCAGTCACATGACTGACCAGGAGTTTATTGTTTTAACCTAAACTCTGGGTGCCCCTATTTTCCGCATGGGCAGCTAGTAGTTTTGGTTTTGCAGATTTATATTCACAGGATCCTGGTTTACAGGTGGAATGATATCCGGAAGGCTCTGTATCCATATATCACCTTCAGTTGTGCTTTGTATTATTTTCTGCTGCTATGTAATTTATTGTAATCTCTGATATTTATCGAATGTAATTTATTCATTTATACTCTGTATATTCTTGTATCTGATGCATTGTTGTAATATACAATGAAATGTTCTTCCGTCTGCGTTCTGATTTGTCCTATTCTCAACGATCAGGGGTTTCGAACGGTCTAGATCGGTTTAACGACTGATTCAGATCGAGCGAAATTCCAGGCCGTCACACTGTCAACCATTGGCAAGCAGAGCACATAAAATAAAAACCCAATTTATATAAAAAATATAAATGGGGAAAACTGAATGAGTTTAACTCACCTTGATCTGATTTTATTCATTGGTCACATTTAAAATAAACAACTCCAGAATGTAGAGTTCAGCAATACGGTCATAATGCTCCTTGTTTGGCTCAATTCTGATAAGACATGAGTGAATTATACGCGTTATAAGTTAATTTGATTTAATAAATAATTCAATTTTCCTTAACTACTTAATTAAAATCTTAATTACGTTTGTTTAGTGGAAAATTTGGGTCGACGCTATTTGATTTCCTTTCATTCGTTCATGCTGCCATCATTCGAGTTCCAAAATCGGAATAAATCTGCCATGATTATAAACAAAGAATTTACTTTTCAAATTCTAAGTTATTAACTTAAATTACTCAATTAAAATCATTCAGAAACGTACTTATGTTCCTAATTTTTTTTTGCTAATTACATTTGAACAAAAGTTAGGCTGGTCAAATTTCTTTCTTCCAGCTTGACTATACAGCTTTCTCGTTTCCTTTTATTTAACCTGTGATAATTACCATTTGGATTAGATCATGGTCTAGTAAAATAATTAACCTCTTATTATAAATTTAAGGTATTTAATTAACTAACTACTGAGTACTGAATTACGTTATAAAAAGTGCGACTGTTCCTCTTTGACTTCGCTTCTTTCTCGTTTGGAGTTCCTGCACCACGCAACATCCTATAAGTGTATGGTTTTAAAATAAATTGATATACTTAATAATTTAATTACTTTAAATAAATTTAGTTGGATACAAGAGTATACGATCTGCTCTTGTTTCTTCCCTGGCCTCTTCGGTTGCTCATGCTCCAAGTCTCCTGCGTCCTCTTGCATTTTCGGAAATCCAACGTCTTAGAATTAGCAGGCCGAACTGATTTCACTCAGCGTTCTTCGTTTCCCTTCCAGTACTTGAGAAAATTGATCACTCACGGTGACCAAAACCCACCGTGCTCTCCCCTTGGTCTTCACGCTATTCCTTTTGCACAGCATACCTCGTTCGCCCCCTTCATAATCACGACTCCTGCATTGGAAGCCTCCAACAGACTCCCCAGTTCGATTAGAGAAATGCACCGCCCGACCCCCTTCCGTTCGCCAGCGCACCATCGGAGACAACCGGGCTGACCCCCTCACCGACCTCCGCCTTCGATCCGAGTATGGGTCCACTCGACTTTGCTTGATCCACGCCCAGACCCTTACCAGCTTATCACCGCAAACCCCACCTCATCTCCAAGTCCAATATTGCTGCCAACTTTGCAACGCAGCCCTTTTCTTCTTGAAGTGGAACACTTTGATTATATATATTATATTATACTTAAGGGTTCGGTTCTCATGGAAGAAAACCGTTGGGTGTTAAATTCTTCCTACAGAAAAGAAGTGAAGATGAATGCGGTTGTCTATTTATAGCAATAGTGTCGACGAGATATGATCAAAGTCACGCTTCAATGGGTACAAGGTAGGCCACTGCGGCTTGCAGGATAGGTTTTGATGAAAGTGTGTCAAACTTAGTAATAAAGAAATAGGCTAGCAGATCTATTTACTAGGGTAGCATGTGAATTCAGAGAAGAAAAGTCTGTGTGCATCCGGGAATAGGATAGCAAGGTGTAGAGACAGGCATTGAGTTTTCTTTTCCACTGAAGTGAAATGTGTTGGAAATGTGATAAACTCTGGGGTAAGCTAGGCAAAGGACACTCAGCTAGGAAATATGTTGGAAACGTGATTAGACAAATTTCCTTAGGGTGAAAGAACTGACTCTAGGCGTTCTCAGCATTTGGCTCCTTCAAATGACAGATGAAGAATATATTTGCATGTGTAGGCAACATAGGGTAGAAGGCCTATATTTTAGTCTGTTGCCTTATGGTTTGTGTGAGGTTACATAAGCCGAAGACAGGTTAACAATGCACATGCGTGTGTTCTTCCATGTAGGGATAGATATGTAGTTTATTTAAATCTTAAGGTAGGTTTTAAGCTTATATTATTATTATATTAATTAACGAAACTTCGTCACAAAATAACACGTAAAACTATCTATGATTAAATTTTGTTTTCTGATAAAAAGGCTAATCCTAGTGTAAAAAGGTATTCCGGACCAAATAGGACAAGTTTCGTCGAAATCCGATGTCGTATGAAAAAAATTCTTTTATAAAACTAGAAATAAACACGCGTTTAATTTTTCCACGATCACCAGATAAATCAAATAAACTTGAAACCTTTAAATCTTATAATAAATCTTCAATACGAACCCAACGACACCAGTTTCGTCGCATTCTGAGACAGTTTCCCCGGTAGGCCATTTTTACATGCACCTCAATGCCCTTTTGAACACCAAATTACCCAATTTTCAAAACTAATAAACTATATACCTATCCTAGCCCTAATCGACGATACGAATTCAACGGAATTGGTTTCATGGCTTAATTCGGTCGTCTCTCAACTTACACTAAAATCTCTCTTTATTAAATTAATTACGCGGTTTTGAAATTGAACGGGCGTTTGTGGCTACTGTGGCCACATACGACATTGGTTTTCCATGCCATTTAACACCGTACAATAATTTAATGATACCGTTCTAATGGAACTGATTTCGTCGAAATCTGAGTCCGTTTGCAAAACGGCTATTTTAAAGGCCTATAATTTAAATAACGATTTTTCACAACGACTATTTTAAAATTTGATTTGGCCATAATTAACAAATCTTTAACACGAAATCTAGATTTTTCTCTTTCTTATGAAAACTATAATCAAGACGGTTCCAACGTTTCTCGTTTCACAGAAATCCGACCTATATCGGATCCCGTATTCTCAGTTGAAGTTCAAAACTCTATATTGTGAACTGCATGCCATTTTCAAACTCGATTTATATTATATAAACATATAACGTTCGATCTCGTTTTAAATAACGATTTAAATATTAAAATTCAATAATACTCTAAATATAATATTTAAAATAATAAATAAAATAAAATATTTGACCGCCAAAAACATGGGTCGTTACATTCTTTCCCCCTTAAAATAATTTCGTCCTCGAAATTGCTAAGGTAAGAAAGAACGTTGCTAACCCATTAATTTTCAAACCCAATTTATTTTAAATCAAAAACCAATTCGTTATCGCAAATAAATATTTTTCAAAATTTTCTAACACCCTAAATTTTCGGGAAAATTCGGCAGAGTCTCCCCTGCACGGAGTGACATCTGCGATATCGCCGGAACAAATAATATATATACATTGACCCACGGTCGGAAAACAAAAATCAAAACCCCAAAATTTTATATTTTGCGTAGGCGTACCTTTTTGCGAGCACTATTGAGCATATCTGCTCAACATATATGCGATTTACTCAACCAATATCAATCTGCCTAACCATATGACACCTGTACTCAACTCAATTCATGTATAAGTAATAGATATATGAAATTTTGAGATGAGATTCCACTAATCAACTGGTATAACTACACCAATTGCAAAATCAAACACCCAACATCAATTCATTCCTAAACACAGGTTTAAATTGTAAATTCCAATTCATATGCAGTTTCATTCTAGCTTAATTATACTGGAATTTATTTACTTTAGTTTATAATTTATTCAATTTCATTAAATCATTGATTCATTTCATTCAAACAATCTACCATCTAATACAAACATTTCACAATCAAGGCAACCAATACACAACCAAATTAATTGAATTTATTTTCAATATTAATATTTTACCATGGTTTCTCATATTTGAACATTAATCGATTAATTTCTATTCGATTATTATTTATCCATCACATTTTCAATTTATTTAATTCAATTTCAAAATCATTATTAATTTAATTTCCACTTAACAAAGTTAAGTTTCAATTCAAACTTTCAATCCGTTTGAATTCCATTCAAATCGATCAAACACACTAGTGTCTCAATAATTTGACAAAATTATTTCTTTTCTATACAAAAATAATATTTGGGTAAAATTATTTCATTTACCCTCCTGACAAAACAATATTGTATCGATTGTCAGTTCAACGCTTCTCAACAATTGAACCGGACAACAAACACAATACAAAACATTTGTATATAAAATTTACAAATACGCTCTCATATATATATACACTCAATCTCGATCTAGGGTATTACTAACCCCATCTCTATCGAGTCACACCATAGAGCGAAGGTAATTACTAAACCAATAGCTCTGATACCACTGTAACGACCCAGCGATTTTCGGCCTCGAAAATCGACACAAATATCCTTACTGTAACTTACGCCGACCTTTCAACCACCAAAAACACTGGACGTTATTAGAAAGAATTTAGAGGGTGAGATAAGAAAGAAAGAAATATTGGAATAGAAGAAGAAGAAGAAGAAGAAGAAGAAACACCACAACAAAGAATCAGAGTCTCACATCGCAGCGGAAAAAAATATAATATAGAAATAAATCTTAACTGATAGCCTTAAAATACTTAAAATCATCAGAGTACATCACACCATGGGACAATTATAATAACCTATTCCCATATACAACACACAGCGGAATAGTAGCTACATAATATCATACATCTGAACATCTCTAGCTCGTCTCTGGACTTCACAGCATTCGATAACCAGAACCTGAACATCCCGGGCTAACCCGATCATTTACAAAACACCGGGTCAGTCTGGTGAACCAGAGTGAGATAAACTCGCACAATATCAAGGTAACACACAACTTGAATTTTAAAGTCAAAATTTTTTCAAAGCAAAGGATAATCGTAAGACCAAATCCACACATAAACACGGATGGTTTTTACCTAACGATAACCCAAGACAGTTTTGAAACCAATATCTTTTCTGATATTATAATAATGTCTAAATACAAGTAAATAACAATCTAGTGGAACGCTTGCATCTCACGCTCCACATATATATATACAATCAAAACCGCGGGCTCTTATTGGAGATTGGATTCCGTCTATGACAAGGTATGGGACCACCTGCCGATAGTGTAACTTTAGAGGCGAATACACTGGGTTCAACAAGAACGTCTTGCAACCCGACCCTCACATGACCGACCACTCATTTTTCTTGAGTGTATCGAATGTATAACACCAACGATTGGGCTCAAACCACCGTTTCCCGAAAAGGGACAGCATCGAAAAAGGGTTAAAGAAGCAATAGGGAATTCTCTAGATAGGCGATTATACACCCTAATGGGAGCGACCAACATAGCCATGCTGCCTGCCCGATTTCTGTCATTTCCCGGTTGTGAGGCTTGAGGTTTAGGTTATCTTTCAGAACATATGATCACCATTCACTTTGAATGCCACATTGTCAGATCCGCAAGATATCACTAAATGTTGATTTCCACAAAAATACTCTGAGCGTTATGCTAAAGAAGGCGTACAGCCTTCTCTGCCACCAACAGAGATGCGTTTGTAGAAAATCAATATAAGTGATTCCTTTAGAAATACTTTGTCAGACACTCGTCCATACAAGTCATCCAGGAACAGGATGAACTGAATGTACTCTCCTACTGCATCCAATACGGGAATCGCCCCATGGATCAGTAGCGAGAAGTCCTTGCAACCCGTAGATTCCAATCATGACAGAATCACAGTTTATCTCTGGGAGCTAACCAGAGATTTTAGTAGTTCTTCCGTGTAATGAAGATCTACGGTCTTAAATGATCCATCTCGACCGTCTTCTGATATCTTTACATATTTGTTGGTCGGAATGGGTTTCGAATATAAATTCAATCCCGGTCTTTCCATACCAACAATCGTATGGGTCAGATTTGATAGTCGGTGATTTAACTATCAATATAATCAGTGTTTCAATCATGACAATTCAATGGGTTCACTAGTTCAGTATTCAACATCACTTGACCTTTAAATTAAAAACCAATGTAAATTCAAAACTCTTAAATATTTCGATATTACGAATATAGCTTTCTCGCTTCCTACTTAACGTAAGACTTTCTTTAAACAAGTTCATTTTTATACTTATGGCAATCCTATATCATATTTAGTGGTTCATTTCCACTTACAAAACATTAGCACATATTATATGATATTGGGAAAATCATTCGAAACTTACTTCTCGTAAAAACAAAGTTAAGAGATATCTTTTATTTGTTCTTGAAAACGATAATCTATGCTTATTCTTATAGAACAAAACTCATCTTCTACATTTCCTTTTTCAAGCACAACAATATCATTATAATTCACGCAACTCCTTTATTATTTCCACTTTATACTTGGAATCTAATTATATACATCTATTCCAACTCTTCATCAAAATGTTGCTTCATTATCTCTCAAATGAGGAAATAAATCCTTACTATCCTCTTTTACCATTTCAACTAATATCAACTTCAGATACTCCCGCTGTCGATCAAGTTGGGTATTTTAATTACCTCTCAGACCTTGATCAACAACGTTCATATCTTAAGATTGACACAAGTTGTAATTCAAAATCCGATACTTCATTCCAATATCAAATTCAAATACCATTAACTATTTTACTCAAAATACGATTTCATACGACCTTCTTACTATTTGAAAAATCTCTTTCTTTAATATAATATTATAAAATTCCTTATAAAACCCCACCTTTAACCTTTCCCCTTTTTAAAACCCTTATTAAAATTAAAAAAATATCCTTTAATCATTTTGTTCAAAACGCACCAATTTTATAATCAATCTCAATTAGAACGGTTGATTTATTCAACGCAATACACGGTTATCATGTCAGCCGAATTAAATTAGTTCCCACTTTAAATTAACTAATAATATGATTAATTTAAATAATTCCATTCAATTCATTCTTAACAAACCAATTATTCAAAATTTTAACCGCTAAGGTTAATTTCTATTCACTTGTTCATAAATCTGATTAACATTGGAATTGGCTTTATAAAAACAATTAATGCTTAATTATAACTTAAATGATAAGTAGTAAATATTTATTTCTTTTTAAACAAACCTTTATTCTATCTATCTCCAGTTATAAAATAAATTTTATAACTTTAGTTCTATCAGTTCACATGACGGTAAACCAACATAAACAAAAGCGATTGATTTTATACGCCATATGTTGCCAAATACTCAACCAATACCGCCCATTGGTTTAAAACTAACAGGTGTTGGATTTTCAGTCAAAAATCCACAATCAAATCAATCCCCAAACATTACAATTCGTATGATAATATGAGAATAAGTAATATTTGAGGAATCCCATTGGATCCCTCCAACGTGTTCTTCCCTGAAATCACAACGGTTATCTCAAATAAGGTCATTTCAATTTCATTAAACTGAAAATAAACAACGACCATTAACATGAACTAGTTCACAAGCAATTGAAACAATTCAACCAACTAAACACATTTATTTTATAAACATGACCAACCAAGTTGAGTTACCTTTATTGGGAACAATCGTTAGAATAACGATTTGGTATTTCACTAAAATTAAACGACGGTTTAATCTCATCAGATAAATCAACAAATAAATATTTAACTAGCAAACAGTCAACCGTTGGCAAGCAGAGCACACAAAATAAAAACCCAATTTATATAAAAAATATAAATGGGGAAAACTGAATGAGTTTAACTCACCTTGATCTGATTTTATTCATTGGTCACAGTTAAAATAAACAGCCATTTAGTTTTAACTGCAGTTCCCGGTTATCTATATCCTGTTCAAAACAGTTCCAGAATGTAGAGTTCAGCAATACGGTCACAATGCTCCTTGTTTGGCTCAATTCTGATAAGACATGAGTGAATTATACGTGCTATAAGTTAATTTGATTTAATAAATAATTCAATTTTCCTTAACAACTTAACTAAAATCTTAATTACTTTTGTTTAGTGGAAAATTTGGGTCGGCGCTATTTGATTTCCTTTCATTCGTTCATGCTGCCATCATTCGAGTTCCAAAATCGGAATAAATCTGCCATGATTATAAACAAAGAATTTACTTTTCAAATTCTAAGTTATTAACTTAAATTACTCAATTAAAATCATCCAGAAACGTACTTACGTTCCTAATTTTTTTTTGCTAATTACATTTGAACAAAAGTTAGGCTGGTCAAATTTCTTTCTTCCAGCTTGACTATACAGCTTTCTCGTTTCCTTTTATTTAACCTGTGATAATTACCATTTGGACTAGATCATGGTCTAGTAAAATAATTAACTTCTTATAATAAATTTAAGGTATTTAATTAACTAACTACTGAGTACTGAATTACGTTATATAAAGTGCGACTATTCCTCTTTGACTTCGCTTCACTCTCGTTTGGAGTTCCTGCACCACGCAACATCCTATAGGTGCATGGTTTTAAAAAAAATTGATATACTTAATAATTTAATTACTTTAAATAAATTTAGTTGGGTACAAGAGTATACGATCTGCTCTTGTTTTTTCCCTGGCCTCTTCGGTTGCTCACGCTCCAAGTCTCTTACGTCCTCTTGCATTTTTGGAAATCCAACGTCTTAGAATTAGCAGGCCGAACTGATTTCACTCAGCGTTCTTCGTTTCCCTTCTAGCACTTGAGAAAATTGATCACTCACGATGACCAAAACCCACCGTGCTCTCCCCTTGGTCTTCACGCTATTCCTTTTGCACAGCATACCTCGTTCGCCCCCTTCATAATCACGACTCCTGCATTGGAAGCCTCCAACAGACTCCCCAGTTCGATTAGAGAAATGCACCGCCCGACCCCCTTCCGTTCGCCAGCGCACCATCGGAGACTACCGGGCTGACCCCCTCACCGACCTCCGTCTTCGATCCGAGTATGGGTCCACTCGACTTCGCTTGATCCACGCCCAGACCCTCACCAGCTTATCACCGCAAACCCCACCTCATCTCCAAGTCCAATATTGCTGCCAACTTTGCAACGTAACCCTTTTCAGCTTGAAGGGGAACACTTTGATTATATATATTATATTATACTTAAGGGTTCGGTTCTCATGGAAGAAAACCGTTGGGTGTTAAATTCTTCCTACAGAAAAGAAGTGAAGATGAATGCGGTTGTCTATTTATAGCAATAGTGTCAACGAGATAAGATCAAAGTCACGCTTCAATGGGTACAAGGTAGGCCACTGCGGCTTGCAGGATAGGTTTTGACGAAAGTGTGTCAAACTTAGAATTAAAGAAATAGGCTAGCAGATCTATTTACTAGGGTAGCATGTGAATTCAGAGAAGAAAAGTCTTTGTGCATCTGGGAATTGAATAGCAAGGTGTAGAGACAGGCATTGAGTTTTGTAACACCCCACATCCATTAAGGTCACTCGCAAAGGGAATGCCTTAACTTCAATGGAGCATTATGGGTACTGGAACAGAAATATTACAAGACAGACATATATAAAACAGCGGAAAGTAAAGTGGAAGTACTTAAAATCATTTATTAAATATAAATGTTTACAATAAAAGCCCATCAACTTCCAATACCCAATTACATATTTAAAATATCTGTCATGCTCAAAAACAAAGAAGCATAAAAACAAACTGTAGTATTCCCCAATAAAGCAAAGCAAAGCAAGCCATAGCCAAGAGAAATCCAAGCCATACATGAAAGATCCTTGGAGCTTGATAAGATCCGAACTAAGCTGTATTCCCACCCTGCGAACCTAGGGGGGAAACGGAAGAAAAAGAGGCGAAACAAAACGGGTCAGTCATAAATACTGAGTAAGTCCTAGTGACTTTCAGCATAAAAATAGTTAAGGATAATGTGGCATGAGTAAACTGAAAGTAAACATAAGCATGATGACAAGATAAGCAACAGGCAAGATAACTAAGATGTGATTTTTGTCAAGTAACATCGCAAGGTTCCCATTCAAGATAAACTAAGTATAATTTCGTAAGATTCCTATCAAACATATCACGATTCCTCTGCTTCGCCATTAAAAGATTTCTGTGATATCCATTTGCTCTGCACCAACCGTACTAGTATCCCCACCCGTGTCATGAGTAAACTGAAAGTAAACATAAGCATGATGACAAGATAAGCAACAGGCAAGATAACTAAGATGTGATTTTTGTCAAGTAACATCGCAAGGTTCCCATTCAAGATAAACTAAGTATAATTTCGTAAGATTCCTATCAAACATATCAGGATTCCTCTGCTTCGCCATTAAAAGATTTCTGTGATATCCATTTTCTCTGCACCAACCGTACTAGTATCCCCACCCGTGTCATGTGTTGACTATAAAATGATCCCTTGCCCCATGTCATGAAATGATCCATTACTTGGTCTCACGAAACGATCTATTAATCGATCGGCTCCATACAAGTCCTATCTCGTTCATATGTCTGTGTCATACGGTCCTATCACGAATGTAGTCACCTGTGTTAGGTCCACCATAGGGTGTATCAAGCCCTAGGGTGCCAACCACCGACACGAATCAAGCACGCACAGTGTAAACCTACTGGTGCCCAATGCCTGCTTTTTCAACTCCGGACTATGTGCACGACCGTTGTAACACCCCGCCTCCGCTAGGGTCACTCGCAAGGGAATGCACTAGCTTTAGAGGGGCATTATTGGTAAACATGCACAGAAATATCACAAGACAAAACATATAAAATAGCGGAAGTAAAATCGAACTTTCATAAACATTAAATATTAAGGTCTAAAGCCTTTTACATCAGAGTACATCAAAACCTGTCTTGCAATAGTAAAGAAGCATAAAGACTTTTTCATAAATTATTCCCCAGTAAAAACAGTAAAGTAGCCATAGCCAAGAAAAGTCCAAGCCATCCATGATGACCTTCAAGCAGAAGAAGTCCGAACTAAACAACAGTATTTTCTCCCTGTAACCTGGGGGGAAACGGAAGAAAAGAGGCGAAACAAAACGGGTCAGTCAAAAGACTGAGTAAGCCCTATCTACTATTAGTATAAAAACTAGTAAAGTTAACTGACATGAGAAACTGAGATGAACATAAGCATGATAACAAGATAGATAAGCTAAATCAAAATAACAGGATGAACTACTGAACTCAGATAAACTAAGGTGTCATGATAAATTACGATGTCAAGATAAAACAAGGTATCACATCGTCAGGTTTCTATCAAGTATAATATCCCCAAGATATCTATCACGTATAACGTCCCATGGTATCTATCCTGTATATCCGCTCTGCACCTCTCGTACTAGTGTCCCAACCCGCGTCATGTGTTAATCATGAATGTCCCTTGCCCAATGTCATGTAATGGTCCATGTCAACCTAACATATAGCATATGTAGGTTCTCCCTACTCGTATGTTTCTTTCCATGTATAAGTTCAGTCCTTTGCCGTAGGCCATACGGGCTTTCCCATGTAAACGTTTTATCCTTGAGGTTATTTTGGACTGCAACCCTTGATCTAGTTATGTTTCCTTACCGTGAACTATCGCGCGTTCACTTAGGATTTATGCCACCTAGGACCACTAGGGATTATGCTATCTAATGAACGTTTCCGTGTCTCGGTTTGGGTTCAGCCACCTAGGGCCACTAGGAATTATGCCACCCGTCAACCGCGCCCTTTATCCCACGTATGTATCGTGAATCGTTTTCCATGTCTAGACGCACATGTTCCTCAATGTGCCATCCGAGTTCCGTGCCAGGGCAAACCAAGAAATACAGAACTCGGTCGGGAGCTTTTAAGTCGTCTGTTGATGCAGATATCAAGGTCTGTTTTTGTACCCATGGCTATGGTCCCACGTGACCCCTCCCTCAACTACTGAAAGGCAACCCACGAAAAATCATGTATGAGAACTACACTAGGCCCATCGATGCCCAATTCCTGATAGCCATCCTCACCCATAACTTGATAGCTAGTATATGGTCTGTTGGGAGTTCCCTGCCTTTCCGTACGTACACGATTGACTAAAGATGGTAGGTAGTCGGCGACATGCTATCCCGGGGCGAAAACCAAGAATCGTCGACTCCACGCTAATCCATCCCAGTCTTTAGGTCGCTCGCATAGCAACCAAGGCATACTCTTGGCTCTTCTACCGCAGACCTTAACCCCTGTGAGGCCGGGTTTCATGGACCACTTGCCACCTCACAGAGGGATACCAAGAGTACCCTCACGTTCCCCGAAGCTTCCGCTTCGACACCCAGTTCGCTGGAGCTTTTATCCAAGTCAGATAACTTGCTCCTCCTCGTATACTAAGCGATGACCTACCGTATCAGGTTACTCATCCCTTTATGAACTAGTCCCATGTCCTTAGCTAAGAATTATTACTTAGTTACCCTTAACTAAGGTTTACCACTTAGCTTCCTTTCCCGTTATCCTTGATTAACCACGATTTTCTACCTAGTTCCTCTAACTAGGGTTTGTCTATTGGGTTAAGTGTTATCATTCAAGTCCATGACTTAACCCGCCCACGAATCACGTCAAGATTGGCTAAGTATTTAAGTTCAAGACTTAGCCCTACAAGTTGGTTAAGTGTACCCAGAGGCTCATGACTTAACCCTATCGAGTCAAATTGGTCAAGTACTAGTTTACCTTAATCCTATCGGATTATCTTGCTAGATTGATTAAGCATAGATTATCTTAATCCCATCAAATTATCGAGTCGGATTGGTTAAGTATAGGTTAGCTCAACCCCATCCTCTGATCGTACTACAATGGTTAAGTATATTCCAAAAAGGTCTTGTGACTTAACCTTATCAGGTCCGCGTATTAGATTGGTTAAGTGTAGATTACTTAACCTCATCAAATCATCATGTATAATTGGTTAAGTATGAGTTGCTTAACCCCATTAAATTATCACGTTAAGTTGGTTGAGTATTGGTTACTTAACCTCATTGAATTACCAAGTTTAAATTGGTTAAGTGTTTAACTTAACCCCATCGAATTACCGTGTTTAGATTAGTTAAGTGTGGATTACTTAACCCCATCTAATTACCGTGGTTAGATTAGTTAAGTATCAATTACTTAACCCCATCTAATTACCATGTTTAGATTAGTTAAGTCTTAATTACTTAACCCCGTCTAATTACCAAGTCGGATTAGTTAAGTGTAAATTACTTAACCCCGTCCCCTAATCACCTTGCATGGTTAAGTGTCATTAAGAAATCAAGCCCGGTCCCACTTAACCTACCCATTCGTGTCATATCGGTTAAGTGTCATTAGTCAAGTTTACTTAACCTTATCATGTGGCATTAATTTAATTAATGCACCTCAACCTCTCACATTAGACTTTGTTGTGGTTACTAGTTAAGCCGGTCGGTTCCGGGTAGCTTTACACCACAACTTGGTCTAACCTCGGGTTCAAGCACAACATGACCAACTTCTCACATTGGGTCCTATTGTTTGCAACTACTAGTTAGGCCGGTCGGTTCCGGGTAGTTTTACGTTGCAAACTCAACCCAACCTCGAGTTGGCCACTTCCTTGTTTAGTCTAGTGTCATGTTCATAGTCAAGTTTTCAAGCAATTGGGTAGACCTAACTTAATAGGTAAATTCCCAATGGGTAGACCTAACTTAATAGGTAAATTCCCAAGCTTATGTTTTTATGCATACTTACATGTCAATTCCCATGTTATATTTCAAGTCATGTTTTCAAGTATAAAGACATGTCATATTTAACGTTACATGCTGTCATGTTTATACCCATTTACCCAAATCATATTCATGTCATTATGTTTTCCCATAATGTGACCCCAACGTTTTTTAAACTCGCATATACGTTCGCAACAACATAATGGATTAAAAGAAGGGACTTGGCAAAGGCATGACAAAAATGGATATTAAGCCACAAGTTAATCATGGTGGCAAATGAGGCACACATGTGTTCATTAACTTGCATGTTACATTCTTAAGCCTCAAAAACATGCATAAACCCAAACTTGGCACATAAACGAATCATGGTGACAAAAGACATGGAATGATGACTAGTAACTCGCATATATCATATATAAGGGTTATGGCTTCATATGCAAGTTGACATAAAGATTATGAAGGTTCTCATGTTGCATAATGCAACATTTCAACATAAAGGTTGTAGCTTTTTGCTCATAAGATCAAGATAATGACTTCATAAACTTGCATGACATGATAGCATATATCATTCTCAATGATCAAACCCAAGCTTGCAACATGAACATTTAACTTCATAGTTAATATCTAAGAGTAGGGAAGGGCTTACATTGCTATGAAGGCCTAAATCGATTAAACTAAAGCTTCATCACAAGCTTATGCATGCCATCACCCAAAAACCCAAAGATGGATGCTCCAAATCAACAAAAACACCATCTTTATGAACAAAGATCAAAGCTTTTGCCTTGAAATCAACTTGAGGAGCTCTCATACTAACATAGGGACTCTCTAATACTCTCGTGTTCATGAAACCTCTCATAGAAATGAAGTGGAGGCTAGGATAGTTGAGTGGAGGCCATGAGAGTAGAAATTTTGCCATAGTTTAGTTACATGAGTGAATAATGAGGGTTTAGGGGAGGGTTAGGGGCTTATTTATAGAAGATTAGGCTAGTTAGGACCCTTAGATTAACCCTAGGACCAACCTGAACCGTCAGATCTCAAACCACGCCCAAAAACCTAGCCAAGATAGAAAATAGGTGCACCAGGCAAGGCTGCTCGTCTGAGCCAAGTCGACAGCCAAGTCGACAGGGCTGTCGACTTGGTCAGACCAAGTCGACTCCCAAGTCGACAGGGCTGTCGACTTGGGTACTGTGGCGGAAATTTTTCCCGCCTGGCCCAACTGGCCCAATTTTCCAAATTAAAGTTTGAATTTGAAATCTGATTTTTACTTAGAAATTTTCTGAAAACTTCGTTGGGCCTTAATCGGGTCATACGGACTCCGATTTTCGAAAACTCGGACTCTATTTCGCGTATTTTTCCGAGACGAACGCAATGGCATGGCCCGTTTAACTTGATTCAGAATTCAAAATTAAATTCTGCCTTGATTCTCATCTTAATCATGTTATCGAAATACGGGTTGTTACATTCTCCCCACCTTTTAGGATTTCGTCCCCGAAATCTCTAAGTTAGGAAGAACATATCCTACCATCCATCATCCATCTACTCAAAACATCATCCATAAGCGACCATTGTCCTTAGATGATTTCTAATGCTATATGAATATATTCAAAACGTGTGTGTACATGTTCCTTAGCTAATGCTAATGATCAGGCCTGAATAATCTTTCTAATGCAAAAATATGTATAGTGTCATGAATCCAACATGTATGCAAATAGTCCTAGTCATATAGATACTATATGCGTGCACAATCATTCATTCGTATGCAACAACCGCATGACAACACATTCAATTTCATCCATAAAGAAGTATAAATGCTCGTGCATATGCAACATGAAACGTGATCGCGTCAATCTAGTATCTAACGTGTATTCGCGCATCCACGAGTAACCACTTGCAACCATTTGCAACCATATCAATCATAACATGTCTCAAATACATGTTTACATCCATAGCGTTCTACCTAAGGTTCCCAAGATAAGATCGAGAAGATAGACAAGACAAACTCCTTACAGGGTTTGTAGTAGAAACAGGACCGAGAGGATATCCACCAAGCGATAGCATGCAGGTAAGCTTTACAGGTGAACCAAGGATCAAAGATATACTCTTAAAAAGAGACGTGATGCGCGCGTCCAAGCCGCATTTCCATGAGCTTAATTCCATCGTGCCTTGACCGCCTTTGACTTCATGATTTCGTAGTTCCTTGATTCCTATTTCCAAGGTGTGAGTGGAACTCATTTCACTGTCGGCTCTCGTTTCACTTTCACTTATTCTTCCCCTTGTATGCTCGGCTCAAACATGTCTGCGTACTCATGCAAGCTCTCCAAAATTCACTAGTGAATTCTGGATCTCGTTTTCCGATGCCAATCCATGTTGCCAAGGGTTCTTACTAGGGTGATTCCCATAACTCGTGCATAATCGAAACGAACCATCCGCCTTAGCGGCAAATTCTACTCGAACGGATTACCAACAACTACATCCCGGGATTCTAGGTAACTAACCATGACAGAACCCAAAAAGGGTTACACAAGACTTCGAGGGTATTACCAAGGCAAGTCAAGAATCCAACTACCCTCTTTCTAAAACCGAGAATGTTATCCCTTACTGGATAACCACTTTACCCCTAGAATCCATCCGTAGCTTCAACAATAGAAGTATTGCTTCTAATCTCAACGCTTGGCATAGACGTTCTCAAATCCAACAAGTCATGAATAAATGGACCGACTCTCAAACTAGATTTTGGGACAAAAACTGGGATCTTCTACCATGCTAGCACTAAGGTGCAGAGACTTAACTATCCAAGCAGACTTAAATGATACGATGATCAAGACAAAGTCTGGACGGGATGATAGAAAAGAACGACTAACCCTTTACCAGAAACGGCACCATTTCTTTTAGGTACCCTAGAAGTGGGTGCGTACTATTCCCCTCCCCGCTGATCTTGTCCTTGTCCTCCTCGATGGACTAAGCCATAACAATAGTTGCTTATCCTTAAGCTGGTATCCTATACCCTTACTCTTATTATCCTTTCTTGTAACTTCGGTAACAAGTCTCTCGAGAACTTCCTCCGTCGTACGGGAAACACCTATGTGGCTAGACAAAGATTAGTCACAGTTAGAACTACTGTGACCACAGATGGAGGAAAGAAAGGAAAGGAAATCCAATCAAGGAATCAAAGGATGGTGCTAATGGCTTTTGGGGAATAGCCTTTAAAAACTTTTCTTGAAAAATGCTTCTTTGTAAACGGTTTCTCAAATAGATTTCAGAAGGTTTTAAAAACTTTTGCCCAGTCTGGTAACCTTCTGCTCTGATACCAAATGTAACACCCCGCCTCCGCTAGGGTCACTCGCAAGGGAATGCACTAGCTTTAGAGGGGCATTATTGGTAAACATGCACAGAAATATCACATGACAGAACATATAAAACAGCGGAAGTAAAATCGAACTTTCATAAACATTAAATACTAAGGTCTAAAGCCTTTTACATCAGAGTACATCAAAACCTGTCTTGCAATAGTAAAGAAGCATAAAGACTTTTTCATAAATTATTCCCCAGTAAAAACAGTAAAGTAGCCATAGCCAATAAAAGTCAGCCATCCATGATGACCTTCAAGCAGAAGAAGTCCGAACTAAACAACAGTATTTCCTCCCTGTAACCTGGGGGGAAACGGAAGAAAAGAGGCGAAACAAAACGGGTCAGTCAAAAGACTGAGTAAGCCCTATCTACTATTAGTATAAAAACTAGTAAAGTTAACTGACATGAGAAACTGAGATGAACATAAGCATGATAACAAGATAGATAAGCTAAATCAAAATAACAGGATGAACTACTGAACTCAGATAAACTAAGGTGTCATGATAAATTACGATGTCAAGATAAAACAAGGTATCACATCGTCAGGTTTCTATCAAGTATAATATCCCCAAGATATCTATCACGTATAACGTCCCATGGTATCTATCCTGTATATCCGCTCTGCACCTCTCGTACTAGTGTCCCAACCCGCGTCATGTGTTAATCATGAATGTTCCTTGCCCAATGTCATGTAATGGTCCATGTCAACCTAACATATAGCATATGTAGGTTCTCCCTACTCGTATGTTTCTTTCCATGTATAAGTTCAGTCCTTTGCCATAGGCCGTACGGGCTTTCCCATGTAAACGTTTTATCCTTGAGGTTATTTTGGACTGCAACCCTTGATCTAGTTATGTTTCCTTACCATGAACTATCGCGCGTTCACTTAGGATTTATGCCACCTAGGACCACTAGGGATTATGCTACCTAATGAACGTTTCCGTGTCTCGGTTTGGGTTCAGCCACCTAGGGCCACTAGGAATTATGCCACCCGTCAACCGTGCCCTTTATCCCACGTATGTATCGTGAATCGTTTTCCATGTCTAGACGCACATGTTCCTCAATGTGCCATCCGAGTTCCGTGCCAGGGCAAACCAAGAAATACAGAACTCGGTCGGGAGCTTTTAGGTCGTCTGCTGATGCAGATATCAAGGTCTGGTTTTGTACCCGTGGCTATGGTCCCACGTGACCCCTCCCTCAACTACTGAAAGGCAACCCACGAAAAATCATGTATGAGAACTACACTAGGCCCATCAATGCCCAATTCCTGATAGCCATCCTCACCCATAACTTGATAGCTAGTATATGGTCTGTTGGGAGTTCCCTGCCTTTCCGTACGTACACGATTGACTAAAGATGGCAGGTAGTCGGCGACATGCTATCCCGGGGTGAAAACCAAGAATCGTCGACTCCACGCTAATCCATCCCAGTCTTTAGGTCGCTCGCATAGCAACCAAGGCATACTCTTGGCTCTTCTACCGCAGACCTTAACCCCTGTGAGGCCGGGTTTCATGGACCACTTGCCACCTCACAGAGGGATACCAAGAGTACCCTCACGTTCCCCGAAGCTTCCGCTTCGGCACCCAGTTCGCTGGAGCTTTTATCCAAGTCAGATAACTTGCTCCTCCTCGTATACTAAGCGATGACCTACCGTATCAGGTTACTCATCCCTTTATGAACTAGTCCCATGTCCTTAGCTAAGAATTATTACTTAGTTACCCTTAACTAAGGTTTACCACTTAGCTTCCTTTCCCGTTATCCTTGATTAACCACGATTTTCTACCTAGTTCCTCTAACTAGGGTTTGTCTATTGGGTTAAGTGTTATCATTCAAGTCCATGACTTAACCCGCCCACGAATCACGTCAAGATTGGCTACGTATTTAAGTTCAAGACTTAGCCCTACAAGTTGGTTAAGTGTACCCAGAGGCTCATGACTTAACCCTATCAAGTCAAATTGGTCAAGTACTAGTTTACCTTAATCCTATCGGATTATCTTGCTAGATTGATTAAGCATAGATTATCTTAATCCCATCAAATTATCGAGTCGGATTGGTTAAGTATAGATTAGCTCAACCCCATCCTCTAATCGTACTACAATGGTTAAGTATATTCCAAAAAGGTCTTGTGACTTAACCTTATCAGGTCCGCGTATTAGATTGGTTAAGTGTAGATTACTTAACCTCATCAAATCATCATGTATAATTGGTTAAGTATGAGTTGCTTAACCCCATTAAATTATCACGTTAAGTTGGTTGAGTATTGGTTACTTAACCTCATTGAATTACCAAGTTTAAATTGGTTAAGTGTTTAACTTAACCCCATCGAATTACCGTGTTTAGATTAGTTAAGTGTGGATTACTTAACCCCATCTAATTACCGTGGTTAGATTAGTTAAGTATCAATTACTTAACCCCATCTAATTACCATGTTTAGATTAGTTAAGTCTTAATTACTTAACCCCGTCTAATTACCAAGTCGGATTAGTTAAGTGTAAATTACTTAACCCCGTCCCCTAATCACCTTGCATGGTTAAGTGTCATTAAGAAATCAAGCCCGGTCCCACTTAACCTACCCATTCGTGTCATATCGGTTAAGTGTCATTAGTCAAGTTTACTTAACCTTATCATGTGGCATTAATTTAATTAATGCACCTCAACCTCTCACATTAGACTTTGTTGTGGTTACTAGTTAAGCCGGTCGGTTCCGGGTAGCTTTACACCACAACTTGGTCTAACCTCGGGTTCAAGCACAACATGACCAACTTCTCACATTGGGTCCTATTGTTTGCAACTACTAGTTAGGCCGGTCGGTTCCGGGTAGTTTTACGTTGCAAACTCAACCCAACCTCGAGTTGGCCACTTCCTTGTTTAGTCTAATGTCATGTTCATAGTCAAGTTTTCAAGCAATTGGGTAGACCTAACTTAATAGGTAAATTCTCAATGGGTAAACCTAACTTAATAGGTAAATTCCCAAGCTTATGTTTTTATGCATACTTACATGTCAATTCCTATGTTATATTTCAAGTCATGTTTTCAAGTATAAACACATGTCATATTTAACGTTACATGTTGTCATGTTTATACCCATTTACCCAAATCATATTCATGTCATTATGTTTTCCCATAATGTGACCCCAACGTTTTTTAAACTCGCATATACGTTCGCAACAACGTAATGGATTAAAAGAAGAGACTTGGCAAAGGCATGACAAAAATGGATATTAAGCCACAAGTTAATCATGGTGGCAAATGAGGCACACATGTGTTTATTAACTTGCATGTTACATTCTTAAGCCTCAAAAACATGCATAAACCCAAACTTGGCACATAAACGAATCATGGTGACAAAAGACATGGAATGATGACTAGTAACTCGCATATATCATCATATAAGGGTTATGGCTTCATATGCATGTTGACATAAAGATTATGAAGGTTCTCATGTTGCATGATGCAACATTTCAACATAAAGTTTGTAGCTTTTTGCTCATGAGATCAAGATAATGACTTCATAAACTTGCATGACATGATAGCATATATCATTCTCAATGATCAAACCCAAGCTTGCAACATGAACATTTAACTTCATAGTTAATATCTAAGAGTAGGGAAGGGCTTACATTGCTATGAAGGCCTAAATCGATTAAACTAAAGCTTGTGATGAAGCTTATGCATGCCATCACCCAAAAACCCAAAGATGGATGCTCCAAATCAACAAAAACACCATCTTTATGAACAAAGATCAAAGCTTTTGCCTTGAAATCAACTTGAGGAGCTCTCATACTAACATAGGGACTTTCTAATACTCTCATGTTCATGAAACCTCTCATAGAAATGAAGTGGAGGCTAGGATAGTTGAGTGGAGGCCATGAGAGTAGAAATTTTGCCATAGTTTAGTTACATGAGTGAATAATGAGGGTTTAGGGGAGGGTTAGGGGCTTATTTATAGAAGATTAGGCTAGTTAGGACCCTTAGATTAACCCTAGGACCAACCTGAACCGTCAGATCTCAAACCAGGCCCAAAAACCTAGCCAAGATAGAAAATAGGTGCACCAGGCAAGGCTGCTCGTCTGAGCCAAGTCGACAGCCAAGTCGACAGGGCTGTCGACTTGGTCAGACCAAGTCGACTCCCAAGTCAACAGGGCTGTCGACTTGGGTACTGTGGTGGGAATTTTTCCCGCCTGGCCCAACTGGCCCAATTTTCCAAATTAAAGTTTGAATTTGAAATCTGTTTTTTACTTAGAAATTTTCTGAAAACTTCGTTGGGCCTTAATCGGGTCATACGAACTCCGATTTTCGAAAACTCGGACTCTATTTCGCGTATTTTTCCGAGACGAACGCAATGGCATGGCCCGTTTAACTTGATTCAGAATTCAAAATTAAATTCTGCCTTGATTCTCGTCTTAATCATGTTATCGAAATACGGGTTGTTACAACCGTAGTCCGCCTGAACCTACAATGGCGCACAAACTCAGCCATCGTTCTGGTCGCTTATAATCAGCCTAGTAATCGTGCCCCACCCTGCCTTGTTCCAGGGTACCATGATACATCTAGTGGGTTACTGCTGAAAAGGACCGCGTAACTAGGGTTTCCGTCCAGCAGGTTAAGTGTTGTCATTTAAATTCGAGACTTAACCCCATCAGTCTAGCATGTCAAGTTGGTTAAGTGTGGTCATTCAAGTTCGTGACTTAACCTGTCTACGTGTCATGTCAAATTGGCTAAGTGTTTTCATTCAAGTTCATGACTTAGCCCAACGAATCATGTGTCAAGTTGGTTAAGTATGTTCAAGCGATTCGTGACTTAACCCTTCCAAACCATCGTGTCAAATTGGTTAAGTATATTCAATCGGTTCGTGACTTAACCCTATCAAGTCATCATGTCAAATTAGTTAAGTATATTCAAGCGGTTCATGACATAACCCTATCAACTCATCGTGTCAAATTGGTTAAGTATATTCAAGCGGTTCATGACTTAACCCTATCAAGCCATCATGTCAAATTGGTTAAGTATATTCAAGCGGTTCATGACTTAACCCTATCAAGTCATCGTGTTAAATTGGTTAAGTATATTCAAACGGTTCATGACTTAACCCTATCAAGTCATCGTGTTAAATTGGTTAAGTATATTCAAGCGGTTCATGACTTAACCCTATCAAGTCATTAATTCATTTATGCACCTCAACCTCTTAAATCAGACCTGTTTTTGTGGTCACTGAATATGTCGGGCGGTTCCAGGCAGAATTACACCACAACTCAGTCTAACCTCGGGTTTTCAAGTGCGATATGACCAACTACCCACATTGGATCCTATTGTTTGCAGTAACTGGATTTGCCGGGCGTTTCCGGGCAGAATTACACTGCAAACTCAACCCAACCTCGAGTTGGCCATTTTCTAGTTCATTCTAAATGTCATGTCCATGTTCAAGTTATAACAATGTTCAAATTTCTAAGCAAGTTTCATGTCAAGTTTCTAGTTTTCAAATTATGCCTATTATCAAGTTCATAACTCACTTTTTTTGCCCCAAAACGTGTTCCCAAAGTATTACTAAAATTTGCTATAAAGTTATGCAAAGTTATAGCCTCTTTATTTACAATACAAACCAACTACCCAAAACCCAACTTTACATATTAATATATATGCCCAAGTTCTAACTTTTCATGTCGATATACATATGCCCAATTCTAGCCAATTTACATATGTTCAAGTTACACATCAAACAACATGTATTCCATGTTTACACCAATTTACCTATAACAAGTTCTAGCTTTTTACATATGTCACGATCCATGTCAAAATTACATATATCAATTTATATGTGTCCAATCCTAGCTAATTTAGATATATACCAAGTTTCATGCCTTTTTACATATGTCAAGATCTATCCAATATTACATGTATTAAGTTTCATATCCAATAAACCCAAATCGTGATTCATGATGTAATTACCCCAATCCATAACTTTTTTATTACAATACAAGCCAGTTGTCCAATCTTTTGATTTGATTTACATGTTACATTACATAGATCCAAATTTACGCCAAATTCCATGCATATAATATTTATGCAAATTTCCTCATAACAAGATTATACCAAAATTTAAGCCCAAACTCGCAAATACAATGTTAATATCCAATTTCATGTTGCCAATAATTCCATCATATTCATATAGGCAATAATCCCATAATTCCCCCGTATACATATCGTATGCAAGTCGTGATTTTGGGCCAAGGTCCGAAATTGACCAAGAATCATCGAAAGAAAATAAATAGGGGAAAGGTAGAATCTTGCATCAAAATAAGATCGGAGAGAAAAACATCATCACAGGCATATTAAGATTACAACAGGCTGAATAAACCATGAACTAGACATGAGAATAAAGATGAACAAGTCTCAAAACTCAAGGTTCAAGAAGCAACAGAAATAGATCTGAATCGATAAACATAATTAAATCCAATTCCACTTTATTCCATGGCCATATTATAGTTAAATGTTTAAATTAGAAAGCAACTAGAACTTACATTGATTGGCTAAGAGAGGACAAATCGATTCGTTGTCGCGTTGAAACGTCTAACTTGATTAATCTTCTGATTTGATTCAATATGGTCTAGGCGTCGTTGCTTGAAGCCTTAATCTCTAGTTTGAATTGAGTTGCTTAGATTGATGTTGATTAGCTTCTAGTTTTGATTCCAGCAGAGTAGCGATGCCATTTTTATTTTTATTTTTATTTAGAACAGAGGCAGAGCAGAATAGAATTGTGTGTAGAGAAGGCTAGGTTTGGGGTTGTTTAAATAGGTTTAGGCAGATGAATCTGGACAGAAATTGGACTAGATACATCAGAACGAATACTGGCCCAAAAATGGGCTCGGGGACTAGGTCGACACCCAAGTCGACTGCGCAGTCGACCTGGTCCTGGAGGTGTCGGCTGCCCAGTCGACTCCCCAGTCGACCTGGGTCTGGGCGGGAAATTTCCCACCCAGTCTGTTCTGCATTTGAAATTTGAATTTTGAACTCGAATTCGAGCTGTTTTGAACTCTGAAAATTCCTGAAACTTCGGAGGGTCATATCTCCCTCATACGGACTCCGATTCTCGCAAACTCGAACTCGTTTCCAAGCAGAATTTCGAGACGAACGCAATGGCGCAACCCGTTTCCCTTGATTCTGATCTTAAAATTTAATTCTGCCTAGATTTATGATTATAACACGTTATCAAAATACGGGTTGTTACATTCTCCCCTCCTTAAAGGATTTCGTCCCTGAAATCTCTAAGTTAGGAAGAACGTATCCTACCATCCATTATCCATCTACTCAAAACACCATCCACAAGCAAACATTGTCCTTAAGAGATTTCTAATGCTGTATGAACATATGCAAAAAGTGTGTGTATATGTTCCTTATCTAATGCAAATGATCAGGCCTGATTGATCTTTCTAATGCAAAATATGTTTAGTGTCATGAATCCAACATGTATGTAAATAGTCCTAGTCACAATAACACTACATGTGTGCACAAACATCCATCCATATGCAACATCCACATGATAACACATTCAAATTCATCCATAAACAAGTATAAACACTCATGCATATGCAATATGAAAGGTGACTGAGCCGATCTAGTGCCTAATGTGTAAATGCATCCACGAGCAACCACTAGCAACCACTTGCAGCCACTTGCAACCATCAATCATAACATGTCTCAAATACATGTTTACACCCAATTGTTCCTACCTAATGGTATAGCCGAAGGATAGAAGCAAGTAAAAACCTTGTGCCCATTAGGCCATGTCAAAACTGGAAATATATGTCACATATATACTGATCAGGAGAAGAACTCCCTAAGCACCAGCATCGTAGACCGAAATCAACATCAGGCTGACACCCAAAGAATTACCCAATCAAACCAATATACGTTTCGAGGAACTAAGCATGATGGACTCCTTTTAGGTCACAAGGGAATCCCTTCCTAAAACCAACCCGTATCCTATAAATCCCAAAGAGTTTAGTCAACCCAACGGGCACCCTCAAGCTCCAAAATGTATTACTAACAGATGAGTCATACTCCCTATGGGGTTTGCAACAGAAATTTGATTGAGAATAGGACCGAGAGGAAAAAGATAACATGCAAGTAAGCTCTACAGGAAAAGAGGGTCCAAGGATATACTCTTAAAAAGAGATATGATGCACGTATCTAGTCTTCAATCTTCTAAGTTGCGTTTCCTTGAGCTTAACTCCATTGTGTTTTAACCATCTTTAACTTCACAGATTCTTAATTCTTGTTTCCAAAATATGAGTTGGAACTCATTTCACTGTTGCCTCTCTTTCCACTTTCACTTATCCTCCTTCTAGTATACTCGGTCTCAAACATAACTGTGTACTGAGGGTTCCATGTAAGCTCTCCAAAATTCACTATTGAATCTTGGATCTCGTTCACTTACTATGAGGTATTCCACGCAGAAGAACTATCTCTTGAAAATAACAAATATCAACCATGTTGCCAAATGTACTTACTAAGGTGACTTTCTACAACTCATGCATAAGTGAAATGAACCATCCGCCTTAGTGGTGAACACTACTCGAGCGGATCAATAAATGTATCAAGAGATTCTAGGTAACTAATCATGAGAGAACCCTAAAGGTTACACGCGACTTCGAGGGTATTACCGAGGCAAGTCAAGAGTCTAATTACCCTCTTTTCAAAACCGAGAATGTCACCCTTACTGGATAACTACTCCATTGCTAGAATCAACCCATAGCCCAAAACATAAACATAAGCATTACTTCTAAACTCAACACTTAGCATAGACATTCTCAAATCCAAACAAGTCATGAATAAATGAGCTGATTCCCCAACAGGATTTGAGACAAAAATGGGATCCTCTACTACGCCAGTACAAAGGTGCAGAGACTCAACTACCGAAGCAGAATTAAAAGGATGTGATGTACAAAAACAAAGTTCTAGCGGGATGATAGAAAAGAAAAGGTAAACCTTTAACTGTAACGTTACCACCTCCCTTAGGTACGCTAGTAGTGAGAGCATACAATTGCCCTCTCGACGATCCTGTCCTTTGCCCTTGTTCTTTTCCTATAATACTTAACTACACTCCCTCCTTACCATACTAAAGATACTCTCTCTTGTCATGGGTTCTACTATTCTTTCACTTTTGCCTCTTTCCTTTCACCTTTTTCCTCCTTCGTGGATTAAGCTATAACAACTAGTCTCTTGTTCATACTGTCCTTGTATAGTTTGTTGACAAGTCCTTCGAAGCTACCTCCAATGCACGGCAACTCTACACAACTTGAAATAAGATTAGACGCAGATGGAACTACTACGGCTATAGATGGAGGTTGAGCACTTCTTTGCCCTCTGACTTAAGTCGGATGCCTATGAAACTATGGTGAAAAGAGAGAGAAGAGATTTCAAGAGAGAATCAAAAGATTGTGCATATGGCTTTGGGGAATATGCCTTTTAATCAAAACAAAGTTTTCTTGAAAATTTGCTTCTTTGTAAACGTTTTGAAAACTAGTTTTAGAAGGTTTTTGAAAACTTTTGCCCAGTCTGGTAACCTTCTGCTCTGATACCAAATGTAACACCCCACATCTATTAAGGTCACTAGCAAAGGGAATGCCTTTACTTCAATGGAGCATTATGGGTACTGGAACAGAAATATTACAAGACAGACATATATAAAACAGTGGAAAGTAAAGTGGAAATACTTAAAATCATTTATTAAATATAAATGTTTACAATAAAAGCCCATCAACTTCCAATACCCAATTACATAGTTAAAATATCTGTCTTGCTCAAAAACAAAGAAACATAAAAACAAACTGTAGTATTCCCCAATAAAGCAAAGCAAAGCAAGCCATAGCCAAGAGAAATCCAAGCCATACATGAAAGAGCCTTGGAGCTTGGTAAGATCCGAACTAAGTTGTATTCCCACCCTGCGAACCTGGTGGGGGGGGAACGGAAGAAAAAGAGGCGAAACAAAACGAGTCAGTCATAAAGACTGAGAAAGTCCTAGTGACTTTCAGCATAAAAATAGTTAAGGATAATGTGGCATGAGTAAACGGAAAGAAAACATAAGCATGATGACAAGATAAGCAACAGGCAAGATAACTAGATGTGATTTTGTCAAGTAACATCGCAAGGTTCCCATTCAAGATAAACTAAGTATAATTTCGTAAGATTCCTATCAAACATATCACGATTCCTCTGCTTCGCCATTAAAAGATTTTTGTGATATCCATTTGCTCTGCACCAACCGTACTAGTATCCCAACCCGTGTCATGTGTTGACTATAAAATGATCCCTTGCCCCATGTCATGAAATGATCCATTACTTGGTATCACGAAACGATCTATTAATCGATCGGCTCCCTACAAGTCCTATCTCGTTCATGTGTCTGTGTCATACGGGCCTATCACGAATGTAGTGGCCTGTGCTAGGTCCACCATAGGGTGTATCAAGCCCTAGGGTGCCAACCACTGACACGAATCAACCACGCACAGTGTAAACCTACTGGTGCCCAATGCCTGCTTTTTCAACTCCGGACTACGTGCACGACCGTAGTCCTCTTGAACCTACAATGGCGGACCAACTCAGCCGTCGTTCTGGTCGCTTACAATCATCCCAGTAATCGTGCCCCACCCTGCCTATTTCCAGGGTACCATGATACAACTAGTCGGTTACTGCTGAAAAGGACCGCGTGACTAGGGTTTCCGTCCAGCAGGTTAAGTGTTGTCATTTAAATTCGAGACTTAACCCCATCAGTCTAGCATGTCAAGTTGGTTAAGTGTGGTCATTCAAGTTCGTGACTTAACCCGTCTACGTGTCATGTCAAATTGGCTAAGTGTTGTCGTTCAAGTTCATGACTTAGCCCTACGAATCATGTGTCAAGTTGGTTAAGTATGTTCAAGCAATTCATGACTTAACCCTACCAAACCATCGTGTCAAATTGGTTAAGTATATTCAAGCGGTTCGTGACTTAACCCTATCAAGTCATCGTGTCAAATTAGTTAAGTTTATTCAAGCGGTTCATGACTTAACCCTATCAAGGCATCGTGTCAAATTGGTTAAGTATATTCAAGCGGTTCATGACTTAACCCTATCAAGTCATCGTGTCAACTTGGTTAAGTATATTCAAGTGGTTCATGACTTAACCCTATCAAGTCATCGTGTTAAATTGGTTAAGTATATTCAAGAGGTTCATGACTTAACCCTATCAAGTCATCGTGTTAAATTGGTTAAGTATATTCAAGCGGTTCATTACTTAACCCTATCAAGTCATTAATTCATTTATGCACCCCAACCTCTCACATCAGACCTGTTGTTGTGGTCACTGGATATGCCGGGCGGTTCCGGGCAGAATTACACCACAACTCAGTCTAACCTCGGGTTTTCAAGTGCGATATGACCAACTACCCACATTGTATCCTATTGTTTGCAGTAACTGGATTTGCTGGGTGGTTCCGGGCAGAATTACACTGCAAACTCAACCCAACCTCGAGTTGGCCATTTTCTAGTTCATTCTAAATGTCATGTCCATGTTCAAGTTATAACAATGTTCAAATTTCTAAGCAAGTTTCATGTCAAGTTTCTAGTTTTCAACTTATGCATATTATCAAGTTCATAACTCACGTTTTTTTGCCCCAAAACGTGTTCCCAAAGTATTACTAAAATTTGCTATGAAGTTATGCCAAGTTATAGCCTCTTTATTTACAATACAAGCCAACTACCCAAAACCCAACTTTACATATTAATATATATGCCCAAGTTCTAACTTTTCATGTCGATATACATATGCCCAATTCTAGCCAATTTACATATGTTCAAGTTCCACATCAAACTACATGTATTCCATGTTTACACCAATTTACCTACAACAAGTTCTAGCTTTTTACATATGTCACGATCCACGTCAAAATTACATATATCAATTTATATGTGTCCAATCCTAGCCAATTTAGATATATACCAAGTTTCATGCCTTTTTACATATGTCAAGATCTAGCCAATATTACATGTATTAAGTTTCATATCCAATAAACCCAAATCGTGATTCATGATGTAGTTACCCCAAACCATAACCTTTTTATTACAATACAAGCCAGTTGTCCAATCTTTTGATTTGATTTACATGTTACATTACATAGATCCAAATTTACGCCAAATTGCATGCATATAATATTTATGCAAATTTCCTCATAACAAGATTATACCAAAATTTAAGCCCAAACACGCAAATACAATGATAATATCCAATTTCATGTTGCCAATAATTCCATCATATTCATATAGGCAATAATCCCATAATTCCCCCATATACATATCGTACGCAAGTCATGATTTTAGGCCAAGGTCTGAAATTGACCAAGGTTCATCGAAAGAAAATAAATAGGGGAAAGGTAGAATCTTGCATCAAAATAAGATCGGAGAGAAAAACATCATCATAAGCATATTAAGATTACAACAGGCTGAATAGACCATGAACTAGACATGAGAATAAAGATGAACAAGTCTCAAAACTCAAGGTTCAAGAAGCAACAGAAATAGATCTGAATCGATAAACATACTTAAATCCAATTCCACTTTATTCCATGGCCATATTATAGTTAAATATTTAAATCGGAAAGCAACTAGAACTTACATTGATTAGCTAAGAGAGGACAAATCGATTCGTTGTCGCGTTGAAACATCTAACTTGATTAATCTTCTGATTTGATTCAATATGGTCTAGGCGTCGTTGCTTGAAGCCTTAATCTCTAGTTTGAATTGAGTTGCTTAGGTTGATGTTGATTAGCTTCTAGTTTTGATTCCAGCAAAGTAGCGACGCCATTTTTATTTTTATTTAGAACAGAGGCAGAGTAGAATAGAATTGTGTGTAGAGAAGGCTAGGTTTGGGGCTGTTTAAATAGGTTTAGGCAGATGAATCTGGACAGAAATTGGACTAGATACATCAGAACGAATACTGGCCCAAAAATGGGCTCGGGGACCAGGTCGACACCCAAGTCGACTGCGCAGTCGACCTGGTCCTGGGGGTGTCGGCTGCCCAGTCGACCTGGGTCTGGGCGGGAAATTTCCCGCCCAGTCTGTTCTGCATTTGAAATTTGAAATTTGAAATTTGAACTCGAATTCGAGCTGTTTTGAACTCTGAAATTTCCCGAAACTTAGGAGGGTCATATCTCCCTCATACGGACTCCGATTCTCTCAAACTCGGACTCGTTTCCAAGAAGAATTTCAAGACGAACGCAATGGCATAACCCGTTTCCCTTGATTCTGATTTCAAAATTTAATTCTGCCTAGATTTATGGTTATAACACGTTATCAAAATACGGGTTGTTACAATTTTTCTTTTCCACTGAAGTGAAATGTGTTGGAAATGTGATAAACTCTAGGGTAAGCTAGGCATGCAAAGGACACCCAGCTAGGAAATATGTTGGAATCGTGATTAGACAAATTTCCTTAGGGTGAAAGAAAAGACTCTAGGCGTACTCAGCGTTTGGCTCCTCTCAAATGACAGATGAAGAATATATTTGCATATGTATGCAAAATAGGGTAGAAGGCCTATATTTTAGTTTGTTGCCTTATGGTCTGTGTGAGGTTACATAAGCCGAAGACAGGTTAACAATGTACATGCGTGTGTTCTTCCATGTAGGGATAGATATGTAGTTTATTTAAATCTTAAGGTTGGTTTTAAGCTTATATTATTATTATATTAATTAACGAAACTTCGTCGCAAAATAACACGTAAAACTATCTATGATCAAATTCTGTTTTCTGATAAAAAGGCTAATCCTAGTGTAAAAAGGTATTCTGGACCCAATAGGACAAGTTTCGTCGAAATCCGATGTCGTATGAAAAAAATTCTTTTATAAAACCAGAAATAAACACGCGTTTAATTTTTCCACGATCACCAGGTAAATCAAATCAACTTGAAACCTTGAAATCTTATAATAACTCTTCAATACGAACCCAACGACACCAGTTTCGTCGCATTCTGAGACTGTTTCCCCGGTAGGCCATTTTTACATGCACCTCAATGCCCTTTTGAACACCAAATTACCCAATTTTCAAAAATAATAAACTATATACCTATCCTGGCCCTAATCGACGATACGAAATCAACGGAATTGGTTTCACGACTTAATTCGGTAGTCTGCTCAACTTACACTCAAATTTCTCTTTATTAAATTAATTACGCGGTTTTGAAATTGAATGGGCGTTTATGGATACTGTGGCCACATACGACATTGGTTTGCCACGCCATTTAAAACCGTACAATAATTTAATGATACCGTTCTAATGGAACTGATTTCGTCGAAATCTGAGTCCGTTTGCAAAACGGCTATTTTAAAGGCCTATAATTTAAATAACGATTTTTCACAACGACTATTTTAAAATTTGATTTAGCCATAATTAACAAATCTTTAACACGAAATCTAGATTTTTCTCTTTCTTATGAAAATCATAATCAAGACGGTTCCAACGTTTCTCGTTTCACAGAAATCCGACCTATATCGGATCCTGTATTCTCAGTTGAAGTTCAAAACTCTATATTGCGAACTGCACACCATTTTCAAACTCGATTTATATTATATAAACATATAGCGTTCGATCTCGTTTTAAATTACGATTTAAATATTGAAATTCAATAATACTCCAAATATAATATTTAAAATAATAAATTAAATAAAATATTTGACTGCCAAAAACATGGGTCGTTACAATTTCCATAAACGGCCATCAAACTGCACCTACAGCGACCTTTTCCAAATTTGATTTGGACATAATTCCAAATCCAAATGTTAGATTTCAAATCTCTAGTATTCGTTAGAAAGCTCTTTTCGATACGAACCCAAGTTTTCGGTCTTAGGAGAATCCGACGGTTGGATCTCCCGTAATGTCCATTCGAAGTCAATGGTCGAAATTCACGAACTGTCGCGGCGCGGCGCGTTCTATCCAGGCCATTATATATATATACACATATATATGTATATATATTATATTTCATCGATTTCCATTTAAAACGTATTTTATAAATCGTTTTAAATTCGTTTTCAAAACGATTTCAACTTCATATTCAATTTCAAATCAAAATTGAATATTCCATATCATTAATATATAAATGATAATATTTTCAAAACATTAGATTTTGAAATCCATTCCTTTTTTATATTCATTATAAAAATAAATAAAATCGATATAAATATCGTTCATGTCAAAATGGCGTTATCTAATCAACACGACTATATATATTTAAATATATTCGTGTCCATCCCAAATCGGACATCAACATCACATTTTGATCCATTACTGAATATTATTTTAAAATATTCATTATTTTAAAATATTTGTTATTTTAAAATATTTATTCTTTCTGAACTGGAATCAGACACAGTCAATTACTGTATAATTTTATTTATATGAATTTCATACACACATGTACGCAACAAAAATCAAATACAGTCAACCATCTTCCAAAGTGTATTCTACACTACATAAGCATCAAATATAAATATTTAACGCTTACAATAGCCTATCAATCAATCGATCGACATCCAGATAATTATTGGGACTAGTGTTTGTCATATGTCATCCCAATACCCGTGTGGGGTTTCAATCAACAAATAATGAATTTTATTTGTGTAGTTGGGCAATGTGTAAAATTTACCGTCCTAATCAATATCAGTCAAATGTGTGTGCATAAACAAATTTTCCGATTTGTTTATGAATATTTATTTGATTCATATACACGTTAAAAATTAAATTTTCAACTATAAAATTTTTTTTTCCATCCTACACCACACAATCAATTTTCACAACACAATCAATCAAACAAACAAGTCATCCATGGTCTATTGACGATGGGTGTCGGGTGCTTCTAAGCACCGTCTGCATCCTAGTATATAATTTAACTAGAAAATAAAATAAAAGTGAGGAGTTCTCACTTTGGTGTTCAACTCCGCCATTCTTTATTCCTAAACGGTTTGGATTTGGATTTGTTTCCCGTCGGTTCCATCGCAATCTGTTTCACATGATCTTTATATTAAAAATCACATTTTTATTTCTACTTCATATATATAAAAATATTATCTCTATCGTATATAAAAATATAATCTTTCTCGTACATAAAAATATAATCTTTCTCATGTATAATAATATAATCTTTTCACATATATAAAAATATTATCTTTTCACATTTAAAAATCATATTTTTACAGTCTCTACATATATAAAAATCATAACTTTTTATTTCTAAAACCCATATCTTTTATATAACGCTAATTATATAGAGATCATATTTTTATGACGCTATTCATATAATAAAAATTATATTTTTAATTTGCTACCCATGTAATAATCATATCTTTAACATGCCAATATATATAAAAAGATCACATTTTAATTTATCACTACATGTATAAAATCCCATCTTTAACTTGCTATTGTATATATGTGTGTGTATATATATACATCGAATCTTTATCCTTATGTTATACATAAAAAAATCGCATTTTTTCTAATGTTAAAATATATAAAAATCACGTTTTTTTCCATAATTAAAATCCTATCTTTGTCATGATTAAAACTCTAATTTCTATTCTTTAATAATTTATATAAAATTTATGTTTTTAGAACTTTATACATATATAAACTGAAATAAAAAAATCAGATTATATAAAAAAACACCTTTATTTGTTATGCTCTGCTTTTACAAAGGAGGGAGGGAGAGTTTGATGCCGGCCACTGAAGGGGCTACTCGCTGGTGGTCTTCGCTGGAGGTGGGCCCATCGCGGTTGGGGGCGGGGGGTTGATCGGGGGAGCAGGAGGTTATGGGTCTCAAGAAGAGGTGGAGGTGCTATGGTTTTCAGGAATCGGTGGCGCTTGTTTCATTGTCGGAGGGGGAGAAGGAGAGAGGCGTTGGAGGGGGTGGGTGTTTGAGGCGGAGCGACGGACGTTGGGTGGTGGAAGGTTGGCGAGCGCAAGCGATGAGGAAGTCGACTGGGGCGCGATTTTTGTTCCCCCCCCCCTTTTTATATTTTCTTCATTTCGATTTTGACTGTAATGAAAGGGAAAGGGGGAGCTTTGACTCTTTTATTATTATATTTAATTATTTAATTAATTCTTAAAAGTTGACCTTTTATTTCGAACTCCAAACGAGGCCCAACGAATGTCGTCTGTGACGGCCCGTCTCGCACTAGCCTGCATTTCCTCCAAAAGTGCGCTGTACACATGCCCGACTAACACAAGACGGTCGTCATAAGAAAGGAAAGAAGGGAATGAACTAATCAAAGAACCTGTAGAATGTCTCACAGCGCATGGAATAAAATATAATAATAATAATGTACTCGAAATAAAACAGGCGAGACAGTGCATAAGCTGATAACTAAAACCAACATCAATCTCAAAGCAGCGGAAATCCAAATACAGCTTATTACAACTTTTCAAAATCTAATGTCTCTGAACAACAGAAAGCCAAAATAGAAGATACACCACCAATGCCCAAGTAGTGATCTTCAACAACACAGGGAGAATACTATATATGTATATTACGTGGAAGCCTCCTGCTCGTCTCCGGATCATCTACCCGTGCATCACCAGCTAACCTGTCTCTAGTCTGCTCGTGTGAGCACCCAGAGTAATAAGAGGGGACATAAAACTCTGGGTCAGACATAAAGCCTGGTATGAGCGATAAACATCTAAACAGAATGATAACTGGTATACTAAACCATACCTGAATCTGGACCTGCAACCAAAGAGTTAGTACCACATACCGTACAATACTCCAAGGTGCTATAATAAATAGTGTAAGAATACGGGGGTGGGGTGTGCATGTCAAAATGGGAGCAAGCAAATCATCCATAGCAACCATCCTCACATCTCTCACTCAGTGCGTAAAGCGTACGACATCTACCACTTTGGAACACTAGACAAACTGAGGTAACGACGAATCCCGACTTGTAGAAACCCTGCTGTGACCAAGCCAAACACTTGGAGTCATGACCAAACATTTCAATGACCCACTTCATTGGTCATAGCCCTTGGTTCTACCGATGCCATAATAGCCCTGAATCCGCCTTCGTACCTCCTACCATAGTGGTCCAAAGCTATAGACGTCGATAACTCCTTAGCACGCGCCCCGCAGCAAAACCCAACCATGAAGCAAACTCGTTGATTCCCATCTGAATCTTGAGATCTAACTTCTCATTTGGGCTTCCTTTGCATCTCGGGTTTCTGTCATCACTGGATCGGTTCGGGTCCCCTTATTGCCATCGGTTCGGTTCGGATTCGTACCCCGGTTCGGTTCAGAGTGCCACCATCCTCTGGGTTCGGGTCCTTTTCCCTCATGTGGTTCGGTTCGGAGCTCTCCTTCTGTTTGGTTCGGTTCGGTGGTTCTGAAGCGGTGCGGTTCGAATACTCCATAGCTTGAGTGCCTCCGTCTCTGTCTCGTCAGCATCAGTTCGGTTCGGAATATGGTATCCAGGCTCCTCTTTCTTCCACTTCGGTCCTCCTTGTCCCTTCCGATCCCACGCTACGCCCCTACGATCCGGTCAGGCCTTCCTTATTGCCTCTTCACGTCATGCTCCAGAAAATACCACACCCCGGTCCGGTTCGGATATGTCCGATCCGATCCCCTACCCGATCCGATCCGATCTCTGCAGTATTTCCTGCAACTTTTCTAGCGAGTGTTTTGCGCCGTACGACGGCGTCTTCGACCAATCTAACTATTCTAATCAATCATAAAACATACCATAGAGTCATAGCAACATGTAATAGCGACCACAAACAGCAAACAACAATTCAGATGAATCAAAAGGGATCAAAAAGTGACTAAAACTTCATATTTTCCCATAGTCCCTCTTAATCATGTTTAAGCACATACTTAGTAAAACTTAACCAAATCGTCTAAATTTTATAACGGAGGCATGAAATATTATTTAAGAATTTCTAAACATTTTTCCAGAATTTATTGGTGTATAAATTCGCTAATCTTCACTAATCACCCTTAATTAACTGTAATTAGTGTCAAAACGATGTTATCACTCACCTTGGCCACAAAATAAATCACCAAATCTGAAATATTCTCTGTTTGGGTCGAATTCCTATGTATAGCAGCAGCTCCAACCTTGCTTTGTTGCTATTTGGCCTTGTTTTGATGTAGTTTAGGCTTAATCTTCACTAAAAATGTGTTTTGGAGTGGTTTTAGAGGATGGAAGCCATTACTAAGGTCTCAAGAAGGTTTTTGGCGGCTCAAAACTGAAATAAAAGTGATAACCTAACCCTAATCAGTCCTCCTATACCTCTAAACCCGAAATTCCCCTTGGGCCTAGCTGCTAATCACCCGGTTAAGCCCAATTAAGTTGTTTTTCACTATCTGAAACTTGTTTCAGCCATATCTCCCAAACGGTGAGTCCGTTTGGCTAATGTGACCACTCTACGGAAAGAGAAACCATCATCCGAAGCCAATGGAAGTGGTTTCAGGTCAAAATTCCTTTCCAGTCAAAAGTTATGGCCAAAACAGTGCCAACTAGGGGTAAAATGGTCATTTAAAAATCGGGAAAAATCATGAACATGGGAAATGACCCCAATAGTCGTCTCCCAAAGTTACATGACCATACGACTTCGTATGTGAAAGAAATAAATATTCTACGATCCTATGATGCGTAGAATACGGGTCGTTACACTCTTCCCCCCTTAAGAAATTTCGTCCCCGAAATTCCTTAACCCAAAACATACACAGGATCCCGTATGCCTAACAACCACATACAACAATCAAACATGCAAAGCAAGCAAACAAGTCTATCCTAGCATGCGGAAAACTAAATCGCTAATAAAATCTTACCAGACAAAGAGTTCTGGATACTTCTTCCTTATGTCCTCCTCTGTTTCCCAAGTACAATCATTCTTGTCTTCGCTCCACTGTACCTTGACTAGCTTCACCGACTTCCTTCGAAGTTGCTTCATGTCGTGTGCGACAATACGGGCCGGCTTGCGGTTCCCAACCGCCTCGGGTTCTACTTCGAAGTCCTCCAACTGATCAGGTGAAATAGTCATGTCTGAGTCGTGAACGAACTTCCTTAGTTGGGAAACATGAAATACGTTATGAACTCCCGCCATCTTCTCTGGTAAGTCAATTCTATATGCCAAATTCCCGACTAATTCAAGAACAGAGAATGGGCCAACAAATCTTGGTGCCAACTTGCCTCTCCTGCCAAATCGTATTACGCTCTTCAACGGAGAAATCTTGACAAACACCAAGTCTCCAACGGAGAATTTTAAGTCTCTTCTTCTCTTATCAGCATAACTCTTCTGCCTATCTTGGGCAGCCTTCATTCGTTGTTGAATGATCTTGATCTTATCTGAAGTTTCCCTCACCACATCTGGTCCAAGCATAAACTTCTCGCCAGTCTCTATCCAACATGATGGTGAGTTGCATGGTCTTCCATACAAAGCTTCAAACGGAGCCATACCGATACTGGATTGGTAGCTATTATTATATGCAAACTCTACTAGATGCAAATGGTCATCCCATGATCCACCAAAATCCAATATACATGCTCTCAAGAGATCTTCCAAAATACGATTCACCCTCTCCGTCTGACCGTCGGTCTGAGGATGATATGCGGTACTGAGATGTAACTCTGACCCTAGCGCCTCTTGCAAGCTCCTCCAAAACCCACTAGTGAACAACGGGTCTCGGTCGCTCACAATGCTTTTAGGTACTCCATGAAATCTCACTATCCACTTCATATACAATTTTGCTAACTTAGCTGCCGTTCTGGTCGATTTGACTGGTATAAACCTTGCACTTTTAGTCAGTCGATCTATAATTACCCAAATGCTGTCATATCCCGATCTAGCCCTTGGTAAACCATCGATGAAATCCATCGAGTCTTGCTCCCATTTCCATTCGGGAATTTCTAAAGGCTGTAACAACCCACTAGGCTTCTTTTGCTCGGCTTTAACTAGCTGGCAATTCATGCACTTGGATATAAACTTCCCAATGTCTCTTTTCATCCCTTCCCAGTAGTAAGTCTGCTTCATATCTCGATACATCTTATTACCACCGGGGTGTATAGTCAGCTTTGAGTGATGACATTCTCTAAGCACTTCATCTCTCAATCCATTGACATTGGGTACAACAAGCTTTCCATTCTTTCTAAGCCATCTGTCTCGATCAAGCCCATACTTGTTCATCTCCTCATCGATACCCATCTCTAACCTGGAGATGATTTCCAATAGGTTAGGATCGTTCCTCTGACTAGAGCCGATCCGTTCAATTAAAGTGGGTCTGATCGTCAAACTTGCTAACATTTCTGGATCCAATTCGCACTTTGGTCTGAAATCAAACCCCGCGATAAACTCCAGTTGCTTCCATTCAAGGAACATAGCCCCTAAGCTGGCATGTCTTCTACTCAATGCATCAGCCACCGCATTGCCCTTTCCCGGTGTGTATGCGATGTTAAAATCATAGGAAGCTAAAAACTCTAACCATCTCTGCTGACGGAGATTCAGATCTTTATGAGAGAAGAGATACTTTAACGACTTATGATCAGTAAACAACTCAAATCTTTCTCCCAAGAGGTAGTGTCTCCACATCTTTAACGCGAACACGATTGCTGCCAATTCTAAATCATGGGTAGGGTATCTTCTCTCGTGCGGTTTCAACTGCCGACTTGCGTAAGCTACAACCCCACCTCCTTGCATCAATACAGCACCCAGTCCGGTACCACAGGCATCCGCGTATACCGTCATCTCTTCATCCCCCTTAGGAATGACTAACACTGGTGTGCTTGTCAACTTGTCCTTTAGACTTCTGAATGCATTCTCGCACCTTTCATCCCAGACAAAAGCTTGATTCTTCTTGGTCAACTGGGTCAATGGTGCGGCTATCTTGGAGAAGCTTTGGATAAACTTACGATAATATCCCGCTAACCCCAAGAAACTTCTCACATCTGTTGCATTCTTGGGCGTAGGCCAATCCTGTACCGTAGCCACCTTCGCCGGGTCCACGGCAATCCCATTTTCTGATACAACATGGCCCAAGAACCTCACTTCCCTCTTCCAGAAGTGACACTTAGAAAACTTTGCTTTCAATTGGTGTTTTCTCAACACCTCCATTGCTACTCTTAAATGTTCCTTGTGTTCTTCCTCTGTCCTCGAATAGACCAAAATATCATCAACGAACACAAGGACAAACTTATTCAACTGATCCCTGAATACCCTATTCATAAGATCCACGAAATATGCTGGGGCATTGGTCAGCCCAAATGGCATAACCAACCATTCATAAAATCCAGACGGCGTTCGAAATGCCGTTTTAGCTATACTCTCAGCTTCCACTCTAAGCTGATGAAAACCTGTCGCGAGATCCAACTGAGAAAATATTCTCGCGCCACTCAACTGATCGAACAACTCATCTATCCGCGGTAGAGGATACTTATTCTTCCTCGTCACTTTATTCAACTCGCGGTAGTCCACACACAAACGAAGGGAACCATCCGCCTTGGTAGCAAACATAACTGGTGCTCCCCATTCGGAAACACTCCTTCTGATAAATCCCTTCTTCAAAAGATCGCTGACTTGCACCTCGAGCTCTCGCTGCTCCCTTGGTGCCATACGACGAAGTGGCATCACTATAGGCCTGGCATCCTTTATCAAATCAATACGAAACTCAATCTCTCGGTGTGGTGGAAGTCCGGTCACTTCTTCGAAAACATCCGGATACTGGCCAACCACGGGCAAACCTGACAACTCACTATGCGGAATGTCGAGGGAGTTTAGAAAACTAGCCAATACCCCCTTACTGGGCAGACCACCAAACACTATCCTCCGCCCATCATCCGCTCGAGCTGTCACCAACAAGCCCTCACAGTCTACCACCACCCCGTATCTTTGGAGCCAATCTACTCCCAAAATGATGCCAAACCCAGTAAAGCCCAAAACAAAGCAATCACAAACAAACATGCATCCATGACTCGATAAGACCACATTACGACAAATCATGCTAAGGCTAGTCGAACCACCAATCGGGTTCGTCACTACTAAAGGTCTATCGACAATCTCGGGTTCCAATCCCAACCTATCTACCAGGTCACTAGATATGAAAGAACTGGAAGCTCCGGTATCAAACAAAACTCTAACAGGAACATCATAAACAGAAAGCATACCTTGAATGACGACATTCTTTCCCTTCTCCGCCGCAGTTGGGGCATTCGACGAAGAAGGAATAGCATTAAGGGCATATGCTTTCGCCATTTTCTTTTCTTTAGGGGGCTGTGGACACTTGTCCTTGTGATGTCCCATTTGGCCACAGTTGAAGCACTTCCTATCCGCTGGCTTGGCCCGACAATTACTAGCATAATGGCCCTTCTTACCACAGCTGAAGCACTCCACATCTTGCTTATTCTTTTTCTTCTGGCCATCCTTAGCCTGATTCTGCTTTCTCTTATTCTGGGAACCACCTTTGCCTCCACCACTAACTTGTGGCTTTGGCTCATCTGCGGATGCAACCTCAGTCTTTGGCTTAGGGTAGAGACTTTCTGACCTTAACGCTTTCCCCACAATCGATTCAAACGTCTCATCGATGTGGTTAATAAGTTATTCCCCCAAATACTGATCCAAACCAGTTATGAATTTCTCATTCTTTTTCTCGGCAGTATCTATAAGAGATAACCCATATTTTGACAAAGTGTCAAATTCAGCAATATACTCCGAGACAGCCCTGCCATTCTGCTTGAGCTCCAAGAATTTCTTAAACAACATTGACTTCTGAGCAGCTGGAATGAACTTCTCACTAAAGCGAGCCTTAAACTGCTCCCAAGTAATCTGGTCTTCGGGAGTAGCTGCCTTTATAGCATTCCACCAATTCATTGCCCGCCCTTGCAGCTGACGGGACGCTAGCTTTCTCTTCATCGCATCCTCGATACCCAAATCTTCGAAGATACGTTCGCAACTATCCACCCAATCCTGAACATCCGTAGCCGACTCCGTTCCGTGGAACGGCTTCCCACCAAGGCTAGTATAATCCTTATTCAGCTTGGCGAAGTCGATTCTTGGTGCCTGCACTCTTGGACCACCACCATTTCCACCATTGGGAGCTGCCCTCTGTACATCTCTAAGCATCTCTCTCATGAGGTCAGTAAACATCGTCCTCATGTCAGCAGCATTCCCATTATTGGCCCCTCTACCGGTACCTCTAACATATCGGCTCATCGTCAATCTGAAAAAGGAAATGATTAACGACTCCATAGTGGTGCTAGTGCAGTACGATTTCATCCTTATACTACTAATAGTATATATATAGCTTTTGAAAACCAAAATAATCACAAATACGCTCTCTCGTATACGTATACTATCTCTCCCTGATAACTTCCCTAGGTTAACTACGCAACTTAGAGCTCTGATACCAAGTGTGACGGCCCGTCTCGCACCAACCTGCATTTCCTCCAAAAGTGCGCTGTACACATGCCCGACTAACACAAGACGGTCGTCATAAGAAAGGAAAGAAGGGAATGAACTAATCAAAGAACCTGTAGAATGTCTCACAGCGCATGGAATAAAATATAATAATAATAATGTACTCGACATAAAACAGGCGAGATAGTGCATAAGCTGATAACTAAAACCAACATCAATCTCAAAGCAGCGGAAATCCAAATACAGCTTATTACAACTTTTCAAAATCTACTGTCTCTGAACAACAGAAAGCCAAAATAGAAGATACACCACCAATGCCCAAGTAGTGATCTTCAACAACACAGGGAGAATACTATATATGTATATTACGTGGAAGCCTCCTGCTCGTCTCCGGATCATCTACCCGTGCATCACCAGCTAACCTGTCTCTAGTCTGCTCGTGTGAGCACCCAGAGTAATAAGAGGGGACATAAAACTCTGGGTCAGACATAAAGCCTGGTATGAGCGATAAACATCTAAACAGAATGATAACTGGTATACTAAACCATACCTGAATCTGGACCTGCAACCAAAGAGTTAGTACCACATACCGTACAATACTCCAAGGTGCCATAATAAATAGTGTAAGAATACGGGGGTGGGGTGTGCATGTCAAAATGGGAGCAAGCAAATCATCCATAGCAACCATCCTCACATCTCTCACTCAGTGCGTAAAGCGTACGACATCTACCACTTTGGAACACTAGACAAACTGAGGTAACGACGAATCCCGACTTGTAGAAACCCTGCTGTGACCAAGCCAAACACTTGGAGTCATGACCAAACATTTCAATGACCCACTTCATTGGTCATAGCCCTTGGTTCTACCGATGCCATAATGGCCCTGAATCCGCCTTCGTACCTCCTACCATAGTGGTCCAAAGCTATAGACGTCGATAACTCCTTAGCACGCGCCCCGCAGCAAAACCCAACCATGAAGCAAACTCGTTGATTCCCATCTGAATCTTGAGCTCTAACTTCTCATTTGGGCTTCCTTTGCATCTCGGGTTTCTGTCATCACTGGATCGGTTCGGGTCCCCTTATTGCCATCGGTTCGGTTCGGATTCGTACCCCGGTTCGGTTCGGAGTGCCACCATCCTCTGGGTTCGGGTCCTTTTCCCTCATGCGGTTCGGTTCGGAGCTCTCCTTCTGTTTGGTTCGGTTCGGTGGTTCTGAAGCGGTGCGGTTCGAATACTCCATAGCTTGAGTGCCTCCGTCTCCGTCTCGTCAGCATCAGTTCGGTTCGGAATATGGTATCCAGGCTCCTCTTTGTTCCACTTCGGTCCTCCTTGTGCCTTCCGATCCCACGCTACGCCCCTCCGATCCGGTCAGGCCTTCCTTATTGCCTCTTCACGTCATGCTCCAGAAAATACCACACCCCGGTCCGGTTCGGATATGTCCGATCCGATCCCCTACCCGATCCGATCCGGATCTCTGCAGTATTTCCTGCAACTTTTCTAGCGAGTGTTTTGCGCCGTACGACGGCGTCTTCGACCAATCTAACTATTCTAATCAATCATAAAACATACCATAGAGTCATAGCAACATGTAATAGCGACCACAAACAGCAAACAACAATTCAGATGAATCAAAAGGGATCAAAAAGTGACTAAAACTTCATATTTTCCCATAGTCCCTCTTAATCATGTTTAAGCACATACTTAGTAAAACTTAACCAAATCGTCTAAATTTTATAACGGAGGCATGAAATATTATTTAAGAATTTCTAAACATTTTTCCAGAATTTATTGGTGTATAAATTCGCTAATCTTCACTAATCACCCTTAATTAACTGTAATTAGTGTCAAAACGATGCTATCACTCACCTTGGCCACAAAATAAATCACCAAATCTGAAATATTCTCTATTTGGGTCGAATTCCTATGTATAGCAGCAGCTCCAACCTTGCTTTATTGCTATTTGGCCTTGTTTTGATGTAGTTTAGGCTTAATCTTCACTAAAAATGTGATTTGGAGTGGTTTTAGAGGATGGAAGCCATTACTAAGGTCTCAAGAAGGTTTGTGGCAGCTCAAAACTGAAATGAAAGTGATAACCTAACCCTAATCAGTCCTCCTATACCTCTAAATCCGAAATTCCCCTTGGGCCTAGCTGCTAATCACCCGGTTAAGCCCAATTAAGCTGTTTTTCACTATCTGAAACTTGTTTCAGCCATATCTCCCAAACGGTGAGTCCGTTTGGCTAATGTGACCACTCTACGGAAAGAGAAACCATCATCCGAAGCCAATGGAAGTGGTTTCAGGTCAAAATTCCTTTCCAGTCAAAAGTTATGGCCAAAACAGTGCCAACTAGGGGTAAAATGGTCATTTAAAAATCGGGAAAAATCATGAACATGGGAAATGACCCCAATAGTCGTCTCCCAAAGTTACATGACCATACGACTTCGTATGTGAAAGAAATAAATATTTTACGATCCTATGATGCGTAGAATACGGGTCGTTACATCGTCCCTAGCATATTACCCCCATTCCGAACACAACTGGATATGTTTCATAAGCCAATTTGGTTGTTAAGATTGATTTTCATCTAATTTAAAATATAAATCAATATTATAGTCAATATTGATTTTAACATACATTTTAATTTACCGGGGCCACATACTGACCCTAAAAATTATAGAAAAATTATTTCTACCTTCGTATTGACGATACGGTCCTAACAAAACTAATTTCATAAAATTTGGAGACCGTTTGAAAAATGGTCATTCTCTGGTCGATCCAAATTGATTGAAACTATCAAAACACATTTTACTTCGCCACGCTTACATATTAATTCCAAAAATGATAAATTTTGGAATCTAGCAATAATTTGACATCCCGGATCCAACAAAAGTGGTTTTGTCGAAAAAAGAGGTCGTTTGCAAAATTTCCATTTTTAAGGGCTATATTTCCATAGCGACTATTCTGAATTTTCAACCGGGCATGACTTTTAATTCCCGCTATGAAATTTCAAATTTTCTGATTTGTTGGAAAGATATTCTCACATAGATTCATATATTTTTGGTTTCGCTACAATCCGGCTTATTTCGAATCTTGTACATTCATTTGAAATTTGAAATCGAATTTTCAAACTACCGCATCATTTTCAATTCCTTTTATAATAAAAATAAATATTTATATTCTAACGTCGATTCAAATAAATATATACGTTCTAATTCTATTCAAAATAAATTTCTCGTCGTTATTATTTATAATAAATCATTTTAAATAATCAAAATCCATTAAAATCGGCAAAATAAAAAATTTTAAATTGGTTCTAATTTTCCAGGTTGTTACAATCTCCCCCACTTAAAATCTTTTCGTCCTCGAAAAGGAACGGAGATGAAAGTTATTTTACTAATCAACTCTACTTTCAGTTTGGCATTCATTCTTCAACTTTTCAGTTTCTAAAAATTTTCAAATTTTTCAAAGATTTGGCTAACACCCTAAAATTTCGCCATAACATCCTTTGTACGGGAGCACCGAAAAATCACAAAACCGCCACACATGCCTCTCTAATCAAAAAGAAAAAGAAACAGCCAAGCGCCTAGCCAATCGGCTCATAAAATCATCAAAACCCCCAAGAAATACAATAAACATGTACCTATTTGTCGGGCAAACAATTTTATTCCTTTGCTTAGCTTTCCTGTTATGACCTGTTCACACAATATATATGTACATGCATGCAATTCCAAACAATTTTCAATTCAGTTCAACATTTGGTTCAATCTGGCCTAAATTTACCGTTTTTTCACATAATGGTTTAAAAGAATAATCATACAACACAATCATCAATCAATTAGTGGATTAACTTTTTCAAATCCGTAACTTTGATATATATAAAGAAAATCATGTTTTTGATGCTAATTTACAACAATAACCCTATCTAGTTTTGGTTCTCACACCAGCCAATTGGAATCATACAGACATCCCACTTTCGAAACTCGAACACAAATGCTGATGACGACTGCTCAATCATCAGAATCATCTTCGGGCGACTAGAGTGTTATTCTATATCTATCCAGTATATTAAAACTTCGTATACACATGAATCAGACGTATATGCAAAATCTTTATATACTTGATTGTCTAAATCAATATAAATAATATTCACATACGAATAATATAATTTAAATCTTCAAAACAAAATTTGTTTTTAATTTTATTTGGAAAAATTAGCACTCTTCACACTCGTTCTAGGATACTACTGAACGAGTCATTCTCATTGGACATTACTAATCCAGTCTCTGATGAATTCTTTCATTTTTTTTCTAACGTGTCTTGTTCTCGAGCTTTGAAAACCAAAGCTTTGATACCAACTGTAAGGACCCAAAACTTATCCGGTCTCCAAGGAGAAGAGGAAGAATGGATTGCCTTGAGGACAAGACGAATCAGAACATAAACTGAAGAACATTTCATTGCTTATTACAACAATTCCATCAAAATACAAGAATATCACAGAGTATGAATAAATATTACACATTTGATAAATATCAGAGATTTACAAGTTACAATGCAGCGGAAAATAATACAAAACACAACTGAAGAGAATATACGGATACAAAGCTTTCCGGATATCATTCCAGCCGTAAACCAGGATCCTGTGAATATAAATCTGCAAAACTCAAAACTACAAGCTGCCCGTATGGAAATAGGGGCACCCAGAGTTTATGTTGAACAATAAACTCCAGGTCAGTTATGTGACTGGTGTGAGAACCATAACAGTTAATTTAAACTTTACTTTAAAATTTGGTAAATCAAGGGACCACGCCTATAACACGGAACGGGTTTCCTCCCAAGAATACCAGTACATATAACAGAACAGCGCAATGCTTTTTGGAAAAATGAAGCTATTATAAGACCCAAGTCCTATCACACAATGCAACGCAAGCCGAGGGATAGGGTTTTCCCTTATAATAGCCAAACATGCTTGGTATGTTAAAACAAATCATTTGATACAATTATAAGTTCATAGTGTATAAAACAACTTCAAATATAAATGTATCAATCCTAGACAGCATGGGTACCATATATCGTGTCGCCAATACTAGGCTCTACAATCAAAACCGCAAATGTCATGTATTGGAAGTTGGATTTCCATTTGTGAACCAAGGCAAGGGATCGTCCTTACCGCTTCGAGACTGTCTAGCCCATGCCTCAGGCAGGTACTCTGTCAACCCTTGGATCGTCAGGGCCGGTCCACACAGAGTGGATTAAAATGCTTGAACATTGCATTTCCCTACTCTATGGGGCGTAAACTGGTTATATCCCGACCAAACTATCGGCCCCGGAACGACCGACATAACCGAGGCGCCTCGCAATCCATCATCCGCATAAGTAAAATGCCAGGGCTAGTAAAACGCTGACACCACTCCTAGCTAGAAAGAAACGCATGTCCTCCCTGATGTCCTCTCCCATTTCTGGTTCACACCGGAATGTGAGGCTCGCGAGTTAACGCTGCACAAGGCTACGCTGTATTAAAGCCGTGCTTTGATCATCAACCACAAGACTCTTCTTTTCAACAGAAGCCTTGATCGTTTGCATCTCAGCATGCCACACAGGCAATTCACGCTATGCAACCGATGTCTATCAATCACACAGAATGAAATCCGATGTCAGATACACATCCATTTACAAGTTCGTTCTGGGTGTGAACGAAACCGGAGGCACCTTATTCCTCGTCCCATATGTCCAATATAGGAGAGAGGCCCTCGCATATCCGGTCGATCTCTAAGTACGTCTGGACGATCACCACTTATTACCTTGTCTTGGGTGTACAGCTCAAACAAGACATCAGTTATCATCCAAACGATGTGAAGACCTCCGGTCTTCAACCACCGTCTTCATCCTCGAGATATCGTCAAATCAGTTATTCAGAATGGGATAAACCCGGTCTTTCTGAATAACTCGCGTATAAAATAAACAAGTGCTACAAAAACACAACATACGCCTCATTCCAATCTAAAATATTCCTTTATTCAAATATTCTTATACTTTGGGAAAGGTTCCCATTAATTTTATCAAAGATAAATTCTTTAAATTTATTCTTTAATCTTCCTTTGGATATCATTTCAATCTAATTAAAGATGCATTAAAACTCCACTTGGTTTTAATCTTCCTAAAAATCAATATTAATGATTGTTTAACTTGGGAAATTATATCCTGTCTTTAATTGGGTTAAAGAACCAATGTCATTTAAAACACGGTTCATGATAAACCCAAAATCACATTCCATTCCATCATCCTTTAAACGTAAATTAGCAAGTGAACAATTCCCTAAGTATTAACCCCAAAGGCCGAAACTAACATTAGATCAATACCCAGGAAACCATTCAACTTAACTAATCTCTAGTTAGTTTCTGATTTTCTTAACTCCATTGGGTCTAAGAATAGTATTATTAAAGATACCATTCATGACAACCTAAAATCTTATTCCTGTCTTTAACTGGGTTAAGGAACCAACGTCCTTTAAAACACGGTTCACGATACACCCAAAATCACATTCCATCCCATCAGCCTTTAAACGTAAATTAGCAAGTGAACAATTCCCTAAGTATTAACCCCGAAGGCCGAAACCAACATTAGATCAATACCCAGGAAACCATCCAACTTAACTAATCTCCAGTTAGTTTCTGATTTTCTTAACTCCATTTGGGTCTAAGAATAGTATTATTAAAGATATCATTCACGACAACCCAATATCTTAATCCATTGTTAATCGGGTTAAATAACAAATATTATTTAAAACACCGTTCACGATAAACCCAAAGACCAATTTCAATTCCATTCCAATTAAATATGAATTAATTGGTATACTTCATTAAATCTAAATAAAAAGATTTAATACTTTCCCAACTAGGTTCAAGAACAGTGTTAATGAAGACACCGTTCACGACAAACCCAAAAACACATTTGATTCCATCAGCCTCTAACCGTAAATTAGCAAGTGAAAATTTCCCTAAGTATTAACCCCGAAGGCCGAAACCAACATCAGATCAATACCCAGGAAGCCATTCAACTTAACTAATCTCCAGTTAGTTTCTAATTTTCTTAACTCCATTGGGTCTAACAACAGTATTATTAAAGATACCATCCACGACAACCCAAAATCTCATTTCATTGCTAATCGGGTTAAAGAACAAGTGTTATTTAAAACACCGTTCACGATAAACCCAAAAACCAATTTCAATTCAATTCCAATTAAATATTAATTAATTGGTATACTTCATTAAATCTAAATAAAAAGATTTAATCTTTTCTCAACTGGGTTCAAGAACAGTGTTAATGAAGACACCATCCACGACAAACCCAAAATCACATTTGATATTAAATACGAGGATATGAATAGAAAATATATCGGCTTATATTCAATATCAAATACTGGAATCACAAATACCATATTGGAATAATGATAGATATATATATATCTTCCAAATCCCTCCATAATATCCATATAATCACAGAATCCAATATCGAAATATTCCGAAGATAATTTCGATTCAAATCCATTCCAATTCATATATTGGAAATTTCGGTTATTTTTAAAACCATTTCAGATCCAATTTATTTTAAAATAATTGGATTATAATTCTACTTCAAAACTGATTCATTTCGAAAAAAAACTATTTTTATCTTTACAAATATGGAATTTTTCATCCCAATTCTTTCTAAATCATTTCTTATGATTTTACACTAATTATTGATATTTTTAATAATTTTATCAAGGTCGTACAGTCGATTTCCATAAACGTCCTTCGAACTGCACCTACAGCGACCTTTTCCAAATTTGATTTGGAAATAATTCCAAATCCAAATGTTAGATTTCAAATCTCTAGTTTCTGTTAGAAAGCTCTTTTCGATACGAACCCAACGATTCTGAGTTTAGGAAAATCTGATGGTTGGATCTCCCGTAATGTCCATTCGAAGTCATTGGTCGAAATTCACGAACTATCGCGGTGCAGCACGTTCTATTCAGGCCATTATATATATATATATATATATATATATCGTCGATTTCCATTTAAAACATATTTTATAAATCGTTTTAAATTCGTTTTCAAAACGATTTCAACTTCATATTCAATTTCAAATCAAAATTGAATATTCCATATCATTAATATATAAATGATAATATTTTCAAAACATTTGATTTTGAAATTATTTCCATTTTGATATTCATTATAAAAATGAATAAAATCGATATAAATATCGTTCACGTCAAAATGACGTTATCTAGTCAACACGGCTATATATATTTAAATATATTTGTGTCCATCCCAAATCGGACATCAAAATTGCATTTTGATCCATTACTGAATATTATTTTAAAATATTCATTATTTTAAAATATTTGTTATGTTAAAATATTTATTCTTTCTGAACTGAAATCAGACACAGTCAATTACCATATAATTTTATTTATATGGATTTCATACACACATGTACACAAAAACAATCAAACACAGTCAACCATCTTCCAAAGTGCATTCTATACTGCATAAGCATCAAATATAAATATTTAATGCTTACAGCAGTCTGTCAATCAATCGATCGACATACAGCTAATTATTGGGACTAGTGTATGTCATATATCATCCCAACACCTATGTGCGGTTTCAATCAACAAATAATGAATTTTATTTGTGCAGTTGGGCGATGTGCAAAATTTATCGTCCCAATCAATATCAGTCAAATGTGTGTACACAAACAAATTATCCAATTTTTTATGAATATTTATTTTATTCATATACACGTTAAAATTTATATTTTTAACAATAAAATTTTTTATTCCATCTAACAACACACAATCAACCAAACAAACAAGTCATCCATGGTCTGTGGACGATGGGTGTCGGGTGTTGCTAAGCACCGTCTGCATCTTAATATATAATTTAACTAGAAAATAAAATAAAAGTGAGGATTTCTCACTTTGGTGTTCCACTCCGCCATTTTTTATTTCTGAACGGTTTGGATTTGGATTCGTTTCCCGTTGGTTCCATCGCAATCTGTTTCACACGATCTTTATATTAAAAATCACATTTTTATTTCTACTTCATATGTATAAAAAATATTATCTTTATTGTATATAAAAATATAATCTTTCTCGTACATAAAAATATAATCTTTATCATGTATAATAATATAATATTTTCACATATATAAAAAATAATCTTTTCACATTTAAAAATCATATTTTTACATTCTCTACATATATAAAAATCATAACTTTTTATTTCTAAAAACCATATCTTTTATATAAAGCTAATTATATAGAGATCGTATTTTTATGACGCTGTTCATATAATAAAAATTATATTTTTATTTCGCTACCCATGTAATAATCATATCTTTAACATGTCAATATATATATAAAAAGATCACATTTTAATTCATATATAAAAATCACATTTTTTCTAATGTTAATATATATAAAAATCGCTTTTTTCCATAATAAAAATCGTATCTTTATCATGATTAAAATCTAATTTCTATTCTCTGATAATTTATATAAAAATTAGGTTTTTATAACTTTATACGTATATAAACTAAAATTAAAAAAAAAATCATATTATATAAAAAAAACACTTTTATTTGTTATTCTTTTCTTTTACAAAGGAGGGAGGGAGATTTTGCTGTCGCCTACTGAAGGGGCCACTCGCTGGTGGTCTTCGTTGGAGGTGGGCCCATCGCGGCCACCGTGGGGAGGGGGTCGAGAGGGGAAGCAGGAGGTTGCGGGTCTCAAGAAGAGGAGGGAGGAGCTAGGGTTTTCAGGATTTGGGGGGGTTGTTGTTTCATTGACGGAGGGGGAGAAGGAGAGAGGCGTCAGAGGGGTGTGTGTCTGAGGCGGAACGACGGACGTGGGGTGGTGGAAGGCCGACGAGCACAAGCGATGGGGAAGTCGACGGAGGCACGATTTTGTTCCCCCCTTTTTTTATTTTCTTCATTTCGATTTTGATTGTAATGAAAGGGAAAGGGGGAGCTTTGACTCTTTTATAATTATATTTAATTATTTAATTAATTCCTAAAAGTTGACTTTTTATTTCGAACTCCAAACAAGGCCCAACGATAGTCGTCCCTAGCGTATTACCCCCATTCCGAACACAATGGGATATGTTTCGTAAGCCAATTCGGTTGTTACGATTGGTTTTCATCTAATTTAAAATATAAATCAATATTATAGTCAATATTTATTTTAATGTACATTTTAATTTACCGGGGCTACATACTGATCCTAAAAATTACAGAAAAATGATTTATATCTTCGTATTGATGATACAGTCCTAACAAAACTAATTTCATCAAATTTGGAGACTGTTTGAAAAATGGTCATTTTCTGGTCGATCCAAATCGACTAAAACTGTCAAAACACGTTTTACTTCGCCACGCTCACATATTAATTCCAAAAATTATGAATTTTGGAATCTAGCAATAATTTGACATCCCGGATCCAACAACAGTAGTTTCATCGAAAATGGAGGTCATTTGCAAAATTTTCATTTTTAAGGGTTATATTTCCATGGCGACTATTCTGAATTTTCAACGGGGCCTAACTTTTTATTCCCGCTCTGAAATTTCAATTTTTCGGATTTGTTGGAAAGATATTCTCACATAGATTCAAATATTTTTGGTTTCGCTAAAATCCGACTTTTTTTGAATCCTGTACATTCATTTGAAATTTGAAATCGAATTTTCAAACTAGCGCGCCATTTTTAATTCCTTTTGTAATTAAAATAAATATTTATATTCTAATGTCTATTCAAGTAAATATATACGTTCTAATTCTATTCAAAATAAATTTCTCGTCTTTATTATTAAAAATAAATCATTTTAAATAATCAAAATCCATTAAAATAGCCAAAATAAAAAAATTTAAATTGATTCTGATTTTCCGGGTTGTTACACATTTCATATGAAGTTTTGATGAGTACAAACTTAAAATCACATTATGATTATACTTACACAGTTCAGCATCAATCATAAATGGTTAAACCTTTTACTTTAGCAAGCATATTTAGATGCATGCGAAATTAATGTCAAAAATTTGTTTATAATCAAACGTGTATGAAAGCTGAGTTACCCCCATACCATCTTCTTAAATTACCAACAACAGTATGCATAAATATTTCATTATATGTAGTCCCAGATATCCAATCAAATATTACAGTATGATAAACTTTAAACTTTTTAATAGTTGTAGTAGTATTTTTGGGATTACAAACCAGTACTTGTGACAAAACATAGAATGATTTAGGTATACATAGGCCAACAACTCATATTAGAAATCCAAACAAAATTTTGTACCTCTAGCTAATTTTGAAAAGAAAAATACATACATTTTAGAAGTAATAATATTTCCAAAATAATGTGAATACTTTACCCATATGTGGACATGTCAAATATTATGACAATAGAAAATAGTAGTTTTCGCTCATTGTGAACTTCCAACATAAATTAGTTAAGGTTGGCCACAACAATATTTTGATCCTTGAATCATATAAACTAAGGATCTATTTCCAGATCCATAATGATTTGCCTACCTGATAAATAACAAATATGACTAAGCGGCTTTTATTGTTCAGGGTTTTAACTGAAAATTGAACAATCACTCATAAATTGAAAACATTTGTAAACAATGTATTTTCAAATAAGCACAATGTTATACGGCTAACCTATGAGCCACACCTAACGTTATCATTTGTAAATGTTTATTGCAATTAACACAAATAATTACCTTTCCGATTTTCTTAACATAAACAATTACTCATAAACGTTGACACAAAGATGTAAGTGCGAACCCGTGATCCGCATACGGTCGTAGCTATATTATTTTATGATTGTCAACATGTCTTTGTTTGTTTTCCAATTGAATTGTCATTTTGATACTAATTTAAATGCACATTTCACTTGATTTTCTTAATAAAATATATAAATTTAATTTGCAGGATCGACTGCTCATTAAAAGATGAAAACTATACATGATTTATATTTACTGATATAATTACATTGGTCTGTTTTAAAATTAAAATTTAACTTTGATAATTTTCATGTTTTATTGTAAACATCAAACACAATTCTCATGCTCAAGCTTAAATTATTTTCTAATTATATGTGTTGATTTCGATTATGATTTCCTTTTATGCAAACATCATGAAAATATAAATGTATCCTTGATGAAAATAACAATAATATTATAGAGAAGAATACGTACGCACCAGTTTACAAATGATACCTGAGAGAAAATTGTACTGGAAACAAATTTATGATATCATGTATTACTTAAGTTCAAGAAAAAAAAGTGAAATAGTCGGACGTTAAATTGACAATATCAATGAGAGCACATCGTGTACGCAGACGATTGTTGCCTTCATTTCTTTTCATTTAAGACTAAGTGATCTTTAATCATTTTCACTTTTCAAATTAATGGTACAAAGCTTCATTAAACACATACAACATCTCCTAATATCCAAACATTGGTTAGGTAGCATATAAATTCGACCGTAAAAATAGGAAAAAAGGAGGATTGCACCTTTACTGAGCTTAAATTTCCCTTTAAAAAGAGGGTCTGCATCTCATGAAAGCCATCTCTTGCATAGCAGCTAATAATTGTGCTTCCCATAACTTTTTGCAAACATTTGTTCTTTATATCTCAACTTGTTTTCCTACCTCAATAATAAATTCTGGCAAATACTCCATTAGTAGCTCTCTGAGCATGAATAAAACTTCTTTTCCTTTTATATCTGAAAACCTCTATGAATCGTACGTCATACATCAAGTACATATCAGATTGAATAATCAACACATCACCTTTTTGATAAATTTCAGAATAGATAACTGTTTTATGTTGTTTTGCATTACGTGCTAATAATTTTTTTCATAACTTCTATCATGCCAGTAAAATTAATGAACTAAAGACAAAACCGTTGGGAAGTATTATATATTAACTTCAGTCTAACATAGTAAAATGGTTATATTGGACCACATAAGCAACATGCATAATTTTTATTTATGCTAATTGAAACAAAAATCACACGCTATAAGGGATAAAAACTCTAACTCAAAGATATATACAAAAAATTGCAGAACAACATTTCTACATCACCTTTAGCTGCGTAAAAGACTTGCAAAAGGAAGTCCAAACATGTATACATGTGAAGTTCAAAAACCAATGAACATTAATACTATATACCCCTGAAAAACCATGTGTATATGATTATCTCATATTTATTGAGGAAAAAACATACAAATATAACCTAATGAAAAGATTAAGACCGACTTAGTAGATCCGATTCTAGTGTCATGCATTTCTTCCATTCTTTCTACGGATTGAATTATTATAGTTACACACCCTTCTGAATGAAGTTTCATTTTCAGTGGCATACTGTCAGAGATAACCATCTCAGTCTCATTTTCAAGTTTCATTTCCTTCACTGAATGAAATATTTAAGTCTCTCTTATCCATCCTCAACCTGTGCTAAGCGGTCTTTATGGGCTGGGTTTCATTCTCATCTTTCACATGGCCAGTTTTCTTATATGAATATATTTCAGCTTTCAAATCATCATTCCCAATCTCTAGTTATTGTCCATGGTTTTGCTCTTCAGGTTTACGTGCTCTTTCCTGATTCCCATGACACTATTCATTGGCAGAATCTGAAACATAAAAGATACATTCCAATTTCAGAAAATGTAATTTATATCATAGTCATCTATCATGTTTTTTTAATATAACAACAACAGGCAGTTGAATATTTGGGCAGTAAGCTTTTTATGTTTATAAAAGATAATATTATCTACAACTAATATTCTTAAAAGCTAAAATAGATAGAAAATCATATTGTTGATAGTTTTAATCTACAATTATCCGTAAGTTATTTTGGCAATGCAACTCAAAATTAATTTATCATTTCAATCAAATTTGAACCATTGGAACCAAAAATTGAATATTGTCATTGATTAGAGATCATCCACCAAAAACATTTGTTAAATAATATATCTTCTTGGAAGGCAAAGTTATGTGAATGATGACTATCAGTTGAATAGAAGGTGAAGAAAGAATGGAAATGAAGTAGATATTCCATGAACAAATATTCAACAAATTGTAGAAAGTCGTTTAAAAGTGAATAAGCAGCCATTAATTGAATCAAAAATGATAACTGTGGAGTGGAAGGGCAGAAGATTAGCTAGGACTCAGGCAGGTAGACGATGATCTAGTAATTGTCCCAACATGAACACAGAAAAGAAAATTTTGTGACTTATAAGTTCAAGAATGCACACGTACTCATAGGAGATGATCTTTTCATTTAAAATAGCAGTAATTGTATTAGTAACTAAAAATGGTTGCAATAAGCACATATAGAAAAAAAAAAAAATCTGACATTTGTAAACTAAAAAAATATCGTTTTATTCATGTAAATCCATTGGTAAAACTTTCGAACCATATTTCCATGCCCCCTAAATAATAAACGATTACCTGACAAACCACATAGCCATGCATATTATTTGACATCAATTTGCCTTACCAGCCAAAGCTCTATATTTTTTGGATTAAAACTAAACACAACTGGCATGAAATTTCTGGGTTGGGAACGATACAGAAACTCATTCTCCATCTTTTTTTGGCAATGTCCTAGATAATTTGAAACAAAGGTGAATGGAATAAACATTTAAAAAGGTTTTAAAATGCATGGAATATAATTTCCTTTGTGAATGCAGAAAGGACTGAATTTAGTTAAATTATTCCTCTGAAATATTAGAAAATGATAAACACAAATATATTCTGACTTAATTGAGTTTATTTTTACCATTAGTTCCCTAGTTTATATAATGGACAATATCAGGTAATGTACTGGAAATGTACCTTAAATAAATGAACTGTTTTTCTCTTAATTTTCATAACTAATCAAATGCATTTTAGAAAATTAATATATCTTTTGCACGATTCTTATTTAAGAGTAGCAAAGAAACCAATATTGCATAATTCACTATTTGCACTCCTAACCATTGTGCTCCACATACATGCTTTCATAAATATCATTGTGTTATTCGACGTTAAATTCAATTTTTTAACTGTCTAAACTAACTTATACTGAGTTACCGACATGATAAAAAGAACCTTAGTCTTCAAAAGGTAAGAAATAATATATGAAATTAGCTTAAAAAAATAACCGATAGTAACGATTTTTGTATCATATAAAATGTTGAAGAGGCCATACATGTTTTGCATAACTTGATCATGCAAATTTAGACAGAAACCCTTATTTGTTGGTTATAGCAAGTGAGCTTAGTTATGTTTAGTCTGATATGTCAGTTTGTCATTGCATCATGTGTGGTCGCCATAAATAATTTCATTTTAATAAATTTTGGTCTCTTGCTTGAAATAAAGTTCAGACAAATTTGGCATAAAGATTTACTGCAGCAGCGGTATCAGAAAATGGATAATTAAGCCAATATTGATTGTAAATGCAGAGTTAATAGCATTGTAAATGGTAGCAATTATGTTGAAGTTCAGTACTGCTTTCAAAATAAAAATATACACAGTAGCCTTTGCAATTAATCTTCAAATATTTCTTTAATTAAGAAACATGGCATTTGTATGTTGTTCTTGATTCTAAAACGAAAAACACGAATACATATATGTACCAAAATGAGCATTATTATTGCTGATAGTGTTAGTGTTGTCAAGTTATGGAAATTGTCATTTTTAGCAAGTAAGTGTCCAGTGAGCATTTTAACACTATCAATTACACCATCATCATTAACATTATATGCAAAAATATTTGAAACTAATGCGCTTGCTTCACCATTCTCAAAAAAGAACTTACTTTCTTTTGCTACTTTTGCTAACTCCTTGGTTATAATATCTATTTCGAGGCACCCTATTTCTTCGTACTTCATTGGTTTTCTATTTTTTTCATCCTCCTTGGTTTTATTGATAAGGATACAGCCTTAGTTTACTTTCTTAGTTGTGCTTATCATTCCCAACGTAATAATTCCATGGTTACAAAGGTGAGCTGGTACAGTTGAAAGCTAATTCAATTTGAGATGATTATGGGAAAATAAAATCAAACGCATGAAAAATCATTAGTTACTTTAAGCCTTATAGCATATGGAATATCCAATCTCAAAAGAAGAGTTGACCTTTAGCTATCATAGCTTCATAGAAAGAACATATTGGATATTCTCCCTTTATTGCATGAAACGTGATTAATCAATATATCTTTTGAAGTATCGTTTGATGTAGGTTTCAAGCAACTCATGATTCTCCAAAGATCAAAACAGGCTGAATATTAGGAATATAATCAATTTAGAATATAATTCATTTAATCAACTCCAATTAGTATTAATTATTTTACATTTGCTACGTTATAAAGAGCTTGCCATCTCGAAATAATGCAATACTTAAACTTATTCATAATGGTTAATTTAACCATACATTAAAATGTAATTTTCAATTAAACAATGTAGTTTGCACACTTGATTGACCATTATGAATAAGTATGCTTATAAACAATTTATAAGCACGGGTGCGCACTTACACGTATTTTCTTTTAATTTAACTAACAATCAAATATTTTAGTTAGGTGTGAGAAGGTTTAATCACTCACCTGATTTCCAATCATTCAAGTTTGTATATTTTTATTGGAGCCAAAAATTAATATTCAGTATGTTGTACCAATGTATTTAACTCACTAACATTTATTTGCATTAAAAAGAAGTGCAATTAAAAAACTAATGCATGTTATATATATGCAAAATCACCCTAAAAATTAACTACCAAAGCACAAATTTCTTGCTACAATTATAAATTGACATGAATATGAGAAACAATTGGTAAATTATATCTTACCATAAATTAACCACTACAAAAATAGAAAAAAACACAAATCCCTCCCAAAATTGAAATTAGCTGGTGCACTGACGGTGGTAGGAACGAAGATTAGCTAAACCTGATCCAGGAGAGCACGTAATCGAAGTAACTCGTCGGCAGTTCAGAAAAAGGACGGCAATCGTCGACGATTGTATAACGAAGAAGTATCGAATTGCCCTAATTTGGAAAGTAGAAATAAATCAAATTGTCCTAATTTGGAGAACACAAAAAATAAAAATAAAAGAACAAATAAATCGGATGGTAGGGTAAACTGTAAAAGTAGCAGTAAAATGAATAAATTAGATCTTTACCACGAAAATCAGCTCGGGACACCATTTTCCTCCTAGAAGATTAACTTGAATCGATACCCTAAATTAAAATTAGGGTTAAGCAAAAGGGCGTATGGAGAAGGGAGATGTATGGCAAAGAGGGGGAAAACGACGTCAGGGACGAAGAAGGGGACAGGGAAACGAAAATGCAGAGCGCAGATAAGGAAAGAATTAGGTGAGAGAGAACGTATTGGGAGGAAAAAGGGGAAATAATCGGGGAGAAGGTAGAGACGGAAAAGGCAGAGACGGTTGAGGGCACATTCTAAGTGTCATGCTCGCATTCTGCCTTACTAGAAAATCAGAGTGGTCCTGAGAGGCATCTAAAAGCAACTCGGTTTTTAATAGTGTAACAGTTTAGATTAATTCTTTAAAAAGACATCAAATGGCTGTGGATGCTCCACATCAACAAAGTAACAACATCTCATGTTGCTCAGATGGCACAAAAAATTTGGAATATATTGAAAAAATTACAACCGAAATCACTGTTAAGTGGGTAGAGAAACTTATAGTAGCTAATAATTTGTTCAGGTGATAGCAAAAATAAAATCGTGCAACCCCAATCTTGGACGAAATTGCGATGAAGATTCCTCGGTGGCGAATTAGTTTGGGGTATTTGATTTTGGATTGTCGAATTAATTTAGGGAATTTGATTTTGGATGAAACTGAATTGTTTTGGGAACTGTTTCTTAACGGCATGATTTAATGATATGGAGGGAAATGAAATAATTTCGTGCCCTAATTACTGATAGCGTGTGAGGCCGAATTTTATTATTTTGCACTCAAACTAAATATATTACAGCACGTGATTGAAAAATGCCGTAAGCTCATGCTAAGAAATTAATCTTTTCTTGTAGTGGGAGCTAAGGCTTGCAATAAATTGTATCTCGAATTCTGATTTAGATTTGTATTCGTTTGAATTCTTAATTGATCGATAGTCTAGGATATATAAATTAGGGGATTTGATTTTGAATTGATTAATTAGGAATGTTATTCATTTTTGTTTCTGAAACAAACTGTTTCATTCAAATACGAATTAATATATGGTATTGATTCTACTTGAATTTTACTGGGTTTTAAACTATTAAATCTTGAAAATATGGATTAGATCTCAAGCAGAATATAGATCTGTTTATATGAGTAAACAGGGACGAACTTACAAAATGTTTGAATGATAAGTTTGTATGACCTGAATTTATCATACATTTTCATCTCATAATTAAATTGGTTTTAATGATTACAAGTCAGTAAGATGGTTTTCATGTTACTTTGAATTAATGAAATCATTGAAGTGGAAATTTGTTAAGACTATTTTTTTTTTATTTGATCCACATAACTGGACATGAAATCAAATCTGTTTGACTTATGAATATTAAAATCATGACCCATTAATAACTTTTGATCATTATAATAAGTGTATAAACTTTTCTGAAATGTTAAATCTGAAATTGTTTCAGTAAAACACAAATTTTATTTTGCTATGAAGTCTGAATCAAAAACAAATTTTATTGATTGTCAATCAGTACTGAAAGTTTCAATCAAAATTGATTTAAAGAAACCAATTTCTATGAACATCATTAAGACAATGTTTTCTGGTTTTAATATATGAGTATAAAATTAAAATTCATGATTATGTTTTTGATTTTAGATCAAAAACTGGTCAATTGGATTACATATATAACATGAATTAGATATTCATCGATATATCCCATGTTTTTGAATTTTCATTATATTGATAATGACCAAAAGGGAGTTTAGAAAATAACGAATGCAATGTGGTTTGTATCACCACGTAAAATTTGTATATGATATAAATTTATGTACAAATCACATATACGCATTGAAATATTCATATAACATGTTATGTGGAGATAGACATTCAGGTTAGTGGGATGATTCAATATTTAAAAAGATAAATTCGTATAAATATATCTATATATGAATGATATGAATCTTGCATATATACGCTTATTGATAATGTTATATGCGAATATGATTTGCAACTTAATAATGTGTGTGTATATATATAGAGGAGGGTCCCGCTACACCTCTTTTATTGCACGTGAACTCTCCTCCTTAATCTCTACCACCCATTTCCCCACTCATTCCTCTCTCTTATCATTTTAATATTATTTCTTAGTGGGAAGAGAGAGAATAAGTGGAGAAATTGGTGGTGGAGATTAAGAGGGAGAGTTCACGTGCAATATAAGAGGTGTAGCGAAACCCTCCTCATATATACATACATACATACAAATATATATATATATATATATATGCTTTCGAGAGCATATGATATACATGATATGAACAATATACTTTTGAAATGGGTTCTAATGTAAATATATGACTACTAATATAAATGAAATTGTTCTATATATTGGTAACATGTTAATGGTACTTGACATTAGTATCTGAATCGGAAATATCATGCATTGTTGATTGTCATTGTTTAGTCACAATATATTTATTTATATGCATAAATATGTTCAGAATAATAAATAATTTGAAATTTTGATTCATAAAGTACTATATATATATATATATATATTTGATACACACACAAATATATATATATATATTGTGTTTGTGTGTACATTGCATGATAATATACTGTTTATGTTCAAAAGTTTATCACTACAAATTTGATTTGTATATAGTAACTGAAAAGAGCATGTATCTGTTTATATACCGTATTTTGATACGCGCACACACACACACACATATATATATATATACACACACACACACACACACATATATATATATATACATATACTTTGAATATCACTACTATAAGAATTGTTCTTATGACATGGATTATATTCTTGAACCTGTGAATGATCCAAACCTTGATGTGTACATTATCACCATTTTCACTTACAAGCAGTTATCTAAGCACACCCTAATACTGCATGTATATACTTTAAAAACCATACAATGACTTGTATACACACATGGATGATTGAACTGACCGATATACATACATACATATATATATGTATTCGATCATCTAAAGTGGTAGCCACCACTATCAATAGAATATTGGGGGAACTGGAAAGGAATGCTGGTTTAAAGGTTAATGAGCTCAAAACCAAATGTTATTTCAACAAGTTCAATAGGAAGAAAGCTAAAGTACTTGAAGTACTAAAAGTGCAAGAAGGAAATCTACCAGTCAAGTACCTTGGGGTGCCTTTATCATCTAATAAAATCACTGATGCTGAATGTGCAGAACTCATTACGAAGATAAGGGACAAACTGCAGGGGTGGAGTTGGAATTTGTTATCTTTTGCAGGTAGAGTAGAGCTTGTGTACACTGTCATTCAATCTAAAGTGAATTTCTGGTTACAAACTTTCCAACTACCTGATGCATTTATTGAAAAAAAATAGAAAAAGTCTGTGCATAGTTCATATGGAAGGGGAGTATGCATAACATCAAGTACTCAGATTTGTGCAAAACCAAAGAGGAAGGAGGAGTAGGATTACGCAACCTTAGAGAAATGAGAGATGCTTTTACATTGAAGCAGGGGTGGAAATCATCAATTCAAGTGGGTTGTGGGCTAAGTGGAAGAGAAGTAGATATTTGAAGTGCAACTTCTGGCAATTACACTCTAACAACAATGCTTCACCTACATGGAAGGAAGTTCTTAGAATCAGAGATAAGCTGGCTAGTAATTCTGTGAAAGAGATAACTAAAGGGAGAGAGACAGCCTTATGGAAGGATCCTTGGATTGATGGTAAGTCTCTGGTTGAACTACTGGGTTGGGACACATAGTCAGCTTATGGATGTCCAAATAAAACGGTGGAAGAGTTAATGATTGACAACAATTGGAGTTGCAATATTATGCCATGCAGTGCAGACATAAAAGCAAAAATTGAGTACATGCCGCTATTTTACAACAAGGATGAGGACATATGGGCGTGGAAACACAACAAGGAGTTTACTACTAGGTCATCATGGGATGCTATAAGGGTTAAGCAACAAATTAAGGAGTGACATGATTTCATTTGGGATAGGGTTAATTGTCCAAAGATATGGCTGCTACCACATGCAAATATATTCAATAGAGTCTGCCAACGAAAGATAGGCTTTTGACACGGGGAATCATTCAGGAAAATCTATGTGTCCTATGTAGTAAAGAAGTGGAAACACATCAACACATATTCTTTGAATGTGACTTTTCGAAGAAGATTTAGGGAAATTGCATAAGGAAATTGAATATAAACAACGGAAGTTACAATCTTACTACATGCATCAATTACCTGAAAGTCAGCAGGCAGCTAGTAAACTACGAAGCCAAACTCTATAAGATTGTTGTCACCAATTCTATGTGGTCGATTTGGAGGGAGAGAAACGCCAGAATATTCAGGCAAGCATCACAAAACCCAAACAAAGTTAGTTACTTGAATTGGGTAGATGTGAGAATTATGGCGAAACAAATTCGGATAAGAAGACTTACTGATAGCCAGGAATCAGCAGCAGCGTTACTAACAGAGATCTGAGGGATGAAGCGGAAGGAATCCGATTCATGGGTAATAACTATCGACCGCCATGACCTAATTCTTAGGTTTGAAGAGAGAAGCAAAATTTTCAAAAGAATAACTTTTGAAATGTTCAGAGAAAGGTGGATTTGTTTTGTTGTGTTATAGATTTTCTCTCGCAAATGGGCTTGGGCCTATTTAGTTGGTACAAGCCAGTACTGTAAAGGTCGAAGTGGCCATTATCAGGTTGTTGGGCTGCGAAGCCTTTAATAAAAATATTACCCATCTTCCAAAATATATATATATATGTTTTTTGTGTGTGCGCCTTTTTGTTTTGATAATTCACAAATATGCCAATGCAAGAAAAAGATACCTGCCTGCAATATGGTCAGTTAAATGACTTTCGGTAACATATATGTATGTTTAAATTTACCTATATATATGATATGTTGGTGACACATTTGTTAAATTACAAGTAGTGTAATTGTGTATCCCATGACTTATATACTAGTATATCCATGTATTGTAACTATAGATTGGTGGTATGTTCAGTTTATATATGCATTTAAACTTAGAAATCGTCAAAGTGAACAACACAGTTTAATCACTTGTAACTTTGATATTTAGATGATTGATCATCATATAATGGCAGTAATGTCCCTTTAATCATGTGTTTTATTTATTAATAAGTTACTAGGTTATATACATTTGAATATAACTCAAACAAGCAGTATACTTGTTGATGTACTGTTTGAATATGGATATAAGTTCATATTCATTAATATATATATATATGTGTGTGTGTGTGTTTTATTATTAATACGAATTAAAGTACAACAATTAAAGTTTGTTGTGTGTGTGTATATATATATTTATGTAGGTATTTAGATGCCAAAATATTATATATATATATATTAATATATATATATAAAGACATTATTGCCCCTGCATAAATAAAATCTGCTAGTCCTACTATATTGATTGGAATTACTCACTTTGGATGTAAAGATGAGTTCAGACAAAAAAAAATTATATACATATATATTTGATATGTGTACACTGAGCACTACATATATAAATATGATGCAAGCATAATAGTTGCAGCAGATAAGAATTGTTATATGAATTCGCACTTGTTATGTGTATATATGTATAAACCAACAAGTTTGTTTTAAGTTTAACTTGCTGTTATAATCACTATGTCATTGACACAAATAAACACATGAATGTTGTTTAGAGATTCATGTGTAGTCTCAATATCTATGTGAGAAATAAATAAGTAATACTACTAGCATGTTGGTGAAATGGCAAAGGATAAGTTGCAGCACAAATTATATATGTATGTACATTCGATGCACATATATGAGATACTACAAGTACATAAAATACATTTGATGTATTTAAATCATGATTGACCCTGCAAATTGAAATTGTTTTAAACAGGTACAAATGAAGCTTGCTGAAATGTATTAGTGGGAGGGCAACTGCATCACCAAGGATCAGAAATTGTATATGATGCAAATTTATGTAAATATACATTTGTATATTATGAACCAGTGTAAACTATAGATTTCTATATATGCAATTTTGATGTATATATAATGAATGTGTTACATATATATATATATATATATATATATGTATGTATGTATGTATATATACATATATATATGCAAGATTAGGATTTCTATTATAAGTTCATATTAATCGTTATAATTCTTATTGCATATGAGATCAGTATTAACACGCATGAGTTTGGTCAATTGCTTGTCCCAGGAATTCAATATGTATATACACTATTGGACTTAAACCTGTATGTTTAGACAGCATGGGATTTATTATATTTCCTTTTACTTTATGAATACTATATTTGTGATCATAATATTTATGTATAGACATATGACAGTATATATATATATACATATATATATATTGATATATGTATATAAACAGAGGGATTTTAATTTGAGTGGGAGCGTATTTTAGTTTAAAATTATACATTTATGTAAATAAAAACTTTGATTGTCAAAAGTTTGTATTTAAATAAATATTATAAATTCAGTTATTAATTATTATCTTCTGTAGATATTAAATAATTAATAACTCTGTTAATTTAAATTCGTCCTTAAGAAGGATAAATTGAATTAAATTAAATTTCTTGACTAACATTAAAATTTGAGGAATGTCCTTAAACAAATTAAACGTAATTGTTTTACAGAAGATCTAAAATGAAGATTGAAATATAGCTTCAACCGAATAAGATATAAATGTTATAACAATCTACTTATACATCTCTAATATTAGATGTTAGATATGGATCACATATATCTATGTGAATTTGTAGAACGAGTAGAAATCTTACAAAAGGAAAGATGAGCTTGTGTGAGATCCCGAAATTTCAATGATATAATAGTTAATTTATTCAATTATTTAAATAATGGTTTGGTAATTTAATTTGGATTAAATTAAATAAATTTGATTTATATTTATTAATATAAATAATGGGATGATATATTTCATTCCGAAACGGTCAGAAATAGTTAGATTCACAATGGTGTTTGAACTGGATAATATAAGAGATTTAATTCAGTTTAGAATTAATGAGTATATTATTTAAATGATAGTTGAATATATTAATTATAATATAAATTATAATCGAGCTCGTAACGTCGTGGCAGTTCGTAATATTACGATTTGAACTTCAACTAAGAATACAGGATTTGTTATAAGTCGGATTTCCATGAAATAAGAAACGTTGGAAACTGTTAAACTGTATTTTTCGAATGGAAGTGAAAAATGGAGATTCCGTCTCATAATTGTAAGTTATGTCTAAATCAAATTTTCAAATAGTCGCTAAGGAACGTTTATAAACCATACCGATATATTTAATTATAATTAAATATTGATTTCGAATTTGGATAAGATATTTGAGACGTAGTTATAATTTAATTTATATAATTTTTTTGTAATTTTTATTTTAAAAAAGAAACAACTTTTTATTTGAAGTATTTTACACCCTAAACCAAAATTTTGGGACTTTACAGAATGAGCTAACTATCCTATATTATTATATTTTCGGGATCATAGCACATTGCTGATCACAATAGTATTTTTGTTTTTGTCCGTAACAGATTTCATACAAATGGAGTTATATGCGAGGGCGTACATGGAACTTACAACTAAATGGAGTACCAAACTTCAAATGATTATATATATTATATATACACAGAGTTACACGTGAGCATTTGTCTGTATACAAACAAGTTTAGAATTAAACTAAAACTCTAATATAATAACCTAACCTATGAACGCTTCATATTCATGAAAAGGAGAATGTGCAGACAAAGAAATCGTACCACCCTTGACGCAGACTACACAGGTTAACATATCCTCTATCGAAGCTTTCAAGTCTAGGGTTTTAGAAACTTAGGTACCCAGGCTCCTAGGTACACTGTTCGGAATCAGAAACTCGATTTTTGATCCATGTTGCAGCAGATTCTTAAGCCTTAAGTCTCGCGTATAAATAAATAAAATAAAGTAAATGTAATTTCCATCCTTTCTGGCCAAACTAAGGCCTACGTAATTTGAACCTTCTATCCATTTTGCCTCAGACTTAATTTCTATCAGTTCCAATGAAATTTTGGGATACTTTCTCTTGCAATCGGCAAATTGTTGTTAGACATTATGTCATAGCGTCAGTAAGTTGTATTTACTATTTGTTAGTTGCCTTTAAGGCATCTTTATTGTTTCCGTTTTTAGTCTGACATAGTCTGGAGTACTGTTTGAAGTGTTAATTCGATTTATCTCAGCCTATGCTTTCCCAGTTGTTCATTCTGACTTCAGGAATAATAAAATGAATTGTTAAATCAAACAGCTATCCTATAGTGTGAACAGTGTACTTCATACTTAATGGTCAAGCTGCTTCATGTTATAAATACGCACGCAACTACTGTACCATTTCCTTTTACTTGGCTGTGAAAACTCATGCTGTATAATGGCTAATCAAAATTAATTCAAATCTACAAACCTATAATGGGGAACGTACACCATACAACCTTTTACTTGGCCGTGAAGGCTCATGCTGTATAAATACACGGTCCTTGCATGCTCATTGTTCTTCAGGAAACTGAATACTGACAATTGAAGAAACGAAAAATCATAACCAGTAAAAGCCTCAAATAAAAAAATCCTGAAATAAGAGAAAATAAATAAATATATATTTAAAGTTTTATCAAACAAGAAGGAAACCAAACCGTGTCGCCACATATTGGTGAAGATTGGTAATGCGGGTTTAATGGAAACAATGCACTGGGAGCCATGATGTTGTCTGGTGCGTGGCTATTGAGCTAGGATGAGGGTTTACAGTGAAGCATGCAGGTAGATATTTATGTTAAGAGAGGCTGACACATGGAGCAATGGAGAGAGGAGGGTGCAAACCTTTGGTAATGGAGCAATGGACTGTTGAATGGAAAAGGAGCAGTCCCATGGGAGTAAAACAGAAGCTGGATGCTTAAGCATGTGGCATGGGGAGTGACACAAGAAAAGAACATGCATGGTTGCGAAGGTGACAAAAATGGGGAAAGTCACGTAGGCACCAGGAAAAAAGAAATGCGAAACAACGAGTTTTAGATGTGCAAAAGCGTGGTGCTTGCGTCAGGTACGTAAAAACAAATAGCAGTGCGGTAATGTAAATAAATAATCAGCAGTCGAAAATAATTATAACAACCTGGAAAATCAGAAAAAATTAAAAAAAATTATTTTGGCAATTTTAATAAATTTTAAATATTTAAAATGATTTATTTTAATAATAACGACTAGAAATTTATTTTGAATAGAATTAGAATGTAAAAATTTATTTAAATTGAAATTAGAATATAAATATTTATTTTAATTGTAAAAGGAATTGGAAATTGTGTGGTAGTTTGAAAATTCGATTTCAAATTTCAAATGAATGTGCAAGATTCAAAATAAACAGGATTTTAGTGAAATTAGGAATATTTGAATATGTTTGAAAATATCTTTCTAGCTGTAACGGCCCAGATTTTTTGACCATTTAGTTATTATTTAAAAATGTTTTTTTTTGTTTGGAAGTTTAAATGGTTTAATTTCAATAATTTTGAATATTTTATTTTATTCCGAAATGGTAGAAATTTAGTGGATCTGCAATATAATGTGAACTGGCAGTATAAAAGGATAAATTTTTAATTTAAAATAGTACGTTTACAAAGGATGTAGTAGCTAACGAACTCGGATTTCGATGAAATCAGTTTCATTAAATCCGAAATGATGAAATTAGGTAACCAACCAAGTTACGTCAAAAATGGCATCCGTATGTGGAAAAGAAAAAAATAAAAGGCCAAAATTTGAACTAAATTTTAACGGTAATTGAAATTTGCTAATGCTAACGGCAAAACTGGAACCTGAGACCTATCCAGGAAAATTCTAAACATAGGACATTAGCTATATATGAAATCTGCGAAAATCCTATAACGGATATAGAAAGTTATTAAGGAAACAAAATTTAAATAAATTATTTGAAAATCTAAACCAACTCCGATTTTTGATTTGAATACGTAGGATTGAAGTACGTTAAAAACCGGACCAGATGGTGGAAGAATTTCTGAAAACCGTTATCGTTTGATACTCCAACATGAGACCGGAAGGTGTTGAAACTAACACAAAATACTATTTTGAATTTGAATTTAAATTATTTGAAAGTTCAAACGAATTCAAAATTTAAATATTTTTATATATTAATGAAGAGCAAGAAAAATTGAACAACATGGTTGAAAAAGATTTTGGATAAGGTATCAATAAGTAAGTCAAATTAACGTCCGAATAGGGTTGAGAAAACACACTTTACTATTTATAAATTATTAAATTTATTTATAATTTAATTAATTTAAGGATTAATCCTAGCCATCCATTTTCGACCGTTGGATTTGCGCCACCTCAGCAATCCATGTGACTCCAACGGCTATAAATAGCCCTCCCCCCCTTTCATTTTAAACTCACTCCTCCTCCTCCTCTTTCAAGCTTTGGCAATGGCAGAAATAATAATAAAATATTAGGAAATAGGGAAAAGGGAAGGAAGGGAGAAAGGAAAGTGTAACGTCTCGCATTTTTGTCGGTTGGTATTTGAATATTTAAATCAGTTTAAATATTGAATTTGTAATATAAGTGGATTTATATATTAATTAAAAAGAAGTTGAACGTATATAAATATATATTAATCATAATCGAGCTCAGAACAACCCTGCAGTTCGTAATTTAACGTTCTGAACTTCAACTGAGTGTACCGGACTCGTTTTGAATCGGATTTCTTCGAAACGAGAAACGTTGGAATCTGTTGAACTGTATCCTTCTAACAGAAGTGGAAAATGAATATTTCGTCGTATATACTGCAAGATATGTCCAAATCAAATATTCGAAAAGTCGCTGTGAAATCATATATCGACCGTAACAGTTATTTGAATATAACTTGATATCGAGTGCAAATCGGGACAGGGTTCTTTTGAGGCGCAGCGATAATTTAATTTTTAGAATTTTTATGTAATTTTTAATTAATTAAATATGCAACTTTTTATTTGGAGTATTGTGTACCCTGTATCGGTATTTCAGGATTTCAAAATACTAGTCAATCTACCGGTATTATTATATTTTTGGGATCGTGGGGTGTTGCTGGTCACAACGGTATTTTTATCTCTGTCCATAGCTTTTCATAGATGACCGGAATTTCATGAAATGAACACCGTACGAACCTAATCTTATAAAACAAACCTAATCATTTAAAATAACCCTCGCATCGAATCCAATTAAATTCGAATATGGCTGCCCATCATCTGCATTGGAAAATAGGTCCCTAGGTTGTACCATTTGAAGCAAAGCAAGGTATCGGCCATACTTTACTACAGTAATGTGTTTACAAAATATCTCGAATGTCCAATCTTTGATTAAATATAAATCCTACACAGTACACATCCATAACCCTAAGTTATCACCTAGCTAGTTCTTTCATTTCAACACCATGCTGGAAGGAAAGTATCACGTCTCTATCTATATACGGCAGGTGTAATCAAATCAAAAAGCCTTCAAACCTACTAAAGCCCATACCAACCCTATTTTGCCTATTCCTTGAGCGTTAAGTTCCCATTCTCTATAAATAGAGCGCCTCATTCATTTTTCCTGAAGCAAAAAGAAAAACCAGTAACTCAAAACTAGATCTGAAACTATATTTCAAACATTAATATTCAGTGGAACGAGATCCTGGCTCTTCGTTTCAGTAACAAGGAACTTCATTTTGGGAGAGTGCGAGAGGGGTTTTGCCGTGGAAGTGTACAGCATGGGGCAACGGCTTGGGTGAGCATGTATTGTGAAGGAGGATGGACGGGGTGATGTCACGGTATGGTTAGAGAAACGAGTTCGTGGAGGAGGTACTGTGGTTCGGCATGTGGTGTGGGCATGGACTGTGTTGCTTAGGAAAATGGTGGAAGAGGGTTCGGCCGGTGCTGTGATTGAGAGGGGAGGACACGTGAGTTCATGGGAGACTAAATAGTGGAGTTTGCGTTGGAGTGTCCAACTGTTTGAGTGGAATGTTACCAGAGGCGTGCTCTGTCACGATGAGATTAAATACTGGAGATGGCGGATGGCCTTCGAAAGGAAAAGGTACGGCTATTTTGACGCAAGCATGAAAAGATGGCAAAGAGGAAGATGCCGTGGTGAAGGAGCTGTGCCTTCCGGTGAAGTCGGAGTGAAGAGGATGCCTACAGGAGGTAAGCTATAAGCATGTTGGAGGAAGAGGATATGCAAGTATAATCATGTTGAGGTGGCCAATGACATGTGCTAAGACGCATACAAATGCGAGTGAGGCAGAAGCGAAGGTAGCCGGTAATGAAAAGAAGGGCAGTTGGCGTAAGGGGGTTTCTGCATTTGAGTAAGGTAATTCTTGGGTTTAGCGGATGAGGAAGTGGAAGTATAAAAATGGCGGCAGTGGAGATAAAATACTGAAGCACCGTAAATTTGAAGAAAGAAAGAGTATGGGGTATTATGCATGTCTGGGTGGTAGTCGGCCATTTGAGAGGATAGTGGGGTACACGTGAAAATCTGGGGGAGGATCTATGTTAAGATGGAAGAAGAATTAGGAAATATGAGTTGCGGTTTTACTGGATGATTATAGCATGAGAACACGTGTTGTCCTTTAAGGCCGAAACAAAAGAAGGGGAAAGCAAACGTTTTAGTACATGCAGTTAGACGTTTTGCTAAAGGGTGGAGGAAGATGAACGCTGTAGCACATATACAGGTCGAGTTTTATATTAGGATTGGTGGGCCGTATGGTTAAGAAGTGAAGCCCATTAATAAAATAAGAAATAAAGGAGCAACTAGAAATGAACAAATTGGTAGGAACGAGAGCATTCAAAACAAATAAAGAAATGGAGTGAAATATTGCAGAAGTGGCGAACTCAGAAGATGCAAGTTAGCAGATGGCACACCGGCGTTCATGAAGTGGGACTGTTCGACGGCCTCTAGTTGATGGAATCAGTTTGATTTAAACGAACGAAAGCGGGACCGTCAACTGACGTAAATCGTTTTAACGGTTAACGCGCCAAGGTGAGTAAAATCACTCACTCTGATCTATTTAAAATATTTTAATTATATTTTAAATGTGTTTGAATGCTGTATGATGGTCGATTAGGTAGATTACAATTTATTTGGTTGAATATTATATATCCTTACATATGTACACATCATCGGTTGGACACTGATTCCACCGATTAGAATAACCCCTAGTATAGAGTTAGTGAAAATTGTGTTGACTGACATCTGTGGATGCGGAAACCGGTTGGAGGAATCCGATCGGATTCCTCGATATTTATATGTACTATTTGTTGTGTATGCATTGTTTGAACCCAAATTATATTTAAAACCCCATGTGAATATTGATGTTGAACGGAAATTCAACATCTGTTTCGATAAAATCAATAAACGATATCGATTAAGAAGGTGGCATCAGTCGATCATAAAACCGTCGTTTTGTTAAGAAACTGATTTACCGTCAGGCAAATCAATGAAGTTAATTATAGAAATTATATTTTTATGATTAAAGTGAAGTTTTAAATTATAATAGAAGTTCTATTATAAACCAGTATTTTAGAGTTCGTTTTTATAAAGCAAATAAAAACGATTGTTGATATTTAAACAAGTTTATAAAGTAAAAACTATCCGACGATTAAATATTTGGATAATTATATTTAAGATAAATAATTTAGAGATATCATTGGATTAATTAGATTAATCTAATGTTAAGAAGTAATTAAAATCAGTTAACGAATTTACTGATGGAAATAAGTTGATTTAATCAACTGTTATTTGGGAACATGGTTATTAGATTAATTGGTCTTTAATTAATCTAATGAAAACAAGTTAGAAATAAGTTTATCGAAAATAATGAGAGTTAATTACCATTTAAGAAGTTATAGATAAGAACAGGGAAATGGAGAAAGCAAAGAGTTAATGTTTAAATTAAATATTCATAAACCACAGAGATTCCAAAGTAAGAATATGGTGTTGTAAAACCATATTCCAAAATACAACAAGGAAATACGATTTAATAAATATATTAAGTAATAAGGAATTTGAATACAGACTTGTATCGGTTCTAAGGTAAGAACGTTGTCGATCAAGGTCTGAGAGGTAAATAAAATACCCCAACTTGAACGGCTTCGCTATTACCGAGGAACGATATCAGTTAGTAACGGAAAGAGATGTCAAGATTTTTGTAACTGAAAGAGATGTCAAGATTTTGTAATAGAAAGAGATGTCAAGATTTTTGTGACGGAAATAGATGTCAAGATTAGTATAAAAGGAATATGGCGGCGTATGCAAGTCTTAGAACTATAGCAATAAAATAACGCTGTTGATAAGATAAGTGTGACTGTTATGTCAAGATTAGTTATAACAAAGAATATTACAGCGTATGATAAGTTGAACTATAGCAATAAAATAACGCTGTTGATAAGGTAAGTGTGACTGTAATTAGTTATAAGAATATTATAGCGTATGACAAGTTTAGAACTATAGCGACAAATTAACTGCTGTTGATTTGACTTAAGCGTGACTTTTATATATAGCAGCACTTCCTAGGAAATGTAACAGTTTGGTTTGAAATCCAATTATTCTAGAGTAATAAGTAACAACGTTTGTTCAAAGAAATATAAGAAAGAGTTTAGAAAAAGAATTGGGGAATCGTATTAGAAACTGATGAAAACATTTCGATGTTCGAAATGTGATTAGAATTAAACCGTTAGGATTTGTAACTAGAATTCGACGATGTCGAATGTATTAAAAGTAAACTATTTTTAGGGATTATAATCTGATAGAATAATTAACATTTAGTTTTAAAAAAATAAATGTTAATAGGACAGGAGTCAGTATTTAGTTATAAACTTGATATCGATTAGATAAGAAGTTGACTTAGAGACAGAGTTTATAAAGTGGAATAGGAGTGTAAAAGTATGAAAGAGATCTCGGTAAACAAGATAAGGGAGATTATTATGTGAATAAAGAGTTATATGATCAAGGTGTTCAGATTTCTATAATAAGGGATGGTGTTCACATTTCAAAATGAATAATGTTTTAAAAGTAAACGTGGGACCGATTAAAAGGTTAAAATGAAATTGGAAATATTTTCCAATATAATTAGGGTAGTTTATCCAAGTATAGAAATAAAGATTGTGAAAAATGGATCGAACGTTGATAACGTATATTTTCTGGAACATGAGGAAATAAGAACTGGAAATGTTTTCCAAGAAGTGTAAAAATGCTAAAATGGGATTTGAGGAATATCTGGTAAGGTATGGGAACTCGAATAATAAAACGAATGTTAAATAAAGGTGTCCGGGGTTATGTGATGTTAGTTATACATTATAATGGATGTTGTTTCAACTCCGATAGTTAAATAACCGGCTATCGAAGTGTTTTGGCCATCGTTGTCAATACAGAGAGACCGGTTGGATATATTATCTGGAAACCACTCCGTATAGGCATAAGCGCTGCGAATTAGATATGCTGAAGATAATTGAAGACGGAGTTAAATGCAAGGATCGTCCAGTTCCAGAATGATGTTTTTGTTTGTCCAGTCCCAGGACAACTTGTATGGACGAGTGTCTGACAGAGTATTTCCAAAGGTCACGCCGTTGATTTGTACGGATATACCAAGTTGGTGGGGAGAAGGTAACTTCTCTTTATTCTACACCCAGTGTGCATTTGTGTAATCAATGTGTGATTACGGATTTGACGACGTGACATTCAAAGTGAATGGTGATCAGATGTTCTGAAGATAGACGTAGCCTCTAGCCTCACAACCAGGAATGACAGAAGTTGGGCTAGGCAGCATGGCTAGTTGGGTCATCCCCAAGCAGGGTGTATTGTCACCGATATAGAGAAAATTCATATTTATACTTCTTTTCGATTCTGTATCTTCGGATGACGGTTGGATGGCCTACAACCGTGGTGGCAATATATTCGCGACACTCAAGCTAAATGAGTGAGCAGTCATGTGTGGCCGGGTTGCAAGACGTTCTTGTTGAACCCTGAGTGTATCCCCTCTAGAGTACACTATTAAGAAGGTGCTCCCATACCTTGTCTGTTGAAAACCATTCTCCGATAAACGCCCGCGGTTTATGATTTTATACTATATATATGTGGAACGTGAGATGCAAGCGTTCTACTACTTGTATAATTATTTGGTTAGACATTATCATAATACCACTGGGTTTTGATATCAAGAATATTTCGGGTTATAGTAAGGTAAAAACCGTCCATGTTTATGTGTGGGCTAGTCTTACTATTATCTTCTTGTTTTGAAAAGGATTTTCAAAGTAAAACAGTATGGTTAGAATTTACTCACACCAGTCCCATGACTGACCCAGAGTTTATTTTGTTGTTTTCCCTAAACTCTTGGGTGCCCAAATTTGTACGGGCAGTCAAGTGTTTCAGGCTTTGCAGATTCACTTGGAGGAGCTCAAAAGCAGGAAGCTTCACCATTAGTTATGTAGAGTTATTTCCGCTGTGATATGATGTATTGTACTCTGATAATGGTATGTATATACAATACAGTTTTGTATTCAAAGTTATGTTATATAATACATCTTATTTTGTTCCGCTGCGAGTTTCGTGTTACACTGATTCTGTTCAGTTGTGATCTTCTTCTTCTTCTTCTTCTATTCTATTAGTTCTATCTTTTCTTCCTCACCCTCTAAATTCTTCTATTAATGTCCTGGTGTTTTCGATGCTTGAATAGTCAACAGTGTGTTTTTTATGTTGATTTTCTGGGTCGAAAATCCGCGCCTTTACAGAAAGCAAGACGGGGAGCTAGGGACTCTTAGGCAGAGGCTTGGGCTTCGTGGGGTAAGTTTTTAAATAATATTTATTTATTTATTTTTGTAATATATATATATATATATATTATAATTAAAATAGAATTTGTAAAAATAAATATCAGAACATTCTAAGGGTGATAGAGAGGATAGTGTCTAAGGCTTGAGTTTGGAAAATATAGTTTCCTGCTCTCCCTGGCTATCCCTAACTGATCCGACGAATGGGATGATTAATTTAAATTTTAAATTTTAAATTTAATTTGAATTTAAAACAGACTAAGGGCATTTTCGTAATTTTTAACTATAAACTTTAAAAGCTTATAACTTTTTCAAAACAAGTCGGATTTCTACGAAACAAGGACCGTTGGATTCTTATCGAAAAATACTTTAAAATGAGTGGAAGCAGATTTTTGATCCGGATTATAATTTTTAAGTTATAATTAAATGAATATTTTTAAGTATTTTATTTGAAAATTAAATTTAATTAATATTAAAATGGTTTTTCAATTTTAAAAAAAAGTTGGATATGGCTAGAGATGAGAAAGTAGGATTTTTTAGAAGGGCAGGGAAGGTAATTTGGCTAATAACGCAATTAGAAATTAATTAAGATAAAAATAATTTAATTAATTTAATTAAATATATATTCATTTAAATTAGGTAAATATTGTAAATAGCATAACTTTTGCATACTTTAACGAAATTTAACGAAACAGGATCCGTTGGGATCGTATGGACGAGCACTACGCAATGGAACTGACCACAAGTGGATTGGAGCTCGTTTGGATTTATGGTGAAATTTAACATCTGAACCAAATCAATGACCGACTATCGTTATTCAACGATAAACCGTCCAATGTGAGTAAATCTCACTAACTCTGAACACTTTATATTTTTATAAAGTATTTTTAGAACTGATAAATATTGGTTGAATTGCTGAGTGTTGATTGTTTGGTTGAACTGCTAGTCAGATGGTTGAAAATACCGATATAGTTATATATATCGTGAACCGATGTTGATTTTGTTTATCAGAATACCTCATATTGAAATGAAATTGATGTGAATTATATTGTGTAACATCTGTGGATGCAGGGAAACAGGTCGGAGGGATCCAACTGGATTCCTCAACATTTATTTACCGTTTTTCATATATTCTGATATATGATGTGTTATATCATTTATTGTTGAAACCGTGTGTTTGGGTGATGATCAAACCTTTTGATTTGGTATTTTTATACCATAAGTGATACCGAGAAGTGAAAAGGAGATTTTCAAAATATATTTTGAAAATGAATTGTTTATATAAAATCAATAGATTTTATATATAAAAGGAAAAGAATTTCATAGAAGAAAATAAGTATAGAATCAAAGAACTTGAGTAAAGTAAAATATTTGTGAAATCAAATATAAAGGAATATATTTGTGAAATCAGATATAAAGGAGAAATATTTGTAAAAACAAATATAGAGGAGAAATATTTGTAAAACAGATATAAAGGAAAATATTGGTAAACAAAGGAATAAGAAAATATTTGCAAACTGCTTGCAAATAGAATAAATAGAAAAAGGAAATATTTGTAAACTATTTGAAAATAGAATTGGATAGGGAAAAAGTGTAAACCACTTACAAATGGAATTGAAAAGGGAATATTCATTTAATGAATAAAGGAAATTTAAAAGAAATATTTATTTGTTAAATAAATAGAAAGGATAAAAGAAGTATTTATTTGTTAAATAGAAGGAAGTGAAAAGGGAAGAAGTTATTTGTTAAGTAAACAAATAGAAAGGGAATAAATTCAGAGGAGGTATTTCAAAGAAATTATTCCAAATGAATTATTCAAAAGATAAAACTCAAAGGAGTTAATTCAAAAGAGTCAAACCGTTGGAGTTAACCAGTTAGAGTTAAGCCGTTAGAATTAGTTAGTCAGAGTTAACTAGCTAGAGTTAATTAGCTAGAGTTAATCAGTTAGAGTTAACCAATCAGAGGTAACCAGTCAGAGTTAATCAATTAAAATTAAACAGTTGGAGTTAAACTGTTAAAGTCAAACAGTTGGAGTTAAACTGTTAAAGTCAAACAGTTGGAGTTAAACTGTTAAAGTCAAACAGTTGGAGTTAAACTGTTAAATTCAAACCGTTGGAGTTAAACTGTTAGAGTCAAACAGTTGGAGTTAAACTGTTATAGTTAAACCATTGGAGTTAAGCTGTTAGATTTAAACCGTTAAAGTTAAACTTTTAGAGTTAGTTAGTTAGAGTTAACCAGTTAGAGTTAATCAGTTAAAGTAATCGATTAGAGTCAAATCGAATTAGAGTTATTCAAATATAGAAATAAGAGTTAATTGGATATTAGTTATTCAATTTAATTGATCGAATTTAATTATTCGAGACAAAGTTAAACAGACATAATTATTCAAGATAAGTTGCCATTTAGCACGACTGCTAGCGAAATTCGCCAGGCTGCAGATAGCCTACGGCAGTCGGATGTTTCCTGGGGGAATCAGGCGTAACCATTGTGATCGCTGCAAGCAAATGGTGTTAAATCAAATAGTAATTAATCAATAGAAGTTAACTAAGTCGAATTAGTCGAGTATTAGTAAAATAAGTAGAGTTAGTCAAAAAAGGGATTAATCGAATATCACTTATTCGAAGTAGAGATATCGAATATAGTGTGTTCGAGAAGAGTAATCGAATATAGTTCGTTCAAAGGGTGTTAAATCGAATATAGTATTCGAAGGAGAGAATTATCGAATATGGTTTATTCGAAGAGGGATTTTCAAATATAGTTATTCGAAGAAAAGGATTATCGAATATTAGTTATTCGAACAGAGGAATCGAATATAGTTTATTCGAAAGAGAGTTATCGGATAGTGATTATTCGAGAGTGAATTGTACATGGAAATTTGATTATATCGAATCAAGGGAAGTAAGGTTTACTTTCCGTTTTAAATCAAGTTTACTTATTTGTTAATAAAGTAGTTGTTTGTTTATTTATCCAAATTAAGATATGAAAATATATTTAAGTTAACATATTTTATGGTTATAATCAAATAATTTCATAAAGGAAGTGGATTCGTAAATAGAATCCGAGAGTTTCGCAAGGAAGTTTCTTAAAGAGTTAAAGTTGAACTTTGTTTATTTCGAAGTTAGAAATGTCGTTCAGTTAAGGTCTGAGAGGTAATTATACCCCAACTTGATTGACTTCAGTTTTAACTAAGAAGTGGATAAGGTTCGAGAGTGAAAGGAGTTAAGTAGATTTAGTTAAAAGAGCGTAATAATTAGTGATGGCATAGCGATATTTATTTAAACATCTGTTTAAAACCCAATGAAGGAATTTTGGAAATGTTTTCCAAAAGAGAATCAGGAATGTTTTCTGAATATAGAAAACAAGAAATGGAAATATTTTCCATTGTTAATAACGTATATTTTCTAAATATAGTAAATAAGAATTTATGAATATAGGGAAACAAGAACAAGGAAAAGGATAAATTCATGATAATTTGATGATGAATGATGATTCATTGATAGAATTCCCATCTGGAAATAATATCGTTGTTTGCACACAGACATGTTTTCATTTGATAGTTAAATCACCGACTATCAAAGTTTTTGACCATTTTACGTTGTTAACATGGAGAGACCGGTTGGATTATTATCCAGAGAACCACTCCGTATTAGCATAAGCATTGCGAATCAAGTATGCTGAATATATTGAAGACGGAGTTATGCAAGGGCTATCCTGTTTACAGAATAGTGCCTTCGGTTTGTCCAGTCCCAGGACAGACGTGAATGGACGAATGTCCGACAGAGTATATTCAAAGGATCGCGTAAGTTGATCTCTTCAAACGTACTTACGTTTGGTGGCGGAGGAATTCGTTTCTCTTAGCTGTATACCCATGGTATTTTTGGGGAAATCAATTTGTGATTTGGCGGGTATGACGATGTGGCATTCAAAGTAATGGAGGTGTGATCTGTCAAAAGATACGCTATGACCTCAAGCCTCATCAACCAGGAAAGGACAAAAATCGGGCAGGCAGCATGGCTATGTGGGTCGCACCCATTAGGATGTATGATCACCTATCTAGAGAAATTCTTTTTGTTCTTAAATCTATCGATGCTGTCCCTTATCGGGAGACGGTTGCTGATCCCAACCGTTGGTGATATACATTCGATACACTCAAGCGAAATGAGTGGTCGGTCATGTGTGGGCCGGGTTGCAAGATGTTCTTGTTGAACCCAGTGTATTCGCCTCTAGAGATACATGTTCGGAAGGTGGTCCCATACCTTGTCAAGTTGGAATCCAATCTCCAATAAGCGCCCGCGGTTTTAAATTTTATACTATATATGTGGAGCGTGAGATGCAAGCGTTCTACTAGATTTTTAATTACTTGTGATTAGACATTATTATAATATCAGATAATATATGATTTCCAAAGTGTTTTGGGTTATCGTAAGGTAAAAACCGTCCGTGTTTATGTGTGGATTGGTCTTACGATTATCTTTTCTTTCGAAAGGATTTTGAAAGTTAAACCAAATGATTTGAGTTTACTCACACCAGTCCCATGACTGACCCAGAGTTTATTTTGATTTGTTTTCCCTAAACTCTTGGGTGCCCAAATTTGTATGGGCAGTCAAGTAGTCAGGATTTACAGGTATGCTTGAAGAGCTTGGAGCAGGAGGCTTCAAGATTTTTCTAGCTATTGATTATTCCGCTGTGATGAAAGTGTTGTACTCTGATAATGGTATGATATACATATACTACTTTGATTTCAAGATATGTTGTCTATTATATTTTATTCGTTCCGCTGTGAGATTCGTGTTACTCTGATGTTGTTGTGTTCTTCTTCTTCTTCTGTTCTAATTTTCTATCTTATCTATCCTCATCCTCTAATTTCTTTCTTGGACTATCCGGTAATTTCGACTTTTGATTGTTCGATAGGTGTTATATATCGAATAACCAAGGTCGCCTTTTGCCGGGTTGTTACAGTGGTATCAGAGCTGAAGGTTTAGTGATTTACCTTGGCTCTGTGGCGTGACTCAGTAGAGATGGGCGTAGTAATGCCCTAGACTGAGTTTGAGTGTATATATACGAGTGAACGTATTTGTTATTTGATATAAAAGTTGTTTTATATTGTGGAGATTTATTGGTTGAGTTGTTTATGAGTTCTAGTCGATCAGTTTGATCCACTGTATCGATAGGAGTTTATAAACACTTGAATACGATGCGTCGACACGATATGTTTTGAAAAGAGGGTAAATAAAAGAATTTTACCCAAAATATATTTTGATATAAAGAAATATATATTTGAAATTATCATGGTATATTGGATGTGTTGGTTGTGATTATAATCGGATAAGATTATAAAATGTGAAATGGTTATGTAAATAACAAATCAAAATTCATATTAGTGAAATATATGAAATCAGATGAATTAAATCTGAATTTAAGTTCAGGATTGGAATTAAAATTGCTAAAATTTGAATAAGCGTTGTAAATGGAATTAAATTGAATATATGTGAATTTTAAAATCCTGGGAGATTTTAAATTTGTTACAAGCATTGAAAAGGGATATTTTGAAATGAATTTCAAAATGAAAATGTTTAAAAATGGGTTTTGAAAGTGTTATAGTATTGAACTCACTTCGATAGCTGGAAAATAAATTCCGATGTTGATCTGGACATCATCGGTGCTCATTTTCGAGTTTGTAAGTGACGGATTACTACCAAAGATTTTGTTTTTGAATTGTTTTGAGAAACCGAGTTGTTTTGATATTCCAAAGGGATATTTGATTTTTGGAAAAGGCAAAGCCATTTGAAACTCCCAGGTACAGATTATTAAAATAAACACAAATTAAATAGAAATTTGTGAAAGCAAATTTGAAATTGAATTGAAGGCAGTTCAGTGGAAATTGAGTTGAATTGAAATAGAATGGTATCAAGTAGAATTGGACTAGATTAGAGATAATCTGGGATAGAAATGGATGGTCGAGCAAGAAATTTGAGTTGAGATTGGAATTGCAGTTTGATTGAAATTTGGCTTGGTTATAAGCGGATGGTCATGTTGAAGATAAAAGTGATTGGGAGTTTGATTGGGATGATAGTGGTATATGCTAAATTGATAGCAGAATTGAATATCGACAAAAAGGTACACGTATATATTCATATGAGTTTGATGAGATTTATGAACCTGTTGGGCAAGCCACTTGGCTGTTTGATTTTCTTTTGGATTGAAGAAGGCCTAGAGAGGCGAGTTGGAGTTTGAGCTATTGACCAGTACAAAGGAGATGCTGGCGAAATTTTTCAGAAATTTCGAATGTTAGAAAATTTTCAGAATTTTTGAAATTTTCGTTTATAGAAATAAATTAATAAATTAATTAGAATTAATTGGCTTAGTAAAACCGGAGTAAATAAATAATTTTAACCTAGTTATAAAGTTCATTTTTCTACCTTAGCAATTTCGAGGACGAAATTATTTTAAGGGGGGAAGAATGTAACGGCCCAGATTTTTTGACCATTTAGTTATTATTTAAAAATGTTTTTTTTTATTTGTCTGGAAGTTTAAATGGTTTAATTTCAATAATTTTGAATATTTTATTTTATTCCGAAATGGTAGAAATTTAGTGGATCTGCAATATAATGTGAACTGGCAGTATAAAAGGATAAATTTTTAATTTAAAATAGTACGTTTACAAAGGATGTAGTAGCTAACGAACTCGGATTTCGATGAAATCAGTTTCATTAAATCCGAAATGATGAAATTAGGTAACCAACCAAGTTACGTCAAAAATGGCATCCGTATGTGGAAAAGAAAAAAATAAAAGGCCAAAATTTGAACTAAATTTTGACGGTAATTGAAATTTGCTAATGCTAACGGCAAAACTGGAACCTGAGACCTATCCAGGAAAATTCTAAACATAGGACATTAGCTATATATGAAATCTGGGAAAATCCTATAACGGATATAGAAAGTTATTAAGGAAACAAAATTTAAATAAATTATTTGAAAATCTAAACCAACTCCGATTTTTGATTTGAATACGTAGGATTGAAGTACGTTAAAAACCGGACCAGATGGTGGAAGAATTTCTGAAAACCGTTATCGTTTGATACTCCAACATGAGACCGGAAGGTGTTGAAACTAACACGAAATACTATTTTGAATTTGAATTTAAATTATTTGAAAGTTCAAACGAATTCAAAATTTAAATATTTTTATATATTAATGAAGAGCAAGAAAAATTGAACAACATGGTTGAAAAAGATTTTGGATAAGGTATCAATAAGTAAGTCAAATTAACATCCGAATAGGGTTGAGAAAACACACTTTACTATTCATAAATTATTAAATTTATTTATAATTTAATTAATTTAAGGATTAATCCTAGCCATCCATTTTCGACCGTTGGATTCGCGCCACCTCAGCAATCCATGTGACTCCTTCGGCTATAAATAGCCCTCCCCCCCTTTCATTTTAAACTCACTCCTCCTCCTCCTCTTTCAAGCTTTGGCAATGGCAGAAATAATAATAAAATATTAGGAAATAGGGAAAAGGGAAGGAAGGGAGAAAGGAAAGCGAGACGGGGAGCTAGGGACTCTTAGGCAGAGGCTTGGGCTTCGTGGGGTAAGTTTTTAAATAATATTTATTTATTTATTTATTTTTGTAATATATATATATATATATTATAATTAAAATAGAATTTGTAAAAATAAATATCAGAACATTCTAAGGGTGACAGAGAGGATAGTGTCTAACGCTTGAGTTTGGAAAATATAGTTTCCTGCTCTCCCTGGCTATCCCTAACTGATCCGACGAATGGGATGATTAATTTAAATTTTAAATTTTAAATTTAATTTGAATTTAATTTGAATTTAAAACAGACCAAGGGCATTTTCGTAATTTTTAACTATAAACTTTAAAAGCTTATAACTTTTTCAAAACAAGTCGGATTTCCACGAAACAAGGACCGTTGGATTCTTATCGAAAAATACTTTAAAATGAGTGGAAGCAGATTTTTGATCCGGATTATAATTTTTAAGTTATAATTAAATGAATATTTTTAAGTATTTTATTTGAAAATTAAATTTAATTAATATTAAAATGGTTTTTCAATTTTAAAAAAAAATTGGATATGGCTAGAGATGAGAAAGTAGGATTTTTTAGAAGGGCAGGGAAGGTAATTTGGCTAATAACGCAATTAGAAATTAATTAAGATAAAAATAATTTAATTAATTTAATTAAATATATATTCATTTAAATTAGGTAAATATTGTAAATAGCATAACTTTTGCATACTTTAACAAAATTTAACGAAACAGGATCCGTTGGGATCGTATGGACGAGCACTACGCAATGGAACTGACCACAAGTGGATTGGAGCTCGTTTGGATTTATGGTGAAATTTAACATCTGAACCAAATCAATGACCGACTATCGTTATTCAACGATAAACCGTCCAATGTGAGTAAATCTCACTAACTCTGAACACTTTACATTTTTATAAAGTATTTTTAGAACTGATAAATATTGGTTGAATTGCTGAGTGTTGATTGTTTGGTTGAACTGCTAGTCAGTTGGTTGAAAATACCGATATAGTTATATATATCGTTAACCGATGTTGATTTTGTTTATCAGAATACCTCATATTGAAATGAAATTGATGTGAATTATATTGTGTAACATCTGTGGATGCAGGGAAACAGGTCGGAGGGATCCAACTGGATTCCTCAACATTTATTTACGGTTTTTCATATATTCTGATATATGATGTGTTATATCATTTATTGTTGAAACCGTGTGTTTGGGTGATGATCAAACCTTTTGATTTGGTATTTTTATACCATAAGTGATACCGAGATGTGAAAAGGAGATTTTCAAAATATATTTTGAAAATGAATTGTTTATATAAAATCAATAGATTTTATATATAAAAGGAAAAGAATTTCATAGAAGAAAATAAGTATAGAATCAAAGAACTTGAGTAAAGTAAAATATTTGTGAAATCAAATATAAAGGAATATATTTGTGAAATCAAATATAAAGGAGAAATATTTGTAAAAACAAATATAGAGGAGAAATATTTGTAAAACATATATAAAGGAAAATATTGGTAAACAAAGGAATAAGAAAATATTTGCAAACTGCTTGCAAATAGAATAAATAGAAAAAGGAAATATTTGTAAACTATTTGAAAATAGAATTGGATAGGGAAAAAGTGTAAACCACTTACAAATGGAATTGAAAAGGGAATATTCATTTAATGAGTAAAGGAAATTTAAAAGAAATATTTATTTGTTAAATAAATAGAAATGATAAAAGAAGTATTTATTTGTTAAATAGAAGGAAGTGAAAAGGGAAGAAGTTGTTTGTTAAGTAAACAAATAGAAAGGGAATAAATTCAGAGGAGGTATTTCAAAGAAATTATTCCAAATGAATTATTCAAATGATAAAACTCAAAGGAGTTAATTCAAAAGAGTTAAACCGTTGGAGTTAACCAGTTAGAGTTAAGCCGTTAGAATTAGTTAGTCAGAGTTAACTAGCTAGAGTTAACTAGCTAGAGTTAATTAGCTAGAGTTAATCAGTTAGAGTTAACCAATCAGAGGTAACCAGTCAGAGTTAATCAATTAAAGTTAAACAGTTGGAGTTAAACTGTTAAAGTCAAACAGTTGGAGTTAAACTGTTAAAGTCAAACAGTTGGAGTTAAACTGTTAAAGTCAAACAGTTGGAGTTAAACTGTTAAAGTCAAACCGTTGGAGTTAAACTGTTAGAGTCAAACAGTTGGAGTTAAACTGTTATAGTTAAACCATTGGAGTTAAGCTGTTAGATTTAAACCGTTAAAGTCAAACTTTTAGAGTTAGTTAGTTAGAGTTAACCAGTTAGAGTTAATCAGTTAAAGTAATCGATTAGAGTCAAATCGAACTAGAGTTATTCAAATATAGAAATAAGAGTTAATTGGATATTAGTTATTCAATTTGAATTGATCGAATTTAATTATTCAAGATAAAGTTAAACAGACATAATTATTCAAGATAAGTTGCTATTTAGCACGACTGCTAGCGAAATTCGCAAGGCTGCAGATAGCCTACGGCGGTCGGATGTTTCCTGGGGGAATCAGGTGTAACCATTGTGATCGCTGCAAGCAAATGGTGTTAAATCAAATAGTAATTAATCAATAGAAGTTAACTAAGTCGAATTAGTCGAGTATTAGTAAAATAAGTAGAGTTAGTCAAAAAAGGGATTAATCGAATATCACTTATTCGAAGTAGAATTATCGAATATAGTGTGTTCGAGAAGAGTAATCGAATATAGTTCGTTCAAAGTGTGTTAAATCGAATATAGTATTCGAAGGAGAGAATTATCGAATATGGTTTATTCGAAGAGGGATTTTCAAATATAGTTATTCGAAGAAAAGGATTATCGAATATTAGTTATTCGAATAGAGGAATCGAATATAGTTTATTCGAAAGAGAGTTATCGGATAGTGATTATTCGAGAGTGAATTGTACATGGAAATTCGATTATATCGAGTCAAGGGAAGTAAGGTTTACTTTCCGTTTCAAATCAAGTTTACTTATTTGTTAATAAAGTAGTTGTTTGTTTATTTATCCAAATTAAGATATGAAAATATATTTAAGTTAACATATTTTATGGTTATAATCAAATAATTTCATAAAGGAAGTGGATTCGTAAATAGAATCCGAGAGTTTCGCAAGGAAGTTTCTTAAAGAGTTAAAGTTGAACTTTGTTTATTTCGAAGTTAGAAATGTCGTTCAGTTAAGGTCTGAGAGGTAATTATACCCCAACTTGATTGACTTCAGTTTTAACTAAGAAGTGGATAAGGTTCGAGAGTGAAAGGGGTTAAGTAGATTTAGTTAAAAGAGCGTAATAATTAGTGATGGCATAGCGATATTTATTTAAACATCTGTTTAAAACCCAATGAAGGAATTTTGGAAATGTTTTCCAAAAGAGAATCAGGAATGTTTTCTGAATATAGAAAACAAGAAATGGAAATATTTTCCATTGTTAATAACGTATATTTTCTAAATATAGTAAATAAGAATTTATGAATATAGGGAAACAAGAACAAGGAAAAGGATAAATTCATGATAATTTGATGATGAATGATGATTCATTGATAGAATTCCCATCTGGAAATAATATCGTTGTTTGCACACAGACATGTTTTCATTTGATAGTTAAATCACCGACTATCAAAGTTTTTGACCATTTTACGTTGTTAATATGGAGAGACCGGTTGGATTATTATCCAGAGAACCACTCCGTATTAGCATAAGCATTGCGAATCAAGTATGCTGAATATATTGAAGACGGAGTTATGCAAGGGCTATCCTGTTTACAGAATAGTGCCTTCGGTTTGTCCAGTCCCAGGACAGACGTGAATGGACGAATTTCTGACAGAGTATATTCAAAGGATCGCGTAAGTTGATCTCTTCAAACGTACTTACGTTTGGTGGCGGAGGAATTCGTTTCTCTTAGCTGTATACCCGTGGTATTTTTGGGGAAATCAATTTGTGATTTGGCGGGTATGACGATGTGGCATTCAAAGTAATGGAGGTGTGATCTGTCAAAAGATACGCTATGACCTCAAGCCTCATCAACCAGGAAAGGACAAAAATCGGGCAGGCAGCATGGCTATGTGGGTCGCACCCATTAGGATGTATGATCACCTATCTAGAGAAATTCTTTTTGTTCTTAAATCTATCGATGCTGTCCCTTATCGGGAGACGGTTGCTGATCCCAACCGTTGGTGATATACATTCGATACACTCAAGCGAAATGAGTGGTCGGTCATGTGTGGGCCGGGTTGCAAGATGTTCTTGTTGAACCCAGTGTATTTGCCTCTAGAGATACACGTTCGGAAGGTGGTCCCATACCTTGTCAAGTTGGAATCCAATCTCCAATAAGCGCCCGCGGTTTTTAATTATATACTATATATGTGGAGCGTGAGATGCAAGCGTTCTACTAGATTTTTAATTACTTGTGATTAGACATTATTATAATATCAGATAATATATGATTTCCAAAGTGTTTTGGGTTATCGTAAGGTAAAAACCGTCCGTGTTTATGTGTGGATTGGTCTTACGATTATCTTTTCTTTCGAAAGGATTTTGAAAGTTAAACCAAATGATTTGAGTTTACTCACACCAGTCCCATGACTGACCCAGAGTTTATTTTGTTTTGTTTTCCCTAAACTCTTGGGTGCCCAAATTTGTATGGGCCGTCAAGTAGTCAGGATTTACAGGTATGCTTGAAGAGCTTGGAGCAGGAGGCTTCAAGATTTTTCTAGCTATTGATTATTCCGCTGTGATGAAAGTGTTGTACTCTGATAATGGTATGATATACATATACTACTTTGATTTCAAGATATGTTGTCTATTATATTTTATTCGTTCCGCTGTGAGATTCGTGTTACTCTGATGTTGTTGTGTTCTTCTTCTTCTTCTGTTCTAATTTTCTATCTTATCTATCCTCATCCTCTAATTTCTTTCTTGGACTATCCGGTAATTTCGTCTTTTGATTGTTCGATAGGTGTTATATATCGAATAACCAAGGTCGCCTTTTGCCGGGTTGTTACACTAGCGAATTTGAAAATTTGAAAATTTCATAGCGGAAATAAAAAGTTATGTCCAGTTGAAAATTCAGAATAGTCGCTATGGAAATATAATCCTTAAAAATAGCGATTTTGCAAACAACCTCCGTTTTCGATGAGACCACTTTTGTTGGATCTGGAATGTCAAATTATTGATAGATTCCAATTTTCATAATTTTTGGAATCAATATGTGGTGAATTTAAAGGCGTTTGGTAATTTCAGTTTGAATTTAATTGACTGGAAAATGATCATTTTTCAAACGGTCTCCAAATTCGACAAAATTAATTTTGTTAAAACTGTATCATCTAAATATAGCCAGATTTATTTTTCTGGAATTTTCGGAGTCAGTATGCGGCCCCGGTAAATTAATATGTGCGTTCAAATTAAATATATATTAATTTATGTTTTAATTTTGATGGGAACTGATCGTAACAGTCGAATTAGCTTACGGGACATATCCCATTATGTTCGGAATGAGGGTAATTAGCTAGGGGCGAAAGTCATTGGGTTTCGTTTGGAGTTCGAATAAAAAGTCAACTTTTAAAAAGAAAAATAAAATAAAATATTAATTAAAATATTAATTAAAATATTAATTAGATATATATATATATATACACCACTCCGTTTTCTCAACCCTAATTTCTAAAAATTTAAATCCCGCAGTTGTTCCCAAACCATCCTTTCCCAAATCGAGCGACACTCTCCTCCCTCCTCCGCCTACGCGTAACCGACGCGCCTCCTGACCACTACCCGCCGCCGCAACCACCCACAAACCACCGCCTCCCTCTCCGACGCCCCCCTTCGATGCTCCGCCATCCCCCACCCCTGAAACCCTCTATGAGTTTTTTTTTATTTACTTTATTTATTCTAGGTAATTAGCTTAGGAAAAAAATTAGTTTTTATACGTTATGGCATGACTTATAAAATTGGATTTTAATACGTATAATAGTGAATTAGAATTTTTATATGTATAAACTTACTAACAAAAAGATTTGATTTTTGAAAACAAAAAGATTTGATTTTTGAAAAAAAAAAATTGATTTTTGAAAACAAAAAGATTTGATTTTTGAAAACAAAACGATTTGACTTTTATAAATAAAAAATTCGATTTTTGAAAATAAAAAGATGTTGTTTATATAAAAAGATATGATTTTTGTTTACAGAAAAGATTAGATTTTTCATTATGGAAAAATATGATTTTCATATATGTAAAGGCGTGATAAAAATATGATTTTTATAATGCAAATATCGGTATAAAAATATGATTTTTATATAAGAAGTAGCGATATAAAAATATGATTTTTGTATATATAGTAGCGAATAAAAATGTGATTTTTAAATATGAACCATTATTAAAAATATGAATTTTAAAATAAATTTCGTGACATAGATTGCGATGGAACTGTCCGGAAACAAATCCAAATCCAGACAGTTCAGAACTTCAGAGATAAAACTGGAGGAGTGGAACCCACGATGAGAACTTCTCACTTTAATTTTATTTTCTAGTTAAAATATATTCTAGGATGCAGACGGTTCTTAGCAGCACTTGACACCAGTCGTCTACAGACCATGGACGACTTGTTTGATTTGATTATGTTATAGAATTTGATTGTGATTGTGATGTGGAATGGAATGGAATATAAATATTCATGTGTTGAATAAAGTGTTAGAACAATAAAAATATCATTTTTATTGTATGAATAAATGAAGTAAAATACTTACTGAAATAAAATAAATGTTCATTTATAAATGGGACGATTTTTTTATGTACACCCATTTGACTGATATTGATTGGGACGATATATTTTACACATCGCCCAACTACACAAATAAAATCTTTGTATGTTGATTGGAACCCCACACGGGTATTGGGATGATATTTGACGTACACTAATCCCAATTGTTTAGTTGTATGTTAATTGATTGGTTGACAGACTGTTGTAAGCATTAAATATTTATATTTAATGCTTATGCAGTGTAGAATGCACTCTGGATGATGGCTGATTGTTTATCATTGTTGTCCTATACATGTGTTGTATGAAATCCATATAAAAAACATTATATGCTAATTGAATGCGTCTGATTCCAGTTCAGAAAGAAAGAATATTTTAAAATAACGAATATTTTAAAATAATATTCAATAAAAGATCAAAAATCTGATTTTGATGTCCGATTTAGGGTGGATATGATTATATTTAAATATATAAAGCCGTTGTAACAACCCAGATTTTTGAATAGTTTATTTTAAATATTGATTTGATAAAATAAATGAATTTTTATATTTAGTTATCGATTTCAATTTAGCGAATATATTAAATTATCGTAATACGAAATATATTGAAATCGAAGTTAAAAACTGAATCAAAACAATCCAGACGATCCGTATTAATTGTATTTGAACATAGACGATAATAAAAATATTTTTTTTCAGAGAATTTATTTGTTTCTGAATTTTAATTATATTATATTAATTTAATATAGTATACACGTTCAAATTAAATTTCAGAATATATACTGTTCAATTCAGATTAACGTTATTACATTGGAACGACGGTCGGTACGCTAAAATAGCAGTTCACGATTTTTAATTGTGAACCCCGAGATATTTATAATGGTATAAGATCGAAGTTGAATTGAAAATCAAATCGATATCTATTTAAAAAGAGTTAAAATTTTCTTTATTTCAAATCGCATTAAATAGAAATCAAATCGGAATTTTTTTTAATTGAGCTACCCTACTGATCCTTATCAGTGAAGTATTCATCTATATAAAACGCGACACCCGCTTTATAATCTCCTCATTTCATTCTGGAAAAAAAAATCAAGTCTTCACTTTCTCTCTTTTTGAATTCATTTCCATTCAAAACATATATAGATCAAAGCTGAATCCCTATTCGTTAAATAAAATTAGTTCGACAGAGCCAGAAGAAAGAATTGAACGCCAAGCTTCAAAGGGAATTCGGAATTAGAAATAGCGATATTTGCTAGATCCCGACACCCTTATGGAGGCGCTCGTGGATTAAAAAGGGGATTCAAAGATGTTATTTTTGTTGCCTGTTAGTGAGCTGAAATCGCGAGGAAGAGGGGAGATACGAGTTGTGTATTGGGTTGTGGAGGTTGAAGAGAAGGTAGTAGTAGTATCGCGGTATGATGGAGGGTGCGAAGTTTAGATGGTGGCAGGTGTTCGAGTGGGAATCGCATCCAAAAAGGGAGGCGTGAGGATGAACAAGGATTGAGATGAGGAACAGTGTGAAGAACAAAATCGCGTTGATTAGAGGAGACGAGTTAAATCTCGTGGGATGGTCTGCTAATGATTGGCTTACTGTCGGGTTCAGGAAATGGTTTTACTGGTGGGAACGTGAAGTGTTGTTGTTCTGATAAGATTGGATTTTATTTTATGTGGTGGCGAGAGGATTCAGTAGTTCGAAGTTTATGGAGTATGAACTTGGTGATTAGGAGTCCGTGACAAATGGGATTTATTGTTTGGTTATTTCGCTCAGTAGTTTGGAAATCGATTTGTTTGGCTAGGCAAAAATGTTGCGAAGTGGGATAGTTCGATTGAAGATGGAATTGGGCATTCCTGGAATCACGAGTTACAAACCTGGGGTGGGCAGAACAAAAAAGAAATTTAGATGGTGATGAGAGTGCGAGTGGAGAAGACGGGATCTGTGTGATGTTCGGAAATGGATTAAGGTAATTTACTAATTTGATTCGGTAATTAAAAATATATATTGACATTTTGAATTATTAAAATGGTACCAAGTTTACAATGCGTATATATATATATATGAAGTCATGCTAACAAAGTAATATAATATTAAGGTATACTTTTTACTGGAAATTTGAAAAATACACAGCATAAATAATTTATATACGATTGTAGTTAATTTAAATTAATAATCTTTTAATCATCGGATAAAATAAATATTGTAGGAATAAATTCATTAAAGACAATTCGAGATGATTTGTGGCTGAGACGAGTTGGAATCAAATTAGATATTTGGCAAAGGAAAATCACGGTGAGTAAATCTCACTCCAATTTTATTTAGAATATCAGTTAAAAATAATTGTTGGTTGGTTATTTGCATGCATTGAAATATTAGTTATTTAGGATTGGTTGTTGTGGTTATTATGTATATATTGGTGGTTGGATTCCCGCAGTACCATTAGAGGATGCCCGCAGTATCGTTAGCGGATGACCCTATACGCTTCACGCTATGATAGTGGATGACCTTCATACCGTGATATCCTGCCTCGAAGCAAGATGTGTATTATTTATGTTGACTAACGTCTGTGGATGCATGAAAACAAGTTGGAGGGATCCAACTGGATTCTTCAAAAATATTATTACTTGTTTCTTTCACATACATTGTCATATATGATGTGTTAGAAAACCTGTGATAGATGAGCGGATGTTTAAATATCACTGGGGCCTGAAGATATATAAAAGTATTGTGAAAGGGAATTTTAAATTTAAAAGGGAAATCTATTTTTCTAAAATAGATTTTGAAATTGGAATGGGTTAAGAAATTTACAAACGATGTTTATAAATTAAATAATGCAGGGAATTGAAGTTGAATTCATAAACGTGTTTATAAATGAATAGGGAAAAATGATCATTTAGATAATTTGAGAAATGTAAGTACAAGTATGTTTTTTTTAAAAAAGGGATATTTATTTTTTTCAAAGGAGAAAGGTGGAAAATTATCATTGGGTAATTTAAATATTTATATTCAAATGGGAATTTAAAATGAGGATTGGGAATTGTGTTAAAAAGGGAAACTAGGAAATTTATTCTGATATTCAGAATATAAATTGGATTAAAATAAATCCATATTGATTTATGATGTGAATTCGATTAGATCAAATTTATTTAGATAAATATTTTCAAAAATATATTAGGATTATATTAAATAAAAGCTTAAATTTAAATATAGAAATAAATTCACTATTATATATATATGTATAAGTAAAATCAATAAAATATTCCTGAATAGGAATTGGATTTCAAATGGAATTTGAAATGGAAAACTTGTTTTAATTTATAAAACAAGGAAATTGGATTTACAAACGATGTTATAAATCTAGTGAAATAAATTATCATTAGATATGTTTTGAAGTTTAAATTCAAGTAAGAATTTAAAAAGTGAAATTGGAAAATGTGTTGAAAATGGAATGATTGATTATATTCCGGAGTTTGGGATATAAACTGAATTAAGAAAAATCCAATGGGTTTATAATTTAAATTCACTTATTTCGAATTTTATAAAACAATTTGTTTCAAAGGAAATTGAAGTTCGGTATAGAAAATTGAGTTATAAATAAACTTATAACCGAGTAATGAAAAATCGTCGACTAGAGATTAATCAAAAATGTTAAGTTGAATTTGGAAACTGGATTTATATATATTAAAATATATATTAAAATATATATTAAAATGGAGTTGAAATTTAAATAAACGAAGTTTAAATGTTTATATATATAAATATAATTAAAACGAACTCGCCGCAGCATGGTAGTTCATATATTGGCGATTTGAACTTCAATTGAGTATATAGAACTCAAATTAAGTCGAAATTCTTTGAAACAAGAACCATCAGGACCAATTAGATAATAGTTTTCTAATGGAAGAGAAAAATATGGATTTCGTCGAATAGATTTTGAGTTATGACAAATCAAATTTTCAGAAAAACAGCGCCAGAACCATTATAAAGCCATAATGGTTTATTTAAATAAATAAGAGGATTTTAAGGAAATAAAATCCAAATTGCCATCAGAAAAGTCCAGACTGGAGATATAAAATAAATATGAACTCCAATGAAGTAAGTGAAATAATTTTTGAAACAAAATCAATTATTTATTTTTGAATAGAATTAACTAAGTGGAAGAATAATTTGTTAATTGAATTTTAGATCGAGATATTTCTTTTGATAAGTAAATGAGACTTGTGAATTTCATATTCGAAATCGAATATGAAAGCTGAAATGAAAATGGGATTCAATTGATTTATAAGAAAACTAAAATACATACGAACATGATATGTTCAAATAACAAGTGAATAGACTAAGAAGCTAATTAAAGAATAAATGGGCAAAACTGAATTCAAATGATTGAATTGAGTTGAATTGAAAACAGGTGAACATGTGTTAAATCGGTATGGAATGAAGTTTATAAATTTAATGCTCGACAATAAGGTACATGTTTAAATTCCATATGAGGCTTTATGCGCCGAGTCGGCAAGCCACTTGGCCTTTTGATTTTCTTTTTGAATGGAAAGGGCCTAGAGAGGCGAGTTGAGGTTTGAACTGCTGACCGGTACAAAGGAGGTTATGGCAAATTTTTCCGGAAATTTAAGGAGTTAGAATATTTTTAAGAAAATTTGATAGTTAGAAATCAATGTATCAATATGTGTAGAACTCAATAAGGAAATAAACTTAAAAATAGAATATTATAAACAAAAAGGAAACCTATAATTAAATCTGGTAAAAATAGAAAGAGAAATGTATATACGTTTTAGAAATCGAAAATTGGTTTAATATGGTGTTGATTATTAGAGTTAGCAGTCTTGTCTGTTTTGAAGTTAACAATATTTTCAACCAAGGTCTGAGAGGTAATTATTCCCTAACTCGATTGATTTCATTATTAGCTGATAAATAGCAAGATTCAGTCTCGAAGAGAAATGTTTAAAGAAATTTAATCGAATGAAGTATTTTGGGTTGTTGTAACGATGTTTTACATAACATTCATTTTAACCCAAGTAAGTGGAATTTTAGAAATATAAAAATAAATATTTCCTAAGTATAGAAATGAATGGTCGTGAAACGGAGAAGTAATTGGAATATTTCCCAATTATTTAATAAAGGATATTTTCTAAGTATAGAAAATAAAAGATGGCGAAATACGGAAATGTTTTCCAAATAGCGTAAGAGACCAAGACGATTACTGAAAATATTTGCTTAACAAATACTGATAGGGAAATGAAGAAGTGAATAATTAATGAAATATTAATTAACAGGCCCAGTGATTGATTGATGTTATGGATGAATGTTTGTTTGTTTTTTTTCGATAGTTAAATAATCGACTATCGAAGTATTTGCCAATATCGTTGTTAATATGGAGAGACCGGTTGGATTATTATCCGAGAACCACTCCGTATTGGTAGTAGCGTTGCGAATCAATTATATGAAGATAATCGAAGATGAAGTAAAGTGCAAGGACATTTTCTATTAATGGAAATTGTGCCTTCGGTTTTGTTTAAACCCAGAACGAAGTGTATAGATGAATGTCTGACAGAGTATTTCCAATGATCGCATATGTTGGTCTGTATAGATATGTATAGTGGCGGAGAATTTATTCTCTTAGCATAATATCCAGAATATATTTGTGCTAATCAATTAGTGATTAACGAATCTGATAATGTGGCATTCAAAGTGATTGTGCTATCAATGAATGATAAGAAATCGTAGCCTCAGGCCTCAACAACCCGGAAATGACAAAAATCGGGCAGGCAGCAAGGCTATGTGGGTCGCTCCCATTAGGGTGTATAATCATCTATCTAGAGAAATTCCTTTTACTTTTTTAATCTATCGATGCTGTCTCTTTTCAGGAAACGGTTGCTGATCCCAACCGTTGGTGATATACATTCGATACACTCAAGCAAAATGAGTGGTCGGTCATGTGTTGGCCGGGTTGCAAGATGTTCTTGTTGAACCCTGTGTATTCCCCTCTAGAGATACACTATCAGAAGGTGGTTCCATACCTTGTCATGTTGGAAATCCAATCTCCAATAAGCGCCTTGCGGTTTTTGGTTTTATATTATATATGGAGCGTGAGATGCAAGCGTTCCGCTAGATTCTATTTATTTGAGGTAGATATTATTATAATATCACTAGATTTGATATCTAAAACATTTTGGGTTATCGTAAGGTAAAAACCATCCGTGTTTATGTGTGGATCGGTCTTACGATTATCATTTCTTTCAAAAGGATTTTTAAAGTTAAACAAATGATTAGAGTTTACTCGCACCAGTCCCATAACTGACCCAGAGTTTATTTTGTTTTTTGTTTTCCCTAAACTCTTGGGTGCCCAAATTTGTACGGGCAGTCAAATAGTCTGGATTTTTCAGATTCACTTGGAAGAGCTGGAAGCAGGAGGCCTCACTAGTTAGCTACAGACTATCATATTTCCACTGTGTACTATGTGTATGTGGAAACAGGTGTTTATAACTTTTCCAGGAATAACTGTTGTGCTCTGATAATGGTATGTATAAACAGTTACTGATTTGTATTTCAAAAGTTATGTTATTTAATATATTTTAGTCATTCCGCTGTGAAATATGTGTTCTTCATTTTTCTTCTATTTTAATATTTCTTTCCTTCTATTTCTCATCCTCTAACTTCTTTCTAATAATGATTCGTATTTCTGTGCAATCTGGGTTGGACCACTACAAGAAAAACCGAGATTAGCGACAGATTTTTAGCTGCGGAAAATTCCATCGCTAATTAGCGGCGGATTTCCGTGGGCTTTGTAAGAGAAAATATTTTGGAGTTTATATGTCATCTTATTATAAAGTATTACCGTCGAATACTAATTCTGTCACTAAATCAATGGAAATTGCAGCTCTTTACCGTCATATAATATTTGACGCTAAATTCCGTTGCTAATAGAGTCGGATTACCGTCGACATAATTTTGAAGCTATTTTCCTGTAGTTTTCCAAGAGATTTGAAACGAACTTTTATAACTTTTATTTATTAATTGTTTTAAATTTGTGTTATTACTTAGTAATTAATTAGTAAATTTAAATTTCAAATAATTAATGTTAATAATACATTAGTAATTAATAATAAATATTAGAAGTAAATAAAATTCAATAGTTAATGCTGATTTTTTTATAAAAAAATTAATGCTGATTAATTATTAATTACTATATAATATAAATAAGAGGTAATAGTAATTAATAAAATACATTGTTGTTCGATGTTTATTAAATTTGTTTTGATAATCGATGATTATTTAATAGTCTTTAATACGAATAATTAAATTAATAACAAGAAATTATTAATACATATTTGCTTTTAAGAAATTGATTGGTACGTATTATTTGATAAATAATTAGTAATTAAGAAAAAAATGGTCAAAGTTTAAAAAATAAGAAGTTAAATATATATTAAAGAATTTCGAAATTCAAAAAATTCATGTTAATAATTAATGTTAAAAATACACTTACATGATGTAGTTAAATTTTACATAATTAATGTTAATAATACACTTACATGATGTAGTTAAATTTTAAACCTTGCAAACTTTTTGGTGTTATAAGTTTATTATATTCACATTATTTATGAAACAATAAATAGGTATTTATAGTTTCTACTGTGTTAACAAGATTTCTTCATTTACATCATTTACAAAATAGTAAGTGTTGACAATAAAGTTTTGTAAAATATTCAAAATTTGAAATTTTATAAATATTAAAGGGTTCCGAAATTCAAAGAATACAAACATTACCATACTAATTATTATTTCCATCATTTACAAGCTTTCACATGTAATTATCTTCTCTCACACATAGTAAGTGCTGAATATGTTTTCAGTTATGTTGAATTAGTTAATAATTACACATTGAACGTTATGTATTTTTAAAAAACTGATCATTTTTGTTGAACATATCTTTAATAATAGATGGTCCCGAGTTGGTTTTTGCTATAATAATCTTCGTACACTTCAAAACCGGCGTTTCTCTTCCACTTCACCAACTCCTCTCTCACCAGCTTCGCTCCTTAACCCAAATACGTCTACTTCTTCTAAAAGTCATGGAACACCTAATGCAAACAATATTTAATAATTAAAACGAGTATTTATTATAATACTTTATAATCATATTGTTGTTCAATATGAATTGTTTAATATTTCATAATTAAAATTTTAATATTTTAAATTTATTTTAAATTTTTTTTGAAATTTTCATCAAATACAAAAATAAAAAGCTGTTTGTTAAGTAAAAAATTTAGAAAATTTAAAATTTCAAAATAAATAATAATAATAACTTATTATTTATACCTTATGTTTGATAATTTATAATTAACTTTTAGTAATTTATATCTAATGATTAGTGTTAGTTATATGATAATTAATAATTAATGAATATAGTAAACATAAATGGTTGATCCTAGCGTATGCAAATAATAAACATTTTAATGTTTAATAATTGATGTTAGTTATATGATAATATATAATTACTATATATATATATATATAATAATTTTTCAAATATATATATATATATATATAATACTAAACATTTCATAGTTGATACTGCACCATAACGAAGAAGCAACGAGTAATAATAAATGAACTACTATAAAGTCACACTGATCCACATCTTTATATAGTCACAATTTTAAACCGTCAGATCCAAACAATCAACGTTGTACAAGTCTCCACCTCATCAATCTTCTTCGCTGTCTCCCAACCAATAAACCTCCAAATCCCTAACTCCTATCATTACACCCTTCGCTCCATCGTTTAGTTACTAAGCCAAAACTTTTTCCAGATCTAAAAACCCTAAAATTAAAATACCAAGCTCTGCTCCCTAATCCGACTTCATCACTGACTTCAGCAACCATGACTTCGTCAATCCGACTTCGTCACTGACTTTGGCAACCACAGCAGCTTCTACTCGGCAAGGGGCGACCGGCGACACCTGTTCAGCAACGACAAGGGGAGATCGACGACAGGCTTTAGCGAGACAAAGGGACAGGTGCGAACTGCGAAGCTTTGAATTTGTAAGTTCAATTCGATTTCGATTTCCTCCCTCAACATTGATTTGTAAGTTCAATTAACACGATATATGCTAGTGTTGATGATTCGCTGCGTTATAACCCCGAACTAAGTGAAAAAAATATTCTCTGCCCACAAAGAACTCTGGAGAATGAAGTGATGATAAAATGATATTGTTGCTGCTTCACATATTTTTGATCCGTTCTTAATTTCCTGTCTGTTGCTTCATTAATCCGAAAGAATAAAATTATCTAAATGATTAGTGAGATTGATAATCTTTTTATCACCTAGGTATTTGTACGATATTTCGGTTGCTTTGGCTATATGTATGTATAAAAGTAAAGTGACATTTACCAACTGCAAAAATGGGACTTCATTAGTTTATATGGATTTCACTCATGGATTGGTTAGTCTTGCTGTTGTCAGCTTTTGTTATAGCATTTTTTTATCTCATTTGTATGATAATATTTGTTAACATATCACGATTGGTTCTATACTTGGTAATACAGGGGGTTGACAGTGAAAATGTAGAGATGCCTTAATAATATGTGAATACTTTTTAACAATTTTATCTTGCATTTTTTTTCCATTTGACATGTACATGTCTTCATTATACACATAAACATCCGAAACATACAAGATTGTATGTTGCTAATATGAAATGCGAGTACTAAACAGGAAGTTTCATGTGATTTTACATGCTAATACAATTGGTTGACATACCAGACTAAGAGTTTTAAAGTCCATGTACAAAAGCATATAACTATAACAGGAGTAAGTCAACAGTTTACTTCCTTTTTTTTTCTTTGCTAATGCGTGTGAAAATTTGTTAATTCATTTTATCTACTCAAGCTCATAGTTTAGTTGGCATAAATTAGGAGGAAGCATCACCTTTTATCACAGCTCAAAACTCAAAATATAGTGTCTTATGTCAAATTACTTTTGGATGCTATACAATTTCATTCTGTACATTTTATGGTTAATAATGGCTTCAATTTTGGTATCAGTCATGTCTTTTCCCTAAAATCTAGATGTTTATTTGCTAAAAGATTGCTAAAACTTTTTTTTAAGTTTACTCAGTTATTTAATCAGCGGTTCCCCTTTAGAACATGATCACTATTGATTTCTTTCCATCGCAGTGGCTAAATTGACCTATAATTAGAAAATCTTATCTTATAGTTGTGTTACGTTGGATCCAGGATTTTTATTTTGCGGTATTTGTAGTTAAAGAAGCCGAGAATCTACCTTTTACATACAAAAAGTGAGAGATCAATGTTACATCTTCTCATAGTGAAGACATTGAAGACCCCATTTCCGTCATGGGTAAGGGTAATGTTTAATGGTAGAATAATCTTCGAGGAAGTTGGATTCAAAGTATATTAATTAGGGACCGCAGGATCATAATCAACGTGGCATTGAACTGAAAGGAAATTAGTTATTGATTGTAATGAAATGGGTGATGCTAAACAGAGATAATGGTCAGTCACAGAAGTAGTTTAATGAAAGAGGTTTGAAAGTTGTAAGATTTGTTGAAAATGATGTGGATATTGAAATTTTTGGTTGCTAAAATGGTGGAGATCACCAATTATATTGAGGCTACAGAAGATTGCTACATAGGAGATTCATGCTGATAAAATATTAATATGTTCATTTGAGATATTAGTGTTCTACATGCATGGGAAAAGGACAGCGCCTGTTTTAGGATGAGGTTGAGCATGCTTCAGCACAAATAGTGCAACTCATGCATTTTCAATAGAAGTGTATGCTGATTCGGAGTTCCTGCAAGGTAAGATTGATCATTTGGGAGTTCAAACATTTACGCTTGGTTAATCATCTATGCAGTTCAGTAATACATAACTTTTTGTAGATGGTTTCTGTGTAGGATAAATCACTTAAAGATTAAGTATGTCATCATTTTCCATGGTGCAAGTGATGACTGTCCCTTTTGATTTGATTAAACCAAGGACCCGTTGTGCTACAAAGAAGCATTTTCATTTATCTACTTCGACAATGGACTTACCACACCAACATAGAGTATACTAAAATATTGATGTTAATCAACATGACATCTTTTCCACTAATTTGATGTCATTTGTTCATTACGTTAGTTTAGAACTCTATTTTTTTTTGTGTATGTCTTTAAGCATCATGTGAGGTTGGATTTTTTTTTTGTGGTTTAACTTAATATAATATACTCAAACTTTGTTTATATTTCCATATAACTTTATATATGTTTGTAGATCAAGCTATATCACAAACGAACTTCCTTATGTTTTTGAATGGGTCATCTCAACCACAACAGTTGGTGTATTACTTCTCAGCAATTATATAACCGTGTGAAGGTTAATTTGTACTGTCTCTATGTTGGCACCTTAGGTTGATCTACAAAAATAAGGTTTGGGTATGTCCACTTCCTATCCTTTACTAGTCTTCTATCAAAAAATTACTATCTAAAATTTGATACATGGTTCCAGATTGCTCTCGATATTAAAAAAGAAATAGCATATTGGAAGTATTTGGAATTACTGAGTTGTAACTTTAATGAGGTCATGCACTCAAAGAAAGGTACTATTTGTTACTGTTAATATATGTGTGCTTACCATGAAATGAATGAACTTGGTTCCTAATTTCGGCGAACATTGAATTTGGTTATAATCTGTATTATACTACTTAGGAAACAAAGTACCTTGACAGCTTCAGTTTCTATTTAACTCTTGAATCTGTATCATTATTCTAATCAGGCTCATACGACCCACAAATTTTTTGGGTCGAAAGTTCAAATTCAATTCCTACCTAATATGAATCATGTTAGCTAATTTTTTTATTTTAAATTTATAATTCTGTTCAGTGGAGCGCCCGTGGAAGGTTTTGCTAACTTGGTATCTTTAATTAAAATTTAGCCAGTAGACTAAGTTCATTAAAAATTGATTATCATCTTCAACTTTCATAATATAAGTGTTGTTTATTATATTTAAACAGTAAGCATGTCTACTTATGAGATATTCTAACATATAAGAATATGTCAGCATGATCAAAGCTTATTTATAAGTGATTTACACACTTTCCAACAATTAGTCTAACCAAGAGGCTAAATTCTACCATCTTTACATTTATAAAGGATAAAGACTTATGATCTATTTTAAATTCATTTTCCATATTTGTCCTGTGATTCCTTCTTTGCTGTTTATTTTAAGTAGTTGGCTCAGTTTTACTGACCCGAAACGGCTCAGTTATACTAAGCCTTATGGCTTAGTTATATTGAGCTGAAACGGCTCAGTAAAACTGAGTGATAAGGCTATGACAGGAAATCATTTTTTTTGACTCTATGGATTGATTAACATCGTCGACCATTGCGGTAAACATGAACGGAAAACAATATCTTATTTTGTTCTCACTACCGTGTCAGTCATGCATTAGTCTACATTAATCATTGAATTATGTGCAACAACTGGATATGCTGTCAGTGATGGCCAAAATTTTGAAAAAATCCATTTTATTTTCTATTACATTTCACCATTTGCTTCTCTACTTTGGTGTTTGACAATTATTTATCCTGCATAACATTGTTTAGCCAAACAACATTTTTCTGAAATAACCATGATGGTGTCATATGTACACTGTTGTTGTGTTGACTGGCTAACATATTGCATGTCTCTAACCGTCATATGAGGTCGGATTTTTAAATTAACCACAATGACTATTTTTTAAATTAACCAGACTATATTTTTTTGTATGTCTTAACCGTCATATGAGGTCGGATTTTTTTTAGTTCAACTTAATATAATATGCTCAAACTTTGTTTATATTTCCGTATAACTTGCTATATGTTTGCAGATTAAGCCATATCACAAAGGAACTTTCATACGTTTCTGAATGGGTCATCTCAACCACAACAGTTTTTGTATTACTTCTCAACAATTATATACCCAGTTCAAAGAAATTTTTTGCTGTCTCAATGTTGGCACCTTAGGTTTGATCTACACAAATAAGGTTTGGTTATGTCCACTTCATATCCTTTATCAGGCTTTTATCAAAAAGTTGATACATACTTCCAGATTACTCTTGATATCAACAAGGAAATAGCATATTGGAGAGAGTGATGCAGGAAGTGGGGAAGTATTTAGGACCAGAGCTGCTGAACAGGCTTGACGAAATAGCGGTCTTCAATCCACTGGCACATGAACAACTGAGAAAAGTAGCTAGGCTTCAGATGAGGTATATTGTTATTAGATTGGCAGATAGAAATGTTGCTTTGGTTGTCCCTGATGTCCCCTTGGATGTTCTTTCTAAATCTTATGATCCTGTAAGTTTTTATACTTTACAATATTATTCTATTAAATAAATCATAACATTACCATGTTGAATGTTTGTGATAATGTGATAATTAAGTGTAACTTGCAAATGGACTTTAATTTTAGTCCATATTTCCTTTTGTTAACAAACTGTGACACGAATTGGGTCCTTGCAAAGTTCTGGCAATTATATGTCTCTATTTGTTTGATTTCTTCCTTAAATATAAATAGCTTTACTCATACACTATGAAATATGAATTACCTTCTATGTATACGACCATTTTTTAAAAAAAAGAGTAACTTGCACTTGGGAAATATTTTATTGCATTACATAGTTGCAAGTGTATAAATTTAAAGAAGAACTATAAACCAAATCATTTATGGTTTCTTATGTTTTCTTGGGTAAATTCATTAACTATGATCCTGGAAAATGTATGGTTTTTGGGATTTTTTAAGGAATGTGCACCAATTCCTGTTACCATGTTAGCCTCCCTCCTTGCTTTCTTTTCCTTCCTTTTCATGGTAGCAAAGCTTGGTTAACAGGCCTTTTTATGGGATTTCATCAAATAGATGTAGGATAATAGTCCTATTAATTCATTATAATGTAATACTTACTGAGGTAGACAATAAATGTTGACTTTTATATATGGATTCTTAGATGCTAAAACTGATAATTAAGATTACAGATTATCATTCCCCAACAATTGCTGAAATTGATTAATCAACTTTTTTTTAAGTGTAATTTGGTTATCTTTTTGAAAAAAAAAGATGTTATAAATACGATTAGACATTTTTTCACCCACTGGGAAGTTCACGCATGAAATTTAGTTTATTTTTGAACTTTCCTGGGACTTTGATTTAAGTTTCTTTTCCTACCTATGTTGTTTACAGGCTTTGCTTTCTTATTTCAATACTTTCCTTTTTTTTGTAGTGAAAATATAATTTTTGCAGTAAAAGGTAAAGATGGAAAAGGAAAGCACTGAGTTGGAATTGATTCTCTTTTGAAGCTTCTGACCATGGAAAGTGTACTGCTGCATATGTCTATTTTTCGACTTTAGTTTTAACCATGCTTTACAACCATGAAAAGGTAGGAAAAGAAAGCAAGAAATATAATGTATTTGAAAGGATGGCATTTTTATGGGATTTCATCAAATACTATTGAGCTCCAGAAAGGAACGGTTGTATCAGCAAAGAATGTAACAAATTGTGTTGGAACTGTTTAAAGTAATTTCAACAATGTCCCCTGTCCATTTGATAAGATAATAGGAGTTAACTTTATTTATAATGTAATATATGTGGAATTGATTTCTTTACATAATATCTTGGTTGCTGTTGTTCTTACTATTTTACCTGCGTTGCACAAAGTAAAGTTTCAGCGCAAAGCCAAGCTTCGCTTCAATTGTCTGTGCACACGTCCAACGGACGTGCCTAAGTATATATATATATATATATATATATATATATATATATATATATATATATATGCAGATTAGAAGGGGAACAACGATGGAATACTAACAAATGATGTTAGTTTAAATATTTACATAAATTAAAATCCGTCGCTAATCCCTTGGCAATTAGCAAGGGTTTACCAACGCCTTTGATAAATATTAATTTATTATAAATTACTTATTCATCAGTAAATAGTCGGTAAATAGATTAAAATTAAATTAATAAATAAAATTATATTTTTATTATATAATTAGTAAAATGTCGGAAAACCGTCGGAAAATTCATGCTAAATTTCCGTTGCAAAATCTGACACAATTACCGTCATGGTTTTTACCGACCATAGCCTTATGCAGGAAATCCGTCGCTAAAGCCAATTTAGCAACAGATTCAAAGCGGATATTTCCGCTGCTTGCAGTTTTTCTTGTAGTGGACGTGTGGTGTTATTAGTCAACTCAAATAGTACGGATTTGCGGGCCGCTACTCCCCTATTGATTAGATTAACGCCATTTAGACGTGAATGATATTTATATTGATTTATTCATTTTTATAATGAATATCGAAAAGGAAGAGATTTCAAAATCTAATATTTTGAAAATTTTATCATTTATATATCAATGATATAGAATATTCAATTTTGATTTGAAATTGAATATGAAGTTGAAATCGTTTTGAAAACGAATTTAAAACGATTTACAAAATATGTTTTAAATGGAAATCAATGAAATATATATAATATATATATTTAAAGGCCTGAATAGAACGCGGAGTGGCTCGGCAGTTCGCGAATTTCAACCATTGACTTCGAATGGACATTATGGGAGATCCGACCATCGGATTCTCCTAAAACCGAAACCGTTGGATTCGTATCGAATATAGCTTTCCAAAGAATACAATAGATTTGAAATCTAATGGTTTGATTTGGAATTATGTCCAAATCAAATTTGAAAAAGGTCGTTGTAAGTGTAGTTTGATGATCGTTTATGGAAATCGACTGTACAGGCCTTGATAAAATTATTAAAACTATCAATAATTTGTGTAAAATCATAGTAAATGATTTGGAAAGAATTAGGATGAAAAATTCCACATTTGTGAAGATAAAAATATATTTTTATCAAAATGAACTAGTTTTGAACTAGAATTATAATCTAATATTTTTAAATAAGTTGGATTTGAAATGGTTTTAAAAATTAACCAGAATTTCTAATATATGAAATGGAATGGATTTCAATCGAAACTATCTTCGTAATACTTCGATGTTGGATTCGGGATTATATGGATATTATTATGGAAATTTGGAAGATATATTTTATATCGTTATTTCCAAAATGATATATTTTATATGGATATTGTTATGGAAATTTTGGGTTTGTCGTGAATGGTGTCTTTATTAACAACGTGCTTAAACCCACTGTGAAAAGAATAAATCTTTTAATTAAGATTTGAAGAAGAATAAACAGTTAAGTAACATTTAATTGGAATTGAAAATGGAATGTGAATTGGGTTTATTATGAACTGTGTTTTTAGCGACATTCGTTCTTTAACCCGATTTACAGTGAAATGGGATTTGGAATTTATTAATCTTTTTATTTATATTTAACGGAATTATCCAAACTAAAATTTTCCAATTATATTAAATTGGAATTGAATGGAATTCGATTTGATAATAATCGAGGTGAACTTCTATGGAGGAAGACTGTTAATACATATGGAATTTAAAAGGCGTTGCCGTTATTCCATTTATATTAGTAGTCGGATATCGAAATTGATATCGATTATGTATTGATTTGTTTTTCCATGAAGATTCCATAATTAATAGAATGTGATTTAGGTTTATCGTGGACTGCGTTTTAAATGACATTAGTTCTTTAACCCAGTTAAAGACAGGATAACATGTCTAACATTGTATTTTGGGCCGTATGGTTGATCTCTGCTAAATATATATCTATTTAGTGGTGAAATGATAAGGAATTTCACTCGATCCGAATCGATCGCTAAACCAACGAAGACCGTTTGAAACCCCTGATTGTTCTGATAACACGACAAATCAAAACACAAACAGAAGTACATTTCATTGTTTATTACAACAATTCCATCAGAATACAAGAATATACAGAGTACGAATAAATATTACACAGAAAATATCAGAGATTTAAATTACATTTAAATACATCGCAGTGGAAAACCAATATGAAGAACAACTGAAAACAGATACACGGATACAGAGCTTTCCAAATACCGCTTTAGCTGTAAATCAGGATCCTCTGAATATAAATCTGCAAAACCAAAACTACTAGCTGCCCATGTGGAAAATAGGGGCACCCAGAGTTTTGGTTAAAACAATAAACTCCAGGTAAGTCATGTGACTGGTGTGAGAACTAAAACAGTTATTAATCTTTATTTCAAAGTTAGGTAAATCAAGGGACCATGCCGTATAACACGGAACGTGTTTCCTTCCAGGAATACCAGTGCATAAAATAACTGCGCAATGCTAAATAAAGAACAATGAAGCCATTATAAGACCCAAGTCCCATCACACAAATGCAACACAAGCCAGAGGATAGGGATTTACCTTGTAATAGCCAAAGAATGCTTGATACGTTAAAACAAATCATGTGATACTATTATAAGTGCATAGTGTATAAAACAACTTCAAATATAAATGTATCAATCTAAGTGGCATGGGTATCATATATCATGTCGCTATACTAGTCTCTACAATCAAAACCGCAAATGTCACGTATTGGAGATTGGATTTCCATCTGTGAACCGAGGCAAAAGATAGTCCTCACCAATTTGAGACTCTCTAGCCCGAGCCTAAGGACCCAAACACAGGTGAGCCCTTGGATCGTCAGGGCCGGTCCACCGTGTGGATTAAAATGCCTGAACACTGCGTTTCCCCAACCTTTGGGGCGTAAATGAGCCAAATGACTCCATCGGCTCCATATAGTCACCGATATATCTGAGGTGCCTCGCAATCCAACAACCACATAGGTGAAAATAAATGTCAGGGCTGGTAGGTCACTGACACCACCCTAGCTAGAAGGAAAGCATGCCCTCCCTGAGGTCCTTTCCCGTTTCTGGTTCACAACCGGGGTGTGAGGCTCGCGAATTAACGCTACACAAAGCTATGACACATAGGCCGTGCATTGATCATCAACCACAAGACTCTATTTTTCAACAAAAGCCTTGATCATTTGCCACTTAGGCATGCCACACAGGCAATTCACTCCATGCGATTGATATCCATCAATATATAACCTCTGAGCTCGTACGTCTCAGAAAAGGGCGTTAAGCAAGAGAATATATTCTCCGCCGCCAAATAGATATATATTTAATAGAAATCAATCGCACGAAATAAAATCCAATGTCAGACACACAGTCCATTTACAAGTTCGATCTGGGTCTGAATGAAACCGGAGGCACATTGTACCTTGCATATCCATCGATCTCAAGTACATTTGGACGATCACCAACTGATTCCCTCCTCTTGGGTATACAACCCAATCAAGATCATCAGTAATTATCCAAACGATGTGAAGACCTCCATTCTTCGACCACCGTCTTCATCCTCGACACATCGTCGAATCAGTTATTCAAAATGGGATAAACCCGGTCTTTCTGAATAACTCGCGTATATAATAAACAAGTGTTACACAAACACAACATACGCCTCATTACAATTCAGAATATTCTTTTATTCAAATATTCTTACACTTTTGGAAAGGTTCCCATTAATTTTATCAAAGATAGATTCTTTAAATTTATTCTTAAATCTTCTTTTGAATATCAATTCAAACCAAATTATGGTTTATCCAAACTAGTCGGGATTAGCAAACGTTACCGAAGTAATAATTTGTTTTAATTTCCCAATCCCAACCTATTCATCCCATGAAGTAAAACTGGTCATACTTCATATCTAACACCACGGTGTTATCGGTAAATTCAATTACCTTTTCACGTTCAAATCTAATTAAAAATTTAACTGTCGTCTGGAGCAAAACTGGTGATACTCCATTCTCGATCATTTCAATCTAATTAAAGATTCATTAAAACTCCACTTGGTTTTAATCTTCCTAAAAGTCCCTATCAATGATTATTTAACTTGGGAAATCATATTCTTTCTTTAACAGGGTTAAAGAACCAATGTCATTTAAAACACGGTTCACGATAAACCCAATAATCAATTCAAATTCAATTCCAATTAAATACGATTTAATTGGTATAGTTCATTAAATCTAAATAAAAAGATATAATCTTTTTCTCAACTGGGTTTAAGAACAGTGTTAATGAAGATACCATTCACGACAAACCCAAATCCAATTTGATATTAAATACAAGGCTCTGAATAGTAAATATATCGGCTTATATTCAATATCAAATTCTACGACCAACAAATATCGTATTGGAAATAACAATATAAATATTTCTTTCAAATTTCCATAACAATATCTGTTTAATCACGAAATCCAACATCGAAATATTCCAAAGACAATTTCGATTCAAATTCATTCCAATTCAATTATTGGAAATTCTGGTTACTTTTAAAACCCTTTCAAATCCAATTTATTTATTTCAAAAATAAATGGATTATAATTGTTGTTCAAAACTAGTTCATTTTGATAAAATCTATTTTTATCTTTTCAAATATGTAATTTTTCATCCCAATTCTTTCCAAATCATTTCTTATGATTTTACACAAATTATTACTATTTTTAATAATTTTATCAAGGCCCGTACAGTCGATTTCCATAAACGGCTATCGAACTGCACTTACATCGACCTTTTCCAAATCTAATTTGGACGTAATTCCAAATCCAACCATTAGAATTCAAATCTCTAATATTCTTTAGAAAGCTCTTTTCGATACGAACCCAACGGTTCCAGTTTTAGGAGAATCCGGTGGTCGGATCTCCCGTAACGTCCATTCGAAGTCAATGGTCGAAATTCGCAAACTGCCATAGCACGACACGTTATATTCAGGCCATTATATATATATATATATAATATATATTATTTATATTTCGTCGATTTCCTTTTAAAACGTATTTTATAAATCGTTTTTAATTCGTTTTCAAAACGATTTCAACTTCATATTCAATTTCTAATCAAAATTGAATATTCCATATCATCGATATAAAAGCACTTCCTTTTCAATATTTGTTATAAGAATGAACAGAATCGATATAAATATCGTTTACGTCAAAATGGTGCATATCTAATCAACACGGCTTTATATATTTCAATAACTTCGTTATTCTATACAACACATGAATATTTTCTTCAACACATAATTTTCTTTTATTCAACCCATGAATATATATTTTATTCAACACATGAATTTTCTTTTATTCAACACATGAATATATATTTTATTCAACACATGAATTTTTATTCTATTCAGCACATGAATTTTTATTCTATTCAACACATGAATTTTATTTTATAATATTCCTTATTTTCCAATTTGGAATGAGGCCCAATCAATTACCATATAATGTTATTTATACGGATTCTATACAACACATGTATATAATAGCAATAATAAATAATCAACCATCATCCAAAGTGCACCACACAACTGCATAAGCATTGAATATAAATAATTTACGCTTACACAGTCTGTCAACCCATCGATTGACATACAACTAAACAATCGGGATTAGTGTACGTCAAAAATCATCCCAATACCCGTGTGGGGTTTCAGTCAACAAACACAGCTTTTTATTTGTGCAGTTGGGCGATGTGTAAAGTTTATCGTCCCAATCAATATCCTTCAAACAGGTATACATAAACAAACCATCTGATTTGTTTATTAATATTTATTTTATATACACGTTAAAAATTATATTTTTAACTATAAAATATTTATTCAATCCACACCACACAATTTATTTTCACAACACACCAATCAAACAAACAAGCCATCCATGGTCTGTGGACGACGGGTGTCGGGTGTTGCTAAGCACCGTCTGCATCCTAATATATATTTCAACTAGAAAATAAATTAAAAGTGAGGAGTTCTCACCGAGGGTTCCACTCCTCCATTTCATTTCTGAAATTCAGAACAGTCTAGATTTGCCTAAAATTGCAATGCGATCTTTTCCCGCTGCTCATATATAAAAAATCACATTTTTAACGCTTCCTTCCAATAAATAAAAACCACATTTTTATTTCTACTACATATAATTTTACGACGCTTCTTTCTATATAAAAATTAAATTTTTATATATATCTACTTCTCATATAATGATCGACTTTTTATTTTGACGCTATAAAAATCACTACCTCAACATATATATAATATAAATAAGATTTTTATTTCGCTACATATATGAAAATTATATTTTTATATTCTCTATTATATAAAAATTCTATTTTTAAACCGCTACTCATATAAAAATCGAAATTTTATTTTGCTACAATATATATAAAAATCGTATTTATAAATTCTCTATCTTATAAAAATCATATTTTATAACCTCTACTATATAAAAATCATATTTTTATTATCTTTATAATATAAAAATCATATTTTTATTATCTCTATAATATAAAAATCATATTTTTATTTAGCCAAAAATCTAATCTTTGCATAAATAAAAAAGATCTCTCCTTTTCCTAAACAAAATAGAATCTTTTTGATAACTCTTCATGTATAAATATCCCACTACATATATATAAATTACTTTCTAAACACTGCTATTATGATGACAATCAGATTTTAAAACAATGTTGATTTACTAATTTAACTATCAAAACATTGAAAAAGAAAAAAGGGGAAATAAAATAATTAAAATAAGGACCTACATTTGAATCGAGAGTGGAGGAAGATAATGGCAGGGCTGAGGCGTCGCTGGGGCATTGGTGCGGTGGAGGTGAAGTCGCGGCTGGGGTCTGCGATCTGGAATTGGGCCTCTGGTTCGCAGGGAAGAAGGGGAGGCTAGAGAGGGTCGCGGGGGAGGGGGGAGGCGGAGCATCGATGGGGTGAGAGGTCGGCTGACCTGGCGGCGATGGTGGGGTGACAAGGCAGGTGGTAGCGGGTTTCTTCGTTTATTTTTTTTAATTCGGTTAGATAAATGAAAGGTAAGGGGGGAGGGAGGAGAGATAAGGTTGACTTTTATATATAAATATTTTATTATTATTTTTTTACTTTCAAAAAGGTAACTTTTTAATAAGAACTCCAAATCAAGCCACCGACTGTCATCCCTGGGTAATTAACCCCATTCCGAACACAATGAGATATGTATTGTAAGCCAGCTTGGTTGCTTCAATCGGTTTCCGTCAAAATCAAAATATAAATCTATATATTGAATTTGAACGCACATTTCAATTTACCGGGGCCACATACGGGCTCTAAAAATTCCCGAAAAAATATTTCTAGCTTCGTATTGACGATATGGTCCTAACAAAACTAATTTTGTCAAATTCTGAGACCGTTTGAAAAATGGTCGTTTTCTGGCCGATCGAAATTGACTAAAACAGTTAAAACACGTTTGACTTCGCCACGCTCACATACTGATTTAGAAAATTATGAATTTTGAAACCTAGCAATAATTTGACATCCCGGATCCAACAAAAGTGGTATCGTCGGAAACCGAGGTCGTTTGCAAAATTTCCATTTTTAAGAGCCAGAATTCCATAGCGACTATTCTGAATTTTCAACTGGGCATAACTTTTTATCCCCGCTATGAAATTTCAATTTTTCAGATTCGTTGGAAACATATTTTCAAATTGATTCTAATATTTTTGGTTTTGCAAAAATCCGATTTATTTTTAATTATGTACATTCATTTGAAATTTGAAATTGAATTTTCAAACTACCGCGCCATTTCAGGCTCGTTATATAATGAAAATAAATTTATTCGTTTTAACTTCGTCGAAAATATATTTTTCGTCATTATTATTTAAAATAATTCATTTTAAATATTCAAAATTCATTAAAATCGCCAAAATAAAAAATTTAAATTGGCTCAGATTTCCTGGTTATTATAAGTGGCGAGCAATTTACTCTCTTGCTTAACACCCTTCTTTAAGACGTACGAGCTTAGAGGTTATATATGGGCAGAAATCAATAGTACGGTGTAGATTGTCGATGCGACATGTTGGACTTTCCAAAGTTGAATAATCATTAATATTGATTTTTGGGAAGATTAAAACTAAGTGGAGTTTTAATGAATCTTTAATTAGATTGAAATATGAATGAAATAATTTAAATTATCAAATTTGGGAAATGATCGAGAATGAAGTATCACCAGTTTAGCTCCAAGCGATAGTTAAATCTTTAATTAGATTTGAACGGGAAGTGGTAATTAATTTTACTGATAACACCGTGGTGTTAGATATGGAGTATCACCAGTTTTTCTCCATGGAATGAACAGGTTGGGATTGTGAAATATAACTAATGATTACTTTGTTATGGCGCGTTAATCCCTAGTAGTTTTGAAAACCTTAGTATGGTTTGAGTTGATATCCAAAGGAAGATTAAAGAATTTATTTTTGATAAAATTAATGAGAACCTTTGCCAAAGGATATGGACATTTAAATAAAAGAATATTCAGAATTGGATTGTGGTGTAGGTTGTGTTTTTTATAGCATTTGTTTATTATACGCCAGTTATTCAGAAAGGTCGGGTTTATACCCATTCTAAACAACTGATTCGATGAAAAATCGACAATGAAGATGGTGGTTGAAGACTGGAGGTCTTCACATTGTTTGGATGATTACTGATGTCTTGATTGGGCGGTACACCCAAGACAAGGTAATAAGTGGTGATCGTCCAGACGTACTTGGAGATCGACCGGATATGCGAGGACCTCTCTCCTATATTGGACATATGGGACGAGGAATAAGGTGCCTCCAGTTTAATTCAGACCCAGAACGAACTTGTAAATGGATGTGTGTCTGACATTGGATTTTATTCTGTGTTGATTGATCTCTATGCAAGGACCTCTCTCCTATATTGGACATATGGGACGAGGAATAAGGTGCCTCCGATTTCGTTCAGATCCAGAATGAACTTGTAAGTGGATGTGTGTCTGACATTGCATTTTATTCTATGTTGATTGATCTCTATTAAATATATATCTGTTTAGCGACAAAGAATTTATTCTCTTGCTTAACGCCCTTCTCTGAGATGTACGAGCTCAGAGGTTATATATCGGTTGACATTAATCGCATGGCGTGAATTAAAAGGACCTCTCTCATATATTGGACATATGGGACAAGGAATAAGGTGCCTCCGGTTTTGTTTAGACCCAAAACGAAATTGTAAATGGATGTGTTTCTGACATTGGATTTTATTCTGTGTTGATTGATCTCTACGCAAGGACCTCTCTCCTATATTGGCCATATGGGACGAGGAATAAGGTGCCTTCGGTTTCGTTCAGACCCAGAACGAACATGTAAATGAATGTGTGTCTAACATTTGATTTTATTATGTGTTGATTGATCTCTATTAAATATATATCTGTTTGGCGACGGAGATTTTATTCTCTTACTTAACGCCCTTCTCTGAGACGTATGAGCTCAGAGGTTATATATCGGTAGACATTAATCGCATGGCGTGAATTTCCTGTGTGGCTTGCTGAGATGCAAATGATCAATGATTCTGTTGAAAAGCAGAGTCTTGTGGTTAATGATTAAAGCACGGCTTTAATATAGCATAGCTTTGTGTATAGCGTTAATTCGCGAGCCTCACACCTTGGTATGTGTTAAAAACGGGATAAGGGAACCCAAGGAGGACATGACGTTTCTTTCTAGCTATGGGTGGTGTCGGGGTTTTGCAAGCCCAAATATTTATATTATTTTTACCTTTGTGGTTATTGGAATGCGAGGCGCCTCGGATATATCGGCTACTGCGGGAGCCGATGGATATAGGTCCTATAGGACCGCGAAACATGTGTTCATGAATTACTAATCCACTAACGTAATTGTTGACCGACCTTGGAGGATCCAAGGGTCTACTACAGGAGATCCTAAGGCATTTGCTAGAGTGTCTCGAAGCCAGCGAGGAATACATCCCTTGCCTCGACTCATGACGGAAATCCAATTTCCAATATGTGACATTTCGGTTTTGATTGTAGAGCCTAGTATTGGTGACATTGTAGCATGGGATACTATGCTGTCTATGATTGATACATTTATATTTGAAGTTGTTTTCATACACTTTACACTATAATAGTATCAAAATGATTTGTTTTAAATGTACCAAGCATGTTTGGCTATTATAAGGTAAAACTCTATCCTCCGGCTTGCGTTGCATTGTGTGATGGGACCTAAGTCTTATAATAGCTTCATTTTTCGAAAAGGCATTGCGCTGTTTGTTTTAGGCACTAGTATTCCAGGGAGGAAACCCATTCCGTGTTATACGGCGTGGTCTCTTGATTTACTTTATTTTTAAAGTAAAGATTTAATAACTGTTTTAGTTCTCACACCAGCCACATGATTGACCTGAAGTTTATTGTTTTAACCTAAACTCTGGGTGCCCCTATTTTCCACACGAGCAGTTAGTAGTTTTGGTTTTGCAGATTTATATTCATAGGATCCTGGTTTACAGCTGGAATGATATTCAGAAAGCTCTATATCCATGTATCTCTTTCAGTTGTGTTTTGTATTGTTTTCTGCTGCATTGTAATTTGTAAATCTTTGATATTTATGAAATTTATATTATTTTTTCATACTCTGTATATTCTTGTACTCTGATGTAAATTGTTGCAGTAGGCAATGAAATGTTCTTCTGTTTATGTTCTGATTTGTCGTGTTCTCAGACAATCCGTTCTTTCTCTTCTCTTCAGAGGCCAGGGAAGTTCGGGTTGTGTCAATAATGAAACACAAATGGTTGAGTTTGGAATTGAAGGAGCGTTCTGTATAAGTTTTGGGAAGAGTGATAATAGAGAGGGATGGTCTTTTGGTGATGTACTAGAGCGGTAAAACTGCATACACTTGCTTGGTCCAAGCCATTCTCAAACGTGATGCTTGTGCAATGGGAAGGTGATGATTTTCTAATTTCTTACTAGATTCCTCAGGTAGCATTAGGGGAAACCCGAATTAGGAGTTTGAAGATCCAAAGATGTTTGTCCAAACTCGGGTAAATGGCGGTTGTGTTTACAGGGGACGAAAGTTCAAGTGTTTTTCTGAAGTAGGGGATAAGTGGTTTGGACAGTACCTACATTTGTAAGGGTGAAAAAATGCATGGTGCTGGAAAGAAAAAGGTGTTTATACTAGAGTGTTCCATTTTGTTCGGAGAAAAAAGAAAGTGGGCCGAAGTTAAAGCCCAAATGAATAAATGAAAAAAAGGAAAAGAAAAGTGCATGGGTCGGTTTAAAAATATTAGGCCCAATGGAAATTCTTTAAGTAAAAAGGGGACTAGGATGTATGGAGCGATGGCTAAATGTAAAGACCCGCAACTTCCCCGTAAAGGAAAGTGTCGGATAGTTCGAGAACAAACCACAACAGAACTCATATAAAAGAACGTTTCATTGTATATTACAACAATGCATCAGATTACAAGAATATACAGAGTATAAACGAATAAATATAACACAGAAATAGCAGAGATTTAAATTACATTTAAATACATCGCAGCGGAAAATAATACAATACACAACTAGAATGAGATATACGGATACAAAGCTTTCCGGATATCGTTCCAGCTGTAAACCAGGATCCTGTGAATATAAATCTGCAAAACCAAAACTACTAGCTGCCCGTGTCAAAATAGGGGCACCCAGAGTTTAGGTTAAAACAATAAACTCCAGGTCAGTCATGGGACTGGTGTGAGAACTAAAACAGTTATTAATCTTTATTTTAAATCATTAGGTAAATCAAGGGACCACGCCGTATAGCACGGAACGGGTTTCCTCCCAAGAATACCAGTGCATAAAACAAACAGCGCAATGCTAAATAAAGAAAAATGAAGCTGTTATAAGACCCAGGTCCCATCACACAATGCAACGCAGCCGAGGATAGGGTTTTCCCTTATAACAGCCAAAGAATGCTTGATACGTTTAAAACAAATCATTTGATACTACTATAAGTGCATAGTGTATAAAACAACTTCAAATCATAAGTATCAATCATAGGCGGCATGAGCGCCCCATCCCACTATGTCGCCATATATAGGATTACAACTAAAACCGCAAAGTCACGTATTTGGAAATTGGATTTCCATCTATGAACCGAGGCAAAAGATAGTCCTCAACCGATTCGAGACAATCTAGCCTACCATGTCTCAGGATCAGAGCTCGAGTGACCCTAGGAGCGACAGGGCCGGTCCACCGATGTGGATTAAAATGCCTGAACACTACGTTTCCCCGCCCTTTGGGGCGCAAACGAGCCAACGAATGACTCCATCGGTTCGAGAACGACCGATCAATCCGAGGCGCCTCGCAACAGCAACAACCACATAAGTCAAACTCGTCAGGGCGTGTAAAACCACTGACGCCACTTCTAGCTAGAAAGAAACGCAAGTCCTCCCTGAGGTCCGTCTCCCGTTTTTGGTTCATACCGGGTGTGAAACACGCGAGGTAAACGTTACACAAAGCTACGCCACAAAGGCCGTGCTTTGATCATCAACCACAAGACTTTGCTTTTCAACAGAAGCCTTGATCATTTGCATCTTAGCATGCCACACAGGCAAACCACTCTATGCAACCGATATCAGTCACACAGAATGAAATCCAATGTCAGACACACAGTCCATTTACAAGTCCGTTCTGGGCCTGAACGAAACCGGAGGCACCTAGTACCCCGCATATCCATCGATCTCCAAGTACGTCTGGACGATCACTAACTGTTTCCATCTTCTTGGGTGTACAGCCCAATCAAGATCATCAGTTATCACCCAAACGACGTGAAGACCTCCGGTCTTCGACCATCGTCTTCATCTTCGACTTATCGTCGTATCAGTTATCCAGAATGGGATAAACCCGGTCTTTCCGAATAACTCGCGTATATTTAAATAAGTGTTACACAAACACAACATACGCCTCATTCCAATTCATTAGTCACTAACCGTAAATTAATCAAGAGAATAATTCCCCAAATATTAACCCCGAAGGCCGAAACCAACATCAGATCAATATCCAGAAAACCATTCTGCTTGGCTAACCGACAGTTAGTTTCTAAATTTCACGTTCAAATCTAATTAAAGATTTAACTATCGCCTGGAGCAAAACTGGTGATACTCCATTCTCGATCTTTTCAATCTAATTAAAGATTCATTAAAACTCCACTTAGTTTTAATCTGTGACTGGGTTAAAGAATCAATGTCATCTAAAAACACGGTTCGCGATAAACCCAAAGTCACATTCCATTAATTATCGGGTTAAAGAACGAGTGTTATTTAAAAACACTGTTCACGATAAACCCAAAAATCATTCCATTAATTATCGGGTTAAAGAACGAGTGTTATTTAAAACACTGTTCACGATAAACCCAAAAATCAATATCAATTCAATTCCAATTAAATATCATTTAATTGGTACACTTCATTAAATCTAAATAAAAAGATTTAATCTTTTCTCAACTGGGTTCAAGAACAGTGTTAGTGAAGACACCATTCACAACAAACCCAAATCACATTCGATATTCAATACAAGGCTCTGAATAGAAAATATATCGGCTTATATTCAATATCGAATTCTACGACTAACAAATGTCGTATTGGAAATAACGATATACATATATATCTTTCAAATTTCCATAACAACACCTGTATAATCACGAATTCCAACATCGAAATATTCCGAAGACAATTTCGAATCAAATCCACTCCAATGCAATCATTGGAATTTTGGTTACTTTTAAAACCCTTTTCGAATTCAATTTATTTATTTAAAAATAAATAGAATTATAATTCTAGTTCAAAACTAGTTCATTTCGATAAAAATCCATTTTTATCTTTTCAAATATGGAGTTTTTCATCCCAATTCTTCACAAATCATTTCTTATGATTTTACACAAATTATTACTATTTTTAATAATTTTATCAAGGCCCGTACAGTCGATTTCCATCAATGGCCATCGAACTGCACTTACAGCGACCTTTTTCGAATTTGATTTGGACATAATTCCAAATCCAACCGTTAGATTTCAAATTTCTAATCTTCGTTAGAAAACTCTTTTCGATACGAACCCAACGGTTCCGGTTTTAGGAGAATCCGACGGTCGGATCTCCCGCAATGTCCGTTTGAAATAAATGGTCGAAATTCACGAACTGCCGCGGCGCGGCGCGTTCTATTCAGGCCATTATATTATATATATAATATATATTTCGTCGATTTCTATTTAAAACGAATTTTATAAATCGTTTTAATTTCATTTCAAAAGCAATTTCAACTTCCATTTCAATTCAAATCAAAATTGAATTCTTCTTTATAAATTCGTTTTAAAATTCATTTCTATTCAATTCAAATTTCAATTCAATTTGAATTCATTTCAATTTGCTTTCAATTCAATTTGAAATCGTTTTCAATTCCTTTCGAAATCGTTTTCAATTCATTTCTATTCGAAATCGTTTTCAATTCATTTCTATTCGAAATCGTTTTCAATTCATTTTGAATTCGTTTTCAATTCAATTCATTTCGAAATCGTTTTCAATTCATTTTGAATTCGTTTTCAATTCAATTCATTTCGAAATCGTTTTCAATTCATTTTGAATTCGTTTTCAATTCGATTCATTTCGAAATCGTTTTCAATTCATTTTGAATTCGTTTTCAATTCAATTCATTTCGAAATCGTTTTCAATTCATTTTGAATTCGTTTTCAATTCAATTCATTTCGAAATCGTTTTTAAAATCGATATAAATATCGTTCACGTCAAAATGGCGTCAATCTAATCAACACGGCTTCATATATTCCTTTATTTTCAAATATTCTATTTCAAATATTTCTTTTTCAAAACTGGAATGAGGCCCAATCAACTACCATATAAAATTAATTATATGGATTTTCATACAACACATGTATATAATAGCATTGAAAATAGTCAACCATCAACCAAAGTGCACTACACTGTATAAGCATCAAATATAGATATTCAACGCTTATAACAGCCTGTCAATCAATCGATCGACATATTTAATCAATCAGGATGAGTGAACTTCAAATTTCATCCTAACACCCGTGTGGGGTTTCAAACAATCAAACACATATTTTATTTGTGCAGTTAGGCGATGTGTAAAATTTATCGACCCAATCAACGTCATTCAAATAGGTGTACATAAACAAACCGTCTGGTTTGTAAATGAATATTTATTTATTCACATTCACGTTAAAAATTATATTTTTAACGATAACACATTTTATTTTAACATATGAATTTCTATTCAATTCATTTATTCAATAAAAATTATATTTTTATTTTTCTAATATATTTTAGAAAATTTCGGCGGCATAACGGCACGATACTAGAAACGGGACAAGGCCTAGCCTTATCCCCGGTCTAGTGAAGGCCCACGCCATTCACACATCAATCAAATTCACTTTCGTTATGCAAACCACAAAATTTGGAGCAAGGGTCTAACCTAGCCTTACTCCTTCGCCTTATAACGGCGCACGTCTAATCCTAACCAATTTATCGATTCGATTTTTCACACCACAAACCACATTCAAACCAATATCACAATCAATAACCAAACAGCCAAACAAACAAGTCCATGGTCTGTGGACGATTGTGTCGGGTGCTACTAAACACCGTCTGCATCCTAGTATATATATATAACTAGAAAAGTAAATTGAAAGGTGAGAAATTCTCACCGATAGCTATCCAATCTTCACCACTAGACTTTGCAGAAGTCTTCGTCGTTTCGCCTTTTTGTCACCTTCGTTGTCCGCTTTCACTACATACGTAAAAATCAAATTTTTACTACGCTATTCAATATATAAAAATCGAATTTTTAGTTTGCTATTCAATATATAAAAATCAAATTTTTAGTTTGCTATTCAATATATAAAAATCATATTTTCAGTTCAAAGTTCAATATATAAAAATCGAATTTTTAGTTCAAAGTTCAATATATAAAAATCGAATTTTTAGTTCGAAGTTCAATATATAAAAATCGAATTTTTAGTTCGAAGTTCAATATATAAAAATCGAATTTTTAGTTCGAAGTTCAATATATAAAAATCATATTTTTTCAGTTCAAGGTTCAATATATAAAAATCATATTTTTATTTCTACCTCATTATGAAAACCCAATGCTAAATTTAATTTAAAACAATGTACATTTTTATATTTCTAAACAAAATATATTTTTCTAAACAAGGTATATATATATTTTGTCTTAGCAAAGTTTATATGTTTTTCTTTAACAAATTTATATATTTCTTAATCAATGCTATATATAAATTTAAAAACCAATTCTAATTTTATTTTCAAAAGAGTTCTAATTTTATTTTTAACTCAAAAAAAATCAGTTTTTATTTTTAACTAAAAAAATCAGTTTTTGATCATTTTTAAAAATCTCGTCTTTAACATTTTTAAAAGTCTGTTTTAATCATTAAACAAAAATTCTGGTTTTAACATTAAACAAAAATCTGGTTTTAACATTAAACAAAAATCTGCTTTTAACATTAAACAAAAATCTGCTTTTAAATTTAAACAAAAATCTGCTTTTAAATTTAAAATAAAATCTGCAGATAAATTAAAAAAAAAAATTAAAAAAAATAATAATAAAAATAATAAAAAAAAGGAAATGGAAGCTTACAGCGAAGGGGGTGAAGAAGAGGGATCGGAGGGGGGGGGGGGCTCTCATCGATCGGCGGAGCTCGAAGTGGGGCGGCGGCGCTCAGGCTTCAACGCCGCGAACGGGGGCTAATCGGGTGTCGGGGTTCGGAGGAGGGAAGGGGAAACTGGGGAGGTCGACGTCGATGGGAGGGGGACCGGTCGGAGGAAGTGGCGGCGACCCAGGTTGAGGGCGGCGACGACAATTAGGGCTACAGGGTTTTTTTTTGTTTTTGTTTTTTTTTTCTTTTTCATCTGAATGAAATTCGAACGGGGGCCTGGGTAATAGGGAAGAGAGGGGTTTCCCTTTTTTTTTTTTTATTATTTTATTTTATTATTTAATTATTTAATTTTGCCCAAGGGTTGACCTTTTCATACGACCTCGAAACGAGGTCCACCGCCTGCCGTCCATAGCGTTTAACCCCCATTCCGAACACAATGGGATATGTATCGCTGGCTGATTCGATCGTTTGAATCAGTTTCCGTTGAATTTACATTTAAATCACTATATTGAATTTTAAACGTATATTTCAAATTACCGGGGTCACATACTAACTAGAAAAATTCCAGAAAAATATTTTCTGGTTTCGTATTGACGATACGGTCCTAACAAAACTAGTTTCGTCGAATTCTGAGACCGTTAGAAAAATGGCCAATTTCCAGTCGATTAAAATCAACTGAAATGGTCAAACTCGTTTTCCTTCGCCACGCTCACATATTGATTCGAAAAATTATGAAATTTGGAATCTAGCAATAACTTAACATCACGGACCTAACAAAACTGGTTTCGTCGAAATCCGAGGTCGTTTGCAAAATTGCTATTTTTAAGTGCCTTATATATATAAAAATATATATAAATTCCACAGCGACTATTTATAATTTTAAACTGGACATATCTTATCATTTCCAAGATGAAATCCCAGTTTGTTAACTTCGTTACAAAGATATAGTTATACAGATTCAAATATTTCTTGTTTCGTTCAATTCTGACTTATATTGAATTCTGTATATTCATTTGAAATTAGAAATCGAATTTTCGAACTACCGCGCCATTTTCTATTCTATTTATAATTATATATAAATATTTATATTCTAGCGACGACGCGTATAATATATATACGTTGAATTCTATTCAAAATAAATTTCTCGTCGATATTATTTAAAATAATCTATTTTAAATATCAAAATTCGCTAAAATTGCCAAAATAAAAATTTTCAAACTGGCTCGCATTTTACGGGTTGTTACAATCTCCCCCACTTAAAACTTTTCGTCCCCGAAAAGGAACAAAGTCGAAAGTGGTTTGATTATTCAACTCTATGATCGATCTAGCTTTCATTCTCCAACTCTTTAGTTTCTGAGAATTTTCAAAACTTCAAAAATTTGGCTAACACCCTAAATTTTTGAAAAATTTCGCCATAACCTCCCCTGCACCGGGAGCATCGGGGAATTTCAAATAGCTTCCCCGGTCCTTCAGATCTCAAAAAGAAAAAGAAAAAGCCAAGCGGCTAGCCAATAGGCTCACAAAATCATCATCACCCAAACAAAACAGGAAATTATGTAGTAAACATGTACCTATTTGTCGGGCAAACAAATTTTATTCTCTGGCTCTAGCCTCCTTGCTATGACCTGTTCAATGATATACATGTATGCTAGCAAATGCGACCAATTTTCAATATAAGTCAATATTTGATTCAGTTAGGCATAATGGTTCAAAATTATCAAACAAATAAACAGACAACACAAACATCAATCAATTAGTGAATTAGAGTTTCAAATTCATAATTTTGATACATATACAAAAAATCGTGTTTTTGATGCCAATTCACAACAATGTGTTCTAACTATATATAAGTTTTGGTTCTCACACCAGCCTAATGGAAATATATAGAAAATCACACCTTCAACACTCGAACACTAATTCTGATGATGTAGCTACAATCATCAGAATCATCTTCGAGCGACTAGAGTGTGAATCTATATCTATCCAGTATATTAAAATTTCGAATACACGCGGATCAGACGTATACGCAAAATCTATATATACTGGACTGTCCAACTCAATATAAATGAATAATCAAATACGAATAATTGATTTTAAATTTTCAAAACAAAATTGGCTTTCATTTTAAAAAAAATATACTCTTCACACTCGTTCTAGGATACTACTGATCCCATCTCTAACGAGTCATTCTCATTGGATATTGCTAATCCAATATCTGATGAATTCTTTCGTATGTTTCTAATGTGTCTTGTTCTCTAGCTTTGTAAACCAAAGCTCTGATACCACGTGTAAAGACCCGCAACTTCCCCGTAAAGGAAAGTGTCGGATAGTTCGAGAACAAACCACAACAGAACTCATATAAAAGAACGTTTCATTGTATATTACAACAATGCATCAGATTACAAGAATATACAGAGTATAAACGAATAAATATAACACAGAAATAGCAGAGATTTAAATTACATTTAAATACATCGCAGCGGAAAATAATACAATACACAACTAGAATGAGATATACGGATACAAAGCTTTCCGGATATCGTTCCAGCTGTAAACCAGGATCCTGTGAATATAAATCTGCAAAACCAAAACTACTAGCTGCCCGTGTCAAAATAGGGGCACCCAGAGTTTAGGTTAAAACAATAAACTCCAGGTCAGTCATGGGACTGGTGTGAGAACTAAAACAGTTATTAATCTTTATTTTAAATCATTAGGTAAATCAAGGGACCACGCCGTATAGCACGGAACGGGTTTCCTCCCAAGAATACCAGTGCATAAAACAAACAGCGCAATGCTAAATAAAGAAAAATGAAGCTGTTATAAGACCCAGGTCCCATCACACAATGCAACGCAGCCGAGGATAGGGTTTTCCCTTATAACAGCCAAAGAATGCTTGATACGTTTAAAACAAATCATTTGATACTACTATAAGTGCATAGTGTATAAAACAACTTCAAATCATAAGTATCAATCATAGGCGGCATGAGCGCCCCATCCCACTATGTCGCCATATATAGGATTACAACTAAAACCGCAAAGTCACGTATTTGGAAATTGGATTTCCATCTATGAACCGAGGCAAAAGATAGTCCTCAACCGATTCGAGACAATCTAGCCTACCATGTCTCAGGATCAGAGCTCGAGTGACCCTAGGAGCGACAGGGCCGGTCCACCGATGTGGATTAAAATGCCTGAACACTACGTTTCCCCGCCCTTTGGGGCGCAAACGAGCCAACGAATGACTCCATCGGTTCGAGAACGACCGATCAATCCGAGGCGCCTCGCAACAGCAACAACCACATAAGTCAAACTCGTCAGGGCGTGTAAAACCACTGACGCCACTTCTAGCTAGAAAGAAACGCAAGTCCTCCCTGAGGTCCGTCTCCCGTTTTTGGTTCATACCGGGTGTGAAACACGCGAGGTAAACGTTACACAAAGCTACGCCACAAAGGCCGTGCTTTGATCATCAACCACAAGACTTTGCTTTTCAACAGAAGCCTTGATCATTTGCATCTTAGCATGCCACACAGGCAAACCACTCTATGCAAACGATATCAGTCACACAGAATGAAATCCAATGTCAGACACACAGTCCATTTACAAGTCCGTTCTGGGCCTGAACGAAACCGGAGGCACCTAGTACCCCGCATATCCATCGATCTCCAAGTACGTCTGGACGATCACTAACTGTTTCCATCTTCTTGGGTGTACAGCCCAATCAAGATCATCAGTTATCACCCAAACGACGTGAAGACCTCCGGTCTTCGACCATCGTCTTCATCTTCGACTTATCGTCGTATCAGTTATCCAGAATGGGATAAACCCGGTCTTTCCGAATAACTCGCGTATATTTAAATAAGTGTTACACAAACACAACATACGCCTCATTCCAATTCATTAGTCACTAACCGTAAATTAATCAAGAGAATAATTCCCCAAATATTAACCCCGAAGGCCGAAACCAACATCAGATCAATATCCAGAAAACCATTCTGCTTGGCTAACCGACAGTTAGTTTCTAAATTTCACGTTCAAATCTAATTAAAGATTTAACTATCGCCTGGAGCAAAACTGGTGATACTCCATTCTCGATCTTTTCAATCTAATTAAAGATTCATTAAAACTCCACTTAGTTTTAATCTGTGACTGGGTTAAAGAATCAATGTCATCTAAAAACACGGTTCGCGATAAACCCAAAGTCACATTCCATTAATTATCGGGTTAAAGAACGAGTGTTATTTAAAAACACTGTTCACGATAAACCCAAAAATCATTCCATTAATTATCGGGTTAAAGAACGAGTGTTATTTAAAACACTGTTCACGATAAACCCAAAAATCAATATCAATTCAATTCCAATTAAATATCATTTAATTGGTACACTTCATTAAATCTAAATAAAAAGATTTAATCTTTTCTCAACTGGGTTCAAGAACAGTGTTAGTGAAGACACCATTCACAACAAACCCAAATCACATTCGATATTCAATACAAGGCTCTGAATAGAAAATATATCGGCTTATATTCAATATCGAATTCTACGACTAACAAATGTCGTATTGGAAATAACGATATACATATATATCTTTCAAATTTCCATAACAACACCTGTATAATCACGAATTCCAACATCGAAATATTCCGAAGACAATTTCGAATCAAATCCACTCCAATGCAATCATTGGAATTTTGGTTACTTTTAAAACCCTTTTCGAATTCAATTTATTTATTTAAAAATAAATAGAATTATAATTCTAGTTCAAAACTAGTTCATTTCGATAAAAATCCATTTTTATCTTTTCAAATATGGAGTTTTTCATCCCAATTCTTCACAAATCATTTCTTATGATTTTACACAAATTATTACTATTTTTAATAATTTTATCAAGGCCCGTACAGTCGATTTCCATCAATGGCCATCGAACTGCACTTACAGCGACCTTTTTCGAATTTGATTTGGACATAATTCCAAATCCAACCGTTAGATTTCAAATTTCTAATCTTCGTTAGAAAACTCTTTTCGATACGAACCCAACGGTTCCGGTTTTAGGAGAATCCGACGGTCGGATCTCCCGCAATGTCCGTTTGAAATAAATGGTCGAAATTCACGAACTGCCGCGGCGCGGCGCGTTCTATTCAGGCCATTATATTATATATATAATATATATTTCGTCGATTTCTATTTAAAACGAATTTTATAAATCGTTTTAATTTCATTTCAAAAGCAATTTCAACTTCCATTTCAATTCAAATCAAAATTGAATTCTTCTTTATAAATTCGTTTTAAAATTCATTTCTATTCAATTCAAATTTCAATTCAATTTGAATTCATTTCAATTTGCTTTCAATTCAATTTGAAATCGTTTTCAATTCCTTTCGAAATAGTTTTCAATTCATTTCTATTCGAAATCGTTTTCAATTCATTTCTATTCGAAATCGTTTTCAATTCATTTTGAATTCGTTTTCAATTCAATTCATTTCGAAATCGTTTTCAATTCATTTTGAATTCGTTTTCAATTCAATTCATTTCGAAATCGTTTTCAATTCATTTTGAATTCGTTTTCAATTCGATTCATTTCGAAATCGTTTTCAATTCATTTTGAATTCGTTTTCAATTCAATTCATTTCGAAATCGTTTTCAATTCATTTTGAATTCGTTTTCAATTCAATTCATTTCGAAATCGTTTTCAATTCATTTTGAATTCGTTTTCAATTCAATTCATTTCGAAATCGTTTTTAAAATCGATATAAATATCGTTCACGTCAAAATGGCGTCAATCTAATCAACACGGCTTCATATATTCCTTTATTTTCAAATATTCTATTTCAAATATTTCTTTTTCAAAACTGGAATGAGGCCCAATCAACTACCATATAAAATTAATTATATGGATTTTCATACAACACATGTATATAATAGCATTGAAAATAGTCAACCATCAACCAAAGTGCACTACACTGTATAAGCATCAAATATAGATATTCAACGCTTATAACAGCCTGTCAATCAATCGATCGACATATTTAATCAATCAGGATGAGTGAACTTCAAATTTCATCCTAACACCCGTGTGGGGTTTCAAACAATCAAACACATATTTTATTTGTGCAGTTAGGCGATGTGTAAAATTTATCGACCCAATCAACGTCATTCAAATAGGTGTACATAAACAAACCGTCTGGTTTGTAAATGAATATTTATTTATTCACATTCACGTTAAAAATTATATTTTTAACGATAACACATTTTATTTTAACATATGAATTTCTATTCAATTCATTTATTCAATAAAAATTATATTTTTATTTTTCTAATATATTTTAGAAAATTTCGGCGGCATAACGGCACGATACTAGAAACGGGACAAGGCCTAGCCTTATCCCCGGTCTAGTGAAGGCCCACGCCATTCACACATCAATCAAATTCACTTTCGTTATGCAAACCACAAAATTTGGAGTAAGGGTCTAACCTAGCCTTACTCCTTCGCCTTATAACGGCGCACGTCTAATCCTAACCAATTTATCGATTCGATTTTTCACACCACAAACCACATTCAAACCAATATCACAATCAATAACCAAACAGCCAAACAAACAAGTCCATGGTCTGTGGACGATTGTGTCGGGTGCTACTAAACACCGTCTGCATCCTAGTATATATATATAACTAGAAAAGTAAATTGAAAGGTGAGAAATTCTCACCGATAGCTATCCAATCTTCACCACTAGACTTTGCAGAAGTCTTCGTCGTTTCGCCTTTTTGTCACCTTCGTTGTCCGCTTTCACTACATACGTAAAAATCGAATTTTTACTACGCTATTCAATATATAAAAATCGAATTTTTAGTTTGCTATTCAATATATAAAAATCAAATTTTTAGTTTGCTATTCAATATATAAAAATCATATTTTCAGTTCAAAGTTCAATATATAAAAATCGAATTTTTAGTTCAAAGTTCAATATATAAAAATCGAATTTTTAGTTCGAAGTTCAATATATAAAAATCGAATTTTTAGTTCGAAGTTCAATATATAAAAATCGAATTTTTAGTTCGAAGTTCAATATATAAAAATCATATTTTTTCAGTTCAAGGTTCAATATATAAAAATCATATTTTTATTTCTACCTCATTATGAAAACCCAATGCTAAATTTAATTTAAAACAATGTACATTTTTATATTTCTAAACAAAATATATTTTTCTAAACAAGGTATATATATATTTTGTCTTAGCAAAGTTTATATGTTTTTCTTTAACAAATTTATATATTTCTTAATCAATGCTATATATAAATTTAAAAACCAATTCTAATTTTATTTTCAAAAGAGTTCTAATTTTATTTTTAACTCAAAAAAAATCAGTTTTTATTTTTAACTAAAAAAATCAGTTTTTGATCATTTTTAAAAATCTCGTCTTTAACATTTTTAAAAGTCTGTTTTAATCATTAAACAAAAATTCTGGTTTTAACATTAAACAAAAATCTGGTTTTAACATTAAACAAAAATCTGCTTTTAACATTAAACAAAAATCTGCTTTTAAATTTAAACAAAAATCTGCTTTTAAATTTAAAATAAAATCTGCAGATAAATTAAAAAAAAAAATTAAAAAAAATAATAATAAAAATAATAAAAAAAAGGAAATGGAAGCTTACAGCGAAGGGGGTGAAGAAGAGGGATCGGAGGGGGGGGGGGCTCTCATCGATCGGCGGAGCTCGAAGTGGGGCGGCGGCGCTCAGGCTTCAACGCCGCGAACGGGGGCTAATCGGGTGTCGGGGTTCGGAGGAGGGAAGGGGAAACTGGGGAGGTCGACGTCGATGGGAGGGGGTACCGGTCGGAGGAAGTGGCGGCGACCCAGGTTGAGGGCGGCGACGACAATTAGGGCTACAGGGTTTTTTTTTGTTTTTGTTTTTTTTTTTCTTTTTCATCTGAATGAAATTCGAACGGGGGCCTGGGTAATAGGGAAGAGAGGGGTTTCCCTTTTTTTTTTATTATTTTATTTTATTATTTAATTATTTAATTTTGCCCAAGGGTTGACCTTTTCATACGACCTCGAAACGAGGTCCACCGCCTGCCGTCCATAGCGTTTAACCCCCATTCCGAACACAATGGGATATGTATCGCTGGCTGATTCGATCGTTTGAATCAGTTTCCGTTGAATTTACATTTAAATCACTATATTGAATTTTAAACGTATATTTCAAATTACCGGGGTCACATACTAACTAGAAAAATTCCAGAAAAATATTTTCTGGTTTCGTATTGACGATACGGTCCTAACAAAACTAGTTTCGTCGAATTCTGAGACCGTTAGAAAAATGGCCAATTTCCAGTCGATTAAAATCAACTGAAATGGTCAAACTCGTTTTCCTTCGCCACGCTCACATATTGATTCGAAAAATTATGAAATTTGGAATCTAGCAATAACTTAACATCACGGACCTAACAAAACTGGTTTCGTCGAAATCCGAGGTCGTTTGCAAAATTGCTATTTTTAAGTGCCTTATATATATAAAAATATATATAAATTCCACAGCGACTATTTCTAATTTTAAACTGGACATATCTTATCATTTCTAAGATGAAATCCCAGTTTGTTAACTTCGTTACAAAGATATAGTTATACAGATTCAAATATTTCTTGTTTCGTTCAATTCTGACTTATATTGAATTCTGTATATGCATTTGAAATTAGAAATCGAATTTTCGAACTACCGCGCCATTTTCTATTCTATTTATAATTATATATAAATATTTATATTCTAGCGACGACGCGTATAATATATATACGTTGAATTCTATTCAAAATAAATTTCTCGTCGATATTATTTAAAATAATCTATTTTAAATATCAAAATTCGCTAAAATTGCCAAAATAAAAATTTTCAAACTGGCTCGCATTTTACGGGTTGTTACACTAAATGAGGGGGTTCATGTTACCGGGAGGAAGTCTTGGAAATGTTTGGAGGGGAAGATGATGGTGCATTGTGGGTTATAGGGTATGTGCTGATGTTTTTACAAGGTAAAGCCTAACTAATATTTATTAAGCTTAATTAATATAAAATAGCATGTTAACTTTAAAGTGACGTATCTCATGCATACATTATCGAAATTCAACAAAACAGGATCCATTGGGATCGTGTGGACGCGGGCTACACGATAAAACTAGTCTGGAGAGAATTGGAGGTCATTACAATTTATGGCAGAATTAAACGCCTGATAAGATCAATCGAACGTTAACCGTTATTTTAACGATTAATGAACAAGGTGAGCATCTCACTAACTCTGTACAGTTTTATAATTTGATAAATGTTATTTAATATTGATAAAAATGATTGAATGATATGTGTGATGGTTGTTTGGATGAATTGGTTAAAATAACACGTATGGTTATTTATACATTTCATCAGTTAAATATGGACTCTATTTATTATTTATTTCATATTGATATGAAAAAATGTTGATTAACATCTGTGGATGCAGGGAAATAGGTTGGAGGAATCCAACTGGATTCCTCAACGATTAAAATGTTGATTTTCAGATATTGCTTTATATGATGTGATAAATAATTTGATGTTGATTATTGTGTGTTTTGGGGTGTTAAACAACATTGGCCTGAATTAATTGGTATTGAAATACCGTAAAATATATTCAAAATATATTGGAAAAAAAATTGGGGTTTTAAAAAGTAATTTCTATTTTTAATAGGAATGGAATTTCGATTAGTTAGAATATAATAACTTGTTTTTGATTATATAAAAACAAGTAATTTAATTTATAAACGAAGCAAAATGATTATTATTAAATAGTTTTAAAAATATAAATTCAAGGAAAGAGTTTAATTAAAAAGGAAAATGGAAATCGTTTAGATAGAAAACAATCAAATTATTTTGATATTCGAAATGGGAATAGAATTAAAATAAATAAATAAGGATTTGTAATTTAAGTTCGACGATGTCGAATGTTATTAAAATGATTTATTCTTGTAAATTATATATTTTATAGTTCTGTAATTGGCAAGATAGTTAATATTTTCTTTAAAACAAAAAAATTAGTAATTAAATAGGTAATCAAGTTAAGCTATAAACTTGATATTTATTTAACAGGAAGTTGATTTATAAATGGGGTATATGGAGTGAAATACGAACATGAGTTTATAAAAGAACAAGATAGATGGGATTTTAAACTGTAATGGAAATATTTATTTAAATCAAGATTTGATTTAATAAAATTAGTTTGGTTTTCTGTAAAGAAATAATATTCACATTTTAAAGTGAACAATGATTTAAAAGCAAACGTTTTGCAGAATTAAAAATGGAGTTAAGGAAATTAGAAACTGACTGGAGACTAGTTAAGTTGAACGGCTTCCTGGGTATTAGTTTGATGTTGGTTTCGGCCTTCGGGGTTAATACTTAGGGATTTGTTCTCTTACTGATTTACGTTTAGGGACTGATGGGTAGTGATGCATAAATAAGGTATGGAAATGTTTTCCAATGTTAATAACGTTTATTTTCGAAAAAGGGGAATACAAAGAGTTATGAATATACGGAAACGTTTTCTAAGTAAATCGTGAGAAGCAAAATGGGTTTTAAGAATTAAATTGGAATTTAGGAAATGAAATGATGATTGATCGGCAATATTTTCATTTGGGAATCGACCGTTGTTCGTACACATGTTTTCCTTTATTAGTTAAGTCAACGACTATCAAAGTTTCTGACCATTTCCATTGTCAATACGAAGAGACCATGATCAGATTTATTATCTGAAAACCACTCCATATGGGCATTATCGTTTTAAATCAAATAGATCTAACACAATGGAAGACTGAGTTTATATAAGGGTTATTCTGGCGATCCTAGGTATAAATTTCCTAAGATGGATTTACAGAATAATTCCTTCGGATTGTCCAGTCCAAGGACAACTTGTATGGACGAATTTCTAACAGAGTATATCTAGTGGATCGTGTAAGTTGATCTCTTCAAAACAAACTTATGTTTGGTTGCGGAGGAATTCGTTTCTCTTAGCTTTATACCCGTGGTATTTTTGGGGAAGTCAATTTGTGATTTGGCGGATATGACGATGTGGTATTCAAAGTAAATGAAGGTGTGGTATGTCAAAAGATACGTTATGACCTCAAGCCTTATCAACCGGGAAATGACAAAAATCGGGCAGGCAGCATGGCTAAGTGGGTTGCATCTAATTAGGGTATATTGTCACCGTCTAGAGAATACTCGTATTTGTTACTTCTTTCCATTTTTGTATCTCCCGCGAATGGTCATGTTGCTAGCAACCGTAACGTGACAATATATTCAGAACATTCAAGCAAAATGAATGGTCGGTCATGTGTAGGCCGATTTGCAAGATGTTCTTGTTGAACTCCGCTGTATCCTCTCTAGAGTACACTGATCGGAAGGTGGTCCATACCTTGTCATAATTGGAAATCCATTCCCCAATAAGAGCCCCCGATTTTGATTGTATATTATATATGTAGAACGTGAGATGCAAGCGTTCTGCTAGTTTGCTATTTACTTGTATTTAGACACTATTATAATATCAAAATAATATTGTTTTTTTAATGTTTTGATTTATCGTAAGGTAAAAACCATCCGTATATATGTGTGGATCGGTCTTAAGATTATCTTTTCTTTTGAAATGGATTTTGAAAAGTTAAACCGAATGATTGGAGTTTACTCACACCAGTCCCTCGACTGACCCAAAGTTTATTTTGTTTTGTTTTACCCTAAACACTTGGGTGCCCAAATTATATAGGCATTCAAGTAGTCGGGATTTTACAGATATACTAGGAGGAGCTCGGAGTAGAAGGCTTCAACATTTGTTATATATAAAGTTTATTTCCGCTGTGATGTTATGTGATAATGGTATGTATATACAATTACAAGTTTGTATTTCAAAAGAAATGTTATATATTATATTTTTTTCGTTTCGCTGTGAGATTCGTATTCATTCTGATTATGTTCAGTTGTGTTATTCTTCTTCTATTCTAAATTTCTTTCTTTCTATTTCTCACTCTCTAACTTCTTTCTATAAATGATCCGGAATTTTTGATGCTCGAATAGTTGACATGGTGTTTTGTGTTGATTTTCGAGGTCAAAAATTCCCAGGTCGTTATAGTGGTATCAGAGCTGTTTGCTGGGCGTGAGCGGGGAACACATGATAAAGGGTTCTCGCTTTGCGGTTTGATGGCGAACGTGAGACTGTTACTCCTACTTGTCCCTCGAAAGTAGCGAAGGGTTGGTTCTGAAGTCGAAAGGCTGGTCGTAAAACAAGTGATGGGGTTCCTCTGTAAGTCACGGGGGGAGGTTGGCCCTCTGCCTTGGGGGATGAGAGGATGGTTGAAAAGCCTACTCGAATTTCCCCAGGTCATTACAGTGTTATTAGTGCTGAAGGTTAAGTGTTTGCTTTGGCTTTGTGGCATAAACTCAGTAGAGATGGGGTTAGTAATACCCTAGATTGAGTTGAGAGTATATACATGAGAGAGCGTATTTGTAAATTATATAAAAATGGTTTTATATTGTGGAGATTTATTTGTTGAGTGGCTTAAGAATTCTTGTCGATGGTGGGACACCACAATGTTGATAGGGGTTTCTACATACTTGAATATGATGAACCGACACAGTATGTTTTTGGAAGAGGGTAAATGAAATAATTTAACCCAAATTATATTTTTATATAAGAGAGATATATATCTGGGAATTATTATATATATTGGATGTGTTGGTTGTTATTATAATCGAATAAGATTATAAATTGAAATGGTTGTAAATAACCATTCAGAATTTAAATAAATGTAATGTATAAATTCAGATGAATTAAATCTGGATTTAAAAAAGAACTGGAATTATAATTGTGCAACTTGGAAAGTTATGTAAAATGTATTTTGGATTATATAAGAAAATTTTAAGATCTTGGGTGATTTGAAAATGTTTTTCAAATATTGTGAAGGATAGTTTGAAAGTAATTTCAAAGTGGAAGCATTGAAAACCATTATTGAAAAGGATATTGTAATGTCCCGTACATTATCAGTATAATAATTAATTTGTTTAATTATTTAAATAATGGTTTAGAGATTTATATGGCCGTTTAATTAAATAATATTTAATATTTAATTTATATAAATAACAGAATAACATATTTAATTTCGAAATAGTCGGAAAGAGTGAAATTACGATATAGTGTAAACTGGACAATTCAAAATATATATTTCAGTTTACAATTGAACTACGATAACGAATATATTTAAATAATGACAGTTTGAACATATAATTATATTACAAATATAATCGAGCTTGAAATGGCACTGCAGTTCGTAATTTGGCAATTCGAACTTCAACGGAATATACAGGGCCCGTTTTAAATCGGATTTCTGTGAAACAAGAAACGTTCGGAGCCGGTGAACTATATTTTTCAAATGAAAGAGAAAAATCGGGATTTCATTGTGTAGATTTTGATTTATGTCCAAATCAAATTTTAGAAAAGTCACTATGGAATTCCTTTGAAATTTATAAATATATATTTATATTATAAAAGGATTTTATATATAAATCGAATATCGATATAACTGGGAATTTTGAAATATCGAGTTATTAATCCAAATGGAGCTGTATGGTATTCTAGTGTGAATACATACAATAATATCTATTTTTAAATATTTAATTTAATTATTTTTAAATATATTTATATATTTAAATGGGTTATTTAGAGCTTTAAAAATAGCCAGTTGTGCAAACGACCTCCGTTTTCGACGAAACTAATTTTTGTAACATCTACAATTTTCGACCGTTTAAATCGACAATGATCCTTAATGTCAACATAAATAGATCAAAATATGGATAGTTATTGGGATTAAAATAAGAAAAAGAAGAAAAAGGAAACAAATACAGAATCTCACAACGGAAGGACAAAGTATAATAATTAAATAACAGTTCATGAAGCTGTTAAAACATACATTTTATTATATTTACACAATTTACCAGAGTAAATTAACATACAACATACCGATGTATGCAGCGGAATAATAAATTTAATACGTCTGTTGAGTTCCATCTGAAAGTGTGTGTGCGTACTCGCCAAGTATAATACACAAGGATCGTGTAATATGAAATAACACACAACTATTTTCTAATATAATAGTTATGCAAATAAATATGAAATAAAGTAAGATCTCACTGAAACAATATCATAGATAAGTAAATGTAGTAAAAGGAAAATCACACCAGGGATTTTTATGCTGGTTTGGAGCACCGTCCTACGTCCAATCCCAGACCTCTCTCTGGATTTTCACTAATCAACTACCTCGCTTCACCCGGAGGAACAGGTTCACAATAGACCACTTGATTACACGTGCTACAAGATTACCCACTTTATTTCACGAGCCATAAGCTTACCCACTTGATTTCACGGGTCACAAGCTTACCCACCTGATTTGAACGACTACAGGCTTACCGGAATTTCAATACAAAGTAGTTGATGATTGACTATATATTGTGTCTTCAATACACGGACTAGTCACTTGTAGTACACCCTTCACGGACTAGTCACTTGTAGCACACCCTTCCTATAATCTTATCCTCAAGTATATAACGTGTATGTGAAGATTGAAGGAAGTATATTACTTATTGAATCAAGAGATATGAAATAATTTCAACGATTCAGCAAGTAATTTGAATAATGGAGAGCTTTTTAGTATGCAAGAATGCATAGAGTTTAAGATCAGAAAATATGAGAAGATTTGGTAGATGATATCGTGTTTGAATCAAAAGAATAGTGTGTAGATTCTAGGGTTCAACAGCGATATAAGAAGATTATGAGCTTTTGAGTGCTTTGAATGATCAAGAATGAAATCAGCAATAGATAGAATAGATAGAAAGAATTAGTTATTCTTAGTTGATAATTTCAAGTTGTTTTTATAGTAGATAAAAAGTTGCAATCATTGGTGAAGAGAAGTATTGAATAGAAACGATTTTTGGTGAAAGAAAAAGGAAGCAACCATTGATGAATGAAGATGTCTGTATGAAGAGTTGCTTTCAGTTCGAAGACCAGTCGACAGGTCAAAAATAACTAATGGACTGGTATTTGAATATATATACGTTATATACATGTGTGCATGTTCATTGTGCATTTCTACCCAGAAACGGTCGACCGCCCATATTGAAACCGGTCGACCGGTTTCTGGCAACATGCACAATGAATGTGCATTCATATATATACACATATATATTCATAATACTAAGGTATATGATTATTTGAGAATGGATTTTAACAATTATAACACGACTAAATCACTAAATAATCAACCTCTAACTTTCAATACCATTGATTCTCTTCTTTTTGACGATCATGAAACTTTTTCTTGTCATTAATCAAAATGCCATGAATCCTTGATTCAACATTCTCCCCCTTTTTGATTGATGGCAACATAGCTCTGAAAAGTGTTTCTAACTCCCCCTGTATATGTACTCCCCCTGAAACATATATTAAAAATCTGGATTCCATAATGTTAGTAACATATTTCTCCCCCTTTATCATCGACAAAAAGGAGTTGTGAGCACATAAATACCATAACTTAAGCATGAAATGCATAAGAATTGTATCATACAATACACCAGACATACCCAAAACTAGTCATGTAGCTAATAGTTAATACGTACAAACCCAAAATGAAATACAACACTATTTATGTACAAGTGCTATGTTAAGACTTAATTAAAAATAAAACATAATACCATAAGACGTGGATGAAAAGAACTACAGAGGTGGAGAGTCGGATTCAGTCGTATCCCAATCTATTTCTTTGTTTCCTACTTCTTCCTTGTCTCCTTCATCTTCTTTGTCTCAGTCTTCCTCCTCAGTCTCAGATGTCCCACGACCACGTCCAATAGTTGCTCAGAACTTGTGCCTTCCTCTGAAGATGACCATGTTAAAGCAGGAGGCATTGGACGTTTTCCTGGGCCTTGTATTTGCGTAGAGGAGGATGATGATGCACATGAAATTTCATCCCAAAGAATACCAAAGAAAGACTTAAGTTTTGAGAATCGTTTGTCAAGCTTTGTATCCAGACGTTCGATTTTGTTGTCAGTACGCTTAAGTCTTGCTTCAAGAAGGAATTGATTCCGTGCAATTTGTTCAAGTGAATCTTTAGTCAACGAGGATGGTTGAAGGAGTTTAACCTCTTCCGGTTTAGGTTTGGAGGCCTTTGATGAAGTGCTTTCTTGGGGACCTTGTTGTTGATATTGTTCGAAGGGTATGATATTCAAACAAGGTCCAGAAAGCTTCATTCTCTTTCTCGTTGCTTTGTCGATACATTTTGGTTTGGAGATTTTAGATTCGGGAGACTTGTGACCACAATCTAGTAGAAGTCGCATGATATATTCATTGTAGAATAAGTGTGGTCTTATACAATCATTCACAAGCAGAATCTCATCAAAGATCATGCTTATCCAGTTAATTTCTATATCTCCATATATCGCATACAAAGCCTTAAAATTTCTTTATATACGGCATCGAAATTACCAACTCTCGGCAATAAAGAGTGTGTGATAGCATTATGTAAAATTCTAGCAGTAGGCCGTAGGTTAATTGCTTTTGTACTGATTTTATGATCTTCAATAAAAAGATGACTGAACTTATCTCGAGTATGAACAGTACAAAAATCGGTAGAGAACTTTCTTCCATACAACATACCATAGACAATGAGCAGCATTCTCTAGTTTGAACTTTTCTAAGTTATGATTAGCGTAGAACAACTTAATCATGATATAATTGTTTTCCACGTTGTTCTTATCAAAGTATAAGAGATTTTGAATAGAAGCTTGTTTTGCTAATTCTTTAATGTCGTAGAGAACAAAATCAGAGAAATTGATGAAATAAACTTCGTGAATCGTATAATCTTTCATAGCATTCCAATTTTTCACTGATATTGGATCCATTACCCATTGTTTGATATTGGAATCAATAGGTTGGAGTTGAGTAGAAGATGAATTCTGTAATCTCTTTTGTGGTGGAGCCATTGATTTTGAAGGAGAAAGAAACTTGGGAAATTTTGGTTTGATAAGGGTTTGAGAGATTGAGAGAAATAAAAAGGAAGTTAATGGGTGAGTTGATGGAACCGACGTGTTGATTTGGATTTTTTAAAAAGAAAATCACGTAACCGGTCGACTGAGGAGATTTCACCGATCGACTGGTTTTAAACAGAAATATTATCAGTCGGCTGGTGAAATTTCAACCGGTCGACTGGTCGATGGAAAAGTTGAAATGTTTCTAGAGACTTAAACGGTAGACCTTTAATTTTATACTGGGCGACCGGTATATGAAAAATATACTTTTTAGATATTTTGCCGGTCGACTGTTTGTTTTCTAGTAGTCGACTGTTGTAATGACCCGCATTTTTAGCTGTCGGATAATTTATTTATTTAATTATTTAAATAACGTTTTGACGATATCAATGACCTGAATTAAATAATATTGAATATTTAATTAATAATTATAATATAATAATATATTATAATGTCGAAATAGTCAAAAATGGCTGAGTTCACAATACAGTGTGAATTGGATTATATATATAAGGTATAATTTAGTTTGGAATTGAATTTGAATAACGAATATAGTATATAAACGACAGTTGAACGTATAGTTTATAATATATTTATAAACGATCTCGAAATGGCGCTGCAGTTCACTATTTGGCGATTTGAACTTCAACTGAATATACAGGGTCCGTTTTAAGTCGGATTCCTATGAAATAAGAACCGTTAGGATCGATTAGATAATAGTTTTCTAATGGAAGAGAAAAATCGGGATTTCATCGTGTAGATTTTGATTTACGGCCAAATCAAATTTCAGAAAAGTCGCTATGGAATTCCTTTATAATTTATAACGATTTATAAAAGGAATTTCAATATAAATTGAATATCGATATAATATGGATTTGAAATATCGAGCTATAAATCCATACAGGAATATTCTGGAGCTGTGGTATATTCTATGTGGATACATACGACAATATTAAATTATTAATATTAAATTTAATTATATTTAAATATATTTATATATTTAAATGGGCTATTTAGGGCTTTAAAAATAGCCAGTTTTGCAAACGACCTCGGAATTCGACGAAACTAATTTTGTTGGATCCGCAATATCAAATTATTGTTAGATTCCAAGTTCCGTGATTTTTAGAGTAAGTGTGTAGCCGTACGGATTTTTAGATTGAAAGACAGTCAGTATTCTGATGGTTAAAAATACGCTGTGTGAGCAAACGAAGTCGGAATTCGACGAAACCAGTTTCTTTGGGACCGTAATGTCGAACTGTAGCTACATGTCCATTTTCGTGATTTTTGGGTACTGTATGTGGTCACAGGAATTTTAGAGGACGGATAAAAATAGCGTTTGCTTATATTTAAAATAAAATTCAATACAAAAATATATTTATTTTCCCTATAAAATACCCTTAAATTTTCTTAAGACCTAATAATTCATCCCTCAGATCAAAATTTCCACAGCCGCCACCGAATGAAAATTCAACAGTAAAAGTGGGAGCTTGGAAATCAAATACAAATCAAATAAAACCCTAAAAATCGTATGAGGTATATAATTGGGTTGAGCAAGGCAAAGGCTTCATGCCTATACCTTCTGTGTTGAGTGCGATTCATGTTTGGCGGGTAAAGGAGTTTGACAGTGGACCTAGGGTTGGGTTTTCTTGAGAAAATCAAGAAGTTATAGGTCGATTCGAGTGTGTTTTTGGAATGAGGGCGGAAAATGGTAGTTGCGGTGATAGTTTGGGGAGGAGCGGTGAAGGTTGATGTCGATCTAGGCACGGACATCGCTGGTGACGGAAATACGTAGGTGGGGCCAATCTCTTCGATGTTGGTTTGGTTACGGAGAGGAGATGAAGAGATGAACGATTGTATATTCCATTCGAGATTTCATTGAATAAGGAAGGGGGTAGGCAAGGTAGAAGGCGCTGTAATGGACATTGTTTTGCGTCGGGATGTCATCTGGAGGAGTGGAAGAAGGAACAAGTGGGTTTGGATCTTAGCATTGGATATGGGCCATAATTTAAAAGGTTAAAGCCCAAAGGAAAATTAGAATTCAAGTTTTGATTTATAAAGTGTGTATTAACTTTAAAATTGCATATCTTTGTCATGTGTTATCGGAATCTCGTGAAACAAGATCCGTTGGGATCGTATGGACGGGAGCAACACCATGGAACTAATTGGAAGTGGATTGGAGCTCGTTTGAATTTATGGCGAAATAAATTGTTTGATTCAAATCAAACAACAATTTATCGTTCTTTAACAATGAACTGCAAATGTGAGTAAAACTCACCAACTCTGAATAGTTATATTTTTATAATGTATTCTTAGAACTGTTAATCATCTGTTGATTGCTGTGTGTTGGTTGATTGATTGAACTGCTAGTCAGTTAGTTGAAATTATATATATACAAATATAAACCATTAAATATATATATATATATATATATATTGATTCTTTTTATCATAATAATTCGTACTGAACTGTAATGGATGTTGATTATACTGTGTAACATCTGTGATGCAAGGAAACAGGTTGGAGGGGTCCAACTGGACTCCTCAATATTTATATTACTGTTTTTTTTCATATATTGCAATATGTGATGTGATATATAATCTATTGTCGATCATATGTGTTTGGATGATATTTATCATCATGATTTGATATGATTGAATACCATAACATACGGGATGTTGATAAAGGAGATTTCAAGTGATAGTGTAAATAAAATATTTATAAATGGAATATTTATAAATAAGAGATATTTATAAATTTGAATATTTATAAATAAGGAATATTTATAAATGGAATATTTGTAAATAGGAGATATTTTAAAAAGGAAATAAATTCAAAATATTTTTTTTTGAATGGAAAGGCCTGTGTGGCGGGTTTGGGGATTTTCCCGATGCTCCCGATACAAAGGAGGTTATGGAGAATTTTCCCGGGAATTTAAGGAGTTAGAATATTTTTAAGAATAAATTTGAAAAGGAAATATTTGCAAACCATTTGCAAATAGAATAAAACAGAAAAAAGGAAATATTTGCAAACCATTTGCAAATAGAATAAAATAGAAAAAAAAGAAATATTTGTAAACCATTTACAAATAGAATTGAAAAGGGATTATTTAGAAAATAAATAGAGTTAATAAAAAGGAAATTGGTTTATAACGGAACAAGAAGTTATAAAAAGGAAACCGTTATAAAAAGGAAAACGTTATTAAAGGAACATTTATAAAGTGAAGAACCGTTACTAAAAAGTGAATCTTTATAAATGAATAAAACGTTGTTAAAAAAGCGAATCTTTATAAATGAATAAAACGTTGTTAAAAAAGGGATCTTTTTAAATGGATAAACGTTATAAAAGGAGAAATCGAATATGGTGTTTGAAGTTAGTTAATCGAATATGATATTCGAAAGAAGTAAATCGAATATGGTATTCGAAGTTAGTTAATCGAATATGGTATTCGAAGTTAGTTAATCGAATATGGTATTCGAAGTTAGTTAATCAAATATGGTATTCGAAGTTAGTTAATCGTATATGTTATTAGAAAGGGGTTAGTCGAGTCGAGTTAGTCAAATAGAGTTAATCGATTTGAGTTAACCAATTAGAGTTAATCAGTTAGAATAAACCAGTTAGAGCTAACCAGTAGAATAAATCAGTTAGAGTTAACCAGTTAGAATAAATCAGTTAGAGTTAAACCAATAGAGTTAATCAATTAGAGTTAATCCAAATAAGATGCCATTTAGCACGACTGCTAGCATAATTCGCAGGGCTGCAGATAGCCTAAGGCGGTCGGTGTTTCCTGAGGGAATCAGGCGTAACCATTGTGATCGCCGCGATCTAGAGTCAAGCGAATGGAGTTAAATAGAGTTATCGAATATTAGTTATTCAAATAGAGTTAAACGGAGTTAAATAGAGTGAATCGAATATTAGTTATTCGAATGGAGTAAATAGAGTTATCGAATATTAGTTATTCGAATAGAGTTGAATAGAGTTAGATGGAGTTAAATAGAGTTAGTCGAATATAGTTTATTCGAATAGAGTAAAGGAAAGGAGTTATCGATTAGTTTAATCGAAAGGAGTTATCGATTAGTTTAATCGAAGGGAGATTATCGAATATAGCGTATTCGAAAGGAAGAGATCGAATATAGTTTATTCGAAAGATAGAGATTTCGAATATAAGTATTTCGAAGAGAGACAATCGAATATAGGTTATCTGAAGAAGAGTAATCAAATAGAGATTACTCGAAAGAGAGTTATACGCCGAATTCAATTATATCGAATTCGGGAAAGTAATATTTACTTTCCGGTTTTTAAATCAAGAGTATACACTAATAAATTTGGGTTAGGTTTAATTATTCGAATTAAAGAATAAAAGTTATAATTGAAGTTAGATATATCGAAAATAGGGATTATAACGTTATCGTTATAATCAATGTTTTCAATAAAGAAGTGGATTCGTAAATTTAATCCGAGTGTTACGTAAAGAAGTTGTTAAAGGTTTAAAAGATAAACTTTTACTATTTCGAAGTTATAACGTTGTTCAGTTAAGGTCTGAGAGGTAATTTTACCCCAACTTGATTGACTTCCTTCTTAACTAAGGAATGGTAAGGTTTGATAGTGAATGATGGTTAAGTGAATTTAATAAATGGTTTGAGTTGGCATAGCGATGTTTTATTTAAACATATGTTTAAATCCAATGAAGGAACTTTGGAAATGTTTTCCAAATAAGAAATTAGAAATGTTCTGTAATATAGGAAACAGGGAATGGAAATGTTTTCCATTGTTAATAAAGTATATTTTCTAAAATTAGAAAAAAAGAAAGGTTGAATATATGGAAACAGGAGATAAGTAAAGTAATGAAATAAAGAGATAAATGTTGAATGATGATTGATTGATATAATTTCCATCTGGAAATAATATCGTTGTTTGCACACGAGTTTTTCTTTGATAGTTAAATCACAGACTATCAATATTTTTTTCCATTTTACATTGTTAATATGGAGAGACCGGTTGGATTATTATCCGAAGAACCACTCCGTATTGGCATAAGCGTTGCGAATAAAGTATGCTGAATATATTGAAGATGGAGTAAAGTGCAAGGGCTATTGTATAAGTCTTAGATAACAGTGCCTAAGATGGATGTACTGAATAGTACCTTTGGTTCATCCTGTTCCTGGATGACTTGTATGGATGAATGTCTGACAGAGTATTTCCAGAAAGGTCACGTACACTGATTTCTTCAACCGTACCAAGAGTGGAAGCGGAGAAGGAAACTTCTTTTAGCTGACATGTAATATATGGCTGTAGACGTCAAATTAGTGATTTTCGATGGATCTGACAATGTGTCATTCAAAGTGAATCTGATGTGATGATAAAACGTAACATCAAGCCTCATCAACCGGTAAATTACAGAAATCGGGCAGGCAGCATGGCTAAGTCGGTCGCACTGAAGTAGGGTGTATAATCACCTATCTAGAGAATATTCATTTGCTTCTTTAATCTATCAATGCTGTCTCATATATATATGGGAAACGGTTGCTGATCCCAACAGTTGGTGATATACATTCGATACACTCAAGCAAAATGAGTGGTTGGTCATGTGTGGCTGAGTTGCAAGATATTCTTATTGAACTCCAGTGTATCAGTCCTAGAGTACACTGATCGGAAGGTGGTTCCATACCTTGTCATAGTTGGAAATCCATTACCCAATACGTGCTTGCGGTTTTGATTGTATACTATATAGTAGAACGTGAGATGAAAGCGTTTCTGCTAGATTGATATCTATTTGTACTTAGACATTATTATAATATCAGAATGATATTGCTTTACAAAGTTGTTTGGATTTTTATAAGGGAAAACCCGTTCCGTTTTCATGGCGTGGTCTTATGATATATCCGTTATTAAACCAAGTGTTGGAGTTTTATTCACACCAGTCCGATGACTGACCCGGAGTTTATTTGTTTGTTTCCCTAAACTCTTGGGTGCCTAAATTTGTATGGCCAGTCAAGTAGTCGGGATTTTACAGATACACTTGGAGAGCTTGGAGCAGGAGGCTTCAGGATTCTATAGCTATTATTATTTCTGCTGTTGTTGTAAGTGTTGTACTCTGATAAGTGCTATTGTATATATAACTGTTTGTATTTCAAAAGTTATGTTATATTTTATTCGTTCCGCTGTGAGATTCGTGTTTACTCTGATGAAGATGTTCTTCTTCTTCTTCTTCTTCTATTCTAATAATTCTACCTTATCTTTTCTCACCCTCTATCTTCTTTCTATTAGTTTCTTGAATATCTAGTGCAATTTGGGGTTGGACTTGTGTTACTTAGTCAGCTCAAATTGGACTAAATTTCCGGGTCGTTACAGTTGGTATCAGAGCAGAAGGTTAAATGATTACCTTGACTCTGTTGCTTGATTCAGTAAAGATGGGATTAGTAATATCCTAGACTGAATTTGAGTGTATATATATACGAGTGCGTATTTGTTAGTTAATATAAAGTGATTTATATTGTGGAGACTCATTGGTTGAGTGGCTTATGGATTCTGGTCAATCAGTTTGATCCACTGTATCGGTAGGAGTTTTATAAACACTTGAATACGATGAACCGACATGGTATGTTTTGAAAAAGAGGGTAAATGGAATAATTTTACCCAAATATATTTGGTATAGTATATTGGTTGTGTTGGTTGTTATTATAATCGAATAAGATTATAAAAGGTAAAATGATTATAAAGAACTAATCAGAATACATACAAGGAAAATATATGAAATAAGATGAAATAAATCTGAATTTAAATCAGATTTGGGATTAAAATAAGGAAATTTTAAGTTCCTGGGAGATTTTGAAAACGTTTTTCAAACTGAAGGTGATATAGTATTGAACTCACTTCGATAGCTGGAAAATAGATTCTGATGATGAATCGCGACATCATCAGTGTTCATTTTCGAGTTCTAAGTGACGGATTACTACCAAAGGTTTTGTTTTTTAATTGTTTTGAGAACACAAGTTATTTAGAAATTCAAATGTTTTGAATTGGCATTATGATTTCAAATTGATTTGAAAGAAAACCCAGGAATTTAAGTTCTGGAATTAAAATTTAACTAATGAAGTTAAATAAAATGAGATGGTAAAGATAAATTGAAATTTAACTTGAACTAAGTTAAATAAGACTGGATGTGGTTAGAGAATAATCCTGAATGAAATTTATTTGAAAGGTTGAGAGTTTGGATTGTGAGATTGGAGTTGGAATGGAATTCGACTTAGATATTACCAAATGATTTAGTTTGAGATAAACGTGATTTGAGTTTGATTGGGATAACATTAGTATATGCTGAGCTGATAGCATATGGAAGTGATAGAGTTGATATGCCCGACAAAAAGGTACAAGTTTATATTTTATATGAGTTTGGAATTTATGAGCCGAATTGGCAAGCCGCTTGGCGTTTTGATTTTTCTTTTGGGTTGGAGATGGCCCAGAGAGGCGAGTTGGAGTTTGACCTATTGACCAGTACAAAGGAGGTGCTGGCGAAATTTTTCGAAAAGTTAAGGTGCTAGAAAATTTTCAGAATTTTTGAAAATTTAGTTAGTCGGAATAGATTAATATTTTAGTCGATATTAATTGGTTAAGTTGAAACCGGAGATAAGAGGTAAACAGAAAAAATTTTACCCAGTAGATAGGGTCGTCCCCTACCTTAGCAATTTCGAGGACGAAATTATTTTAAGGGGGAAAGACTGTAATGACTCGCATTTTTAGCTGTCGAATAATTTATTTATTTATTTAAATATCGTTTTGACGATATCAATGACCTGAATTAAATAATATTGAATATTTAATTAATAATTATAATATAATAATATATTATAATGTCGAAATAGTCAAAAATAGCCGAGTTCACAATACAGTGTGAATTGGATTATATATGTAAGGTATAATTCAGTTTGGAACTGAATTTGAATAACGAATATAGTATATAAACGACAGTTGAACGTATAGTTTATAATATATTTATAAACAAGCTCGAAATGGCGCTGCAATTCGCTATTTGGCGATTTGAACTTCAACTGAATATACAGGGTCCGTTTTAAGTCGGATTTCTGTGAAACAAGGACCGTTAGGACCGATTTGATAATAGTTTTCTAATGGAAGAGAAAAATCAGGATTTCATCATGTAGATTTTGATTTACGGCCAAATCAAATTTCAGAAAAGTCGCTATGGAATTCGTTTATAATTTATAACGATTTATAAAAGGAATTTCAATATAAATTGAATATCGATATAATATGGATTTGAAATATCGAGCTATAAATCCATACAGGAATATTCTAGAGCTGTGGTATATTCTATGTGGATATATACGATAATATTAAATTATTAATATTAAATTTAATTATATTTAAATATATTTATATATTTAAATGGGCTATTTAGGGCTTTAAAAATAGCCAGTTTTGCAAACGACCTCGGAATTCGACGAAACTAATTTTGTTGGATCCGCAATATCAAATTATTATTAGATTCCAAGTTCCGTGATTTTTAGAGTCAGTGTGTAGCCGTACGGATTTTTAGAGTGAAAAATAGTTAGTATTCTGATGGTTAAAAATACGCTGTGTGAGCAAACGGAGTCGGAATTCGACGAAACCAGTTTCGTTGGGACCGTAATGTCGAACTGTAGCTACATGTCCATTTTCGTGATTTTTGGGTATTGTATGTGGTCACAGGAATTTTAGAGGATGGATAAAAATAGCATTTTCTTATATTTAAAATAAAATTCAATATAAAAATATATTTATTTTCCCTATAAAATACCCTTAAATTTTCTTAAGACCTAATAATTCATCCCTCATATCTAAATTTCCACAGCCGCCACCGAATGAAAATTCAACAGTAAAAGTGGGAGCTTGGAAATCAAATACAAATCAAATAAAACCCTAAAAAACGTATGAGGTATATAATTGGGTTGAGCAAGGCAAAGGCTTCATGCCTATACCTTCTGTGTTGAGTGCGATTCTTGTTTGGCGGGTACAGGAGTTTGACAGTGGACCTAGGGTTGGTTTTCTTGAGAAAATCAAGAAGTTATAGGTCGATTCGAGTGTGTTTTTGGAATGAGGGCGGAAAATGGTAGTTGCTGTGATAGTTTGGGGAGGAGCGGTGAAGGTTGATGTCGATCTGGGCACGGACATCGCTGGTGACGGAAATACGTAGGTAGGGCCGATCTCTTCGATGTTGGTTTGGTTACGGAGAGGAGATGAAGAGATGAACGATGGTATATTCCATTCGAGATTTCATTGAATAAGGAAGGGGGTAGGCGAAGTAGAAGGCGCTGTAATGGACATTGTTTTGCGTCGGGATGTCATCTGGAGGAGTGGAAGAAGGAACAAGCGGGGTTGGGTCTTAGCATTGGATATGGGCCATAATTTAAAAGGTTAAAGCCCAAAGGAAAATTAGAATTCAAGTTTTGATTTATAAAGTGTGTATTAACTTTAAAATTGCATATCTTTGTCATGTGTTATCGGAATCTCGTGAAACAAGTTCCGTTGGGATCGTATGGATGGGAGCAACACCATGGAACTGACTGGAAGTGGATTGGAGCTGGAAGTGGATTGGAGCTCGTTTGAATTTATGGCAGAATAAATTGTTTGATTCAAATCAAACAACAGTTTATCGTTCTTTAACGATGAACTGCAAATGTGAGTAAAACTCACCAACTCTGAACAGTTATATTTTTATAATGTGTTTTTAGAACTGTTAATCATCTGTTGATTGCTGTGTGTTGGTTGATTGATTGAACTGCTAGTCAGTTAGTTGAAATTATATATATACATATATAAACCGTTAAGTATATATATATATATATATATCTTGATTCTGTTTATCAGAATAATTCGTACTGAACTGTAATGAATGTTGATTATACTGTGTAACATCTGTGATGCAGGGAAACAGGTTGAAGGGGTCCAACTGAACTCCTCAATATTTATATTACTGTTCTGTTCATATATTGCATTATATGATGTGATATATAATCTATTGTCGATCATATGTGTTTGGACGATATTTATCATCGTGATTTGATATGATTGAATACCATAACATACGGGATGTTGATAAAGGAGATTTCAAGTGATAGTGTAAATAAAATATTTATAAATGGAATATTTATAAATAAGAGATATTTATAAATTTGAATATTTATAAATAAGGAATATTTATAAATGGAATATTTATAAATAGGAGATATTTTAAAAAGGAAATAAATTCAAAATATTTTCTTTTTGAATGAAAAGGCCTGTGTGGCGGGTTTGGGGATTTTCCCGATGCTCCCGATACAAAGGAGGTTATGGCGAATTTTCCCGGGAATTTAAGGAGTTAGAATATTTTTAAGAATAAATTTGAAAATGAAATATTTGCAAACCATTTGCAAATAGAATAAAATAGAAAAAAGGAAATATTTGCAAACAATTTGCAAATAGAATAAAATAGAAAAAAAAGAAATATATGTAAACCATTTACAAATAGAATTGAAAAGGGAATATTTAGAAAATAAATAAAGTTAATAAAAAGGAAATTGGTTTATAACGGAACAAGAAGTTATAAAAAGGAAACCGTTATAAAAAGGAAAACATTATTAAAGGAACATTTATAAAGTGAAGAACCGTTACTAAAAAGTGAATCTTTATAAATGAATAAAACATTGTTAAAAAAGTGAATCTTTATAAATGAATAAAACGTTGTTAAAAAGGGGATCTTTTTAAATGGATAAACGTTATAAAAGGAGAAATCGAATATGGTATTCGAAGTTAGTTAATCGAATATGGTATTCGAAAAAAGTAAATCGAATATAGTATTCGAAGTTAGTTAATCGAATATGGTATTCGAAGTTAGTTAATCGAATATGGTATTCGAAGTTAGTTAATCGAATATGGTATTCGAAGTTAGTTAATCGAATATGGTATTCGAAGTTAGTTAATCGAATATGGTATTCGAAGTTAGTTAATCGTATATGTTATTTGAAAGGGGTTAGTCGAGTCGAGTTAGTCAAATAGAGTTAATCGATTTGAGTTAACCAGTTAGAGTTAATCAGTTAGAATAAATCAGTTAGAGCTAACCAGTAGAATAAATCAGTTAGAGTTTACCAGTTAGAGTTAAACCAATAGAGTTAATCAATTAGAGTTAATCCAAATAAGATGCCATTTAGCACGACTGCTAGCGTAATTCGCAGGGCTGTAGATAGCCTAAGGCGGTCGGATGTTTCCTGAGGGAATCAAGCGTAACCATTATGATCGCCGCGATCTAGAGTCAGGCGAATGGAGTTAAATAGAGTTATCGAATATTAGTTATTCAAATAGAGTTAAACGGAGTTAAATAGAGTTAATCGTATATTAGTTATTCGAATGGAGTAAATAGAGTTATCGAATATTAGTTATTCGAATGGAGTTGAATAGAGTTAGATGGAGTTAAATAGAGTTAGTCGAATATAGTTTATTCGAATAGAGTAAAGGAAAGGAGTTATCGATTAGTTTAATCGAAAGGAGTTATCGATTAGTTTAATCGAAGGGAGATTATCGAATATAGCGTATTCTAAAGGAAGAGATCGAATGTATTTATTCGAAAGATAGAGATTTCGAATATAAGTTATTTGAAGAGAGACAATCGAATATAGGTTATTCGAAGAAGAGTAATCAAATAGAGATTACTCGAAAGAGAGTTATACGCCGAATTCAATTATATCGAATTCGGGAAAGTAATATTTACTTCCCGGTTTTTAAATCAAGAGTATACACTAATAAATTAGGGTTAGGTTTAATTATTCGAATTAAAGAATAAAAATTATAATTGAAGTTAGATATATCGAAAGTAGGGATTATAACGTTATTGTTATAATCAATGTTTTCAATAAAGAAGTGGATTCGTAAATTGAATCCGAGAGTTACGTAAAGAAGTTGTTAAAGGTTTAAAAGATAAACTGTTACTATTTCGAAGTTATAACGTTGTTCAGTTAAGGTCTGAGAGGTAATTTTACCCCAACTTGATTGAATTCCTTCTTAACTATGGAATGGTAAGGTTTGATAGTGAATGATGGTTAAGTGAATTTAATAAATGGTTTGAGTTGGCATAGCGATGTTTTATTTAAACATATGTTTAAATCCAATGAAGGAACTTTGGAAATATTTTCCAAATAAGAAATTAGAAATGTTCTGTAATATAGGAAACAGGGAATGGAAATGTTTTCCATTGTTAATAAAGTATATTTTCTAAAATTAGAAAAAAAGAAAGGTTGAATATATGGAAACAGGAGATAAGTAAAGTAATGAAATAAAGAGATAAATGTTGAATGATGATTGATTGATATAATTTCCGTCTGGAAATAATATCGTTGTTTGCACACGAGTTTTTCTTTGATAGTTAAATCACAGACTATCAATGTTTTTTTCCATTTTACGTTGTTAATATGGAGAGACCGGTTGGATTACTATCCGTAGAACCACTCCGTATTGCCATAAGCGTTGCGAATCAAGTTTGCTGAATATATTGAAGACGGAGTAAAGTGCAAGGGCTATTGTATAAGTATTAGATAACAATGCCTAAGATGGATGTACTGAATAGTACCTTCGGTTCATCCTGTTCCTGGATGACTTGTATGGATGAATGTCTGTCAGAGTATTTCCAGAAAGGTCACGTACATTGATTTCTTCAACCGTACCAAGAGTGGAAGCGGAGAAGGAAACTTCTTTTAGCTGACACGTAATGTATGGTTGTAGACGTCAAATTAGTGATTTTCGATGGATCTGACAATGTGTCATTCGAAGTGAATCTGATGTGATGATAAAGCGTAACCTCAAGCCTCATCAACCGGTAAATGACAGAAATCGGGCAGGCAGTATGGCTAAGTCGGTCGCACTGAAGTAGGGTGTATAATCACCTATCTAGAGAATATTCATTTGCTTCTTTAATCTATCAATGCTGTCTCATATATATACGGGAAACAGTTGCTGATCCCAACCGTTGGTGATATACATTCGATACACTCAAGCAAAATGAGCGGTCGGTCATGTGTGGCTGAGTTGCAAGATGTTCTTGTTGAACTCTAGTGTATCGTTCCTAGAGTACACTAATCGGAAGGTGGTTCCATACCTTGTCATAGTTGGAAATCCATTACCCAATACGTGCTTGTGGTTTTGATTGTATACTATATAGTAGAACGTGAGATGAAAGCATTTCTGCTAGATTGATATCTATTTGTACTTAGACATTATTATAATATCAGAATGATATTGCTTTACAAAGTTGTTTGGATTTTCATAAGGGAAAACCCGTTCCGTTTTCACGGCGTGGTCTTATGATATATCCGTTATTAAACCAAGTGTTGGAGTTTTATTCACACCAGTCCCATGACTGACCCGGAGTTTATTTTTTTGTTTCCCTAAACTCTTGGTTGCCTAAATTTGTATGGGCAGTCAAGTAGTCGGGATTTTGCAGATACACTTGGAGAGCTTGGAGCAGGAGGCTTCAGGATTCTGTAGCTATTATTATTTCCGCTGTTGTTGTAAGTGTTGTACTCTGATAAGTGCTATTGTATATATAACTGTTTGTATTTCAAAAGTTATGTTATATTTTATTCGTTCCGCTGTGAGATTCGTGTTTACTCTAATGATGATGTTCTTCTTCTTTTTCTATTCTAACAATTCTACCTTATCTTTCCTCACCCTCTATCTTCTTTCTATTATTTTCTTGAATATCTAGTGCAAGTTAGGGTTGGACTTGGGTTATTTAGTCATCTCAAATTAGACCGGATTTTCAGGTCACTACAACTGTTTTTTCTGAGCTTTGTTGTTATGTTTTTCTGAGATTTTTCAGAAGCTCTAGAACATCGTATAAAAGAATTTAATTCAAAAATGTGAAAAAATTAAATAAAATACATGAAAGGAAAGAAAAAAATTCTCAAGAAATTGAGACACTTATTAAACAACTAAGTAAAAACGATATAAGATTAATGGGAGTTGGATGACTTGTCTTCAGAATTTTTTTTGATATTGGTAACTCTTGGTGTCCATGGAGACCAAGTTTCCTTTGCTCCTTCATTTCGCATGTAGTTACAATCCCAGGAGTTAGGACTCCTAGATGAAGATGGAGCATGTAGCATTGGTTTATGGACGCCGTGTTTATCCTTGCTACAGAAAAATGACGTCATGCATTCTAAGAGAGTTATACGGTCGGACATAAGTTTTTGTTCGTAATGAAGTTGACGCTGGAGATCCATCTGATGTTTCTAGTAGTGGTGAATCTCACTTATCTTTTCTCTAGTCTGTGGGGTGCAAAATAATGCTTTCTTAGCACGTTTAGACTTTGGTGTATTTTTGAGGGTATGCAAACATTCTGGTCTACTTTTAGGTGTCTCTGGAGAGTAGTATTCTTACGGTTCAGAACTAGTGACCGAGATATGTGATCTTTGTGCACATTCGTCGCAGATGTGTGCCATATTGGATATAATTAAACTCGTTTACTAATAATAAAATGGACTCAAAGGTAGTAGATGCAGAAAAGAGATGGAAAGAACATATATATAGGATTTTCTAAATTAAGAGTAATGGTTAAAAACATTTAGAGCATATAAACCATAAAAATTTAAAGCTCATAATAATTTTTTTTTTACTAATAATAGAAAAGGCTACTTAATAGCTAAGATATATAGACATGAAAGAACGTTTCGAAAAGAACTTGACAATGTATTTTCTTTGTACGAAAATGTTGAAATACATTATTATCGAACTCTCCGCCATGATCACTTCTTATATTTTTAACCTTAAGTCCCTTTGATTTTTGAATTTTCTTGACGAAGGATTTGAAATGATTGAAAGTGTCACTTTTGTTTCTTAAGAAAATCACCCTAGTATAACGAGAGTAATCATCAAAAATTACAAACACATATCGACTATGATTTATTGACTGAACCTGTATTGGTCCAAATAAATCCATATGTAATAGCTCAAGTTGTTGTAACGTTGATATGACTTTCTTGGATTTAAATGACGATGTAGTCAATTTTCCTAATTGACATGCATTACAAATATTCTCAACCGGAAAGCTCATTTTGGGTAGTCCTCTAACTAGGTCATTTTTGGCTAGCTTGTCGAGAGTTCTAAAGTTTATATGACAGAAACGTTTGTGCCATAGCCATGGATCATTATCATTTGCTACAAGACACATGTCTGAATTATGATTGATGTTCATATTCAGAATATAAATATTTCTGTCCCTATATCCTTCAAAAACTAAATTACGATCTTTATCTAAAATACTACATTTGTTATTCGAAATGGAAATGGTAAAACCCTTGTTGCATAGCTGACTGATACTAAGTAAATTGTGTTTTAAATTTTTAACTAGCATAACATTAGTAATAAGAGGTAAGTTAGATGTACCGCAATTGTTCACATCGCTTTGCCGATGATATAGCCTTTTGAATTATCTCCAAAAGTGACGAAGCCACCATCTGAATAAGTAATATTTGTCAATAAGCTCTTGTCTCCAGTCATATGCTTCGAGCAACCACTGTCCATTATCCACTTTCCTCTTTTCTTAAGTGGGACCTGCAAAAAGTAAAATTTAGTCCATGGTACCTACTTTTTCATAGGGCCCTAAGAGTTAGGTCTTAGGAGTCCAAACCCATACGGGTCCGGTATCCCCTTTATATAAATAATTGGAATTACGATGCACATTATTCAAAAAATTCTGAATGTATTTGTTCCTAATCAAATTGTTATTTGTTTTAGGAATCCATATTTTGATAGTCTTGATAATTTTCTTTTGAAATTTCACAACCGGTTTTGGTTTGCAATATAATAAACTAAGATTTTTCTTAGCTTCAGTTTCTTGTACTTTATTATTTATTATTTTTATTTTATTGCCAAGATGTTTCTTGATATCTTGTTTCTTATATCCCAAACCTTGTTTATTCATAGCAGATTATGAACTTTCAATAATTTTTGTCAAATTTTCTTGACCGTTGTTGAAGTTAGAAACATTTTGAGTGATGTTGTCTAACTTAGTTTGTAAACTAGCTTTTTCTAGGTCTAGAATTTTGACTTTTGCCTTAAGCTCATGATTTTTAGTAGTAAGAGCATCATTTTTTTCTTTTTGAGTTTCAATTTCCTGACTCAAAAGAGATAATTGAGAATCAATATTAGATGATGATTCTTGAACTTTTTTAAGTTCCTCTTCTAATATTTTCTTCTTATCTTTTAACATACCTCGTTCAAACTCCGCTCTACTTTAATCTGCTTGGGCTTGTTTGCATTGTCGTTTCATATCTTTAAATTTAAATATTAGTTCAGCATTTATATCAAGAACTTCTTTAAAAGAAGGAATTTGTACCTCATCTTCTGTTGCCATGAAACATACATTAGCTTGTTCATTGACTGAGTCACTTTCACTATCAGATGAAGATGAGCCTGAATCATCCCATGTTACTGAGAATGCTCATTTCTTTGACTTATCTTTCTTGTACTTGGATTTGTAATTTTCTGACTTTTTCTTTTGCTTTGGAAAATCCTTTTGCATATGTCCCTTTTTGTGACAATTGAAGCATTCTATATTTGATGATGATGGTTTGTTTGAACTGAACTTCTTTTTGTTGTATCGACTAGCTTTTCGTTGCTTTAAGAATTTCTTTAATCCTTTTGCAATGAACGCTAGATCCTCATCTTCGGAAGCTGAGATGTCTTCATCTTTTTCAACATGAAAAGCTACATTTTTCTTTTCTTGTTTTTGTTCTTTTTTAGTCTGCAAGTTAGCCTCATAGGATATAAGATTTCCTATCAATTCATCTGGCTTCATGGTGGAAAGATCATTAGCTTCTTCTATTGCTAATACTTTTCCTTCCCATTCATTAGTCAAAGAATGTAGAACTGTTGAAACTACATCAAAATCAGAATATTTTGCCCTAATCCAATAAGTGCATGATGAATGGTTTGGAACCGTGAATACATCTCATTGATTGTTTCATTCGGCTTCATTTTGGAATTAACTTTTCAACAATGCTATTTTTGCTTGTTTAACCTTGTTAGTACCTTCATGAGTGGTTTTTAGCGTTTGCCAAATTTGATATGCAGTGGTACAGATACTAACACGGTTATATTCGTTTTGATCTAATGTACAAAACAACATATTTATTGCTTTTGCATTTACAGCTGCTGCTGATTTCTCAGCAGGTGTCCATTCTGAATACTCAGTTGTTGGATTCACTATTTGTTTCTGAGTAGCATTCCAAGCATCATAGCTAGTTGATTGCATGTAAAAAGCCATACGTGTTGCCCGATAGCTATAGTTAAGACCATTGAAGAAAGGAGATCTTTGTATCGATTGACCTTCAGTGTAAGTGGTGTTAGTGCTACTAGTTTGGTTACTTGCAATATTACTAGAATATATCAAATAACTGTGTTACGGTTATAAGATGACCGGGCTTTGATACCAATTGAAAGTGTGTGTGCGTACTTGCCAAGTATACACAAGGATCGTGTAATATGTAATAACACACAACTATTTGTCTAATACAATAGTTATGCAAATAAATATGAAATAGAGTATGATCTCATAGAAACAGTATCACAGATAAGTAAATGTAGTAAAAGGAAAATCACACCAGGGATTTTTATACTGGTTCGAAGCACCGTCCTACGTCCAGTCCCAGACCTCTCTCTGGATTTTCACTAATCAACTACCTCGCTTCACCTGGAGGAACAGGTTCACAATACACTACTTGATTTCACGGGTTACAAGCTTACCCACTTAATTTCACGGGCCACAAGCTTACCCACTAGATTTCACGGGCCACAAGCTTACACACCTGATTTGAACGGCTATAGGCTTACCTGAATTTCAATACAAAGTAGTTAATGATTGACAATATATTGTGTCTTCAATACACGGACTAGTCACTTGTAGTACACCCTTCCTATAATCTTATCCTCAAATATATAACGTGTATGTGAAGATTGAAGGAAGTATATTACTTATTATATCAAGAGATATGAAATAATTTCAATGATTCAATAAGTAATTTGAATAATGGAGAGCTTCTTAGTATGCAAGAATGTATAGAGTTTAAGATTAGAAAATATGAGAAGATTTGGTGGATGATATCATTTTGAATCAAAAGAATAGTATGTAGATTCTAGGATTCAACGGCGATATAAGAAGATTTTGAGCCTTTGAGTGCTTTGAATGATCAAGAATGAAATCAGCAATATATAGAATAGATAGAAAGAATTAGTTATTTTGAATTGATGATTTCATGTTGTTTTAATAGTAGATAAAAAGTTGCAATCATTGGTGAAGAGAAGTATTGAATAGAAATGATTTTTGGTGAAAGGAAAAGGAACAACCATTGTTGAATGAAGATGTCTTTATGAAGATTTTCTTTCAGTTCGAAGACCAGTCGACAGGTCAAAAATAACTAGTTGTGACGATCCCAAAATCCGAGGGGCGGTATTAAGGATAATCATTGGGAAATAACACATTAACCATCATAGCAGAGTACAGATAATAGCAGAAACAATAAATGAAATAATTTTACATGGATATGACAGCGGAATCACAACATGTAGGAATATCAGAATAGCATAACGTGGGATATAACTTAGTAAATGAAAGGAAAGTGATCAGTCATCATCGCCAGAGGCGGAATACATACATGCAGTGAGACATAATAAGGGTATCAGTCTACATCGCCGAAGGCGGAAAACATATACATATAGTGAGAAATACGGAAAGTAAATCAGTCTGCATCGCCAGTGGCGGAATCATAATATAAGTACAGTAATGGCGGAAAAAGTCAAAGTCATCTCTGTGAAGTCAGCCTCGCCATGAGCCAAAAATGCACTCTATGAAGCAGTGCAGAACCAAAAACCACCTGTCACCTGTGTACTACGCTGCCCGTGTGAAAATAAGGGCACCCGCGTTTGCAAAGTGAAACAAACAACGAGTCAGTCATGGGGACTGGTATGAGGAATCTATTTAACAGTTAAACAACAGTAATAGCAAATCATAGGACCACGCCACTTTCGCGGAACGGCTTTACTCCAGTGATTGCTAGTGCATTTAAAAACAAAGTAAATTCTTTTAAAACAACGCAATGCTTTTAGAAAGAATGAAGCCATTATAAGACTCAGGTCCCATCACACAATGCAACGCAAGCCGGAGGATAGAGTTTTACCTTATAATAGCCAAATATGCTTGATACGTATAAAGCAAAATCATTTGATATTATTATTAGTGCATATATGTTTCAAAAACGAATAGCATCATAAGTATCAATCATAGGCGGCATAGCTACCATATACTATGTCACCATACTAGTACTACAATCAAGTCCGTTATTTTGTATTGGAAATTGGATTTCCGTCATGAGTCGAGGCAAGGGGCAAGCTCCTCTCCGCTTCGAGACACTCTAGCAAATGCCTCGGGACTACGCACTCTGGGTAACCCCTGGATCGGCTGGGCCGGTCCTCACTTACATTAGAGGATTGGCAATTCCTGAACACACGTTTCCCGGTCCTTACAGACCTATAATCGAGGCGCCTCGCATTCTAACAACCACAAAAGGTGAAAAGCAGATATATATGTCAGGGCTGGTAAGTCACTGACACCACCATAGCTAAAAAGAAACGTCGTGCTCTCCTAGCGGCCCGTATCCCGTTTTTAACTCATACCGGGGTGTGAGGTTCGCGAATCTACGAAATACACAAAGCTAGGCCACGTAGACCTTGCTTTGATCATCATCCACAAGACTTTGCTTTGCAACAGAAGCCTTGATCATAGCATCTTGGCATGCCACATAGGCAGTCCACTCCATACGATTGATTTCCATCGATATATAACCTCTGAGCTCGTACGTCTCAGAGAAGGGCGTTAAGCAAAAGAATAAATTCTCCGTCGCCAAACAGATATATATTTAACAGAGATCAATCAGTATAGAACAAAATCCAATGTCAGACACACAGTCCATTTACAAGTCCGTCCTGGGTCTGAACGAAACCGGAGGCGTCAATTCCTCGCAAATCCGTCCAATCAACACATACGTTTAGACGGCTACTACTTCCGTCCCCTCCCGGTAGCTACTCTGGTTAGGAACCTCAGTAGCGCCCATCCAACCGATACGAAGATCGTCGGTCTTGAATCGTCTTTGCATTTTCCAATTCGAATCGCTCGATAAATTATTTGAAATGAGGGTTAGCTCGGCCTTTTCAAATAATTCACGTCATTAGAATTTAAATCGATTCATTTTATGGTTATGTTATTCGACATCCATCCTTTGGGTTCTTTAGTGTTATTTTCATGTCATACACATACAACCATCAAATATCAAACAATTCAAGCCCAATTGGTTTATTTGCAACCTATGTTGCTTATAATATTTTATAACGATTTTTCGCCATTTTTATTTATTTAAAAATGGCCATAATTAATTAAACGACGTTTCAGGTCGTGTCGTGGCACTGGCGCTGTTTTTCCCTTAATTTGTTTTACACATATCGGAAAATCTAACCGTTGGATTTCTACAAAGTCTATATCAGTGGGAAGATATTCCCAAAGCGAACCCAACGGTTCCAGTTTCGTGAGAATCCGACGGTCGGATCTTCCACACTAGTCGTTTGAAGTTACGGTTTCAAAATTCGAACTGCAGCGTCGTTATTCGATTAAATTTAATTATATTTATATTTATATATAAATATAAACGATTCTGGCGCTGTTTTTCTTCAGATTTGAATTAAACATTCCGGACAATCCAACCGTTGGATTTTTACAAGGTTGGTGCCGTTGGAAAGGTATTTCCAAGGCGAACCCAGCGGTTGCGGTTTCGGGAAAATCCGATGGTCGGATTTCTCGTACTAATCGTTTCAAATTACGATTCCGAAACGCGAACTGCACGGCCTCTATTCCCTTTTAATTATATTTATATTTATATATATAAATATAGTTCATTCCATAGTTTCAACTATAGTTCATTTTATATTTTCAACTTCGTTTTCACTTCAAATATTTCACTAACGCCTTAATATTTCGAAAAATTTCGCCATAACCTCCTTTGTACGGGGAGGGGTTTGGAAATTTATTGGGCCGTATTAGGTACCCAATAAATCCTAAAAAGCATTCACATATTTTTAGTGATATATTTTGGTGTTTACGGGGGAGCATGTACTGATAATCACTCCAGAGAATAAATTCCCGTCACCCCGTTTCCGTGTGGAAATAAATAGTCCATGTGCCGTATCTAATAACTAGAGCGACGTGATTATTGTCAACTCTAGACCCGTGTGGGGTTTTTATTAATCTGGCAATTTATCGTTATAATTTATATAGTCCATATCCGTCATCAGTTCAACCTGTAGTACATAGTCATCGCCATACAAGCCTCTTGCTTATATGGTAAATCTTCCACCTCGTCACACAAGCTCCAATTGCTTATGTGGAATATGATGAAGTATGCCTATCGACAAGAAGTATGCCATGTAGTGTAGTACAAAATTAATTGTTACTATCCTATGGCGTTATTTATTATTTCACACAGAAAAACCAGCACTCCGCATCCAATGGCATTCACAGGAGTTGATATATAAATAAAATTGCGCAGCCAACTCATCAAGGTTTACCTATTTGTCGGGCACGCAAATAATTTCTTTACTCTACAGCTAATCCATTTTTCCTATTCAACACATGTATATATATGCAGAACAAAGCTAATAATAATATTTCTAGCAAACTATTATTTATTTCAACACGTGTGTATTTTTAACACTTCATATACATGATAAAAGAAATATTTTTATCATAAAAAATATTTATTCGACACGTGTGTATTTTTAACTAAGCGTATACTTGATAAAAGGAATTTTTTTATCATCAAAAATATTTATTCGACACGTGTGTATTTTTAACACTTCATATTTACTATAAAAATATAGTTTTCACTGTCGATTCATTTTATTTTTAAAAGATGCTAACATTCAACACATGAACTTCAACTCAACGAATGAATTGAAATTCAACACATGAATATTCTATAACGTTTGTATTTTATAAAAATGTGATTTTTATTGCTAAAGCCATTTATTTAAATTCGAATAATATTCAACACATGAATTTCAACTCAACGAATGAATTGCAACTCAACACATGAATATTCGATATAGTTTGTATATATATAAAAATGTGATTTTTATCGCTAAAGCCATTTGTTTAAATTCGAATAATATTCAACACATGAATTTCAACTCAACGAATGAATTGCAACTCAACACATGAATATTCGATATAGTTTGTATATATATAAAAATGTGATTTTTATCGCTAAAGCCATTTGTTTAAATTCGAATAATATTCAACACATGAATTTCAACTCAACGAATGAATTGCAACTCAACACATGAATATTCGATATAGTTTGTATATATATAAAAATGTGATTTTTATCGCTAAAGCCATTTGTTTAAATTCGAATAATATTCAACACATGAATTTCAACTCAACGAATGAATTGCAACTCAACACATGAATATTCGATATAGTTTGTATATATATAAAAATGTGATTTTTATCGCTAAAGCCGTTTGTTTAAATTCGAATAATATTCAACACATGAATTTTAACTCAACGAATGAATTGCAACTCAACACATGAATATTCGATATAGTTTGTATATATATAAAAATGTGATTTTTATCGCTAAAGCCATTTGTTTAAATTCGAATAATATTCAACACATGAATTTCAACTCAACGAATGAATTGCAACTCAACACATGAATATTCGATATAGTTTATATATATATATAAAAATGTGATTTTTATCGCTAAAGCCATTTGTTTAAATTCGAATAATAATCAACATGTGAATTTCAACTCAACGAATGAATTGCAACTCAACACATGAATATTCGATATAGTTTGTATATATATAAAAATGTGATTTTTATCGCTAAAGCCATTTGTTTAAATTCGAATAATATTCAACACATGAATTTCAACTCAACGAATGAATTGCAACTCAACACATGAATATTCGATATAGCATATGTAAATAATTTCAATGAATGAAAATTATTCTAACACATAATTATTTCAGAAAATTTCGGCAGCATAACGGCAGGGTAGTTAAAACCGGGACCGTCCCTAGTACGGCTCCTCGCTCTACCTTAAAACCTCGCGGTTTTTGACAATGGGGATCATGCATCTAGTTCGCACGCAGGCGGCATGTTTTATTTTCAATTCCACAATCCTAATCTATTTTGTTTCAACCACAAGAGGGTATTTTTCAACCACAAAGGTTTTTTTCAACCTTAAAGATATTTTTCAACCATAAAGGTATTTTTCAACCATAATATCAACCACAAACAATTATTTCCAACCATTCGTCATACCATATAATATCACGTCAAACACAAGCAATAAATATCGTCCATGGTCTGTGGACGAGGGGAGTATATATATATATATAATATAATAATTCACTTGCATTTCATCACAATTCAAAGCATATATGTTTCAAACAACGCTTGTATAATTTATACATCGCTAATATAACTTATACAACACATGTACATGAGGTATACAATGCGTATATAATTTACACTTCGCTTATATAATTTATACAACGCGATTTCATTCACACAAATAGTTTAGATTCCTCACATTGGTTATTGCGGTGCTAAAAATCGTAGGAAGGTCAGAAAAATCCGCGGCTTCTTCTAGAATGTAGAGAGCCTCCTTGCGGTCACGGTGTCTCCTGTTTCATCGAATTTCGTTAACATAGCAAAAAGATACGATTTTTACAAGTTTGCAACGCTTTAAAGTGTAAAAATCAGTTTCAGCCGTATACCCCTTTTTGATTCGAAAGCTAGGGTTGAATTTTTCGGCAAATCTACGAAGCTTTATGACGAACGGCCAGCGCCACGTCGAAGAGGAAGGAGAGAGCTTTCCAAAGCTACCTGAGATGTCCAACTCGACGCCTCCTGGAGGGCACGGCGGCGGCGCAAAGGTCGGAGCTTCCCGACGCGATATCTCCTTCAGTACTCAATGATAATTCGTGAAATTACTATGGATTTGAAGATCTCTGAACGCTCTTCAAATTGAAACTGGGTTTGCTCGATTTCGTTGAGTGGATGCAGAGAAATTTAAGAGAGAAGTTTTGGATGGGTTTCCGCGTCGCGACAGGTGTTTCGGTGGAGAAGATGGATTCTGATTGGCCCATGCCCTTTTTATTTTAATTTTTAAATTATTTAATTCCAAAAATACCCCCTTCCACAAACGACCTCTAAATCAAACCCAACGACTGTCGCCCCTAGCTAAATACCCCCATTCCAAACACAATGGGATATGTTTCGTTGGCTATTTCGACTGTTACAGTCAGTTATTTTTCGAATTCAAATATAAAACATTCGATATTTAATTTAAACGTACATTTCAGTTTGCCAGGGCCACAAACTGAACCGAAAAATTCCAGAAAAATAATTCTAGCTTTGTTTTGATGATACGGTCCTAACAAAACCAGTTTCGTCGAATTCTGAGCTCGTTTGCAAAACGGCCATTTTTAGGTCGACCCATTTTAACAGAATTTGACCAAACATGTTTTCTTTTTCCCCACTCACATACTAGCTTCAAAAATTACGAAATTTGAAACTTAGCAATAATTTGACATCCCGGACCCAACAAAAGTGGTTTCGTCGAATTCCGAGGTCGTATGAGAAATCTAAATTTTCAAGGGCTATATATACTATATAGCGACCTTTCTGAAAATTCATTTGACCATAACTTTTGATTTCCGCTATGAAATTTCGATTTTTCAGATTCGTTAGAAAGGTATTGATAAACAGATTTAAATATTTTCAGTTTCATTAAAATCCGTTATATTTTCCACCCGGTACAGTCAGACAAAGTTGGTGTTCAAAATTTCAAACGGCCATACCATACCAAATTCTATATTTTATTGAAATATACTATTTCAACTATTCAAATTTTTTGGTAATAACCTAATTAAAAATTTTAAACTGGTTCACATTTTCCGGGTTATTACAATCTCCCCCACTTAAAACTTTTCGTCCTCGAAAAGGAAATAACAGTTAAGCAGGAAATAAAATGTAAATGCAAAGTATTGTAAAGGTACCTTGCACCGGAGTTAGTCAGAGATGTCCACTCTGCATTTGGGATAGGCTTGTTTAATGCTTTTTTCAGTCTCCCAAGTACAGTCTCTAGGATCACTACTCCACTGCACTTTGACTAAATGAATCTTTTTCCTCCTTAGCTCTCTGGTTTCTTTGCCAACTATCTTTAATGGCTCTCTACTGAGTGCTAATTCTGGAGTTATGTCAATATCATGTTGCGCTGCTTCTTCCACAATAAGGTCGGGATCATAAACATGTTTTCTGAGTTGAGACACGTGGAACACATCATGTATACCAGGCAACCAATTAGGTAATGAAACCCTATATGCAAGAGTTCCAATTCGTTCAAGTATAGTAAAGGGACCAATAAATCTCGGTGCCAACCTCCCAGTCTTGCCAAATCTGATTACCCCTCGCATTGGAGAAACTCTTAAATAAACATAATCGCCAACGGCAAACGATATATCCCTTCTTCTCGCATCAGCATAGCTTTTCTGTCGGCTCTGTGCGGTTTTTAATCGCTTCTTAATGAAATCGACTTTATCTGATGCTTCTTGAATCATATCGGGCCCTAACACAAGTCTGTTGCCAGGTTCTACCCAACATGCGGGAGATCTGCACGGTCTGCCGTATAATGCTTCGAATGGAGACATTCCCAAACTTGCTTGATAGCTATTGTTGTAAGAGAATTCGGCTAAATGCAAATGATCTTCCCATGAACCTCCAAAATCAATAACGCAAGCCCGCAGCAAATCTTCTAAAATTCTATTCACCCGCTCAGTTTGGCCGTCTATCTGAGGGTGATAAGCGGTGCTTAGATTCAATTTGGTTCCCAATTCTGTCTGGAATGCTTCCCAGAATTTGCTAGTAAACAGGGGATCTCTATCGCTGACTATACTGAGCGGTACTCCATGAAGTTTAACTATATCTCTGAAGTAAATCTGTGCCAGACTTTGAGCCATTCTGTTGGATCGGACAGGTATGAAATGGGCAGTCTTCGTGAAGCGATCTACGATTACCCATATACTGTCGTTTCCTTTTCTAGTTCGCGGCAGGACATCGATGAAATCCATCGAAATTTGTTCCCACTTCCATCCTGGAATTTCTAATGGTTGTAATAATCCAGCCAATTTCTGCTGATCGCTCTTAACTAGCCGACAAGTGGGGCATCTGCTAACATATAATGAGATATCTCTTTTCATTGACCTCCACCAGAATGTACGTTTGATATCGTTATACATTTTTCTCACACTGGGATGGATACTTAATTTGGATTTGTGGCACTCATCAAGTATTTCTCTTCTGAGCTCGGGAAGGTTTGGGATGCAGATTCTACCCTTTAATCTTAGAACTCCTTTGTCATCGAGTCGAAAACTTGTGGATTCACCTCCTTTGACTCTTTGACTTATTCTTTGAATAAATTCATCGTCTTTCTGAAGAGTCGAGATTCTGTCTATTAATGAAGACGTGATGACAAAACTGGCGATGATTTCATTCTTTCTGCTGAGTGCATCTGCTACAACATTGGCTTTCCCTGGAGTGTATATAATTTCAAAATCGTATGCCGCAAGGAATTCTAACCAACGTTGTTGCCTCAGGTTTAAATCTTTCTGGGTGAACAGGTATTTCAAGGATTGATGATCAGTAAATAGTTCGAATTTCTCGCCCAGTAAATAATGCCTCCAGATTCTTAAAGCGAACACGATAGCTAATAACTCAAGATCATGAGTAGCATAGTTTCTTTCATGCGGCTTTAGTTGACGGCTGGCATAAGCGATCACTTGGCCTTTTTGCATTAACACTGCGCCTAGCCCTCTAATAGAAGCATCTGTCCATACAGTCAAGTCTTGGTTGCCTTCTATTATTGTCAATACCGGAGCAGTTGTCAACTTCAGTTTCAGCTCTTGGAAAGCTTCTTCACATTCGGGAGTCCATTTGAATTTCTCATGCTTCTTTGTAAGCTTTGTCAATACTCCTGATATCTTTGAAAAATCCTGAACGAATTTCCGATAGTAACTAGCTAATCCAAGGAAACTTCGAACTTCTGTGGGAGTAGTAGGTTGTTTCCAGTTCTGAATCGCTGTAATTTTGCTTGGATCTACAACAATTCCTTCTTTTGATACGACATGGCCAAGGAATTTAACTTCATTCTGCCAGAAGACACACTTAGAAAATTTAGCTTTCAAGACATTTCTCCTCAGAATTTTCAACACTTGTTCTAAATGTTTTGCATGCTCTTCTTCCGACTTAGAGTAGATCAGAATGTCATCGATGAAGACTAGAACGAATTTATTCAATACACCACAGAACACTCTGTTCATAAGATCAACGAAGTATGCCGGAGCGTTGCACAAACCGAACGGCATTACTAACCATTCGTAGAATAAATCGGGACCCCTGAAGGCTGTCAAAGGAACACAGTCTTCGGCTATACGCAATTGGTGGAAACCTGTAGCTAGGTCCATTCTGGAGAATACGGTTGCTCCATTTAATTGATCTAACAGATCTTCTATTCGGGGCAAAGGATATTTGTTCTTCAGTGTCTGTTTATTGAGATCCCTGTAATCGACGCAAAGTCTTAGAGTACCGTCTGATTTCGGGACAAATACTACTGCGGCTCCCCACGCTGAAAAGCTTGGTCTGATCAGACCTTTCCAAAGCAATTCTCGGGTTTGGCTACTTAGCTCTTCTTTTTCTTTTGGGGCCATTCTTCTTATTGGATGTACTACTGGTCGGGCATTCGGAATCAGATCAATTCTAAATTCAATTTCTCTTTGCGGCGGTAAGTTTTCTAGTTCTTCAAACACATCTGCGTAGTTTTTCACGACCGGTATCTTTTCTATTGAAGGGGGAGTAATTTCTAAAGAAGACCAATATTCTGTTCTATTTATTTCTGAACCGAGACATGGTATAGTGATATGCCCCGATTTTGTTTCAACTTTCACGATTCTTTCGGCACATCTAACTTCGGCCTTATATGTTGTCAACCAGTCCAGCCCCAGTATAATATCAAATTCGGAAAGGTCCATGACAATCGAATCAAAAGGAAATTGGTATCGAGAAAAGGAAATAGGTACTTTACAATATATATCGAGACTAACAGAACCTCCTATCGGGTTTTGAACTTTAATTGTTTCTCTAAGCTTTCTTCGTTTCAATTTTAATTTGTGAACAAGGTTACCAGAAATGAAGCTACGTGATGCACCATATCAAAAAGTACAGAAACAGGAATATTTTTAATGGTAAGGGTACCTCCCAAGACATCGGGTTTACCTGATCCATCGGTGATAGCTCGCGGGGCCTTCCCGTCATAGACGTGAGCCACCTGTGCATTCTGCTTCAGAGGGCAGTTCCTGCTGTAATGCCCCTTCTTATGGCAGTTGTAGCATTCGGCTGAGTCATTTGCCTTCGGCTTCTTTGGGGCTTTGCATACATTAGAGAAATGACCGGGCTTCCTGCAATTGTAGCAGTTTCCTTTCGGGATTTTGTGGGTTTTTGAGTAGCGGCCGCGGTAATGCTAGATTCGGGTTGGTCTGCTGAAGTCTTGCGCTTATTCCCTGCTTGGCTTTTAGCGCGGTCTTGGCTAGCATGCCTCTCATCCATGTCTTCGTAGTTGCAAGCCATCTCTACTAGTTTTGTAAAGGAGAGTTTGATGTTGCTCATAGCTCTATCGTGGTACTTGCGCTTCAGCCCAAATATGAATCTCTTATTCTTCGCTTTGTTGGTCATAATCAGCTCCGGGGCATAGCGCGACAATTGGGTGAACTTATTTAGATAATCTTGAATAGAGAGGTCTCCCTGCTGGAGATTAGCAAACTGCTCTCGCATCCTCTCAAGAGCTTGTTCTGGTACAAACTTCTCATTGAACAAAGCTTTGAACTACTCCCAAGTCCGGATAGTACCAGTTGCATCCTCATAGGTAATGGCATCCCACCACAGCTCTGCTTCTTCCTGAAGGAGCCAAATGCCAAGTCTTGCTTTATTGTTGGTTCCCATACCCATACTCTCGAAGATTTTCTCACAGGTTTTTAGCCAAGCTATTGCCTCGGTCACTGTACCAGTGCCAGTGAAAGGTTTACCCCTAAGATTTCTGTACCTCTTTGCCACTTTATCTAACTCAAAGTCTTCTGGTGCTGGTGGCTGAACAATAGGGATTTCCACAGCTACGGGGATATTCCCCCGTCCTTCTGCTGCCACTCCTTGGCCTCCGCGGCCTCCTCTAGCTGATGCTGCTCGTGTAGCCATCTAAGATAATACTGTATAAGCAAGAAAAGAGTCAAGCTCACAGATTTGATAATTTTCATAAATGATAAAGCAAGGGAATACAAGGAAAAATAATGATGATGTACTGATCAAATTGTTTTGCTAATCTGCTTAGCTCATTCTAGGACATTGCTAATCCTATCTCTAATGAGCTACTCGCATTAGAACACTACTGATTCTATTCTGACGAGGTGTTTAAATGTGTTAGATCCCGGAACTAAGGTTAACCAAAGCTCTGATACCAACTGTGACGATCCCAAAATCCGAGGGGCGGTATTAAGGATAATCATTGGGAAATAACACATTAACCATCATAGCAGAGTACAGATAATAGCAGAAACAATAAATGAAATAATTTTACATGGATATGACAGCGGAATCACAACATGTAGGAATATCAGAATAGCATAACGTGGGATATAACTTAGTAAATGAAAGGAAAGTGATCAGTCATCATCGCCAGAGGCGGAATACATACATGCAGTGAGACATAATAAGGGCATCAGTCTACATCGCCGAAGGCGGAATACATATACATATAGTGAGAAATACGGAAAGTAAATCAGTCTGCATCGCCAGTGGCGGAATCATAATATAAGTACAGTAATGGCGGAAAAAGTCAAAGTCATCTCTGTGAAGTCAGCCTCGCCATGAGCCAAAAATGCACTCTATGAAGCAGTGCAGAACCAAAAACCACCTGTCACCTGTGTACTAGGCTGCCCATGTGAAAATAAGGGCACCCGCGTTTGCAAAGTGAAACTAACAACGAGTCAGTCATGGGGACTGGTATGAGGAATCTATTTAACAGTTAAACAACAGTAATAGCAAATCATAGGACCACGCCACTTTCGCGGAACGGGTTTACTCCAGTGATTGCTAGTGCATTTGAAAACAAAGTAAATTCTTTTAAAACAACGCAATGCTTTTAGAAAGAATGAAGCCATTATAAGACTCAGGTCCCATCACAAAATGCAACGCAAGTCGGAGGATAGAGTTTTACCTTATAATAGCCAAATATGCTTGATACGTATAAAGCAAAATCATTTGATATTATTATTAGTGCATATATGTTTCAAAAACGAATAGCATCATAAGTATCAATCATAGGCGGCATAGCTACCATATACTATGTCACCATACTAGTACTACAATCAAGTCCGTTATTTCGTATTGGAAATTGGATTTCCATCATGAGTCGAGGCAAGGGGCAAGCTCCACTCCGCTTCGAGACACTCTAGCAAATGCCTCGGGACTACGCACTCTGGGTAACCCCTGGATCGGCTGGGCCGGTCCTCACTTACGTTAGAGGATTGGCAATTCCTGAACACACGTTTCCCGGTCCTTACAGACCTATAATCGAGGCGCCTCGCATTCCAACAACCACAAAGGTGAAAAGTAGATATATATGTCAGGGCTGGTAAGTCACTGACACCACCATAGCTAGAAAGAAACGTCGTGCTCTCCCAGCGGCCCGTATCCCGTGTTTAACTCATACCGGGGTGTGAGGTTCGCGAATCTACGAAATACACAAAGCTAGGCCACGTAGACCTTGCTTTGATCATCATCCACAAGACTTTGCTTTGCAACAGAAGCCTTGATCATAGCATCTTGGCATGCCACATAGGCAGTCCACTCCATACGATTGATTTCTATCGATATATAACCTCTGAGCTCGTACGTCTCAAAGAAGGGCGTTAAGCAAAAGAATAAATTCTCCGCCGCCAAACAGATGTATATTTAACAGAGATCAATCAGTATAGAACAAAATCCAATGTCAGACACACAGTCCATTTACAAGTCCGTCCTGGGTCTGAACGAAACCGGAGGCGTCAATTCCTCGCAAATCCGTCCAATCAACACATACGTTCAGACGGCTACTACTTCCGTCCCCTTCCGGTAGCTACTCCGGTTAGGAACCTCAGTAGCGCCCGTCCAACCGATACGAAGATCGTCGGTCTTGAATCGTCTTTGCATTTTCCAATTCGAATCGCTCGATAAATTATTTGAAATGAGGGTTAGCTCGGCCTTTTCAATTAATTCACGTCATTAGAATTTAAATCGATTCATTTTATGGTTATGTTATTCGACATCCATCCTTTGGGTTCTTTAGTGTTATTTTCATGTCATACACATACAACCATCAAATATCAAACAATTCAAGCCCAATTGGTTTATTTGCAACCTATGTTGCTTATAATATTTTATAACGATTTTTCGCCATTTTTATTTATTTAAAAATGGCCATAATTAATTAAACGACGTTTCAGGTCGTGTCGTGGCACTAGCGCTGTTTTTCCCTTAATTTGTTTTACACATATCGGAAAATCTAGCCGTTGGATTTCTATAAAGTCTATATCAGTGGGAAGATATTCCCAAAGCGAACCCAACGGTTCCAGTTTCGTGAGAATCCGACGGTCGGATCTTCCACACTAGTCGTTTGAAGTTACGGTTTCAAAATTCGAACTGCAGCGTCGTTATTCGATTAAATTTAATTATATTTATATTTATATATAAATATAAACGATTCTGGCACTGTTTTTCTTCAGATTTGAATTAAACATTTCGGACAATCCAACCGTTGGATTTTTACAAGGTTGGTGCCGTTGGAAAGGTATTTCCAAGGCGAACCCAGCGGTTGCGGTTTCGGGAAAATGCGATGGTCGGATTTCTCGTACTAATCGTTTCAAATTACGATTCCGAAACGCGAACTGCCCGGCCTCTATTCCCTTTTAATTATATTTATATTTATATATATAAATATAGTTCATTCCATAGTTTCAACTATAGTTCATTTTATATTTTCAACTTCGTTTTCACTTCAAATATTTCACTAACGCCTTAATATTTCGAAAAATTTCGCCATAACCTCCTTTGTACGGGGAGGGGTTTGGAAATTTATTGGGCCGTATTAGGTACCCAATAAATCCTAAAAAGCATTCACATATTTTTAGTGATATATTTTGGTGTTTACGGGGGAGCATGTACTGATAATCACTCCAGAGAATAAATTCCCGTCACCCCGTTTCCGTGTGGAAATAAATAGTCCATGTGCCGTATCTAATAACTAGAGCGACGTGATTATTGTCAACTCTAGACCCGTGTGGGGTTTTTATTAATCTGGCAATTTATCGTTATAATTTATATAGTCCATATCAGTCATCAGTTCAACCTGTAGTACATAGTCATCGCCATACAAGCCTCTTGCTTATATGGTAAATCTTCCACCTCGTCACACAAGCTTCAATTGCTTATGTGGAATATGATGAAGTATGCCTATCGACAAGAAGTATGCCATGTAGTGTAGTTCAATATTAATTGTTACTATCCTATGGCGTTATTTATTATTTCACACAGAAAAACCAGCACTCCGCATCCAATGGCATTCACAGGAGTTGATATATAAATAAAATTGCGCAGTCAACTCATCAAGGTTTACCTATTTGTCGGGCACGCAAATAATTTCTTTACTCTACAGCTAATCCATTTTTCCTGTTCAACACATGTATATATATGCAGAACAAAGCTAATAATAATATTTCTAGCAAACTATTATTTATTTCAACACGTGTGTATTTTTAACACTGCATATACATGATAAAAGAAATATTTTTATCATCAAAAATATTTATTCGACACGTGTGTATTTTTAACTAAGCGTATACTTGATAAAAGGAATATTTTTATCATCAAAAATATTTATTCGACACGTGTGTATTTTTAACACTTCATATTTACTATAAAAATATAGTTTTCACTGTCGATTCATTTTATTTTTAAAAGATGATAACATTCAACACATGAACTTTAACTCAACGAATGAATTGAAATTCAACACATGAATATTCTATAACGTTTGTATTTTATAAAAATGTGATTTTTATTGCTAAAGCCATTTATTAAAATTCGAATAATATTCAACACATGATTTTCAACTCAACGAATGAATTGCAACTCAACACATGAATATTCGATATAGTTTGTATATATATAAAAATGTGATTTTTATCGCTAAAGCCATTTGTTTAAATTCGAATAATATTCAACACATGAATTTCAACTCAACGAATGAATTGCAACTCAACACATGAATATTCGATACAGTTTGTATATATATAAAAATGTGATTTTTATCGCTAAAGCCATTTGTTTAAATTCGAATAATATTCAACACATGAATTTCAACTCAACGAATGAATTGCAACTCAACACATGAATATTCGATATAGTTTTTATATATATAAAAATGTGATTTTTATCGCTAAAGCCATTTATTTAAATTCGAATAATATTCAACACATGAATTTCAACTCAACGAATGAATTGCAACTCAACACATGAATATTCGATATAGTTTGTATATACATAAAAATGTGATTTTTATCGCTAAAGCCATTTGTTTAAATTCGAATAATATTCAACACATGAATTTCAACCCAAAGAATGAATTGCAAATCAACACATGAATATTCGATATAGTTTTTATATATATAAAAATGTGATTTTTATCGCTAAAGCCATTTGTTTAAATTCGAATAATATTCAACACATGAATTTCAACTCAACGAATGAATTGCAACTCAACACATGAATATTCGATATAGTTTGTATATATATAAAAATGTGATTTTTATCGCTAAAGCCATTTGTTTAAATTCGAATAATATTCAACACATGAATTTCAACTCAACGAATGAATTGCAACTCAACACATGAATATTCGATATAGTTTGTATATATATAAAAATGTGATTTTTATCGCTAAAGCCATTTGTTTAAATTCGAATAATATTCAACACATGAATTTCAACTCAACGAATGAATTGCAACTCAACACATGAATATTCGATATAGCATATGTAAATAATTTCAATGAATGAAAATTATTCTAACACATAATTATTTCAGAAAATTTCGGCAGCATAACGGCAGGGTAGTTAAAACCGGGACCGTCCCTAGTACGGTTCCTCGCTCTACCTTAAAACCTCGCAGTTTTTGACAATGGGGATCATGCATCTAGTTCGCACGCAGGCGGCATGTTTTATTTTCAATTCCACAATCCTATTCTATTTTGTTTCAACCACAAGAGGGTATTTTTCAACCACAAAGGTATTTTTCAACCATAAAGGTATTTTTCAACCATAATATCAACCACAAACAATTATTTCCAACCATTCGTCATACCATATAATATCACGTCAAACACAAGCAATAAATATCGTCCATGGTCTGTGGACGAGGGGAGTGTATATATATATATATAATATAATAATTCACTTGCATTTCATCACAATTCAAAGCATATATGTTTCAAACAACGCTTGTATAATTTATACATCGCTAATATAACTTATACAACACATGTACATGAGGTATACAATGCGTATATAATTTACACTTCGCTTATATAATTTATACAATGCGATTTCATTCACATAAATAGTTTAGATTCCTCACATTGGTTATTGCGGTGCTAAAAATCGTAGGAAGGTCAGAAAAATCCGCGGCTTCTTCTAGAATGTAGAGAGCCTCCTTGCGGTCACGGTGTCTCCTGTTTCATCGAATTTCGTTAACATAGCAAAAAGATACGATTTTTACAAGTTTGCAACGTTTTAAAGTGTAAAAATCAGTTTCAGCCGTATACCCCTTTTTGATTCGAAAGCTAGGGTTGAATTTTTCGGCAAATCTACGAAGCTTTAGGACGAACGGCCAGCGCCACGTCGAAGAGGAAGGAGAGGGCTTTCCAAAGCTACCTGAGATGTCCAACTCGACGCCTCCTGGAGGGCGCGGCGGCGCAAAGGTCGGAGCTTCCCGACGCGATATCTCCTTCAATACTCAATGATAATTCGTGAAATTACTATGGATTTGAAGATCTCTGAACGCTCTCCAAATTGAAACTGGGTTTGCTCGATTTCGTTGAGTGGATGCGGAGAAATTTAAGAGAGAAGTTTTGGATGGGTTTCCGCGTCGCGACAGGGGTTTCGGTGGAGAAGATGGATTCTGATTGGCCCATGCCCTTTTTATTTTTATTTTTAATTTATTTAATTCCAAAAATACCCCCTTCCACAAACGACCTCTAAATCAAACCCAACGACTGTCGCCTCTAGCTAAATACCCCCATTCCGAACACAATGGGATATGTTTCGTTGGCTATTTCGACTGTTACAGTCAGTTATTTTTCAAATTAAAATATAAAACATTCGATATTTAATTTAAACGTACATTTCAGTTTGCCAGGGCCACAAACTGAACCAAAAAATTCCAGAAAAATAATTCTAGCTTTGTTTTGACGATACGGTCCTAACAAAACTAGTTTCGTCGAATTCTGAGCTCGTTTGCAAAACGGCCATTTTTAGGTCGACCCATTTTAACAGAATTTGACCAAACACGTTTTCTTTTGCCCCGCTCACATACTAGCTTCAAAAATTACGAAATTTGAAACTTAGCAATAATTTGACATCCCGGACCCAACAAAAGTGGTTTCGTCGAATTCCGAGGTCGTATGAGAAATCTAAATTTTCAAGGGCTATATATACTATATAGCGACCTTTCTGAAAATTCATTTGACCATAACTTTTGATTTCCGCTATGAAATTTCGATTTTTCAGATTCATTAGAAAGGTATTGATAAACAGATTTAAATATTTTCAGTTTCATTAAAATCCGTTATATTTTCCACCCGGTACAGTCAGACAAAGTTGGTATTCAAAATTTCAAATGGCCATACCATACCAAATTCTATATTTTATTGAAATATACTATTTCAACTATTCAAATTTCTTGGTAATAACCTAATTAAAAATTTTAAACTGGTTCACATTTTCCGGGTTATTACACTAGTGGACTGGTATTTGAATATATATACGTTATATACATGTGTGCACGTTCATTGTGCATTTCTGCCTAGAAACGGTCGAACGCCCATATTGAAACCGGTCGACCGTTTTCTGGCAACATGCACAATGAATGTGCATTCATATATCTTTACTAATAATTGGAATAGGTTTGGTTTCACACTTTTTGGTGTACACTTGAACTGATGAAAATGCCCTTTATTTAATTTGTATCATACATTTAACTCAATATAGATAAGTATTCAAACGTTATTAATTATAATCCACATACATCAATTATAACTGTAATGTATATTAATTATCATTAATTCTTTGACCGTTTCTCTTTTTCTATGTATACATTTTTAATATCATTCGTTTCTATAATTGAATTTTGATACATATATATATATATATATATATATATATATATCAATTCTGCAAATTTGTTTCTACTTAATTATATTTTAAAATTTGAAATCCAAATGTTTATATTTTTACTTATTTTCTGCTTTATATAGCTTTTTTAAATTTTTTTATTTCCTACTTTACTTTATATATTACGTATACACCCTTTTTTAATCACTTTTTTAGAAGCAGTCAATCCCTTGAAATTCGCGTACGTTAATTATCATTAATTCTTTAAACATCTTTATCTTTACTAATGATCTTTACAAATAATCGGAATAGGTTTGGTGTCACACTTTTTTGGTGTACGCTTGAACTGACGAAAATGCCCTTTATTTAATTTGTTTCATACATTTAACTCACATGTAGATAAGTATTCAAACGTTATTAATTATAATCCACATACATCAATTATAATTGTAATGTATATTAATTATCATTAATTCTTTGACCGTTTCTCTTTTTTTATATATACAATTTTAATATCATTCGTTTCTATAATTAAATTATGATACATATATCAATTTTGCAAAAAAATTCTACTTAATTATATTTTAAAATTTGAAATACAAATGTTTATATTTTTACTTATTTTATGCTTTATATAGCTTTGTTTAAAATTTTGTTTTCTACTTTACTTTATATAATACGCATACACCCTTTTTTTAATCACTTTATTTAGAAGCAGTCAATCCCTTGAAATTAGCGTACGTTAATTATCATTAATTCTTTGAACATTTCTCTTCTTATATGTATATATTTTTAATATCATTAATTTATATAATTAATTCCTGATACATATATCAATTCCGCAAATTTATTTCTAATATCATTAATATGTTTACATATTTTCTGCTTTATATAGCTTTTTTTAAACTTTATTTCCTACTTGACTTTATAAAATACGTATACGCCAATTTTTTAATCACTTTATTTAGAAGTAGTCAATCCCTTGAAATTAACATACTTTAATTATCATTAATTCTTTGACCATTTCTCTTATTATGTGTATATATTTTTAATATCATTCACTTCTATAATTAATTTCTTATACATATATCAATTCTGCAAATTTGTTTCTACTTAATCATATTTTCATATTTGAAATCCAAATGTTTATACGTTTAATTATTTTCTACTTTATGTGGCTTTTTTTAAACTTTATTTCCTACTTTACTTTATATAATATGTATATGCCATTTTTAATCACTTTATTTAGAACAGTCAATCCCTTGAAATTTGCAAACTTTAATTATAATTGTAATATACATTAATTGTCATTAATTCTTTAACCATTTCTCTTTTTATGCGCATATATTATAATCACTTTATCTAAAAGCAGTCAACCCCTTGAAATCTGTGTGCATTAATTATAATTGTAACATTTATTAGTTTTCATTAATTCTTCGACCACTTCTGTTCCTATATATATATTTAATATCATTCATTTCTGTAATTAATTTCTCATATGTATACCATGCCCCCAAATACCCTCAAACATCGTCCTCCTATCTATAAATAGGATGCCATATTTTATCCCTTTCACATAAACCAAGTTCTTCTCCACTTCGACCTTTCCAGACATATTTACCAGTTTATACAATTTCATATCGAAACCAGCTCTAGCACATCTATAAATTATAAGTTTATTCTTTACTCTCTACAAAGTTGTTTTTTTAGCATATCTTTACTCTCTGCAAAGTTCACATCGTGCTATGGTCACGCGCGAAGCGCATGCCTATACGCTCGTATACATATATATATTCATAATACTGAGGTATATGATTATTTTAGGATAGATTTTAACAATTATAACACAACTAAATCACTAAATAATCAACCTCTAACTTTCAATACCATTGATTCTCTTCCTTTTGACGATCATGAAACTTTTCCATGTCATTAATCAAAATGCCATGAATCCTTGATTCAACACCATCTTCATAATGGAATCTTCAAAGCAAGGAATCTTCGCTAATTGTAACTCGGTCTGACCCTAGCGTATTGCAAAAAAAAAGGAAACACAACAAACTCTCGGATTAGAACTAAATCATTCTCATTTTAGTTAAATCAAATTTCATGTAATAATATGAGTGCAATAACTGAAGAGATGTTACGGGTTTTCTATCTCATTAGGATCCATCAAACTAATAGCATATAATATAATACGCTATTATAATAATGTCTATGGTTAAATATAACATATTAAAATAGCGTAAGCGGGATTACATTTTTACCCTTACACTGTTTATAATACCGTAGTCTATACAGATACCGTAAAGTCCACAATACGTAGTGGCTATCAGAGGGCACTCCATAGGTACGGTACAAATCAAAGTCGTAAGGAGTTCGATCAGGATAATATGACAAGGCACACGAGGAATGCCCAGAGTAGGAGTTTACTAGTTGCATGCCCAGACTTGTGGTAACACATAGCCGTGACTATCGCCCACCTCGAACAACACTTCGAATCACGGATGTGCATCAAATTAATCAAACCGAGGGACTACAGTAATAATGGAAGAAGTGTTGCCGATGGAGTTAGCTAACTCCACTTGGTCACCGTATAGCCATGTTTTAGTCATTTTAATTATGACCCGAAGGTCAATGATATCCATCATAGTTCTCTTTCTTCGAATCCAGTAATCGCCTCCAAATCCATCCAACAACATTTCTAGAACTCCACCATGTACACAGTTGTTAAAGTGTTTTTCGGTATTGGCAGAGAGTATGATAATATCTGAACCCAGTCTCTTAAACAACCAATCGTTTTACATTTTTCACACCGGTCGGTTCTTTACATTCCAAAAGGTCTAAACTTCATATCAGAATATCACGTTTTTCAAAATCATTTCAATAGTCAAAATAAAGTATTTCCAAATTAAATCCCCAATTAAAACCAACTTAATTCTCGAAGCAATTCCAACTTTTAAAATAATTTAAATATTAAAATAGTAAAAATAGATACAAAGTATTTTAGATGTATAATTGAAATAGCTTGAAAATAAATAGTTTGCAATTAAAATAGAATTATCAAATTATTGAAATCTATTGTTAAAACATTAAAGTAATTTATAAAATAAATAGTTAATTATAAAATGATTTATTTAAAATAATTTATAAAAAAATAAAATAGTAATAAAATAAAATAGTTTATAAATAAACATAATTATTACTAAAATAGTTTATAAAATTGTTTGAAATACTATAGTTGGAATTAGAATCATTCCTTTAAAATTTCAATTAGACTATAAGTCATATTCCAATTTCAATTCAACCAACTCAATGTCAATATTTCAATTGTTTAAATTTCCATTTTGCATTCATTTCAATTCAATTAATTTAATTCAAATAATTAAATTCCAAATCAGATTCTCAATTTCAAAGATTTCTATTTATAACAAATATTGAGTTCACAATTCAGATATCGTTTACATCAATACTAGTTTAAAATAATTCTCAAAGGTGGATAAAACAATTCAATTTCAATAAATTCGATTCACATTAAATTTCATTTTTTAGCTTCAGTTACAATACTAACTTATTTCCTTTTTTTATGTATCAAAATTCAAGGTTCAAGTTTAAAGGAAATAAATTATAAAATATCGCTTGTATTGTCTTTAAAAAATATTCCAAAATTCAAGATTAAAACAATTTTTATTAAACCAACCAGTGTCTGTATCAAATTTTCTATCCTATAGCCAAGTAATACTTAAAATTTAATTTTAGTATTTCGGGAAAGGATATATATCATTTCAATCGATATCAGGGCCATAGGTGTTTATCATTTCAACCTACGTTCTTAATTCATTTCAATGATTGATCCCTGGTTTATTTGATGCCCGTAACATCTAGGGTAATGTTTGGGATAAACCAATACAAGAACAATTCAGTATCTTTAAACCAACAAGTAAATTCAATACATCATCAAACAAACCACCAAAACAATTCAGTATCACATTAGTTTACATATTAGAAGTCGGGTTTAAACTAGCAATAAAATTTCAGATTTAACCTAATTGTACAATTTTTAAATAAATAGTTAAATTAAACTACACAATCGATGTAATTCAACATCAACAATCAAACAACCATTAATGCAGTCATATCATAACATGATTTTAATCTAACTAACAAGCGAATATCTTAGTTAATTGTGAGTGGGTTTAACACTCACCTTTGTTTCAAAGGAGATTGAAATCCAATTTTTAGCCCAAAAATTTTCAGTCTCAGAATCAGTCCAAACTAGTGCCATTGCGTAGAGCCCGTCGATACAATTTCAACACAACAAACCGCATATCAATTGGAGCTCATACGAAAAAGTTATATAAGTTTTAGCGATTAGAAAAAATTTAAAATTAAAAATGAAAATTGGAAGAAAATCACCAATTCTTGCAACGTCATCGTCTCTTCCCTCACGTTACATCAAAGACCCAAGCTATTTCATGGCTAAAAATACATAGCTTCCCTATTCCATTTCTCCTCATTCATTTAACAAAAACTCAGACTGACCGAATCAATGATCATCTCTTCGCCAACTCTTCCAACTCATCACCGTCTCATCAACTACGGATCTCCAATATAAAACGCGTCACCTGGAATATCACGCACGACCAATATAAAGTCCTGACATTTTTCTTTGCCAAATCGCTTCAAATTTTGCTACCCGATGCTAGTCTCAATGTTGATGCGCCTTCCACAAATCATATAAGATTGAAGAGCGTCATAATCTATGTCGAATGAAACTTGTTTCAGGATTTTTCATTCAAAAAATTTTGAGATATAGAATTTTGATGTTTCACCTAATTTTCCTTTAGCTGAAATCATGAAGAGGGGAAGATAGGAGAAGACTGCTTGCTTTGGGCAGTAAGGAATATGAGGAAATGAGAAAAAATTAGTTTTACCGCTTCAAGATCATTTATAGAAAGGAATTTTAATGGCTAATTAAATGGTAATACATTCATTCTTTCTAATTCATCTTTAATAAAATTCTGAACGTTACTATCTAAGTCCAAATTTGAAATAGAGAAAGGATGTATTAGGGTATGAACAAAATTAAACGTGTATTTAGGCAATAAATTTCAAAGGTTTAATTATCCATTAAAGCATTCCATTTTTCGTTTTCATCCTAAATTCAGTACCTATTTTGAATTTAATTCCAAAGGTTATAAGTTTAAGTTCAAGTCCATCCTATAATTTGTATTATTTACATGAATCATTTTCCTTATATGATAAATATTCACATTTAATTATTCAATAAAATTTCAATTGAACGATAAACTTTAAAATGATTGATTTATTTTAAGTCTTAATAACTTAATAAATCAATTCTTCATTTACATTAAAAATTTCCATTTTTATATTATTATTATAGATTTTCAATTTGAATTACAATTTTAAATGAATTAAGTCAATTTCACACAAGTAATTTAATATTAAATTTCAACTTCCAATTTTTATCAAAATAACTAACTCGATATTTTAATTGCAATCAATATAAGTCGTTATTGTTATGGCAAGTTGAACTTCGTTACCTGAATAATTCAATAACGTTTTCATCATAGAATTCCGCAATTAAATGATTAAAGTTAAATTATATATTTCGAATTTTTAATAATTACATACTAACCAAATTTATAGCAATATTTACAATCAATGGAGATTATTACATTTATAACAAGTTGAGATTCATTATATACACAAAATGTATATTCCTTGTATTCACAAATCTAAATTTTCAATATATAAATGGAGTTTCAAAATTAGTTTATCCATTTGATATATTGTTATTTCAATATTAGTTTCAAAATCAATGTAAATAAATTTCCAAACCAAAATTATTATCGTATGTAATTATTCAAATTCATCGTTAAACAAGTCAAATCAAGTCCATATCTTAACAATTTACGACATAACTCATAAATTTTTAATATGTCAAATTATCGTAAATAGAAATCACATGAAATTTAATAATTCATATCGTCTTAAACCTTGGGATGTTACAATTTTGTTGGATCCACAATATTAAATTATTGCTAGATTTCAATTTCTGTGATTTTTGAAGTCAGTGTGTGGCTGCACGGATTTTTAATGTGAAAAACAGTCAGTATTTTGACTGTTAAAAATACGCTGTGTGAGCAAACATAGTCAGAATTCGATGTAACCAGTTTCATTGGGTCCGTAATGTCAGACTGTAATTGCATGCCCAATTTCATGATTTTTGGGTATTGTATGTGATTATAGGAATTTTTAACAATATATAAATATAGCGTTTGCTTAAAATAGAAAAAAAATTGAATAAAAGAATATTAAAACTCCCCTATAAATACCCTTAACAATCTCCCTAAACCTAGGAATTTCATTCTTCTGGTCAACGATAAAACCGCCTCTGTTTCTCCTTAAAGAAACATTTTTTCATGGCCTTCAAAAATTCATAGAAAATCAAAAATAAATCTATAAATCCCCACACATGTATTGATGGATTTCTCAAACAATCCTCTTTGCTCCCGTACCATTTTTAATAAGTGCGACGCAATCCTGTACTATTCGAATTTAGAACAATGAACCTAGGGTTCGGAAATGCTTGAGATTTAGGAAGAGTTGGGTCGAATAGATGTTATATTCAAACTAAGTAGATCGAGCAGGAGGGTTTGGCAAATTATTGAGGAATTCGGTGATAATAAAGCACGCTTCTGGTGCTTCACTTAACGGAATCGAGTCACTGGGAGGACCACCGGACGAAGGGAGATGGTGGTAGTTGAGGAGAGGGTTGTTTGCTGAGTCCTAGGGTGGTCACAGTTTGAAATTTTGTGAAGAAATGAGGGTGCGGGGGTCTTGAGGAGATCGACAAATGTCTTAGAGTCTACAGGAAGTCATGGTAGGAAATAAATCCAAAGGGGAGAAGAAGAAGTAATAAGGCGGATCGGTGGAAATTATATAAGTGATGGGCCGATAGTTAAAGCCCAAAAAAATAGAAATAAATGAAATGAAATCTGGATAAAGAAGAAAGGAAATCACGGAAATGTTGCTGAAAGAGCAAGTCCGGTTTTCATTTGTGGAAGATGAAGTATTAACAGTGAGCCGGTATGGACATTTGGGCCGGATTTGGGAATGGTAAGGCCCGATTGAGATAAATAAACTTAAGTTATTTAATTAAATTAGTATACTAACTTGTAACTTTAATATCTCGCTCACAGGTTGTCAGTTTGACGAACCGTCTGTTATATTGAAATCATATGGATGAGCGCGACACGCTGGAACTGACTGGGACTGAACTGGAGTCCATTACAATTTATTGTAAAATAAATTGTCCGATCTGAATCAACAACGGTTATCGATATTTAACAATAAACCGCCAACGTGAGTAAAACTCACCAACTCTATCAGTTCACATTTTTATAACATGTATTTAGAACTGATAAATGATGATTGATTGCTGTGTATTGACTATTTGGTTGAACTACTAAGTAAGTATTTGAAATTATAGATCTGGTTATATATATATATAAAAATTGATTCTGTTTAGCAGAATATTTCATAGTGAAATTAAATGGATATTAATTATATTGTTTAACATCTGTGGATGCAAGGAAACAAGTCGGAGGAATCCAACTGGATTCCTCAACATTTATTTTACTATTTTTCATATATTGTAATATATGATGTAATATATAATCTGTGTTAATTACGTGTGTTGAATGCTATCGATCATTATTATTTGGGTATTTTAAATACCATAAGAAATACTGGGATGTAAAAAAATGGGAATTTTCAAATTGTATATTCGAAATGATATATTTATAAAATCAAAGGATTTTATAAAAGGAATATTTATCATTTGATAATTATAACAAATATAAAAGGAAATTATTTGTTGAAACAAATAGGAAACGGATTTTTTTGTGAAAACAAATAGGAAAAGGAGTTATATGTGAAAACAAATAGGAAAAGGGAATATTTATTTCTTAAATAAATAGAATTGAAAAGGAAATATTTATTTGTTAAATAAATATAATTGAAAAGGAAACATTTATTTGTTAAATAAACAAATAGGAAAGGGAATATTTGTAAAACAAATAGAAAAGAAAGTATTTGCAATCAAATAGAGTTAGTCGAATATAGTTTGATCGAGTATTGGTTATTCGAAAGAGGGTTATCGAATATTGGTTATTCGAAGAAAGGAGTTAATCAAAAGGAGTTAATCAAAAGGAGTTAAATCAAAAAGGGGTTAATCGGTAGAGTAAATTGAATAGAGTTAACCAGTTAGAGTTAATCACTTAGAGTTAACTAGTTAGAGTTGATAGATTAGAGTTAATCGATTAGAGTTAAATCGAACTAGAGTTATTCAAATAGAGTTACTCGAGCAAGAGTTAGTCGAATATTAGTTATTCGAATAGTGTTAATTGAATTAGAGTTAGTCGGATTAGAGTTATTCGAATATAGTTTATTCGAAGAAAGAGTTATCGAATAAGGTTATTCGAAGAAGAGAATTAATCGAATATAGTTTATTCGAAAAGAGGTTATCAAATATTAGTTATTCGAAGAGAGATTATCGAATATTAGTTACTCGAAAGGATTATCGAATATTAGTTATTCGAAAGGATAATCGAATATTAGTTATTCGAAAAGAGGTTATCGAATATTAGTTAACCGAAAGGATTATCAAATATTAGTTATTCGAAAGGATAATTGAATATTAGTTATTCGAAAGGAGTTATCGAATATAGTTATTCGAAAGGGATTATCGAATATTATTTATTCGAAAGGAATTATCGAATATAGACATTCGAAAGGGATTATCGAATATTAGTTATTCAAAAGGAGTTATCGAATATAGTTATTCGAATAGAGAAAGGAGTTATCGACTATAGTTTATTCGAAAGAGAGTTATCGAATATTGGTTATTCGAGAGAGAGTTAATCGAATATTGGTTATTCGAAGAGAGTTAATCTAATATTAGTTATTCGAATTAGAGTTATCAATTAGAGTTATTGATTAAAGTTAATCGAATAGAGTAATTCAATAGGAGTTAATCGAATATAGTTTATTCGAATAGAGTTAAAGGAGTTAATCGAATATAGTTTATTCGAATAGAGTTAAAGGAGGTATCAAATATAGTTTATTTGAAAGGAGTTAATCGAATATAGTTTATTTGAAAGGAGTTAAGTGATAAGAGTTAATGAAATAAAGTTAATTGAGTTAAAGTTAATGGAGTTAGGGTTAATTGAATTGAGTTAATCGAGTTATATTTTGGAGTTAGATATTTCAGAAGTAGGGATTATTACACTATTGTTATAATCAAAATGTTTTCAATAAAGAAGTGGATTCGTAAATAGAAATCCGAGAGTTACGTATGGAAGTTGTTAAAGATTTAAAAGGGTGAACTTTTTCTGTTTCGAGTTTAGAAATGTCGTTCAGTTAAGGTCTAAGAGGTAGTTATACCCCTACTTGATTGACTCCGTTTTTAACTAAGGAAGGGTTAAGGTTCGATAGTGAAGCTTGGTTAAGTGGAATTAGTTAATCAGTGAAATGTTTTGAGTTGGCATAGCGATGTTTTATTTAAACATCTGTTTAAATACAATGAATGAGTTTTGGAAACTTTTTCTGAATATAATCAGAGATATTTTCTAATCATAGAAAATGAAATGTTTGATGATAAAGAATACTGGTGTAATGTCCCTTATTTTCTAACCATTTATTTGAAATATTTTATTTATTTAAATTATTATTTTGAGTTTATATAATGGAATTTGACCATTTTATTTTGAATATTTAATTATATTTATATTATAGTAATATTTTATTTTCAGAGTATTGAGGAAAATGTTGAATTTGAAGTGTAGTGTGAACGAGCAATTTAAAATGGTCTAAATATGGTTTATATTTAGTTATATTAATATATTCATTGGAAAACGACGGTTGAGCGATTTAATTATAATTTAAATATAAAACGAGCTGAAGCGGCATGGCGGTTCGTAATTAGGCATTTTGAACTTTAGCAGGCTGTACAGGATCTAAAATAAGTCGGATTTTCTCGAAACAAGAAGCGTTGGAATCTGTTAGATAATATCTTTCTAGTGAAAGAGAAAAATCCAGTTTTTATAGCGTAGATTTTGTTTTATGTCCAAATCAAATTTTGAAAAGGTCGCAATGGAATTCCTTTATATATTATAGCGATTATTTATATAAGATAAATGGTTTTTAAATATTTTAAATATCGATTTGGCTTGAAATTCAACCCGGGTATTTTACTTTGGTAGTATATGAAAGTCTGGTCGTGTATGGCCAATTTCAATATTTTATTTATATTATATTGAGGTATTTTAAAATTGTTTTATTTTATTTGAATTGGGCATTTATTGAAGGGACTTTATTCAAACGACCTTCGTTTTCAATGAAACAAATTTTATTTATACCGTAAAAGTAAATTATTGCTAGATTTCAAACTGCACGTCAATCGGGGTTATTCTGTGAGCGTGGCAAAATAAAATGTAAATAAAACGACCAATTGGAGTTAAACGAGGGCCATTCGAGCAAACGGACACGGAATTCGACGAAACAAGTTTCATTAGGATAGTAACGTCAAATAATATTATGATGTCCATTCATGTCACGAACGGAGTTTTTATGCGAGCACAGGGACAATAAACAGTGTTTAAAATAGTGATAGGTTTGAAATAAAATATCGTTTGTCACATCAATATAAATAAATATTATTTTTCTTTATAAATACACTGCTCTTCAGTCAATATTCATGATCATCACCGTCCAAACATTTTTCCAGCAACACATATTTGCCGAAAACTCCCTATTCACGTTTTAATTTATATCTTTAAATCTGTGATGAATCGGCTAGGGAGACCTGATACAAAAGTGTAGATTGGCTCGATACCTAGCTCCAGTAAAAATTTGGGGGCCAACGGATGTCTGTAGTGGCCGGGATCGACCAAAAACATCCATATCTGACTTTCGATTAATGGCAATTTGCTCGGCGATGGAGGAGTTTCAGGTGGAGGGATCCAGGGCGACTGGAAGAGGGAAGACAGGGCTTTTAGATAGTGGTGGTCTCGAGTCCTACGGTGGTCGGAATCAATTGTTCAGAGATGATCGGAGAAGGTGGTTATAGGGGTGGTTGTCGAAGTGGCTAGTGGTTTTAGGACTCGTGTGGAGGCTATGGTTCACCAGAAGTGGTAAGGCCGGCGGGAGGTAAAGGCCAGAAGGGAGGCGGTCCTAGTGGTGCCAGTCCGGTGATATGCGGTGGGGCGGTTTATTTCTGGTGAAGTATGTTTTCCGTTCAAGTGGGTGTTGCTGGCGATTGGCGGTGCTTTGGGTGGCAGCGTTGCGGTGGAGGGAGGCTGGCGGTCCGGCGGTGGCACTGGTAGGGTCGGTCGACGTCCAGGTGGGTTAGATCGTCGACGTTGAAGCTTCAGGCGATGTGAACTTTGTTGAACGAGATGGTATCGGGTTTCAGGAATTAAGGAAGGAGAAAACGCTTGGTCAATTACTCCGGTGCTGATGTGGATTAAAAACACTAATGACGGTAATTAAGGTAAGATTTGTTTAATTAACTAATAGTTAGTTTATATTAATAATTAATTTAATTTATAATTAAAGCTAATGTAAACTTTAAACTAGCGTATCTTTTTCATACGTTAGCTAAATCTGACGAAACTGGATCCGTTGGGATCGCAGGGGCGAGACCTAGACAATGGTGCTGACTAGGTTCGACTGGACGCAGTTGGAATTTCAGATAGTTTTGAATGTTCATTTCAAATTTAATGCAACACGATATCGACCGTCAACCGAAATAAAATCTAGTAAGTTAATTCTCACACCTTCTTGAATCCTGTGATGTGGTAAATTCATGTTAAAATATAATTTATCATTTAAAAGTATAAATTGGTTGATTGTTTGCTATTAGCTGTTACTGTTTGATTGGTTGTTGTCATTTATATTTCATTATTTTAAATTAGTAGATCATATGAAATTTATTTCATATATTATTATGGAATGTATAACGAGTTGTGAAGCAGGGAATAACAGGTTAGAGGGATCCGACCGGATTCCTCAAATATTATATATGTTGTTTGTTTGTTTTATATTAGTTGTATTTGCACTGATTGAACCCCATAGGGTAGTTAAACATGTTTGAGCATGATGGTTAAACAGATATTCACCTGTGTTGTGTTTAAAATCAACCGACAGTGTTGATTGGGTAATTAGCAGTGAATGGCCATAAATGTATCGTTTAGACGTTGTTCTACCGTTCGGTGAATCGACGCAGTTTTAAAGTTATAAATATTTTTATAACTGAATTGAAGCTTTTTAGTAAATTTTTACAAGTAATTAAATTAAAAATTTATAAAAAAAATATTTCAATCGAGTTTATAAAAAAAATTTATTTAAACGGTTTTATAAGGTCGTATGATTTGTGCATGTGCCAAAAGTTAGAAAACCAGAGAATTTACCTACGTGTTGGTAAAGTGGAATAATTGTATTTTAAAACAATTAAATGGTGATTTAAATTAATTAAGTTATTTGATTAACTTAAAAGGGGGAAAAGACAAAAGGAATTCAGTTAATGGTTAACTGAGATGTACGGTTGACAAATTCAACCGTGTTTACTTAGAATTGGTAATGGAAGTAAATTGATATTGGAATCAATTGGTTTTTTTAAAGATTCGTTATATTTAACGAATAGCGTTAAATATTAGTTAATCTCCGATTAACTATAATTAAGGGAATTACTGAAATTGTTTGGGGTTAAATATTAGTTAATCCCTGATTAACTATTAATTAAAGAAATTATTGAATTGGTTAGTGTTAGTAACAATAATTATTATTTAATGAGCTTCTCAAAATGATAACAATCCTACTTTTGATTAATATCATATTAACTATTTGTAATGCAATTAATTATTATATCATATAAATAGTAATTAAAACAATGATTTTACTTGAAAATTCAAGTGATTGATTGGCCACAAGGTTTGGGAAAAGGGGCAATAATAGTTTTATAAAAGGGTTTCCTAATCCTAGTTTTCAAAAGGAAATTGGTAAATGGGATATATAAATGAAATGTAGGGATTTAGATAATGTTTTACTTAATGTTTTTTTAAGCAAGGCGAATTCAAATGGAATGAAATCATTTTAGGGAAAATGGTTAATAGGTTGGAAATAGATTGAATAGTGATGGTTTAAGAATAAAATCTAAGGAGTTATTATAAGATTGGGAAGAAATACAAGCTAGGTTTAAAAAGGGATTTTTAACCATAACGATAATTTGAAAGTCAAAGAATTGAGTTGAGCGAAATGTTGTAATTTAAATAAGGATTTCAAACGTAATGGGAAAACATATACCATAGTTTGTGTGAAATATTGGTAAGGGATGCTGGAAATAAAATCCAAGTTAAAAGTATTGTTGAAAAGAAGGGTGTAAGTAGTCGTTAGTTATGAAATCCAAGACCAAGGTTAATATTAATAATACCAATAGATTAAAGCAAATTATTTGACAAGAGATTTTGATTCTAAATCAAAATGTTATAAGCAAAATAGTGATTCAAGTTAAAAGTGGTGTTTTTGGTGGACATTTACTTAATCCAAACAAATTAAGTAAATGGATTATATAGAAAGAAGATTTCAAATGTATGAAATGGTTTATAAAACCAGATTTGAAATCAAGGTGATAAATGAGATTTTAATATCAGGCTGATATTATTTTGAGATAAAAACGTTGTCGATCAAGGTCTAAGAGGTAAATAAAATACCCCAACTTGAACAGCTTCATTATTTTGAGGAATGGTATTAGTTTGAAACGAGTGAAAGTTGTTGTGATTGGTGTGATATCCCATGCGAGAGGTATTGAACATTAGTGCAAGATTTTGGAATATAAATGGTACTATAATGTAGTTTCATTGTAAATTAGAAATATTTGGTTTTAAATTATATAAGTCGACATTTTTCTTTAACCATATCAGATTTGGTAACGTGTTAATACCATTAAGTATTATATATATATATATCAAGATACTCGAATATAAAGAAAATGGAAAAGGTTTTAAAGAAATACATCGATATTTCCCAAAGAAATGGAAAGCTAGGTATATACATATATATATACATGCTCTTAAGTATTTGAAATAATTTTGTTATAATTGAGAATAAATATAAGGTTTAATTATATCGAAAGAATTAATGATTGATTTACCATTTATTTATTTGTAAATAGGCCAAGTAGTGCTAAGTGCTGAATCAGCAAACTCATATTCACACATTTGTTCTTTGATAGTTAAATCACCGACTATCAAACCTGACCAATACGATTGTTAGTATGGAAAGACCGGGATCGAATTTATATTCGAAAACCATTCCGACCAGCAAATACGTGAAGACACTGATCAAGATGGTGAAATTGAAGACCGCAGATCTTCATGAGCGGATGGACTACTTATTGAATTTCTATGGTTTGCAATCAGAGTCATTTGATTTGTGACTCTGTCATGGTTGAAATCTTCGGATTGCAAGGACTTCTCGCTACTGATCCTTGGGGTGATTCCTATAAAGGATGAAGTAGGAGGGTGCCTTCGGTTCATCCTGTTCCTGGATGACTTGTTTGGACAGATGTCTGATAGAGTATTTCCAAAAGGATCACGTTCGTTGATTTCTTCAAACGTACCATAGTTAGTGGTGGAGGACGATGATTCTCTTAGCCTAACCACTAGAGTATTTTTGTAGACGTCAATTAGTGATATCTGGCGGATCTGACAATGTGGCATTTAAAGTGAATGATGGCCAGATGCTCTAAAAGGAAAATTTTAGCCTCAAGCCTCATCAATCGGGAAATGACAAAAATCGGCCAGGCAGCACGGCTATGTGGGTCGCTCCCATCAGTGTGTATAATCACCTAACAAGAGAAATTTCCATTTGCTTCTTTAATCTATATTCGTGTAATAACCCGGAAAATCTGAGCCAATTTAAAATTTTTATTTTGGCAATTTTAATGAATTTTGAATATTTAAAATGAACTATTTTAAATAATAACGACAAGAAATTTATTTTGAATAGAATTAGAAAGTATATATTTATTTGAACCGTCGTTAGAATATAAATATTTATTTTAAATTATAAACGGAATTGAAAATGGCGCGGTAGTTCGATAACTCGATTTCAAAATTCAAATGAATGTACAAGATTCAAAATGAACCGGATTTTAGCGAAACCAAAAGTAATAGAATCTAATTGAGAATATCTTTCCAACAAATCTGAAAAATCAAAATTTCATAGCGGGAATCAAAAGTTATGCTCAGTTCAAAATTTAGAATAGTCGCTATGGAAATTATATATGGCCCAAAAAGTCATATTTTGCATACAGATGAATTTGGACCCGAAACCACTTCCATTGAGTTCAAAATACCGTTTATAACTCTGAAAAATATAAGCTTCGATATATTCCGATATCCGGAATAGTGGCTATTGGCTGGAGCTTTTCGGTTAGCAATACATAGCCCTTAAAAAGTGAAATTTTGCATATGAGCTCAGAATTCAACGAGATAAATTTTTATGGATTCATAATGACAAATTATTGTTGAGTTCCAAAGGACGCATCGAACGGAGTTAGTATGTGGCCGTGCGAGCTAAAACAGTTCAGGGTAAAACAGGTAGTCATTTTACAAAGGAACGTTATTGAGACTACCTCAGAATTTGATTTCGCCTTTTTTTTGGATTTGTATCATCTAATAATGGTGAAATCCAAAAGGGCATGATTTTTGGGGTTAGCATGCGATCGTGCAAGAAGAAATGGTGTGCCAAATTCGCATTTTTAGAGCCTATCTGAGCATTTTTGAGAATTTTAACGGACGGTCAAACAAACTCGGTGTAACGACCCGCCATTTTGACCGTGCCGAATAGACAAAATATGTCAACACGAAACGTCCAAAACAACAGATTGTTATTAGCTTCTGGGTAAATAGAATAAATCACAGAATCACAGAGAACAGACACAGATACAGAGTAATATAATATCTTGCAGCGGAAATACAAAATACAATAGTAGTTCATGAAGCTACTAAATAAATTTACATCAGAGTTTACATAAATAATACAGCGGAAAACTTAAACAATAAATTTCAGATACATAAATAAATGATAACCATTTGAAATAGAAACGACAGAAATCGCTGGATGACTGGACCAACAGAAGAGGTAGATACAGGTGAGCAATCCAATATAAACTCCAACTCCGAAAGTGAATCTCAAAAGCTGTAATACTCGATCTGACCTGAGCAATAATGCAAACAAAACAACTCGGATCAGGACTAACATTCTCGTGGAAGTAAATCAATTCAAATGAAATATTCGATGAAACGCAATTAGTAACTTAAAGGATGTTTGGGATCACCATCCTCTAAGGATCCGTCAAACTAATACTATAATGTATAATACGCTACATACTATAGTGTCTATCAGTAAAGTAAAAATATCAAAATAGCGTAAGCGGGATTACCATGATTACTGTAACACCTCACCTCCGCCAGTGCTACTCTTGCAAGGACACTGACTTTGGAGGGGCGTTTAAATAAGGTAATCATGCATGCAGATATCACAAGACAGAACATATAAGTAAAAACAGAGTAAGTATAGCAGCGGATAAAAACTAGCATATCAAAACCATAAGTTAAGTTACAACACAGTACTTAATTATTTTCCATAAACAAAGTCTAGAAACATAAAACTTGTAACTGAAAAGGAAAACATGAAATAGCTATCCCCAAGTAGAAAACCATAGCAAGCTCAAGTCCGAAGCATACATGAGCTATCCAAGAAAAGCAGCTAAGATCCAAGCTAAGTGCTGGTATTCCTGCCCTGTAAACCTGGGGGGGGGGGGGGGGAACGAAAGAAAAGAGGCGAAAGAAAATGGGTCAGTCAAAAGACTGGTAAGTCCTACCTACAATTGTACAACAACTAATAAAGTTAACAGTATATGTAAACAAGGATGAGTCATAGGATGATAACTGGCATGGTAAAAAGTCAACAAGATAGATCAAGTGTGGTACCGCATAAACAAGATTGAGGTTTGCACCAAGTGTACTAGTATCACAAGTCGTGTCAAGTGTAAACAAGAAGTGATCCCCAGGCCCAAGTTTGGCCCAACATCATGAATGACCTAAATCAAGGTCCAACTAGCATGGTCTAGTCGATCGGCTCCCTAAAGCCTAACTCGTCAAGTGTCGGTGTCATACGGCCCAACTACGAAGTGTAGCTAAACTATGCTAGGTCCACCCTAGGGTGTATCAAGTCCTAGGGTGTCAACCACTGACACAAACCAAGCACGCACAGTTTAAACCTACTGGTGCCCGTGCCTGCTTTTTCAACTCCGGACCATGTGCACGACCATGGCCCGCCTGAACCTACAACGGCGCACCTACACAGCCGTCGTTTTGGTCGCTTACATGTCATCCCAGTAGTCGTGCCCCACCCTAGCCTAGTCCCTAGGGTATCATGATACATCCAAGAGGGTTACTGGTGCAAAGGACCACGTAACTAGGGTTTCCTTAATGGGTTAAACGTGGTTAACCCAACTCATCTAAGTACCAAGTTGGTTAAGTGTACCCAAGGTTCATGACTTAACCCTACCAACCCATCGTGTTTAATTGGTTAAGTATTCAAGCGGTCCATGACTTAACCCTACCATGTGGCATTAATTAATTTAATGCACCCAACCTCTCACATTAGACCTTGTTGTGGTTACTAGTTAGGCCGGGCGGGTCCGGGTAGGTTTACACCACAACTTAGTCTAACCTCGGGTCTCACGTGCAACATGACCAACTACTCACATTGGGTCCTATTGCTTGTAGCCACTAGTTAAGCCGGTCGGTTCCGGGTAGGTTTATGCAACAAGCTCAACCCAACCTCGAGTTGGCCATTCTCATGTTTTCTAAGTGTCATGTCCATCACATTACCAGTTTTCAAGCAATTGGGTAGACCTAACTTAATAGGTAAATTCCCAATGGGTAGACCTAACTTAATAGGTAAATTCCCAAGCTTATGTTTTTATGTCTTTTAAGTTTACCCAACCCCAAACGCAATCCCATCGCTTACATATCGCAATAGCGCATAAAGGATAGAAAGAGGGAACTTGGCATAATCATGACATAGAGGGGTTGGAGCCACAAGTTAAACATGGTGGCATAAGACAAAGATGTGATCATAAACTTGCATATCATGTTATCAACTTGCAAAATATTCATAAGCATGCATAACATCATTTTAACTTGCATACTGTTCATATGCATGCATAACATGGTTTCAACTTGCATAAGGTTCATATGCATGCATAACATCAAACTTGGCAAATAGGTGGAACATGGTCATAGATAGCATGAGATAAGGGCTAGTAACATGCATATAACATTATATGCATGTTAATGCAAGGGTTATGAGAGTTTCAAAGTTGCATTATGCAACATTTCCAACCAAAGATCATATCTTTCTATGCATAAAGCCAAGGTAATGACTTTACTAACATGCATAGAGTAAGCTTATGCATAAAATCATAAGATCAAAGCTCCTATCATGATTAACCCCAAACTCAAACTTGAAACATAACATATTAACTTCATAGTTAAAATACAAGAGTAGAAATAGGCTTACAATGCTATGAAGACTCAAATGAGTATAGCAAATGTAAGAAACCCCTTATGCAACTAATTAAAACCCCAAAATGCAAGCAAACTTGATCAAGACTCCTCCTTTATGATGCCAATAGAGAAACAAGACTTTAATGCAAGCTAAAGAGGATCATACAAGCCTAAATACACTTGTATGCATGGAAATCCCTTGAAAATTGATTTAGGAATTTATGAAGAGAGTGGAGGCCATGAGAGGATTGATTTTGCCATAGTTTAGTTGTAGGATAGATTAATGAGGATTTAGGGTAGGTTAGGGTCTTATTTATAGATTAGGAAAGTGTTTTAGGCCATAGGATTAAACCCTAGTTCTCATCTCAACCCTCCAAATCGAATCTGGCCCCCAAGCTCAACACAAACCCAAAATGGTGCACCAGGCAGGACTGGGCGTCTGGGCCAAGTCAACAGCCAAGTCGACAGGGCTGTCGACCTGGTCAGACCCAGTCGACTCCCAAGTCGACAGGGCTGTCGACTTGGGTACTGTGGCGGGAATTTTCCCGCCTTGCCCCAACTGGCCCAATTTCCAAGCTTAGATTTGAATTTGAAAATCTGTTTTTACTTAGCAATTTTCTGAAAACTTCGTTGGGCCTTAATCGGGTCATACAGACTCCGATTTTCGAAAACTCGGACTCTATTTTCCGTATTTTTCCGAGATGAACGCAATGGCATAGCCCGTTTCCCATGATTCAGATTTATAAATTAAATTCTGCCTCGATTTATGTTATAACAGGTTATGGAAAATACGGGTTGTTACATTCTCCCCTCCTTAAAAGGATTTCGTCCCCGAAATCTTCAAGTTAGGAAGAACGTATCCTACCATCCAATCATCCATCTACTCAAAACATCATCCACGAGCAATCATTGTCCTTACAAGATTCTAAATGCTGTATGAACATATGCAAAGGTGTGTGTATATGTCCTTATCTAATGCAAATATCATCAATGCGAATTATGTTAGTGAAATGAATCCATATGTATGCAATTCCTAACATAATGTATAACATCTATATGTGTGCACATCACATACATCCATATGCAACATCCATGTGATAGCATAGCAAGTTTCAGCCATGAATAAGTACAAGCACTCATGCATATGCAATATGAAAGTGTGTGAGCCGATCTTAGTGCCTAATCGTGTATAATGCATCCACGAGTAACCACTTACAACCACTTGCAACCACTTGCAACCATCAAGCATAACATGTTTCAAACACATGTTTCATCCAAAGGGTTTCTACCTAAGGTTCTCATTACAAGATTAGCACGATAACTAGATAAACATGGATATCAAAGAGAAAGATATGCTAACAAAGAAAAGGGATTGAGAGTGTACCCTCAAAAAGGAATGGATAAAGCCCACGCATCTTCTCCTCGGTTTCCCAAGTTGCGTCTTCTTCGGCTTCACCCCATTGAACCTTCACTCACATGACCTCGCGATTCCTTAGCTTCTTGGTCTCCGTCCCCAAGATACGAATCGGAGCTCTCCTCAAAGTAGCTTCTTTCTCCACTTCCACATCTTCCAGAACACTTGGCTCAACAACCTCTGCTGACTCATGTAAGCACTTTCGGAGATGCGAGACATGAAAGACATTATGCACTCCGGACAGCTTCTCGGGCAATTGCACTTTATAAGCCATCTTCCCAATTCTCTCTATGATAGGGAAGGGTCCTACGAATCTGGGTGCTAGCTTCCCAATTGCTCCGAAGCGAACCACATTACGCAAATGAGAAACCTTCACGAAAACCATGTCTCCAACTTCGAACTCCAAATCTGTCCTTCGCTTATCAGCATAGGATTTCTGTCTATCTTGGGCCGCTTTCATCCGTCTTCTCACCAATTCAACTTTCTCAGATGTGTCTCGTATCATATCGGGCCCAAGTACAAGCTTATCTGTTGTCTCCCACCAACAAGATGGTGACCTACACGGCCTCCCATATAAAGCTTCAAATGGTGCCATCCCTATGCTAGCTTGATAGCTATTGTTGTAAGCAAACTCCACAAGAGGAAGGTGGTCTTCCCAAGTACCACCAAAATCAAGAACACAAAGCCTCAGAAGGTCTTCTAGCACTCTATTCACCCTTTCGGTTTGGCCATCCATCTGGGGGTGATAGGCTGTACTCAGATTCAATTGCGTACCCATTGCTTCCTGCAAACTATTCCAGAATTGGCTAGTGAAGTTTGGGTCACGATCACTGACTATGCTAGAAGGAACCCCATGCAATCTCACTATTTCTCGAAGGTAAACAGACGCCAGCCATGATGCAGTCCTTTTTCTCTTTACTGGGATAAAGTGAGCACTCTTCGTAAGTCGATCAACGATGACCCATATGCTCGAATTCCCTTTTCTTGATCTAGGCAATCCATCCACAAAGTCCATAGAGATGCTCTCCCACTTCCATTGCGGGACCTCCAATGGATGCAATAGCCCACCTGGTTTCTTCGACTCAGCTTTCACTTGTTGGCACACCATGCACTTTGAAACATACTCTGCCACATCCTTCTTCATTCCAGGCCAAAAGAAAATGCGCTTCATATCCCTATACATCTTATCTCCACCAGGATGTATAGTCATCTTTGAGTGATGTGCTTCTTCGAGAACTTTATGCACCAAGTTTCCCACTTGTGGAACGCAGAGTCTTCCATCACGCCTTAGCCAACCCTTGTCATCAAGAGTATATCTAGCAAGGTGACTAGACGTCTCACCACGAATCAACCTATCCATGATCTCCACTATCTGTGGGTCTTCCTTCTGCGAAGTCCCTACTTGATCAAGAAGTGTGGGTCTAAGCTCGAGAGATGCTAACGATCCTGTCATCGACTCAACTGCTATCGTGAAATCAAAGGTTGCCGGGAACTCTAGGCTCTTCATCTCAACAAACAAGGGACTCAAAGCCAACCTTTTTCTGCTTAGTGCATCAGCCACAACATTACCCTTGCCAGGGGTATAAGCTATCTCGAAGTCATAAGATGCCAAGAATTCCATCCACCTTTGCTGCCTAAGATTCAGATCTTTCTGCGAGAAGAGATACTTGAGTGATTTGTGATCAGTGTACAACTCAAACCTTTCGCCTAAAAGATAGTGGCGCCAGGACTTGAGTGCAAAGACAATTGCCGCTAACTCCAAGTCATGAGTGGGATAGTTCTTCTCATGAACTTTAAGTTGCCTACCCCCATAACATATCACTCTTCCTACCTGCATTAGAACAGCGCCTAACCCTGTGCCACATGCATCGGTATACACGGTAAACATCTTACCGCCATCGGGTAATGCCAAAACTGGAGCCGTGGTAAGGGCCCTCTTGAGCCTTTGAAAAGCAAGCTCACACTCTATGTCCCATGCAAAGACTAAGTTCTTCTTCGTCAATCTAGTGAGAGGGGCCGAAATCTTAGCGAAGTCTCTAATGAACTTCCTATAGTAGCCTGCCAGACCGAGAAAGCTTCGCACTTCAGTTGCATTCTTAGGAGTCTTCCAGTCTTGAACTGCAACCACTTTCGCGGGATCCACAGCTATACCCTGCTTAGAAACTATATGCCCAAGAAATCGGACTTCTTTTCTCCAAAAGTGGCATTTGGAGAACTTGGCTTTCAACTGATGGGCTCTAAGCGTATCCATCACCTCCTTGAGGTGTCTAGCATGTTCTTCCTCGTCTTTTGAAAAGATCAGAATATCATCCACGAAGACAACAACAAACTTGTTAAGGAACTCCCTGAACACCCTACTCATCAAATCTACGAAGTAGGCGGGTGCATTAGTCAAGCCGAATAACATGACAAGCCATTCAAAGAATCCGTCTGGAGTCCTAAATGCAGTCTTATCAATGCTGTCTTCGGCCACTCTAAGCTGATGAAATCCGGTGGCTAGATCAAGCTGAGAGAAAACAGAAGCACCAACAAGCTGGTCGAAGAGGTCATCTATCCTCGGTAATGGATGCCTATTCTTCTTGGTCAGCTTGTTCAGCTCTCGATAATCAACACATAGACGAAGCGAGCCGTCCGCCTTAGTAGCGAACACCACAGAAGCACCCCATTCGGAAATGCTTCGCCTAATAAAATTCTTCTCAAGAAGCTCCTTGATTTGCTTACTGAGCTCTCTCCTTTCCCGCGGGGCCATGTGCCTAACTGGTAAGGAGACTGGCTTAGCATTATCAACCAGATAAATGCGGAAATCTATCTCTCGCTTAGGGGGTAACCCCTTAACTTCTTCAAAAACATTAGGGTATTCTCGAACCACCCTTACAGATTGCAGATCATCGATAGACGAGTCAAGAGATTCAAGATAACATAGCATGACGGGATCTAGCGGGTTGCAAGAAATCTCTAGGGTATTGCCAAGGCGAGTCATGAGTCTCACCACCATATGCTCACAATCGAGAATGGCTCCATAGCGGGACAACCAATCCATGCCCAAGATCAACCCGTATCCCGTGAACCCGAGAACATAAGCATCACACGAGAATTCTACGGTCAAGATAGAAATCCTCAAATCCATACAGATCATAGATAAATGGGTTGAACCCCTAATCGGATTTGAAACACTAACGGGATCCTCAAAAAGACTAGTACTTAGGTGCAAACTTCCAACAACATCAGAGGAAATAAAGGTATGCAATGCGCCAGAATCAAACAAAGTGCGAACAGGAAAACCAAAAATATAAACAAGACTTTCCACAGAAATAATACCTCGGTCCTGAACTGGAGCGGTGTTGAGAGCATGCACTTGCCCTCCAGATGAACCTGCGCGCTGAGTTTGTCCATGCCCCTGCTTCTTAGGGCAATCCTTGCTAAAATGTCCCGTCTCTCCATAATGAAAGCATCCACCCAATTTCATTTTCTTCTTCCTACAGTCCTTGGCTACGTGCCCAACAATCCCACAGAAGTGGCACTTTCTTGTGTACTTTGCCTTGTTCTTGTTGCCCTTGTTGTTCTTGTTGTTCTTGTTGTTCTGATTACTCTGATTCCCTCCCCACTTGGAGTCTGTCTTCTTAGGCTGAGTCTCATTGGGCTTGACTTCTTTCTTCCCATTCTTATCCTCTCCCTGCAGCAATGCCATTTCTACTAGGCTCTCGAAAGTGGCCCCCATGGGTATGTGTGACATGGCTAGACCTTGTAATGGCTCATTTAACCCTCGTGCAAAACGTAGAGCCTTCTTCTCGGGAGTATTGACCATGTCCAAACCGAATCGGGCAAGCTGGTTGAACTTATTCACATATTCTCTCACCGTCATGTCTCCTTGCTTCAAGGATATGAACTTCTCTAGTTGCAAATTTGCCTCTGCAGATGATAGAAACTTAAGCCCAAACCTTGCCCTAAAGTCGGCCCAAGTTTCTACGGGCCTTGTAGCATTGGTGACCTCCCACCAATAAGAAGCTTCCTCCTTTAGTAGCCAAACCGCCAACATAACCTTTCTATGGTCCTCTATATCAAAGATGGCAAAAAGATCTTCGGTCTCCTTCAACCAATTTCTTGCTTCCACGAAAGTCTCTGTTCCAATAAATTTTTTGCCACCCATTGCCTTGAAGTCCTTGCAAACCTTGGCGAAATCGGCTTGTGGTTGCTGAGGAGGAGGAGGAGGGGGTGGAACCTCAGTGATAGTGGGAGTGGTTGCTGGACCTGCATTATTGGCCCTAGCTTCCAAGTACCTCCGGAACCATCCAGGAATGGTGACTCCCTCAGGAAGATTGAGACCGGCCATGCTGAAAAAGGAAAAGATAGATTTAGAACGAGGAAACGAAGGATAGTGCTTATGGCTCTTGGGGGATAGCCTTTCAAAATAAACTAGACTTTTCTTTGGAAAATACTTAATTGGTTTTGAAAATAGCTTTTAAAAGTAACTTTAAAACCTTTTTTTTTTTTTGCTCCAATCTCGTAAACCTTATGCTCTGATACCAAATGTAACACCCCACCTCCGCCAGTGCTACTCTTGCAAGGACACTGACTTTGGAGGGGCGTTTAAATAAGGTAATCATTCATGCAGATATCACAAGACAGAACATATAAGTAAAAACAGAGTAAGTATAGCAGCGGATAAAAACTAGCATATCAAAACCATAAGTTAAGTTACAACACAGTACTTAATTATTTTCCATAAACAAAGTCTAGAAACATAAAACTTGTAACTGAAAAGGAAAACATGAAATAGCTATCCCCAAGTAGAAAACCATAGCAAGCTCAAGTCCGAAGCATACATGAGCTATCCAAGAAAAGCAGCTAAGATCCAAGCTAAGTGCTGGTATTCCCGCCCTGTAAACCTGGGGGGAGGGGGGAACGAAAGAAAAGAGGCGAAAGAAAATGGGTCAGTCAAAAGACTGGTAAGTCCTACCTACAATTGTACAACAACTAATAAAGTTAACAGTATATGTAAACAAGGATGAGTCATAGGATGATAACTGGCATGGTAAAAAGTCAACAAGATAGATCAAGTGTGGTACCGCATAAACAAGATTGAGGTTTGCACCAAGTGTACTAGTATCACAAGTCGTGTCAAGTGTAAACAAGAAGTGATCCCCAGGCCCAAGTTTGGCCCAACATCATGAATGACCTAAATCAAGGTCCAACTAGCACGGTCTAGTCGATCGGCTCCCTAAAGCCTAACTCGTCAAGTGTCGGTGTCATACGGCCCAACTACGAAGTGTAGCTAAACTGTGCTAGGTCCACCCTAGGGTGCATCAAGTCCTAGGGTGTCAACCACTGACACAAACCAAGCACGTACAGTTTAAACCTACTGGTGCCCGTGCCTGCTTTTTCAACTCCGGACCATGTGCACGACCATGGCCCGCCTGAACCTACACCGGCGCACCTACACAGCCGTCGTTTTGGTCGCTTACATGTCATCCCAGTAATCGTGCCCCGCCCTAGCCTAGTCCCTAGGGTATCATGATACATCCAAGAGGGTTACTGGTACAAAGGACCACGTAACTAGGGTTTCCTTAATGGGTTAAACGTGGTTAACCCAACTCATCTAAGTACCAAGTTGGTTAAGTGTACCCAAGGTTCATGACTTAACCCTACCAACCCATCGTGTTTAATTGGTTAAGTATTCAAGCGGTCCATGACTTAACCCTACCATGTGGCATTAATTAATTTAATGCACCCAACCTCTCACATTAGACCTTGTTGTGGTTACTAGTTAGGCCGGGCAGGTCCGGGTAGGTTTACACCACAACTTAGTCTAACCTCGGGTCTCACGTGCAACATGACCAACTACTCACATTGGGTCCTATTGCTTGTAGCCACTAGTTAAGCCGGTCGGTTCCGGGTAGGTTTATGCTACAAGCTCAACCCAACCTCGAGTTGGCCATTCTCATGTTTTCTAAGTGTCATGTCCATCACATTACCAGTTTTCAAGCAATTGGGTAGACCTAACTTAATAGGTAAATTCCCAATGGGTAGACCTAACTTAATAGGTAAATTCCCAAGCTTATGTTTTTATGTCTTTTAAGTTTACCCAACCCCAAACGCAATCCCATCGCTTACATATCGCAATAGCGCATAAAGGATAGAAAGAGGGAACTTGGCATAATCATGACATAGAGGGGTTGGAGCCACAAGTTAAACATGGTGGGATGAGACAAAGATGTGATCATAAACTTGCATATCATGTTATCAACTTGCAAAATATTCATAAGCATGCATAACATCATTTTAACTAGCATAGTGTTCATATGCATGCATAACATGGTTTCAACTTGCATAAGGTTCATATGCATGCATAACATCAAACTTGGCAAATAGGTGGAACATGGTCATAGATAGCATGAGATAAGGGCTAGTAACATGCATATAACATTATATGCATGTTAATGCAAGGGTTATGAGAGTTTCAAAGTTGCATTATGCAACATTTCCAACCAAAGATCATATCTTTCTATGCATAAAGCCAAGGTAATGACTTTACTAACATGCATAGAGTAAGCTTATGCATAAAATCATAAGATCAAAGCTCCTATCATGGTTAACCCCAAACTCAAACTTGAAACATAACATATTAACTTCATAGTTAAAATACAAGAGTAGAAATAGGCTTACAATGCTATGAAGACTCAAATGAGTATAGCAAATGTAAGAAACCCCTTATGCAACTAATTAAAACCCCAAAATGCAAGCAAACTTGATCAAGACTCCTCCTTTATGATGCCAATAGAGAAACAAGACTTTAATGCAAGCTAAAGAGGATCATACAAGCCTAAATACACTTGTATGCATGGAAATCCCTTGAAAATTGATTTAGGAATTTATGAAGAGAGTGGAGTCCATGAGAGGATTGATTTTGCCATAGTTTAGTTGTAGGATAGATTAATGAGGATTTAGGGTAGGTTAGGGTCTTATTTATAGATTAGGCAAGTGTTTAGGCCATAGGATTAAACCCTAGTTCTCATCTCAACCCTCCAAATCGAATCTGGCCCCCAAGCTCAACACAAACCCAAAATGGTGCACCAGGCAGGACTGGGCGTCTGGGCCAAGTCGACAGCCAAGTCGACCTGGTCAGACCCAGTCGACTCCCAAGTCGACAGGGCTGTCGACTTGGGTACTGTGGCGGGAATTTTCCCGCCTTGGCCCAACTGGCCTAATTTCCAAGCTTAGATTTGAATTTGAAAATCTGTTTTTACTTAGCAATTTTCTGAAAACTTCGTTGGGCCTTAATCGGGTCATACGGACTCCGATTTTCGAAAACTCGGACTCTATTTTGCGTATTTTTCCGAGACGAACGCAATGGCATAGCCCATTTCCCTTGATTCAGATTTATAAATTAAATTCTGCCTCGATTTATGTTATAACAGGTTATGGAAAATACGGGTTGTTACAATTACCCTTACACCGTTTATATATTCCCATAGTATATACAGTACCGTAATTCCTCCGTAAACTGGAGGTTGATCAGAGGGCACTCCATATAAAACAATACAAAACAAAATCGTAGTGGGCTCGTATAAGGCATGTGACAAGGCACGCAAGGAATGCCATGGTGGATTCACCGTTTGCAGAGCCGGACTGGTTGTAACGCATAGTAGCAACTACCGCCCACCTCGATACACACTCCCATAATCAAAAGGGCCCAAATCGAATCTCAACAGTAATAGAATAATATCGAAGAAGTGTGCTCGATAAGAGGTATGACCTCACTTGGTCCGTGCGTAGCTCCTGTTTTAGCCACATCAAGCTGACTCAAGGTAGTCAGGGTCTCGTAATTAATATGAAATAAAAAAAATGGAGTCGTTCGCCAAGTCATCCCCTTCATTCTGGAACTCCATCGCGTACATAGTTGTCAAAGTGGTTTTCGGTATTGGCAGAGAGTATGACAATAGCCGATCCCGGTCTCTTTAACAACCAATCGTTTACATTTTTTTCACACCGTGGTCATTATTTTATAAATCAATTTATAAAATAGTTTATACGAATCCTCATATTCGAATTTGAATTCAAAATTAAATATCTAACTTCGAATATATTAAATTTTGAAAACAACTCATCATTTTAGTCGATTAATGAAATTCGACACTTAGGTTCAAATTTCCTTTATATAATTTAAAACAAAAACTTAAACTTCAATATAAACCAAATCGTCTTATAACTATAATTCAAGTTATATAGTTCAAAACTATTACTTCTACATTTCAAATCAAAATCTTATATTTCCATTCAACCAAATTATGATTTAAAACCATTCTTATACATTGGTTTAACAAATTCTTAATTCAAACCAAACGATATAAAAATCAATTCCGCACATAACATCTATACATTCCAATTCATAATTAATCACTTAAAATTGAATTTAATTCTTATCGACTAAAAATTCAAAATGAATCAATTTACCCAATTCACATTCATTCCTTATCAAGGTTCATAATTTAAACCAAATCAAATTCAATTTCTTAAATTTACTAATTCAAGTTCATCTCTACAAAAATTCGTATCGATTCCAATTCATAACTTAATATGAGTTCATTCGTTATTCAAATATCGTTATATAGATTTACATCTTTAAACTTCGAATTTAAATCGCAAAATATAAACTATCCATCATGACTTTATTAAAGTTTATAAAATACATATATAAGAAAATTAACTTTGAAAAATAGATATGTATATATATATATAAGTTTATAAAACTCTAAAATGAATTAGAAATAGATTATAAACATATATAAGTTTAAAATAATATAAAAATAGATTTAAAGAAATATTTATAATAATATAAAAAGTTAAAGTACTTATAGGAATCGATTATATGGTTTAAAATAAATAAATTTCTACGTAAAATCTTAAATAACATTTAAATCCCTATTTACAAATAAATCATTTTAAAACACATAATTTAAAATATACAAAATAATTTAAATTTAAATAAAATATAAATATAAATATATAAAGTCTTAAGTAAATATTTTAAAATAAAACTCCTTTTACTTCAAAAATACGAACAACGGTGTCCGTATATAGTTTTCTACCCTATGGTCAAGTGATACGGATATTTATCATTTCAACCCGTAATTTATAAAATTTCTACGGGTCTATCATTTCAACCCGCGATCCCAAATTCAATAAAAATCGTTCAGATCTATCATTTCAACCCATAACGATTTTTCCCTATTCTAATGTTCGTTCGGGTATGTATCATTTCAACCCTTAGTGATTTTCCTAAAACTAGGTATCATATAGTATCAATCACAACATATATATCATCAGTGCAACAACGTGTCATATGAATATATCGTGTCGCATATGAAATGTGCATACATATCAAATCAAACAATTTCTACTAGCAATCCTATACATTTCATATAACAGTTCATAATTGATCTAGCATCCATGAAAAAAATGTGAGTCAGGCGTGAGATAAACTCACCTTTCGTGGCAAAGAATTGAAGATGACAATTGACGTATTGACATTGAATGAGACGAAAACTTCCAGGTGCGACTTGGAATGATTTCAACTCGACGATCACTCGATATTATAATTTTATTTTTATAAGAGGAGGTCGGGAAATTTCAATGGATCGGTTCGGCGATGGGGTTTTGGAACGGGTATCGAACTCAGCACCACACTCGATCCAAAATAAACACGACTCAATGTAACCAAAGTAAAACACAATAATTCTCTACACAAAAATATCATAAATTTTTTTATATGTACGTAAAACGAAAAAGTTATAATATATATATATATATATATATATACAACAAACAATATGGCAATAAAAAATATATGTTGAAACCGCAGTTAAATCTAAATACATACATATATATAAAGTGTTTTTCATCATATTTTACAAAATGAACTCAACATAAAGGCCTTTCATTTTTATTTAAATATATTCGAAAACCATATTCTACACAAATTATATTCTCAAAACTTTAAGCAAAATCATACATATACACACACACTAACTCAAGCACTAACATAAACATACTTACACATACAAGTACACACAGTCACACACAACACCACACATAAATAATACTCACGCACGCCCATACATCGATACACACGCACGCACTTCACATAGGGAAAACTCCTGCAAATCACTACACAAACTCTACTCAATACATACCAGAATACACACAATATAATTACACATGCACATTGCACACATGGGAAAACAAACTCACGCAAGGGAAGTAGCCAGGCAAGGTTGGCACCGTTCAAGTGAGCAGATCGGGTTAACGGTGGCTTCAGGTCTGCAGCGGGTTGGTCAGCAAGGAAGTCGGGACTTCGGGAAGGCCGAAGCAACGCAACTTAGGCGAACTAGTGGGTGGCAGATGAGATCGGCTAAAGGTCGGACCTCAGGTGAAGGGTCGACTCGATTGACGGCGAAGGTACGGATTTGGGTCGGAGCGGAGTTGTGGCGCTGAAAGCTTAGGGAAGCAAGGTGGTTTCGGTTGAGTTACGGGTGGTGGGTGCCGCAGTTGAAAGTGGCGACGGTGTTCGATGCTGGTGAGGTTGGCAGCTAATTGGGTGCGGCTTGGGAAGGCTTGCGGAAGGTCTTGGATCTTAAGGGGATATTCAAGAAAGAGGGTGAGCTGCTTTTACGATGGGATAAAATGAAGGAGAATGGAAAAATGAATACAAAAGAAGGAGCAACTTTTAAAATATAATATACAAATGTAAAGCAGGCGAACAGTGGTATTCCATAGGACTCGCTCAATTTTTGAGAGTGTAAACGGTTCATAAGGCACGAAAGGGTAAATATAAAGAGGTGATGGGAGAAAAAGACTGAGTAAAGCTGTTCAATTCTCATAAGGCATTTGGTATTAAAAGAATGGACAGTTTCAAACTTTGTAAATGAAACGTAGCTTTTGGAATAGAACCAGTCTTTGGAAAATTTTACTTACCATAAAAAAAATGATGAGGGAAAGGGAAAGTAAACGTTTCAATTTTGGGAATGTATATGTATTAAAAGAGAAACAAAACTAAAAATGGGACGTCATGTTCCAATGCAAGAAAGAAGGGAATACCATAAATGCACATAAATGCATAGAAAACATGAACGCATGAACAAGAAAAAGTAAAGCTAGAAGGCTTGGAAATGACATAACGCATGGAAAAGCAAGGACGTGCATGTTTGTAAATTTTGATATGAAAATGGTACAAAATATACATGCATTGTTTTAAAAACAAAATGTGTCCACAAAAATAAATAAATGGGTACTTTAGTAAAATAAAAGAATGGATTTTGCAGACCTAACTTGTCTAGAAAAATATGCAGGATCCAAATAGGGACATGTCGAACTCAAATGGCTTCGTTTCAAAAATGAACAATGCAAGGTTTTTCGCAATTACATTGCGAACCGAGCTCCGAAACTAACAAATGAATATATTGCGGTAATCAGCGCGATGAGACCGACACAACGATATATAATTTGCAGTGTCAGGATGCTTCGTTCAAAAGCGTGTTACGGACCCCTTTGCCGTAAAAATGCGGACGAAAAACGGATGTCAAAACGTCCGATTTTCGCGAAACGAATTTCGCCTTCGGATTCGTGACAAAGAATAGAATATTTTTCGTGTTTGTCCGAACCGTATTCGGAGAGATTATAAAATCCATAAAAATTGAACTGATATGCGCAGCTTTGCTCTGAAAAATGCGTGATCGACAAAACATTCAAATTTTTCGATGAAATTTTTACAGTTGCTACATCTCACTGTACGTATTTCAAATTACAAATTCCCGTTACAAGAAATTGCATAATGTTTTCAAAATAAAATTTGATTTAAATCATTAAAAATAGCAGGTTGTAACAATCTCCCTTACCCAAAACTTTTCGTCCCCGAAAAGGAACGAGGCAGAGAACTAGCAATTGAACAATTAATACATTCAAACAAATGATTCATATTTATTATCATACATATATATATATATATAAAATTTTGAAATATATATAAATCAAAAGTTAAAATATTTTCAAATATTTCAATACAGTTTTAAGTATTTATTTGACGTCTCGACTGGCGATATATATCTATCCCACTTTCGAAACCCGAAAATAGATATCGATGATGCTGCAGTCATCACCAAAATCATTTTCAAGCGACTAGAGTGTGGCTCTATATCTATCAAGTACATATAGGATTTAACATAGACTTTGATCAGACGTATACCCCAAGTCACTAAATATTCGATAGGCCAATTTTAACGTCAAATAAGTACTCAAAACATCTTTTTATATTTAAATAGAATATATACCACACTCTAAATCATATATTATAAATAATATATTTCAAATCATTAAAATTCCAAGTAGGGAAAATGTATCTCTCCCCCACTCATTTATTTGTAAAATTCAACTACAATTCTTAAAAAAATATACAACAATATTATTATTAAATCAAATATATAACAAAATCATTCTATACTATATCTAAATCTTTCAAATTCATGTTATCAATATTTAAACTTATAACACTTAATTAATTCTACAAGTTAACATATGAATACATTACACATAAAATCTTTACAAACCATTGGTATTACCAAATTATTTACAAATATCAAATTAAATATTACATTAAGAAGATCTTATATAATAATATCTTTCAAAATATAAATTTCAAATCAATATTTAGTAAGGATGAATTCGTTAGAGATTTATACTCTCTTTTTACTTCTTACCTTGGGATGGACAAGGATAAGTACTAGAATTCGAGTTAAAAACTGAACGGACGAAAGTACCTAATCAAAAGGATCTACGAAGGAAGATAGATTCAAAGGGAAAGGAAACTCAGAAGAAGATTTAAATATTAAACAGAATTTTATATTCGAAATACTTATTTAAAAACATTTTAAAAACCATTTTGGAAACTATTTTTTTTTTACTTTAAAAATACGCTCTCTCAAGAAGGATTCTCCAACTGATTCCACTCATTCTAGGGTATCACTACCCTATCTCTAATGAGCTTTTACCCCATAGGCTAAAGCTTTGAAAAACCAAAGCTCTGATACCAAATGTAACGACCCGCCATTTTGACCGTGCCGAATCGACAAAATATGTCAACACGAAATGTCCAAAACAACAGATTATTATTAGCTTCTGGGTAAATAGAATAAATCACAGAATCACATAGAACAGACACAGATACAGAGTAATATAATATCTCGCAGTGGAAATACAAAATACAATAGTAGTTCATGAAGCTACTAAATAAATTTACATCAGAGTTTACATAAATAATGCAGCGGAAAACTTAAACAATAAATTTCAGATACATAAATAAATGATAACCATTTGAAATAGAAACGACAGAAATCGCTAGATGACTGGACCAATAGAAGAGGTAGATACAGGTGAGCAATCCAATATAAACTCCAACTCCGAAAGTGAATCTCAAAAGCTGTAATACTCGATCTGACCCGAGCAATAATGCAAACAAAACAACTCGGATCAGGACTAACATTCTCGTGGAAGTAAATCAATTCAAATGAATTATTCGATGAAATGCAATTAGTAACTTAAAAGATGTTTGGGATCACCATCCTCTAAGGATCCGTCAAACTAATACTATACTGTATAATACGCTACATACAATAGTGTCTATTAGTAAAGTAAAAATATCAAAATAGCGTAAGCGGGATTACCATGATTACCCTTACACCGTTTATATATTCCCACAGTATATACAGTATCGTAATTCCTCCGTAAACTGGAGGTTGATCAGAGGGAACTCCATATAAAACTGTACAAAACAAAATCGTAGTGGGCTCGTATAAGGCATGTGACAAGGCACGCAAGGAATGCCAGGGTGGATTCACCGTTTGCAGAGCCGGACTGGTGGTAACGCATAGTAGCAACTACCGCCCACCTCGATACACACTCCCATAATCAAAAGGGCCCAAATCGAATCTCAATAGTAATAGAATAATATTGAAGAAGTGTGCTCGATAAGAGGTATGACCTCACTTGGTCCGTGCGTAGCTCCTGTTTTAGCCACATCAAGCTGACTCAAGGTAGTCAGGGTCTCGTAATTAATATGAAAAAAAAATGGAGTCGTTCGCCAAGTCATCCCCTTCATTCTGGAACTCCACCGCATACATAGTTGTCAAAGTGGTTTTCGGTATTGGAAGAGAGTATGACAATAGCCGATCCCGGTCTCTTTAACAACCAATCGTTTACATTTTTTTCACACCGTGGTCATTATTTTATAAATCAATTTATAAAATAGTTTATACGAATCCTCATATTCGAATTTGAATTCAAAATTAAATATCTAACTTCGAATATATTAAATTTTGAAAACAACTCATCATTTTAGTCGATTAATGAAATTCGACACTTAGGTTCAAATTTCCTTTATATAATTTAAAACGAAAACTTAAACTTCAATATAAACCAAATCATCTTATAACTATAATTCAAGTTATATAGTTCGAAACTATTACTTCTACGTTTCAAATCAAAATCTTATATTTCCATTCAACCAAATTATGATTTAAAACCATTCTTATACATTTTTTAACAAATTCTTAATTCAAACCAAACGATATAAAAATCAATTCCGCATATAACATCTATACATTCCTATTCATAATTAATCACTTAAAATTGAATTTAATTCTTATCGACTAAAAATTCAAAATGAATCAATTTACCCAATTCACATTCATTCCTTATCAAGGTTCATAATTTAAACCAAATCAAATACAATTTCTTAAATTTACCAATTCAAGTTCATCTCTACAAAAATTTGTATCGATTCCAATTCATAACTTAATATGAGTTCATTCGTTATTCAAATATCGTTATATAAATTTACATCTTTAAACTTCGAATTTAAATCGCAAAATATAAACTATCCATCTTGACTTTATTAAAGTTTATAAAATATATATATAAGAAAATTAACTTTGAAAAATAGATATGTATATAAATATAAGTTTATAAAACTCTAAAATGAATTAGAAATAGATTATAAACATATATAAGTTTAAAATAATATAAAAATAGATTTAAAGAAATATTTATAATAATATAAAAAGTTAAAGTACTTATAGGAATCGATTATATGGTTTAAAATAAATAAATTTCTACGTAAAATCTTAAATAACATTTAAATCCCTATTTACTAATAAATCATTTTAAAACACATAATTTAAAATATACAAAATAATTTAAATTTAAATAAAATATAAATATAAATATATAAAGTCTTAAGTAAATATTTTAAAATAAAACTCCTTTTACTTCAAAAATATGACCAACGGTGTCCGTATATAGTTTTCTACCCTATGGTCAAGTGATACGGATATTTATCATTTCAACCCGTAATTTATAAAATTTCTACGGGTTTATCATTTCAACCCGCGATCCCAAATTCAATAAAAATCGTTCAGATCTATCATTTCAACCCATAACGATTTTTCCCTATTCTAATGTTCGTTCGGGTATGTATCATTTCAACCCTTAGTGATTTTCCTAAAACTAGGTATCATATAGTATCAATCACAACATATATATCATCAGTGCAACTACGTGTCATATGAATATATCGTGTCGCATATGAAATGTGCATACATATCAAATCAAACAATTTCTACTAGCAATCCTATACATTTCATATAACAGTTCATAATTGATCTAGCATCCATGAAAAAAATGTGAGTCAGGCGTGAGATAAACTCACCTTTCGTGGCAAAGAATTGAAGATGACAATTGACGTATTGACATTGAATGAGACGAATACTTCCAGGCGCGACTCGGAATGATTTCAACTCGATGATCACTCGATATTATAATTTTATTTTTATAAGAGGAGGTCGGGAAATTTCAATGGATCGGTTCGGCGATGGGGTTTTGGAACGGGTATCGAACTCAGCACCACACTCGATCCAAAATAAACACGACTCAATGTAACCAAAGTAAAACACAATAATTCTCTACACAAAAATATCGTAATTTTTTTTATATGTACGTAAAACGAAAAAGTTATAATATATATATATATATATATCCAACAAACAATATGGCAATAAAAAATATATGTTGAAACCGCAGTTAAATCTAAATACATACATATATATAAAGTGTTTTTCATCATATTTTACAAAATGAACTCAACATAAAGGCCTTTCATTTTTATTTAAATATATTCGAAAACCATATTCTACACAAATTATATTCTCAAAACTTTAAGCAAAATCATACATACACACACACTAACTCAAGCACTAACATAAACATACTTACACATACAAGTACACACAGTCACACACAACACCACACATAAATAATACTCACGCACGCCCATACATCGATACACACGCACGCACTTCACATAGGGAAAACTCCTGCAAATCACTACACAAACTCTACTCAATACATACCAGAATACACACAATATAATTACACACGCACATTGCACACATGGGAAAACAAACTCACGCAAGGGAAGTAGCCAGGCAAGGTTGGCACCGTTCAAGTGAGCAGATCGGGTTAACGGTGGCTTCAGGTCTGCAGCGGGTTGGTCAGCAAGGAAGTCGGGACTTCGGGAAGGCCGAAGCAACGCAACTTAGGCGAGCTAGTGGGTGGCAGATGAGATCGACTAAAGGTCGGACCTCAGGCGAAGGGTCGACTCGATTGACGGCGGAGGTACGGATTTGAGTCGAAGCGGAGTTGTGGCGCTGAAAGCTTAGGGAAGCAAGGTGGTTTCGGTTGAGTCACGGGTGGTGGGTGCCGCAGTTGAAAGTGGCGACAGTGTTCGATGCTGGTGAGGTCGGCAGCTAATTGGGTGCGGCTTGGGAAGGCCTGCGGAAGGTCTTGGATCTTAAGGGGATATTCAAGAAAGAGGGTGAGCTGCTTTTGCGATGGGATAAAATGAAGGAGAATGGAAAAATGAATACAAAAGAAGGAGCAACTTTTAAAACATAATATACCAATGTAAAGCAGGCGAACAGTGGTATTCCATAGGATTCTCTCAATTTTTGAGAGTGTGAACGGTTCATAAGGCACGAAAGGGTAAATATAAAGAGGTGATGGGAGAAAAAGACTGAGTAAAGCTGTTCAATTCTCATAAGGCGTTTGGTATTAAAAGAATGGACAGTTTCAAACTTTGTAAATGAAACGTAGCTTTTGGAATAGAACCAGTCTTTGGAAAATTTTACTTACCATAAAAAAAATGACGAGGGAAAGGGAAAGTAAACGTTTCAACTTTGGGAATGTATATGTATTAAAAGAGAAACAAAACTAAAAATGGGACGTCATGCAAGAAAGAAGGGAATACCATAAATGCACATAAATGCATAGAAAACATGAACGGATGAACAAGAAAAAGTAAAGCTAGAAGGCTTGGAAATGACATAACGCATGGAAAAGCAAGGACGTGCATGTTTGTAAATTTTGATATGGAAGTGGTACAAAATATACATGCATGGTTTTAAAAACAAAATGTGTCCACAAGAATAAATAAATGGGTACTTTAGTAAAATAAAAGAATGGATTTTCCAGACCTAAATTGTCTAGAAAAATATGCAGGATCCAAATAGGGACATGTCGAACTCAAATGGCTTCGTTTCAAAAATGAACAATGCAAGGTTTTTCGCAATTACATTACGAATCGAGCACCGAAACTAACAAATGAATATATTGCGGTAATCAGCGCGATGAGACGGACACAACGATATATAATTTGCAGTGTCAGGATGCTTCATTCAAATGCGTGTTACGGACCCCTTTGCCGTAAAAATGCGGACGGAAAACGGAGGTCAAAACGTCCGATTTTCGCGAAATGAATTTCGCCGTCGGATTCGTGACAAAGAATAGAATATTTTTCGTGTTTGTCCGAACCGTATTCGGAGAGATTATAAAATCCATAAAAATTGAACTGATATGCGCAGCTTTGCCCTAAAAAATGCGCGATCGACAAACATTCAAATTTTTCGATGAAATTTTTACAGTTGCTACATCTCACTGTACGTATTTCAAATTACAAATTCCCGTTACAAGAAATTGCATAATGTTTTCAAAATAAAATTTGATTTAAATCATTAAAAATAGCAGGTTGTTACACTCGGAATTCGACAAAACTTGTTTCGGTGGGCTCGTCTTCACGTCTACTATGTCGTGTCCGAAATCCGCGGCAATTGGATATCGTCGGCGTTCGGACGATAGGCGAGAAACTAGCATATAATCACTTTTACTCCATTTCTCTCTTCATAATTTCACTTCCCTCTTCCTTTTCAAAAAAAGAAAGAAAAAATGGCCTCCTCCTCCACCATGTTGCTGCCGCACCGCCCTCAGCCACCGCCGCACCACCTCAGGCCCCCGCACCCCCTCCGGCCACCCTCCTCCTCCTCCCCTTCTCTCCCCTCTTCTCTTTCTCTCCCTCCCTTCACAAACCTAAACCCTAGACCCCCAAACCACCACCACCCGCCTCAGTGGACCCCACCCCGCCACCAGCGGCCTCCCCCACGTCCATTAGGTACGACGCCCCCCCTATGGCCACCCAACTTCGGCCGTGGGCCCCTCCTCCACAAAAATCACATTTTTCACTAATTTCCCGTTTTGCACAAAACACCCTGTCCTTATTTCGCGAATAACTCCCAAACCGTGCGTTTCTAGCCAAAATTCCTCAATACCAAAGTCAAAGAGCATGATTTTCTCTTCAATTTGGTATATGATAGTCCCATTTTTCATTTGGGAATTGTCGGGAAAACGCGTCCAAAGTCTGCTGTCCAAACACTGTCAAAATGCTGTCTTTTCGCGATTTCCGGTGAAATGACACATTTTTGGAAGGAAGACCACTAGGCGAAATTTGTCCGGAATGGCGCGTTTAAGCTGGGGAAAAAGATGGTGTGAAGATTGAAGTTCGTTTGCAAATTTTGGAACTAGAACAGCGAATTCGGGCATTAGAAAAAAGTGAGTTTTCTACGCTTTAATGCTTCTACGGTTTTTGACAAATGAAGTATGTAAAAATATGATTTTTATATAATGAGAAGAATAAAATTATGATTTTTATAATATATAGATAGAAAAATTTGAGCTTTATATATGTGGCGAAATTAAAATCTGATTTTTATTATATATATGTTGAAATAAAAATGTGATTTTTATGGCGATGATATAAAAATTCGATCTTTATTATGTAGGAGGTATAAAAATATGATTTTTATTATGTAGAAGAAGCAAAGATGTGATTTTTATATGAGTGACAATATAAAAATATAATCTTTATTATATTAGTAGCGGTGTAAAAATAGAATTTTTATCTATATAATATCAGTATAAAAATGCGATTTTTATATATGTAGTGGATACGGGAGACGAAAGTGACAAAATGCGAGCACGGCGAAGATTTCCCACATATGAAGAGTCGTGGCGTTGGTTTAGCTAGTCGGTGAGAACTTCTTACTTTATATCTTCTTTTCTAGTTAAAAATATATATTAAGATGCAGACGGTGTTTAGTAGCACCCGACACCCGTAGTCCACAGACCATGGACGGCTTGTTTGTTTAGTTGATTGTTTGGTGATTGATTTATTTGTTTGGTTGATTAATTGGATTGAATTTGTTTGGGATGTGAAATGGGATTGATTAAATTGGTATGTGTATGGCGTGGGCCATTATTAGACCGGGGATAAGGCTAGGCCTTGTCCCATTTCTAGTATCGTGCCGTTATGCCGCCGAAATTTTCTAAAATATATTAGAAAAATAAAATATCATTTTATTGAATATATGAACTGAATAGAATATTCATAGGTCGAATAGAATATTTTGGTCATTAAAAATATAATTTTTAACGTGATTGTAAATAAATATTCATTTACAAACCGGACGGTTTGTTTATGTACACCTATTTGAAGGACATTGATTGGGACGATAAATTTTACACATCGCCCAACTGCACAAATAATATTCAGTGTTTATGGATTGAAACCCCACACGGGTGTTGGGATGATATTTCGCGTACACTAATCCCAGTTATTTAGTTGTTTGTCGATCAATTGGTCGACAGATTGTGTAAGCGTTAATTATTTATATTTGATGCTTATGCAGTTGTGTGGCGCACTTTGGATGATGGTTGATTATTTATCCATGTTATTATTTACATGTATTGTATGGAATCCATATAATTATCATTATATGGTAATTGATTGGGCCTCATTCCAATTGGGAAAATAAAGAATATTATAAAATATAGTCACTTGTTGACAGTACTCATTTGTTGAGATTAGTCATGGGTTGAAAGAAATATAGATTCATGTGTTGAATGAAATATTTTAACAATAAAATTTACATCTTTATCATATATAAAATTAGAAACTAACCGGAAAATAGATAAGATGAGTGGTCTCTTGGATATTGATCTGATGTTGGTTTCGGCCTTCGGGGTTAATATTTAGGGAATTGCTCTCTTGCTAATTTACGGTTGGAGTCTGATTAAAAATTAAATGATAGAAATCATAATTTTATAAAATATATTAAATAACGAAAATAGTCATGTGTTGACAGTACTCATTTGTTGAGATTAGTCATGTGTTGGAAGAAATATAGATTCATGTGTTGAATAGAATAAATATTCATTTGTTGAATAGAATAACGAAGTTATTGAAAAATATAAAGCCGTGTTGATTAGAGATGCGCTATTTTGACGCGAACGATATTTATATCGATTATATTCGTTTTTAAAATGAATACTGAAAAGAGATTTAAAAATCGAATATTTAGAAAATGAATTCGAATTGAATAGAATATAAAATGAATTCGAATTGAAATGAATTCAAATCGAATTGAAATCGATTTGAATTGAAATCAAATAGAAATGAATGTAAAAAGAATTTATAATGGAACATTCAATTTTGATTTGAATTTGAAATGAAGGTTCAAATTGTTTTTGAAACAAATTTGGAACGATTTATAAAATTCTTTTAAAAAGGAAATCGACGAAATATATAATATATATATTATATATATAATGGCCTGAATAGAACGCGCCGCACCGCGGTAGTTCATGAATTTCGACAGTTGATTTCGAACGGACATTACGGGAGATTCGACCGTCGGATTCTTCTAAAACCGGAACCGTTGGGTTCGTATCAAAACGAGCTTTCTAACAAATACAAGAGATTTGAAATCTGACGGTTGGATTTGGAGATATGTCCAAATCAATTTCAGAAAAGGTCGATGTAAGTGCAGTTCGATGGCCGTTATTGGAAATCGACTGTACGGGCCTTGATAAAATTATTAAAAATTATTAATAATTAGTGTAAAATCGTTAGAAATGATTTGGAAAGAATTAGGCTGAAATATCTCATATTTGAAAAGATAAAAATGGATTTTTATCGAAATGAACAAGTTAGTAACTAGAATAATAATTTATTTATTTTTAAATATATAAATTGGATTTGAAATGGGTTTTAAATAACAAGAATTTCCAATTTGTGAATTGGAATGGATTTGAATCGAAATTGTCTTTAGAATATTTCGATATTAGATTCCGCGATTATATAGATATTTTGGAGGAAATTTGGAAGATATATTTTATATCGTTATTTCCAAAGCGATATTTGTGGGTTTCAGAATTTGATATTGAATATAAGCCGATATATTTTCTATTCAGAGCCTTGAATTTAATATCAAATGGGATTTGGGTTTATCGTGGACGGTGTTTTAAATAACACTTGTTCTTTAACCCGATAATAAATAGAATGTGATGTGGGTTTATCGTGAACTGTGTTTTAAATGACATTAGTTCTTTAACCCAGTAAAAGGAGTTTTGATGAATCTGTAATTAGATTGAAATGTGAATTGATAATTTAAATGATCAAATTTGGAAAGTGAGCGAGAATGGAGTATCACCAGATTTGCTCTAAAGCGATAGTTAAATCTTTAATTAGATTTGAACGTGAAATGGTAATTAATTTTACCGATAACACCGTGGTGTTAGATATGGAGTATTACCAGTTTTGCTTCATGGGATGAATAGGTTGGGATAGGGAAATAAAATAAATAATTACTTCGGTGTGGTTCGCTAATCCCGACTAGTTTGGAAAACCTTAGCATGATTTGAAATGACATCCAAAGGAAGATTAAAGAATAAATTTAAAAGAATTTATCTTTGATAAAATTAATGGGAAACTTTCCCTAAGAATGTGAAATTTAGAAAATAACTGTAGGTTAGCTAAGAAAATGGTTTCCTGGGTATTGATCTGATGTTGGTTTCGGCCTTCGGGGTTAATATTTGGAGAATTGTTCTCTTGCTAATTTACGGTTAGTGACCGATGAATTAGAATGAGGAGTATGTTGTGTTTGTGTAACATTTGTTTATTATATACGCGGGTTATTCAGAAAGGTCGGGTTTATACCCATTTTGAATAACCGATTCGACGATATGTCGAAGATGAAGACGGTGGTTGAAGACTGGAAGTCTTCACATCGTTTGGGTGATTACTGATGATCTTGATTGGGCTGTACACCCAAGATGAGGGAATCAGTTGGTGATCGTCCAGACGTACTTGGAGATCGATGGATATGCGAGGAAAGTGCCTTCGGTTTCGTTCAGACCCAGAACGAACTTGTAAATGGACCGTGTGTCTGACATTGGATTTTATTCTGTGCTGATTGATCTCTATTAAATATACATCTGTTTGGCGGTGGAGAATTTATTCTCTTGCTTAACGCCCTTCTCTGAGACGTATGAGCTCAGAGGTTGTATATCAATGGACATCAATCGCATGGAGTGAATTGCCTGTGTGGCATGCCTAAGTTGCAGATGATCAAGGCTTCTGTTGAAAAGCAAAGTCTTGTGGTTGATGATCAAAGCACGGCCTGTGTGGCGCAGCTTTGTGTATATCGTGAATTCGCGAGCCTCACACCTCGGTATGAGTCAAAAACGGGATAAGGACTGCAGGGAGAGCACGAAGTTTATTTCTAGCTATGGGTGGTGTCAGTGCTTAAACTGGCTGACATTTATATGTATTTTTATCTATGTGGTTGTTGATATGAGGCGCCTCGATTTTATGTCTGTTAGGACCGGGAAACGTGTGTTCAGGAATAATTAATCCTCAAACGTAAGGGAGGACCGGCCCTGAAGCATCCAAGGGTTACCCAGAGTGTGTAGTTCTGAGATATTTGCTAGAGTGTCTCGAAGCGGAGAGGAGCTTTCCCCTTGCCTCGACTCATGACGGAAATCCAATTTCCAATACGAGATATTTCGGCTTTATTTGTAGAGCCTAGTATGGCGACGTGATATATGGTACCCATGCCGTCTATGATTGATATTTATGATTGAAATTGTTTTGACACTTTACACTTATAATAGTATCGAATGATTTGTTTTAAACGTACCAAGAATGTTTGGCTATTATAAGGGAAATCCCTATCTTTCGACTTGCGTTGCATTGTGTGATGGGACCTGGGTCTTATAATAGCTTCATTTTTTCGAAAAAGCATTGCGTTGTTTATTCTAAGCACTGGTATTCTCGGGAGGAAACCCGTTCCGTGTTATACGGCGTGATCCCTTGATTTACCTTACTTTTGAAGTAAAGATTTAAATAACTGTTTTAGTTCTCACACCAGTCACATGAATGACCTGGAGTTTATTATTTTAACCTAAACTCTGGGTGCCCCTATTTTCGACACGGGCAGCTACAAGTTTTGGTTTTGCAGATTTATATTCACAAGATCCTGATTTACAGTTGGAACGATGCTCGGAAAGCTCTGTATCCGTATGTTACTTTTAGTTGGGTTTTGTAATATTTTCCTGCTGCTATGTAATTTATTGTAATCTCTGATATTTGTCAAATGTGTAATATTTATTCATACTCTGTATTTTCTTGTATCTGATGGAATTGTTGTAATTAACAATGAAATGATCTTCTGTTTGCGTTCTATTTTGTCGTGTTCTCAAGATAATCCGGGCTTTCCTCACTGGGGAAGTTACGGGCTATCACAGTTGGTATCAGAGCTTTGGTTTACAGAGCTCGAGAACAAGACACATTAGATCCATACGAAAGAATTCATCAGATATTGGATTAGTAATATCCAATGAGAGTAACTCATTAGAGATAGGATCAGTAGTATCCTAGAACGAGTGTGAAGAGTATATTTTTTAATTGTAAACAATATTGTTTTGAAAATTTAAACCAGTTAATACGTATTTGAATATTGTATTTGCATTGAATTTGGACAATCCAATATATAAAGATTTTGCATATACGCGTTATGTACGTATATTCGAAGTTTTAATATACTTGATAGATACGGAATCACATCCTAGACACCCAGGGATAATTCTGGTGATGTCCGGACATCATCAATATTTATGTTCGTGTTTCGAAGGTGGGGTATCTATATATTTCCATTAGACTGGTGTGAGAACCAAAACTATATAGGATTATTTGTTGTGATTTGGCATCAAAAACATGATTTTCTGTATATATATCAAAATTATGAATTTGAAATTCTAATTCACTAATTGATTGATGGTTATGTCGTTTGATTTTGGTTGTCTAATTAAATTTTGAAACATTTAGCCTAATTGAACCAAATTTAGAACTGTATTGAAAAATTGTTTGAAAATGCATGCATATACATGTACTTACATTGAACAGGTCATTGCAAGGAGGCTAGAGTAGAAGAATAAAATTGTTTGCCCTACAAATAGGTACATGTTTACAAATTTATTGGGTTTGGATGATTTTATGAGCCGATTGGCTAGCCGCTTGGCTGTTTCTTTTTCTTTTTGGATTGATAAGGGCCATAGGAGGCTATTTGAAATATCCCGAAGTCCCCGGTGCAGGGAAGGTTATGGAATTTTTTTTTCGAAAATTTAGGGTGTCAGCCAAATTTTTGAAAAATTTGAAAAGTTCTTAGAAACTGAAAAGTTGTGGAACTTAAACAGTAAAGAAAATAATGGAAGTTGAGTTGGTTTGTTAAACAACTTTCAGCCTCATTCCTTTTCAGGGATGAAAAGTTTTAAGTGGGGGAAGATTGTAATAAGCCGGAAAATCTGAGCCAATTTAAATTTTTTATTTTGGCAATTTTAATGAATTTTGAATATTTGAAATGAATAATTTTAAATAATAACAACAAGAAATTTATTTTGAGTAGAATTAGAAAGTATATATCTATTTGAATCGTCGCTAGAATATAAATATTTATTTTAAATTATAAAAGGAATTGTAAATGGCGCGGTAGTTCGATAACTCGATTTCAAAATTCAAATAAATGTACAAGATTCAAAATGAACCGGATTTTAGCGAAACCAAAAATACTAGAATCTAATTGAGAATATCTTTCCAAGAATCCGGAAAATCAAAATTTCAAAGCGGGAATCAAAAGTTATGCTCAGTTCAAAATTTAGAATAGTCGCTATGGAAATTATACATGGCCCAAAAAGTCATATTTTTCATACGAATGAATTTGGATTCGAAACAAATTCCATTGAGTTCAAAATACCGTTTAGAACTCCGAAAAGTATAAGCTTCGATATATTCCGATATCCGGAATAGTGGCAATTGGCTGGAGCTTTTCGGTTAGCAAAACATAGCCCTTAAAAAGTGAAATTTTGCACATGAGCTCAGAATTCGACAAGATAAATTTTTATGGATTCACAATGACAAATTATTGTTAAATTCCAAAGGGCGCGTCGAACGGAGTTAGTATGTGGCCGTGCGAGCTAAAACAGTTCAGGGTAAAACAGGCGTTCATTTTACATAGGAACATTATTGAGACGATCTCAGAATTCAATTTCTTTTTTTTTTGGATTCGTATCGTCTAATAATAGTTTTTGGGGTTAGCATGTGAGCGTGCAAGAAAAATGGTGTGCCAAAATCGCATTTTTAGAGTTTATCTGAGCATTTTTGAGAATTTTAACGGACAGTCAAACGAACTCGGAATTCAATGAAACTTGTTTCGTTGGGCTCGTCTTCACATCTACTATGTCGTGTCCGAAATCCGCGACAATTGAATATCGTCGGCGTTCGGACGATAGGCGAGAAACTAACATATAATCACTTTTACTTCATTTCTCTCTTCATAATTTCACTTCTCTCTTCCTCTTCAAAAAAAAGGCCTCCTCCTCCACCATGTTGCTGCCGCACCCCCCTCAGCCACCGCCGCACCACCGCAGGCCGCCGCACCCCCTCCGGCCACCCTCCTCCTCCCCTTCTCTCTCCTCTTCGCTTTCTCTCCCTCCCTTCACAAACCTAAACCCTAGAACTCCAAACAACCACCTCCCGCTCCGTGGACCCTACCCCACCACCAGAGGCCTCCCCCACGTCCATCAGGTCCGGCGCCCCCCTATGGCCACCCAACTTAGGCCGTGGGCTCCTCCTCCTCAAAAATCACATTTTTCACTAATTTCCCGTTTTGCACAAAACACCCTGTCCTTATTTTGCGAATAACTCCCAAACCATGCGTTTCTAGCCAAAGTTCCTCAATACCAAAGTCGAATAGCATGATTTTCTCTTCGATTTGGTGTATGATAGTCCCATTTTGCGTTGCGGAGTTGTCGGGAAAACGTGTCCAAAGTCTGCTGTCCAAATACTGTCAAAATTCTGTCTTTTCGCGATTTCCGGCGAAATGGTACATTTTCGGAAGGAATACCACTAGGAGAAATTTGTCCGGAATGGCGCATTTAAGCTAGAAAAGATATAGTGTGAAGATTGAAGCTCGTTTGCAAATTCTGGAACCATAAAAGCGAATCCGGGCGTTAGAAAAAGGTGAGTTTTCTCCGCTTTAAAGCATCTATGGTTTTTGACGAATGAAGTATGTAAAAATATGATTTTTATATAATGAGAAGAATAAAAATGTGATTTTTATAATATATAGATAGGAAAAATTTGATCTTTATATATGTGGCGAAATAAAAATCTTATTTTTATTATATATATGTTGAAATAAAAATGTGATTTTTATGGCGATGATATAAAAATTCGATCTTTATTATGTAAGAGGTATAAAAATATGATTTTTATTATATAGAAGAAGCAAAGATGTAATTTTTATACGAGTGGCAATATAAAAATATAATCTTTATTATATTAGTAGCGGTGTAAAAATAGAATTTTTATCTATATAATATCAGTATAAAAATGCGATTTTTATATATGTAGTGGATACGGGAGACGAAAGTGACAAAAGGCGAGCACGCCGAAGATTTCCCACATGTGAAGAGTCATGGCGTTGGTTTAGCTAGTCGGTGAGAACTTCTCACTTTAAACCTTCTTTTCTAGTTAAAAAAATATATTAGGATGCAGACGGTGTTTAGTAGCACGCGACACCCGTCGTCCACATACCATGGACGGCTTGTTTGTTTAGTTGATTGTTTGGTGATTGATTTATTTGTTTGGTTGATTAATTTGATTGAATTTGTTTGGGATGTGAAATGGGATTGATTAAATTGGCATGTGTATGGTGTGGGCCATTATTAGACCGAGGATAAGGCTAGGCCTTATCCCGTTTCAAGTATCGTGCCGTTATGCCGCCGAAATTTTCTAAAATATATTAGAAAAATAAAAATATCATTTTATTGAATATATGAACTGAATAGAATATTCATAGATTGAATTGAATATTTTGGTCGTTAAAAATATAATTTTTAACGTGAATGTAAATAAATATTCATTTACAAACCGGACGGTTTGTTTATGTACACCTATTTGAAGGACATTGATTGGGACGATAAATTTTACACATTGCCCAACTGTACAAATAATATTCAGTTTTTGTGGATTGAAACCCCACACGGGTGTTGGGATGATATTAGGCATACACTAATCCCAATTATTTAGTTGTATGTCGATCAATTGTTCGACAGAGTGTGTAAGCGTTAATTATTTATATTTGATGCTTATGTAGTTGTGTGGTGCACTTTGGATGATGGTTGATTATTTATCATTGCTATTATATACATGTGTTGTATGGAATCCATATAATTAACATTATATGGTAATTGATTGGGCCTCATTCCAATTGGGAAAATAAAGAACATTATAAAATATATCATGTGTGGACAATACACATTTGTTGAGATTAGTCATGGGTTGAAAGAAATATAGATTCATGTGTTGAACGAAATATTTTAACAATAAATTTTACATCTTTGTCATATATACAATTAGAAATTAACTAGAAAATAGATAAGATGAGTGGTCTCTTGGATATTGATCTGATGTTGGTTTTACCCTTCAGGGTTAATATTTACGGAATTGCTCTCTTGCTAATTTACGGTTGGAGTCTGATTAAAAATTAAATGATAGAAACCGTAATTTTATAAAATATATTAAATAACGAAAATAGTCACGTGTTGACAGTACTCATTTGTTGAGACTAGTCACGTGTTGAAAGAAATATAGATTCATGTGTTGAATAGAATAAATATTCATTTGTTGAATAGAATAACGAAGTTATTGAAAAATATAAAGTCGTGTTGATTGGAGATGCGCTATTTTGAAGCGAACGATATTTATGTCGATTATATTCGTTTTTATAATGAATATTGAAAAGAGATTTAAAAATCGAATATTTAGAAAATGAATTCGAATTGAATAGAATATAAAATGAATTCGAATTGAAATGAAATCAAATCGAATTGAATTGAAATCAAATAGAAATGAATGTAAAAAGAATTTATAATGGAAAATTCAATTTTGATTTGAATTTGAAAAGATGGTTGAAATTGTTTTTGAAACAAATTTGGAACGATTTATAAAATTCGTTTTAAAAGGAAATCGATGAAATATATATAATATATATTTTATATATATAATGGCCTGAATAGAACGCGCCGCGCCGCAGTAGTTCGTGAATTTCGACCATTGACTTCGAACGGACATTACAGGAGATCTGACCGTTAGATTCTCCTAAAACCAGAACCGTTGGGTTCGTATCGAAAAGATCTTTCTAACGAATATAAGAGATTTGAAATCTGATGGTTGGATTGGGAGATATGTCCAAATCAATTTCAGAAAAGGTCGCTATAAGTGCAGTTCGATGGCCGTTATTGGAAATCGACTGTACGGGCCTTGATAAAATTCTAAAAAATATTAATAATTAGTGTAAAATCGTAAGAAATGATTTGGAAAGAATTGGGCTGAAAAATCCCATATTTGAAAAGATAAAAATAGAGTTTTATCGAAATGAACTAGTTAGTAAGTAGAATAATAATTTATTTATTTTTAAATAAATAAATTGGAATTGAAATGGGTTTTAAATAACCAGAATTTCCAATATATGAATTGGAATGGATTTGAATCGAAATTGTCTTTGGAATATTTCGATATTAGATTCCGCGATTATACAGATATTTAGGAGGAAATTTGGAAGATATATTTTATATCGTTATTTCCAAAGCGATATTTGTGGGTTTCAGAATTTGATATTGAATATAAGCCGATATATTTTCTATTCAGAGCCTTGTATTTAATATCAAATGGGATTTGGGTTTACCGTGGACGGTGTTTTAAATAGCACTTGTTCTTCAACCCGATAATAAATAGAATGTGATGTGGGTTTATCGTGAATTGTTTTTTAAATGACATTAGTTCTTTAACCCAGTAAAAGGAGTTTTAATGAATCTGTAATTAGATTGAAATGTGAATTGATAATTTAAATTATCAAATTTGGAAAGTAAGCGAGGATGGAGTATCACCAGTTTTGCTCCAAAGCGATAATTAAATCTTTAATTAGATTTGAACGTGAAATGGTAATTAATTTTACCGATAACAATGTGGTGTTAGATATGGAGTATTACCAGTTTTGCTTCATGGGATGAATAGGTTGGGATCGGAAAATAAAATAAATAATTACTTCGGTGTGGTTCGCTAATCCCGACAAGTTTGGAAAACCTTAACATGGTTTGAAATGACATCCAAAGGAAGATTAAAGAATAAATTTAAAAGAATTTATCTTTGATAAAATTAATGGGAACCTTTCCCTAAGAATGTGAAATTTAGAAACTAACTGTAGGTTAGCTAAGAAGAATGGTTTCCTGGGTTTTGATCTGATGTTGGTTTCGGCCTTCGGGGTTAATATTTGGAGAATTGTTCTCTTGCTAATTTACGGTTAGTGACCAATGAATTGGAATGAGGCGTATGTTGTGTTTGTGTAACATTTGTTTATTATATACGCGGGTTATCCAGAAAGGCCGGGTTTATACCCGTTATGAATAACCGATTCGACGATATGTCGAAGATGAAGACGGTGGCAGAAGACCGGAACTCTTCACATCGTTTGGGTGATTACTGATGATCTTGGTTGGGCTGTACACCCAAGATGAGGGAATCAGTTGGGGATCGTCCAGACGTACTTGGAGATCGATGGATATGCGAGGAAAGTGCCTTCGGTTTCGTTCAGACCCAGAACGAACTTGTAAATGGACCGTGTGTCTGACATTGGATTTTATTCTGTGCTGATTGATCTCTATTAAATATACATCTGTTTGGCGGCGAGAATTTATTCTCTTGCTTAACGCCCTTCTTTGAGACGTACGAGCTCAGAGGTTGTATATCGATGGACATCAATCGCATGGAGTGAATTGCCTGTGTGGCAAGCCTAAGTGGCAGATGATCAAGGCTTCTGTTGAAAAGCAAAGCCTTGTGGTTGATGATCAAAGCATGACCTGTGTGGCGCAGCTTTGTGTATATCGTGAATTCGCGAGCCTAACACCTCGGTATGAGTCAAAAATGGGATAAGGACTGCAGGGAGAGCACAAAGTTTCTTTCTAGCTATGGGTGGTATCAGTGCTTAAACTGGCTGACATTTATATATATTTTTACCTATGTGGTTGTTGGAATCAGGCGCCTCGATTTTATGTTTGTTAGGACCGGGAAACGTGTGTTCAGGAATAATTAGTCCTCAAACATAAGGGAGGACCGGCCCTGAAGCATCCAAGGGTTACCCAGAGTGTGTAGTCCTGAGACATTTGCTAGAGTGTCTCGAAGTGGAGAGGAGCTTTCCCCTTGCCTTGACTCATGATGGAAATCCAATTTCCAATATGAGATATTTCGGCTTTGTTTGTAGAGCCTAGTATGGCGACTTGATATATGGTATCCATGCCGTCTATGATTGATATTTATGATTGAAATTGTTTTGACACTATACACTTATAATAGTATCAAATGATTTGTTTTAAACGTACCAAGCATGTTTGGCTATTATAAGGGAAAACCCTATCCTCCGACTTGCGTTGCATTATGTGATGGGACCTGGGTCTTATAATAGCTTCATTTTTTCGAAAAAGCATTGCGTTGTTTATTCTAAGCACTGGTATTCTCGGGAGGAAACCCGTTCCATGTTATACGGCGTGATCCCTTGATTTACCTTACTTTTGAAGTAAAGATTTAAATAATTGTTTTAGTTCTCACACCAGTCATGTAACGAACTGGGATTTTCGACTCTGAAAATCAACATCAAACTATCATGTTGACCATTCAGACATCGAACATTCCAGATCATTAATAGAAAGAAGTTAGAGGGTGAGAATAGCTAAGGTAGAAATATTGAATAGAAGAAGAAGAAGAAAGCAACACAACACAGAGTCTCACATCGCAGCGGAACAAAATATAATACAGAAATAAATCTTTATTGAGAGCTTTGAAAGTACTTACAGTATCAGAGTACATCATACCATGGGACAGTTATAATAGCCTGTTCCCATATACAACACACAGCGGAATAGTAGTAATATCATACGTCTGGACTCTTCCAGCTCGTCTCTTCATAGCAGTCGCTAACCTGAACCTGTACACTCCGGGCTAACCCGAGCATTTACAAAACACCGGGTCAGTCTGGTGAACCAGAGTGAGAAAAACTCGCACAGTATTTGGGTGAGCATCCAACTTGATTTTAAAGTTCAAAATCTTTCCGAAAGAAAAGGATAATCGTAAGACCAAATCCACACATAAACACGGACGGTTTTTACCTTACGATAACCCAAAACAGTTTTGAAACCAATATCTTTTCTGATATTATAATAATGTCTAAATACAAGTAAATAACAATCTAGCGGAACGCTTGCATCTCACGCTCCACATATATAGTATACAATCAAAAACCGCGGGCGCTTATTGGAGATTGGATTCCAACTTGACAAGGTATGGGACCACCTGTCGATAGTGTATCTCTAGAGACGAATACACTGGGTTCAACAAGAACTTCTTGCAACCCGGCCCTCACATGACCGACCCCTCATTTCGCTTGAGAGTATCGAATGTATATCACCGACGGTTGGGATCAGCAACCGTCTCCCGACAAGGGACAGCATTGAAACATAGATTTAAGAAGCAAATAGGATTTTCTCTAGATAGGTGATCATACACCCTAATGGGAGCGACCCACATAGCCATGCTGCCTGCCCGATTTTTGTCATTTCCCGACTGATGAGACTTGAGGTCTAGATTACTCTTGATCATCTGGTCGTCATTCACTTTGAATGCCACATCGTCAGATCCGTCAGATATCACTAATTGACGTCCCCAAAAATACTCTAGCTGGAAGCTAAGAGAACGGCGATTCCCTGCCAACAACTATCGCACGTTTGAAAAAATCAACGTACGTGACTCTTTGGAAATACTCTGTCAGACATCCGTCCATATACGTCATCCAGGAACAGGATGAACCGAAGGCACTCTCCTACCGCATCCAAAATAGGAATCACCCCATGGATCAGTAGCGAGTAGTCCTTGCCACCCGTAGATTCCAACCACGAAAGAATCACAGTTTATCTCTGCTTGCCAGGCCGAGAATATTAGTGGTTCTTCCGTTTGTGAAAACCCACGGTCTTCACAGCACCATCTCGATCATCTTCTGATATCTCCACGTATTTTTTGGTCGGAATGGTTTTCGAATATAAATTTGATCCCGGTCTTTCCATACCAACAATCGCATTGGACAGATTTGATAGTCAGTGATTTAACTTTCAAAATAAACGGTGTTTCAATCATGACACTCCAATGAGTTCACTGGTTCAGTATTCAGCATCACTTGGCCCCTAACAAAAACTGGTTTACTTTTGTTAAATTAAAACTTCTAATTCTTTAATTGTTCAAAAAATATATGATATTTGAATAACTCTAATTCAATTAACTAACATTCGACTTACTCTATTCGCCCGACTCTAGATCGCAGCGATCACAATGGTTACGCCTGATTCCCTCAGGAAACATCCGACCGCCGTAGGCTATCTACAGCCCTGCGAATTACGCTAGCAGTCGTACGAAATGGCACTCATCTTGAAAAAAACTATGTTTGACTAACTCTAGCTTGAATAACTATATTCAATTTCCCACTTAAATCTTCCTTCCAAATCATCTTTTAAATTCGGAAATCCATTAGTTTTAACAAAGAAATTTATAGCACATATGTTATAACAATAGCATTATAATTACTATTTAGATTTACAAAACAACAGCGCTATAATCGCTGTTTAGGTTTACAATCCATTTACTATAGCAAAAGCGCTACAATCGCTATATTAGATTTACAAAACATATATTATAACAACAGCGCTAAAATCGCTGTTTAGATTTCAAAACATATCCACTAACGTCACTTACGATTACCAACTAATACTATCTTCAGATAATCCCGATGTTGTTCGAGTTGGGGTATTTTAATTACCTCTCAGACCTTGATCAACACCGTTCTCATCCTTCGATAACCATAAGTTGTAATCAAAATCAATATTTAATTTTAGTCTCAAACAAATTCCATTTAACTATTGGATTTGGTTATACAACTCTATAACCCAGTTCTTTAACCAGATTCGCTTATTTCCAATCTCCTTTGATTTCATTTCACTTCAATTACTTTTGAAAAGTAATTGTCTAAATTATTATTAATTAAAATAATAATTTATTTCAATCATTTACTACACGAGTAGTTAATTTCTTTAATAACAAAATTAAACGGTAAATCCCTTTTTTTAAACCTTGTTTAAATTTAAACAATATTTATTAAACTATTCAAATCAAAACACATCAATTTTGATAATCAAATTCCAATTCAAACGGTCGATTTAATTAACTCAAAACTCGATTATCTCGTTAATCGATTCCAATTAATCCTCACTTTAAATTAATTAAAAATATAATTAATTTAAATAATTCCATTAATTGTTTTCTTTACAAACAATTATCAAAGTTTAATCCTTCGACTCATTACTTGTTCTCATACTCGTAAATCTGATTAAAGTCAGCATTTACTTTATAAAATAATTTAATAACAATCAAAGCCTTAAATAAATAAAATATTTATTTAATTCCCTATTATAACTTTTATTCAAAATAATATATTCAAAATCCAACTCCAGTTATATAATAAATTTTATAACCTCATCTTTATCGATTCACCTGACGGTGAATCAATATTTATAACACGATTGATTTTATAGGCCATACGCTGCTAAATACTCAACCAATACCGCTCACTGGTTTAAACACAACACAGGTTGAATTCCCAGTCCAAATCAATAATCAAATCAATCAACCAAACAGGACCGTTCATATGTGAAAATATGAAATAAATAATATATTTGAGGAATCCGGTTGGATCCCTCCAACCTGTTCTTCCCTGTAATCCCAACGGTTATTTCAAACCAAACCATTCAGTTCAACCGATCAAACATTCAAACAAAAACACATTTATTTCATAAACGTGACCAACCAAGTGAGTTACCCTTGTTGGAACCAATCGTTAAAATAACGATTTGGTATTTCACTGAAATTAAACACAGTTTAATTTCATCAGTTAAATTAACCAACAAGTGTATAATCAACAAACAAGCAACCATCAGCAAGCAGAGCACACAAAATAAAAATACCCAATTTATATAAAGTATAAATGGGAAAACTGAGTGAGTTTAACTCACCTCGATTTTCATTTGTCGTCAAAACAGTTAGTTCTACAAGCTTCCAACTGTGATCAACCCGGTCCGTTCCGATTCCATAATATCACATCTGTTGATATGATTCCTACGTCCTTTGTTTCTGTTAACATATGCGCGATACCCAAGTTATAATTATTGTTTTAATTCAACAAATAAAATCTTAGCTAAGTTTGAATTAATCTACTAATTACGGTTTAAATGTAAATGGTCACGTTATACTGTATAAGGTCTTACTTACGTTATATACATTGATTGGCATACTAAATCTTCATTAGGCATTTAGGCGCGATTCAGTATTATTAATTTACAGAGTACACTGTAAGTTATAACACGTCCCATGACTTAAACCATTTACCTGACAAAACTTGTATATATACATACTTAAAAATGATGGCACGTTCAACTGGGTTTAAATCAATGAATTAGGCGCACAGATCTTACTTAGGGTTATTAATCTTAGATTAAGCCCATAAACATTATTAGGCATAGTTAAACTTTTGATTAGGCACATGTAATTAGGCAGGGTTAATTTAGATTGGGCTTATTATAAAAATTTCTGTACATGTTCTCACCGTGACACCGCATGTATTATTTCTTCCCACTCCTGCTCTTTTCTTCATGATAAACAAACTGCAAGCTGCCTTCACTCCTTGCTTCTTCACGCCTTGAGATGAACTCGACACTGTCAACACTTCAACGGTCCTTCCCATGCCATGCATTTCCACCGAACATACACAACACAACCCCCATGCATCATACATGCCCAACTGATTATGCTCTCCCTTCCTTTTGTCCTCAACAAAAGAAACTCAGTGACTACCCAAAACTTAAGCTGACCCAGCTCCGCCCATGTCTGTGAATGTTGTTGACCCATGCTGCCTCGACGTCGGACTGCCCGCACCCAACGCCCCTCGACCGCCATCCCCTGTGACTCAGTGTTGCCGGCCGTTGTCACCGTGCATCAATGAAATGACTCGCTGCTGACGTCATAGATATACTTGTCTGGTATGATTTGTAACAGAGAGTAACGTTTGTTTTTTTTTTAATTTATATCCGTTGAGTAGGAGGTGCGGTTTAAGAGGAAGGCTTGGGTTTTTTTCTTTTAAAAGGGGCAAGCGTTGCTGTTATTTATAAGAGGAAGAGGTGTGGTCAGCACGCAAATTGAAAATTGTATTTTATTCAGTACCTTAATCACCACGGTTCACATTTTACAAGACTTCCATTTTCACCTTGGTCGGCACGGTGTTAAAAGATTGGAAGGCAAGCTGTCTTTGTTTAAATGTGATGGGAAGTTGCCTGATGTACGGCCTTTTGATTTGAGCTTCAGATATTACTTGGGTGGAGATTACAAGCGTAGTGCCTGTTTCCATTCAGGCATGTGCGCCGCGATGTTTCATTTGATGGGAAGGCCTTGGGTAGATGTTTCAGCGGGTAAGGGTACGTTTCAGTTCCTTGATCATGAAGTTGTTTTATTTTTATTTATTTACCGAGGTTCATATGGTACCGTATAATTCTATTTATTTATAGACCACTACGGACAGAAGTAAAGATACAGTTGTGTTCAACGAGGTGCCACAGTCCCGAAAATATAATAATATCGGTAGGTTAACTCAAATTGTGAAATCCCAAAATACTGATACAGGGTGCAAAATACTTCAAATAAAAAGATGCATATTTAATTTACTAAAAATTACGGTAAAATTCTAAAAATTAAATTATAACTACGTCTCAAAAGAATCTTGTCCAGATTCAAATCCAGTATGCAGTTATATCAAATAAACCGTTACGGTCGATGAACGATTCTATAGCGACTATTGAAAATTTTAATCTGAGCATATCTTACCATCTACATGATGAAATCACGATTTTTCTCTTTTATTAGAAAAATATAATCAAATCGGTTCAAACGTTTCTTGTTTCGCAGAATTCCGACTTATATCGGACTCTGTATTCCCAGTTGAAGTTAAAACTCGAATTTACGAACTACACGCCATTTTCAAGCTTGAATTTATAATATATAAATTATAACGTTCAACTTCGTTTTTAATAACGAATTAAATATTAAATTCCATTAATATTCCCAACATAATATTTAAAACTAATTTAAATATTCATATTCAAATGGTCGAAAAACACGGGTCGTTACATTCTTCCCCCCTTAAAATAATTTCGTCCTCGAAATTGCTAAGGTAAGAAAGAACGTTATAAACTCATTAATTTCAAATCTAATTTTATATTAAATTAGAAACCAATTCAATACTGTAAATAAATATTTTCAAAAATATCGAAAATTTTCTAACTCCTTAAATTTCCGAAAATTTTTGCCAGCACCTCCTCTGTACGGCTCAATCGGTACAACTCCAACTCGCCTTTCTAGGCCTTCTCCAATCCAAAAGAAAATAAAACAGCCAAGCGGCTTGCCAAATAGGCTCATAAATCACCAACCCATATAAAAATAAACGTGTACCTTTTTGTCGGGCATATCATTATGTCCTTTCCCGTCTGCCACCCTGTCAGCATATACAAATTCATCCCCAAAATTCCAACTTTATCCTCAGAACCAAATCCTTCACGCGTCCAAGCCAAATTCCATTCTTAACTCAATCATCATCCATCATCAATTCCAACCAACACTATTTCAGATTCTTGTCTCACAAATTTCAAAATCTGATTCTACTCGATATATTATCTCCCGATTCAATTTCCAGTTAATCGGTTTCAATTCAATTCATATTTGCTTTCACAAACTTTTATTTAATTTTGTTCTTGTTCAAACACTTTCCCTGGGAGTTTTTAAATAGTTCAGCTCTTTCAAAATCAAATAATTCTTTCCAGAATTCAAACAACTTGTTTTTCTCAAACAATCCAAAACAAAATTTTGGTAGTAATCCGTCACTTGCAATTCGAAAATGAACACCGATGATGTCCGGATCATCATCGGAATCTATTTTCCAGCAATCGAAGTGAGTTCAATACTATATCACTTTCAAAACCATTTTTAAACACTTTCATTTTGAAATCTTTTCAAAATATCCTTTTCAGTGCTTGTAACAAACTTAAAATCTCCCAAGATCTTAAATTTCTCATATATTCAATCCAGGTTCATTTGCAGTCACCTTTCCCACTTTTTGGGAATTTTAATTCCAATTCTGATTTTAATTCCAGATTTAATAAATCTGCTTTTATATTATACGAATTCCAATTGGTTATTTATATAACCATCTCAATTATAATCAACCAACACATCCAATATTCTATAATACTTCAAATATATATTTCTTTATATCAAAATATTATTTGGGTAAATTATTTCATTTACCCTCTTTCAAAACATACTGTGTCGGTTTATCGTATTTGAGTGTTTAGAAACCCCTATCGATACAGTAGATCAAACTGATCGACCAGAACTCACAAACAACTCAACCAATAAATCTCCACAATATAAAACATTTTTTTATAAAATCTACAAACATGTTCACTCGTATATATATACTAACCCCAATCTAGGGTATTGCTAACCCCATCTCTACTGAGTCACGCCATAGAGCCAAGGTACTTACTTAACCTGGCTCTGATACCACTGTAACGAACTGGGATTTTCGACTCTGAAAATCAACATCAAACTATCATGTTGACCATTCAGACATCGAACATTCCAGATCATTAATAGAAAGAAGTTAGAGGGTGAGAATAGCTAAGGTAGAAATATTGAATAGAAGAAGAAGAAGAAAGCAACACAACACAGAGTCTCACATCGCAGCGGAACAAAATATAATACAGAAATAAATCTTTATTGAGAGCTTTGAAAGTACTTACAGTATCAGAGTACATCATACCATGGGACAGTTATAATAGCCTGTTCCCATATACAACACACAGCGGAATAGTAGTAATATCATACGTCTGGACTCTTCCAGCTCGTCTCTTCATAGCAGTCGCTAACCTGAACCTGTACACTCCGGGCTAACCCGAGCATTTACAAAACACCGGGTCAGTCTGGTGAACCAGAGTGAGAAAAACTCGCACAGTATTTGGGTGAGCATCCAACTTGATTTTAAAGTTCAAAATCTTTCCGAAAGAAAAGGATAATCGTAAGACCAAATCCACACATAAACACGGACGGTTTTTACCTTACGATAACCCAAAACAGTTTTGAAACCAATATCTTTTCTGATATTATAATAATGTCTAAATACAAGTAAATAACAATCTAGCGGAACGCTTGCATCTCACGCTCCACATATATAGTATACAATCAAAAACCGCGGGCGCTTATTGGAGATTGGATTCCAACTTGACAAGGTATGGGACCACCTGTCGATAGTGTATCTCTAGAGATGAATACACTGGGTTCAACAAGAACTTCTTGCAACCCGGCCCTCACATGACCGACCCCTCATTTCGCTTGAGAGTATCGAATGTATATCACCGACGGTTGGGATCAGCAACCGTCTCCCGACAAGGGACAGCATCGAAACATAGATTTAAGAAGCAAATAGGATTTTCTCTAGATAGGTGATCATACACCCTAATGGGAGCGACCCACATAGCCATGCTGCCTGCCCGATTTTTGTCATTTCCCGACTGATAAGGCTTGAGGTCTAGATTACTCTTGATCATCTGGTCGTCATTCACTTTGAATGCCACATCGTCAGATCCGTCAGATATCACTAATTGACGTCCCCAAAAATATTCTAGCTGGAAGCTAAGAGAACGGCGATTCCCTGCCAACAACTATCGCACGTTTGAAGAAATCAACGTACGTGACTCTTTGGAAATACTCTGTCAGACATCCGTCCATATACGTCATCCAGGAACAGGATGAACCGAAGGCACTCTCCTACCGCATCCAAAATAGGAATCACCCCATGGATCAGTAGCGAGTAGTCCTTGCCACCCGTAGATTCCAACCACGACAGAATCACAGTTTATCTCTGCTTGCCAGGCCGAGAATATTAGTGGTTCTTCCGTTTGTGAAAACCCACGGTCTTCACAGCACCATCTCGATCATCTTCTGATATCTCCACGTATTTGTTGGTCGGAATGGTTTTCGAATATAAATTCGATCCCGGTCTTTCCATACCAACAATCGCATTGGACAGATTTGATAGTCGGTGATTTAACTATCAAAATAAACGGTGTTTCAATCATGACACTCCAATGAGTTCACTGGTTCAGTATTCAGCATCACTTGGCCCCTAACAAAAACTGGTTTACTTTTGTTAAATTAAAACTTCTAATTCTTTAATTATTCAAAAAAAATATGATATTTGAATAACTCTAATTCAATTAACTAACATTCGACTTACTCTATTCGCTCGACTCTAGATCGCAGCGATCACAATGGTTACGCCTGATTCCCTCAGGAAACATCCGACCGCCGTAGGCTATCTACAGCCCTGCGAATTACGCTAGCAGTCGTACGAAATGGCACTCATCTTGAAAAAAACTATGTTTGACTAACTCTAGCTTGAATAACTATATTCAATTTCCCACTTAAATCTTCCTTCCAAATCATCTTTTAAATTCGGAAATCCATTAGTTTTAACAAAGAAATTTATAGCACATATGTTATAACAATAGCATTATAATTACTATTTAGATTTACAAAACAACAGCGCTATAATCGCTGTTTAGGTTTACAATCCATTTACTATAGCAAAAGCGCTACAATCGCTATATTAGATTTACAAAACATATATTATAACAACAGCGCTAAAATCGCTGTTTAGATTTCAAAACATATCCACTAACGTCACTTACGATTACCAACTAATACTATCTTCAGATAATCCCGATGTTGTTCGAGTTGGGGTATTTTAATTACCTCTCAGACCTTGATCAACACCGTTCTCATCCTTCTATAACCATAAGTTGTAATCAAAATCAATATTTAATTTTAGTCTCAAACAAATTCCATTTAACTATTGGATTTGGTTATACAACTCTATAACCCAGTTCTTTAACCAGATTCGCTTATTTCCAATCTCCTTTGATTTCATTTCACTTCAATTACTTTTGAAAAGTAATTGTCTAAATTATTATTAATTAAAATAATAATTTATTTCAATCATTTACTACACGAGTAGTTAATTTCTTTAACAACAAAATTAAACGGTAAATCCTTTTTTTAAACCTTGTTTAAATTTAAACAATATTTATTAAACTATACAAATCAAAACACATCAATTTTGATAATCAAATTCCAATTCAAACGGTCGATTTAATTAACTCAAAACTCGATTATCTCGTTAATCGATTCCAATTAATCCTCACTTTAAATTAATTAAAAATATAATTAATTTAAATAATTCCATTAATTGTTTTCTTTACAAACAATTATCAAAGTTTAATCCTTCGACTCATTACTTGTTCTCATACTCGTAAATCTGATTAACGTCAGCATTTACTTTATAAAATAATTTAATAACAATCAAAGTCTTAAATAAATAAAATATTTATTTAATTCCCTATTATAACTTTTATTCAAAATAATATATTCAAAATCCAACTCCAGTTATATAATAAATTTTATAACCTCATCTTTATCGATTCACCTGACGGTGAATCAATATTTATAACACGATTGATTTTATAGGCCATACGCTGCTAAATACTCAACCAATACCGCTCACTGGTTTAAACACAACACAGGTTGAATTCCCAGTCCAAATCAATAATCAAATCAATCAACCAAACAGGACAGTTCATATGTGAAAATATGAAATAAATAATATATTTGAGGAATCCGGTTGGATCCCTCCAACCTGTTCTTCCCTGTAATCCCAACGGTTATTTCAAACCAAACCATTCAGTTCAACCGATCAAACATTCAAACAAAAACACATTTATTTCATAAACGTGACCAACCAAGTGAGTTACCCTTGTTGGAACCAATCGTTAAAATAACGATTTGGTATTTCACTGAAATTAAACACAGTTTAATTTCATCAGTTAAATTAACCAACAAGTGTATAATCAGCAAACAAGCAACCATCAGCAAGCAGAGCACACAAAATAAAAATACCCAATTTATATAAAATATAAATGGGAAAACTGAGTGAGTTTAACTCACCTCGATTTTCATTTGTCGTCAAAACAGTTAGTTCTACAAGCTTCCAACTGTGATCAACCCGGTCCGTTCCGATTCCATAATATCACGTCTGTTGATATGATTCCTACGTCCTTTGTTTCTGTTAACATATGCGCGATACCCAAGTTATAATTATTGGTTTAATTCAACAAATAAAATCTTAGCTAAGTTTGAATTTATCTACTAATTACGGTTTAAATGTAAATGGTCACGTTATACTGTATAAGGTCTTACTTACGTTATATACATTGATTGGCATACTAAATCTTCATTAGGCATTTAGGCGCGATTCAGTATTATTAATTTACAAAGTACACTGTAAGTTATAACACGTCCCATGACTTAAACCATTTACCTGACAAAACTTGTATATATACATACTTAAAAATGATGGCACGTTCAACTGGGTTTAAATCAATTAATTAGGCGCACAGATCTTACTTAGGGTTATTAATCTTAGATTAGGCCCATAAACATTATTAGGCATAGTTAAACTTTTGATTAGGCACATGTAATTAGGCAGGGTTAATTTAGATTGGGCTTATTATAAAAATTTCTGTACATGTTCTCACCGTGACACCGCATGTATTATTTCTTCCCACTCCTGCTCTTTTCTTCGTGATAAACAAACCGCAAGCTGCCTTCACTCCTTGCTTCTTCACGCCTTGAGATGAACTCGACACTGTCAACACTTCAACGGTCCTTCCCATGCCATGCATTTCCACCGAACATACACAACACAACCCCCATGCATCATACATGCCCAACTGATTATGCTCTCCCATCCTTTTGTCCTCAACAAAAGAAACTCAGTGACTACCCAAAACTTAAGCTGACCCAGCTCCGCCCATGTCTGTGAATGTTGTTGACCCATGCTGCCTCGACGTCGGACTGCCCGCACCCAACGCCCCTCGACCGCCATCCCCTGTGACTCAGTGTTGCCGGCCGTTGTCACCGTGCATCACTGAAATGACTCGCTGCTGACGTCATAGATATACTTGTCTGGTATGATTTGTAACAGAGAGTAACGTTTTTTTTTTAATTTATATCCGTTGAGTAGGAGGTGCGGTTTAAGAGGAAGGCTTGGGTTTTTTTCTTTTAAAAGGGGCAAGCGTTGCTGTTATTTATAAGAGGAAGAGGTGTGGTCAGCACGCAAATTGAAAATTGTATTTTATTCAGTACCTTGATCACCACGGTTCACATATTACAAGACTTCCATTTTCACCTTGGTCGGCACGGTGTTAAAAGATTGGAAGGCAAGCTGTCTTTGTTTAAATGTGATGGGAAGTTGCCTGATGTACGGCCTTTTGATTTGAGCTTCAGATATTACTTGGGTGGAGATTACAAGCGTAGTGCCTGTTTCCATTCAGGCATGTGCGCCGCGATGTTTCATTTGATGGGAAGGCCTCGGGTAGATGTTTCAGCGGGTAAGGGTACGTTTCAGTTCCTTGATCATGAAGTTGTTTTATTTTTATTTATTTACCGAGGTTCATATGGTACCGTATAGTTCTATTTATTTATAGACCGCTACGGACAGAAGTAAAGATACAGTTGTGTTCAACGAGGTGCCACGGTCCCGAAAATATAATAATATCGGTAGGTTAACTCAAATTGTGAAATCCCAAAATACTGATACAGGGTGCAAAATACTTCAAATAAAAAGATGCATATTTAATTTACTAAAAATTACGGTAAAATTCTAAAAATTAAATTATAACTACGTCTCAAAAGAATCTTGTCCAGATTCAAATCCAGTATGCAGTTATATCAAATAAACCGTTACGGTCGATGAACGATTCTATAGCGACTATTGAAAATTTTAATCTGAGCATATCTTACCATCTACACGATGAAATCACGATTTTTCTCTTTTATTAGAAAAATATAATCAAATGGGTTCAAACGTTTCTTGTTTCGCAGAATTCCGACTTATATCGGACTCTGTATTCCCAGTTGAAGTTAAAACTCGAATTTATGAACTACACGCCATTTTCAAGCTTGAATTTATAATATATAAATTATAACGTTCAACTTCGTTTTTAATAACGAATTAAATATTAAATTCCATTAATATTCCCAACATAATATTTAAAACTAATTTAAATATTCATATTCAAATGGTCGAAAAACACGGGTCGTTACAAGTCACATGACTAACCTGGAGTTTATTGTTTTAACCTAAACTCTGGGTGCCCCTATTTTCGACACGGGCAGCTAGTAGTTTTGGTTTTGCAGATTTATATTCACAGGATCCTGATTTACAGCTGGAACGATGCTCGGAAAGCTCTGTATCCGTGTGTTACTTTCAGTTGTGTTTTGTAATATTTTCCCGCTGCTATGTAATTTATTGTAATCTCTGATATTTGTCCAATGTGCAATATTTATTTATACTCTGTATTTTCTTGTATCTGATGGAATTGTTGTAATTAACAATGAAATGTTCTTCTTTTTGCGTTCGATTTTGTCGTGTTGTCAAGATAATCCGGGCTTTCCTCACCGGGGAAGTTACGGGCTATCACAATTCGATAGTGTCCCTTTTCAAGAAATGGTTACTGATCCCAACCATTGGTGATATACATTTGATACACTCAAGCGAAATGAGTGGTCTGTCATGTGTGGGCTGGGTTGCAAGACGTTCTTGTTGAACCCAGTGTATTCACCTCTAGAAATACACTATCGGGAGGTGGTCCCATACCTTGTCATGGTCGGAATCCAATTTCCAAAAAGCGCCCGCGGTTTTGATTGTATATTATATATGTGGAGTGTAAGATGCAAGCATTCCACTAGATTGTAATCTATTTGTATTTAGACACTATTATAATATCAGAACAAGTTATGATTTCAAGAACGTTTTGGGTTATAATAAGGTAAAAACCATCCGTGTTTATGTGTGGCTGGTCTTACTATTACCTTTTGATTTAAAAATATAAAAAAAATTCCCAAAGTTAAACAAGTTGCGTGTTATGTGAATTTATCACTGAAAGTATTCCAAACTGACCCGATGAATTTTTCTTTGCTTCAAATGTGCGCGGGTCAGACCGAATATGTTTCAGGTTAGGTTTCGCTTGGAGTTTCAGGAGCTAGAAGGAGGCGGCTTCAGCGCTAGTTATATAAAGTTATTATTCCGCTGTGTCTGATATATGTTGTGCTCTAATGGTTGGTATGTATATACTGTTCTTTTGTATAAAAAGGATTTGTTATATTATATTTTATCTGTTCCGCTATGAGATTCTGATGTAGTGTTCTTCTTCTTTATTCTATTCTAATATTTCTTTCTCTCCTTTTCTCACCCTCTGAATTCTTTCTAATAATAATCTGGGATTCGATCCTTGGGTTTTTGGCAAGTAATATGGTTTACGTATTATTGTCGAAAATTCGAGCATCGAATTTTCCCCGGGTCGTTACAGTGGTATCAGAGCTATTGGTTTAGTGATAACCTTGGCTCTGTGGCGTGACTCGATAGAGATATGGTTAGTAATACCCTAGATTGAGTTTGATTATTTTTATGAGAGCGCATATTTGTAATTTGATAAAAAATTATTTTTGCCCAATTTATTTTATAATAAAATAAAAGTAAAGGTTATTATAGTATGGGCAATCGGTTGATTTGTTAATGCTGATTGTATGATATGTTTGGAAGGTGTGCTCGATCTCATGGATATAAACCTGAACCTACATCGACTTGGTTAAAACTAATCCGAAATAAATAATTCGAATAAATCAATCGAGATAAATAAATTTGAATGGATAATTAAAGAAATAAATGAAGTAATTATAAATGATTATAACCTCGTGTGGATTGAATTGTGTGTATAATATGGATGATATGGAGTTTTTGAACATAACTGACATTTGTTGGGGACTAATGAAATTCATTTGAGTTGAGAACAGGTGCAGAAGTGCCAATTCAGCTTTAAAATTCATTCAAGAGGGAAATTCTGGAGTTAATTGAATCCAGTTTGAGTAGAGCTGCATTACAATTAAGCAAGCTCGTGTATAAATTATAGCTTATCACATAATAACGCTCGCAAAAAGGAACGCCTCCCAAAATATGAAGTTTTGGTTTTTATTTGGGTTTTGAGTTTGGATTTTGAATTTTTCCGACTGTGTTGGTCGAGGTATATATATTTCTTGAATCTGCGATATTGCAGATGTCCTCTGTATAGGGGAAACTCTACCAATTTTTTTTCCAAAATTTAAGGTGTTAGAAATTTTTTGAAGATTTTTGGGAAATTCTTTTATTTGAATTAATTTGGTTTTACGACTGATTAGATTTGTTTTGGGAATAAAATCGAATCTTAAAAAAATATTTTTGTAAAGATGATCGGTTGTAGCGTTCTTTCTACCTTAGCAATTTCGAGGACGAAATTATTTTAAGGGGAAAGGAATGTAATATCCCGTATTTTCTGACCATTTATTTGAAATATTTTATTTATTTAAAATATTGATTTGAATTTAAATAATGGAATTTGACCATTTTATTTTGAATATTTAATTATATTTATAATATAATAATATTTTATTTTCAGAATATTGGGGAAAATGTTGAATTTGAAGTATAGTGTGAACGGGCAATTTAAAATGGTTTAAATATGGTTTATATTTAGTTATATTAATATATTCATTAGAAAACGATGGTTGAGTGATTTAATTATAATTTAAATATAAAACGAGCTGCAGCGGCGTGGCAGTTCGTAATTTGGCGTTTTGAACTTTAACAGGCTGTACAGGATCCAAAATAGGTCGGATTTTCTCAAAACAAGAAATGTCTGAATCTGTTGGATAATATCTTTCTAATGAAAGAGAAAAATCCAGTTTTCATAGCGTAGATTTTGTTTTATTTCCAAATCAAATTTTGAGAAGGTCGCTATGGAATTCCTTTATATATTATAGCAATTATTTATATAAGATAAATGGTTTTTAAATATTTTAAATATCGATTTGGCTTGAAATTCAACCCGGGATATTTTACTTTGGTAGTATATGAAATTCTAGTCGTGTATGTCCAATTTCAATATTTTATTTATATTATATTGAGGTATTTTAAAATTGGTTTATTTTATTTGAATTGGGCAGTTATAAAAGGGACTTTATTCAAGCGACCTTCGTTTTCGACGAAACAAATTTTATTGAGACCGTAACAGTAAACTATTGCTAGATTTCAAACTGCACGTCAATCTGGGTTACTCTATGAGCGTGGTAAAATAAAATGTAAATAAAACGATCAACTGGAGCTAAACGAGCGCCATTCGAGCAAAAGGACATGGAATTTGACGAAACAAGTTTTCATTAGGACCGTAATGACAAATAATACTATGATGTCCATTCGCGTCACGAACGGAGTTTGTATGTGAGCACAGGGACAATAAATAGTGTTTAAAAATAGCGATAGGTACGAAATAAAATATCGTTTGTCAAATCAATATAAATAAATATTATTTTTCTTTATAAATACACTACTCTTCAGCCCATATTCATGATCATCACCGTCCAAATATTTTTCCAGCAACATATATTTGCAGAAAACCCCCTATTCATGTTTTAATTTATATCTTTAAATCCGTGATGAATCGGCTAAGGAGACCTGAAGCAAATGTAACACCCCACCTCCGTTAAGGTCACTCACAAAGGGAATGCCTTAACTTTGGTGGAGCATTTTAGTAAACAGAACAGAAACTTACAAGACAGATAAAACATGACTTGAAATTTTTTAACTTTATTACAGTAGAAACAAAAATCAATATGGTTACATCCTTTCAAATCTCAGAATTCAAGTACAAATATCAGTCTTGTACAAAAGTCTTCAAAATGCATGTTTTAAAATCATAATCCCCAAAGAACGGGAGCAATACAGAGCCAAGCCATACTTTAAGCACTTCAGGCAGAGAGAAATCCGGATCAAGCTAAAGTATTCCCTCCTTGGATAATCTGGGGGGAGAAACGGAAGAAAGAAGGCAAAACAACAAGGGTCAGACAAAAAGTCTGGCAAGTCCAGTGACTTTCAGCATATGAACAGATAATAATAATATGACATGAACATAAAACTGGATGAGAGATAACTGTAACAGGTGTAGCAGATATAACAGAAGAACAGAATGACATAGACTATTGCTTTAAACTTCTCTGCACTAATGCTAGTATAACAGAATTAGGTGTCACCCTAATGTCTAAACTGAAACAGAAACAGGTACAGAATAATTCCCACGCTAGTAATGGGTCTTTACCACACGATCAGAAACAGACAGAAGCAGAATGTAGCATAAGGTGTACACTAGTAATTGGGCCTTTACCACCCGATCAGACGGTACCACGCAGAAACAGACAGGTGTTGCCACCCAACAGAAACAGACGGTACCAACAGAAACAGACAGAACTAAGTGTACCCTAAAACCCTACCCCAAGCGATCGGCTCCCTAATACATAAATACCCTGTGCCAGCCCCACCAAAGGGTGTATCATTCCCTAAAGTGGCAACCTTTGAATGACACAGACCTATTTACAGATGTCACGGCGTCTTACATCCTCAGAGGCAGACCGGGATCCATGTACGCACATGACCCGGTTGGAACGCACCAGCAACACCCCTCGCCATTATCAGAATGAACCACTTATAATTAGTTCAGCAAGCGTGCCCGGACCCTACCTACTGTTGGGTCAAAGTTTTGATACCAGAAAGGGTTACTGACTAATATGGGTCCCAAACAACAGATGACACAAGTAATTCCCCTCCTAACCTTGTGTCCCCAGACTAACAGATTTCAGCTTAACTTGTCTACAAGTTTCAGACATACAAAACTTAGGTTAACTAGTTCACAGATCAGACAATCAAGTTAACAGGTTTTCAGACTAACGGATCAGATGTTCGGATTAACAGGCTTACAGATTAACTAGTTCCAGATTATCTAACTTTGTATTGGGCCAACGGATTCACGAAACGGGTTCATTAAATTCATTAGTCCAGTTGGTTTAACCCTATCCACCCAACACATTTTAGACATCATATTTATCTCAGATTTGCATTAATTAAATATTAATGCACAGACCTCTCACATTAGGTCGGTAGCTTGTGGCCGCTGGATATGCCGGGCGGTTCCGGGCAGACTTCTGCAACAAGCCAGACCTAACCTCGTGTCTTGCGCATGTTATGACTAACTTATCAAATTAGAACCTATTGTTAGCGGCCACTGGATGTGTCGGGCAGTTCCAGGCAGGTTTACGCCGCAAACTCATTCTAACCTCGAGTTAGCCATATTTATCTTTGCGGCCAATTAATTAATAGTTTAGCATTTATGCCTATGCCTAATATACATGTCAATTATTCATAACTATAGTCAATTCAAATTACGCCAATAACAGACTAATTATATCAAAACAACAGATATAGCAGGTAACAGATTTAACATATAACCGATTTTTCAGATTAGGCGACTTAACGGATTTAGCAGATTAAGCAACTTAGCAGATTTTAGCACATAACAGATTAGGCATCTCAACAGACAAATTTAACAGATTAGGCATTTCAATCTTAATAGCAGTCTAGGCCATATAACAGAACTAGCAGTTTAGGCAACTTAGCAAATTAGCAGATTTAGCAGATTTAATATTTCTAAAGGTTCTATTTACATGTCTTGCCTAATCATAAATTAGGCCTAAGTTCATATGCCTACATAATTGTCATGATTCACAATATGAACATATATTCCATGTTTGCATAAATTTACAAAGCGCAGAATATGGACACAATTTACCATATAACATATGTTCCAATTTTTGTTAAACTAGCATTTTACATGTAAATTATACCAAATATAATCATTAATTACAATGCATGCCATATATCCAAAAATTCCTATTTAGGTGTAATCACAATAATAGATATCCTAATTAATGTAAATCTTTACACCTAACTTTCCATATCCTTCTTCTTTTCAAGTCATGAATCATAATGCAAAATATACCCAACAATCTAAATCTTTAAATTATATCTTCTAAAAATCAGATCTTGACTTTTATATGCATTTTGTCCAAAGTCTCTAATCATATATAAACATACAATGGTTCCTCTTTTCTTTTATTACAGAATATTCATAGATCTAAATCTAGTTTACAACATATGCTCATTTTTCTAATTAATTACAGATCTAAATATCATATGTTCATTTCTCTAATTAGTTACAGATCTAAATTACAACATACTCTATGCATGCAATATATAAATTACATGTTCATAGTCAAATTTATGCATCCAATCCCAAGTCACATGTCCAATATATTTTATGCTTTAGATCTAAAGTCATACGTTCAATTCAGTCTTGTCAAATTTCGCATCATTCATTAATTGTCCCAAATTTTGCGTTCATACGTTAATCTCTTTATGAGATTGGGCACAGGCTCATGGTAGCCTGGCTATAGAAACAGAAAAGAAGGAAGGAATACAGAACAGTCACAGAAAACAGATCTAACAGAAGAGAATATATATACAACCTCAAACTCAGATTTAAAAGCATATCAAAATTATAACTAACGTTTATAGCGGAGAATAACTGTACTTGCCTTTCGTGGTTTAAGAAAGGATAATAAACTGTTGTTGATGCAGAAATGCTGAATTATTCCTTTTTAATTGTTGTTGTAGATCTACCCTTTGATTTGAGATTTGTTTTAGCTTTTACATCAGTCCTAGTTTTAATTCCAGCAGAGCAGCGACGCCATTTTTATTTTTAATTAGAAGAAGAGAGCAATGGAGGCTAGAGAATTGTGTAAGAAACCTAGGTTTAGGTTAGGGATGTATTTATAGGAGGATAGGGTGATTTAGATCCTTCAGATCAGTCCAGAAGTCATCAGAATCGCACAGCTCGAATACACATCATCCACCCACTCAAAAGAAGACACGTCACCTCAGAACACTCCAGAACTCGGTGCTGGATTTGTATGGGCGCACTTGGCAGGTGCGCCAGTGTATTTTTGTACTGACGCACTTCACAAGTGCACCAGTGTATTCTGGCCTGTTTCCGGTTTTTCTGCCTAACTTCGTTCGTCCATATCTTCTTCATACGGACTCTGATTTACGCAAATTCGGACTCTATTTCTCGTATTTTTCCGAGACGAACACAATGGCAACCCGTTTCCCTTATTTCTTCTCCTAAAAACTAATTATACCTTGATTTTTAACTCTTATGTTTACAGAAAATACGGGGTGCTACATTCTCCCCTCCTTAGAGGATTTCGTCCCCGAAATCTTCAAGTTAAGAAGAATGTGTCCTACCATCCAATCACCCATCTACTCGACCATCATCCACAAGCATCCATTGTCCTTAGAAAACTTCTAATGTTGTATGAACATATGCAAAAGTGTGTGTATATGCTCCTTATCTAATGCAAGGATCAGGCGGTCTACTGATTCAGTTGACCTCCTTAATGCGAATTATGTCAGTGCCATGAGTCCAATATGTATGCAATAGAATCCTAATGATATATATTATTTCTATATGAGTGCACAATTATTCACTCAAATGCAACATCCCTGTGCTGAATCAACCATTTTGCATCCACAAGAATTGAAAAATGCTCACACATCCATATGCAGTATGAGAGTGTTTTCGAGCCGATCTAGTGCCTAGTGTGTGTGTATGCATCCACGGGAAACCACTAGCAACCACTTACATCCACTTGCAGCCATCAAATATAACATGTCTCAAACATATGTTTACACCCATTAGTTTCTACCTAAGGTTCGAAGATTCGATCGATAGGATACAGTCGAATGATGGAAGCGAGTACAGATAGAACGAAAATTTGGTTCCCATTAGACATGGGTCCTAAGTATCAGCCCCAAAGACCGAAACCAACATCAAATTGACACCCAGAGGATTACCTTCTTTAGACAATGTCAAAACTGGAAATCCTATCAAAAGTATTTAGATATTTACAGACTACTGGTACAGATCAGGTTCCCTAATGATTCTTAGGAAGCTAAGCATGATAAAATCATACCCCACGAAAACTCAGAATGTATGCATCATACTTGACGCCTAACACAAATATCCCTCAAACCCCAATCTCAAACAGATGAGCCATAACCCTTATGGGTCTGAGTCTACAGCGGAATTCAGAAATAATACTAGTATTAAAGTGCAGAGTATCGATTACAAAATCAAAATACCAGAATCAGAAAAAGTCTTAACTCCATAATCAGATAAAGAAATTAAACCTACTATAGAAATTTTCCTATTTCTATCCTAGCCACTAGCCTCAAGAGTGTTCGCCTGCCCTCCTTGTCCTCGTCTCTTCGGGTAGTCCCTAGTGAAGTGTCCCATCTCCCCACAGTTGAAGCAAGCGCCCTTCCTTTTTCTGCAATCCTTGTTCAGATGAGTCGAGCTCCCACAAGTAAAGCACTTTTTCCCCTTCTTATCTTCAGACTTCTCATCCTTCTTTTGTGTTTCCTTTTTGGGCCCCGCTTTCTTATTCTGTGGTTCTTCCTTCTTTGTCTCTTTCGGGCCCTTGTCTTCCTCGTGCAGTAGTGCCATATCCACCAATTTCTCGTAAGTTGCTCCCATGGGTACATGGGTCATGGCTAGGCTGTGCAGTGGCTCGTTCAATCCTTTAACAAAGCAGAGAGCCTTTTTATGCTGAGTGTTGACTAAATCCAATCCGAACCTAGCCAGTTGGTTGAACTGGTTGACGTATTCCTTGACCGTCATACTTCCTTGCTTAAGAGATAAGAACTTTTCCAATTGTAAACTTCGTTCAGCTTGCGAGAGGAATTTTGTCTCAAACCTTGTTCTGAAATCCATCCATGTCTCAACCGGCCTCTCGGCGTTAGTGACTTCCCACCAGTAGGAAGCTTCGTCTTTGAGCAGCCATACTGCCAACTGTACCTTCTGCCTATCGTCCACCTCGAAGATAACGAACAGATCCTCAGTTTCTTTGAGCCAATTCCTTGCTTCTACGAATGATTCAGTTCCTTTGAAATCCTTCCCACCCATGGCCCTAAAATCTCTACAGATCTTTGAGAAAGCAATTGCACGAGGAGGGGGTAGAGGAGGGGGATCATTTGTTGGACCTGCAGCGGCGGTCCTAGCCTCAAGATATTGACGAAACCAACCGGGTACATGAACACCCTCTGGTATCTCAGATGCTTCAGACATGCTGGAACGAAAAAGAAAAGGTTCAATACAAAAAGGACTGAAAGAAAGATATATGGCTCTTGGGGATCATGTTTTTCAAAATAAGCTTTATTTTTTAAAATACTTCCTTCCAAAACCTTTTTTGAAAATAGTTCTCAAAAACTTTACCCAATCTGGTAACCTTAAGCTCTGATACCAAGTGTAACACCCCACCTCCGTTAAGGTCACTCACAAAGGGAATGCCTTAACTTTGGTGGAGCATTTTAGTAAACAGAACAGAAACTTACAAGACAGATAAAACAGTACTTGAAAATTTTTAACTTTATTACAGTAGAAACAGAAATCAATATGGTTACATCCTTTCAAATCTCAGAATTCAAGTACAAATATCAGTCTTGTACAAAAGCCTTCAAAATGCATGTTTTAAAATCATAATCCCCATAGAACGGGAGCTATACAGAGCCAAGCCATACTTTAAGCACTTCAAGCAGAGAGAAATCCGGATCAAGCTAAAGTATTCCCTCCTTGGATAACCTGGGGGGAACAGAAGAAAGGAGGCGAAACAACAAGGGTCAGACAAAAAGTCTGGCAAGTCCAGTGACTTTCAGCATATGAACAAATAATAATAATATGACATGAACATAAAACTGGATGAGTGATAACTGTAACAGGTGTAGCAGATATAACAGAAGAACAGAATGACATAGACTATTGCTTTACACTTCTCTGCACTAATGCTAGTATAACAGAATTAGGTGTCACCCTAATGTCTAAATTGAAACAGAAATAGGTACAGAATAATTCCCACGCTAGTAATGGGCCTTTACCACCCGATCAGAAACAGACAGAAGCAGAATGTAGCATAAGGTGTACACTAGTAATTGGACCTTTACCACCCGATCAGACGGTACCACGCAGAAACAGACAGGTGTTGCCACCCAACAGAAACAGACAGAACTAAGTGTACCCTAAAATCCTACCCCAAGCGATCGGCTCCCTAATACATAAATACCATGTGCCAGCCCGACCAAAGGGTGTATCATTCCCTAAAGTGGCAACCTTTGAATGACACAGACCTATTTATAGATGCCACGGCGTCTTACATCCTCAGAGGCAGACCGAGATCCATGCACGCACATGACCCGGTTGGAACGCACCATCAACACCCCTCGCCATTATCAGAATGAACCGCTTATAATTAGTTCAGCAAGCGTGCCTGGACCCTACCTACTGTTGGGTCAAAGTTTTGATACCAGAAAGGGTTACTGACTAATATGGGTCCCAAACAACAGATGACACAAGTAATTCCCCTCCTAACCTTGTGTCCCCAGACTAACAGATTTCAGCTTAACTTGTCTACAAGTTTCAGACATACAAAACTTAGGTTAACTAGTTAACAGATAAGGAAATCAAGTTAACAGGTTTTCAGACTAACGGATCAGATGTTCGGATTAACAGGCTTACAGATTAACTGGTTCCAGATTATCTAACTTTGTATTGGGCCTACGGATTCACGAAACGGGTTCATTAAATTCATTAGTCCAGTTGGTTTAACCCTATCCACCCAACACATTTTAGACATCATATTTATCTCATATTTTATCTCAGATTTGCATTAATTAAATATTAATGCACAGACCTCTCACATTAGGTCGGTAGCTTGTGGCCGCTGGATATGCCGGGCGGTTCCGGCCAGACTTCTGCAACAAGCCAGACCTAACCTCGTGTCTTGCGCATGTTATGACTAACTTCTCACATTAGAACCTATTGTTTGCGGCCACTGGATGTGCCGGGCGGTTCCGGGCAGGTTTACGCCGCAAACTCATTCTAACCTCGAGTTAGCCATATTTATCTTTGCGGCCAATTAATTAATAGTTTAGCATTTATGCCTATGCCTAATATACATGTCAATTATTCATAACTATAGTCAATTCAAATTACGCCAATAACAGACTAATTATATCAAAACAACAGATATAGCAGGTAACAGATTTAACATATAACAGATTTTTCAGATTAGGCGACTTAACGGATTTAGCAGATTAAGCAACTTAGCAGATTTTAGCACATAACAGATTAGGCATCTCAATAGACAAATTTAACAGATTAGGCATTTCAATCTTAATAGCAGTCTAGGCCATATAACAGAACTAGCAGTTTAGGCAACTTAGCAAATTAGCAGATTTAGCAGATTTAATATTTCTAAAGGTTCTATTTACATGCCTTGCCTAATCATAAATTAGGCCTAAGTTCATATGCCTACATAATTGTCATGATTCACAATATGAACATATATTCCATGTTTGCATAAATTTACATAGCGCAGAATATGGACACAATTTACCATAAAACATATGATCTAATTTTTGTTAAACTAGCATTTTACATGTAAATTATACCAAATATAATCATTAATTACAATGCATGCCATATATCCAAAAATTCCTATTTAGGTGTAATCACAATAATAGATATCCTAATTAATGTAAATCTTTACACCTAACTTTCCATATCCTTCTTCTTTTCAAGTCATGAATCATAATGCAAAATATACCCAACAATCTAAATCTTTAAATTATATCTTCTAAAAATCAGATCTTGACTTTTATATTCATTTTGTCCAAAGTCTCTAATCATATATAAACATACAATGGTTCCTCTTTTCTTTTATTACAGAATATGCATAGATCTAAATCTAGTTTACAACATATGCTCATTTTTCTAATTAATTACAGATCTAAATATCATATGTTCATTTCTCCAATTAGTTACAGATCTAAATTACAACATACTCTATGCATGCAATATATAAATTACATGTTCATAGTCAAATTTATGCATCCAATCCCAAGTCACATGTCCAATATATTTTATGCTTCAGATCTAAAGTCATATGTTCAATTCAGTCTTGTCAAATTTAGCATCATTCATTAATTGTCCCAAATTTTGCGTTCATACGTTAATCTCTTTATGAGATTGGGCACAGGCTCGTGGTAGTCTGGCTATAGAAACAAAAAAGAAGAAAGGAATACAGAACAGTCACAGAAAACAGATCTAACAGAAGAGAATATTTATACAACCTCAAACTCAGATTTAAAAGCATATCAAAATTATAATTAACGTTTATAGCGGAGAATAACTGTACTTGCCTTTCGTGGTTTAAGAAAGGATAATAAACTGTTGTTGATGCAGAAATGCTGAATTATTCCTTTTTAATTGTTGTTGTAGATCTACCCCTTGATTTGAGATTTGATTTAGCTTTTACATCAGTCCTAGTTTTAATTCCAGCAGAGCAGCGATGCCATTTTTATTTTTAATTAGAAGAAGAGAGCAATGGAGGCTAGAGAATTGTGTAAGAAACCTAGGTTTAGGTTAGGGATGTATTTATAGGAGGATAGGGTGATTTAGAGCCTTCAGATCAGTCCAGAAGTCATCAGAATCGCACAGCTCGAATACACATCATCCAGCCACTCAAAAGAAGACACGTCACCTCAGAACACTCCAGAATTCGGTGCTGGATTTGTATGGGCGCACTTGGCAGGTGCGCTAGTGTATTTTTGTACTGGCGCACTTCACAAGTGCGCTAGTGTATTCTGGCCTGTTTCCGGTTTTTCTGCCTAACTTCGTTCGTCCATATCTTCTTCATACGGACTCTGATTTACGCAAATTCGGACTCTATTTCGCGTATTTTTCCGAGACGAACACAATGGCGCAACTCGTTTCCCTTATTTCTTCTCCTAAAAATTAATTCTACCTTGATTTTTAACTCTTACGTTTACAGAAAATAGGGGGTGTTACAGCAAAAGTGTAGATCGACTCAATACCTAGCTCCAGTAAAAATTTGGGAGCCATCGGATGTCTATGGCGACCGAGATCAACCAAAAACAGCCGGATCTGACTTTCTGTTAATGGCAATTTGCTCGACGATGGAGGAGTTTCAGGTGGGGGTTTCCGAGGCGAGTGGAAGAGGGAAGACAGGGCTTTCAAATAGTGGTGGTCTCAAGTACGACGGTGGTCGGAATCGACGGATTTTCAAAGATGATCAGAGAAGGTGGTTTTAGGGGTGTTTTTCGAAGTGGCTGGCGGTTTTAGGACTCGTGTGGAGGCTATGGTTCACCGGAAGTGGTAAGGATGGCGGGAGGTGAAGGCCAGAAGGGAGGCGGTCCTAGTGGTGCCAGTCCAGTGATCTGCGATGCGGCGGGGCGTTGTATTTCGGGTGAAGTATGTTTTCTGTTCAAGTGGGTGTTGCTGGCGATTGGTGGAGCTTTGGGTGGCAGCATTGAGGTCGAGGGAGGCTGGCGGTCCGGCGGTGGCACTGGTAGGGTCGGCCGACATCCAGGTGGGTCAGATCGTCGACGTTGAAGCTTCAGACGATGTGAACTTTGTTAAACGAGATGGTATCAGGGTTCAGGAACTGAGGAAGGAGAAAATGCGTGGTCAATTACTCCGGTGCTGACGTGGATTAAAAACACTAATGATGTTAATTAAGGTAAGATTTATTTAATTAACTAACAGTTAGTTTATATTAATAATTAATTTAATTTATATTTAAAGCTAATGTAAACTTTAAACTAGCGTATCTTTTTCATACATTAGCGGAATCTGACGAAACTGGATCTGTTGGGATCGCAGGCGCGAGACCTAGACAATGGTGCCGACTGGGATTCGATTGGACGCAGTTGGAATTTCAGATAGTTTTGAACGTTCATTTCAAATTTAATGCAACAGGATATCGACCGTCAACCGAAATAAAATCTGGTGAGTTAATGCTCACACCTTCTGGAATCCTAGGATGTGGTATTCATATTGAAATATAAATTACCATTTAAAAGTATAAATTTGTTGATTGGTTGCTATTGGCTATTACTGTTTGATTGGTTGTTGTCATTTAAATTTCATCATTTTATATTAGTAGATCATATGAAATTTATTTCATATATTATTATGGATTTATAACGAGCTGTAATGCAGGGAAGAACAGGTTGAAGGGATCCGACCGAATTCCCCAAATATTATATATGTTGTTTGTTTGTTTTATATTTGTTATATTTGAACTGATTGAACCCGATAGGGTAGTTAAACCTGTTTGAGCGTGATGGTTAAACAGATATTCACCTGTGTTGTGTTTAAAATCAATCGACCGTGTTGATTGGGTAATTGGCAGTGAATGGCCATAAATGTACCGTTTAGACATCGTTCAACCATTCGGTGAATCGACGCAGTTTTAAAGTTATAAATATTTTTATAACTGAATTGAAGCTTTTTAGTAAATTTATACAAGTAATTAAATTAGAAAATTATAAATAAATATTTCAATCGAGTTTATAAAAGAAATATTTAAACGGTTTTATGAGGCCGTATGATTTGTGCATGTGCCAAAAGTTAGAAAACCAGAGAATTTACCTACGTGTTGGTAAAGTGGAATAATTGTATTTTAAAATAATTAGATGGTGATTTAAATTAATTAAGTTATTTGATTAACTTAAAAGGGGGAAATGACAAAAAGAGTTCAGTTAATGGTTAACTGAGATGTACGGTTGAAAAATTCAACCGTGTTTAATTAGAATTGGTAATGAAAGTAAATTGATAATGTAATCAATTGGTTTTTTTAAAGATTCGTTAAATTTAATGAATAGCGTTATATATTAGTGAATAACCGATTAACTATAATTTAGGGAATTATTGAAATTGTTTGGGGTTAAATATTAGTTAATCCCTGATTAACTATTAATTAAAGAAATTATTGAATTGGTTAGTGTTAATAACACTAATTATTATTTAATGAGCTTCTCAGAATGATAATAATCCTATTTTTGATTAATATCATAGTTAACTATTTGTAACGTAGTTAATTATTATATCATATAAATAGTAATTAAAATAATGATTTTACTTGAAAATTCAAGTGATTGATTGGCCACAAGGTTTGGGAAAAAGGGGCAATAAGAGTTTTATAAAGGGGTTTCCTAGTCCTAGTTTTCAAAACGAAATTGGTAAATAGGATATATAAATGAAATGTAGGGATTTAAATAATGTTTTACTTAATATTTTTTTTAAGCAAGGCGAATTCAAATGGAATGAAATCATTTTAGGGCATATGGTTAATAGGTTGGAAATAGATTGAATAGTAATGGTTTAAGAATAAAATCTAAGGAGTTGTTATAAGATTGGGAAGAAATACAAGCTAGGTTTGAAAAGGAATTTTTAACCATAACGATAATTTGAAAGTTAAAGAATTGAGTTGAGCGAAATGTTGTAATTTAAATAAGGATTTCAAACGTAATAGGAAAACATATACCATAGTTTGTGTGAAATATTGGTAAGGGATGCTAGAAATAAAATCCAAATTAAAAGTATTATTGAAAAGAAAGGTGTTAGTGGTCGTTAGTTATGAAATCCAAGGCCAAGGTTTATATTAAGAATATCAATAGATTAAAGAAAATCATTTGACAAGAGATTTTGATTCTAAATCAAATGTTATAAGCAAAATAGTGATTCAAGTTAAAAGTGGTGTTTTTGGTGGACATTTACTTAATCAAACAAATTAAGAAAATGGATTATATTGAAAGAAGATTTCAAATGTATGAAATGGTTTATAAAACCAGATTTGAAATCAAGGTGATAAATGAGATTTTAATATCAGGGGTTAAGTGACGAACTGATACTATTCTAAGATAAAAACGTTGTCGATCAAGGTCTGAGAGGTAAATGTAACACCCCGAGAATTCTATAACTATGAAATTCACAAATTAAAGTATAATCAAATTCAAATCAAAGAACTAAGGGAAACGGGATACGCCATTGCGTTCGTCTCGGAAAAATACGCGAAATAGAGTCCGAGTTTTCGAAAAACGGAGTCCGTATGAAGAAGATATGGCCTTCGGAAGTTTTTAAATTAAGTTTAAAATTCAAACAGAATTAAATAATTAAATATTCCGAAGTGGGGCCCAATGGGCCAGGGTGGAAGAACACCCGCCTGGGCCACCCAGGTCGACTGGGCTGTCGACCTGGGCTACCCATGTCGACAGGGCTGTCGACAGCCCTGTCGACAGGGGTATCGACCTGGTCGAGCCCAGTCTAACCTGGCTGGCCAGGTCTGTGTTTGGCCGATTTTCTGTGGTCTGCTTTGTCATTAGGGCTAGGTGGCAGGCTCTAATTGGTCTCTCTTGCGAATGAATGGCTACGATCAATCCAGGCAACATCGATGGCTCTAATCAATTCATAACTCCTATAAAAAGGACCCTAGACTAAACCCTAATCTATTCATTCATAAATAAGAACAAAGCCGCCATGTTGCTGAGGAGCATCTAGGAGTAGCCACCAAATTGGAGAGAGGATTAGGAAGAAAGTTCTAAAGCCTAAAGAAATTCAAGCAACCTAAACAAATCAACGCCTAAAGGAGTCGCATCTCTAAACTCCTAAACTAGAGAATTCGCTACAACCATTGTAAGTAGAGTATTACTTTGGTATGAACAAATAATTGTGTTGATATGTATACTTGATTTGTGGCGATAAAATAATTCATATTTGTGCGTTGAATTATGTTATTCATTATGAAAAACTACATGCGGTAGTTTTATGCAAGTATGACGTTTGGATATTCGCAAAGTATGTAATTTATGCTACATGTATATAGTTGTTGAATTGAAAATCATGCAAGTTTGGGATATTGCTATTATGCCATCATAATGTGTATTTTTATACAAACATCATTTTTGTGAAGTAATTGGAATAAGTTTGGGTTATCATAATTCATATGAAACTATGTTGAAATCTTGGCACCATAATCTATGTATTAAGCCATGTTTTGTACTAGAAACCTATGTGCAAACTTATGAATATGACTAGGCTATGATTGATATTTTACATAATTGAAAACCATGTTAGTTCTAAGAATTATATGATGACATATGTGAGACATGGCTAGGTTAGACCCAAAAATCCCTTTTTGCAAGTTTGCTTGAATAAAGTAAACACCATGCTTAGGAATATTTATGCATAAGTATATTTTTACCATCGTTATGGGATTAGACTTAAATCATGATTAAGTTGAACTATTCTTTTGTAGTAGTAACAAAAGTAATCCCCTTTGTAAACATGTAGAAACCTTATGAACATGATTTGCTTATGTTTGACATTATGCCTAAATAAGAACATAGGTCATGTTGTAGTTAAGACTATGTGACACCTAATTTAGATTATCATCTCAACTACAAGTTTACATGGCTTGATTCATGTCACCTATGTTTTATGACCAAAGTATGTGTTACTACTATGCAAGTACACCAGTTTCTATTCTGTAGTTCCAACGTCACATTGCAAGTTCATGCGCTCACAATCCCCTTTTTGTGTATGTAATCACGCTTTAAGCCTCCCCTTTCTCGCATGGCTAAGTTGGGCTTAAAAAGGTTAAGCCCAACATATAAACGAATGTGTTAAACGGGGGTAAATAACGTTGGGCTAAATTAATTTAATGAATGAAAACTAAAGTAAAAGGGCCCAAATTCAAGTATGGGTTGGGCCCATGATTGGTGTAACCTTTACACCATTAACTTAATAATGGGCCGCAAATATTTACATATAAATAAAGAAGAAAGACAAAATATGTAAATGTAGAAAATACGATGTGTTTAACCCGAGGTTGGATTGAGTTGTGATGTAAACCTGCCCGGAACCGCCCGGCTGTCCAGTAGTCACAACAATACCTATCCAATGTGGGGGGTTAAACATGGAGCCCAATAAGGACCCGAGGTTAGACTGAGTTGTGGCGTAAGACTGCCCGGAACCAACCGGCAACAGGCAGCCACAACAATACCTGTCTAATGTGAGAGGTCAGGGCCTTAATAAGACAATTAAGGCTGAGTCAGGACTGTTAGGATTAAGTGGACTAAAGACTTAATCAAAATGGAACATGCTAAACTAAACGGAATGGTGGGGTTAGGTTAGAAAACACTTAACCAACTTAGCATGTTGGCTAGGGATAGAAAACCTAGTAACGGGGGACCCTTTTCAGCAGTAACCCTATAAGGTGTATCATGATACCCTGAAACTAGGCAGGGTGGGGCACGATTACTGGGCTGATTGTAAGAGGTCAAATCGACGGCGGTGGTGTAGCAGTGTAGGTTCTAACGGGGTGCGGGCGTGCACACACTCCGGCGCAGAAAAATAAAGCACTGGGCACCAGTAGCATACCTGTGCATTCTAAGGTTGTGTCGGGCCGCTGCCATGGGACTTGATACACCCCATGGTGGGACCAGCATAGGTAACTACAACATCGGGGGCCGTAAGACACATGTAACTATGCGAGTAGGAGCCGATCATCATGGAATGGATCACATCACACTGATTATGGGGTGCCAGTTGGGAACTAGTTTATATGGGTTCAGAGATTAACATGGGGTACGATAGTATATTCGACCCTAGACAACTTAACTAAGTTTATAGTGCTTTCCCACTTCTTGATTATACTTATCATACCCAGTTCTTTATTCATAGACAAAATAGTACTAGACTTACCCAGGCTTTATGTCTGACTCTACTTTTCTTTCGTCTTCTTTTCTTCCGTTTCCCCCCCCCCCTAGGTCCACAGGGAGGGAACACTGCAGCTTGACCAGCTTAACATCCAGCCTGAAGAAGAGAAATGTATTGCTTGGAGCTTTCCACTTTGAACTATGGCTTTGGACAATCACTATGGGGCTTTTGCAGTTTATCTATGTTTTATTTATGCTTCTTTAAAATAATGTAATCAAGACAGATTAGGAAAGTGTTATGTTATGTTTTTGGAAAAGATGTAAGACAATTATGGTGATGATGTTGTAACACGTATTTGCCTTTATGAAATAAAAGTTTGTTGTTTTTCCGCTGTTTACAAATATGTGTTCTTATATCTGTCTTGTATATCTGTGACTTATACTTATAAACCTCCACCAAAATTAGGGCATTCCCTTTGTGAGTGACCCTAACGGAGGTGGGGTGTTTCACTTGGTATCAGAGCATAGGTTTACCAGATAAGATAAAAAGTTTTGAAAATTTATTTTCAAAAAGGAAATTTAAAGAAGCATTTTTAAAGATAAAAATATTACTTTTAAAAAAGCAAAGCCCACTCCCCAAAGCCATAGGTACTATCTCTTATCCTTCGTTTTGAATCTATCCTTTTTGTTTCAGCATGTCCGAAGATCTTAACTTACCGGAAGGGGTACCAATACCTGGTTGGTTTAGACGGTTCTTAGAGGCAAGGGCCACTCAGCCAGGTCCTACCGTTCCTCCTCCCCCAGCTGCAGGAAATCATCCAGCTGTAGCGGCACCTCTTCCTCCACCTCCTCCATGGGGAAACGCGTTTGCTAAGATATGTAAAGACTTTAAAGCTATGGGAGGAAGGGATTTCCATGGAACTGAGTCCTTCGTAGCGGCTAGGAATTGGCTGAAAGAAACTGAGGACCTATTCATCATCTTTGAGGTAGAAGATAGACAAAAAGTGCAATTGGCAGTGTGGCTATTGAAGGGCGAGGCTTCCTACTGGTGGGAGGTCACTAATGTTGAAAGACCAGTGGAGACTTGGGAGGACTTTAGGGCAAGGTTTGAGACTAAATTTCTCTCAGATGCGGAAAGAAGTTTGCAGTTGGAAAAATTCTTATTTCTTAAGCAAGGAGACAAGACTGTCAGAGAGTATGTGAATCAGTTCGATGAGCTGGCTAGGTTTGGGCTTGACCTAGTCAACACCCCGCACAAGAAGGCTCTCCGTTTCGTCAAAGGGTTGAATGAGCCATTACACAGTTTGGCCATGACCCATATACCCATGGGAGCCACGTATGAAAGATTGGTGCAAATGGCATTGCTGAATGAAGAGGATAAGGGCAAGAAGGAGACAAAGGCAGAAGGCTCTCAAGGGAAGAAAGAGGGTTTGCAGCCTAAGAAGACAGACTTTAAGAAAGGCGGGAAAGGCAACATAGAGAAGAGGAAGTGTAATTTTTGTGGCAAAGTGGGGCACTTAGTAAAGGACTGCCGGAAAAAGAAGGCCAAGGAGAATGGTGGGTGCTTTTCTTGCGGTGAGACAGGCCACAGGGCTAAGGACTGCCCAAAGAAACGAGGACAGGGGCAGAGGGCTGGATCCACCCCAGGGGCACAGGTTCATGTGCTAGAAGCGCCACCGTTGCAACAGCGAGGTATAAATACTTCTGTAGAAAGTGTAGTTTATCTTTATGATCACCCCGTTCGCACTTTATTTGATTCTGGCGCATCACACTCCTTTATCTCGTCTGCTTTAGTAGAATCTCTGCACCTGAAAACTAGTATGGTAGAGGACCCCTTAATTGTTTCAAACCCAATTGGGGGCCCAGCTCATTTGTCTATGATCTGTTTGGGATTAAAAATTTCTATTCTAAGTGTTGAATTTCAATGTAGTGCCTTTGTTTTGGGCTTTTCGGGGTATGGTTTGATTTTGGGTATGGATTGGCTATCCAGTAATGGGGCCATCCTTGATTGTGAGAAAAGGGTTGTTAGGCTCCTAACCCAGCTCGGTAATACTTTGGAAATTTCTTGTAATCCCTCGTATGCGGTTATGCTTAGTTATCTTGAATCGCTAGATGCCTCTGTTGAAAATTTGCAATCAGTTAGAGTAGTCCGGGAATATCCGGATGTCTTCGAAGAGGTGAAGGGCTTGCCTCCGAAGCGGGAAATAGACTTCCGCATATATCTTGTAGATAATGCAAAGCCCGTTGCGTTGCCCGTTAGACACATGGCTCCACGAGAAAGGAAAGAGCTCAGTAAACAGATTAAAGAGCTTTTAGAAAAGGGGTTCATTAGGAGGAGCATTTCAGAATGGGGCGCTCCAGTGGTGTTCGCTACAAAGGCGGATGGTTCTCTCCGTCTATGTGTTGACTATAGGGAGCTCAACAAGCTAACGAAAAAGAATAGGCACCCTCTCCCTAGAATTGACAATTTATTTGACCAGCTTGTAGGAGCGTCTGTTTTCTCCCAACTCGATTTGGCAACCGGTTTTCATCAGCTAAGGGTGGCTGAAGATAGCATCGATAAAACGGCGTTCAGAACCCCAGACGGCTTCTTTGAATGGCTTGTCATGCCTTTCGGCTTGACAAATGCACCTGCTTACTTCGTGGACCTGATGAGTAGGGTATTTAGAGATTTCCTCAACAAATTCGTAGTCGTCTTCGTAGATGATATCCTTATCTTCTCAAAGAATGAAGAGGAACATGCTCAACACTTAAGGGCAATCATGGAAACTTTGCGAGTCCATCAACTAAAAGCCAAATTCTCCAAATGCCACTTTTGGAGAGAAGAGGTGAGGTTCCTTGGGCACATAGTATCCAAACAAGGGTTAGCGGTGGAACCTGCTAAGGTAGTGGCGGTCCAGGATTGGAAGACACCAAGGAATGCAACTGAGGTCCGAAGCTTTCTAGGACTAGCGGGTTTCTATCGAAAATTCATAAGGGATTTTGCGAAAATCTCAGCTCCGCTCACGAAATTGACCAAGAAGAATCTAGTGTTCAATTGGGACTTGGATTGCGAGTTTGCTTTCCAACGACTGAAAAGGGCTCTTACAACAGCCCCAGTTTTGACGCTGCCAGATGGTAGCAAAATGTTCACTGTTTATACGGATGCATGTGGGACAGGGCTAGGCGCCGTCTTAATGCAAGAAGGAAGGGTAGTAGCTTATGGCGGGAGGCAGTTGAAGGTGCACGAAAAGAACTACCCAACCCACGATCTTGAGTTAGCCGCCATCGTCTTTGCACTCAAGTCTTGGCGACACTATCTCCTAGGTGAGAAATTCGAACTTTACACTGACCATAAATCGTTGAAATATCTTTTCTCGCAGAAGGATCTTAACTTGAGGCAACAAAGATGGATGGAGTTCCTTGCCTCGTACGATTTCGAAATCTCCTACACTCCGGGCAAAGGCAACGCGGTTGCAGACGCGTTGAGCCGAAAGAAATTGACCCTAATCCCGTTGTTTGTTGAAACACAAAGCCTAGAGTTTATAGCCAGCTTCGACTTTAGGCCTTCCTCCGATTTCGTACCAGGTTTGCTAGCATCTCTCGAAGTGCGCCCAACTTTAGTGGATTCAGTAGGGGCAGCACAACGCGAAGACCCTCAGCTTGTGGAAATACTTGATAGGCTAATTAGGGGTGAGACTTCAAGTCACCTCAACAGATACTCCATCAACGATAAGGGTTTTCTAAGGCGAGACGGAAGACTATGCGTCCCACAGACAAACGATTTAGTAAAGAAGGTTCTCGAGGAAGCACATCACTCCAAGATGACGATACACCCAGGCGGAGATAAAATGTACAAAGACATAAAAAGGACTTTCTTTTGGAACGGCATGAAAAAGGACGTGGCAGAATTCGTTTCCATGTGTATGGTGTGCCAACAGGTTAAGGCGGAACAGAAAAAGCCTGGCGGACTACTACATCCTCTAGAGGTCCCGCAGTGGAAGTGGGATAGCATCTCAATGGACTTCATCGATGGGCTGCCTAGGTCTAGGAGAGGCAACACTAGCATTTGGGTAATAGTGGATAGGCTTACTAAAAGCGCCCACTTTTTACCTGTCAAAAGTAAAAGAAATGCCTCATCCCTAGCATCACTTTACCTCAAGGAAATCGTTCGACTCCACGGAATACCATCTAGCATTGTTAGTGACCGAGACCCCATCTTCACCAGCGAGTTTTGGCGGAGTCTGCAAGAAGCAGTAGGAACGCAGTTATGCTTGAGCACGGCCTATCATCCCCAAACCGACGGCCAAACGGAGAGAGTGAACAGAGTTTTGGAAGACCTTTTAAGGCTATGCGTCCTTGACTTCGGAGGGACATGGGAAGACCACCTTCCTTTGGTGGAATTTGCCTACAACAACAGCTATCAAGCAACCATCGGAATGGCGCCCTTCGAAGCTTTATATGGAAGACCGTGCCGATCGCCCACTTGTTGGTGGGAGTCTACGGATAAGCTCATACTTGGACCAGATATGATCCGAGAGACCTCAGAGAAAGTAGACCTAATACGAAGAAGGATGAAGACGGCCCAAGACAGACAAAAGTCCTATGCTGACAGGAGAAGAACCGACCTTGAATTTGAGGTTGGAGACAGAGTTTTTCTCAAGGTATCACCGCTAAGAAAAGTTGTTCGTTTTGGAACCACGGGAAAGCTAGCGCCAAGATTCGTAGGGCCATTCCCTATCATCGAGAAGATTGGGAAAATGGCCTATAGATTAGAGCTACCCGAGAAGTTGGCCGGAGTCCACAACGTTTTTCACGTTTCACATCTACGAAAATGTCTACATGAGGCTGCTGAAGTGGTAGAGCCAAATATCCTCGAAGAAGTCGAAGTGGAACGCGAAGCAACCATAAGAAAGGTTCCAACCCGCATCTTAGGAACGGAAGTGAAGAAGCTACGCAACCGCGAAGTCAAACTCGTCAAAGTTCAGTGGAGCGACGCCGAGGGAGACACGACTTGGGAAACTGAAGCTAGAATACGCACTGCTTACCCTTTTCTTTTCGAGGGTACGTCCTTGATCTTTCTTTTTCCTTGAGTTGCGCTTTTATCTATCTTTTTAGATATATTTCCTCGACCTTATCTTCTAGGTAGAAACCTTTTGGATGAAAACATGTAATTGAAACATGTTATGTATGATGGTTGCGAGTGGTTGCAAGTGATTGCTAGTGGTTGCTCGTGGTTTCATATACACACACAATCTAGGTTTTAGATCGGCTCAGTCACTTCATATTGCATATGCATATATGTTTGCATTCGTATATGGTTGAACTGTAATGTGTTGTCATATGGATGTTGCATTTGTATGAATGATTGTGCACTCATGTAGAATCATGAATAGGAAAATTTGCATACATAATGGATTCATGGCACTTACATAATTCGCATTAAGGAGGTCAACTGAATCAGTAGACCGCCTGATTTTGCATTAGATAAGTTCATATACACACACACACTTCGCATATGATCATGAAGCATTAGAAGTCTTTTAAGGACAATGGATGCTCATGTTTGATGGATGAGTAGATGGATTATTGGATGTTAGGATATACATTCCTCCTAACTTGAAGATTTCGGGGACGAAATCCTTTTAAGTGGGGGAGAATGTAACACCCCGAGAATTCTATAACTATGAAATTCACAAATTAAAGTATAATCAAATTCAAATCAAAGAACTATGGGAAACGGGATACGCCATTGCGTTCGTCTCGGAAAAATACGCGAAATAGAGTCCGAGTTTTCGAAAAACGGAGTCCGTATGAAGAAGATATGGCCTTCGGAAGTTTTTAAATTAAGTTTAAAATTCAAACAGAATTAAATAATTAAATATTCCGAAGTGGGGCCCAATGGGCCAGGGTGGAAGAACACCCGCCTGGGCCACCCAGGTCGACTGGGCTGTCGACCTGGGCTACCCATGTCGACAGGGCTGTCGACAACCCTGTCGACAGGGGTATCGACCTGGTCGAGCCCAGTCTAACCTGGCTGGCCAGGTCTGTGTTTGGCCGATTTTCTGTGGTCTGCTTTGTCATTAGGGCTAGGTGGCAGGCTCTAATTGGTCTCTCTTGCGAATGAATGGCTACGATCAATCCAGGCAACATCGATGGCTCTAATCAATTCATAACTCCTATAAAAAGGACCCTAGACTAAACCCTAATCTATTCATTCATAAATAAGAACAAAGCCGCCATGTTGCTGAGGAGCGTCTAGGAGTAGCCACCAAATTGGAGAGAGGATTAGGAAGAAAGTTCTAAAGCCTAAAGCAATTCAAGCAACCTAAACAAATCAACGCCTAAAGGAGTCGCATCTCTAAACTCCTAAACTAGAGAATTCGCTACAACCATTGTAAGTAGAGTATTACTTTGGTATGAACAAATAATTGTGTTGATATGTATACTTGATTTGTGGCGATAAAATAATTCATATTTGTGCGTTGAATTATGTTATTCATTATGAAAAACTACATGCGGTAGTTTTATGCAAGTATGACGTTTGGATATTCGCAAAGTATGTAATTTATGCTACATGTATATAGTTGTTGAATTGAAAATCATGCAAGTTTGGGATATTGCTATTATGCCATCATAATGTGTATTTTTATACAAACATCATTTTTGTGAAGTAATTGGAATAAGTTTGGGTTATCATAATTCATATGAAACTATGTTGAAATCTTGGCACCATAATCTATGTATTAAGCCATGTTTTGTACTAGAAACCTATGTGCAAACTTATGAATATGACTAGGCTATGATTGATATTTTACATAATTGAAAACCATGTTAGTTCTAAGAATTATATGATGACATATGTGAGACATGGCTAGGTTAGACCCAAAAATCCCTTTTTGCAAGTTTGCTTGAATAAAGTAAACACCATGCTTAGGAATATTTATGCATAAGTATATTTGTACCATCGTTATGGGATTAGACTTAAATCATGATTAAGTTGAACTATTCTTTTGTAGTAGTAACAAAAGTAATCCCCTTTGTAAACATGTAGAAACCTTATGAACATGATTTGCTTATGTTTGACATTATGCCTAAATAAGAACATAGGTCATGTTGTAGTTAAGACTATGTGACACCTAATTTAGATTATCATCTCAACTACAAGTTTACATGGCTTGATTCATGTCACCTATGTTTTATGACCAAAGTATGTGTTACTACTATGCAAGTACACCAGTTTCTATTCTGTAGTTCCAACGTCACATTGCAAGTTCATGCGCTCACAATCCCCTTTTTGTGTATGTAATCACGCTTTAAGCCTCCCCTTTCTCGCATGGCTAAGTTGGGCTTAAAAAGGTTAAGCCCAACATATAAACGAATGTGTTAAACGGGGGTAAATAACGTTGGGCTAAATTAATTTAATGAATGAAAACTAAAGTAAAAGGGCCCAAATTCAAGTATGGGTTGGGCCCATGATTGGTGTAACCTTTACACCATTAACTTAATAATGGGCCGCAAATATTTACATATAAATAAAGAAGAAAGACAAAATATGTAAATGTAGAAAATACGATGTGTTTAACCCGAGGTTGGATTGAGTTGTGACGTAAACCTGCCCGGAACCGCCCGGTTGTCCAGTAGTCACAACAATACCTATCCAATGTGGGAGGTTAAACATGGAGCCCAATAAGGACCCGAGGTTAGACTGAGTTGTGGCGTAAGACTGCCCGGAACCAACCGGCAACAGGCTGCCACAACAATACCTGTCTAATGTGAGAGGTCAGGGCCTTAATAAGACAATTAAGGCTGAGTCAGGACTGTTAGGATTAAGTGGACTAAAGACTTAATCAAAATGGAACATGCTAAACTAAACGGACTGGTGGGGTTAGGTTAGAAAACACTTAACCAACTTAGCATGTTGGATAGGGATAGAAAACCTAGTAACGGGGGACCCTTTTCAGCAGTAACCCTATAAGGTGTATCATGATACCCTGAAACTAGGCAGGGTGGGGCACGATTACTGGGCTGATTGTAAGAGGTCAAATCGACGGCGGTGGTGTAGCAGTGTAGGTTCTAACGGGGTGCGGGCGTGCACACACTCCGGCGCAGAAAAATAAAGCACTGGGCACCAGTAGCATACCTGTGCATTCTAAGGTTGTGTCGGGCCGCTGCCATGGGACTTGATACACCCCATGGTGGGACCAGCATAGGTAACTACAACATCGGGGGCCGTAAGACACATGTAACTATGCGAGTAGGAGCCGATCATCATGGAATGGATCACATCACCCTGATTATGGGGTGCCAGTTGGGAACTAGTTTATATGGGTTCAGAGATTAACATGGGGTACGATAGTATATTCGACCCTAGACAACTTAACTAAGTTTATAGTGCTTTCCCACTTCTTGATTATACTTATCATACCCAGTTCTTTATTCATAGACAAAATAGTACTAGACTTACCCAGGCTTTATGTCTAACTCTACTTTTCTTTCGTCTTCTTTTCTTCCGTTTCCCCCCCCCCCCCCCAAGGTCCACAGGGAGGGAACACTGCAGCTTGACCAGCTTAACATCCAGCCTGAAGAAGAGAAATGTATTGCTTGGAGCTTTCCACTTTGAACTATGGCTTTGGACAATCACTATGGGGCTTTTGCAGTTTATCTATGTTTTATTTATGCTTCTTTAAAATAATGTAATCAAGACAGATTAGGAAAGTGTTATGTTATGTTTTTGGAAAAGATGTAAGACAATTATGGTGATGATGTTGTAACACGTATTTGCCTTTATGAAATAAAAGTTTGTTGTTTTTCCGCTGTTTACAAATATGTGTTCTTATATCTGTCTTGTATATCTGTGACTTATACTTATAAACCTCCACCAAAATTAGGGCATTCCCTTTGTGAGTGACCCTAACGGAGGTGGGGTGTTTCAGTAAATAAAATACCCTAACTTGAACGGCTTCATTATTTCGAGGAATGGTATTAGTTTGAAACGAGTGAAAGGTGTTGTGATTGGTGTGATATCCCATACGAGAGGTACTGAATATAAGTGCGAGATTTTGGAATATAAATGATACTACAATGTAGTTTCATTGTAAATAAGAAATATTTGGTTTTAAATTATATAAGTCGACATTTTTCTTTAACCATATCAGATTAGGTAATGTGTAAATACCATTAAGTATTATATATATATATGTATATCGAGATACTCGAATATAAAGAAAAAGGAAAAGGTTTTAAAGAAATACATCGATATTTCCAAAAGAAATGGAAAGTTGGGTATATACATATATATACATGCTCTTAAGTATTTAAAATAGTTTTGTTATAATTGAGAATAAATATAAGGTTTAATTATATCGAAAGAATTAAAGATTGATTTACCATTTATTTATTTGTAAATAGGCCAAGTAGTGCCAAGTGCTGAATCAGCAAACTCATATTCGCACATTTGTTCTTTGATAGTTAAATCACCGATTATCAAACCTGACCAATACGACTGTTGGTATGGAAAGACTGGGGTTGAATTTATATTCGAAAAGCATTCCGACCAGTAAATACGTGGAGATGCTGATCAAGATGGAGATATTGAAGACTGTAGGTCTTCCTAAGCGGAAGGACTACTTATTGAGTTTCTCTGGCTTGCAACCATAGTTATTTGATTTGTGATTCTGTCGTGGTTGAAATCTACGGATTGCAAGGACTTCTTGGTACCGATCCTTGAGTTGATTCCTATGAAGGATGCAGTATGAGGGTGCCTTCGGTTCATCCTATTCCTGGATGACTTGTATGGACGGATGTCTGACAGAGTATTTCCAAAAGGATCACGTACGTTGATTTCTTCAAACGTACCATAGTTGGTGGTGGAGGACGATGGTTCACTTAGCCTAACCATTAGAGTATTTTTGTGGACGTCAATTAGTGATATCTGGCAGATCAGACAATGTAGCATTCAAAGTGAATGATGACCAGATGCACTTAAAGGAAAATTTTATCCTCAAGCCCCATCAACCGAGAAATGACAGAAATCGGGCAGGAAGCATGGTTATGTGGGTCGCTCCTATTAGGGTGTATAATCTCCTATCTAGAGAAAATTCCATTTGCTTCTTTAATCTATATTCGATGCTGTCCCTTTTCGGGAAATGGTTGCTGATCCCAACCGTCGGTGATATACATTCGATACACTCAGGCGAAATGAGTGGTCGGTCATGTGTGGGCTGGGTTGCAAGACGTTCTTGTTAAGCCCAGTGTATTTTCCTCTAGAGATACACTATCGGGAGGTGGTCCCATACTTTGTCATGCTCGGAATCCAATTTCCAATAAGCGCCCGCGGTTTTTATTATATACTATATATGTAGGGCATGAGATTCAAGTGTTCTGCTAGATTGTAATCTATTTGTATTTAGACACTATTATCATATCAGAACAAGTTATGATTTCAAAAACGTTTTGGGTTATAGTAAGATAAAAACCGTCCGTGTTTATGTGTGGACTGGTCTTACTATTACCTTTTGATTTCAAAAAAAAATACCAAAGTTAAACAAGTTGTCTATTATGCGAATTTATCACTGAAAGTATTCCAGACTGAACCTGTTATTTTGCTTTGCTTCAAATGTGCTCGGGTCAGACCGAGTATGTTTCAGGTTAGGTTTCGGTTGGAGTTTCAGGAGCTGGAAGCAGGCGGCTTCAGCGCTAGTTATATAAAGTTATTATTCCGCTGTGTCTGATATATATTGTACTCTGATGGTTGGTATGTATATAATATTCTTTTGTATAAAAAGGATTTGTTATATTATATTTTATCTGTTCCGCTGTGAGATTCTGATGTGGTGTTCTTCTTCTTTCTTCTATTCTAATATTTCTTTCTCACTTTTTCTCACCCTCTAAATTCTTTCTAATAACAATCTAGAATTCGATACTTGGGTTTTTGGCAAGTAATATGGTTTATGTATTATTGTCGAAAATTCGAGCGTCGAATTTTTTCCGGGTCGTTACAATCGGAATGACAGTGATACGTGAAAAAGAGATGGAAATGTTTTCCAAAGTTAATAATGTATATTTTCTAGAATTAGAAAATAAGGATTTGATGAATATATGGGAACGAGAAATGGGAAAATGAATAAATGTTAACTGATGATTGACCGATAGAATTTCCATTTGGAAATAATATCATTGTTTGCACACGTGTTTTTCTTTGATAGTTAACTCATCGACTATCTAAGTTTTTGACCATTTTTCCGTCGTCAATACGGAGAGACTGAGATTAGATTCATTGTCGGAAAACCACTCTGTATGGGCGTTAGCGTTGCGATCAAATATGATGAAGATAATTGAAGACGGAGTTATGCATGGGCTGTCCTGTTTGCAGAATAGTGCCTTCGGTCTGTCTAGTCCCAAGGCGACCTGTATGGAAGAATGTCTGACAAAGTATATTTAATAGATCATGTAAGTTGATCTCTTCAAACGTATGTACGTTTCATGGTGGAGGAATTCGTTTCTCTTAGCTGCATACCCGTTGTATTTTTTGGGAAATCAATTTGTGATTTGGCGGGTATGACGATGTGACATTCAAAGTGAATAAATACGTGATCTGTCAGAGATAAGCGTCGCTTCTAGCCTCACAGCCGGGAAACGACAAACATCGGTCAGACAACATGGCTAAGTGGTTAGCTACCAATTAGGGTGTATTATCACCAATCTAAAGATATTCACTTTATTCTATAATCTATTGTCGATGCTGTCCCATTCGGGAAACGGCTACTGATCCCAATCGTTGGTGATATACATTCGATACACTCAAGAGAAATGAGTGGTCGGTCATGTGTGGCCAGGTTGCAAGATGTTCTTGTTGAACCCAGTGTATTCCTCTCTAGAGGTACAATATCGGAAGGTGGTTCCATACCTTGTCATAGTTGGAAATCCATTACCCAATAAGTGCTTGCGGTTTTGATTGTACATTATATATGTGGAACGTGAGATGAAAGCGTTCTGCAAGATGATTATTATATTGTGGTTGATAGACATTATTATAATACCAAAAGAGTTTTGATATAAAGGTCATTATTTCTTTCAAAATGATTTGAAAGTTAAATCAAATTGATTTGGATTCTCATAAGGAAAAAACCCATTCCGTTATACGGCATGGTCTTACGAGATATCGTTATTTTCCCAAACTGTTTTAAATTGTTTACTGATATCAGTCCCATGATTGAACCGGAGTTTGTTTGGTTTTGTTTTCCCTAAACTCTTGGGTGCCCAATTTGTACGGGCAATCAAGTAGTCATGATTTTTCAGATATACTTGGAGAGTTTGGAGCGAGAGGCTTCAGGAATATATAGCTATTGTTTATTTCCGCTGTGTTGTAATGTTGTACTCAGTTAATGTTACTGTATACATATACTGATTTTATTTCAAGGATATGTTATCTATTATATATTGTTCGTTCCGCTATGAGATTCGTGTTACTTTGATGTTGTATATTCTTCTTCTATTCTAAGTTTCTATCTTATCTATTCTCACCCTCTAATTTCTTTCATGGACTATCCGGTGTTTCCGATGCTTGAATAGTCGACATAGTGTTGTGTGTCGATATCCAGGATCGCAAATTCCCCGGGTCATTATAGTGGTATGAGAGCTTAAGGTTAAGTAATTACCTTGGATCTGTGGCGTGGCTCAGTAGAGATGGGGTTAGTAATACCCTAGATTGAGTTGAGTGTATATATATAAGTGAACGTATTTGTTATTTGATATAAAAACTATTTTATATTGTGGAGATTTATTGGGTGAGTTGTTTATAAGTTCTGGTCGATCAGTTTGATCCACTGTATAGGTAGGAGTTTCTGAACACTCGAATACGATGAACCGACAAGGTATGTTTTGAAAGGAGGGTAAATGAAATAATTTTATCCAAATATATTTTGATATAAAGGATTTGTATTGAAATTATTACCGTAGACATGATGTGTTGGTTGTGATTGTAATCGAATAAGATTATAAAATGTGAAATGGTTATGTAAATAACCAATCAGAATTCATGTGACGGCCCGCCCCGCACCAACCGACATTTAACTCCAATTGTGCGCTGTACACATATCCAGTTAGCACGGGACGGTCGTCAAAAGAAAAGAAAGAAGAGAATGGACTAACAAAGAACCTGTAGAATGTCTCACAGCGCATGGAACAAAATATAATAATAACATACTTGACATAAAACAGGCGAGACAGTACATAAGCTGAAAACTAAACCATCATAGCAGCGGAAATCCAAAGAAACAGCTTACGATCCAACAACATTATTACACTTCAAAATACTGTCTCTAAAGCAAAAGAAAGCAAAGGTGCGCTACTAATGCCCAAAGTAGCGACCATCAACAACACAGGGAGATATATGTATAAATAGTACGTGTAAGCCTCCTGCTCGTCTCCGGCATCTACTCGTGCATATCCACCTGACCTGTCTCTAGTTTGCTCGTGTGAGCACCCAGAGTAATAAGAAGAGACATAAAACTCTGGGTTAGACAAAAGTCTGGTATGAGTGATAAGCAACTAAACAGAACAACAACAGGTATAATCCAATCATACCTGAACCTGAACCTACAACCAAAGAGTTAGCACTACATACTGTACAATACTCTAAGGTGCCACTAACATATAGTGTAAGAAATACGGGGGTGGGGGTGTGCATGTCATAGTGATGTCAAACAATCAAGCATAGCAACCATCCTCACGTCTCTCACTCAGTGCATAAAGCATACGATATCCACTACCTTGGTTACCTAATCCTTTGGGCCATGACGGAATCCAATCCCGTACAACTATCACTACAAGCCCACTATCCATTTCTCAGTGGTGAACCAAAGTTATGAATACTGACAACCCCTTTGCACATGTCCCGCAGCAAAGCCCAATCATGAAGTGAACTCATTGGTTCCCATCTGGATCCTGAGCTCTAACTTCCATTTGGACTACTTTGGCATCTCGGGTTTTGGTCAGCATCTCCTTTGGATCGGTCTTCCTTTCAATTCATTTTCCTTCAGGCCGTCATCAGCTCCTCTTGGTTCGGATTGCAGTCACCAGCTCGTGGTCAAGCTCCAGCTCGAGGTTCTGATCATGCTCATCTATACGGGTCGGTCGCCTTCTTCGGACCGGGGTCGGTCCTGGTCGGTCGTGCTTCGTTCACCGGATCGGTTTGCTCCAGGCTTTCGTGGTCACCACATCAGGTCGTTCGAACGGATCAGATCATGATGGAGCTCCTGGATCGGATCGTGACACATGTACTCGAGCAGATCGTGAAAGGTAAGGCGGATCGGGTCGGGTCGGTCGGTCAAGCACCTTTCATTTTGGTCGGTTTTCATCATCTCTACCCTGGTCGGTCGGTTTTGTCTCCCCCTGGTCGGTCGAACACTTCACCAATCCTGGTCGGTCGGTTTTGTCCCCCCCTGGTCGGTCGCATTTCACCCATCCTGGTCGGTCGTTGTCAGGGTCGGTCCAGGAACTCGGGTCGGTCAAAAACTTCCCCTAGTCGGTCTAACTCGACCCAAAGAAAACCTGCACTATTTCAGCAAGCTATTTTCGCCTCTCGACGGCGTGATCGACCAATCTAACACTTCTAATCAATCACAAAGCATACCATACAATCATAGAAACATAGAGAATCAACCACAAACACCAAAACAACAATATGACATATCAAAATGGATCAAACATGGCCAAAACCCCATATTTTCCCTTAATCCCTCTTAATCATGTTTAAACATATAATTAGAAAAACTTATCCAAATTAACCAAATTTCATATCAGATGTCCAAAACAATATTTAAGAATTTCTGAACATTTTTCCAGATTTTAATCTTGCATAAATTCGCTAATTATCACTAATCACCACTTAATCCCCTAAATTCCGAGATTAACAAAACTAGTCGAAATTAACCCAAATTCATATCAGAGGCATAAAATAGTGTTTCAAATTTTAGGAATTTTTCTAGATTTTTCTGAGCGATAATTTCGCTAATTTTCGCTAATTACCATAACTAGCCATAATTAGTGAAAAAGCAAGCTAATCACTCACCTTTGCCACAAAGTAAACTATAGATCTGAAATGATTCTCTGTTTGGGTCGAATTCTAATGTGTTCCAACAGCTCCAACTTTGATTTGGTGAAGATCTCCCTTGATTTGATGTTGCTAATCCCAATCTTCAAGTTGTAGGTGATTTGGAGGTGTTTTGGAGTGTTTTAGAAGATGGAGGCCATTGCTAGAGCTTGAAGGAGGTAAGTGGCGGCTGGAAAAATGAGTCCAAAACAGAAATCCTAACCCTAGCAGCCCTTAAATACCACAAATCCCGAAATCCCCTATTGGGCCTAGTTGCTAATCACCTGGTTAAGCCCAATTAGCTGTTTTTAACCCTCTAAACCTTAATTCAGCCATATCTCCCAAACGGTAAGTCCGTTTGGCTATTATGACCACTCTACGGAAAGAGAAACCATCATCGGGAGCTAATGGAAGTGGTTTCAGATCAAAACTCCTCTCCAGTCAAAAGTTATGGACGAAACAAGATCAACTAGGGGCAAAACGGTCATTTAAAAATCCGAAAAAATCATGAATCATGGGAAATGACCCCACTAGTCGTTCCCCAAAAGTACATGACCATACGACTTACCAGGAAAAAGAAATAAATATTCTACGATCTTCCGATGCGTAGAATGCGGGTCGTTACATTCCCCTCCCCTCCCCCCCCCCCCTTTAGGAAATTTCATCCCTGAAATTCCTCACCCCAAAACATACAAAGAATTCCGCATGCCTATCAATCATTTTCAAACAATAAAACATACAAAACAACACAACAAGCTTATCCTAGCATGCGGTTTACTAACAAGGGAAGAAACTATCATTACAAAAACCTTACCAGGCAAAGAGTTCTGGATTCTTCCTCCTTATGTCCTCCTCTGTTTCCAAAGTACAGTCTTTCTCATTCTCACCCCACTGAACTTTGACTAGTTTCACCACCTTCCTTCGAATTTGCTTCGTATCGTTCCCAACAATACGCATAGGCTTGCGGTTCCCAACCGCCTTGGGTTCAACCTCGATATCGTCCAACTGATCTGGTGAAATAGTCCTACTAGGGTCATACACATACTTCCTGTAATAACCCAGAAAATACGAGCCAATTTAAAATTTTTAAATTGGTTATTTCAAAGGAATTTGAATAATTGAAATAGAATATTTCAATAAAATAGTGAATTAGGAATAGTGAGTCAGTTTGAAAATTTGAATTCAAACTTTGACCGACTATGCAGGATGGAAAATATAACGAATTTTAGTGAAACCAAAAATATTTGAATCTGTTAGTCAATACCTTTCTAACAAATCTGAAAAATCAAAGTTTCATAACGGGAATCAAAAGTTATGGCCGAATGAATTTTCAGAAGGGTCGGTATATATAATATATAGCCCTGGAAAATTGATATTTTGCAAACGACCTCGGAATTCGACGAAACCACTTTTGTTGGGTCCGGGATGTCAAACTATTGCTAGGTTTCAAATTTCATAATTTTTGAAGCTAGTATGTGAGCGTGGCAAAAGAAAATGTGTTTGGTCGATTTCTGTTAAATTGGATCGACCAGAAAATGGCCATTTTTCAAACGACCTCAGAATTCGACGAAACTAGTTTTGTTGGGACCGTAGCGTCAAAACATAGCTAGATTTATTTTTCTGGAATTTTTCGAATCAGTTTGTGGCCCTGGCAAATTTAAATGTGCGTTCAGAGTTAAAAATTAAATGTTTTATACCTTAATTTGGAAAATAACTGATTGTAACAGTCGAATTGGCCTAAGAAACATATCCCATTGTGTCCGGAATGGGGGTATTTAGCTAGGGGCGACAGTCGTTGGGTTTAAAAAGGAGTTCGTTTGAGAAAACACTATTTAAAAATTTAATATAACCCTCGGCCAATCAGAATTTTCCTTTCATAATTTTTTTTTTAAAAAAAAGAAAACCCCCCCGATCAACGGCGACCCGAGCTCCCTACATTCTCTCTTCCACCGCCGCCGCCACAGTCGCTTCCAGACTTCGCCACCCCTACCTCGACGCGCCTCCTCCTCCTCTTCAAATCTGACCCCAGCATCGCCACCCTCGTCGCCTCCTCCGCCCGTATCGACGCCAGGAAGTCGAGCACTTCCCGCCGCTGCCCTGAATGCCACCGACCACCGAACGCCACCAAACCACCACCGATTTAAAGCCCTCTCTTCCCTCTTCCACGTCCAACTCCCCGATCGTCCCCACGTGCCACTGATTTCGCGAAAACTGTAAACCTAGTTTTGAAGCTTCGTGAAAGTGAGTTTTTCTTTGATCTTTACACTTTGAAAAATCATATCATTTTGGTGTATTGACGAAATTCGATGAAACAGGAAACATCGAGACCGCAAGGAAGCTCTCTACCCGATAGAAGAAGCTGCGGATTTTTCTGACATCGTATCGATTTTTAGCGCTCAGAAAACCAAGGTGAGAAATCTAAATTAACGTGAAGTTGAATGGAAAATGTCGTGTATAATTTATATTAGCGAAATATAAATTACATACGTGTTGTATTTCTCATGTACATGCGTAGTGTAAGCTATATAAGCGAAGTATGAATTTTTACATGCATAGAACAAGTGATATATGTGTTGAAATGCTAGTGAAATATAGCAAATATATATTATATTATATATATATATATACTCCCCTCGTCCACAAACCATGGACGATATTTATTGTGGTGAATTGGTGTGAAATATTGGATGAAAAATACGAATGGTTGAATAATTGTTTGTGGTTGATATTGTTTGGTTGTGGTTGAAAAATACCCATTGGTGATTGAAATGAATTGGAAATATTTGTGGAAATAAAAATAAACATGTCGCCTGCGTGCGAATTAGATGCATGAATCCCCATTGTCAAAAACCGCGAGGTTTTAAGGTAGAGCGAGGAGCCATACTAGGGACGGTGTCGGTTTTAACCACCCTGCCGTTATGCTGCCGAAATTTTGAATAATCTTTGTGTGTTAGAAGTATTTTCATATGTTGAAATTATCTTCTTGCGTTGAAATTAAAGTCATATATTGAAACTATGTCCATGTGTGGAAATATTCATGTGTTGAAAAGTGTTGCATGAAAATTAAATTCATTTGTGAATGAATGAAGTGTGTAAACAATAAAAATCAAATTTTTATATATATATGAAGTATGAAAAATATTCGCCTTATATAAATAGTTTCAACAATAAAAATCCCATCTTTCTAATATGAACAACATAAATAAAATGTCCACGTGTGGAAATGCTCATTTGTTGAGAAGTGTGTGTAGTGGAAAAGTTCATGTGTTGAATAAAAAGATCGAACAATAAAAATTACATTTTTATTGAAACTATGAAGTGTTAAAACATCCATTCGTCGAATAAATATTTTAAATGATAAAAATATCATTTTTATCATATATGTGATGTGCTAAAGATATGCGGACGTTGAAATAAATATTTGTGGTAGAAATATTATTTTTAACATGCATAGGAACTAAATAAAATAGTCATGTGTTGAAATATATTTTAGTTCGCCAAAATTATCATCTTTGAAATGTGAAGTGTTAAAAATACCCATTTGTTCAAATAAACGTGCATGAGTTGAAATATACATTAACTAGCTAATGATATGATTTTAGCCTATGCATGCAACATTAGAATGAATGGTGTTTTTAAACCAAAGCAAATCAAATATGAAATTGAATGGGAAATGATAAATGTTAGAAATTGTATATATGTACATGCATATCTATTGAACAGGTTAAAGCAAAAGGGGCTAGAGGAGAGAAATAGAATTTTGTGCCCGACAAATAGGTACACATTTACCGCTTTGTTTGGGTGATGATTTTATGAGCATGTTGGCTAGCCGCTTGGCTTTTTCTTTTTCTTTTTGATATGAGACGCCCGTGTGGCTATTTGGGAATTTTCCCAGACCCTCCCATACAAAGGAGGTTATGGCGAAATTTTCCAAAATTTAAAGGCGTTAGTGAAATAATTGAAGTGGAAACGATATAAGGAATTTTTGAATGAACTATATTTATATAAATATATAAATATAAATAGAATTAAAATGAAACATGGCCGTGCAGTTCATGTTTTGAAACCGTGATTTCAAACGACTAGTGCGGAAGATCCGACTATTGGATTTTCCCGAAACCTCAACCGTTGGGTTCGCCTTGGTAATATCTTTCCAACGGCACCAACTTTGTGAAGATCCGACGGTTGGATTGTCTAGAATGTTTAATTCAAAACTGAAGAAAAACAGCGCCATAAACGATTATATTTATATATATATATATAAATATAATTAAATTAAATCGAGTAACGATGCTGCAGTTCGTAAATTGAAATCGTAACTTCTAATGGTTAGTGTGGAAGATCCGACCGTCGGATTTTCCCAAAACTGAAACCGTTGGATTCGTTTTGAAATGACCTTCCTAATGATGTAAAATTTGTGAAGATCCAACGGTTAGATTTTCATATATGTGTAAAACAAAATTAATGAAAAGCAGCGCCAGTGCATCGACACGACCTGAAACGTCGTTTAATTAAATATGGCCGTTTTAAATTAAATAAAAATGGCGATATATCGTTATAAAGTACTATAGACGATATAGAGTGAAAATAAACCAATTTTGTTGTGTTTGCTTGATATGTGATGATTGAATGTATTTGACATGAAAATTATAACTAAATAACTGAAATGTGAATGTTGAATAGTCCAACCACGTGATTAGTTGATTTGGAAATCTAAATATACGTGGGTTATTTGAAAAGGCCGAGTTTAACTCATTTCAAATAATCGATCGACGTTGAGAAGTCGAAGAGACAAAGACGACTGAAGACCGACGATCTCCACATTGGATGGATGGGTGCTACTGATGCTCGTGATTGGAGTAGCTACCATGAAGGAATTGAAGTAGTAGCCGTCCACACATACTGTTGATTGTACGGATATGCGAGGAATTGGTGCCTCCGGTTTCGTTCAGACCCAGAACGGACTTGTAAATGGACTGTGTGTCTGACATTGGATTTTGTTCTGTGTTGATTGATCTCTGTTAAATATATATCTGTTTGGCGGCGGAGAATTTATTCTCTTGCTTAACGCCCTTCTCTGAGACATACGAGCTCAGAGGTTATACATTGACAGAAATCAGTCGCATGGAGTAGATTGCATGTTTGGCACACCTAAGTGGCATAAGATCAAGGCTTCTGTTGCAAAGCAAAGTCTTGTGGTTGATGATCAAAGCATGGTCCGTGTGACACAGCTTTGTGTATAACGTGAATTCGCGAGCCTCACACCTCGGTATGAGTCAAAAACGGGAGAAGGACCCAAGGAGTGCACGACGTTTCTTTCTAGCTATGGTGGTGTCAGTGACCCCCAGCCCTGACATTTATATCTACTTTTCACCTGTGTGGTTGTTGGAATACGAGGCGCCTTGATTATAGGTCTATAAGGACCGGGAAACGTGTGTTCAGGAATTGCCAATCCTCAAAAGTAAAGAGGACCAGCCTTGGAGGATCCATGGGATTGCTATGTGCGGTCCCGAGGCATTTGCTAGAGTGTCTCGAACGGAGAGGAGCTTGCCCCTTGCCTCGACTCATGAAGGAATCCAAATTCCAATACGAAATATGCGGACGTGATTGTATTACTAGTATGGCGACATAGTGGTATGGGTCATTTATGCCGCCTATGATTGATATTTATGATTGAAATCGCTTTTGAAACATATATGCACTAGTAATAATATCAAATACCTTTGTTTTATTCGTATGAAGCATCTTTGGCCATTATAAGGTAAAAACTCTATCCTCCGGCTTGCGTTGCATTGTGTGATGGGACCTGAGTCTTATAATGGCTTCATTTTATAAAAAGCATTGCGTTGATTTAATCATTTACTTTATTTCATGCACTAGCACTCATTGGAGTAAACCCGTTCCGCGAAAGTGGCGTGGTCCTTTGATTTGCCTTATTATTGTTGTTAATAAGTTGAGTAGATTTCTCATACCAGTCCCATGACTGACTCGTAGTTTGTTTCACCTTGCAAACTCGGGTGCCCTCATTTTCACACGGGCAGCCTAGTTACAGGTTTCTGACGCACCTTTTGGCTCATGGCGAGGCTTGACTGCACTGTGCTGACTTGGATTTTCTCCACCATTATTGTATCTATATTATGACTCCGCCACTGGCGATGTAGACTGATATTCCTTTTGTGTACTCTTTATGTATGATTCCGCCTCAGGCGATGGTGACTGATTATGTATCGTTATGCACTAAGTTGTATCCTGTACTGTGCTTCTCTGATGTGATGATATCTATATGATTCCGCTGTCATATGTGTGTAAATTATTCTATTTTCTGTTCATGCTATTATCTGTGATCTGCTAATGATGATTAATGTGTTATATTCCAATGATTATCCTTAACACCGTGTCACGGGGTTTTGGGATTGGCACAGCTGGTATCAGAGCTTTGGTTAACCTTAGTTCTGGAGTCTAACACATTAAACACTTCGTCAAAATAGGATCAGTAGTATTCTAAGGCGAGTCGCTCATTAGAGATTGGACTAGTAAGGTCCTAGAATGAGCTGAGCAGAATAGCAAAAACAATTGATCAGTCCATCGTTATCTTTCCGTAGAAATTTTCTGCTTAACTATGCAATAGACTATCATTTCTATTAGCTGACTTTTTTCGTTGCTTACACAGAATTTGAAAAATGGCTACCAAAGTAGCCGCCGCTAGAGGAGGCCGTGCCGGCCGAGGCCGAGGAAGGGGAGAAATCCCAGCTCAAGAAGGACCTTTGATACAACCTCCGGCAGCTCAATACTTCGAGCTTGACCGTGTAGCTAAGAGATATAAGAACTTAGGAGGCAAGACCTTCTCGGGAACTGGCACCGTAATAGAGGCCCTTGCATGGCTCAAAACATGCGAGAAAATTCTTGAAGGCCTAAGGCTAGGAGACGAAGACAAAGCTATTATGGGCGCCTGGCTTATGCAGGAACAAGCTGAATTATGGTGGGAATCTCTTACCGCCAGGAATAGAGAAGCTGGAAGAACATGGGATGGATTTAAAGAACTCTTCAAGGAGAAATATGTCCCAGAACAAGCTCTAGAAAGAATACATGATGACTTCGCCAATCTCCAGCAAGGGGATCTTTCCGTGCAAGATCATCTGAACAAATTTACAATGTTGTCGCCCTATGCTCCAGAGCTCGTTGCTACCGCAAAATCCAAAAATAAGAGGTTTATCCTTGGACTAAGACAACAATATCATGATAGAGCCATGGCCCATGTCAAGCTGGAATTCAACGAGCTGGTGGAAATGACATGCAACTATGAAGACCTTGATCAAAGGCATCTGGATCAGGATCGCGCTAGAAGCCAAGCTGGAAACAAGCGCAAGCCTGCTGTAAATCAGGGCGAGTCAAGCCAAGCAGCATCTTCAAAACCTCAGATTGGCAAGCCGCCAAGAGGAAATTGCTTTAACTGTGGTAAACCGGGGCACTACTCAAACGTCTGCACAGCTCTGAAGAGACAGAAGACAAATTCTCAAGGCTCGCGCCAAGGCTCTCAGAACCCTCGCTTGTGCTTCAACTGTCGCAAGACCGATCATCTGGTCAAAGACTGTCCTTTGCTGAAGAAAGCTACAGTAGCTCATGTCTGTGACGGGTCTAGCCCGCCAGCTGCTTCCGATGGAGCAAGTAAACCTGATGTTTTGGGAGGTACCCTTACCATTAAAAATATTCCTGTTTCTGTATTGTTTGACACAGGTGCGTCGCGTAGTTTTATTGCTAGAAACACAGTGCACAAATTAAAGTTAAAACAGCGAAAGCTTAAAAAATCGGTTGAAGTTCATAACCCGATAGGGGGTCCTGTTACTCTCGGTTCATATTGTAGAGTGTCGATCTCTTATTCTTTCTATAAGTTTCCTTTTGATTTAATCGTTATGGATTTTCCCGAATTCGATATTATTCTCGGGTTGGATTGGTTAACGAAATACGAAGCTGAGGTGAAGTGTGCGGAAAGAATCGTTAAAATTCGAACGGAGCTTGGATATATATATATACCCTGTCATTGTTCGAGTCCGAATAGAGAAGAATTTTGGTCAGCATTAGAACTTATCCCCACTTCCATGGAAAAGATTCCGATTGTTAGAAACCATGCGGATGTGTTTGAAGAAGTTGAAAACTTACCTCCGCAAAGAGAAATAGAATTCCGAATCGATCTAATTCCTAATGACAGACCAGTGGTACATCCAATTCGCAGAATGACTCCGAAAGAAAAAGAAGAATTAGGCGATCAAACTCATCAACTATTATGGAAAGGTCTGATCAGACCGAGTTTTTCTAATTGGGGTGCAGCTGTTGTGTTTGTCCCAAAGTCAGACGGTACTCTTCGATTATGTGTTGATTACCGAGACCTCAACAAACAAATGCTTAAAAATAAATATCCATTACCCCGCATTGATGATTTGCTAGACCAATTGAAAGGGGCGAAAGTATTTTCCCGAATGGACCTAGCTACAGGTTTTCATCAATTGAGAATAGCAGAAGAGTGTGTTCCTTTGACATCTTTCAGGGGTCCAGACATATTTTATGAATGGTTAGTAATGCCGTTTGGCCTATGCAACGCTCCAGCATACTTTGTCGATCTAATGAATAGAGTGTTCAAGGGAGTTCTGAATAAATTTGTCCTCGTATTCATCGATGATATTTTAATCTACTCCAAATCAAAACCCGAGCATGAAAAACACTTAGAACAAGTATTGGAGATTCTAAGGAAGAACGTCTTCAAAGCCAAATTCTCTAAATGTATCTTATGGCAAGAAGAAGTCAAATTTCTTGGCCATGTCGTGTCAGAGAAAGGAATTTCTGTTGACCCAAGCAAAATAACAGCGATTCAGGACTGGAAACAACCCACTACTCCTACAGAAGTTAGAAGTTTTATGGGGTTGGCTAGTTATTATCGGAAGTTCATTAAGGATTTTTCGAAGATATCCGGTCCGTTAACGAAGCTCACAAAGAAACACGAGAAGTTTAAGTGGACTTCCGACTGTGAAGAAGCTTTCTAGGAATTGAAATCGAAGCTGACCACCGCTCCAGTGTTAACATTTATTGATGGCAATCAGGATTTAACGGTTTGGACAGATGCTTCTATTAGAGGTCTTGGTGCAGTGTTAATGCAGAGAGGCCAAGTAGTCGCTTATGCAAGCCGCCAACTGAAACCGCATGAGAAGAATTATGTGACTCATGATCTTGAGTTGCTAGCCATCGTTTTTGCCTTGAAATTCTGGAGGCGTTATTTATTGGGCGAGAAATTTATATTGTACACGGATCCTCAATCATTGAAGTATTTATATACCCATAAAGATCTGAATCTGAGACAACAGCGTTGGCTAGAATTTCTTGCAGCGTATGATCTTGATATCCTGTATACGCCGGGGAAGGCTAACGTTGTGGCGGATGCACTTAGTAGAAAAACCGCAATCATTGCCAATCTTATAATTACACCTGGATTGATTGATAGGATATCTGTTCTTCAGAAAAGTGACAATTTTGTGACAGAGATGGTAAAAAGGATTCAAAGGGGCGAAGGCTCCACTTTCCTAGTGGATAGTGAGGGAGTTCTGAGGCTGAATAGAAGAATATGTGTTCCTGACATTCCCGAGCTTAAAAGAGAAGTGCTGGATGAATGCCATAAATCCAAATTTTGCATCCATCCTTGGGTGAGTAAAATGTACAACGATATCAAACGCACTTTCTGGTGGAAGGCAATGAAAAGGGATATTTCTTTGTATGTTAGCAGATGCCCTACTTGTCAATTGGTCAAGAGTGACCAACAGAAGCTAGCTGGACTGTTACAACCATTGGAAGTCCCAGGCTGGAAATGGGAACAGATTTTCATGGATTTCATAGATGGTTTGCCGCCAACCAAGAAAGGTAATGACAGCATTTGGGTAATCGTAGATCGCTTCACGAAGACTGCCCATTTTATACCTGTCAGGTCCAACAGAACTGCCCAAAGTCTAGCACAGATATATTTCAAAGAAATTGTTAAGCTGCATGGAATTCCCATCAGCATAGTCAGTGATAGAGATCCCCTATTTACTAGCAAGTTCTGGGAGGCTTTCCAGACAGAATTGGGAACAAAACTGAATATGAGCACCGCTTATCACCCTCAAACAGATGGCCAAACTGAGCGGGTGAATAGAATTCTAGAAGATTTATTGCGGGCTTGTATAATCGATTTTGGTGGGTCATGGGAAGATCATTTGCATTTGGCAGAATTCTCATATGACAATAGCTATCAAGCAAGTTTGGGAATGTCACCATTTGAAGCATTATATGGCAGACCTTGCAGATCTCCAGCATGTTGGGAAGAACCTGGCAACAGACTTGTACTAGGACCCGATATGATTAGGGAAGCATCTGATAAAGTGGACTTCAACAAGAAGCGATTGAAAACCGCCCAAAGCCGACAGAAAAGTTATGCAGACTCTAGAAGGAGAGATTTGACATTTAGTGTTGGTGATCATGTTTATTTAAAGGTTTCTCCGATGAGAGGAGTAATCAGATTTGGCAAGACTGGAAGTTGGCACCGAGATTTATTGGTCCCTTTCCTATACTTGAGCGAATTGGAACTCTTGCTTATAGGGTTCAATTACCAGATTGGTTGCCTGGAGTGCACAATGTTTTTCACGTATCTCAACTTAGGAGACATGTGCATGATCCGGATCTTGTTGTAGAAGAAGCAGCGCAACGGGATGTGGAGATAACTCCAGAATTAGCACTCAGAAGAGAGCAATTAAAAATTGTTGGCAAAGAAACTAGAGAACTCAGAAGCAAAAAGGTTCATTTAGTTAAAATGTAGTGGAGTAGTGATCCTAGAGACTGTACTTGGGAAACTGAGGAAAGCATTAAGCAAGCTTACCCCAAATGCAGAGTGGATATCTCTGACTAACTCCGGTGCAAGGTACCTTTACAATACTTCGCATTTACATTTTATTTCCTACTTTACTGTTGTTTCCTTTTCGAGGACGAAAAGTTTTAAGTAGGGGAGATTGTAATAACCCGGAAAATACGAGCCAATTTAAAATTTTTAAATTGGTTATTTCAAAGGAATTTGAATAATTGAAATAGAATATTTCAATAAAATAGTGAATTAGGAATAGTGAGTCAGTTTGAAAATTTGAATTCAAACTTTGACCGACTATGCAGGATGGAAAATATAACGGATTTTAGCGAAACCAAAAATATTTAAATCTGTTAGTCAATACCTTTCTAAAGAATCTGAAAAATCGAAGTTTCATAACGGGAATCAAAAGTTATGGCCGAATGAATTTTCAGAAGGGTCGGTATATAGAATATATAGCCCTGGAAAATTGATATTTTGCATACGACCTCGGAATTCGACGAAACCACTTTTGTTGGGTCCGGGATGTCAAACTATAGCTAGGTTTCAAATTTCATAATTTTTGAAGCTAGTATGTGAGCGTGGCAAAAGAAAATGTGTTTGGTCGATTTCTGTTAAATTGGATCGACCAGAAAATGGCCATTTTTCAAACGACCTCAGAATTCGACGAAACTAGTTTTGTTGGGACCGTAGCGTCAAAACATAGCTAGATTTATTTTTCTGGAATTTTTCGAATCAGTTTGTGGCCCTGGCAAATTGAAATGTGCGTTCAGAGTTAAAAATTAAATGTTTTATACTTTAATTTGGAAAATAACTGATTGTAACAGTCGAATTGGCCTACGAAACATATCCCATTGTGTCCGGAATGGGGGTATTTAGCTAGGGGCGATAGTCGTTGGGTTTAAAAAGGAGTTCGTTTGAGAAAACACTATTTAAAAATTTAATATAACCCTCGGCCAATCAGAATTTTCCTTTCATAAATTAAAAAAAAAAACCCCGATCAACGGCGACCCGAGCTCCCTACCTTCTCTCTTCCACCGCTGCCGCCACAGTCGCTTCCAGACTTCGCCACCCCCTACCTCGACGCGCCTCCTCCTCCTCTTCAAATCCGACCCCAGCATCGCCACCCTCGTCGCCTCCTCCGCCCGTATCGACGCCAGGAAGTCGAGCACTTCCCGCCGCCGCCCTGAACGCCACCGACCACCGAACGCCACCAAACCACCACCGATTTAAAGCCCTCTCTTCCCTCTTCCACGTCCAACTCCCCGATCGTCCCCACGTGCCACTGATTTCGCGAAAACTGTAAACCTAGTTTTGAAGTTTCGTGAAAGTGAGTTTTTCTTTGATCTTTACACTTTGAAAAATCATATCTTTTTGGTGTATTGACGAAATTTGATGAAACAGGAAACATCGAGACCGCAAGGAAGCTCTCTACCCAATAGAAGAAGCTGCAGATTTTTCTGACATCGTATCGATTTTTAGTGCTCAAAAAACCAAGGTGAGAAATCTAAATTAACGTGAAATTGAATGGAAAATGTCGTGTATAATTTATATTAGCGAAATATAAATTACATACGTGTTGTATATCTCATGTACATGCGTAGTGTAAGCTATATAAGCGAAGTATGAATTTTTACATGCATAGAACAAGTGATATATGTGTTGAAATGCTAGTGAAATATAGCAAATATATATTATATTATATATATATATATATATACTCCCCTCGTCCACAAACCATGGACGATATTTATTGTGGTGAATTGGTGTGAAATATTGGATGAAAAATAGGAATGGTTGAATAATTGTTTGTGGTTGATATTGTTTGGTTGTGGTTGAAAAATACCCATTGGTGATTGAAATGAATTGGAAATATTTGTGGAAATAAAAATAAACATGCCGCCTGCGTGCGAATTAGATGCATGAATCCCCATTGTCAAAAACCGCGAGGTTTTAAGGTAGAACGAGGAGCCGTACTAGGGACGGTGCCGGTTTTAACCACCCTGCCGTTATGCTGCCGAAATTTTGAATAATCTTTGTGTGTTAGAATTATTTTCATATGTTGAAATTATCTTCTTGAGTTGAAATTAAAGTTATATATTGAAACTATGTCCATGTGTGGAAATATTCATGTGTTGAAAAGTGTTGTATGAAAATTAAATTCATTTGTGAATGAATGAAGTGTTTAAACAATAAAAATCACATTTTTATATATATATGAAGTATGAAAAATATTCGCCTTATATAAATAGTTTCAACAATAAAAATCCCATCTTTCTAATATGAACAACATAAATAAAATGTCCATGTGTGGAAATGCTCATTTGTTGAGAAGTGTGTGTAGTGGAAAAGTTCATGTGTTGAATAAAAAGATCGAACAATAAAAATTACATTTTTATTGAAAATATGAAGTGTTAAAACATCCATTCGTCGAATAAATATTTTAAATGATAAAAATATCATTTTTATCATATATGTGATGTGCTAAAGATATGCGGACGTTGAAATAAATATTTATGGTAGAAATATTATTTTTAACATGCATAGGAACTAAATAAAATAGTCATGTGTTGAAATATATTTTAGTTCGCCAAAATTATCATCTTTGAAATGTGAAGTGTTAAAAATACCCATTTGTTCAAATAAACGTGCATGAGTTGAAATATACATTAACTAGCTAATGATATGATTTTAGCCTATGCATGCAACATTAGAATGAATGGTGTTTTTAAACCAAAGCAAATCAAATATGAAATTGAATGGAAAATGATAAATGTTAGAAATTGTATATATGTACATGCATATCTGTTGAACAGGTTAAAGCAAAAGGGGCTAGAGAAGAGAAATAGAATTTTGTGCCCGACAAATAGGTACACATTTACCGCTTTGTTTGGGTGATGATTTTATGAGCCTGTTGGCTAGCCGCTTGGCTTTTTCTTTTTCTTTTTGATATGAGACGCCCGTGTGGCTATTTGGGAATTTTCCCAGACCCTCCCGTACAAAGGAGGTTATGGAGAAATTTTCCAAAATTTAAAGGCGTTAGTGAAATAATTGAAGTGGAAACGATATAAGGAATTTTTGAATGAACTATATTTATATAAATATATAAATATAAATAGAATTAAAACGAAACGTGGCCGTGCAGTTCATGTTTTGAAACCGTGATTTCAAACGACTAGTACGGAAGATCTGACCATTGGATTTTCCCGAAACCTCAACCGTTGGGTTCGCCATGGAAATATCTTTCCAACGGCACCAACTTTGTGAAGATCCGACGGTTGGATTGTCTGGAATGTTTAATTCAAAACTGAAGAAAAACAGCGCCAGAAACAATTGTGTATATATATATATAAATATAATTAAATTAAATCGAATAACGACGCTGCAGTTTGTAAATTGAAATCGTAACTTCAAATGGTTAGTGTGGAAGATCCGACCGTCGATTTTCCCAAAACTGAAACCGTTGGATTCGTTTTGAAATGACCTTCCTAATGATGTAAAATTTGTGAAGATCCAACGGTTAGATTTTCATATATGTGTAAAACAAAATTAATGAAAAGCAGCGCCAGTGCATCAACACGACCTGAAACGTCGTTTAATTAAATATGGCCGTTTTAAATTAAATAAAAATGGCGATATATCGTTATAAAGTACTATAGACGATATAGAGTGAAAATAAACCAATTTTGTTGTGTTTGCTTGATATGTGATGGTTGAATGTATTTGACATGAAAATTATAACTAAATAACTGAAATGTGAATGTTGAATAGTCCAACCACGTGATTAATTGATTTGGAAATCTAAATATACGTGGGTTATTTGAAAAGGCCGAGTTTAACTCATTTCAAATAATCGATCGACGTTGAGAAGTCGAAGAGTCAAAGACGACTGAAGACCGACGATCTCCACATTGGATGGATGGGCGCTACTGATGCTCGTGATTGGAGTAGCTACCATGAAGGAATTGAAGTAGTAGTCGTCCACACATACTGTGGATTGTACGGATATGCGAGGAATTGGTGCCTCCGGTTTCGTTCAGACCCAGAATGGACTTGTAAATGGACTGTGTGTCTGACATTGGATTTTGTTCTGTGTTGATTGATCTCTGTTAAATATATATTTGTTTGGCGGCGGAGAATTTATTCTCTTGCTTAACGCCCTTCTCTGAGACGTACGAGCTCAGAGGTTATACATTGACAGAAATCAGTCGCATGGAGTAGATTGCCTGTGTGGCACGCCTAAGTGGCATAAGATCAAGGCTTCTGTTGCAAAGCAAAGTCTTGTGGTTGATGATCAAAGCATGGTCTGTGTGACGCATCTTTGTGTATAACGTGAATTCGCGAGCCTCACACCTCGGTATGAGTCAAAAACGGGAGAAGGACCCAAGGAGTGCACGACGTTTCTTTCTAGCTATGGTGGTGTCAGTGACCTCCCAGCCCTGACATTTATATCTACTTTTCACCTGTGTGGTTGTTGGAATACGAGGCGCCTCGATTATAGGTCTGTAAGGACCGGAAAACGTGTGTTCAAGAATTGCCAATCCTCAAAAGTAAGAGAGGACCGGCCTTGGAGGATCCAGGGGATTGCTGTGTGCGGTCCCGAGGCATTTGCTAGAGTGTCTCGAACGGAGAGGAGCGTGCCCCTTGCCTCGACTCATGAAGGAATCCAAATTCCAATACGAAATATGCGGACGTGATTGTATTACTAGTATGGAGACATAGTGGTATGGGTCATTTATGCCGCCTATGATTGATATTTATGATTGAAATCGCTTTTGAAACTTATATGCACTAGTAATAATATCAAATACCTTTGTTTTATTCGTATGAAGCATCTTTGGCCATTATAAGGTAAAAACTCTATCCTCCGGCTTGCGTTGCATTGTGTGATGGGACCTGAGTCTTATAATGGCTTCATTTTATAAAAAGCATTGCGTTGATTTAATCATTTACTTTATTTCATGCACTAGCACTCATTGGAGTAAACCCGTTCCGCGAAAGTGGCGTGGTCCTTTGATTTGCCTTATTATTGTTGTTAATAAGTTGAGTAGATTTCTCATACCAATCCCATGACTGACTCGTAGTTTGTTTCACCTTGCAAACTCGGGTGCCCTCATTTTCACATGGGCAGCCTAGTTACAGGTTTCTGACGCACCTTTTGGCTCATGGCGAGGCTTGACTACACTGTGCTGACTTGGATTTTCTCCGCCATTATTGTATCTATATTATGATTCCGCCATTGGCGATGTAGACTGATATTCCTTTTGTGTACTCTTTATGTATGATTCCGCCTCAGGCGATGGTGACTGATTATGTATCATTATGCACTAAGTTGTATCCTGTACTGTGCTTCTCTGATGTGATGATATCTATATGATTCCGCTGTCATATGTGTGTAAATTATTCTATTTTCTGTTTATGCTATTATCTGTGATCTGCTAATGATGATTAATGTGTTATATTCCAATGATTATCCTTAACACCGTGTCACGGGGTTTTGGGATCGTCACACTTCCTCAACTGGGAAACATGAAATACGTTGTGAACTCCCGCCATCATGTCCGGTAACTCTACTTTATACGCCAAATTCCCAACTTGTTCGAGAAATGGGGATGGACTAACAAATCTTGGTGCTAATAACTATTATTATCCATAACTCATCCAGATGTCACTGGTCATCCCATGACCTTCCAAAATCCAAGACACAAGCTCTCAAAAGATCCTCTAATATACGATTCACTCAAATACCATCATGGCCTAGTCCTTGGTAAACCATCAATATAATCCATTGAGACTTGTTCCCATTTCCATTCGGGAATTTCTAATGGTTGTAACAAACCTCTAGGCTTCTTTTGCTCAGCTTTAACTAACTGGCAATTTATGCACTTGGAGATAAATTTTCGCAACGTCTTTCTTTATCCTTTTCCAGTAATAGGTCTGCTCCATGCCTCAATACATTTTGTTACCACTGGGACGTATAGTCAATTTCGAGTGATGACATGCTCTAAGCACTTCATCTCTCAATCCGTCTACGTTGGGTACAACTAGTCTATCATCCTTTCGGAACCATCCTTCTCGATCAAATCCTTGCTTGATCGTTCTCTTGCCCTCGATACTCATCTCTATCATAGAGATGATCTCCAATAGGTTAGGATCGTCCTTCTAACTGGAACCAATCCACTCAATCAAAATCGATCTAATCGTCAAACTTGCTAACATTTATGAATCTAATTCATACTTAGTTCTGAAATCATATCCTACGATATACTTCAGTTACTTCCATTCCAGAAACATAACCCCTAGACTGGCATGTCTCCTACTCAATGCAACTGTTACCATACTCAAATCCTTTGCTATGTCCACTCTGCCCCATGAAATCAAGACAACTTCACTGCACTGGCTCATAGCCTAATGTCTATATGTACCATCATCTCTTTGGTCCCCCATCGCTAGAACCCTATAGGTGATAGTCTACTCAAGAGAAGAAAAATATGAACAAACATAACAACCATAGCATCCATCAAACAAGTCCTATCTATCACCTGCTAAAGCCATACATACGTCGATACCTACCTGACTGGTCTAACCAATCCCAACATTTCCATTCTTGAATGTCTGGTCTAACCAACATCAAGAACTAATGGAAGCCCCGCCTCCAAGTAACTATCGTACGTCTAACGCACGTTTATCCTCCAAGGATAATTAAACTAATGGAAGCCCAGCCTCCAATCAGATTACCGTACATCCAACATACGTTTATCCTCCAAGGATAACTAGATCACATCCAACGGATCCAAGGTAACGTGCGTCCCCAGATACCCCTTCTTTTAGTCCTCCTAAAATACTTGAGTCCAACCTAAGTCTATCCATTATCTTGCTGCCCTCTCGAGTCCAACTCGAGCTGAATCCAATTCCTTGCAGCCTTCTCGAGTCCAACTCGAGTCACTCTATAACTCAGACCCAGTCTTGAGTACCGACAAACTCTAGTCCAACGTAAGTCGTCTCCCTATTTGTTGCATCTCCAAGATCAACGAACACCTATTTTCTTTTACGAGTTCAAGTCCAACTTGAATCGTCCTAATCTTTGTTGCATCTTCCATGATCAACGAACACATCCAAAGTCCTACTATCCAAAGAGAACACCAACATAGGTTTCAAAACAATCCATTACCTTGCATCTTTCTCGAGTCCCACTCGAGCCATCACATAACCCTATTGAGTCTACCTCGGGGCAGTCCATACCATCAAATAGTCTTATCACGTTCCGTCTGCCCATCACTCCTCGAGTAAACCAAGATACCATCCAATGAAAAATCACAACAACTATTTTATCTCTCACGCAAACCATCCAAATCGAACTCGACATTCCCCAAGCACAAGCCCCAAAGGCCTAAACCAATATCAGACAAGCGCCCAAGGAACATCTCCTCCGAATTCGGACAATCTACGTGAAATGATACTAGCAAAACAACCAAGCACTGGAGTACTCATTTGCCTCCCCGAGACAACTAGAACTTATTCCAATGATAACTTCCTAGCTTCCTAACTCCAGTTACTATCGCCATCACTAGGTAGGTAGCTAATACCACCTTAAATCTATGGAGTAGATCGACTCCCCAAAATAATGCTAAACCCAGTAAAGCCTAAACAAAGCGATCGCAAACAAACATACATCCATGACTCGATAAGATCACATTACAACAAATCATGCAAAGGCAAGTTGAACCACCAAACGGGTTCGTCACTACTAAAGGTCTATCGACTATCTCGGGTCTGTCAAACAGAAACATCTTAAATAGAAAGCATACCTTTGATAACGATGCCCATTCCCTTCTGCGCTGCAGTTGGAGCATTCGACGAAGAAGGAACAGCACTAACAGCATATGCTTTCACGATCTGCTTTCCTTTAGGGGGTTGTGGACAATCATCCTTGTGATGTCCCGTCTAGCCGTAGTTAAAGCACTTCCTTTCTCCAGGCTTTTCTAGACAATCTCTGGCATAGTGGCCCTTCTTGCCACAACTAAAACATTCGCCATCTTTCTTACTTTTCTTTTTCTGACCATCCTTAGCTTGGTCTTGTTTCCTCTTGTTCTGAGAACCATTCTTGCCTTCACCGCCTGCTTGCGGCTTTGGCTCCTCTACAGATACAATAGTAACCTCAGTCTTTGGCTTAGGGTTAAGACCCTCTGACCTTAATGCTTTTCCCACAATCGATTCAAACGTCTCATCGATGTGGTTTATAAGTCTTTCCCCCAAGTACACATCTAAACCCGTTATGAACTTCTCGTTCCTCTTCTCGCCAATATCTATAAGGGATAATCCATATTTTGATAAAGTATCGAATTCAGCAATATACTCCAAGACAGCTCTACCATTTTGCTTAAGCTCTAAGAAATTCCTAAACAATTCTGATTTATGAGCAGCTGGAATAAACTTATCACAAAAACAAGTCTTAAACTAATTCCAAGTAATCTGATCCTCTGGGGTAGCTGCCTTAATAACATTCCACCAATTCATAGCCCGTCCTTGCAGCTGACGGGATGCTAGCTTCCTCTTCATTGCGTCTTCGATTCCCAGATCTTCGAGATGCACTCACAACTATCTAGCTAATCTTGAACTTCTGTAGCCGACTCCGTTCCGTGGAATGGCTTCCCACCAAGGCTAGTATAATCCTTATTCAGCTTGGCGAAATCGGCTCTAGGCGCCTGCATCGCTGCACCACCACCGTTTGCAGCATTAGGAGCTGCCCTTTGAACGTCCCTAAGCATCTCTCTCATGAAGGTAGTAAGCATCGTCCTCATATCAGGAACATTCCCATTGTTGGCTCCTCTACCAGTACCCCTCACGTACCAGCTCATCATTCAATCTGTACAGAGAAAACGATTAACCATCTCCATAGTGGTGTTAGTGCAGTGTGACTTCATCCTTAGCCATACTAATACTATATATATAGCTTTTGAAAATCAAAGTAATCACAAATATGTGCTCTTATATACGTACTATCTCTCCCTAGTGTCTTTCCCTAGGTGAACTACGCAACCTAGTGCTCTGATACCAAATGTGACGGCCCGCCCCGCACCAATCGACATTTAACTCCAATTGTGCGCTGTACACATGTCCAGTTAGCACGGGACGGTCGTCAGAAGAAAAGAAAGAAGAGAATGAACTAACAAAGAACTTGTAGAATGTCTCATAGCGCATGGAACAAAATATAATAATAACATACTTGACATAAAACAGGCGAGACAGTACATAAGCTGAAAACTAAACCATTATAGCAGCGGAAATCCAAAGATACAGCTTACGATACAAAAACATTATTACACTTCAAAATACTGTCTCTAAAGCAAAAGAAAGAAAAGGTGCGCTACTAATGCCCAAAGTAGCGACCATCAACAACACAGGGAGATATATGTATAAATAGTACGTGTAAGCCTCCTGCTCGTCTCCGGCATCTACTCGTGCATATCCACCTGACCTGTCTCTAGTCTACTCGTGTGAGCACCCAGAGTAATAAGAAGAGACATAAAACTCTGGGTCAGACAAAAGTCTGGTATGAGTGATAAGCAACTAAATAGAACAATAACAGGTATAATCCAATTATACCTGAACCTGCAACCAAAGAGTTAGCACTACATACTGTACAATACTCTAAGGTACCACTAACATATGGTGTAAGAAATACGGGGGTGGGGGTGTGCATGTCATAGTGATGTCAAACAATCAAGCATAGCAACCATCCTCATGTCTCTCACTCAGTGCATAAAGCATATGATATCCCCTACCTTGGTTACCTAATCCTTTGGGCCATGACGGAATCCAATCCCGTACAACTATCACTACAAGCCCGCTATCCATCTCTCAGTGGTGAACCAAAGTTATGAATACCGACAACCCCTTTGCACACGTCTCGCAGCAAAGCCCAATCATGAAGTGAACTCTTTGGTTCCCATCTGGATCCTGAGCTCTAACTTCCATTTGGACTACCTTTGCATCTCGGGTTTTGGTCAGCATACCCTTCGGATCGGTCTTCCTTTCAATTCACTTTGCTTCAGGCCGTCGTCAGCTCCTCTCGGTTCGGATCGCAGTCACCAGCTCGTGGTCAAGCTCCAGCTCGAGGTTCGGATCGTGCTCTTCTATACGGGTCGGTTGCCTTCTTCAGACCGAGGTCGGTCCTGGTCGGTCGTGCTTCGTTCACCGGATCAGTTCGCTACAGACTTTCATGGTCACCACATCAGGTCGTTTGAACGAATCAGATCGTGATGGAGCTCCTGGATCGGATCGTGGCACATGTACTCGAGCGGATTGTGAAAGGTGAGGCGGATCGGGTCGGGTCGGTCGGTCAATCACCTTTCATTTTGGTCGGTTTTCATCATCTCTACCCTGGTCGATTGGTTTTGTCTCCCCCTGGTCGGTCGAACACTTCACCAATCCTGGTCGGTCGGTTTTGTCACCCCCCTGGTCTGTCGCATTTCACCCATCCTGGTCGGTCGTTGTCAGGGTCGGTCCAGGAACTCGGGTCGGTCAAAACCTTCCCCTGGTCGGTCTAACTCGACCCAAAGAAAACCTGCACTATTTCAGCAAGCTATTTTCGCCTCTCGACGGCGTTTTCGACCAATCTATCACTTCTAATCAATCACAAAGCATACCATACAATCATAGAAACATAGAGAATCAACCACAAACACCAAAACAACAATATGACATATCAAAATGGATCAAACATGGCCAAAACCCCATATTTTCCCTTAATCCCTCTTAATCATGTTTAAGCATATAATTAGCAAAACTTATCCAAATTAGCCAAATTTCATATCAGAGGTCTAAAAAAATATTTAAGAATTTCTGAACATTTTTCCAGATTTTTATCTTGCATAAATTCGCTAATTATCACTAATCACCACTTAATCCCCTAAATTCCAGGATTAACAAAATTAGTCGAAATTAACCCAAATTCATATCAGAGGCATAAAATGGTGTTTTAGAATTTTAGGAATTTTTCTAGATTTCTCTGAGCCATAATTTCGCTCATTTTCGCTAATTACCATAACTAGGCATGATTAGTGAAAAAGCAAGCTAATCACTCACCTTTGCCACAAAGTAAACTATAGATCTGAAATGATTCTCTGTTTGGGTCTAATTCTAATGTGTTCCAGCAGCTCCAACTTTGATTTGGTGAAGATCTCCCTTGATTTGATGTTGCTAATCCCAATCTTCAAGTTGTAGGTGATTTGGAGGTGTTTTGGAGTGTTTTAGAAGATGGAGGTCATTGCTAGAGCTTGAAGGAGATAAGTGGCTACTAGAAAAATGAGTCTAAAACCAAAATCCTAAACCTAGAAGCCCTTAAATACCCCAAATCCCGAAATCCCTCATTGGGCCTAGTTGCTAATCACCCGGTTAAGCCCAATTAGCTGTTTTTAACCCTCTAAACCTTAATTCAGCCATATCTCCCAAACGATAAGTCCGTTTGGTTATTATGACCACTCTACGAAAAGAGAAACCATCATCCGGAGCTAATGGAAGTGGTTTCAAATCAAAACGCCTCTCCAGTCAAAAGTTATGGACGAAACAAGATCAACTAGGGGCAAAACGGTCATTTAAAAATCAGCAAAAATCATGAATCATGGGAAATGACCCCACTAGTCGTTCCCCAAAAGTACATGACCATACGACTTACCAGGAAAAAGAAATAAATATTCTACGATCTTCCGATGCTTAGAATGAGGGTCGTTACAATTCTTATAAGTGAAATACGTGAAAGCAGACGAATTAAATCTGAAATTAAAACCAGAATTTGAATTAAAACCCTGGAGATTTGGAAAGGTGGTTGTAAATGGATTTGGGTTAAATATATGAGAATTTTAAAATCCTGGGAGATTTTAAATTGTTTTAAAGCATTGTAAATGGTATTTTGAAATGAATTTCGAAATGGAAGTGTTTAGATATGGTTTTGAAAGTGATATAGTATTGAACTTACTTCGATGGTTGGAAATAGATTTCCGATGATGATCCGGACATCATCGGTATTCATTTCGGGTTGTAAGTGACGAATTACTACCAAAGATATTGTTTTTGAATTATTTTGAGAAAACAAGTTGTTTTGATTCCAAAAAGTGAATATTTGGTTTTTGTTTTGGAAAGGGTAAGTTGTTTAAAATTCCCAGGAAGAGACTGTGAATCAAAAACAAATTTAAATAGAAATTGTGAAAGCAAACTGGAATTGAACTGAAATCAGTTAAGTGGTAATTGAAATTGAACTAGATTAGAATGATATCAAATGCAATTGTATTGGGAGATAGGAATTTGAAATGGAACTCGATTAATGGATTATGAGTTTGGAATCAAGAATGAAACTTGAGTTGAAAGGGAATTTGGTTTGGATATAAGCGAATAGTTGTATTGAACAAATATTGATTGGAAATTGATTTTAAGGACATTGGTATATGCTGAATTAACAACAGATGGAAAGGATATAATGATATACCCAACAAAAAGGTACAAGTTTATATTTCATATGGCATGAGATTTATGAGCCTATTTGGCAAGCCGCTTGGCATTTTGATATTTCTTCTAGGTTGGAGAAGTCCTAGAGAGGCGAGTTGTAGTTGTACCGATTGACCAGTACAAAGGATGTGCTGGCGAAATTTTTCGAAAATTTTGGGTGTTAGAATATTTTCAAGATTTTCAAAAAAATCGTTAATAAAAAAAATGAGTTAGTATTTAATTGAAATTAATTGGTATAGTGAGATTGAAATTTAAGAAGTAAACAAATAATTTTTAACCTAGTTAATAGGGTTAGTTTTCTACCTTAGCAATTTCGAGGATGAAATTATTTTAAGGGGGGAAGAATGTAATGTCCCGTATATTATTGGTATAATAATTAATTTATATAATTATTTAAATAATGGTTTAGAGATTTATATGGTCGTTTAATTAAATAATGTTGAATATTCGATTTATATAAATAACAGAATAATATATTTAATTTCGAAATAGTCGAAAATAGTGAACTGACGATATATGTGAACTGGACAATTCAAAATATATATTTCAGTTTAAAATTGAAGTACGATAATGAATATATTTAAATAATGACAGTTTGAATGTATAATTGTATTATAAATATAATCGACCTCAAAATGGCGCTGCAGTTCGTAATTTGGCGATTCGAACTTCAGTTGAATATATGCATGGTCCATTTTATATCAGATTTCTGTGAAACAAGAAATGTTCAGAGCTGGTGAAGTATATTTTTCAAATGGAAGAGAAAAACGGGATTTCATTGTGTAGATTTTGATTTAGGTCCAAATCAAATTTTAGAAAAGTCGCTATGGAATTCCTTTGAAATTTATAAATATATATTTATATTATAAAAGGATTTATATATAAATCGAATATCGATATAACTGGGAATTTTGAAATATCGAGTTATAATTCCAATTGGAGCTGTATGGTATTCTAGTGTAAATATATACGATAATATTTAAATTAATTATTTTTAAAAATATTTATATATTTAAATGGGTTATTTAGAGCTTTAAAAATAGTCAGTTTTGCAAACGACCTCCGTTTTCGAGGAAACTAATTTTGTTGGATCCGCAATATTAAATTATTGCTAGATTTCAATTTCTGTGATTTTTGAAGTCAGTGTGTGGCCATACGGATTTTTTAACATGAAAAACAGTCAATATTTTGACTGTTAAAAATACCTGTGTGAGCAAACAGAGTCGGAATTCGACGAAACTAGTTTCGTTGGGTCCGTAATGTCAGAATGTAGCTACATGCCCACTTTCATGATTTTTGGGTACTATATGTGATTATAGTAATTTTTAACAATATATACATATAACGTTTGCTTAAAATAGAAAAGAAATATTAAAACTCCCCTATATATACCCTTAACAATCTTCCTAAACCTAGAAATTTCATTCTTCTGGTTAACGATAAAACCGCCTCTGTTTCTCCTTAAAGAAACATTTTTTCATGGCCTTCAAAAATTCATTGAAAATAAAAAATAAATCTATAAATCCCCACACATGTATTGATGGATTTCTCAAACAATCCTGTTCGCTCCCGTACCATTTTTAATAAGTGCGACGCATTCCTGTACTGTCTGAATTTAGAACAGTGAACCTAGGGTTCAGAAATGCTTGAGATTTAGGGAGAGTTAGGTCGAATAGATGTTGTATTCAAACTAAGTAGATCGAGCAGGAGGGTTTGGCAAATTATTGAGGAATTCAATGATAATAAAGCATGCATCTGGTGCTTCACTGAACGGAATCGGGTCATGGGGAGGACCACCGGACGAAGGGAGATGGTGGTAGTCGAGGAGAGGGTTGTTTGCTGAGTCCTACGGTGGTCATTGTTTGAAATTTTGTGAAGAATTGAGGGTGCGTGAGTCTTGAGGAGATCGGCTAATGTAACAACCCAGAAATTCTGAACCAATTTAAAAAAATTTATTTTGGCAACTTTAGTGAATTTCGAATATTTAAAATGAATTATTTTAAATAATATCGACGAGAAATTTAATTTGAATAGAAATAGAAGTATATGTTTATATAGATCGTCGTTAGAATATAAATATTTTAATTTAATTAAATAAGGAATTGGAAATAGCGCTATAGTTTGAAATTTCGATTTCAAAGTTCTAATGAACGTACAGGGTTCAAATTAAACCGGATTTTAGCGAAACCAAAAATAATAGAATCTATTTGTGAATATATTTCCAACGAATCCGAATATTTGAAATTTCATTGCGGGAATCAAAAGATATGTCCAGTTGAAAATTCAGAATAGTCGCTATGGAATTCTGGCCCTTAAAAATGGAAATTTCGCAAACGACCTCTGTTTTCGACGAAACCACCTTTGTTGGACCCGAGATGTCGAGTTATTGCTAGATTCCAAAATTCAAAATTTTTCGAGTCAATATGTGAGCATGGAAAAGGAAAACGCGTTTGACCAGTTTTAGTTGATTTTAATCGACTGAAATATGGTCATTTTCAAACGATCTCAGAATTCAATGAAATTAGTTTTTTAGGACCATATCCTCAATACGAAGCAAGAAAATATTTTTCTGGAATTTTTAGAGTCCGTATGCGGCCCCGGTAAATTGAAATGCACGTTCTAATTCAATATATAGAGTTATATATTGATTTTGACAAAAACCGGTCGAAACGATCGAATTAGCTTACGATACATATCCCATTGTGTTCGGAATAAGGGTAATTAGCTATGGACGATAGTCGGTGGGTTCGATTTTGAGTTCAAAATAAAAAGTAACTTTTTGAAATAAAAATAAATAAAATATATATTATTGTATAATGGAGCCCCCCTTATACTCTCTTCCCTTTCCCTTTTCTTTCAGAACCCATGGAAAAAAAAGAAGAAAAAAGGGGGAAATCGCGTCGCCCCTCCCCCATCTGCCGCTGCCACTTCTTCTTCTTCCTCCTCCTCCGGCCGTTCTCCTTCCCTACATCCTCCTCCCCCTTCCTTCCCCCTCTCGATTTGAAGTCGCGCCCCCCTTATGTCCCCAAAACCGACGCCAGCGCCACCTCCGGCCAATAGGCCCCACCGCCGATGCTCAAGCGCACCCACGCCCCCTCCGACAAACCCTAGCAGCCCACCTTTCCCTTCAAACGGTGAGTTTTCACTGATTTCTCTTTATTTTATTTAATGGTTTTGTTTATAAAATAGAACAAATTTGATTTTCAGTTAATGAATAAAACTGGATCTTTATTTAGATGATTTTAGGATAAAGATTACATTTTTATTTATATGGTTTATAGAAAAAGATGAGATTTTTAAATTATATAAGTATGATAATAAAAATATGATTTTTATTAGATGTAAAGAATAAAAATACGATTTTTATATTACATAACTAGTAAAAATTTGAACTTTATATATGTAGTGAAATGAAAATTTGATTTTTATTATATTACTAATGAGATAAAAATGGAATTTTTATCTATATAGTAGCGGTATAAAAATGTGGTTTTTATCCATATAGATGATTATAAAATGTGATTTTTATATACATGGCAATAATATAAAAATGTGATTTCTGTGTATGTAGTAGCTACGGACAATGAAATTGACAAAAGGCGAGCATGACGAAGATTTCTACATATGAAGAGTCGTGGCGGTTGGTTTAGCTTGTCGGTGAGAACTTCTCACTTTTAATCATGTTTTCTAGTTAAAATTATATACTAGGATGCAGACGGTGCTTAGCAGCACCCGGACCCGTCGTCCACAGACCATGGACGGCTTGTTTGTTTGATTGATGTGTTGTGAAAATTGATTGTGATGTGGAATGATTGAAAATAAATATTCATGTGTTGAAATAAATTATTTATCGCTAAAAATATAATTTTTAACGTGGATGTGAATAAATAAATATTCATTTACAAATATGACAATTTGTTTATGTACACCTATTTGAAGGATATTGATTGGGACTATAAATTTTACACATCACCCAACTGCACAAATAATATTCAGTGTTTGGGGATTGAAACCCCACACGGGTGTTAGGATGATATTTGACGTACACTAATCCCAATTGTTTAGTGGTATGTCGATCGTTTGATTGACAGACTGTATGAGCGTTAATTAGTTATATCTAATGCTTATGCAGTTGTGTGGTGCACTTTGGATGATGGTTGATTATTTATCGTTGCTATTATATACATGTGTTGTATGGAATCCATATGATTAACATTATATGGTAATTGATTGGGCCTCATTCCAATTGGGAAGAATAAAGAATATGATAAAATATAGATTCATGTGTTGAATAGAATAAATAGTCATGTGTTGACGATGCTCATGTGTTGAGAATAATCATGTGTTGAAAATATTCATGTGTTGAGTAAAATATTTTAAACAATAAAATTTACATCTTTATCATAATTTATAAGATATATTAAATAATAAAAATAGTCATGTGTTGACGATACTCATGTGTTGAGAATATTCGTATGTTGAAAGTAATATAGATTCATGTGTTGAATATAATAAATATTCATTGGTTGAATAAATAACGATGTTGTTGAAATATATAAACCCTTGTTGATTTGCGCCATTTTGACGTGAACGATATTTATATCGATTATACTCGTTTTTGTAATGAATATAGAAAAGAAAGTGATTTCAAAATATAATGTTTGAAAATATTATCATTGGTATATCGATGATGTGGAATATTCAATTTTGATTCGAAATTGAATATGAAGTTGAAATTGTTTCGAAAATGAATTCAAAATGATTTATAAAATACGTTTTGAATTGAAATTGACGAAATATATAATATATAATATATATATTATATATATAATGGCCTGAATAGAACGCGCCGCGCCGCGGCAGTTCGCGAATTTCGACCATTGACTTCGAATTGACGTTGCGGGAGCTCCGACTGTCGGATTCTTCTAAAACCAGAACCGTTGGTTTCGTATCGAAAAGAGCTTTCCAATGATTATTAGAAATTTGAAATCTAATGGTTGGATTTGGAATTATATCCAAATCAAATTTGGAAAAGGTCGTTGTAAGTGCAGTTCGATGACTGTTATTGGAAATCGACTGTACGGGCCTTGATAAAATTATTAAAAATATTAATAATTTGTGTAAAATCATAATAAATGAATTGGAAAGAACTGGGATGAATAATTCCACATCTGAAAGGATAAAAATATATTTTTATCGAAATGAACTAGTTTTGAACTAGATTTGAAATGGTTTTGAAAGTAATCAGAATTTCCAATACGTGAATTGGGATGGATTTGAATCGAAATTACCTTCGGAATATTTCGATGTTGGATTTCGTGATTATACAGATATGGTTGTGGTGATTTGAAAGATATATTTATATTGTTATTTCCAATACGATATTTGTTGGTTTCAGAATTTGATATTGAATACAAGCCGATATATTTTCTATTCAGAGCCTTGTATTTAATATCAAACGGGATTTTAGGTTCATCGTGAATGGTGTCTTAAATAACACTGTTCTTGAACCCAGTTTAGAAAAAGAATAAATCTTTTAATTAAGATTTAGTGAAATTGTCCAGTTAATTAGTATTTAATTGGAATTTGAATTTGAATTGGTTTTTGGGGTTTATCGTGAGCGGTGTTTTAAATAACACATGTTCTTTAACCCAATTAACAATAGAAAGTGATTTTGGGTTTATCGTGAATCGTGTTTTAGGTGACATTGGTTCTTTAACCCAGTTAAAGACAGGATATTGATTTTTGAGAAGATTAAAACTAAGTGGAGTTTTAATGAATCTTTAATTAGATTGAAAAGATCAGGAATGGAGTATCATCAGTTTTGCTCCAAAGCGATAGTTAAATCTTTAATTAGATTTGAACGTGAAATGGTAATTAATATTTACCGTTAACACTGTGGTGTTAGATATGGAGTATTACTAGTTTTGCTCCATGGGATGAATATGTTGGGATTTGGAAATAAAATAAATAATTACTTCGGTGTGGTTCGCTAATCCCGACTAGTTTGGAAAACCTTAACATGGTATGAAATGATATCCAAAGGAAGATTAAAGAATAAATTTAGAAGAATTTATCTTTGATAAAATTAATGGGAACCTTTCCTTTAGAATGTGTTTTTTTTGAATAAAAGAATATTCTGAATTGGAATGAGGTGTATGTTGTATTTATGTAACAATTGTTTATTATATACGCGGGTTATTCGGAAAGGCCGGGTTTATACCCATTCTAAATAACCGATTCGACGATAAGTCGAAGATGAAGACGGTGGTTGAAGACCGGAAGTCTTCACATCGTTTGGGTGATTACTGATGATCTTGATTGGGCTATACACCCAAAAGGAGGGAATCGGTTGGTGATCGTCCAGACATACCTGTAGATCGATGGATATGCAAGGAAAGTGCCTCTGGTTTCGTTCAGACCCAGAACGAACTTGTAAATGAACCGTGTGTCTGACATTGGATTTTATTCTCTGTTGATTGGTCTCTATTAAATATACATCTGTTTGGCGGCGGAGAATTTATTATCTTGCTTAACGCCCTTCTTTGAGACGTACGAGCTCAGAGGTTGTATACCGATGGACATCAGACGCATGGAGTGAATTGCTTGTGTGACATGCCTAAGTGGCAAATGATTAAGGCTTCTGTTGAAAAACTAAGTCTTGTGGTTGATGATCAAAGCACGGCCTGTGTGGCATAGCTTTGTGTATAACATGAATTCGCGAGCCTCACACCTCGGTATGAGTCAAAAAGGGGATACGAACCGTCGGGAGAACATGATGTTTCTTTCTAGCTATGGGTGATGTCAGTGACCTACCAGCCCTGACATTTATATACTTTTTACCTGTGTGGCTGTTGGAATGCGAGGTGCCTTGAATATATGGTCGATAACTGGCATTATGTGAGCCGACGTACAGACAATTATATAGGTCCGATAGGACCGGGAAACATGTGTTCAGAAATTGTCAATCCTCAAAAGTAAGAGAGGACCGACCCAACCGATTCCAAGGATTGCTGTGTGTGGTCCTGAGACATTTGCTAGAGTGTCTCGAACGGAGAGGAGCTTGCCCCTGGCCTCGACTCATGATGGAATCCAATTTCCAATACGTGACATTGCGGTTTTATTTATAGAGCCTAGTATGGTGACGTAGTAGATGGTAGCCATGCCGCCTATGATTGATACTTATGATTGAAAGTGTTTTGACACTATACACTTATAGTAATATCAAAATAATGTGTTTTAAATGTATCAAGCATTCTTTGGCTATTATAAGGTAAAAACACTATCCTCCGGCTTGTGTTGCATTGTGTGATGGGACCTGGGTCTTATAATAGCTTCATTTTACTTTATTTAGCATTGCGCTGTTTGTTTCATGCACTGGTATTCTTCGGAGGAAACCCGTTCCGTGTTATACGGCGTGGTCCCTTGATTTACCTAACTTTAAAAATAAAGATTAATAACTGTTTTTAGTTCTCACATCAGTCACATGACTGACCTGGAGTTTATTTTTTTAACCTAAACTCTAGGTGCCCTTATTTTCCGCACGGGCAGCTAGTAGTTTTGGTTTTGCAGATTTATATTCACAGGATCCTGGTTTACAACTGGAACGATGCTCGGAAAGCTCTGTATGCGTGTATTACTTTCAGTTGTGTTTTGTATTGTTTTTCCGCTGCTATGTATTTAAATGTAATTTAAATCTCTGATATTTGTCGAATGTATATTTATTCGTACTCTGTATATTCTGGTATTCTGATGGAATTGTTGTAGTAAACAATGAAATGTTCTTCTGTTTGTGTACCGATGTGTGTTGTTCTCAAAGCAATCCGGGCTTTCCTTACCGAGGAAGTTCGGGTCGCTACAGAGTGGTATCAGAGCTTTGGTTTACAGAGCTCGAGGACAAGACACATTAGAACCAAACGAAAGAATTCATCAGATATTGGATTAGTAATGTCCAATTAGAATGACTCGTTAGAGATGGGATCAGTATTATCCTAGAACAAGTGTGAAGAGTATATTTTTAAAATGGAGACAAATTCAGTTTTGAAATTTAAATCGCTATATACGTATTTGAATATTTTATTTGTATTGATTTGGACAAATATAAAGATTTTGCATATACGCGTCATGAACGTATATTCAAAGTTTTATTATGCTGGAGAGATATAGAATCACACTCTAGTCACCCGGACATGATTCTGATGATCGTGCCATCACCAGTATTTATTTCGAGTTTCGAAAGTGGGATATCTATATATTTCCATTAGACGGGTGTGAGAACCAAAACTAGATAGGTTTATTGTTGTGATTTGGCATCAAAAACAAGATTTTCTGTATATATATATCAAAATTATGAATTTGAAAAGCTAATCAACTAATTGATTGATGATTATGTGTTTGATTATTGATTTGATATTTTTAACCATTTATGCCAAATTGAACCGAATATTGAACTGTATTGAAAATTGTTTGAAATTGCACGCATATACATGTACTTACATTGAACAGGTCATAGCAAGGAGGCTAGAGCAGAAGAATAAAATTGTTTGCCCGACAAAGAGGAAAATGTTTATTGTATTTTTTTGGGTTTGGATGATTTTATGAGCCGCTTGGCTGTTTCTTTTTCTTTTTGGATTGATGAGGGCCATGAGAGGCTATTTGAAATATCCCGAAGTCCCAGTGCAGGGGAGGTTATGGTGAAATTTTTCGAAAATTTAGGAAGTTAGCCAAATTTTTGAAAAATTTGAAAAGTTCTTAGAAACTTAAAAGTTGAAGAACTTAAGCCGTAAAGAAAATAATGGAAGTTGAGTAGATTAGTTAAACAATTTTCAGCTTCGTTCCTTTTCGGGGACGAAAAGTTTTAAGTGGGGGAGATTGTAACAACCCAGAAATTCTGAGCCAATTTAAAAAAAATTATTTTGGCAATTTTAGTGAATTATGAATATTTAAAATAAATTATTTAAATAATATCGACGAGAAATTTAATTTGAATAGAAATAGAAGTATATGTTTATATAAATCATCGTTAGAATATAAATATTTTATTTTAATTAAATAAGGAATTGAAAATGGGCGCGGTAGTTTGAAATTTCGATTTCAAAGTTCAAATGAACGTACAGGGTTCAAATTAAACTGGATTTTAGCGAAACCAAAAATACTAGAATCTATTTGAGAATATCTTTCCAATAAATCCGAAAAATTGAAATTTCATAGCGGGAATCAAAAGATATGTCCAATTGAAAATTCAGAATAATCGCTATGGAATTCTAGCCCTTAAATATGGAAATTTCGCAAACGACCTCTATTTTCGACGAAACCACCTTTGTTGGATCCGAGATGTCGAGTTATTGCTAGATTCCAAAATTCGTAATTTTTCGAGTCAATTTGTGAGCGTGGCAAAGGAAAACGCGTTTGACCAGTTTTAGTTGATTTTAATCGACTGAAAAATGACCATTTTTCAAACGATCTCAGAATTCAATGAAATTAGTTTTGTTAGGACCGTATCGTCAATACGAAGCTAGAAAATATTTTTCGAGAATTTTTAGAGTCCGTATCTGGCCCCAGTAAATTGAAATGCGCATTCAAATTCAATATATAGAGTTATATTTTGATTTTGACAAAAACTGGTCGAAAAAATCGAATCAGCTTACGATACATATCCCATTGTGTTCGGAATGAGGGTAATTAGCTATGGACAACAGTCGGTTGTTCGATTTCGAGTTCGATATAAAAAGTAACTTTTTGAAATAAAAATAAATAAATATATATTATTATATAATGGAGCCCTCCTTATACTCTCTTCCCTTTCCCTTTTCTTTCAGAACCCATGGAAAAAAAAGAAAGAAAAAAAAAGGGAAATCCCGTCGCCCCCACCCCCATCTGCCGCCGCTTCTTCTTCTTCTTCCTCCTCCTTCGGCCGTTCTCCTTCCGTCCAGCCTCCTCCCCCTTCCTTCCCCCTCTCGATTTGAAGCCGCGCCCCCCTTATGTCCCCAAAACCAACGCCAGCGCCACTTCCGGCCAATGGGACCCCACCGCTGACGCTAAAGCGCGCCCACACCTCCTCCGACGAACCCTAGCAGCCCTCCATCCCCTTCAAACGGTGTGTTCTCACTGTTTTCTCTTTATTTTATTTAATGATTTAGTTTATAAAATAGAACAAATATGATTTTCAGTTAATGAATAAAACTGGATCTTTATTTAGATGATTTTAGGATAAAGATTTCATATTTATTTACATGGTTTATAGAAAAAGATGAGATTTTCAAATTATATAAGTATGATAACAAAAATATGATTTATAATAGATGTGAAGAATAAAAATACGATTTTTATATTATTTAACTAGTAAAAATTTGATCTTTATATATGTAGCGAAATAAAATTTTGATTTTTATTATATTACTAACAAGATAAAAATGGAATTTTTATCTATATAGTAGCGGTATAAAAATGTGATTTTTGTCCCTACAGAGTGATTATAGAATGTGATTTTTATATACATGGCAACAATATAAAAGTGTGATTTCTATATATGTAGTAGCTACGGACAATGAAATTAACAAAAGGCGAGCACGATGAAGATTTCTACATATGAAGAGTCGTGGTGGTTGGTTTAGCTTGTCGGTGAGAACTTCTCACCTTAAATCTTGTTTTCCAGTTAAAATTATACACTAGGATGCAGATGGCGGTTAGCAGCATCCGACACCCATCGTCCACAGACCATGGACGGCTTGTTTGTTTGATTGATGTGTTGTGAAAATTGATTGTGATGTGGAATGATTGAAAATAAATATTCATGTGTTGAAATAAATTATTTATCGTTAAAAATATAATTTTTAACGTGGATGTGAATAAATAAATATTCATTTACAAATCAGACGATTTGTTTATGTAAACCTATTCGAAGGATATTGATTTGGACGATAAATTTTACACATCGCCCCACTGCACAAATAATATTCAGTGTTTGTGGATTGAAACCCCACACGGGTGTTGGGATGATATTTGACGTACACTAATCCCAATTGTTTAGTGGTATGTCGATCGTTTAATTGACATATTGTATGTGCGCTAATTAGTTATATCTAATGCTTATGCAGTTGCGTGGTGCACTTTGGATGATGGTTGATTATTTATCGTTGCTATTATATACATGTGTTGTACGGAATTCATATGATTAACATTATATGGTAATTGGTTGGGCCTCATTCCAATTGGGAAGAATAAAGAATAGGATAAAATAAAGATTCATGTGTTGGATAGAATAAATAGTCTTGTGTTGACGATGCTTATGTGTTGAGAATATTCATGTGTTGAAAATATTCATGTGTTGAGTAAAATATTTTAAACAATAAAATTTACATCTTTATCATAATTTATAAGATATATTAAATAATAAAAATAGTCATGTGTTGACGATACTCATGTGTTGAGAATATTCATGTATTGAATGTAATTTAGATTCATGTGTTGAATAAAATTAATATTCGTTTGTTGAATAAAATAACGATGTTATTGAAATATATAAAGCCATGTTGATTAGATGTGCGCCATTTTGACGTGAACGATATTTATATCGATTATACTTGTTTTTGTAATGAATATAGAAAAGAAAGTGATTTCAAAATATAATGTTTTGAAAATATTTTCATTTGTACATCGATGATGTGGAATATCCAATTTTGATTCGAAATTGAATATAAAGTTGAAATCGTTTCGAAAATGAATTTAAAACGATTTGTAAAGTACGTTTGAATTGAAATTGACGAAATATAATATATATATATATATATATTATATAATGGCCTGAATAGAACGCGTCGCGCCGCGGTAGTTTGCGAATTTCGACCACTGACTTCATATTGACGTTGCGGGAGATCCGACCGTCGGATTTTCCTAAAACCGGAACCGTTGAGTTCGTATCGAAAAGAGCTTTCCGATGGATATTAAAAATTTGAAATCTAATGGTTGGATTTGGAATTATATCCAAATCAAATTTGGAAAAGGTCATTGTAAGTGCAGTTCGACGACCGTTATTGGAAATCGACTGTACGGGCCTTGACAAAATTATTACAAATATTAATAATTTGTGTAAAATCATAATAAATGAATTGGAAAGAACTAGGATGAAAAATTCCACATTTGAAAGGATAAAAATATATTTTTATCGAAATGAACTAGTTTTGTACTAGGTTTGAAATGGTTTTGAAAATAATCAGAATTTCCAGTACGTGAATTGTAATGGACTTGAATCGAAATTATCTTCGGAATATTTCGATGTTCGATTTCGTGATTATACAGATATGGGTGTGGAGATTTGAAAGATATATTTGTATTGTTATTTCATATACGATATTTGTTGGTTTCACAATTCGATATTGAATATAAGTTGATATATTTTCTATTCAGAGCCTTGTATTTAATATCAAACAGGATTTTGGGTCCGTCGTGAATGGTGTCTTAAATAACCCTGTTCTTGAACCCAGTTTAGAAAAAGAATAAATCTTTTAATTAAGATTTAGTGAAATTGTCTAGTTAATTAGTATTTAATTGGAATTGAATTTGAATTGGTTTTTGGGGTTTATCGTGAGCGGTGTTTTAAATAACACCTGTTCTTTAACCCGATTAACAATAGAAAGTGATTTTGGGTTTATCGTGAATCATGTTTCAGGTGACATTGGTTCTTTAACCCAGTTAAATACAGGATATTGATTTTGGGAAGATTAAAACTAAGTGGAGTTTTAATGAATCTTTAATTAGATTGAAAAGATCGAGAATGGAGTATCATCAGTTTCGCTCCAAAGTGATAATTAAATCTTTAATTAGATTTGAACGTGAAATGGTAATTAATATTTACCGATAACACCGTGGTGTTAGATATGGAGTATTACCAGTTTTTCTCCATGGGATGAATAGGTTGGGATCAGGAAATAAAATAAATAATTACTTCGGTGTGGTTCGCTAATCCCGACTAGTTTGGAAAACCTTAACATGGTTTGAAATGAAATCCAAAGGAAGATTAAAGAATAAATTTAGAAGAATTTATCTTTGATAAAATTAATGGGAACCTTTCCATTAGAATGTGTGTTTTTTGAATAAAAGAATATTCTGAATTGGAATGAGGCATATGTTGTGTTTGTGTAACATTTGTTTATTGTATACGCGGGTTATTCGGAAAGGTCGGGTTTATACCCATTCTAAATAACCGATTCGGCGATAAGTCGAAGATGAAGACGGTGGTTGAAGACCAGAAGTCTTCACATTGTTTGGGTGATTACTGATGATCTTGAATGCGTTGTACACCCAAGAGGAGGGAATCAGTTGGTGATCGTCCAGACATATTTGGAGATCGATGGATATGCGAGGAAAGTGCCTCCGGTTTCGTTTAGACCCAGAACGAACTTGTAAATGGACTGTGTGTCTGGCATTGGATTTTATTCTATGTTGATTGATCTCTATTAAATATACATCTGTTTGGCAGCGGAGAACTTATTCTCTTTCTTAACTCCCTTCTCTGAGACGTACGAGCTCAGAGGTTGTATATCTATGGACATCAGTCGCATGGAGTGAATTTCCTATGTGGCATGCCTAAGTGGAAACTGATTAAGGCTTCTGTTGAAAAACAAAGTCTTGTGGTTGATGATCAACGAACGGCCTGTGTGGCATAGCTTTGTGTATTGCATGAATTCGCGAGCCTCACACCTCGGTATGAGTCAAAAACGGGATACGGACCGTTGGGAGAACACGATGTTTCTTTCTAGCTATGGGTGATGTCAATGACCTACCAGCCCTGACATTTATATACTTTTTACCTGTGTGGTTGTTGGAATGCGAGGTGCCTCGAATATATTGTCGATAACTGGCACTATGTGAGCCGACGTATAGACCATTATATAGATCCGATAGGACTGGGAAACGTGTGTTCAGGAATTACCAATCCTCAAAAGTAAGAGAGGACCGGCCCAACCGGTTCCAAGGATTGCTGTTTGTGGTCCTGAGACATTTTCTAGAGTGTCTCGAATGGAGAGGAGCTTGCCCCTTGCCTTGACTCATGATGGAATCCAATTTCCAATATGTGACATTGCAGTTTTATTTGTAGAGCCTAGTATGGAGACATAGTAGATGGTAGCTATGCCGCCTATGATTGATACTTATGATTGAAATTGTTTTGACACTATACACTTATAGTAATATCAAAATAACGTGTTTTTAAACATATCAAGCATTATTTGGCTATTATAAGGTAAAAACCATATCCTTCGGCTTGCGTTGCATTGTGTTATGGGACTTGGGTCTTATAATAGCTTCATTTTTCTTTATTTAGCATTGCGTTCTTTGTTTTATGCAATGGTATTCTTGGGAGGAAATCCGTTCCATGTTATACGGCGTGGTCCCTTGATTTACCTAACTTTAAAAATAAAGATTAATATCTGTTTTTAGTTCTCACACCAGTCACATGACTGACCTGGAGTTTATTGTTTTAACCTGAACTCTGGGTGCCCTTATTTTCCGCACGGGCAGCTAGTAGTTTTGGTTTTGCAGATTTATATTCACAGGATCCTGGTTTACAACTAGAACGATGCCTTGAAAGCTCTGTATCCGTATATTACTTTCAGTTGTGTTTTGTATTGTTTTTCCGCTTCTATGTATTTAAATGTAATTTAAATCTCTGATATTTGTCGAATGTATATTTATTCGTACTCTGTATGTTCTTGTATTCTGATGGAATTTTTGTAGTAAACGATGAAATGTTCTTCTGTTTGTGTTCCGATGTGTGTTGTTCTCAAAGCAATCCGAGCTTTCCTTACCGGGGAAGTTCGGGTCGCTACAGCTAATGTCTTAGAGTTTACAGGAAGTCATGGAAGGAAATAAATCCAAAGGGGATAAGAAGAAGTAATAAGCCGGATCGGTGGAAATTATATATGTGGTGGGCCGATAGTTAATGCCCAAAACAAATAGAAATAAATAAAATGAAGTCTGGATAAAGACGAAAGGAAATCATGGAAATGTTGCTGAAAGAGCATGTCGGGTTTTCATTTGTGGAAGATAAAGTATTAACAGTGAGCGGGTATGGACATTTGGGCCGGATTTGGGAATGGTAAGGCCCAATTGAGATAAATAAACTTAAGTTATTTAATTAAATTAGTATCGTACTTGTAACTTTAATATCTTGCTCATAGGATGTCAGTTTGACGAACCGTATGTTATGTTGAAATCGTATGGATGAGCGCGACACGCTGGAACTGACTTGGACTGAACTGGAGTCTGTTACAATTTATTGCAAAATAAATTATCCGATCTGAATCGACAACGGTTATCGATATTTAACGATAAACCGCCAATGTGAGTAAAACTCACCAACTCTATCAGTTCACATTTTTATAACGTATATTTAGAACTGATAAATGATGATTGATTGCTGTGTAATGACTATTTGGTTAAACCGCTAAGTAACTGTTTGAAATTATAGATCTGGTTATATATATATATATATATAAATTGATTCTGTTTAGCAGAGTATTTCATAGTGAAATGAAATGGATGTTAATTATATTATTTAACATTTATGGATGCAGGGTAACAAGTCGGAGAATCCAACTGGATTCCTCAACATTTATTTTACTGGTTTTCATATATTGTAATATATGATGTGATATATAATCTGGGTTAATTACGTGTGTTGAACGACATCAATCATTATTATTTGGGTATTTTAAATACCATAAGAAATACTGGGATGTAAAAAAATGGGAATTTTCAAAGTGTATATTTGAAATTATATATTTATAAAATCAAAGGATTTTATAAAAGGAATATTTATCATTTGATAAACAGAACAAACATAAAAGGAAATTATTTGTGAAAACAAATAGGAAAAGGAAATATTTATTTGTTAGATAAATAGAATTGAAAAGGAAATATTTATTTGTTAAATAAATAGAATTAAAAAGTAATTATTTATTTGTTAAATAAATAAATAGGAAAGGGAATATTTGTAAAAACTAATAGGAAAGGAAGTATTTGCACTCAAATAGAGTTAGTCGAATATAGTTTAATCGAGTATTGGTTATTCGAAAGAGAGTTATCGAATATTGGTTATTCGAAGAAAGGAGTTAATCAAAAGGAGTCAAATCAAAAAGGGGTTAATCGATAGAGTAAATTGAATAGAGTTAATCAAATAGAGTTAACTAGTTAGAGTTAATTAGTTAGAGTTAACCAGTTAGAGTTGATAGATTAGAGTTAATCGATTAGAGTTAAATCGAACTAGAGTTATTCAAATAGAGTTACTCGAACAAGAGTTAGTCGAATATTAGTTATTCGAATAGAGTTAATTGAATTAGAGTTAGTCGGATTATAGTTATTCAGATATAGTTTATTCGAAGAAAGAGTTATCGAATAAGGTTATTCGAAGAAGAGAATTAATCGAATATATTTATTTGAAAAGAGGTTATCGAATATTAGTTATTCGAAGAGAGATTATCGAATATTAGTTATTCAAAAGGATTATCGAATATTAGTTATTCGAAAGGATAATCGAATATTAGTTATTCAAAACGAGGTTATCGAATATTAGTTATTCGAAAGGATTATCGAATATTAGTTATTCGAAAGGATAATCAAATATTAGTTATTCGAAAGGAGTTATCGAATATAGTTATTCGAAAGGGATTATCGAATACAGTTATTCGAAAGGGATTATCGAATATTAGTTATTCGAAAGGAGTTATCGAATATAGTTATTCGAAAGGGATTATCGAATATTAGTTATTCGAAAGGAGTTATCGAATATAGTTATTCGAATAGAGAAAGGAGTTATCGACTATAGTTTATTCGAAAGAGAGTTACCGAATATTGGTTATTCGAGAGAGAGTTAATCGAATATTGGTTATTCAAAGAGAGTTAATCGAATATTAGTTATTCGAATTTGAGTTATCAATTAGAGTTAACGATTAGTGTTAATCGAATAGAGTAAATCGATATGAGTTAATCGAATATAGTTTGTAACACCCCACCTCCGCCAGGGTCACTCTTGCAGGTACACTAGCTTTGGAGGGGTGTTGGACAAGGTAAACATGCATAAGATATCACAAGACAGAACATATAAGTAAAACAGAGTAAATAAAGCAACGGATAAAACTACTATTTCAAAACCATAGTCAAGTTACATCAAAGTACTTAGTCATTATTTTCCAACTACTACAAGTCTAGAAACATAAACTGAAAACTGGAAATAACATAAAGTAAACTATCCCCAAAGTAGAAGTGGTAAAGCCATAGCGAGCTCAAGTCCAAACCGTACATGAGCTATCCAGAAAGCAAGCTAAAGATCCAAGCTAGGTGCTAGTGTTCCCACCCTGAGAACCTGGGGGGGGGGGACGAAAGAAAAGAGGCGAAAGAAAACGGGTCAGTCAAAAAGACTGGTAAGTCCTACCTACTATTAGTATAAAAACTAATAAAGTTAACTGGACATGCAAAACAGAGATGAAACATAAGATGATAACTGGCATGGTGAAAAGTTAACAAGACAGATCAAGTGTGGCATCGCATATACAAGGTTAAGTTTTTGCACCAAGTGTACTAGTATTCCAATCCATGTCAAGTATAAACAAGAAATGATCCCTTAGCCCAATATTGGCCCAAACATCATGAGATGACCTAAGTCCAGGTCCAACTACACGGTCTAGTCGATCGGCTCCCTACAAGCCTAACTCGTCGTGTATCGGTGTCATACGGCTTAATCATGAAATGTAGTTAACTGTGCAAGGTCCATCCTAGGGTGTATCCAGCCCTAAGGTGTAAACCACAGACACAATTCAAGCACGCACAGTCTAAACCTACTGGTGCCCATGTTCAACTCCGGACTTAATGTGCACGACCATGGTCCGCCTGAACAACCGGTGCACCCTTCAGCCGTCTCTTTTGGCCTCTTACAATCAGTCCAGTAATCGTGCCCCACCCTAGCCTAGTCCAGGGTATCCACGATACTTCTTGTGGTTACGGCTGAAAAGGACCACGCAACTAGGATTTCAAATGGGTTAAGTGTGGTTAACCCATCCTAACCATGTACTGAGTTGGTTAAGTGTGTTCAAGTAATTCATGACTTAACCCTATCAATACATCAGGTTTAATTGGTTAAGTATTCAAGTAGTCCATGACTTAACCCTACCAATCCATCGTGTTTAATTGGTTAAGTATTCAAGTAGTCCATGACTTAACCCTACCAATCCATCGTGTTTAATTGGTTAAGTATTCAAGTGGTCCATGACTTAACCCTACCATGTGGCATTAATTAACTTAATGCACCCCAACCTCTCACATTAGACTTTGTTGTGGTTACTAGTTAAGCCGGGCGGGTCCGGGTAGATTTACACCACAACTTAGTCTAACCTCGGGTTTTAAGTGCGACATGACCAACTACTCACATTGGGTCCTATTGCTTGTAGCCACTAGTTAAGCCGGTCGGTTCCGGGTAGATTTATGCTACAAACTCAACCCAACCTCGAGTTGGCCATTCTCATGTTTTCTAGAAGTCATGTCCAAGTTCATGTTCATGTTCCAAGCATAATCACATGTCAAACTTTCATGTCATATTTTCAAGTCATGTTTTCATGTTATTTAAGTTTGCCCAATTACCCATAACGTATTCCCATCGCACGTAAATTCGCATCAATGCAAATAGATCAAAGAGGGAACATAAAAATATGAAAAGGTGGGCATAAGGTGGCAAAGTCTATCACAAGTTAAACATGGTGATATTTGAGGCCAAAGGGGGTTCAACATACTAGCATATGGCCTCAACATGTATGATAGCATAAAAGGTGACTTGACCTCAAACGTATCAAATAGCATATGGGTGTTTTGGCCTCAAGCATGCATAATAGTATAAGGGTGATTTGGCCACAAGCATGCATAATAGCAAATAGGTTCAATATCATCATATGCATGTTAAGGAACATGAGGGGTCAAGGTTTGTTAACATGCATAAGCCATAATCCATTTCATAGCACAAGGTCAACATGAACGGTACTAGGTTCATGATAGGTCCACAATCATAAATCAAGAGAGGCATGACTAGATCTCAAAGGGGGAACTTTAGAAGCATGACATAATTAATAAGGTTTGGCCACAAGTTAAACATGGTGGCATATGAGGCAAATGTGTTCATAAGCTTGCATATTACATTATAAGCCCCAAAACATGCATGATATCAACTTTAGCAAAATAGGTGAAACATGGTCATAAATGACATAGGATGATAGCAAGTGATTCACATATAACATCATATGCAAGATAACATAAGGTTTATGAGAGTTTCTATGTTGCTTTATGCAACATTTCAAATCAAGGCTCATAGCTTTTTATGCACAAAGTCAAGGTGATAGCTTTACAAACATGCATAGAATAAACCTATGCATAACATGATAGAATCAAAGCTCATAGCTTTATATGCACAAAGTCAAGGTAATTGCTTTACAAACATGCATAGAATAAATCTATGCATAACATGATAGAATCAAAGCTCATAGCTTTCTATGCACAAAGTCAAGGTGACAGCTTTACAAACATGCATAGAATAAATCTATGCATAACATGATAGAATCAAAGCACAAATCATACTTAGGCCCAAACTCAACTTGCACATGTCATATTTAACTTCATAGTTAGAATCTAAGAGTAGAATAGGCTTATAATGCCATGAAGACCTAGAGAATAAAATAAAATTGAGACGAAGCCACTAGCAACTCTAAAAACCCCCAAATGAATATAAGCTCCAAGTTATCTTGAGAAACAAGAAGCTCATTTGATTTGTATGAAGAAAGATCCTTGTTTTGATGAAGAAAGGTGGCTCTTTTACTAGCTTAGAAAACTCAAACTTTTATGAAGAGGATGGAGGCCATGTTATGAAGATGGAGGCCATGATCAAGAAGCGTTTTGGCATAGTTTAGTTGTAGGAATGATTAATGAGGGTTTAGGCTAGGTCTTAGGGTCTTTTTATAGAAGTTTAGGTTAGTTTAGGCCATAGGATTAACCCTAGTTTAGATCCTAGCCATCAGAATTCGTCACAAGGCCAGAAACGTGACTCAAGTGGACAAGCAGGTGCACCAAGCAAGACTGGGCCGACCGCCCAGGTCGACAGGGGTGTCGACTGGGCAGTCGACACAGCCTGGGGTGTGTCGACTCCCAAGTCGACTCCCCAGTCGACTTGGGGCCTGGGCGGGAAATTTTCCCGCCCAGTCTGTTTGGCTCCAGATTTGAAATTTGAGAGTCTACTTGGGGCCTGGGCGGGAAATTTTCCCGCCCAGTCTGTTTGGCTCCAGATTTGAAATTTGAATTGAATTTTGAACTTGAAATTTTCTAAAAACTTCTATGGGCCATAACTTGGTCATACGGACTCCGATTCTCGAAAACTCGGGCTCTATTTCGCGTATTTTTCCGAGACGAACGAATGGCACATCCCGTTTCCCTTGATTCATATTTTATTAATTAATTCTGCCTTGATTTACGTTATAACATGTTATTCAAAATACGGGTTGTTACATTCTCCCCACCTTAAAGGATTTCATCCCCGAAATATCCAAGTTGGGAAGAACGTATCCTACCATCCATCATCCATCTACTCAAAACATCATCCACGAGCAGTCATTGTCCTTAAAGGATTCTAAATGCTATATGAACATATGTAAAGGTGTGTGTATATGTACTTATCTAATGCGAAAATCACGTGGTTACTGATTCAGTAAACCTCCTTAATGCAAAGTATGTTAGTGAAATGAGTCCATATGTATGCAAATTCCTAACATAATTCATAATCTCTATATGAGTGCACATAACATTCATCCATATGCAACATACACGTGATAGCATAACAAGTTTCATCCATGAAAAAGTATAAGCACTCATGCATATGCAATATGAAAGTGTGTGAGCCGATCTTAGTGCCTAATGTGTATCATGCATCCACGAGTATCCACTTGCAAACACTTGCAACCACTTGCAAACATCAAGCATAACATGTTTCAAATACATGTTTCATCCAAAGGGTTTCTACCTAAGGTTCTCATGACAAGGTTAACGAGATAACAAGATAAACATGGATAGCAAAAGAAAGATATGCCAACTAGGAAAAGAGATTGAGAATGTTCCCTCAAAAAGAAATGGGTAAAACCTACGCATCTTCTCCTCGGTTTCCCAAGTTGTATCCTCTTCGGCTTCACTCCACTGAACTTTCACCAATTTGACTTCTCGATTTCTTAGCTTCTTGATCTCCGTTCCAAAGATACGAATCGGTGCCCTCCTCAAGGTTGCCTCCTTCTCTATCTCCACGTCTTCAAGAATGCTAGGTTCAACCACCTCAGTGGACTCATGTAGGCACTTTCGGAGATGCGAGACATGAAAGACATTGTGCACTCCGGCCAGCTTCTCGGGCAATTCCATTCTATAAGCCATCTTCCCAATTCTCTCTATGATAGGGAAGGGTCCTACGAACCTTGGTGCCATCTTCCCAACTGCTCCAAAACGAATCACATTACGCAAGGGAGAAACCTTCATGAAAACCATATCTCCAACTTCGAATTCCAAATCTGTCCTTCGCTTGTCAGCATAGGATTTCTGCCTGTCTTGGGCCGTTTTCATCCGTCTTCTCACCAATTCAACTTTCTCGGATGTGTCCCGTATCATATCGGGCCCAAGTATAAGTCTATCCGTTGTCTCCCACCAACAAGATGGTGACCTACACGGCCTCTCATACAAAGATTCAAATGGTGCCATCCCTATGCTAGCTTGATAGCTATTATTATAAGCAAACTCTACAAGAGGAAGGTGGTCTTCCCAAGTACCGCCAAAGTCAAGAATGCATAGCCTCAATAGATCTTCTAGTACCCTATTCACCCTTTCGGTCTGGCAGTCCGTCTGTGGGTGATAGGCCGTACTTAGATTAAATCGCATACCCATCGCTTCTTGTAAACTATTCCAGAATTGGCTAGCGAGAATTGGGTCACGATTGCTAACTATGCTAGAAGGAACTCCATGCAATTGCACAATCTCTCAAAGATAAACAGATGCTAGCCATGATGCGGTCCTCTTGCTCTTCACCGGAACAAAGTGAGCATTCTTCGTAAGCCTATCAACTATGACCCATATCCCATAAAGCCCAAATAGTTTGGTCAACTTAATGGACATCTTCACCCCAACTATATATCACAAATAGGCGAGTCATACTCCTTATGGGGTTTGCAATAGAACTAAGATTGAGAATTGGACCGAGAGGATATTCTTAAAAGATAGCATGCGAGTAAGCTCTACAGAATAATAGGGATCAAGGATATACTCTTAGAAAGAGATATAATGCGCGTATCTAGTCTTCAATCTTCTAAGCCGCATTTTCTTGAGCTTAATTCTATCGTGCCTTGACCGTCTTTTAACTTCACAATTCCGTAGCTTCTTAATTCTTATTTCCAAAACATGAGTTAGAGCTTATTTCACCGTTGCCTCTCGTTCCACTTCCACTTATTCTTTTTCTAAAATACTTGGTTTAAACATAACTGCGTGCTCATGGTTTCATGCAAGCTTTCCAAAATTCGTTAGTGAATCCTGGATCTCATTTACATACCATACGTTATTCCATGCAGAAAAACTATCTCTTGAAAACAAATGTCAATCCATGTTGCCAAATGTACTTACTAGGGTGATTTCTATAACCCTTGCTTAAGTGGAATGGACTATCCTCCTTAGTTGCGAACACTACTCGATTGGATTACAAATTCCCAATAAAGGTGCCAAGGGATCCTGGATAACTAATCATGAAGGAACCCTAAAGGTCACACGAGATTTCGAGGGTATTACCGAGGCGAGTCATGAGCCTCGCAACCCTATGTTCAAAGTCAAGAATGGCTCCATAACTGGACAGCCAACCCATGCCCAACATTAACTCGTATCCCCTAAACACGAGAACATAAGCATCACACATGAATTCTACGCTCAAGATAGAGATTTTCAAATACAAATCGCAGATAGATGGGCGGAACCCCCAATCGGATTTGAAATACTAACGGGATTTTCAACTAGACTAGTACTTATGTGCAAACTTTCAACAAGATCAGAAATAAAACTATGCGATGCGCCAGAATCAAATAAGGTATGAATAGGGAAATCAGAAATGTAAACATGACTTTCTATAGAAACACTACCTCGAATCAAAAGCTGGAAGAGCGAGGGGAGCCTGCAACTTCCCTCCAGAGGGTCCTTCTTGCTAAATTTGCCTTTTCCCTTGTCCTCGCTTTTTCGGGCAATCCTTACTATAATGTCCAGACTCTCCACAATGAAAGCATTTGTCCAACTTCCTCTTCTTCTTCCTACAGTCTTTGACTATGTGCCTAGTGATCCTACAGAAGTTGCACTTTCTTGTGTCTTTTGCCTTGTTGTTGTTGGCCTTGTTTCACTTCTTGTTGTTCTTGTCCCCTTCCTCGAAATCTTCCTTCTTGCCTTGAGACTCATTTGCCTTGACCTCCTTCTTGCCACTCTTATCTTCCTCTTGAAGCAGGGCCATATTCACCAAACTCTCGAAAGTCGCCCCAATGGGTACATGAGACATGGCCAAACCGCGCATTGGCTCATTCAATCCTAGAGCAAAGCGTAGGGCCTTCTTCTGAGCTATGTTAACCAAGTCTAGACCGAACAGAGCAAGTTGATTAAACGTATCCACGTATTCCCTAACTGTCATGTCCCCTTGCCTTAGAGATAGGAACCTCTCCATCCGAAGGTTCTCTTCTGTCGATGATAGAAACCTCAATCTGAACCTTCTCCTAAAGTCATCCCAAGTCTGAATTGGTCTAGTAGTAGTGGTGACTACCCACTAATATGCAGCTTCCCCTTTCAACAGCCATACCGCTAACAGAACTTTCCTACGGTCTTCTATATCAAAGATAGCAAAGAGGTCTTCAGTTTCCTTCAACCAGTTTCTTGACTCAACAAAAGTCTCCGTCCCAACAAAATTCTTGCCACCCATCGCCTTAAAGTCCTTGCAAATCTTTGCGAAATCCGCTTGTGGATGCGGAGGAAGAGGAGTGTTAGCCACGGGGGAAGGAGGAGGAATGTCCGCGGGGCCGGCTTCATTCGCCCTTGCCTCCATGTACCTTCTAAACCAAATAGGTACTGGTACGCCCACAAGAATGGCAAAATTATTGGCCATACTGAAACGAAGAAAAAGATAGATTGAGAACGAGGAAACAAAGGATAGTGCTAATGGCTTTTGGGGAATAGCCTTTTAAAATAAACTAGACTTTTCTTGGAAAATACTTAATTGGTTTTGAAAATAGTTTTTCAAAAGGTAAGTTTTAAAAAACCTTTTTGCTCAAATCTTGTAAACCTTATGCTCTGATACCAAATGAAACACCCCACCTCCGCCAGGGTCACTCTTGCAGGTACACTAGCTTTGGAGGGGTGTTGGACAAGGTAAACATGCATGAGATATCACAAGACAGAACATATAAGTAAAACAGAGTAAATAAAGCAGCGGATAAAACTACTATTTCAAAACCATAGTCAAGTTACATCAAAGTACTTGGTCATTATTTTCCAACTACTACAAGTCGAGAAACATAAACTGAAAACTAGAAATAACATAAAGTAAACTATCCCCAAAGTAGAAGTGGTAAATCCATAGAGAGCTCAAGTCCAAACCGTACATGAGCTATCCAGAAAGCAAGCTAAAGATCCAAGCTAGGTGCTAGTGTTCCCACCCTGAGAACCTTGGGGGGGGGAGGGGGGACGGAAGAAAAGAGGCGAAAGAGAACGGGTCAGTCAAAAAGACTGGTAAGTCCTACCTACTATTAGTATAAAAACTAATAAAGTTAACTGGACATGCAAAACAGAGATGAAACATAAGATGATAACTGGCATGGTGAAAAGTTAACAAGACAGATCAAATGTGGCATCGCATATACAGGTTAAATTTTTGCACCAGGTGTACTAGTATTCCAATCCATGTCAAGTATAAACAAGAAATGATCCCTTGGCCCAATATTGGCCCAACATCATGAGATGACCTAAGTCCAGGTCCAACTACACGGTCTAGTCGATCGGCTCCCTATAAGCCTAACTCGTCGTGTATCGGTGTCATACGGCTTAATCGTGAAATGTAGTTAACTGTGCAAGGTCCATACTAGGGTGTATCCAGCCCTAAGGTGTAAACCACAGACACAATTCAAGCACGCACAGTCTAAACCTACTGGTGCCCATGTTCAACTCCGGACTTAATGTGCACGACCATGGTCCGCCTGAACAACCGGTGCACCCTTTAGCCGTCTCTTTTGGTCTCTTACAATCAGTCCAGTAATCGTGCTCCACCCTAGCCTAGTCCAGGGTATCCATGATACTTCTTGTGGTTACGGCTGAAAAGGACCACGCAACTAGGATTTCAAATGGGTTAAGTGTGGTTAACCCCATCCTAACCATGTATTGAGTTGGTTAAGTGTGTTCAAGTAATTCATGACTTAACCCTATCAATACATCAGGTTTAATTGGTTAAGTATTCAAGTAGTCCATGACTTAACCCTACCAATCCATCGTGTTTAATTGGTTAAGTATTCAAGTTGTCAATGACTTAACCCTACCAATCCATCGTGTTTGATTGGTTAAGTATTCAAATGGTCCATGACTTAACCCTACCATGTGGCATTAATTAACTTAATGCACCCCAACCTCTCACATTAGACTTTGTTGTGGTTATTAGTTAAGCCGGGCGGGTCCGAGTAGATTTACACCATAACTTAGTCTAACCTCGGGTTTTAAGTGCGACATGACCAACTACTCACATTGGGTCCTATTGCTTGTAGCCACTAGTTAAGCCGGTCGGTTCCGGGTAGATTTATGCTACAAACTCAACCCAGCCTCGAGTTGGCCATTCTCATGTTTTCTAGAAGTCATGTCCAAGTTCATGTTCATGTTCCAAGCATAATCACATGTCAAACTTTCATGTCATATTTTCAAGTCATGTTTTCATGTTATTTAAGTTTGCCCAATTACCCATAACGTATTTCCATCGCACGTAAATTCGCATCAACGCAAATAGATCAAAGAGGGAACATAAAAATATGACAAGGTGGGCATAAGTTGGCAAAGTCTATCACAAGTTAAACATGGTGATATTTGAGGCCAAAGGGGGTTCAACATACTAGCATATGGCCCCAACATGTATGATAGCATAAAAGGTGACTTGGCCTCAAACGTATCAAATAGCATATGGGTGTTTTGGCCTCAAGCATGCATAATAGTATAAGGGTGATTTGGCTACAAGCATGCATAATAGCATATAGGTTCAATATCATCATATGCATGTTAAGGAACATGAGGGGTCAAGGTTTGTTAACATGCATAAGCCATAATCCATTTCATAGCACAAGGTCAACATGAACGGTACTAGGTTCATGATAGGTCCATAATCATAAATCAAGAGAGGCATGATTAGATCTAAAAGGGGGAACTTTAGAAGCATGACATAATTAATAAGGTTTGGCCACAAGTTAAACATGGTGGCATATGAGGCAAATGTGTTCATAAGCTTGCATATTACATTATAAGCCCCAAAACATGCATGATATCAACTTTAGCAAAATAGGTGAAACATGGTCATAAATGGCATAGGATGATAGCAAGTGATTCACATATAACATCATAAGCAAGATAACATAAGGTTTATGAGAGTTTCTATGTTGCTTTATGCAACATTTCAAATCAAGGCTCATAGCTTTTTATGTACAAAGTCAAGGTGATAGCTTTACAAACATGCATAGAATAAACCTATGCATAACATGATAGAATCAAAGCTCATAGCTTTCTGTGCACAAAGTCAAGGTGATAGCTTTACAAACATGCATAGAATAAATCTATGCATAACATGATAGAATCAAAGCTCATAGCTTTCTATGCACAAAGTCAAGGTGATAGCTTTACAAACATGCATAGAATAAATCTATGCATAACATGATAGAATCAAAGCACAAATCATACTTAGGCCCAAACTCAACTTGCACATGTCATATTTAACTTCATAGTTAGAATCTAAGAGTAGAATAGGGCTTACAATGCCATGAAGACCTAGAGAATAAAATAAGATTGAGACGAAGCCACTAGCAACTCTAAAAACCCCCAAATGAATACAAGCCCCAAGTTGTCTTGAGAAACAAGAAGCTCCTTTGATTTGTATGAAGAAAGATCCTTGTTTTGATGAAGAAAGGTGGCTCTTTTACTAGCTTAGAACACTCAAACTTTCATGAAGAGGCTGGAGGCCATGTTATCAAGATGGAGGCCATGATCAAGAAGCATTTTGGCATAGTTTAGTTGTAGGAATGATTAATGAGGGTTTATGCTAGGACTTAGGGTCTTTTTATAGAAGTTTAGGTTAGTTTAGGCCATAGGATTAACCCTAGTTTAGATCCTAGCCATCAGAATTCGTCACAAGGCCAGAAACATGACTCAAGTGGACAAGCAGGTGCACCAAGCAAGATTGGGCCGACCGCCCAGGTCGACAGGGGTGTCGACTGGGCAGTTGACACAGCCTGGGGTGTGTCGACTCCCAAGTCGACTCCCCAGTCGACTTGGGGCCTGGGCGGGAAATTTTCCCGCCTAGTCTGTTTGGCTCCAGATTTGAAATTTGAACTGAATTTTGAACTTGAAATTTTCTGAAAACTTCTATGGGCCATAACTGGGTCATACGGACTCCGATTCTCGAAAACTCGGACTCTATTTCGCGTATTTTTCTGATATGAACGCAATGGCTCAGCCCGTTTCCCTTGATTCAGATTTTATTAATTAATTCTGCCTTGATTTACGTTATAACATGTTATTCAAAATACGGGTTGTTACATAGTTTATTCGAATAGAGTTAAAGGATTTAATCGAATATAGTTTATTCGAATAGAATTAAAGGAGTTATCAAATATAGTTTATTCAAAAGGAGTTAATCGAATATAGTTTATTCGAAAGGAGTTAAGTGATATGAGTTAATGAATTAAAGTTAATCGAGTTAAAGTTAATGGAGTTAGGGTTAGTTGATTTGAGTTAATCGAGTTATATTTTGGACTTAGATATTTCAGAAGTATGGATTATAACACTGTTGTTATAATCAAAATGTTTTTAATAAAGAAATGGATTCGTAAATAGAAATCCGAGAGTTACATATGGAAGTTATTAAAGATTTAAAAGGGTGAACTTTGCCTGTTTCGAGGTTAGAAATGTTGTTTGGTTAAGGTCTGAGAGGTAATTGTACCCCAACTTGATTGACTCCATTTTTAACTAAGGAATGGTTAAGGTTCGATAGTGAAGGCGGTTTAAGTGGATTTAGTTAATCAGTGAAATGTTTTGAGTTGGCATAGTGATGTTTTATTTAAACATCTGTTTAAATACAATGAACGAGTTTTGGAAACGTTTTCCGAATATAATCAGAGATATTTTCTAATCATAGAAAATGAAATGTTTGATGATAAAGAATACTGGAATGACAGTGATACGTGAAAAAGATATGGAAACGTTTTCCAAAGTTAATAACGTATATTTTCTAAAATTAGAAAATAAGGATTTGATGAATATATGGGAATGAGAAACGGGGAAATGAATAAATGTTGATTGATGATTGATCGATAGAATTTCCATTTGGAAATAATATCATTGTTTGCACACGTGTTTTTCTTTGATAGTTAAGTCACCGACTAGCGAAGTTTTTGACCATTTTTCCATCGTCAATACGGAGAGACCAGGATTAGATTCATTATCTGAAAATCACTCTGTATGGGCGTTAGCGTTGCGATCAAATATGATGAAGATAATTGAAGACGGAGTTATGCAAGGGCTGTCCTGTTTACAGAATAGTGCTTTCGGTCTTTCCAGTCCCAGAGCGACCTGTATGGAAGAATGTCTGACAGAGTATATTTAATAGATCATGTAAGTTGATCTCTTCAAACGTATGTACGTTTAGTGGCAAAGAAATTCGTTTCTCTTAGCTGTATACTAGTTGTATTTTTGGGGAAATCGATTTGTGATTTGGCGTGTATGACGATGTGACATTCAAAGTGAATAAATGGGTGATCTGTCAGAGATAAGCGTGGCCTCTAGCTTCTCAATCGGGAAATGACAAAAATCGGGTGGGTAACATGGCTAAGTGGTTGGCTGCTAATTATGGTGTATTATCACCTATCTAGAGATATTCATTTCATTCTATAATCTATTGTCGATGCTCTCCCATTCGGGAAACGGTTGCTGATCCCAATCGTTGGTGATATACATTCGATACACTCAAGCGAAATGAGTTGTCAGTCATGTGTGGCCGGGTTGCAAGATGTTCTTATTGAACCCAGTGTATTCCTCTCTAGAAGTACACTATCGGAACTGGTTCCATACCTTATCATAATTGGAAATCCATTACCCAATAAGTGCTCGCGGTTTTGATTATGGAACGTGAGATGAAAGCGTTCTGCAAGATGATTATTATATTGTGGTTGATAGACATTATTATAATATCAAAAGAGTTTTGATATAAAGGTCATTGTTTCTTTCAAAATGATTTGAAAGTTAAATAAAATTGATTTGGATTCTCATAAGGGAAAAAACCATTACGTTATACGGCGTGGTCTTATGAGATATCGTTATTTTCCCAAACTGTTTTAAATTGTTTACTCATACCAGTCCCATGACTGACCCGGAGTTTGTTTTGTTTTGTTTTCCCTAAACTATTGGTTGCTCGATTTGTACGGGCAAGCAAGTCTTCAGGATTTTTCAGATATACTTGGAGAGTTTGGAACAGGAGGCTTCATGAATATATAGCTATTGTTTATTTCCGTTGTGTTGTAATCTGATAATGTTACTGTATACATATATTGATTTTATTTCAAGGATATGTTATCTATCATATGTTGTTCGTTCCCTGTGAGATTCATGTTACTCTGATGTTGTATGCTCTTCTTCTTGTTCTATTCTAAGTTTCTATCTTATCTATTCTCACCCTCTAATTTCTTTCATGGACTATCCGGTGTTTCCGATGATTGAATAGTCGACATAGTCTTGTATTCCGATATCTAGGATCGCAAATTCCCCGGGTAGTTACAGTTATAGTATTAAACTCACTTCGATCGCTGGGAAATAATTGTGATGATGACGGCCGCATCATCAGTGTTCATTTTCCAGTTTATAAGTGTCGGATTACTGCCAAAGGTTTTTTTTATTACGACCAAGGTTCGTAGGGCCATTTCCCGTAGTTGAGGGAATAGGCCACATGTTCTATAGAGTTAGACTACCAGAGTGGCTGACGGGAGTTCATGACGTGTTCCATGTTTCCCACCTGAGGAAATATCTACATGATTCAACAAAGATAGTGGAGCCAAGTACCCTTGAGGATGTTGAAGTTAAAAAGGAGGCAGTAGTCAGAAAAGCTCTTACCCGTATTCTTGAATCAAAAGTTAAGAAACTCTGCAACAAGGAGATCAAGTGAGTGAAGTTGCATTTGGGAGAAGATCGAGACGATGCGACATGGGAACCAAAGACAAGATTCGTGCTTCTTACCCTTTTCATTTTGAGAGTACGTTCTTAATTCCTTTCTAAGCTTTTGAATTCAATTTTTATTCCCTATTGTTTGAATCCTTGATCCTTAGGTAGAAGCGTACTATTGAAAACATGTGTTTGAGATATGTTATGTTTGATGGTTGCAAATGGATGCAAGTATTTTCTCGTGGTTGCCAGTGGACGCATCTACACACACATTAGGCACTATATCGACTCAAGCGCTTACATACAACATATGGATGTTGGCGCACTTTAATCTTAAGGATGAGAACGGTTGAATCATCACATGGATATTGCATTTTGATGAATGGTTGTGCACACATTTTGAAATATTAGGATTCTTTTGCATACATATTGGATACATGTCACTGATCGTCACTTTCCTATGAATTAGAAAAGCGCGATATTTGTAATAAAATTCTGCAAGCACACAGGTGTGTAGCATACAGGTCGAACAAAGGGAGGTAAATTAAAATCAAATTATTTATCTAATCTCTTGGGCGAGTTAGACGAAGCCTGGAGATTTTGTTGAAATAAAAACAAACTGAAATTGCGAAGTTAAGATTATCGTTAAATCTAATCAACGATTAATCACTAAAGAAAGTAAATTGCAAAACAAGAACAGCAATGCAGAAAATAAAAGTGCAGAATAAGAAGAACAACAAAAAAATAAAATTAGTGATTAGTCGTTTGATTAGTTTCAACGACAATCCTAATTTTATTTTTTTGTTGTTCTTCTTATTCTGCACTTCTATTTTCTGCATTGTTGTTCTTGTTTTGCAATTTACTTTCTTTAGTGATTAATCGTTGATTAGATTCAACGATAATCCTAAGTTCGCAATTTCAATTTGTTTTTATTTCAACAAAATCTCCAGGCTTCGTCTAACTCGCCCAAGAGATTAGATAAATAATTTGATTTTAATTTACCTCCCTATGTTCGACCTGTATGCTACACAACTGTACGCTTGCAGTATTTAATTTAAAATGTCGCGCTTTTCTGATTCATAGATTAGCGACGATCAAGTTTTTATTTTTATTTTTATTTTAGGAAGTGTCATTTAGTTTAGTTTAGTTTTTTTTTTCCATCTAGTTAGTTTGGTTTTAATTTTATTATTTTTTTTCCTTTCTCGACTAATTTTTGTTTTAGTTCCATTTTTTTTCCTCTTTCTTTTATTTTTTTTTATAGAAAAAAAAAGAAAAAGAAAAATCAAACTCAAAATCAAGGGTAAATAGAAGGAAGAAAGGGGCGAACAAATCAAACAAGAAATTCAAAGGCCAACCAATTTGCAACAGTTTATTTGAAGTGTCAATGCTGTTCAATTTCTGGACGGACCGCCATACACCACTGTAAAATTTTCTGAACTCCACAGGTGCTATGCTAATTTTTTTTTTATATAGAAATTGCTTGTAAAAATCTTCTGCAGGGGCAGCGACTTGCTATGTACAATTTTTAATTTTCTGCAATTTATTCTGTGACTATTCTGTGACTGATATTCCTGAATCTGTTTGTGAGGAACGAATTTACATACCTAAAGTCATCACTCTCGTCGATTTTAACACTTGATTTGATTTACAAAATAATATAATTGAAAAGTGGTGCTTTGTGAAGTTGACTGTCTCGTATAATTGGATCGCGGATATATAGTAGTTCAATTTATTGAACTATTAGCAAAAGAGGTTGCATATCACCCGTAAAACATTGGTCGTATCCCTTAGTATTTATACTATACGTGAACGGCCATAAGACCCTCTTCCCCCTTCTAATTGAGTCAGTTAATTAATAGAGCACAACTCGTTCTTTTATACTATTTTGAAGTGAGAATAATTTGTGTCTTACCCTGACTTCATTCAAATGTCTGATTCAAAAAAATCCTTGAGAGAATTGTGGGATAATAATCGGAGTAGACGTCCGCTTGAAGACTATGATTTTGAATTACAACTCATGAAGCAAGATTTTCCAAAATTTCGTGGACCCAATGCCAACAGTTTTCAAAATTTTCCAACTGACCAACGTTTTCAAAATCATAGATATAATCGAAATGATGATTTCAATTTAAATTTCAATAATTTCGATTATGGGCCACATCCACATCAAAACGGTCTTGAATCGCAACATACCTTTGATCAACATCAATATGAGGTTGGAAACCAGTTTGGAAATAATTTTGAAAATGATTTTCAAATCGATCAAAATTTCCAAATTTACAACCCACATCCACATTTTGAATATGACCAAAATTGCAATTTTCCCTCGAATTTTCACAGTTTTGGTTACGAACCTAATTTTCAAAATCAAAATGATTTCCAACATCATTATCATCTTTCTGAAAATTCAAACAATTGTGAGAATCAAGAAATCCAAAACGAGAGCTCTCAAATCAACGACTCTGAAGAATGTAATTTTGATGAGAGGGCGGAAAGGCTAAATAAAAAGGCCGATGAACTTCTTTGTTTATTGACATCTTTGAAAGAACAACGAGAGCAACAAAATCAAACTCAAACAAGTGATGAATCAGGAAATAATCCATTCTTTGCTGACATTGAAAATTTTCAAGTAACAACTTTGGAAATTGAGAATAATCACCTTGATGAAGTTGTTCAAAATGCAACAAATGATTTGGATTTCAACTCTTTTCGGGAAAAAGATTTAAGCTTTGATTTTGATCTTTCTTGTTCAGAATGTGAGAAACTTGAAATTTTTGAAATTGAACCAAATGAAAATGTTGAATTTTTCAAAAACTCAGAAGTGGAAATGGATTTTAATGAACATGAATTTCTTGGATTATACGAGGATGAGTTGCCAAATGAGGACCAAGTAGATTCAAGTCACGAGTTCGAAAATTTTAACTTTGAAGTAACTTCCAACGAACTTGAAATTGTCAGTGTCGAAAATACGTTGTCAGTTAATGATGAGAAATGTGATCGCATAGTCTTGAATAACACTCAGATTTCAAATTTCACTGAATTTATGTACGATCACAAATTTTTGAACAATTACACTGATAAATTTGTTGAACACATGAATTATCTTTGGAATGCTGGCTTGGTTGAAAAACTTCATGTTAGGACGACCTTGGACATTCATTTACCGGACTACAAATCGAGGTATAAAGATGAGATGATTTTCAAAAACTCTTGCTTGTTAGAAAACATGTCTAGAAACAGTGGGAATGGGACTCATCGGGCAAGAACCAAGTGTGGGGGGAAAAGTTGGTGGAATTCTTTACATCGCATATATCGCAAACACATATATCATTGTACATATGATCCATTCTTACATATAGTTAGACTGCATTTTATTTTACAAATCGTTTTGCATTTCATCCACCTTTGGGTACTGTCTTTCAAATTTAGGAAACGTTTACAGTGTGGACACGGTTTAGTTCAAGTGTGGGGGGGGGGAGTCTACATTTCACTCATTTTCGTTTTTTCTTTATTTTTCTTTCTTTTCATTTTCATCCATTTAAATAGGACCATCATGCATTTTAGACTGTAGTAACATGCCATTTTTTTTTTTGAAAATACGACTCATTTTAGATTTGATACAACAAAATAAGTTAAGGATTGTTAATCAGTTGATAGTATTTTTTTCTCTCAACTAAGTTCAAATTTGAAATATAATGAAAAGTTTAATTTTGAGGGATAATAGTGTAACCGGTACATAGGGAGATTCTTAGGTAATGGCCATGAAATCTATTCTATATTGTAGACTTTGTTTAAATAAGTGGAGGACTTAAAAGACTTATATTGGCTTGTCAAATCTTTAAAACTAAGTTGTGTTAAGTTGAATTCGCGTAACTCTCTTTCATGCTTATAATTTCAATAATAATAATAGTAATCCAAGGGTATCCAACATTGCTTGTATATCAAGCGTTGGTGTGCAAACCCGCCAAGCTCTATCCGACACGTTGTTGACAAAGTCAGCGTTGGAATATCTTGGTCTCATTTTATGAGATTGGACACCTAAGGATTACCGACACGTTGTTGACAAAGTCAAAGTCGGTCTGCACAATCCGCCAAGCTCTTTACCTACTCTCCGTTAGTCCGCGAGGCAGTGCATGGGTGGTAAACCTTGGTCTTCTATGTTAGGTGTATGTACTTGAACATAAATTTTAAAATTTTATAGAATAAAGAATAAGCGATGATGCCCAAACACTTCTTGACCTTATTGATTTGACTAGCCATACATGAGAAAATAATAATACCACTTTGCAAACTGTGCCAAGAAAACTAAGAATCTATTTCATGGCTGCATTATGTTATCGACTGAACCAACTGGCCAAACTGGAATTTAACATTTGAAAACTTGATTTATATTGAAAATTTGTGACAAGTTGAGGTATTTAAAGTACAATCAACTGATTAGAAACTGTTAACTTAATTTGTTGTACCACTTCAGAAACAAGTCGTGTTTTCATTTTTCGTTTTTATTTGCATATGTCCATTGCATTCATGTAGTTTCATTAGAATCATAGCATACTGCATTTGGATTTTGTGGGTAGTACCCGCTGAAAACCCTCACGAGACACCACTCGTCCTACTAGGGACACCTAGAGGTTCAACGGCTTGTTGCATACGCTCAATGCAATCGTGTTTCCTACGAAAGTGTGACCTATCTAGTTTAGTTTTGCATTTCTTGTTTTACTCGAGGACGAGTAAAAGATAAGTGTGGGGGTATTTGATTGACATAGAAATGTGTTTATTTTATGCTCTTATATCTTATCTTTTGTATATAAATAAATATTACTTGGGTATTGTTTTGTTACTTTTACAGATGTTCCAACCCAGCCCGCATGCAACCAGAAAAGTAAAGAAATAGAGATCAAATTGCTATCTATTTACATTTTGAAGATTTGCATATGAAGACGCCACATCTAGTTGCTGTGGGACAAGAAAAGGATTGATAAAAAGGCTTTGCACATCACAAATCAATGAAGAAGTATCAAGGAAGCAAGAGAAAAAGAGAAAAGGCCCAAATTTGCTTTATTTATCTAAGGCCCATTTATGTTTCTTATTGTAAACTCTCTTGTGATTTCCCTAAGGCCCATTTATCATTGTATTAGGGTTAGGGTTAGGTTTGGTTATCTCCTATAAATACCCTTGTTATAGCATTGTAGCCACCATCCTATATCTCATTTTCTGTATTCCATTACTCGAATAAAAATTCTTCTCCTTCTTCTTTTATTTTCTAGTATTTTTTTAGCAACTAGTGTCATCTACCCGATTACATTCGGTAGAGTACTAGTCGTATTTTACATTTGTTTCATTAGTGATTAGTCATTTGATTAGTTTCAACGACAATCCTAATTTTATTTTGTTCTTCTTATTCTGCACTTTTATTTTCTGCATCGTTGTTCTGGTTTTGCAATTTACTTTCTTTAGTGATTAATCATTGATTAGATTCAACGATAATCCTAAGTTCGCAATTTCAATTTGTTTTTATTTCAACAAAATCTCCAGGCATCGTCTAACTCGACCAAGAGATTAGATAAATAATTTGATTTTAATTTACCTCCCTGTGTTCGACCTGTATGCTACACACCTGTACACTTGCAGTATTTAATTTAAAATGTCGCGCTTTTCTGATTCATAGATTAGCGACGATCAAGTTTTTGAATCGGAAATTAAATAAATAATAAAATTTAATATTTGCCTCCCCGGCAACGGCGCCAAAAACTTGATCGTCGCTAATCTATGAATCAGAAAAGCGCGACATTTTAAATTAAATACTGCAAGCGTACATGTGTGTAGCATAAAGTTCGAACACAGGGACGTAAATTAAAATCAAATTATTTATCTAATCTCTTGGGCGAGTTAGACGAAGCCTGGAGATTTTGTTGAAATAAAAACAAATTGAAATTGCGAACTTAGGATTATCGTTGAATCTAATCAACGATTAATCACTAAAGAAAGTAAATTGCAAAACAAGAACAACAATGCAGAAAATAAAGGTGCAGAATAAGAAGAACAACAAAAAAATAAAATTAGGATTGTCATTGAAACTAATCAAACGACTAATCACTAATGAAACAAATGTAAAATACGACTAGTACTCTACCGAATCTAATCGGGTAGATGACACTAGTTGCTAAAAAAATACTAGAAAATAAAAGAAGAAGGAGAAGAATTTTTATTAGAGTAATGGAATATAGAAAATGAGATATAGGATGGTGGCTATAATGCTATTACAAGGGTATTTATAGGAGATAACCAAACCCTAACCCTAACCCTAATACAATGATAAATGGGCCTTAGGGAAATCACAAGAGAGTTTACAATAAGAAACATAAATGGGCCTTAGATAAATAAAGCAAATTTGGGCCTTTTCTCTTTTCCTCTTGCTTCCTTGACACTTCTTCATTGATTTGTGATGTGCAAAGCCTTTTTATCAATCCTTTTCTTGTCCAACAGCAACTAGATGTGGCGTCTTCATATGCAAATCTTCAAAATGTAAATAGATAGCAATTTGATCTCTATTTCTCTACTTTTCCGGTTGCATGCGGGCTGGGTTGGAACATTTGTAAAAGTAACAAAACAATACCCAAGTAATATTTATTTATATACAAAAGATAAGATATAAGAGCATAAAATAAACACAATTCTATGTCAATCAGTCACATACATTTATTGCATTAAGGAGGTCAGCTAAATAAGTAGACGACCTGATTTATGTATTAGTGCAAGAATATATACACGACACATTTGCTTATGTTCATACAAAGCATTAGAAATTTTAAGGATAATGGATTCCAGTGGTAGATGGATGAGTAGATGGGTGTACGTTCTAATCAATAACATTCTTCTTAACTTGGATATTTCGGGGATGAAATCTTTTATAGAGGGAAGAATGTAGCACCCCATATTTTAATACATAATGAATACATAAAGAAGATAATAAAATGAATATTAATTAATTAAATATTTAGAATCGATCAAAAAAGACTTTACTGTTACATTTGTTATGAAATTCTGGTTCAGATAGACTCTTGGTTTTCGTAAATTGAATTAAATATGAAGTAGTTATAAACTAAAGAAGTTTGAACTAAAATAAAATATTATAAATAAAATAACTTAATGTAGAAAACAACGGTCACTGGGCGACCCAACCACATATGGGTCCACCTACCCACATGCAGGATGGATTCTGTAAAGACCGGCAACTTCCCCGTAAAGGAAAGCGACAGATAGTTCGAGAACAAACCACAACAGAACGCATACAGAAGAACATTTCATTGTATATTACAACAATGCATCAGATTACAAGAATATACAGAGTAAAAATGAATATTACACAGAAATATCAGAGATTTAAATTACATTTAAATACATAGCAGCGGAAAATAATACAATACACAACTAGAAAGAGATATACGGATACAAAGCTTTCCGGATATCGTTCCAGCTGTAAACCAGGATCCTGTGAATATAAATCTGCAAAACCGAAACTACTAGCTGCCCGTGTCAAAATAAGGGCACCCAGAGTTTAGGTTAAAACAATAAACTCCAGGTCAGTCATGGGACTGGTGTGAGAACTAAAACAGTTAATCTTTATTTTAAATCATTAGGTAAATCAAGGGACCACGCCGTATAACACGGAACGGGTTTCCTCCCAAGAATACCAGTGCATAAAACAACAGCGCAATGCTAAATAAAGAAAAATGAAGCTATTATAAGACCCAGGTCCCATCACACAATGCAACGCAGTCGAGGATAGGGTTTTTACCTTATAACAGCCAAAGAATGCTTGATACGTTTAAAACAAATCATTTGATACTAATATAAGTGCATAGTGTATAAAACACTTCAAATCATAAGTATCAATCATAGGCGGCATGAATGCCCCATACCACTATGTCGCCATATATAGGTTATACAATCGAAATCGCAAAGTCGCGTATTTGGAAATTGGATTTCCATCTATGAACCGAGGCAAAAGATAGTCCTCAACCGATTCGAGACAATCTAGCCCATGTCTCAGGATCAGAGCTCGAGTGACCCTTGGAGCGACAGGGCCGGTCCACCGATGTGGATTAAAATGCCTGAACACTACGTTTCCCCGCCCTTTGGGGCGTAAATGAGCCAACTAAATGACTCCATCGGTTCGAGAACGACCGATCAATCCGAGGCGCCTCGCAACAGCAACAACCACATAAGTCAAACTCGTCAGGGCGTGTAAAACCACTGACGCCACTTTTTATCTAGAAGGAAACGCATGCCCTCCCTGAGGTCCGTCTCCCGTTTTTGGTTCATACCGGGTGTGAAACTCGCGAAGTAAACGTTACACAAAGCTACGCCACAAAGGCCGTGCTTTGATCATCAACCACAAGACTTTGCTTTTCAACAGAAGCCTCGATCAATTGCCACTTAGGCGTGCCACACAGGCAATTCACTCCATGCGTTTGATATCCATCAATATATAACCCCTGAGCCCGTACGTCTCAGAGAAGGGCGTTAAGCAAGAGAATAAATTCTCCGCCGCCAAACAGATATATATTTAATAGAGATCAATCACACAGACTAAAATCCAATGTCAGACACACAGTCCATTTACAAGTTCGTTCTGGGTCTGAACGAAACCGGAGGCACCTAGTACCCCGCATATCCATCGATCTCCAAGTACGTCTGGACGATCACTAACTGTTTCCATCTTCTTGGGTGTACAGCCCAATCAAGATCATCAGTTATCACCCAAACGACGTGAAGACCTCCGGTCTTCGACCATCGTCTTCATCTTCGACTTATCGTCGTATCAGTTATTCAGAATGGGATAAACCCGGTCTTTCCGAATAACTCGCGTATATATTATAAAAGTGTTACACAAACACAACATACGCCTCATTCCAATGCATTAGTCACTAACCGTAAATTAATCAAGAGAATAATTCCCCAAATATTAACCCCGAAGGCCGAAACCAACATCAGATCAATATCCAGAAAACCATTCTGCTTGGCTAACCGACAGTTAGTTTCTAAATTTCACATTCATAGGGAAAGGTTCCCATTAATTTTATCAAAGATAAATTCCTTGAATTTATTCTTCTTTTGAATTTCGATTCAACTAGTCGAGATTAACGAACCTTACCGAAGTAATCATTGGTTTTAATTTCCCAATCCCAACCTATTTATCCCATGAAGTAAAACTGGTAATACTTCATATCTAACACCACAGTGTTATCGGTAAATTCAATTACCATTTCACGTTCAAATCTAATTAAAGATTTAACTAACGCCTGGAGTAAAACTGGCGATACTCCATTTCGAATATTTCAATCTAATTAAAGATTCATTAAAACTCCACTTAGTTTTAATCTGTGACTGGGTTAAAGAGTCAGTGTCATTTAAAACACGGTTCACGATAAACCCAAAATCACATCACATTTCAATCAGTCCCTAATTGTAAATTAGCAAGTGAGCAATTCCCTAAGTATTAATCCCGAAGGCCGAAACCAACATCAGATCAATACCTCCGAAACTATTCAACTTAACTAATCTCCAGTTAGTTTCTGATTTTCTTAACTCCTTTAGGTCTAAGAACTGTATTATTGAAGATACCGTTCACGACGACCCAAAATCACATTTCATTAATGATCAGGTTAAAGAACGAGTGTTATTTAAAACACTGTCCACGATAAACCCAAAAATCAATATCAATTCGATTCCAATTAAATATTATTTAATTTGTACACTTCATTAAATCTAAATAAAAAGATTTAATCACTTCTCAACTGGGTTCAAGAACAGTGTTAGTGAAGACACCATTCACGACAAACCCAAATCACATTTGATATTCAATATAAGGCTCTGAATAGAAAATATATCGGCTTATATTCAATATCAAATTCTACGATTAACAAATGTCATATTGGAAATAACGATATAAATATATCTTTCAAATTTCCATAACAACATCTGTATAATCACGAATTCCAACATCGAAATATTCCGAAGACAATTTCGATTCAAATCCACTCCAATGCAATCATTGAAAATTTTGGTTATTTTCAAAACCCTTTTCGAATTCAATTTATTTATTTAAAAATAAATAGAATTATAATTCTAGTACAAAACTAGTTCATTTCGATAAAAATCTATTTTTATCTTTTCAAATATGGAGTTTTTCATCCCAAATCTTCACAAATCATTTCTTATGATTTTACACAAATTATTGCTATTTTTAATAATTTTATCAAGGCCCGTACAGTCGATTTCCATCAACGGTCATCGAACTGCACTTATAGCGACCTTTTTCAAATTTGATTTGGACGTATCTCCAAATCCAACCGTTAGATTTCTAATTTCTAATATTCGTTAGAAAGCTCTTTTCGATACGAACCCAACGGTTCCGGTTTTAGGAGAATCCGACGGTCGGATCTCCCGCAATGTCCGTTTGAAATAAATGGTCGAAATTCACGAACTGCCGCGGCGCAGCGCGTTCTATTCAGGCCATTATATTATATATATAATATATATAATATATATTTCGTCGATTTCTATTTAAAACGAATTATATAAATAGTTTTAAAATTCGTTTCAAAATCTATTTCAACTTCCATTTCAATTCAAAGCAAAATTGAATTCTTCTTTATAAATTCGTTTCAAAATTCATTTCTATTCAATTCAAATTTCAATTCAATTTGAATTCATTTCAATTTGTTTTCAATTCAATTCGAATTCGTTTTCAATTCAATTCATTTCGAAATCGTTTTCAATTCAATTCATTTCGAAATCGTTTTCAATTCAATTCATTTCGAAATCGTTTTCAATTCAATTCATTTCGAAATCGTTTTCAATTCAATTCATTTCGAAATATTCGATTTCGAAATCACTCTTCAATATTCATTTTAAAATGAATAAAATCGATATAAATATCGTTCACGTCAAAATGGCGTCAATCTAATCAACATGGCTTCATAAATTTCTATTTTCAAATATTTTATTTCAAATATTTCTTTTTCAAAATAGTTGTCAATACTAAAATATTTCGTTCAACACATGACCAATCTCAACGGATGAGTACTGTCAACACATGAACTTTTATTTTATAATATTCTTTATTTTCTAAATTGGAATGAGGCCCAATCAATTACCATATAAAGTTAATTATATGGATTTTCACACAACACCTGTATATCATAGCACTGAAAATAATCAACCATCAACCAAAGTGCGCTACACTCTATAAGCATCAAATATAGATATTCAACGCTTATAACAGCCTGTCAATTAATCGATCGACATATTTAATCAATCAGGATGAGTGAACTTCAAATTTCATCCTAACACCCGTGTGGGGTTTCAAACAATCAAACACCTATTTTATTTGTGCTGTTGGGCGATGTGTAAAATTTATCGTCCCAATCAATGTCATTCAAATAGGTGTACATAAACAAACCGTCTGGTTTGTAAATGAATATTCTATTTTATTCACTTCACGTTAAAAATTATATTTTTAACGATAAAACATTTTATTTCAACCTATGAATTTCTATTCAATTCATTTATTCAATAAAATGATATTTTTATTTTTCTAACATATTTTAGAAAATTTCGGCGGCATAACGGCACGATACTAGAAACGGGACAAGGCCTAGCCTTATCCCCGGTCTAGTGAAGGCCCACGCCATTCACACATCAATAAATTCAATTTCAATTCACCAAACAATTCAAATTCCAATCAATTAGACTAACCAACTACACAACCAAACTATTTAACAAACAAGCCATCCATGGTCTGTGGATGACGGGTGTCAGGTGCTACTAAACACCGTTTGCATCCTAGTATATAAATATAACTAGAAAATTTAAATTGAAAGGTGAGAAGTTCTCACATATAGCTATCCTAGCTCCACGGCTCTTCATTTGCAGAAGTCTTCGTCGTTTCGCCTTTTTGTCACCTTCGTTGCTGCTTTCACTACATACGTAAAAATCACATTTTTACTTTGCTATTCAATATATAAAAATCGAATTTTTACTTCGATGTTCAATATATAAAAATCATATTTGCCTATCGAAGTTCAATATATAAAAATTCCATTTTTCTATCGAAGTTCAATATATAAAAATTCCATTTTTCTATCGAAGTTCAATATATAAAAATTCCATTTTTCTATCGAAGTTCAATATATAAAAATTCTATTTTTCTATCGAAGTTCAATATATAAAAATTCTATTTTTCTATCGAAGTTCAATATATAAAAATTCTATTTTTCTATCGAAGTTCAATATATAAAAATTCTATTTTTCTATCGAAGTTCAATATATAAAAATTCTATTTTTCTATCGAAGTTCAATATATAAAAATTCTATTTTTCTATCGAAGTTCAATATATAAAAATTCTATTTTTCTATCGAAGTTCAATATATAAAAATTCTATTTTTCTATCGAAGTTCAATATATAAAAATCACATTTTTCTATCGAAGTTCAATATATAAAAATTCTATTTTTCTATCGAGTTCAATATATAAAAATTCTATTTTTCTATCGAAGTTCAATATATAAAAATCACATTTTTCTATCGAAGTTCAATATATAAAAATTCTATTTTTCTATCGAAGTTCAATATATAAAAATTCCATTTTTAACTCGAAGTTCAATATATAAAAATCACATTTTTATTTCGATTTAAACAATACAAAAATTATATTTTTATTTTCAAAGCAAATTCATTTTTAAAAACCATAGTTTTATATTCAAAGCAAATTCATTTTTAAAAACCATAGTTTTATATTCAAAGCAAATTCATTTTTTTAAAAACCATAAAGTAAAATCAGTTTTTATTTTTCTACAAATATAAAGATCTGGTTTTTCCCAATACAAAAATCTGAACTTTTATAAATTAAAAATCTAAATTTTTATAACTTAAAAATCCTAACTTTACAGTTTTAAAAATAATATCTTTACTGATTTAACATCGCTATTCCCTACAATTAAATTTTGAATCAAATCAAAACAAGAAAGGGATAAATCGCTCACCGATCGAAATGGAGGAGGGCCCGGATCCATGGTGGCGCGGCTGCAGCGGAAGGAGAGGTGGCCGGAGGTTGAACTGGTGGTGGTCGCGGGTCCGGTCAGTGGGGTAGCGGGCGGGGCGGTTTTGGGTCAGGGGTTAGGGCGTGGTGGGGTTCGCTTCGGGGGGGGAGAGATGCTGTCGCGTCGCTTGAGAAGAGAGGGGGGGGTCGCGGCTACCGCAGGTGGAGGAAGGCGCGGTCGGTCAACCGGGAGGAGGGGCGGCGGGGTTCGACTTTGATTAGGGGATTTTTTTTTTCTTTCTTTCTTTTGAAATGATTTGTAACGGGGGGGGCCTGGTTAAGGAGAGAAAGGTATTTTTTTATATATTTTATTATTTAATTCCACAAAAAGCAACCTTTATTTTCGACCTCAAAACGAGGCCCACCGCCTGTCGTCCATAGCGTTTTACCCCTATTCTGAACACAATGGGATATGAATCGCAAGCTGATTTGATCGCTACAATCAGTTCTCGTTGAATTTACATTTAAATCACTATATTGCATTTTAAACGTACATTTCAAATTACCGGGGTCACATACTAACTAGAAAAATTCCAGAAAAATATTTTCTAGCTTCGTATTGACGATACGGTTCTAACAAAACTAGTTTCGTCGAATTCTGAGACCGTTTGAAAAATGGCCAATTTCCAGTCGATTAAAATCAACTGAAACTGGTCAAACGCGTTTTCCTTCGCCACGCTCACATTTTGATTCGAAAAATTATGAAATTTGAAACCTAGCAATTACTCGACATCACGGACCCAACAAAACTGGTTTCGTCGAAATCCGAGGTCGTTTGCAAAATGTCCATTTTTAAGGGCTTGAATTCCATAGCGACTATTCAGAATTTTCAACTGGACATATCTTTTGATTCCCGCTACGAACTTTTGATTTTTCGGATTCGTTGGAAAGATATTCACTATTAGATTCCATTATTTTTGGTTTCACTAAAATCCGGATTGTTTTGCACCCGGTACATTCATTTGAAGTTTGAAATCGAATTATCGAACTACCGCGCCATTTTCAATTCTCTTTATAATTATATATAATTATTTATATTCTAACGACGACGCGTATAAATATATACGTTCGAATTATATTCAAATAAAATTTCTCGTCGATATTATTTAAAATAATTCATTTTAAATATTCAAAATTCGCTAAAATTGCCAAAATAAAAATTTCAAACTGGCTCGCATTTTACGGGTTGTTACAATCTCCCCCACTTAAAACTTTTCGTCCCCGAAAAGGAACAAAGTCGAAAGTGGTTTGATTAATTAACTCCACGCTCGATCTGGCTTCCATTCTCCAACTCTTTAGTTTCTGAGAATTTTCAAAATTTCAAAATTTTGGCTAACACCCTAAATTTTTGAAAAATTTCGCCATAACCTCCCCTGCACCGGGAGCATCGGGGAATTTCAAATAGCTTCCCCGGTCCTTCAGATCTCAAAAAGAAAAAGAAAAAGCCAAGCGGCTAGCCAATAGGCTCATAAAATCATCATCACCCAAACAAAACAGGAAATTATGTAGTAAACATGTACCTATTTGTCGGGCAAACAAATTTTATTCTCTGCTCTAGCCTCCTTGCTATGACCTGCTCAATGATATATATGTATATGCAAGCAAATGCGACCAAATTTCAATATAATTCAATATTTGGTTCAACTAGGCTAAATGGTTCACAATTATCAACCAAATAAACAAACAACACAAACATCAATCAATTAGTGAATTAGAGTCTCAAATTCATAATTTTGATACATATACAAAAATCAGATTTTTGATGCCAATTCACTACAATGTGTTCTAGCTATATATAAGTTTTGGTTCTCACACCAGCCAATAGGAAATATATAGATATCACACGTTCGTCACTCGAATATAAATTCTGATGATGATATATCAATCATCAGAATCACCCTCGGGCGACTAGAGTATAATTCTATATCTATCCAGTATATTAAAACTTCAAATACACGTTTGCAAGGCGTATATGCAAAATCTTTATATACTGGACTGTCCTAATCAATATGAAATAAATAATCAAATACGAATAGTTGATTTAGATTTTCAAAACAAAATTTGTTTTCACTTTAAAAATATACTCTTCACACTCATTCTAGGATACTACTGATCCCATCTCTAACGAGCCATTCTCATTGGATATTACTGATCCAATATCTGATGAATTCTTTCGTATGGTTCTGATGTGCCTTGTTCTCTGAGCTTTGTAAACCAAAGCTCTGATACCACGTGTAAAGACCCGCAACTTCCCCGTAAAGGAAAGCGACGGATAGTTCGAGAACAAACCACAACAGAACGCATACAGAAGAACATTTCATTGTATATTACAACAATGCATCAGATTACAAGAATATACAGAGTAAAAATGAATATTACACAGAAATATTAGAGATTTAAATTACATTTAAATACATAGCAGCGGAAAATAATACAATACACAACTAGAAAGAGATATATGGATACAAAGCTTTCCGGATATCGTTCCAGCTGTAAACCAGGATCCTGTGAATATAAATCTGCAAAACCGAAACTACTAGCTGCCCGTGTCAAAATAAGGGCACCCAGAGTTTAGGTTAAAACAATAAACTCCAGGTCAGTCATGGGACTGGTGTGAGAACTAAAACAGTTAATCTTTATTTTAAATCATTAGGTAAATCAAGGGACCACGCCGTATAACACGGAACGGGTTTCCTCCCAAGAATACCAGTGCATAAAACAACAGCGCAATGCTAAATAAAGAAAAATGAAGCTATTATAAGACCCAGGTCCCATCACACAATGCAACGCAGTCGAGGATAGGGTTTTTACCTTATAACAGCCAAAGAATGCTTGATACGTTTAAAACAAATCATTTGATACTAATATAAGTGCATAGTGTATAAAACACTTCAAATCATAAGTATCAATCATAGGCGGCATGAATGCCCCATACCACTATGTCGCCATATATAGGTTATACAATCGAAATCGCAAAGTCGCGTATTTGGAAATTGGATTTCCATCTATGAACCGAGGCAAAAGATAGTCCTCAACCGATTCGAGACAATCTAGCCCATGTCTCAGGATCAGAGCTCGAGTGACCCTTGGAACGACATGGCCGGTCCACCGATGTGGATTAAAATGCCTGAACACTACGTTTCCCCGCCCTTTGGGGCGTAAATGAGCCAACTAAATGACTCCATCGGTTCGAGAACGACCGATCAATCCGAGGCGCCTCGCAACAGCAACAAACACATAAGTCAAACTCGTCAGGGCGTGTAAAACCACTGACGCCACTTTTTATCTAGAAGGAAACGCATGCCCTCCCTGAGGTCCGTCTCCCGTTTTTGGTTCATACCGGGTGTGAAACTCGCGAAGTAAACGTTACACAAAGCTACGCCACAAAGGCCGTGCTTTGATCATCAACCACAAGACTTTGCTTTTCAACAGAAGCCTCGATCAATTGCCACTTAGGCGTGCCACACAGGCAATTCACTCCATGCGTTTGATATCCATCAATATATAACCCCTGAGCCCGTACGTCTCAGAGAAGGGCGTTAAGCAAGAGAATAAATTCTCCGCCGCCAAACAGATATATATTTAATAGAGATCAATCACACAGACTAAAATCCAATGTCAGACACACAGTCCATTTACAAGTTCGTTCTGGGTCTGAACGAAACCGGAGGCACCTAGTACCCCGCATATCCATCGATCTCCAAGTACGTCTGGACGATCACTAACTGTTTCCATCTTCTTGGGTGTACAGCCCAATCAAGATCATCAGTTATCACCCAAACGACGTGAAGACCTCCGGTCTTCGACCATCGTCTTCATCTTCGACTTATCGTCGTATCAGTTATTCAGAATGGGATAAACCCGGTCTTTCCGAATAACTCGCGTATATATTATAAAAGTGTTACACAAACACAACATACGCCTCATTCCAATGCATTAGTCACTAACCGTAAATTAATCAAGAGAATAATTCCCCAAATATTAACCCCGAAGGCCGAAACCAACATCAGATCAATATCCAGAAAACCATTCTGCTTGGCTAACCGACAGTTAGTTTCTAAATTTCACATTCATAGGGAAAGGTTCCCATTAATTTTATCAAAGATAAATTCCTTGAATTTATTCTTCTTTTGAATTTCGATTCAACTAGTCGAGATTAACGAACCTTACCGAAGTAATCATTGGTTTTAATTTCCCAATCCCAACCTATTTATCCCATGAAGTAAAACTGGTAATACTTCATATCTAACACCACAGTGTTATCGGTAAATTCAATTACCATTTCACGTTCAAATCTAATTAAAGATTTAACTAACGCCTGGAGTAAAACTGGCGATACTCCATTTCGAATATTTCAATCTAATTAAAGATTCATTAAAACTCCACTTAGTTTTAATCTGTGACTGGGTTAAAGAGTCAGTGTCATTTAAAACACGGTTCACGATAAACCCAAAATCACATCACATTTCAATCAGTCCCTAATTGTAAATTAGCAAGTGAGCAATTCCCTAAGTATTAATCCCGAAGGCCGAAACCAACATCAGATCAATACCTCCGAAACTATTCAACTTAACTAATCTCCAGTTAGTTTTTGATTTTCTTAACTCCTTTAGGTCTAAGAACTGTATTATTGAAGATACCGTTCACGACGACCCAAAATCACATTTCATTAATGATCAGGTTAAAGAACGAGTGTTATTTAAAACACTGTCCACGATAAACCCAAAAATCAATATCAATTCGATTCCAATTAAATATTATTTAATTGGTACACTTCATTAAATCTAAATAAAAAGATTTAATCACTTCTCAACTGGGTTCAAGAACAGTGTTAGTGAAGACACCATTCACGACAAACCCAAATCACATTTGATATTCAATATAAGGCTCTGAATAGAAAATATATCGGCTTATATTCAATATCAAATTCTACGATTAACAAATGTCATATTGGAAATAACGATATAAATATATCTTTCAAATTTCCATAACAACATCTGTATAATCACGAATTCCAACATCGAAATATTCCGAAGACAATTTCGATTCAAATCCACTCCAATGCAATCATTGGAAATTTTGGTTATTTTCAAAACCCTTTTCGAATTCAATTTATTTATTTAAAAATAAATAGAATTATAATTCTAGTACAAAACTAGTTCATTTCAATAAAAATCTATTTTTATCTTTTCAAATATGGAGTTTTTCATCCCAAATCTTCACAAATCATTTCTTATGATTTTACACAAATTATTGCTATTTTTAATAATTTTATCAAGGCCCGTACAGTCGATTTCCATCAACGGTCATCGAACTGCACTTATAGCGACCTTTTTCAAATTTTATTTGGACGTATCTCCAAATCCAACCGTTAGATTTCTAATTTCTAATATTCGTTAGAAAGCTCTTTTCGATACGAACCCAACGGTTCCGGTTTTAGGAGAATCCGACGGTCGGATCTCCCGCAATGTCCGTTTGAAATAAATGGTCGAAATTCACGAACTGCCGCGGCGCGGCGCGTTCTATTCAGGCCATTATATTATATATATAATATATATAATATATATTTCGTCGATTTCTATTTAAAATGAATTATATAAATAGTTTTAAAATTCGTTTCAAAATCTATTTCAACTTCCATTTCAATTCAAAGCAAAATTGAATTCTTCTTTATAAATTCGTTTCAAAAGTCATTTCTATTCAATACAAATTTCAATTCAATTTGAATTCATTTCAATTTGTTTTCAATTCAATTCGAATTCGTTTTCAATTCAATTCATTTCGAAATCGTTTTCAATTCAATTCATTTCGAAATCGTTTTCAATTCAATTCATTTCGAAATCGTTTTCAATTCAATTCATTTCGAAATCGTTTTCAATTCAATTCATTTCGAAATATTCGATTTCGAAATCACTCTTCAATATTCATTTTAAAATGAATAAAATCGATATAAATATCGTTCACGTCAAAATGGCGTCAATCTAATCAACATGGCTTCATAAATTTCTATTTTCAAATATTTTATTTCAAATATTTCTTTTTCAAAATAGTTGTCAATACTAAAATATTTCGTTCAACACATGACCAATCTCAACGGATGAGTACTGTCAACACATGAACTTTTATTTTATAATATTCTTTATTTTCTAAATTGGAATGAGGCCCAATCAATTACCATATAAAGTTAATTATATGGATTTTCACACAACACCTGTATATCATAGCATTGAAAATAATCAACCATCAACCAAAGTGCGCTACACTGTATAAGCATCAAATATAGATATTCAACGCTTATAACAGCCTGTCAATTAATCGATCGACATATTTAATCAATCAGGATGAGTGAACTTCAAATTTCATCCTAACACCCGTGTGGGGTTTCAAACAATCAAACACCTATTTTATTTGTGCTGTTGGGCGATGTGTAAAATTTATCGTCCCAATCAATGTCATTCAAATAGGTGTACATAAACAAACCGTCTGGTTTGTAAATGAATATTCTATTTTATTCACTTCACGTTAAAAATTATATTTTTAACGATAAAACATTTTATTTCAACCTATGAATTTCTATTTAATTCATTTATTCAATAAAATGATATTTTTATTTTTCTAACATATTTTAGAAAATTTCGGCGGCATAACGGCACGATACTAGAAACGGGACAAGGCCTAGCCTTATCCCCGGTCTAGTGAAGGCCCACGCCATTCACACATCAATCAATTCAATTTCAATTCACCAAACAATTCAAATTCCAATCAATTAGACTAACCAACTACACAACCAAACTATTTAACAAACAAGCCATCCATGGTCTGTGGATGACGGGTGTCAGGTGCTACTAAACACCGTCTGCATCCTAGTATATAAATATAACTAGAAAATTTAAATTGAAAGGTGAGAAGTTCTCACATATAGCTATTCTAGCTCCACGGCTCTTCATTTGCAGAAGTCTTCGTCGTTTCGCCTTTTTGTCACCTTCGTTGCTGCTTTCACTACATACGTAAAAATCACATTTTTACTTTGCTATTCAATATATAAAAATCGAATTTTTACTTCGATGTTCAATATATAAAAATCATATTTGCCTATCGAAGTTCAATATATAAAAATTCCATTTTTCTATCGAAGTTCAATATATAAAAATTCCATTTTTCTATCGAAGTTTAATATATAAAAATTCTATTTTTCTATCGAAGTTCAATATATAAAAATTCTATTTTTCTATCGAAGTTCAATATATAAAAATTCTATTTTTCTATCGAAGTTCAATATATAAAAATTCTATTTTTCTATCGAAGTTCAATATATAAAAATTCTATTTTTCTATCGAAGTTCAATATATAAAAATTCTATTTTTCTATCGAAGTTCAATATATAAAAATTCTATTTTTCTATCGAAGTTCAATATATAAAAATTCTATTTTTCTATCGAAGTTCAATATATAAAAATTCTATTTTTCTATCGAAGTTCAATATATAAAAATTCTATTTTTCTATCGAAGTTCAATATATAAAAATTCTATTTTTCTATCGAAGTTCAATATATAAAAATCACATTTTTCTATCGAAGTTCAATATATAAAAATTCTATTTTTCTATCGAAGTTCAATATATAAAAATTCTATTTTTCTATCGAAGTTCAATATATAAAAATCACATTTTTCTATCGAAGTTCAATATATAAAAATTCTATTTTTCTATCGAAGTTCAATATATAAAAATTCCATTTTTAACTCGAAGTTCAATATATAAAAATCACATTTTTATTTCGATTTAAACAATACAAAAATTATATTTTTATTTTCAAAGCAAATTCATTTTTAAAAACCATAGTTTTATATTCAAAGCAAATTCATTTTTAAAAACCATAGTTTTATATTCAAAGCAAATTCATTTTTTTAAAAACCATAAAGTAAAATCAATTTTTATTTTTCTACAAATATAAAGATCTGGTTTTTCCCAATACAAAAATCTGAACTTTTATAAATTAAAAATCTAAATTTTTATAACTTAAAAATCCTAACTTTACAGTTTTAAAAATAATATCTTTACTGATTTAACATCGCTATTCCCTACAATTAAATTTTGAATCAAATCAAAACAAGAAAGGGATAAATCGCTCACCGATCGAAATGGAGGAGGGCCCGGATCCATGGTGGCGCGGCTGCAGCGGAAGGAGAGGTGGCCGGAGGTTGAACTGGTGGTGGTCGCGGGTCCGGTCAGTGGGGTAGCGGGCGGGGCGGTTTTGGGTCAGGGGTTAGGGCGTGGTGGGGTTCGCTTCGGGGGGGGGGAGAGATGCTGTCGCGTCGCTTGAGAAGAGAGGGGGGGTCGCGGCTACCGCAGGTGGAGGAAGGCGCGGTCGGTCAACCGGGAGGAGGGGCGGCGGGGTTCGACTTTGATTAGGGGATTTTTTTTTCTTTCTTTCTTTTGAAATGATTTGTAACGGGGGGGGCCTGGTTAAGGAGAGAAAGGTATTTTTTATTTTATTATTTAATTCCACAAAAAGCAACCTTTATTTTCGACCTCAAAACGAGGCCCACCGCCTGTCGTCCATAGCGTTTTACCCCTATTCTGAACACAATGGGATATGAATCGCAAGCTGATTTGATCGCTACAATCAGTTCTCGTTGAATTTACATTTAAATCACTATATTGCATTTTAAACGTACATTTCAAATTACCGGGGTCACATACTAACTAGAAAAATTCCAGAAAAATATTTTCTAGCTTCGTATTGACGATACGGTTCTAACAAAACTAGTTTCGTCGAATTCTGAGACCGTTTGAAAAATGGCCAATTTCCAGTCGATTAAAATCAACTGAAACTGGTCAAACGCGTTTTCCTTCGCCACGCTCACATTTTGATTCGAAAAATTATGAAATTTGAAACCTAGCAATTACTCGACATCACGGACCCAACAAAACTGGTTTCGTCGAAATCCGAGGTCGTTTGCAAAATGTCCATTTTTAAGGGCTTGAATTCCATAGCGACTATTCAGAATTTTCAACTGGACATATCTTTTGATTCCCGCTACGAACTTTTGATTTTTCGGATTCGTTGGAAAGATATTCACTATTAGATTCCATTATTTTTGGTTTCACTAAAATCCGGATTGTTTTGCACCCGGTACATTCATTTGAAGTTTGAAATCGAATTATCGAACTACCGCGCCATTTTCAATTCTCTTTATAATTATATATAATTATTTATATTCTAACGACGACGCGTATAAATATATACGTTCGAATTATATTCAAATAAAATTTCTCGTCGATATTATTTAAAATAATTCATTTTAAATATTCAAAATTCGCTAAAATTGCCAAAATAAAAATTTCAAACTGGCTCGCATTTTACGGGTTGTTACAGATTCCTATGCTTCAATCTAGCCTATTTCATATATAAAATTCTTTACTGACTTAGCATGAGGTGTACGGTTTGATTTGATAACCTAATATCCTATGGTTTATAAACATCCTAACATATCTATAAATAGGCTAGCAGCCTCACCATTTTCTTTGCATACAAACATTCTTCGTCTTCTTCCTCCACTAAGCAATTCCTGAATAAAATTAAGTAAATGTCAAGGTACTGCCCGGACTTAGATTGAAGGGGGTAGTTCTTGATTTTCTTTGACAACAACAATTTTAAAGAGACTTTTTATGGCTCTAATCACCTTGAATTCTTTAACTATCATAAATTGTTATTCCGAACACATGGAAAATGAGAATCGATACGCGTTTAAATTGCGCATGATCACAAAATAAATCCAATTGACTTGAAATTTGAAATCTTACAATAATTAATCACTACGGATTTCGTAAAATTAATTTTGCTGACATTTGAAAATCAGTTATTCTTGAATTCCAATTTAAATCGATAAAACAATTAAATAAAAATCATTTCCACCACCCAGCTACCCCATACACACAACTGTAAACATGAAGCCTATCCACCATTTTTGCAGCGTCCTCTTCCAGTCTTATTCCCCTATAAATAGTTCAATCTCGCTTATGCCAGAATTTGATGGCCAGTGATTTCAAACACCTCATGTACAGAACTTCCCCACTGTCGCACCTACTTCTGCTCGTTCTCCTACTCCAGTCGAGAACTTCCAACATGACTTTGCATGAACATTAACATCCAAAGCTCCTTCCTATCACAAGACATGAAACCCGATACCCCCTTTTTCCATCGCAACTGAACCCATACTCAGCTATAAGATGTGATATCTTCTACTTTGAAAATCCCCTAGCTACTTACGCAAGATGGTACACAATTCATTAAAACCGAACTGAAGTTGATTTCACAACTCAATGATTGATTGCCAATTGAACTTCGACCTCCCATTTTAGAACGCGACATTGAACCCTAGCACGTTATCGAACTATCGAATAAGCAGCTTTGATTCGCGCCCTATTATTGCCCTTCCAAACTGAAGTTCGATCTGATTTTGTTTCATTTTTTTATATACTAGTTCGATTATGTGTGAGGAAGAGAAGAGGAAAGAACGATTTTTATACAAAAGGAAATAATAGTCATTTTCTTTAGGTATAGAATAGGGAGAGTAAATTTCAAATTAGGTCTTCACTTTTCAGGGTTTAGGCACACGAATATTCAACTCTAGGTATGGGTGTGGTATGTTTTAGGGTGGCGTATTTAATTAGATGTGATTAAGGTAGATTTAGTTTGATTATATTATATTATAATATTCTTATCAAACTTACGCTCGAAGTTTCATGCTTAAACGACCACATACAAGCTCTGATCGTGATATAAAATTGACATCTTACCATAACTTTGTATTTCGGACACGATGGAATTGGTTTTGTCAAATTCAAAGATCTTTTGTAAAATTGACTATCCTCAAGTTCCATATCCAATCATTATAATATAAGTTAAATTAAAAAAAAATCAATTCCTTAATAATAAATTATTATTATTGTTTTATATTCTAATAGAATTTATATTAATCATCCGAATCGTTTTGGTTCTGTTCTAACTTTGAATTCAATTAATTGTCTTTGTCGTTTTACGATAATTCGTATATTCGAAATTAAATTTTATTTCATTTATTTAATTGATAAACTCGATATAAAATCCATTTATTTCATCAACTCAACATTTAAAACAAATTTAAATGTTCAAAATATATTGACCAAAAATCCGGGTCGTTCCATTCTTCTCCCTTAAAAGAATTTCGTCCCCGAAATTACTAAGATAGGAAAAATGCTACAAACCCATTAACTTTCTAAAGTTCTCACTTAGTTATAACTCGACATTTCATATTTCTGCACTTTTGTTCCACTTAGAACTTATAATTTCATGTCAATAATAGTCTTCCCATCTAAAATCCTTCAAATTGCACTCTATTTGAAAATCATCTCTTTTAGCTTACCAAACTTATAAAAATTTTGAATTTTTTCTAACTCCCTAAATTTTGGAAAAAATTGGTAGAGTCTCCCCTATATGGAGGATCTTTTGTAATATACCAAAAGAGTTAAAAAAGACAAACATTGACCCACACAGTCGGAAACAGTTCATATATCCTAATTTGATATTTTTGCATAGGCGTAACATATGTAAGCGTTCATTTAGTACATTCGCTTAGCGTTTATGCAATCCACGCATACAAAACTAAGCCAGGCAGCTCCATGTACTTGTACTCACTCAATTAAAACTCATAAGTCTCATAATATTAAGTTTCAATAACTTCCATTTATTAAGCATATGGATTCGTTTATAAACAAGTCATACCATGTATATATAGCATGTATATGCTAATACAAGTCCCGCTGTTTAGTCTATATGTCATTTCATTTAGATTATATACTAGATATAATCATATTCAGTTAATTTGAATGACTTATAATCAATATATTCGCATTCAACTCATATTCCATTGATATGCATTCAAATTCATTCAAATTTATTTTAATCAATTTATTTACTACGTTTATGACAAACAATAAATTTTCTATGCATATTTGGTATTATTCGATTAATAAGATAAGCACCTATATCTCTGGCTAATTTTAAATATTCCAAATCAATTTATCCAATTTAATCCATTTAACTTGCTTAAGTTAAATTTTAAATTCTATAATTAATATTCCAAGTTTTAATTTCAAATCCTTTAGAAATCACATATATATATATATATATATATATATACATATACACATATATTTAAAACCATCTAAAATTCAGAACATTTGAATTTTCCAACCAACTTGACTTTAGAAATAAATTTCCATTGGAAATTTTACTACGATAGCAATCCATCACTTGGAAACTCAAAAATGAACACTGATGATGCTGCAGTCATCATCAGAATTATTTTTCGGGACTGAAGTGAATTCTGTCCTTTATCACTATAAAAATCCACCTAAAATGATTTTTATTCAAAAATCTTTTCACAACAAAGCCATATTATTTTAATATACTTCCAAAAATACTTTTCCAACCTCCCGAGATTTAAATTCCAAATTTTGATTTAAATCCAATTCCAATTCATTTCATTTTTATATATTATTCATATATAAGTTATATTTGGTTATACATAACCATTCCAATTTTATAATCTCATTTGATTATAACAATAACAACCAACTCATCCATATATTATAGTAATTTTAGAAAATTATTCCTTTTATATCAGAATATAGTTTTGGGTAAAATTATTTCATTTACCCACTTTAAAACAATATCATGTTGAATTCCTTTGTTCAAGTGTTTAGATACTCTTGTTAATATCATAGCTTCCCACGATTCGACCAGAATTCATAAGCCACTCAACAGGCAAGTGGCCAACACAATATAAAACAATTATTATATCCACTAACAAATACGCTCTCTCAAATATGGACACTCAACTCATTCTAGGGCACTGCTGAGCCTATCTCTAATGAGTAAACCCAAGGGATGACCTAGGAATTAAGACTAGGGTAGACTAACTTTAAATCTATTTTTTTTAATTGTAATGCAACTCTGCTTACTTATACAAGTCTTTAATCAAAAGAAAAAAATTCGAAACAATAATAAGTAGATTCGTATTTCATTTTCAATACATAACATTTAACTTAAGAGGTAACTAGGGAGAAGGACAAACTTTGCAAAAAAATTAGGCTGAAGGACACCAAATTTTATTTTTAGTCTGAAGGACAAACTTCGAACCAAAATTAAGCTGAAGGAAAATGCTAAATGTAATTAGCATTATATTCAGTTTTTTACACTACACGAAAATGCTAGTTTTAACTAGCATTATTCAGTTTTACACTGCAGAAAATGCTGATTATATTTAGCATTGTCCTTTAGCCTATTTTTTTTCAAAGTTTGTCCTTCAGCCTAAAAGTAAAACTTGACATCCTTCAGACTAATTTTTTCTAAAGTTTGTCCTTACGCCTATTTTCCACTTAATTGTGCAGGACGGGTTTTCGCCCAGTCAAATTCCTTAACTACAAAACCCAAATCAACCTTCCATGCAAAATCACATTTAAAATAAAGGAACATGCAATAAGCAATAAATTCATCCCGGTAGCATTGTTTATCGACGATTTTAAAGAAATTAACTAATGTTATGAAACACCCCACCTCCGTTAAGGTCACTCACAAATGGAATGCCTTAACTTCGGTGGATCATTTTTAGTACAAGATGCAGAAAAATTACAAGACAGACAAATAAAGCAACGAAAAATAAATAACCTTTATTGATTAAAACAGCTTGTACAAAGATTGTTTTACAACACCAATACTTATTACAAGAAAGCATCTGTCTTGTTTAATATATAAGAAGCACAAACTGACAATGATATTCCCCAATTAAGCATGAGCCAGCCATAGTAGTAGAAAATGGAGTTCAAAGCAATGCGTCAAAGAATCTACAAGATCGGAAAGAGTAACGGCCCCAAAATGAGCTGAGCTTTTCCCTCCCTGACTACCTGCGGGGAAACCGAAGAAAAGAGGCGAAATCAAACTAGGTCAGACATAAAGTCTGGTAAGCCCAGTGATTCTTAGTATTTAAACGAGGAAAAGGGTCATGACATGAATAAACTAAATATAAGACTAAACCATAGTAACAAGATAACATGGGGGTAAGAATGGGATATGGCAAGATAAACTGAGTGTACAGATAAACTGAATGCAATTCTACTGCTTCTCTACTTCCCAACTACCCTATTATACTAATTTCTATATCTCTGCACTACCTACTAGTGTCCAAACTAGTAATCTATGATCATATGATAACGTGATCCCAATCTCCGTATTTGCGGTTTCCTTCAGGTGTACATCTATTACGGGGATTCCATTTATTACCTAGATCTAATCTAGGGTTTACTATCGAGCGCTTCCTAGATTCAACTAGGGTTTACGCTACCCAGGGCCACTGGGGTTTATGCTACCTATTGAACGCTTCTCGGATTCAGGGTTTACACGACCTAGGTCCAACTATGGATTATGTTACCTACATTGTATAAATTTTCCACGTGTCTATGTCAGTCGGCCCTCTCTTGCGTGTATATACTCTGTGCTGACCCCACCATAAGGTGCATTAAGCCTTATGATAGCGACCCGACACGATTCAAGATGCACAGTGTTTAACTACAGGTACCCAGTGCCTGCTTTTTCCACTCCGGAGTACGTGCACGCCCGGAAACCGTCGGAACTTACACTGACGTACACCTTGCTGCTATTTTGACCGCTTATAATCAGCCCAGTAATTGCGCCCCAACCAGCCTAGTTTCAGGGTACCATGATACATCTATGTGGGTTACTGCTGAAATGGGTCCCCGTTACTAGGGTTTCCTGCTGGTTAAGTTTGTGGGCCGATATATACAAATACTACCCACCTATACGAGATGTACTTAACCCTCCCACCGATTCTAGCATGTTATCTTAACGGTTAAGTTTGTGGGCCTAAATGTACTAATATAACCCACCTACACGGGATGTAGTTAACCCTCCCATCGATCCAAGCATGTTTATATAATGGTTAAGTTTTGCGGGCCTATATTTACTAATATTACCCACCAACTCGACGTGTACTTAACCTTCCCACAAATTCAAGCATGTTTATTTAATGGTTAAGTTTTGTGGGCCTATATTTACTAATATTACCCACCTACCCGACGTGTGCTTAACCTCCTACTCTTCAAGTCGTGTTTGATAGGTGGTTCTTATTAACTTAACATGTCTTGCTTATCATGTTGGATTGGTTAAGTGTGATTTATTAACTTAACCCTGTTCATTCATCAGGTTATATTGGTTAATTATTTCCCATTTAACTTAACACTATTCGTTCATTAAGTTATATTGGTCAAGTGTTATTAATCAATTCAAGTTAACTTAACCCACCCACTCATCACGTCATGTTGGTTAAGTGTTTCCTTCTAGTGTTAACTTGACCCTATCTCAAACCATGTTCTATTGGTTAAGTGTTGCCCGCTCGTGTTATATTAACCCTTCACCTACATCGTGTTATATAATTGGTTAAGTGTTTCCCTCTTGTATTACTTAACCCCACCACACGTCATTATATATTGGTTAAGTGTTACTTTAGTTAACTTAACCCTATCATTTGCTTAATTAACATGTTACAACGGTTAAGTGTTCTAAATTTACTTAACCTCACCCACTTGTCTAGTTAACATGTTATTGCAGTTAAGTGTTTCCTTAATTTACTTAACCTCAACATTTCTAGCTTGATTTATTCATGAGCCTTAATTAATTAATTAAAGCAAAAACCACTCACATTAGACAGATATTGTTGTTGTTACTAGATGTGCCGGTCGGTTCCGGGTAGGTTTACACCACAACTCAGTCTATCCTCGGGTCTTTCTGGGCTTGATGCACTAACCACCCACATTAGACAGGTATTGTTGTTGTCACTGGATGTGTCGGTCGGTTCCAGGCAGTTTTACACCACAATTCAGTCTAACCTCAGGTTAGGCATATTCATCTTTTACTAAATTTGCATATTTACTATTTATGTTAATTTTCCGTAAATCAATTTAGCCTATATCTTATTAAACTGTCATGCAAATTAACATACTTATATTTTATGCACAAAACTTGATTTACCCATCAATTAACCCTACTTCAATTTATACAAATTTAGATTTAATATTCCCCTTTTACAATTCATGCCCAATCTAGATTAATATTCCAATTTACGGTTCATGTCAAAACTAGATTTAATATTCTAGTTTACCGTTTGTCCAAAACTTGGTTTACACGCCAATTACACACTTTGCACCCAATTAATTTTATCAATTTATGCCCAAATCTAATATGCATGTAAATCATTCACTATTATAGAAAATTTAGATTATGCCAACATATTTTATTTATGCCAAATTAACTTAGTTAAGCTACGCCCAAATTCCCGTGTCGTAATCGTACGTATAACATGATTTCAGAAGTTTCTAAGTACTCATGAAATGATACTAATAGCATCAAAGCAAGGAATAGGGGATAAGCACGAGAATTGACATAAAAGAATAGCCATGCAAGAATGAACCAAATACAAAAACAATGGTTCCAATGGGTTTGATGTACATAACAATGAATATGAATAAACTAGACAAGTTACACCCCAAGAAATGAGATCAACATAATTAAGGGAATAGACATAGGTGATTTGGTCCAGCATAATGCCAGTTCGAAGTACTACCTAATAGGTTAATGGGAATAGGCATAAGTCACCGACTACAATAGTTATAAGCAATTAACCACAATAGTCATGGGCGACTAATCACAATAGTTTCTTAATCAATGTCATAGGCAATAGTCTCATAGTCATGAATCATATGCAATAGTCTCAAAATTATGAATCATAGTCATAGTCATAGGCAACAGTCTTGTAGTCATAGTCATATGTAATAGTCTCTTTGTCATGAATCATGGTAACAGGCGATAGTTTCATGGGAAACAGTTTCATAGTCATAGTCTTAGGCAAAAGTCCCATAATCATAGTCATTGGCAATTAGCCACAATAAGTTCTAGGCCACAATCGAGAATCAGATCCAAAGGCATAAATAACGTTAGATTTGAAATAAGCACGAATCAAAGATAATTAACTTGCAAATTGGTATAGTTCTTTATTTTGATTCATTACATTCACAATTCCAATTACTTGTTCAAATCTAAGGAATAACCGCACTTACAATAATCGGTTTAGAAAAGGCGATTTGCTATGATTCGAGTGACGTTGCTTGAAGCGGTATGCCTATGGTCCAACTTGAAGCTTCAACTTGATTTGAATCTCCAATTTGAAGAAGAACTATAACTTGTTTTAGTGGAGAATACGATTTATTTTAAAGGTAGAGGCTAGAATAGAGAGAAACAACATGTAGACACCTAAAAGAATTTGTTTTGAGAAAGTGAAATTTGGGGGCGTTTATATAGCGTAGAACCCATGAATTTGGTCCAGAAATAAGCCCGAATACATAAAAATGAATTCTGCCTCGGATCTGGAAAAATAATGAAGGTCAACCCCCAGTTCGACCTCCAGGTCGACTTGTAGGGGGAGGTCGACACTAGGATTGACCCCCTGGTCGACCCGTGTCCTAGGCGGGAATTTTCCCGCCCAGCCCGCTTCTGACTTCTGTTTTGAATTTGAATCTGTTTTTGAGCTGTTTGAATTTATTTGTATTTGAGCTGAAACTTCCGAAGGCCATAACTTCTTCATACGAAGTCCGATTCACGCAAACTAGGACTCTATCTCAAGCAGAATTCCGAGACGAACGCAATGGCATAACCCTTTTCCCTTAATTCTTCCCTTAAAAATTAAGTATACTTTGATTTTTTACATGAACGTTTATAGAAAATACGGGGTGTTACATTCTCCCCTCCTTAAAGGATTTCGTCCCCGAAATCTCCAGTTTAAGAAGAATGTATCCTAACATCCAACATCCATCTACTCAGCCATTCAATCACATGCATCCATTGTCCCTAAAAGGATTTCTAATGCTTTCACGATTCTATGCATAGTTGCATACATGTCCTTATCTAATGTAAAATTAGGCGGTCTACTAATTCAGTTGGCCGCCTTAATGCGAATTATGTTAGTGCCATGAGTCCATCATGTATGTAATTATCCCTAATCATGCAAGTACTATATGCGTGCATATTCATTCATCCATATGCAACATCTATATGATAACACATCAAGTTTTAATCCATATACAAATACATATATGCATATGCAAACATGAATGTGACTGAGTCGATCTAGTGCCTAATGTGTGTATATGCATGCACGAGCAACCACTAGCAACCACTGGCAACCACTTGCAACCATCAATCATAACATGTTTCAATTACATGTTTACATCCAAATGGGTTCCTAACTAAGGGTCGAAGCTACGACATAGGGGATATATTTGAAAGATAAACATTACAGAGAATGTGGAATCAAGGATAAACCCTCAAAAAGGGTATGATGCGCGTATCTGGTCTTTAGTCTTTTAAGTCGCATTTTCTTGAGCTTCACTCCACTATACCTTAACTAATTTAACTTCACGATCGCGAAGCTTCTTGGCCTCCATTTCCAAAACCCACTAGTAAATATAGGACCTCGCTCACTTACTATGCTAGAGGGTATCCAATGTAGTCGAACTATCCTCTCGAGAAAAACATATGGTAATCATGATACCAAGTGTATATACCTAAGATAATTAGAGGTCTCTCCTCTACTTAGCTTATCCATCATGCTGCAAATCTGAGGGTCTAAAGATAATGGTTACTATGTGCTTATTACCTTTCTTAAGGTCAGTCTAACTTAGGGCGTCTGCCACAACCATTTATTTCTCATGCAAACCATCCTAGTCGAACTCGACATCCCTCAAGTACAACCCCCAAAGGCCTAAACCAATATCAGACAAACACCCAAGGGATACCTCCTCCGAATTTGGACGATCTATGTGAGATGATACTAACAAAACAACCAAACAATTGAGCACTTTACCGACTCTGGCTATTCTCGCCAATCTTGCTCCAGAATTATCGTTGATCGCATAACTGGCTTTGTAGTGTCATCTAGATACATTCGGAAGTCTGTCTCGAATTTTAGGGGGAAAACACCTACCATAATGAAAACATCTTGCGTACTTATGGACTACCCCAATGGATCGAAAATCGTCGATAGATAAGTAAAGTGATTCTAGGTAGCTAAGACAAACTGATCCCTTAGGATCGTACGAAATCTCAAGGGTATTCTCAAGGCAAGTCGAAAGTTTAACTACCCTTGTTTCATAATTACTAACTAACCAATCAATGCCTAGAATCAACCTATAGCCCAAAATCATAAGCATGATATAGCTATTCTCAAATCCTTACAAGTCAAAGATAAATGGGCCGAACCAGCAATTGGATTTCAGACTATAATGGGATCCTCTACTACATAATATCTAGGGTGCAGGGACTCAACTATGGAAGCAAATATATACGGATGTGAAGTGCTAAAATGGAAGGAGTACTAACAGGATAATCAAAAAGGAAAAACTCTTTCAACCAAAGCTTACTGCCTCTCTCTCAGGTATGCTGGCGGTGAGAGCATGCACTTGCCTTCCGGAAAATCCTGCCCCTTGTTCTTTTCCCTTGCCCTTAATTATACGACCCGTTATACCAAAATAAAGATACTTCCTCTTGTTTTAGTTTTTCTATTCTTTCCTCCGCTCCTTTATGAACCAAGTCCATATCCATGGGTTCTTCATCCTTGTGTTGTGCTCCTTAGCCAAACCCCCTCATTCTCAACTTTGCCATCCTTGTGTAACTTGTTGACATGTCTGTCAAAAGCTGCCTCCATCGCATGGAGAATCCTACAAAGCTCGAAAGAAAATTAGCCGCAGGCGATACTACTGTGGCTATAGATGGAAGTTGGGCACTTATTTGCCCTTTGACAAGTGTCGTAGTCTTGTCGAGCCTACGGAACCATGCCGCGATGAGGTCACCTCCCAGAAAGTCAGGAGCCCCGGAGACTCAAGAAAGAAGGGAACAAGGATTCAAATAGAGGATCAAAAGATAATGCATATTGCTTTGGGGAATATGCCTTTAAAACAAAACTTTTCTTTTGAAAATGCTTCTTTTAAAACTGTTTTTGAAAATAATTTTTCAAATCTTTTAACTGATCCGGTAACCTTCCGCTCTGATACCAAGTGAAATACCCCACCTCCGTTAAGCTCACTCACAAAGGGAATGCCTCAACTTCAGTGGAGCATTTTTAGTACAAGATGCAGAAAAATTACAAGATAGACAAATAAAGCAAAGAAAAATAAATAACCTTTATTGATTAAAACAACTTGTACAAAGATCGTTTTACAACACCAATACTTATTACAAGAAACCATATGTCTTGTTAAATATATAAGAAGCACAAACTGACAATGATATTCCCCAATAAAGCATGAGCCAGCCATAGTAGTAGAAAATGGAGTTCAAAGCAATGCGCCAAAGAATCTACAAGCTCGGAAAGAGCAACAACCCCAGAATGAGCTGAGCTTTTCCCTCCCTGACTACCTGGGGGGAAGGAAGAAAAGAGGTGAAAGAAAACTAGGTTAGACATAAAGTCTGGTAAGTCCAGTGATTCTTAGTATTTAAACGAGGAAAAGGGTCATGACATGTATAAACTAAATATAAGACTAAACCATAGTAACAAGATAACATGGGGGCAAGCATGGGATATGGCAAGATAAACTGAATGCGCTTCTACTCCTTCTCTGATTCGCAACTACCCTATTATACTGATTTCTATATCTCTGCACTACCTACTAGTGTCCAAACTAGCAATCTATGATCACATGATAACATGATCCCAATCTCCGTATTTGCGGTTTCGTTTAGGTGTACATCTATTATGGGATTCCATTTATTACCTAGATGTAATCTAGGGTTTACTATCAAGCGCTTCCTAGATTCAACCAGGGTTTATGCTACCCAGGGCCATTGGGGTTTATGCTACCTTTGATCGCTTCTCGGATTCAGGGTTTACGCGACCTAGGTCCAACTAGGGATTATGCTACCTACTTTGTATAAATTTTCCATGTGTCTGTGTCAGTCGGCCCTCTCTTGCATGTAGATACTCTATGCTGGCCCTACCATAAGGTGTATCAAGCCTTATGATAGCGACCCGACACGATTCAAGATGCACAGTGCATAACTACTAGTACCCAGTGCCTGCTTTTTCCACTCCGGAGTACGTGCACTCACGTAAACCGTCGAAACCTACATTGACGTACCCCCTGCCGCTATTTTGACCGCTTATAATCAGCCCAGTAATCGTGCCCCGCCATGCCTAATTTCAGGGTACCATGATTCATCTATGTGGTTTACTATTGAAATGGGTCCCCATTACTGGGGTTTCCTGCTGGTTAAGTTTGTGGGCCTATATATACAAATACTACCCACCTACACAAGATGTACTTAACCCTCCCACCGATTCTAACATATTTTCTTAACGGTTAAGTTTGTGGGCCTATATGTACTAATATTACCCACCTACACGGGATGTACTTAACCCTCCCATCGATCCAAGCATGTTTATATAATGGTTAAGTTTTGCGGGCCTATATTTACTAAAATTACGCACCAACTCGACGTGTACTTAACCTTCCCACAGATTCAAGCATGTTTATTTAATGGTTAAGTTTTGTGAACCTATATTTACTACTATTACCCACCTACCCGACATGTGCTTAACCTCCTACTCATCAAATCGTGTTGGTTAAGTAGTTCTTATTAACTTAACCTATCTTGCTTATCATGTTGGATTAGTTAAGTGTGATTTATTAACATAACCCTGTTCATTCATCAGGTTATATTGGTTAAGTATTTCCAATTTAACTTGGCCCCATTCATTCATTAAGTTATATTGGTCAAGTGTCATTAATCAATTCAAGTTAACTTAACCCACCCACTCGTCACGTCATGTTGGTTAAGTGTTTCCTTCTGGTGTTAACTTGATCCTACCTCAAACCATGTTCTATTGGTTAAGTGCTGCCCTCTCATGTTAACTTAACCCTTCACCTATATCGTGTTATATAATTGGTTAAGTGTTTCCCTCTTGTATTACTTAACCCCACGACACGTCATTATATATTGGTTAACTGTTACTTTAGTTAACTTAAACCTATCATTTGCTTAATTAACATGTTACAACGGCCAAGTGTTTTGAATTTACTTAACCTCACCCACTTGTCTAGTTAACATGTTATTGCGGTTAAGTGTTTCCTTAATTTACTTAACCTCAACATTTCCAGATTGATTTATTCATGAGACTTAATTAATTAATTAATTAAAGCACCAACCACTCACATCAGACAGATATTGTTGTGGTTACTAGATGTGCCGGTCGGCTCTGGGCAGGTTTACACCACAATTCAGTCTAGCCTCGGGTCTTTCTGTGATTGATGCACTAACCACCCACACTAGACAGTTATTGTTGTGGTCACTGGATGTGCCGGTCGATTCCGGGAAGTTTTACAACACAGCTCAGTCTAACCTCGGGTTAGGCATATTCGCCTTTTACTAAATTTACATATTTACTATTTATGTTAATTTTTCGTAAATCAATTTAGCCTAGATCATATTCAACTGTCATGCAAATTAGCATACTTATATTCTATGCCCAAAACTTGATTTACCAATCAATTAACCCAACCTACAGTTTATACCAATTTAGATTTAATATTCCCATTTTACAATTCATGCCCAAGCTAGATTAATATTCCAATTTACGGTTCATGTCAAAACTAGATTTAATATTCTAGTTTACCGTTTATGTCCAAAACTTGGTTTACACGCCAATTACACACCTTGCGGCCAATTAAATTTATCAATTTTTGCCCAAGTCTAATATGTATGTAAATCATTCACTATTATAGCAAATTTAGATTATGCCAACATATTTTTTTATGCCAAATTAACTTAATTAAGCTACGCCCAAATTCCCGCGCCGTAATCGTATGTATAACATGATTTCACAAGTTTCTAAGTAATTATGAAATGATACAAATAGTATCGAAGCAAGGAATAGGGGATAAGCATGAGAATTGACATAAAAGAATAGCCATGCAAGAATGAACCAAATACAAAAATAATGGTTCCAATGGGTTTGATGTACATAACAGTGAATAGGAATAAACTAGACAAGTTACACCCCCAAGAAATGAGATCAACATAATCAAGGGAATATGCATAGGTGATTTGGTCCAACATAATGCCAGTTCGAAGTACAACCTAATAGGTTAATGGGAATAGGCATAAGTCACTGACTACAATAGTTATAGGCAATTAACCACAATAGTCATGGGCGACTAATCACAATAGTTTCTTAATCAATGTCATAGGCAATAGTTTCATAGTCATGAATCATATGCAATAGTCTCAAGATTATGAATCATAGTCATAGTCATACGCAACAATCTTATAGTCATAGTCATATGTAATAGTCTCTTTGTCATGAATCATAGTCATAGGCGATAGTTTCATAGGCAACAGTTTCATAGTCAGAGTCTTAGGCAAAAGTCCCATAATCTTAGTCATTGGCAATTGGCCACAATAAGTTCTAGGCCACAATCGAGAATCAGATCCAAAGGCATATATAACGTTAGATTTGACAAAAGCACGAATCAAAGATAATTAACTTGCAAATCGGTATAGTTCTATATTTTGATTCATTACATTCACAATTCCAATTACACGTTCAAATCTAAGGAATAACCGCACTTACAGTGATCGGTTTAGAAAAGGCGATTTGCTATGATTTGAGTGATGTTGCTTGAAGCGGAATTCCTATGGTACAACTTGAAGCTATAACTTGATTTGAATCTCCGATTTAAAGAAGAACTATAACTTGTTTTAGTGGAGAATAAGATTTATTTTAATGGTGGAGGCTAGAATAGAGAGAAACAACATATAGACGCCTAAAAGAATTTGTGTGGAGAAAGTGAAGTTTGGGGGCATTTATATAGCGTAGAACTTATGAATTTGGTCCAGAAATCAGCCCGGATACATAAAAATGAATTCTGCCTCGGAACTGGAAAAACAAGGCATGTCGACCACCAGGTCGACCCCTAGGTCAACCCCAGGTCAACCTGTAGGGGGAGGTCGACACTAGGGTCGACCCCTTGGTCGACTGAGGTCCTGGGCGGGAATTATCCCGCCCAACCCGCATCTGACTTCTGTTTTGTATTTGAATCTATTTTTGAGCTGTTTGAATTTATATGAATTTGAGCTGAAACTTCTGAAGGCCATAACTTCTTCATACGAAGTCCGATTCACGCAAACTCTGACTCTATCTCAAGGAGAATTCTGAGACAAATGCAATGGCATAACCCATTTCCCTTAATTCTTCTCTTAAAAATTAAGTATACTTTGATTTGTTACATTAACGTTTACAGAAAATACGGGGTGTTACATGTAATATTTTCTTTAAATAGAAATTCATGTCAATAATAAAGTATTTAATGTCAATAATGGAAACTAACGTCAATAATAGAAATTAAAAGTTGGTTTTCATTTTAATTTTCATCTAAAATCAGTAGGTTTAACTATGATTTAGAGAAAAATGCTGAATATAATTTGATAGAATGTATACAAATTACAAGTGCACTCACTAAGTAAATTAGCAAATTGCAATGAAATTGAACTTAATTCGTCTACAACCTTGAAATTATGTATATATGTATGCGAACTTGGTCTTGGTACTACGTATATTTATGCCCAACCATCTCAACAATACACAATTTCTAGAATTGAAATTATAAACTAATTTATTTTTATATTCACTGATCAAACTATCAAATTGCAATCCAATTCAAAGTAGCACATCATCTCAAAGAATATAAGTACAATTATGTGAGATAGAAATAGAATCTCACCAAATTCATGGCGTCAGATCGTCGTTGCCTCAATGCAATTTCCAACCATCAGTAATCGCGTCCTCACCGCCGCGGTGCTGCCTCATAGTTGTGCACGTTTTCTAGCATTGCCAGCGGCCACCGTGGTTCACCCCGAAGTCACCTTTGATAATCGCGAACATTCTGCGGCGCTGCCTCGTAGTCGTGCACGTTTTCTAGCATTGCCAACGGCCACTGTCACCCCGAACTCACCTTTGATAATCGCGAACATTGCTACGTATTTTTCACTCATGGTTTATATTCAATAACTTGGAAACTAGGGCTACGACCTCCTGCTTTGAGACCAAGAGAACTTTTCAGCTGTTGGGCTTGCGTATGAAAGTTTTAGGATTTTTTTACCCTGGGATGCAGCCCAGTTCCACCCAGGGCTAGATCCGCCATTGAGTAAACCCCATCAAAGCCTAGGTACTCACTCAACCTAAGCTCTGGTACCAACTGTAACGACCCGAATTTTATTTGCTTAAAATCCTTTTATTTTATTTAAATAAATCGTTATGGTTTATAATAGATTATAGTGTTATTTTCTTGAAATTTGATTTTGACATAACTCAAGATCTATAAGACAAAATATAGAATTTTCTCTTCCACTAGAAAAATAATATCTAATGGTCCGGACGATTCTTGTTTCAGAGAATTCCGACTTATATTGAGTTCTATATACTTAATTGATGTTCGAAACGTAAAATTACGAATTACCACACCGCTGCTAGTTTGTTTTAATTAAATTTAAATATAAACGTTTAAACTTCATTTATTAAATAAATTTCAACCCCATTCTTTGATATTTTAAAATAAATTAGGTCAGATTTCCAATTCTAATTTAAATATTCTGGTTATCCAAAATCGTTGATTACTTCATTCAAAATCCATAATTTAATTATAAGACTATTCACAAAGCAATTTTATGTATTAAATTCTTATTCGCTTGGAAATAAAATAGCCTTTACCATCACAAACTAATATAATCCCTTGAGATAAGAGAAGTCGCTCATGTTGGGATATTTTATTTACCTCTTAGACCTTGATCGATAACTTTGTTATCTTGAGATAAATAAAAGTTTGTAATACAAAAACTCGATTAGAATCTCGTCTTCTATTCCATTAAAATATGATTTTATAAAACATACTTACTTTGGAAAATTTTCTTTTCAGTTATATTTATCTTCACCTAATTCGTCGATAAGGTAAATTTCTCTTAACACAATTTTTCGCTTACTTCTTCAAACAATTTATTTTATAACTCGGACTTATTACGAAATCCACTTATTAAGTTATTTATCCAAAAACCACATTATATAGTTAAATTTGGATTTTAATCCCTTAAATCCCTTTTATCATATTCTTTTACAAAAATCCCATTAAACGTCGTTACTTTCGCATTTGAACATCTTCTGTCAATTATAATCATTTTTCTTAATCAAATCCATTAAGTAAACATTCTTTTCAATTATCTCATTAGCCCTTTAAAAATTGTTTTAGAAAACTCAGTTTTATTTGGAAATGTACATTTTAATTTCATTAAATTATAAATTTCGTAAATTTATCTCAATTTTTTTTACATTCTGAATTTTGGAATAAACTTTATCGTTCCCTTTTTGAACGATTTCCAAATCCTTTTTTTCATACTAGAATTTAAACTTTCCAATTATCTAATGATAATTTCTTCAACATATTTATATACATCATTTATAAATAAATTGCCTTGTTTTATATATTGAAACAAGTTATCATTTCAAAAACAATTTGAAATCCAATTCCTATTTTAGCTATAACTTATATATATAAGTATGCATATGTGTGTGTATATATATATAAACATATAGTCTATTTTCATATTTAAATGTAAACTTTAGTTTCTATTTAATACAATTCCAATATCCTTTTGGAAATAATATATTTTTATATCGAATTCAAATCATAAATCCGTATGGATTCATTTTAAATCGATTTACATTCCGAACATGGGAAAAAGTTTCATCATTTCCTTTTTTCGATACGATTCCCAATTATAAATCCATTTTTAAACTCATACTTGAATTCATGTTTCCCAAATTATCGAATGATAATTTATTTTACTTCTTCTATAAACACTATTTTTAAATTTAACTACTTGTCTTATTAAACAAGTTTAATTTTGCTTGCCCATTCGAAATTCAATTTCTATTTGAGAAAAAATATTTTGAAATTTAAAAAAAAATCAATTTTCATGATATATATATATATATCAATATTTAGGGTCGATGATATTCAAACAACCAAACACCCAATAATAAATCTCAGATTATTTATCACATCATATAACATTATATATGGAAAAACAAAAAATTAAATTGATGAGGAATACAGTCGGATCCCTCCAACCTGGTTTCTGGCAACCACAGATGTTAAACAACATAAATAATACCCATCCTCCTACAAGGCAGGATATCGTGGTATGAAAGGTCATTCGCTATATATATTGTGGGGCGCATAAGGTCATCCGCTAATAGTATTGCAGGAAATATTGATATCCAACCACCGAGCCTAAATGAACTAATATAGTTCATCCACCAAGCCTAAATATAACTAATATGTAAAACAGCCCCAATAATATTTCAAGGCATCCAAACAACCAACAAACAACATACAAAAATTTATAGTAAATAAAAATTTATTTACAGTAAATTATAAATGAATCCAAAGAGTTAGTTTTCTCACCTTGGTTTTTTAATCGTAATTTGTGAGTACCTTGCTTAGCTATCGCTAGTACGAGTCAAACATAGATCGTTTTATTGAAATCTATTATCGTACAAATAATTTTAAACAACTTATAAGTTTTAAACTAATTATATGCCATTAACAAAAATTTATTTAAAAATTAAAATACCTAATTAACTTCTTCTCAACTGATTGAATTCTCCTCTTCTTATAACCATTAAACATTGTCATGCCCTTGACTATCCATCATCCCCATCTGTGCCACCCTTCAACCCCGTACACACAACTGTTGACCTAAATCCTATCCACCATTTTCACAGCGTCCTCTTCTTGTCCCCGTTCCCCTATAAATAGTTCGATCTCGCTTATAACAAAATATGATTGCAAGTGATTTCAAACACCTCATGTACATAACTTCCCCACTATCGCACCTACTTTTGCTCGTTCTCCTCCTCCAGTCGAGAACTTCCACAAGGACTTCACATGAACATCAACATCCACAACCCTCCCTATCACAAAACACAAAACTGATCCCCCTTTTTCCATCCCGACTAAACCCGAGCTCAGCTACATGATGAGATATCTTTTGTTTCGAAAATCCCTTAGATCCTCATGGAAGATGCTGCACAACTCATTAAAACCCAACTGAAGTTGATTTCATGACTCAAAGAACGATTGCCCAAAATTGAAGTTTGGCCTCCCATTTTAGAACACGACGTTGAACCCTAACACGCTGTCGAACTATCGAATAAAAAGTTTCAAATAAAAAGTATGTGGAAGAGAAAAGGAAAGCATGATTTTATAGATAAGGAAATGAGAATCGTTTTCATTAGGTATAAAATAGGGAGAGTAAATTTCAAATTAGGTCTGCATGTTTCACGGTTTAGGCACGCGAAAAATCAACTTTTGTTTATGCGTATGGTATGTTTCAGGGTGGTGTATTTAATTAGATGTGACTAGGGTAGATTTTATTTGATTATATTATATTATAATATTTTCATGAAACTTACACTCCAAGTTTCATGCTTAAACGACCACATACAATCTCTGATTGTGATGAAAATTGACATCCTACCATAACTTAGTATTCCGAACACGATGGAACTGGTTTCATCAAATTCTGAAATTGTTTGTAAAATAGACTATTCTTAAGTTCCATATCCAATCGTTGTAATATAAGTTAAATTCAAAAATAATCAATTCCTCAATAGTAAATTATTATTGTGGTTGTTTTATATTCTAATAGAATTTATATAAATCATCTGAATCATTTCGATCCAGTTCTAACTTTGAATTCAATTATTTATCGTTGTCGTATTACGATAATTCGATATATTTGAAATTAAATTGTATTTTGTTTATTTAATCGATAAACCTGCTATAAAATCCATTTATATCATCAACTCGACATTAAAAACAAATTTAAATGTTCAAAATAAATTGACCAAAAATCTGGGTCGTTACACTATCAGACATCTGTCCATACAAGTTGTCCTGCGACATGACAAACCGAAGGCACCCTCCAACCACATCCTAGGTATCACCCTATGGATCGTTAAAGAGTAGTCCTTGCAATTCGAAGAGTTCAATCTCGACAGAATCACTGCTAGAATATCTTTGGGAGCTGGCCATAGAAATTTAACAAGTAGTTCTATCACTTATGAAGATCCATGGTCTTCAAATGCTTCATCTTCAATCAGCATCTTCCATCTTCCACGTATCTGCTGGTTGGAATGGTATTCGAATAAAATTCGATCTCGGTCTTTCTGCAGAAACAGCCATGTATGACAGATTTGATAATCATTTATTTAACTATCAAATAAACATCCAATTTATAAAAAGAAAACAAATTCACTGATTCAATATATAACATCATTTAGCCTCTTAAATTAAACAACCATTAATTAAATATTAAAACTTCTAATTTGGAAAACATTTCCCTTTTCTTATTTAATATAAGAATATTCAATTATAATTTTACTTCTACTTCACTAACTCATTGTTGTAAATTGGTAAGAGAATAAATATCTAAGTATACAACCCCGAAGGAAAAAACCTACATCAGATGGACACCTCAAAAATTTCCCAACTCAACCAACATACAACTGGTTCCAATTTCTTAAAAATCATTTCATATTTCCTGTATATCGTTTTTAAAATGATTATGTTTCTTTATAATCTCATTAATCATTTCCAATTTTATTTAAATATCATTTCATAAATTTACTAACCATTGTAACAAATGTTACAAATTCCATTTCAAAAACCCTTCACCTCCAATTTATGAAAATCCCTAACCCTTCATTTATAAATTCTTTTCTGTTTGCAAATATTTTACAATTAACTTTAATTCTTTTACTTAACATATCCTTTTAAAAATTGTCAATGTTAAACTTTAATTCGACAAATTTCTTTATCTTATATATCCATTTCACAACTCTCCCCATATAACTAGTTTATACGTCGAAATATATAACCTACCAAATTTAGAGTATGGTCTTCAAACACATATTATTTTCAGTCACCAGAACTTTATGTTCTGACATCCCTCCTCTTAACATATAAACAGGACGGTAGGTGGGAATGCTTGGGTTAATGATACCTTGGAGATGGAGCCTAATGACGGAGAATCTACAGCTATTAGGCACTATGACAATATCATTATGTTGGGATAATTAATGTTGATTCACCGATTATTTCATAAGACTTGTTGCAATTAATATTTATAATGATTTTAAACGGAAGGTACATCTATCTTAAGTTATTATATTTTATCTCTTCTGTTGTGTGAGATTCTAATTTCAATTTTATGCTCTATTTTATCTGTCATAAAGTTTCCTTACTGGAACCAATGAACCATTTAGAATGGCTCAAAGTTTCGATTTTCCTTTTTCGAGTTAAAATTTAGGCCTATTCTAGGCGGCTAGTTACAGGTTTACAAGAGACGTTAGGAACCGAGCTATGTTTGAGTAAGGCTTATCATCCTAGACAGATGGTCAGACCGAGAGAGTCAATTGAGTGTTGGAAGACCTCCTGAGGGGCTTTGTATTGGGTTTTGGAGGATTATGGGAAGACTATATGCATTTGTTGAGTTTTCTTATAATAACAGCTACCAGTCGAATATTAAAATTGCACAATATGAGGCCTTGTACGGTAGACCATGTAATTCTCCATCTTGTTGGGTAGAGACTGGAGAGAAGTTGGTACTTAAGCCTGAGATGATAAAAGAAACATCAGATAATATTGAGGTCACTCGGCAATGAATGAAGGCAGTCTAAGGTCATCATAAGAATTATCGCGATAAGCGATAGAAGGATTTGGTGTTCTCAGTTGGAAACTTGGTGCTTGTTAAGGTCTCACCTCTAAGGAATGTTGTTTATTGTAGGAACAAAGGAAAGTTATCACCAAGGTTTGTTGGAATATTTCTGATTATCGAGCGTATATGTAACGTCCCGTATTTTTGGTGATCAGATATTTATAATATTTTATTATTTTAAATATTGATTTGGAATTTATAAATGGATTTGTATTATAGAATTCATTATTAAACGAAGTTTGAACATTAAATTTATATTTAATATAAATCGACCTCGTAAACGTCGCGGTAGTTCGTAATTTATGATTCAAACTTCAATTGAATGTACATAATCCATTTTAAGTCGAAATTTTCTGAAACAAGAACCTTCCGAATAGATTTGATTATATTTTTTAATGAAAGAGAAAAATGAAGATTTCATATTATAGATTGTGAGTTATGCCCAATTCAAAATTTCAAATTGTGCTATGGAATTGTTTATAAATTATAATGATTAATTATATAATTTAATTTGATTTCAAGAGATTTATTGATAACTTAAGCAAATGAAAGAATTAAATCACCAAACGAATTTCGTTGAATTCATATTGACGTTTAGAGTCAGGATAAATAGGCAGCCTGCTATTTTCGTCATCGTTTATTTTGGTCTCCATTATAGCGTTGTTTTGCGTATAAAATAGCTTTCCGGGAAACGATCTTAATGCAACAAAACTGGTGCCATTGGATCCGTATTACTTAATTGTTGTAACAACCTGGAAAATCAGAACCAATGTAAAAAATCTATTTTGTCATTTTAATGAATTTTGAATATTTAAAACGAATTATTTTAAATAATAACGAAAAGAAATTTATTTTGAATAGAATTAGAATGTATATATTTATGTGGATCGAAGTCAGAATATAAATATTTATTTTAATTATAAAAGGAATTGGAAATGGCGCGGTAGTTTAAAAATTCGATTTCAAATGAATGTACAGGATTCAAAATAAACCAGATTTTAGTGAAACAAGAAATATTTGAATCTGTTTGAAAATATCTTTCCAAAGAATGTGAAAAATCCATATTTCATAGCGGGAATAAAAAGTTATGTGCAGTTGAAAATTCAGAATAGTCGCTATGGAATTTATATAATATATTGCCCTTAAAAATAGCAATTTTGCAAACGACCTCTGTTTTCGATGAGACCACTTTTGTTGGATCCGGGATGTCAAATTATTCCTTGATTGCAATTTTCATGATTTTTCGAATCAATATGTGAGCGTGGCGGATTTAAACGTGTTTGGTCAATTTAGTTTGAATTTAATCTACTGAAAAATAACCGTTTTTCAAACGGCCTCCAAATTTGGCGAAGTTAGTTTTGTTGGGACCGTATCGTTAAAACATAGCCAGATTTATTTTTCTGGAATTTTTAGAGTCCGTATGTGGCCCAGATAAATTAAAATGTGCGTTTGAATTTAAAATACGTTGATTTATATTTTAATTTGGATGAAAACTTATCGTAACAGCCGAATTTTGTTATGAAACATATCCCATTGTTTTGGAATAGGGGTAATTGGCTAGGGGTGACAGTCGTTGGGTTCGATTTGGGGTTCGAATTAAAAAGTGACTTTTTGGGAATTAAATGAAAACTAAATATATAATTATTTAATAAAGTCAACTCCCCTATATCTCCTTCCCCCCGTCTTCATTTTAGATCAAAACTAAAATAAAAAAAGGGAAGAAAAAGAAAAGGGGGAAACGCGTCCCGTAGCCACCCAGTCACGACCCCCCACCTCAGGCAACGCGCCTCCCTCCGCCGCCATCCCCTTCTGCTTCGCCTTCTTCTCCTTCTCGACCGCGAACCCAAGCCCCAAAAACCTCCCAGCTCCATCGCGCGAGACCCCCACACCCCCGCGAGCCGCCACCGTGTTCAAGTGCACTCCCCCTCCACTGCGCCTCGAGCGAAACTCCCCTCTAACGCAACACTCCTCCGATCTGAAGAACAGTGAGTTTCTTTACATGTATTTTATTTCCATTTTTATTATATGTAACTGTGTTTAAAATTCTGATTTTTTAATGAAAATAAAGTGGTTAAAAATACAATTTTTATATGTATATATTTGAAATAAAAATATGATTTTTATGAACATAAAAATAGGATTTTTATCATAAATATAAAAAAAGGATTTTTATCATATGGTTAGCAAATGAAAAATATGATTTTTAGCTAATGAAAAATATGATTTTTAGATAATGAAAAGATTATATTTTCAAATATGAAAGGATTATATTTTTAAACATGAAAAGATAGAATTTCTAATAATGAAAAGATTATATTTTTATATATGAAAGGTATGATTTTTATTACATAATTAGCGATATAAAAACATGATTATTATATATGTAGTGAAGTAAAAATATGATTTTTATATATGTAGTCAATTAAAAATATGATTTTAATATATGTATCGAATAAAAACTGTGATTTTTATATATATGAAAGCATTGATTTCTTTGATAGAAAAAGAAGAGATTTTTAAATTAGAGAAGTTTCGATTTTTAAATTAGAAAAAAATTTGATTTTTATATATATGAAGTAGTGATAAAAATTCGATTTTTATATATATGAAGTAGCGATAAAAATATGTTTTTTATTATATATATAGCGAAGTAGAAATGTGATTTTATATTATATAAACATCATATTAAAAATGTGATTTTTATTATGAACAGCGTGGAAAAGGCTGCGTTGGAATTTTAGACAGATTTGAACGATTCAGAAATTCAGAAATAAAACTGGAGGAGTGGATCCCAAAGGTGGGAACTCCTCACGATAATTGCTTGTACAGTTATTTATTTTATAACTACATATACAAACTACTGGACAACTTGTTTGATTGTTTTGTGTTGTGGAAATTGACTACTGATTGTGATGCGAAATGAAAATTAAAATTATGCATGTGTTGAATAAAATACTCATGTGTTGAATAAAATATTTTATCGTTAAAAATATAATTTTTAACGTATACATCAATGAAAATAAATATTCATTCACAAATTGGACGATTTGATTATGTACACTGATTTGACTGATATTGATTGGGATGATATATTTTACACATCGCCCAACTGCACAAATAATAATCAGCATTTGTTGTTTGAAAACCCCACACGGTTTTGGGATGATAATGGACACACATTAATCCCAATATTTAGTTGTATGTCAGTCGATTGGTTGATAGGTTGTTGTAAGCATTAATTATTTATATTTAACGCTTATGCAGTTGTGTAATGCACTCTGGATATTGGTTGATTGTTTATCATTGTAGTTCTATACATGTGTTGTATGAAATCCATATAAATAACATTATATGGTAATTGACAGTGTCTGATTCCAGTTCCGAAAGAATAAATATTTTAAAATAACGCATAATTTAAAATAATGAATATTCTAAAATAATATTCAGTAAAAGATCAAAATCTGATTTTGATGTCCGATTTGGGATGGACACGAAAATATTTAAATATAAAAAGCCGGGTTCATAAGATCAATGCCATTTTGGACGTGAACGATAATTATATCGATTTTATTCATTTTTAAAATGAATATCGAGAAGGAAGTGATTTCAAAATCTAATGTTTTGAAAATATTTTCATTTATATATTAATGCTATGGAATATTCAATTTTGATTTGAAATTGAATATGAAGTTGAAATCATTTTGAAAACGAATTTAAAATGATATATAAAATAGGTTTTAAATGAAAATCAATGAAACATATATAATATATGTATTATATATATTTAATGGCCTGAATAGAATGCGTCGCGCCGCAATAGTTCGTGAATTCAGACCATTGACTTCGAATGGACATTACGAGAGATCCGACCGTCGGATTCTCCAAAAACTGGAAACGCTGGGTTTGTATTGAATAGAGCTTTCCAATGAATATAGGGGATTTGAAATATAAAGGTTGGATTTGGAATTATGTCCAAATCAAATTTGGAAAAGGTCGTTGTAAGCGCAGTTCGATGACCGTTTGTGGAAATCAACTGTACGGGCCTTGATAAAATTATTAAAAATATCCATAATTAGTGTAAAATCATAATGGAAAGAATTGGGATGAAAAATTCCATATTTGAAAAGACAAAAATATATTTTTATCGAAATGAACTAAATATGCACTAGAATTTTTAAATCCAATATCTTTGAATAAATAAATTGGATTTGAAATGGTTTTAAAAATAACCAGAGTTTCCAATATATGAATTGGAATGGATTTGAATCGAAATTATAATCAGAATATTTCGATGTTGGATTCTGGATTATAGGGATATTTTTATGGGAATTTGAAAGATATATTTTATATCGTTATTTCCAAAACGATATTTATTGGTTTCAGAATTTGATATTGAATATAAGCTGGTATAATTTCTGTTTAGAGCCTTATATTTGATATCAAATTGGATTTTGGGTTTTTCGTGAATGGTGTCCTAAATAACATTGTTCTTGAACCCCGTGTGAAAAGAATAAATCTTTTAATTAAGATTATGGGTGTTTCCAGTTAATTAACATTTAGTTGGAATAAAATGGAATGTGAATTAGGTTTCTCGTGAGCTGTGTTTTCAAGGACATTTGTTCTTTAACTGGATTTATAGTGAAATTGGATTTGGAATTTATAAATCTTTTTTGTTAATATTTAACGGGAATTTTCCAAAGTAAAGTTTTCCAATTTAATATATTAAATTGGAATTTAATGGAATTCGATTGGTAATAATAGAAGTGAACTTCTATGGAGGAAGACTGTTATTACACATGGAATTTAAAAGGCATTGTTGTTATTCCATTTATAATATTAGTCGGATACGGAAATTGATATCGATTATATATTGATTTGTTTTTCCGTGAAGATTCCATAATTAATGGAATGTGATTTGGGTTTATCGTGAATTGTGTTTTAAACGACATTAGTTCTTTAACCCAGTTAAAGAAAGGATTGCGTGTCTAACATTGTATTTCGAACTGTATGGTTGATCTCTGCTAAATATATTTCTGTTTGGTGGCGGAGAATTTGTTCTCTTGCTTAACACCCTTTTCTAAGACGTATGAGCTTAGAGGTTATATATCGGCAGAAATCAAGTACGATGTAGATTGTCGATGCGGCATGTTCGTGTTTCCAAAGTTAAATAATCATTAATATTGATTTTTGGGAAGATTAAAACTAAGTGGAGTTTTAATGAATCTCTAATTAGATTGAAGTGTGAATTGATAATTTAAATTATCAAATTTGGGAAATGATCGAGAGTGGAGTATCACCAGTTTTTCTCCAAGTGATCGTTAAATCTTTAATTAGATTTGAACGGGAAATGGTAATTAAATTTACCGATAACACCGTGGTGTTAGTTATGCGGTAATACTAGTTTTGCTCCATAGGATGAATAGGTTGGGATTGGGAAATTAAATAAATGGTTACTTCGGTAAGGTGCGTTAATCCCGACTAGTTTGGAAAACCTTAATATGGGTTGAATTGATATCCAAAGGAAGATTAAAGAATAAATTTGAAGAATTTATCTTTGATAAAATTAAGGGGAACCTTTCCTAAAGGATATGAGAATATTTAAATAAGAGAATATTCTGAATTGGAATGAGGCGTATGTTGTATTTTTATGGCACTTGTTTATTATATACGCGAGTTATTCGGAAATGTCGGGTTTATACCCATTGTGAATAACTGATTTGATGACAACTCGACGATGAAGACGGTGGTTGAAGACCGGAGGCCTTCACATCATTTGGATGATTATTGATGTCTTGATTGGGATGTACACCCAAGACCAGGTAATAAGTGTTGATATTCAAGACATACCTGGAGATCGACCGGACATGCGATGACCTCTCTCCTGTATTGGACATACGGGACGAGGAATAAGGTGCCTTCGGTTTCGTTCAGACCCAGAAAAAACTTTTAAATGGATGTATGTCTGGCATTGGATTTTATTCTGTGTTGATTGATCTCTATTAAATATATATCTGTTTGGTGGCGGAGAATTTATTCTCTTGCTTAACGCCCTTCTCTGAGACGTACGAGCTCAGAGGTTATATATCGATAGACATTGGTCGCATGACGTGAATTGCCTGTGTGGCATGCTGAGATGCAGATGATCCAGGCTTTTGTTGAAAAGAAGAGTTTTTTGGTTGATGATCAAAACATAAATTTAATATAGCGCAGCTTTGTGTATAACATTAATTCGCGGGACTCACACCTCGGTACGAGTCAAAAAAGGGATAAGGGACCCAAGCAGAACATGATGTTTCTTTCTAGATATGGGTGGTGCCGAGGTTTTGCAAGCCCTGAAATTTTTATATTTTTACCTATGTGGTTGTTGGAATGCGAGGCGCCTCAGATATATCGGTTACTACGAAGCCGATAGATAGGTCCTATAAGACCGAGGAACATGTGTTCAGGAATTGCCAATCCTCAAACGTAAGAGAGGACCGATCTTGGAGGTCCAGGGGTTGCCAAGAGTGTGTAGTCCCGAGGCATTTGCTAAAGTGTCTCAAAGCGATAAGGAGCACATCCCTTGCTTATACTCATGAAGGAAATCCAATTTCTAATACGTGACATTTCGGTTTTGATTGTATAACCTAGTATGGCGACATGATATATGGTACCCATGCTCTCTATTATTGATACATCTATATTTGAAGTTTTTTTATATACTATGCACTTATAATAGTATCAAATGATTTGTTTTAAACGTACCAAGCATGTTTGGCTATTATAAGGGAAAACCCTATCCTCCGGTTTGCGTTGCATTGTGTGATGGGACCTGGGTCTTATAATATATTTATATTCCAAAAAGCATTGCGATGTTTATTCTATGCACTGTTATTCTTGGGAGGAAACCCGTTCCGTGTTATACGGCGTGGTCCCTTGATTTACTCCATTTTTAAAGTAAAGTTTTAATAACTGTTCTAGTTCTCACACCAGTAACATGACTGATCTGGAGTTTATTGTTTAAACCTAAACTCTGGCTGCCCCTATTTTCCAAACGGGCTGTTAGTAGTTTTGGTTTTGCAGATTTATATTCACAGGATCCTGGTTTACAGCTGGAACTGCAATGACACAGAAAATCTGAACCAATTTGAAAATTTTAAATTGGCTATTTTAGTGGAATTTAAGTATTTAAAATAAATATTTTAAATAATAACGACGAAAAGTGAGTTTGAATCGACGTCTGACAATAAATATAATTATTTCTAATTATAAACAAGGCCTGAATTGGCGCGGTAGTTTCAAAATTTGAATTCAAACTTTGACTGACTGTACAGGGTGCAAAACAAAACAGATTTGAGTGAAACCAAAAATATTTAAATCTGTTAGTGAATACCTTTCCAATGAATCTGAAAAATCGAAGTTTCATAGCAGGAAGCAAAAGTTATGGCCAAACGAATTTCCAGAAAGGTCACTATAGAGTTTATATAGCCCATGAAAATGGCCATTTTGCAAATGACCTCGGAATTCGACGAAACCACATTTGTTGGATCCGGGATGTTAAATTATTGCTAGGTTTCAAATTTCATAATTTTTGAAGCTAGTACGTGAGCGTGGCAAAGGAAAACGTGTTTTGGTCAATTACAGTTAAATTGGATCGACCAGAAATAGGCTATTTTTCAAACGGTCTCAGAATTCGACGAAACTAGTTTTGTTGGGACCGTATCGTCAAAACATAGCTAGATTTATTTTTTGGGAAATTTTAGAATCAATATGAGGCCCTGGCAAATTGAAATGTACGTTCAAATCGAATATTGAATGTTTTATATTTTAATTTGAGGAAAAACTGACTCAAACAGTCGAATGGGCCTTCGAAACATATCCCATTGTGTTCGGAATGGGTTATTTAGCTAGGGAGGACAGTCGTTGGGTCTGGATTGGGTTTCGTGTGTGAAAGGGGGTATTTTCGAAATTTAAAAATATATAAATTAAAGAAAAAAACGTGATTGGTCAACGTTCATTCTCTCTCCCCGATAATCCATATCGATGAACGACGGAAATGGGTTTAGATCTTCCCAGCCCGATTCCTCCCTCCACAAGCAAAATTAGTCACAGCTCCAGTTGAAGAAATTGAAGAACATCTCCAGATCTTCAAATCCATATAAAGTTTGCTAATTATCGTTTCGATTTGGAGGAGATTCACGCCCTAGAAGTTCGACGCTTCACCTCTCCGCCGCCACCGCTACAGTGCGTCGCACCTGACCGCACCACCAGTGCCTGGTTTGCCTCTCCTCCCTCTTCCTCGTGGCGAAGGCCGATCGACGTATCGTTGCGCGGATTCAAAGAAAAATCAAAACCTAGTTTTGAACATTTCAGAAAGGTAAACGGCTATTTTAAAATAAACTATATTATAGCACTTTAAAGCGCTACCGTTTTTGATTTCACTATAAAAATCATATCTTTTTCGTTTCTTGACGAAATTCAGTGAAATAAGAGACAGTGGACTCGTGTGGACATCTTCTACATTCTAGAAGAGACCGCATATTTTTCTGAGCCTTCTGCTATTTTTGGTGGAGTGGAACCCAAAGTGAGATTTCTGAATTATAAACGATATGGAAAACAATGATGTATAAATTATATAGTTGATGTATGAGTTATATAAGCATTGTACACCATTTGTATAAGCGTTGTATAAGTTGTGCGGTCGATGTATAAGTTATATATGCATTGTAAAAATTATATATGTGTTGAATGGAAGTGAAGTACATATATATATACGCCCCTTGTCCACAAACCATGGACGATATTTATTGATTGTGATTGGTGTGAAAATTGGTTGATGGCGAATGGTTGATTAGAATTGTTTGTGGTTGAAATTGATTGATGGTGGTTGAAAAATACCTGTTTGTGGTTGAGAATTATTTGGTTGAAACCACATAGGATTAGTTTGTGGAAATGATAAAAAATATACATGCCACCTGCATGCGAACTGGATGCATGAAATCCCCATTGTCAAAAGCTGCGAGGCTTTAAGGTAGAGCGAGGAGTCGTACTGGGGACGGCCCTGGTTTTAACTACCCTGTCGTTATGCTGCCGAAATTTTGAATAATATTTATGTATTAGAATTATCTTCATGTGTTGAAACTATATTCGTGTGTTGAATAGAAACTCATTCGTTGAATAGAAATTCATGTGTTGAATGGTATTCATGTTTTAAATAAATTGTTTAGCAATAAAAATCACATTTTTATTATGTATGTATATATACGAACTATAGAGAACCTTCATGTATTGAATAGAAATTCATTCATTGAATGGAAATTCATTCGTTGAATAGAAATTCATGTGTTGAATGGTATTCGTGTTTTAAATAAATTGTTTTATAATAAAAATCCTATTTTTATCATTTATATTGTAATGACCCGCAGAGCCGCAACATCGGAGTTGACTATATACATCATACGTCCAACCCAAATATCACGAAAATATGAAACATTTTTTTTAGAAGAAAGAGGTAGAAGAAGAACAGAAACAACAACACAGAATCTCACATTGCAGTGGAACAAAATATAATATATCATATCTTTGAAATACAAAATCTGAACTGTATAACATACACTTATCATAGTACAATACTTACAACACAGCGGAACAAAACTCTATATAACTAACGCTGAAGCCTCCTGCTCCAAGCACCTTTAGATAGATCTGGAAAAATCCTGAATTACTTGACTGCCCGTACAAATTTAGGCACCCAAAAGTTTAGGTAGAACAAAACAAAATAAACTCCGGGTCAGTCATGGGACTGGTATGAGTAAACAGTTTAAAACAGTTTCAGAAACTAAATGATATCTCATAAGACCACGCCGTATAACACGGAACAGGTTTTTCCCTTATGAGAATCCAAACACTTGATTTAACATTTCAAAATCCCTTTTGAAAGGAACGATAATCTTTATATCAAAACTCTTTTGATATTATAATAATGTCTAAATCAAGTAGATAACAATCTAGTGGAACATTTGCGTCTCACGTTCCACATATATAATATACAATCAAAACCACAAGCATGTATTGGGTAATGGATTTCCAACTATGACATGGTATGGAACCACCTTCCGCTGGTATATCTTTAGAGGAGAATACACCGAGTTCAACAAGAACATCTTGCAACTCAGCCACACATGACCGACCACTCATTTGGCTAGAGTGTATCGAATGTATATCACCAACGATTGGGATCAGCAACCGTTTCCCGAATGGGACAGCATCGACAATAGATTTTTAGAAATAAATGAAACTCTGGATCAGGCGATTATACACCCTAATAGGTGCGACCTACATAGCCATGTTGCCTGCCTGATTTCTGTCATTTACCTGTTGATGAGGCTAGAAGCTATGCTTTATCATCACACCAGATTCACTTCGAATGCCACATCGTCAAATCCATCAAATCACCGATTGACGTCCTCAACAGTACATTACGTGTTAGCTAAAAGAAGTTTCCTTCTCCGCTTCCACTCTTGGTACCATTGAAGAAATCAATGTACGTGACCTTTCTGGAAATACTCTGTCAGACATTCATCCATACAAGTCACCCAGGAACAGGATGAACCGAAGTCACAATTTCTATTAATAGAAAATGTCCTTGCACTCTACTCCGTCTTCAATTATCTTTATATAATCTGATTCGCACGCTACTGCCAATACGGAGTGGTTCTTCAGATAATAATCCAACCGGTCTCTCCATATTGACAACGATGGTCAAAACTTCGATAGTTTGTGATTTAACTATCGAATAAAAACAAGTGTTTTGATCGTCGGTGATTTAACTATCGAAGAAAAACAAGTGTTCATCCAATTATCAAACAATCACTGAGCCCTTAATTAATATTCCATTAGTTAAATCACTTCTCTATTTCTTTATCAATATTTGTTAACCAAATATTTTCAATAACTATATTGGCCTTTTACGTTATTTGGAAAACATTTCCGAATATCGCCTTCCTTTATTTTCTAACTTTAGAAAATATATGTTATTTATAATCGGAAAATATTCCAATTACTTATCTATTTTCCAAACTTGTTTATTCCTATACTTAGGAAATATTCTATTTCTAAGTTTACACTTATTTGGGTTAAAACGGATGTTGTGTAAAACATCGTTACGACAACCCAAATACTATATTCAACTAACTCTTATCCAACATTGATCTTCGAGCTTGAAATCTTACTGTTTATCTGTTAATAATGAAATCAATCAAGTTGGGGTATAACTACCTCTCAGACCTTGACTGAATAACATTTATAACGTCAAAACAGATATGACTACTTACTCGAATAATCAATACCATACAACTACTGATTCACTTTCAAACACGTATACACTTCCTCCTTCTATTCTTACTAGATTTTATTCTTATACTTCCTTTTTGATTATACTATTCTATTTCTAAGTACGTTTCTTATCGACTTCTATATATATCGATACGTTGATTTCTAACTATCAAATTATCTTAAAAATATTCTAACTCCTTAAATTCCCGGAAAAATTCGCCATAACCTCCTTTGTACCGGGAGCATCGGGAAAATCCCCAAACTGCCACACAGGCCTCTCTGATCAAAAAGAAAAAGGAAAAGCCAAGCGGCTTGCCGATACGGCGCATAAAATCTCATATATGCATTAAATACGTACCTTTTTGTCGGGCACTCTATTTATATACCTTCTAACACTTTATTCCAAACCTGTCTCATGTATATCTATACCTGCCCAATCTATTTTAACTATACCAATCGTTTTAACTAAATTTGTTAATTAAATCTGTTAATTAACTCTTTAGTCTATTCCACTTCTATTTATCCAAATCTATTATCTTCAATTTTTCAAATCCTATAAAATAAATCCCATTTGAATTCTATATTCAAATTCTATATTATAAATCTCATTTAAATTTCTATATTCAAATTCTATAGTTAAACTCCATTTGAATTCTATGCCTTACTTAAACAACGTTTATAACTTCACTTAAAATCCCACATTTATATATTTATAACAAAGTTTATAAATTCGATTCAAATCCCACCTTTTCATTTATAAACAGAGTTTATAAATTCAATTACTTGTTTTATATATCTTCAAAACAAGTTAATATTTTCTATAGTTTTATTTAAAATTCAAATTCTATTTATAAAAATTGAATTCCCTTTTTAAATCTCAAATACCCTTTTCGATATTTTTTCTATAGTTTTATTTAAAATTCAAATTCTATTTATAAAAATAGAATTCCCTTTTTAAATCTCAAATACCCTTTTCGATATTTTTATAAATCAATATTCAAGCCCCATTGATATTTTAAATAATCAAATCAACCAATTTTCAATCATTTGATTTTTAACACATCATATATGAATATATGTGATATCAAACAAACAAACAGATAATATATATTTTTGAGGAATCCAGTTGGACTCCTCCAACCTGTTTTTCCTGCATCCACAGACATTAGTCAACATAGTAATACCCATCCTGCTTCGAGGCAGGATATCGCGGTATAGAAGGTCATCCACTAATCATATCGTGGGGCGTATAGGGTAATCATCCGCTATGAAACCGCGGGCATCCGCTAATGATACTGCGGGAATCCAACCAATCATCAACCCAATATATATATAATAGTCAACATAAATAACTATATATATTTAAATCAACCAAACAGCATTCAAACAAGCATAACAATTATTTTTAACAACTAGAAATAACTCTAATTAAATGGTGAGTGAGGTTTACTCGTTGTGGTTTTTATTGCTGAATATCCAATGAAGCCAATTATCTCGATTTCACAGTGATTTCTCCAACTGTCTGTTTTTCAAATGAAAAACAATATAAATAAAATTTCACTTATTTAATCTGAAAAATTAAATTTAATTAATTGCCACTTGTAAATTAATTCCAATTTGAACATTTACCTTACTAAATTATTAGTCCACAAAATTTATTCCTTAAAACTAATTTTCTTTTAATGGACTAATTAGATATTTAATTTACTTAAATAAATTACAAATTTTAAAAACTAATTTCCTTATAAATTTCTAGATTCTCAAGAATAAGAAATTACCTTAATCCTCTTGTTAAATATTTCTTCCCTTGACAGACCATATTTCTCTCACCGAAGATCGAACAACTGGCACCACGTTCCCAGTTTTCCAGTGTGCCTACAGGTGAAGTATGCGACAATCTAGGTCGCCGAGATCGTTAAAATTGGCTGCTCAACTTGCTGCTTTCCACCATTATCGCGTTGCCCTAACTCCTACTGAAATCGACTGTCGATTTCACCCATCCGAGCTCCTCATCCCGAAGACCAACGTTGCACCAGATTTCCCCAAAAGCACCACTATCGCACCAAATCAACCACCCCCAAATCGCCATCCTAACCTAGGTTAAAATCCCCTTCCGCATTCCTAGAACAAACCCGTGATACCCCCTACAACTCGAGCTCTTCAGATGCAGGATCGAGCTTCAGGTAAGCGCCAGAAATTGAACGCGTGTATCAAGGCACTAGCGCCTTCTCTTCTGCTAGGTATCGCGACTCCAGGAAAACCCTCAACTCGAGGTTGCACTGCTCGCGTTTGAAAAGGCCAGGGACCGCGTCGCTCATCCTTCTGAGTGAAGTTCGATTTCGATTTTGATTTGGAAATGAGGGAGTTCGGCCATTTTATACTTAAAGCTTTCGATTTTAGTTTTTGGCTTGCTAAGAATGGGACTAAGAAAGAAGAGAAGTACAGAGGTGTGCAGCGTTTATAAGAGGAAGGGAACGAGAAATGTAACACCCCGTGTATTCTATAACAGTAAGATTCACAAATTAAAGTATAACTAATTTCAAATCAAAGAATTAAGGGAAACGGGATACGCCATTGCGTTCGTCTCGGAATTCTGCTTGAGATAGAGTCCAAGTTTGTGTAAAATGGATATCGTATGAAGAAGATATGGACGGACGAAGTTGGGCGAAAAACCAGAAAACGGGTCAGAATGCACTGGCGCACTTGGGAAGTGCGCCAGAACAAAAATGAACTGGCGCACTTGGGAAGTGCGCCAGTGCATTTTTGGCCTGGCGCACCTGCCAAGTGCGCCCAGGTCAGAATGACCTGCTGGTCAGGTCTTGGCTGGCCTGACCAGGGCCTGGTCGATTTTCTGAGCCTTGCCTTGTCACTAGGGCTAGGTGTCAGCTCCGGACTGGCCTCTCCTTCAAACGAACGGCAATTATTGAATCAAGCTCCATCGACGGTCTAAAACAACTTGCAAACATTATAAAAAGGACCTAAGACCTAGCCTAAATCATACTATTTCATTTTAGCCTCAGGCCGCCGCCATTAAACCTAGAGCTCTGAATTAAAAATACAAAGAAAAAAAAAATATAGAAGAAGGAGGATGATTCTTGAAGGCTGCAACTAGAAGCCACAACAACTACGACGCCTTAACAACGAAATTGGGACTATTTTATTTGAGTTATTTGCTTCATAATTGTAAGTTCTATGTTACTTTTTAGGCAAAAACGCTAAAACAATATGGACATGCGATGAATTGAAACTGAATTTATGTACTATTGCTAATCCATTGTTTATATTATTTATTGTTGAATTATAATTTGGGGATATTGCTATGGCAACGTTGCAGGTTAAACTTGTCATGATTTTTATGTTGTTATGAATCATTTGGGCTTGATTGTTTGGCAAGTTGGACTAATTCATGTCCATGGAATCGCTATGAAATCTTTATGTTGATTAAACCATGCCTATGGTGCTAATTAAACCATGGCTACGACTATTGATGGAATTATGCCTGTGATGTTAATATACCCATCATGATTAATGAAAAATTGGGTATTGCTAGGTTACGATGAAAAATTGGGATCATTATGTTTATAATGTTAATCGAAAATCATTATGTTGAAAACACTAAATTGGAATCATTATGTCTATAATGTTATTTGAGAATCATTATGTTAAAATATTAAATTAGAACCATTATGTTTATAATATTAGTTGAGAATCATTATGAACGCCAAATTGGAATCATTATGTCTATAATGTTAGTTGAGGATCATTATGTTAAAAATGCTAAGTTAGAACCATTATGTTTATAATATTAGATGAGAATCATTATGATAAATTGGAATTATTATGTCTATGAGAATTATTATGTAAAAATGCTAAATTGGAATCCACTATGCCTATTAGGATTACTATGCCTTTAATGTTTCATGTTTGTAATAAAATTATTATTATGCCCGCAATGATTATTATGCCTATGATGTAAAGTTGAAATCATCATGTTAAATTAAGTTGGAATCATTACTATGCCAAGTTATCATCATGCTAGTATTGAAACCATGTGATATGTTATAGCCTGCTTATTATGCAAGTGATGTTGGAATTGTCACATATGCCTATCATATGTTTGGTGTTATTCCCCTCTATCTCTTGAATTGTTTATGCTTGAGAACAAAGTACGTTTATATACGTTGGGGATACGATTGGGTAGAATAGGCAAAACTTGAATTAATTATAAGCATAAACTGTGAAATTTGGCATAAGTAGAACATGAAATATGGCACGAAAACTTGACTTGAACATGCCATAACTTGACTTAAAACATGCCTTAGTTGGGCACGAAATTGACATATGAACACGCTATGGAACTAGCACAAAAATCTGATAAGAACATGGGCATGACTTTAGAAAACAAGAAAGTGGCCAACTCGAGGTTGGGTTGAGTTTGTAGCGTAAACCTACCCGGAACCGCCCGGCAAATCCAGTTGCTACAAACAATAGGATCCAATGTGGGTAGTTGGTCACATCGCGCTTGAAACCCGAGGTTGGGTTGAGTTCGTAGCGTAAACCTGCCCGGAACCGCCCGGCAAATCCAGTGGCTACGAACAACAGGATCCAATGTGAGTGGTTCGGTGCATTAACGAATCAATTAATGCCAATTAGGGTTAAGTCATGAACATGAAAAGACAACTTAACCAACTTGAACACGATTTGTAGGGCTAAGTCATGAACTTGAAAACGACAACACTTAGCCAACTTGACATGACACGTAGGCGGGTTAAGTCGCGAACTGAAATGACATACTTAACCATCTTGACATGACTAGACTAGAAAAGGATTAAGTCACGAATTACATGACTTAATCTGTTAGGCGGGTTAGGTCACGAATTACATGACCTAATCTATTAGGCGAAACCCTAGACACGACCCCTTTCAGCAGTAACCCTCTAGAAGTATCAAGGTACCCTGGGGCTAGGCCGGGTGGGGGCATGATTACTGGGCTGATTGTAAGAGGTGAAATACGGCAGTGGGGTATGCCAGTGTAGGTTCGGTGGACTACGATCGTGCACGTATCCGGGGCAGACACTGGGTATCCGTAGATTTATCTGTGCATCTTGAATCGTGTCAGGGGTTGACACCCTAGGGATGATACACCCGAAGGTGGACCCAGCACAGGTGACTACATTCGTGATTAGCCGTATGACACGGACACTTGACGAGCTAGAACTTGTAGGGAGCCGATCGACTAGATAATCGCTCCGTAGGACCCCGTACTTGGGTCAGACCCCGTTTCAGGGTCATTTCATGATATTGGGCCGTGGGATTTATTTCGTGATTAACTTGTGACACGGGTTTAGTATACTAGTGAAGTCGATGCAACGGATCTCGAACATGTGATGCTTTACCTGACTTGTCTTGACTTATCCTGATCACCTTAGTCTATCTTGTTCACCTTGACACTATTCTTAAGTCTAGTTCCAGTTCATACATGGCAGGTTGTTTTAACCATTTTTAAACTGAAAGTCACTAGAACTTACTCAGTCTTTATGACTGACCCTTTTCCTTTCGCCTCTTTTTCTTTCGTTCCCCCCCCCCCTCTAGGTTTTCAGGGAGGAATAACTAGCTCTTAGCTTGGATATCACTTGCTTTGGCTCAGCATGTACGGTTTGCTATGGCTGCTTCTTTTGAATGCACTTGGGGAATAAGCTGTTTTACTGTTTTTAAATTACTGCTTCTTTGGCTATTATTACAAAACAGTTGTAATGAAGTTACTTGAAATGTTTGTAAAAGACATGATTTAATTTGGAATGAAATGAAGTTCTGTTTTGCTCAAAAATTCTTCCGCTGTTTACTTAATTATTTATTTATGTTCTGTCTTGTGATAATTCTGTGATGTTATCTCGATAATACCTCTCCAAAACTAGGGCATTCCCTTTGTGAGTGACCCTAGCGGAGGTGGGGTGTTACAAGAAAAGTGAGACGTGTTTCGTCTTCCTCCCTTTTATTTTCTGAAGTTTTTAAATCGAACATCAAGGCTATTTTCATTTGCCTTGTTGCTTTGTTTTCTAACCACCCAACCAGATATTTTATTTTATATTATATTATAATTGAAATGGTGTCCTTTAATTTAAAATCCCCTTGACCGCGAACTCCTTTCTGAACCCAACAACTGTCAATTCTAGGGTAATACCACTATTTCGGACACACTGGGATAGGTCACGAAGTCCAATTCGATCGTCTGTGGAAGATATTTATTGAAATTGATATAAATCAAATTTTTAAAACAATAAATTCTGCGAAAATAAATTGATATTATTATTCGAATTCAAACAGAAGTCTGAACTGTATTTAATTCAGTTTTAAATCTCGAACTGAATTATATTTTCACATTACGATGATTATATATATTCGATATTAAATCGAAATTGATTATTAAACTGATAACTTAATATAAATATTCTATTAATTTATCAAATTAATATTTAAAACCATATTAAATATTTAAATCTAACCGACGGAATATCCGGGTCATTACATTCTTCCCCACTTAAAATAATTTCGTCCTCGAAATTGCTAAGGTAGGAAAAGTGCTACAAACCCAGTAACTTTTTTCCAAACTTATTTACGTTGATACTCAACATTTCAAACCTCCTTACGTAACTCTCTTTCGAATAAATCTCTATTCGATAACTCCTCCCTTCGAATAACTATATTCGATAATCTCTCTTTCGAATAACTAGATTCGAAAATCTTTCTTCGAATAAACTATATTCGATTTACTCTATTCAATTTACTCTTATCAATTTACTCTATTAGCTCTTTTCACCTAACTCCTTCTGAATAAGCTATATTCGATAACTCTTTTAACTCTATTCGAATAAACTATATTCGATTAACTCCTTTCGCTTGACTCTAGACCGCAGCGATCACAATGGTTATGCCTGATTTCCCCCAGGAAGCATCCAACCGCCCTAGGCTATGTGCAGCCCTTCGAATTACGCTAGCAGTCGTACGAAATGACAACTTATCCTGAGTAACTTTGTTTGACTAACTCTATTTCAATAACTATATTCGATCAACTTTAATTGAATAACTAACATTCAATTAAATCCTAATTCGATTAACTATGTTCAATTAACTCTATCTGGTTAACTCTTAATTTGAATAACAAATATTTGATAAATTCTTATTGAATAACTATTATTCAATTAACTCTACGGATTAACCCTAACTGATTAACTCTAACTGGTTAATACTTACTCTAATCGATTTATTCTAACTCTAATCGAATTCTCCTATTCGAATAACTCCTATTGGATAACGTTTATTCATTTATAAAGATTTACTTTTAGTAACGGTTCTTCACTTTATAAATGTTCTCTTTAATAACGTTACTTCACTTATACAAGTGTTGTGTACCCCTTCTATTTAAAACTATTGGTGTTAAAAAACCAATATCTCTCCCCTATATAAGTTCAGACTTATATATTCCATCTATCGAATGATAAATATTTAATTTAATTTATAAACTGTTATTTATAAATAAATCTTTTCTATTTATCTGTTAAAAATAGATTTCAATTTTCTATTCATCTTATATATATTCATTTGATTAAATTCTACTTATTTAACAAATATCTCATCTATAACATTCTATTTATTTTCTATAAATAAATATTTCCATTTAATCTATTTGTAAATATTTTTCAAATATTTCTCCTTCTATTTGTTTGCAAATAACTCGCTTTTCTATTTGTGTTACAAATATTTTTCCTTTATATTTGTTTTACAAATATATTTTCTTTTTAACTCTTTTGGTTTTTCCTTTATTCACACCCAATTCATATTTCATTCACATTGATTTTACTCAATCTATTCATTTCGATCCATTTAACTTACTTAAGTTAAATTTAATTTCAATCATTCAAATTCCCATTAACTAGTTGCTAATTAACCGTTTTGCCTATTTCACCCTTTTTATTTGAATATAACTTGTTCAAATATATGTCAACTTAATTATAAACTAATCTAATTATATTTTCAACTCGAGTTATATATTCGATTTCGAATATACATTCTCAATTTCTTTCACTTATCCAAAACCCAATTTCGATTCAAATTTCCTTTAACTAATTATTTTCCCATTTAGTTAATTCTATTTAACCATTTAAAATATGATTTGTCTAAAAAATCATTTCACTTACTTCACTGGAGTTCATATTTATTTTATTTCTCCAGCCTGGATTTTCCAAATGTCAATTCGGATTTTATTTCCTAAAAATCCTTTTATTTATTTAACTAAACCGTTATGGTTTTACAATGGTTCTGACGCTGCTTTTCTAGAAATTTGATTTTGACATAACTCAAAATCTATACGATGAAATCCAGATTTTTCTCTTTCATTAGAAAACTATTGTTCAACCGGTCCCGACGATTCTTGTTTCAAAGAATTCCGACTTCAACTGAGTTCTGTATACTAAATTGAAGTTCGAATCGCTAATTCGCGAACTGCCGTGCTACGGCGAGCTCGTTTTAATTATATTTATAAATATAAACGTTTTAGCTTTGTTTATAATAAATTCAACTCCATTCTGATATATTTTTAATATATATCCAATCCATTTCATAATATTCCCGATCTATTTCACTTCTAATATTCAAATCCTATATATTTACAATATTCAAATTCCATTTGAATCTCTTTATTCAAACTCTATATTTGAATTTCCTTTATATTTGCAATATTCATATTCCAATTGAATTTCTTTGTTCAATTTCTATTTGAAATCCTTTGAATTTAAATTCTATTTTAACTCCTTTGAATTCAAATTCTATTTAATTTCACTTTGAATTCAAATTCTATTTAAACTCCTTTTATCTAGAATTCTATTTCAAACTTTATATTTTCTTTGAATTCTAATATTCAAATCTCTATTTGACTTCTCTTTATTCCAATCCATTTGAATTCCTTTGAATTCAAATTCCATTTGAATTTTTCTTATACAATTTCTATTTGAATTTTCTTTATTCAAATCCTATTTGAATTCCTATATTTTACTTCTATTTGAATTCTATATTCAAATTCTCATTTCAAAATTCCTTTGAAGTAATATAAATATATACATATATTTATATCTATCTCAAATTCAAAACATTTGAATTTTCAAACAACTTGTTTTCCTTTCAAACAAATTTCCTTCAAAAACTTTTCTAAGGCAGCAATTCATCACTTAGAAACTCGAAAATGAACACTGATGCTGTTGCGACCATCATCAGAATTATTTCCCAGCCACTGAAGTGAGTTCAGTGCTTTATCATATTCAAAATCCATTCAAATGATTTTTATTCAAAAATCCTTCCAAAATAAACCTTTATTATTTTAATAAAATTAAGAAAATATTTTCCAACTTCCCACGAATTTAAATTCTGAATTCTGGTTGGAATTCAATTTCAACTTATCACATTTGTATATTTGATTTCATATACAAATTCCATTGGTTATATATATAACTATTTCAGTTTTTTTTATAATCTTATTCGATTATAATCCTAACAATCAACTCAACCATTTAAAAACAATATTGTGTCAAATCTTCTGTTCAAGTGTTTATAAACTCCTATCGACATCGTGGCGTCCCACGATTCGATCAGAATCCATAAGCCACTCAACAGACTAGTCAACACAATATAAAACAGTTTTTATATCAAATAACAAATACGCTCTCTCGTATATATATACACTCAACTCATTCTAGGATACTACTGATCCTAACTCTAATGAGCACATTCCAACAAGCCTAGGTATTCGCTCAACCTAAGCTTTGATACCAACTGTAATGACCCGCAGAGCCGCAACATCGGAGTTGACTGTATACATCATACGTCCAACCCAAATATCACGAAAATACGAAACATTTTTTTTTAGAAGAAAGAGGTAGAAGAAGAACAGAAACAACAACACAGAATCTCACATTGCAGCGGAACAAAATATAATATATCATATGTTTGAAATACAAAATCTTAACTGTATAACATACACTTATCATAGTACAATACTTACAACACAGCGGAACAAAACTCTATATAACTAATGTTGAAGCCTCCTGCTCCAAGCTCCTTTAGATAGATATGGAAAAATCCTGAACTACTTGACTGCCCGTACAAATTTAGGCACCCAAGAGTTTAGGTAGAACAAAACAAAATAAACTCCGGGTCAGTCATGGGACTGGTATGAGTAAATAGTTTAAAACAGTTTCAGAAACTAAATGATATCTCATAAGACCACGCCGTATAACATAGAACGGGTTTTTCCCTTATGAGAATCCAAACACTTGATTTAACATTTCAAAATCCCTTTTGAAAGGAACGATAATCTTTATATCAAAACTCTTTTGATATTATAATAATGTCTAAATCAAGTAGATAACAATCTAGTGGAACGTTTGCATCTCACGTTCCACATATATAATATACAATCAAAACCGCAAGCACGTATTGGGTAATAGATTTCCAACTATGACAAGGTATGGAACCACCTTCCGCTGGTATATCTCTAGAGGAGAATACACCGAGTTCAACAAGAACATCTTGCAACTCGGCCACACATGACCGACCACTCATTTGGCTTGAGTGTATCGAATGTATATCACCAACGATTGGGATCAGCAACCGTTTCCCGAATGGGATAGCATCGACAATAGATTTTTAGAAATAAATGAAACTCTAAATCAGGTGATTATACACCCTAATAGGTGCGACCTACATAGCCATGCTCCCTGCCCGATTTCTGTCATTTACCGGTTGATGAGGCTAAAAGCTACGCTTTATCATCACACCAGATTCACTTCGAATGCCACATCATCAAATCCATCAAATCACCGATTGACGTCCTCAACAGTACATTACGTGTTAGCTAAAAGAAGTTTCCTTCTCCGCTTCCACTCTTGGTACGGTTGAAGAAATCAATATACGTGACCTTTCTGGAAATACTCTGTCAGACATTCATCCATACAAGTCACCCAGGAACAGGATGAACCGAAGGCACAATTTCTATTAAAAGAAAAAGTCCTTGCACTCTACTCCGTCTTCGATTATCTTTATATAATCTGATTTGCACGCTACTGCCAATACGGAGTGGTTCTTCGGATAATAATCCAACCGGTCTCTCCATATTGACAACGATGGTCAAAACTTCGATAGTCTGTGATTTAACTATTGAATAAAAACAAGTGTTTCGATAGTCGATGATTTAATTATCGAAGAAAAACAAGTGTTCATCCAATTATCAAACAATCACTGAGCCCTTAATTAATATTCCATTAATAAAATCACTTCTCTATTTCTTTATCAATATTTGTTAACCAAATATTTTCAATAACTATATTGGCCTTTTATGTTATTTGGAAAACATTTCCGAATATCGCCTTCCTTTATTTTCTAACTTTAGAAAATATATGTTATTTATAATTGGAAAATATTCCAATTACTTATCTATTTCCAATCTTGTTTATTCCTATACTTAGGAAATATTCTATTTCTAAGTTTACACTTATTTGGGTTAAAACGGATGTTGTGTAAAACATCATTACGACAACCCAAATACTATATTCAACTAACTCTTATCCAACAATGATCTCCGTGCTTGAAATCTTACTGTTTATCTGTTAATAATGAAATCAATCAAGTTGGGGTATAACTACCTCTCAGACCTTGACTGAATAACATTTATAACGTCAAAACAGATATGACTACTTACTCGAATAATCAATACCATACAACTACTGATTCACTTTTAAACACGTATGCAATTCCCCTTCTATTCTTACTAGATTTTATTCTTATACTTCCTTTTTTATTATACTATTCTATTTCTAAGTACGTTTCTTATCGACTTCTATATATATCGATAGGTTGATTTCTAACTATCAAATTATCTTAAAAATATTCTAACTCCTTAAATTCCCGGAAAAATTCGCCATAACCTCCTTTGTAACGGGAGCATCGGGAAAATCCCCAAACTGCCACACAGGCCTCTCTGATCAAAAAGAAAAAGGAAAAGCCAAGCGGCTTGCCGATACGGCGCATAAAATCTCATATATGAATTAAATACGTACCTTTTTGTCGGGCACTCTATTTATATACCTTCTAACACTTTATTCCAAATCTGTCTCCTGTATATCTATACCTGCCCAATCTATTTTAACTATACCAATCGTTTTAACTAAATTTGTTAATTAAATCTGTTAATTAACTCTTTAGTCTATTCCACTTCTATTTATCCAAATCTATTATCTTCAATTTTTCAAATCCTATAAAATAAATCCTATTTGAATTCTATATTCAAATTCTATATTATAAATCTCATTTAAATTTCTATATTCAAATTCTATAGTTAAACTCCATTTGAATTCTATGCCTTACTTAAACAACGTTTATAACTTCACTTAAAATCCCACATTTATATATTTATAACAAAGTTTATAAATTCGATTCAAATCCCACCTTTTCATTTATAAACAGAGTTTATAAATTCAATTACTTGTTTTATATATCTTCAAAACAAGTTAATATTTTCTATAGTTTTATTTAAAATTCAAATTCTATTTATAAAAATAGAATTCCCTTTTTAAATCTCAAATACCCTTTTCGATATTTTTTCTATAGTTTTATTTAAAATTCAAATTCTATTTATAAAAATAGAATTCCCTTTTTAAATCTCAAATACCCTTTTCGATATTTTTATAAATCAATATTCAAGCCCCATTGATATTTTAAATAATCAAATCAACCAATTTTCAATCATTTGATTTTTAACACATCATATATGAATATATATGATATCAAACAAACAAACAGATAATATATATTTTTGAGGAATCCAGTTGGATTCCTCCAACTTGTTTTTCCTGCATCCACAGACGTTGGTCAACATAGTAATACCCATCCTGCTTCGAGGCAGGATATCGCGGTATAGAAGGTCATCCACTAATCATAGCGTGGGGCGTATAGGGTAATCATCCGCTATGAAACCCCGGGCATCCGCTAATGAAACTGCGGGAATCCAACCAATCATCAACCCAATATATATATAATAGTCAACCTAAATAACTATATATATTTAAATCAACCAAACAACATTCAAACAAGCATAACAATTATTTTTAACAACTAGAAATAATTCTAATTAAATGGTGAGTGAGGTTTACTCACTGTGGTTTTTATTGCTGAATATCCAATGAAGCCAATTATCTCGATTTCACAGTGATTTCTTCAACTGTCTGTTTTTCAAATGAAAAACAATATAAATAAAATTTCACTTATTTAATTTGAAAAATTAAATTAAATTAATTGCCACTTATAAATTAATTCCAATTTGAACATTTACCTTACTAAATTATTAGTCCATAAAATTTATTCCTTAAAACTAATTTTCTTTTAATGGACTAATTAGATATTTAATTTACTTAAATAAATTACAAATTTTAAAAACTAATTTCCTTATAAATTTCCAGATTCTCAAGAATAAACTTAATCCTCTTGTTAAATATTTCTTCCCTTGACAGACCATATTTCTCTCACCGAATATCGAACAACTGGCACCACGTTCCCAGTTTTCCAGTGTGCCTACAGGTGAAGTATGCGACAATATAGGTCGCCAAGATCGTTAAAATTGGCTGCTCAACTTGCTGCTTTCCACCATTATCGCGTTGCCCTAACTCCTACTGAAATCGACTGTCGATTTTACCCATCCGAGCTTCTCATCCCGAAGACCAACGTTGCACCTGATTTCCCCAAAAACACCACTATCGCACCAAATTAACCACCCCCAAATCGCCATCATAACCTAGGTTAAAATCCCCTTCCGCATTCCTTGAACAAACCCGTGATACCCCCTGCAACTCGAGCTCTTCAGATGCAGGATCGAGCTTCAAGTAAACGCCAGAAATTGAACGCGTGTATCAAGGCGTTAGCGCCTTCTCTTCTGCTAGGTATCGCGACTCCAGGAAAACCCTTAACTCGAGGTTGCTCTGCTCGCGTTTGAAAAGGCCAGGGACAGCGTCGCTGATCCTTCTGAGTGAAGTTCGATTTTGATTTTGATCTGGAAATGAGGGAGTTCGGCCATTTTATACTTAAAGCTTTCAATTTTAGTTTTTGGCTTGCTAAGAATGGGACTAAGAAAGAAGAGAAGTACAGAGGGGTGCGGCATTTATAAGAGGAAGGGAACGAGAAAAGTGAGACGTGTTTTGTCTTCCTCCCTTTTATTTTCTGAAGTTTTTAAATCGAACATCAAGGCTATTTTCATTTGCCTTGTTGCTTTGTTTTCTAACCACCCAACCAGATATTTTATTTTATATTATATTATAATTGAAACGGTGTCCTTTAATTTAAAATCCCCTTGACTGCGAACTCCTTTCTGAACCCAACAACTGTCAATTCTAGGGTAATACCACTATTCCGGACACACTGGGATAGGTCACGAAGTCCAATTCGATCGTCTGTGGAAGATATTTATTTAAATTGATATAAATCAATTTTTTAAAACAATAAATTCTACGAAAATGAATTGATATTATTATTTGAATTCAAACAGAAGTCTGAACTGTATTTAATTCAGTTTTAAATCTCGTACTGAATTATATTTTTGCATTATGATGATTATATATATTCGATATTAAATCGAAATTAATTATTAAACTGATAACTTAATATAAATATTCATTTAATTTATCAAATTAATATTTAAAACCGTATTAAATATTTAAATCTAACCGACGGAATATCCGGGTCATTACATATTTGAACTATATAAAATAGCCGTGTTTTGAAAGAAATTATTTTATAATAAGAATCCTATTTTTATCACCTATATGAACTATATAAAATAGTCGTGTTTGAAATAAATTGTTTTGCAATAAAAATCACATTTTTACTATATACATGAATCGTTAAAAATAGCGAAGTGTCAGGATAAATGTCTGTTGGATAAAAATATCATTTTCATCAAATGTATGAAAGAATATGGTTTTGAAATCGAAGAATCGATTATATATATATATAATTAAAATATATCGAATAATGAAGCTGCAGTTCTTGTTTTGAAACCGTGATTTCAAACGATTAGTGCGGGAGATCGGACCATCGGATTTTCCCGAAACCGAAACCGTTGGGTTCGCTTTGGAAATATCTTTCCAAAGACACCAACTTGGCAAAAATCCAACGATTGGATTGTCTTGAATGTTTTATTCAAATCTGAAGAAAAACAACGCCGGAATCAATTATATATATATATATAATCAGATTAAATTGAATAACGATGCTGCTGTTCGTATTTTGAAATCGAAATTTCAAACGAGTGTACCGGGAGATCCGACCGTTGGATTTTACCAAAACTGGAACGGTTGGATTCGTTTTGAAAAGATCTTTCTAATGATGTAAAATTTGTGATGATCCAATGGTTAGATTTTTACATATGTGTAAATCAAATCTGAAGAAAAACAGCGCCACGACCGTGATATGGCCCGAAGCGTCGTTTGAATGAATTGGATATTTTTAAATAAATAAAAATAGCGATAAATCATTATAAAATATTATAAACAATATGGAATGTGAAATTTATAAACTAACTGAAGGTCATCTAAGTCGAATGGTTTCCTGGATTTTGATATGATGGTGGTTTCGGCCTTCGGGTCAATATTCGGGAAATCGTTCTCTTACTGATCTACGGTTAATGACTGATGAATTGAATAAGGTGTATTTGTGTTTGTGTAGCACTTGTTTATTATATACGCGAGTTGTTCAGAAAGACCGGGTTTATCCCATTCTAAATAACTTAATCGACGATAAGAAGTCAAAGATGAAGACGGTGGCTGAAGACCGGAAATTTTCACCTAGGTTGGATGGTAATTGATGTCCTGATTAGGAGGCATCCCGAAATATGGGTAATGAGTGGTGATCGTCCAGATGTACGTGGAGATCGATGGGTATGCGAGGTATATAGTGCCTCCGGTTTCGTTCGAACCCAGAACGGACTTGTAAATGGACTGTGTGTCTGACATTGGAATTCATTATGTGTGATTGATAGCCATCAGTTGCATGGTGTGAATCGCATGTGTGGCATGCTGAGATGCAGTGATCAGGGCTTCTGTTGAAAAGCAAAGCCTGGTAGTTGATGTTCAAAGCACCGCCTGTGTGGCGTAGCTTTGTGTATAACGTGAATTCGCGAGCTTCACACCCCGGTATGAACCAGAAACGGGAGAGGACATCAGGGAGGGCCCGCGTTTCTTTCTATCTAGAGGTGGTGTCAGTGCTTAAACTGGCTGACATTTATATTATTTTCACCTATGGTTGTTGCTGTTGTGAGGTGCCTCGGATATACCGGTGACTATGTGAAGCCGAAGGAGCCGTTAGTTGGCTCATTTATGCCCCAAAGGGCGGGGGACGTAGTGTTCAGGCATAATAATCCACATCGGTGGTCCGACCCTGACGATCAATGGGGCAGTTGCGGCTATTCCTAAGGGACGGGCTAGAGCGTCTCGAATTCGGTGAGGACAATCCCTTGCCTCGGTTCATGACGGAAATCCAATTCCCAAATGCGTGAATGTGCAGTTTTGATTGTATACCTATATATGGCGACATAGTGGTATGGGGCATTAATGCCGTCTATGATTAATACTTGTGATTTGAAATTGTTTTTGAAACATATAAATACTAGTAATAATATAAAATTCTTTTGTTTTATACGTATCAAGCATATTTTGGCCGTTATAAGGTAAAAACTCTATCCTCCGGTTTGCGTTGCATTGTGTGATGGGAACTGAGTCTTATAATGGCTTCATTTTTATAAAGAGCATTGCGATGTTTTAAAAGATTTACTTGTTTTAAAGCACTGTCAATCCAATGGAGTAACCCGTTCCACGAAAGTGGCGTGGTCCTGGGATTAGCCATATTATAAATGTGTTAAGTAGATTTCTCATACCAGTCCCATAACTGACTCGTAGTTTGTTTCACTTGCAAACTCGGGTGCCCTTTTTTCTACATGGGCAGCCTTGTGTTCAGGTTTTAGCAGGCTCTTTCTGGATAGCTGGAGTTGAAGATGGATTCTATCATTTATCTCTTTTTATGCTGTTCAGCTCCTATTGTACATATTATGTTTGTTTTCCGCTATAGACATTTATGTATAGTTGAACTGTATTTGTACTAAGTATGATCCTGTATACTGTGTAACTCTGGTGATTACGTTTATCCAGTATATTCTATTGTGCATTATTTGGTGTATTTATTTATTTTTGTTCTGCTATTATCTATTTATGTGTTATATTCCAAAGATTGCCCTTGCCACCGCCAGTACTGGGTTTGGGGTCGTCTCAGGAACGATATTCGGAGAGCTCTGTATCCTTTTATATCTTTTAGTTGTGATTTGTATTATTTCATGTTGCTATGTAATGTATTTTAATATCTGATATTTTAAAATCTATATTATGTGTTCATACTCTGTATATTCTTGTACTCTGATGTAAATTGTTGTAATAAGCAATGAAATGTTCTTTTGTTTGTGTTTCGATTGTCGTGTTCTCTGGCAATCCGCTCATTCTCTTCTCTTCGGAGACCGAGGAAGTACGGGTCATCACAGTTTGGTATCAAAGCTTTGGTTTACAGAGCTCGAGAACAAGACACATTAGAACCATATGAAAGAATTCATCGGAGACTGGATTAGTAATATCCAATGAGAATGACTCGTTAGAGATAGGATCAGTAGTATCCTAGAACGGGTGTGAAGAGTAGTGTTTTTAAAATAAAAAGCGAAAACAAATTTTTGTTTTGAAAATTTATATTATATTATACGTATTTGAATATTTGTTTTATATTGAATTTGGATAATTGAGTATAAAAAGATTTTGCGTATATGCCTTGCAAACATATTTGAAGTTTTAATATACTGGATAGATATACAGTCACACTCTAGTCGCCCGGAGATTATTCTAGTAATTGTGATCACATTACCGGTGCTTATGTTCGAGTGACGAAAGTGGGATATCTATATATTTCTGTTTGACTGGTGTGAGAACCAAAAATAGATAGGGTCTATTGTTGTGACTTGGCATCAAAAATGGATTTTTATATGTATAAAAAATTAAGAATTTGAAACGATAATCAACTAATTGATTGTTGGTTGTGTTGTTTGATTATTGGTTTGATTAATTAAAATTTTGAACCATTAAGCCAAATTGAATCAAATATTATACTAAGTTAGAAATTGTTTAAAAATGCATGCATGTATATATATATATATATATATATATATATGTGTGTGTGTGTGTGTGTGTGTGTGTTAAACAGGTTATGGATAAACTACTAAGAAGAGAAATATAATTTTATGCCCGACAAATAGGTATGTGTTTACTAATTTTCTTTTTCTTTTAAAGGTTTATGAGCCTAAGGCTGCCTGCTTAGCAATTTTCTTTTTCTTTTAAAGGTTTATGAGCCTAAGGTTGGCCGCTTGGTAATTTTCTTTTTCTTTTAAAGGTTTATGAGCCTAAGGCTAACCGCATGTCAATTTTCTTTTGCTTTTAAAAGAGTTTATGAGCCTAAGGTTGGCCGCTTGGCATTCCCTTTTTTTCTTTTGGAACGATGAGGGCCCTGCGAGGCGAGTTGCGGTTTTAAATGTCTCCCCGTACAAAGGAGGTTATGGTGAATTTTTTCGAAAATATAAGGTGTTAGCCAAAATTTTTAAAAATTAGAAATTCTTAGAAACTGAAAAGTTGAATAATGAAAGCCAAACTGAAAGTTGAGTTGATTATTTAAACAACTTTCAGCTCCGTTACTTTTCGAGGACGAAAAGATTTTAAGTGGGTGAGATAGTAACAACCCGGAAAATCAGAACCAATTTAAAATTTTTATTTTGGCATTTTAAAGAATTTTGAATATTTAAAATGAATTATTTAAAATAATAACGACAAGAAATTTATTTTGAATAGAATTAGAACGTATATATTTATTTGAATCGAAGTTAGAATAAAAATATTTATTTTAATTATAAAAGGAATTTGAAATGCCGTGGTTATTTAAAAATTCAATTTCAAATTTCAAATGAATGTACAGGATTAAAAATAAACCATATTTTAGTGAAACCAGAAATATTTGAATCTGTTTGAAAATATCTTTCCAAATATTGTGAAAAATCCAGATTTCATAGCAGGAATAAAAAGTTATGTCCAGTTGAAAATTCAGAATAGTCGCTATGGAATTTATATAATATATAGCCCTTAAAAATAACAATTTTGCAAACGAACTCCGTTTTCGATGAGTCCATTTTTGTTGGATCCGGAATGTCAAATTATTGCTTTATTCCAATTTTCATGGTTTTTGGATTCAATATGTGAGCGTGGCGGATTTAAACGTGTTTGGACAATTCGGTTTGAACTTAATCGATTGGAAAATGACCGTTTTTCAAATGGTCTCCAAATTCGACGAAATTAGTTTTGTTAGGACCGTATCGTCAAAACATAGCGATATTTATTTTTCTAGAATTTTTGGAGTCCGTATGTGGCTCTGGTAAATTAAAATATGCATTTGAATTTAAAATACATTGATTTATATTTTAATTTGGATGAAAAATTAACGTAACAGCTGAATTAGGTTACGAAACATATCCCATTGTGTTCAGAATGGGGGTTATTAGCTAGGGGCGACAGTCGTTGGGTTCGATTTGGGGTTCGAATTAAAAAGTGACTTTTTGGGAATTAAATGAAAATTAAATATATAATTACTTAATAAAGTCAACTCCCCTATATCTCCCTCCCCCGGTCTTCATTTCAGATCTGAACTAAAATAAAAACAAAAGGGAAAAAATAAAAGAAAAGGGGGAAATGCATCTCGTCGCCACCTAGTCGCGACCCCCCCTCACCTCAGGTGACACGCCTCCCTCCGCCGCCATCTTCTTCTTCACCTCCATCTCCTTTTACACGGTGAACCTGAGCCCCAAAAACCGCCTAGCTCTGTCGCGTGAGACCCCCACACCCCAGCGAGCCTCCGCCACCTTCAATTGCACTCCCTCGCCATCGTGCCTCGAGCGAAATCCCCCTCTGACGCAACCCTCCTCCGATCTAAAGAACAGTGAATTTTTTTACATATATTTTATTTTCATTTATATTATATATAACTGTGTTTAAAAATATGATTTTTAATGAAAATAAAGTAGTTAAAAATGCGATTTTTATACGTATATATTTGAAATAAAAATACGATTTTTATGAATATAAAAATTGGATTTTTATCACATGGTTAGCATTGGAAAAATATGATTTTTAGATAATGAAAAGATTATATTTTCAAATATGAAAGGATTATATTTTTAAACATGAAAAGATAGGATTTTTAGTAATGAAAAGATTATATTTTTATATATGAAAATGTATGATTTTTACTACATAATTAGCAATATAAAAATATGATTTTTATATATGTAGTGAAGTAAAAAATATGATTTTTATATATGTAGTGAAATAAAAATATGATTTTTATATATGTAGCGAATTAAAAATGTGATTTTTATATATACGAAAGCATTGATTTCTCCGATAGAAAAAGAACAGATTTTTAAATTAGAAAAGATTCGATTTTTAAATTAGAAAAAAAATCGATTTTTATATATATGAAGTAGCGATAAAAAATCGATATTTATATATATGAAGCAGCGATAAAAATATGATTTTTATTATATATATAACGAAGTAAAAATATGATTTTTAATATATAAACATCAAATTAAAAATGTGATTTTTATTATGAACATCATGGAAAGAACTGCATTGGAATTTCGGACAAATCCGAACGATTCAGAAATTCAAAAATAAAACTAGAGGAGTGGATCCCAAAGGTGAGAACTCCTCGCGATAATTTCTTGTACAGTTATTTATTTTATAACTGCATATATAAACTGCTCCTCGTCGTCCGCAGACCACGGACAACATGTTTGATTGTTTTGTGTTATGGAAATTGACTACTGATTGTGATGTGAAATAAAAATTAAAATTATGCATGTGTTGAATAAAATATTTTATCGTTAAAAATATAATTTTTAACGTATATATAAATGAAAATAAATATTCATTTACAAATAGGACGATTTGTTTATTTACACTGATTTGATTGATACTGATTGGGATGATACATTTTACACATCGCCCAACTGCACAAATAATAATCAATGTTTGTTGTTTGAAAACCCCACACGGGTATTGGGATGATATTGGACATACACTAATCCCAATATTTATATGAATGTCAATCGATTGGTCGACAGGTTGTTGTAAGCATTAATTATTTATATTTAACGCTTATGCAGTTGTGTAATGCACTCTGGATGATGGTTGATTGTTTATCATTGTTGTTCTATACATGTGTTGTATGAAATCCATATAAATAACATTATATGGTAATTGACAGTGTCTGATTCCTATTTTGAAAGAATAAATATTTTAAAATAACGCACATTTTAAAATAATGAATATTTTAAAATAATATTCAGTAAAAGATCAAAAATCTGATTTTGATGTTCGATTTGGAGTGGATGCGATATTTAAATATATAAAGCCGAGTGGATTAGATTAATGCCATTTTGGACATGAACGATAATTATATCGATTTTATTCATTTTTATAACGAATACCGAAAAGGAAGTGATTTCAAAATCTAATGTTTTGAAAATATTATCATTTATATATTAATGATATGGAATATTCAATTTTGATTAGAAATTGAATATGAAGTTGAAATCGTTTTGAAAACAAATTTAAAATGATTTATAAAATACATTTTAAATGGAAATCGACGAAATATATAATATATTATATATATATATATATTTAATGGCCTGAATAGAATGCGTCGCACCATGGCAGTTCGCGAATTTCGACCATTGACTTCGAATGGATATTACGGGAGACCCGACAGTCGGATTCTCCTAAATCTGGAACCATTGGGTTCCTATCGAAAAGAACTTTCCAACGAATATAAGGGATTTAAAATCTACTGATTGGATTTGGAATTATGTCCAAATCAAATTTGGAAAAGATCGTTGTAAGTGCAGTTCAATGACCGTTTATGGAAATCGATTGTATGGGCCTTGATAAATTGTTAAAAATATCAAAATTAGCGTAAAATCATAGTACATGATCTCGAAAGAATTGGGATGAAAAATTCCATATTTGAAAAGATAAAAATATATTTTTATCTTAATGAACTAGTTATGAACTAGAGTTATGGAATCCAATATTTTTAAATAAATAAATTAGATTTGAAATGGTTTTAAAAATAACCAGAATTTCCGATATATGAATTGGAATGGATTTGGATCGAAATTATCATCGAAATATTTTGATGTTGGATTCAGGATTATACGGATATTGTTATGGAAATTTGGAAGATATATTTTATATCGTTATTTCCAAAACGATAATTGTTGGTTTCAGAATTTGATATTGAATATAAGATGATATAATTTCTATTCAGAGCCTTATATTTGATATCAAATTGGATTTTGGGTTTGTCGTGAATGGTATCTTAAATAACACTGTTCTTGAACCCCGTGTGAAAAGAATAAATCTTTTAATTAAGATTACGGGTGTTTCCAGTTAATTAACATTTAATTAGAATAAAATGGAATGCGAATTGAGTTTATCGTGAGTTGTATTTTCAAGGACATTCATTCTTTAACCCGATTTACAATGAAATGGGATATGGAATTTACAAATATTTTTATTAAGATTTAATAGGAATTTTGCAAAGTAAAGTTTTCCAATTTAATATATTAAATTGGAATTGAATGGAATTCGATTGATAATAATCGAAGTGAACTTATACGGAGGATGACTGTTAATACAAATGGAATTTAAAAGGCTTTGCCGTTATTCCATTTGTATTATTAGTCGGATGAGAAAATTGATATCTGTAACACCCCTAAGTCCCACGTCGGGGAAGCCTGTATGAAGTGGGTACTTATATAGTAGAGCCTATCTCTTACTAATGCCGAGGCCTTTTGAGGAACAAAACCTCACACCTGTACGGTGGCTAAGTAGGGGACAATATCTTGCGTGAACGGAGGTGTGGGCTGTTACAATGGTATTAGAGCCAATACCCACCCGGAATTGTGGCTCCTGTGCGGACCACAGCGCCTAGGTGAGGTGTTTGTGAGCCAACGGGGACGTTGGACTCTATAGGAGGGGAGAATGTAACACTCCTAAGTCCCACATCGTGGAAGCCTTTGTGAAGTGGGTACTTATATAGTAGAGCCCATCTCTTACTAATGTCGAGGCCTTTTGAGGAACAAAATCCCACACCTTTATGATGGCTAAGTAGGGAATAATATCTTGCGTGAACGGAGGTGCGGGCCGTTACAATATCTATTATTTATTGATTTGTTTTTCTGTGAAGATTCCATAATTAATGGAATGTGGTTTCAGTTTATCATGAACTGTGTTTAAAATGACATTAGTTCTTTAACCCAACTAAAGACAGGATTACATGTCTAACATTGTATTTCAAACTGTATGGTTGATCTCTGCTATATATATATAATATGTCTGTATGTTTGATGGCGGAGAATTTATTCTCTTGCTTAACACCCTTCTCTAAGACGTACGATCTTAAAGGTTATATATCGGCAGAAATCAATAGTACGATGTAGATTGTCGATGCAGCATGTTTGTGTTTCCAAAGTTAAATAATCATTAATATTGATTTTTGGGAAGATTAAAAATAAGTGGAGTTTTAATGAATCTTTAATTAGATTGAAATGTGAATTGATAATTTAAATTATAAAATTTGGGAAATGATAGAGAGTGGAGTATCACCAGTTTTGCTCCAAGCGGTATTTAAATCTTTAATTAGATTTGAATGAAAATGGTAATTAAGTTTACCAATAACACCGGGGTGTTAGTTTGGGGTAATACCAGTTTTGCTCCATGGGATGAATAGGTTTGGATTGGGAAATTAAATAAATGGTTACTTCGGCAAGGTGTGTTAATCCCGACTACTCTGGCAAACCTTAATATGGTTTGAATTGATATCCAAAGGAGGATTAAAGAATAAATCTGAAGAATTTATCTTTGATAAAATTAAGGGAAACCTTTCCCAAAGGATATGAATATTTAAATAAGAGAATATTGTGAATTGGAATGATGCGTATGTTGTGTTTTTATAGCACTTGTTTATTGTATACGCGAGTTATTCGGAAAGGTCGGGTTTATACTCATTCTGAATAACTTATTCGACGAAAAGTCGATGATGAAGACGGTGGTTGAAGACCAGAGGCCTTCACATCGTTTGGATGATTATGGATGTCTTGATTGGGCTGTACACCCAAGACGAGGTAATAAGTGGTGATCGTCCAGACATACTTGGAGATCAACCAGATATGCGAGGACCTCTCTCCTGTATTGGACATACGGGATGAGGAATAAGGTGCCTCTGGTTTCGTTCAGACCCAGAACAAACTTGTAAATGGATGTATGACATTGGATTTTATTCTGTGTTGATTGATCTCTATTGAATATATATCTGTTTGGCGGCGGAGAATTTATTCTCTTGCTTAATGCCCTTCTCTGAGATGTACGAGCTCAAAGATTATATATCGATAGACATCAGTCGCATGGCGTGAATTGCCTGTGTGGCATGCTGAGATGCAGATGATCATGGCTTCTGTTGAAAAGTAGTCTTGTGGATGATGATAAAAGCATAGCTTTAATATAGTGCTTTGTGTATAGCATTAAAGCGTGTGTATGAGTTTTAAAGAACAACAGCTCGAAATAAGAAGGGAGTGAAGCAGTTGCACGACACATTTTTGAATGAAGATGTGGTGAATGTTTTGGGAAATGAGGAGTGGATGGAACAAAATAAGAAGGTAGGAACGTATTTATTTTTGTAGAGCAAGCAGAAACAAAACAAAGCAGACGGATTAAATTAAATAATTGGGCACAAAATGATGGAGTGAAGAAATAATCAGCAGCTGGTTTTCAAAATTTAATATAGGGAAGAAAAAATGTAGTTATGAGGCGGGCCTTTAGTTAAGAGTGGATCAACATACAAAGCAAATGGAAGAATATTATAAGTCGGGCTTCCTTTTTGGGAAGCAAAATTTTGGAGGATGGCCCATTTGGTTTATAACATGAAAAGAGATTGGTCTGGAAATCTACTGTCGGTCCTATATTCTTTTACCAGAAGTGTTAGCTTGGTAAAAATAAGAAAAAAATGTAACAGTATTTAAATTAAATTAATTCAGGGCTAATAAATTAATTTAAATCATATTAACGTATAACCCAAATAAATTTTATTCCATGAACCGAATTGGACCAAATAAGCTACTCTAGGATCATGGTGGCGAAAGCTATATTATGGACTGATCTGGATAGTGCATGAGATGGTGGGAAATAATAGTTAAATTAAATTACTGTTTAATTTAAGTATAACCAAATTGTTTCAAAAACGAATAAAATCAAAGTGTGTATAACTTGCTTAATTTTTATCCACTTATATTTTATATAAGTCAGGATTTAATTTGTGTGCTATAGTTGATAATTGTTTGTTGTGTGTTGAATGTTTATATATATGTTGGATGAATTGGTTGATTCACCGTTAGTCTAATTTAAATGGAAATGAGGTAACTTACCTTGTTGGTTACATTTATAATAATATAAAAGTATCAATTTAAAATATGGAAGCTTGGATTACTGTTATTTATTGATTGTTGAATATCATATTTGTTTATTGAATTGAATGGTTTTATTTTGAGGTAACGTATTTGGATCCAAGGAAAACAGGTTAGAGGGATCCAACTGGATTCCTTAAATTTATCATTTATTTTCATATTACAAATATATGAACTATTTAAACAATATGATTAGATAATTGATTTGATTATTGATTGTTGAATCTAAATTTAACTTTGTTTTATTATTAACCCATGGGCAGTATTGGTTGAGTAATTGGCGGCATATGGCCTATAAATCAGTCATTTTATTAATGTTGATTTACCGTCAGGTGAATCAATAGAAATGAAGTTATAAATTTATTTTATAACTGAAGATAGATTTTTGATATTTATTACTTTGAAAAAAAGTTATTTAAAAGGAAATAAATAATTATATTTATTATTTAAATTTAGAAGTAATGATTGTATAGTTTTATAAAACAATTTCTCATAAGAATTATAAGAAGATATGCAGAAATTAATGTAACGATTAAAAGTGGGATGAATTATGTCTAAAAAACAATTATATGGAATTATTTAAATTAATTATATTATTAATTAATTTAAAGGGAGGATTATTTGGAATTGGTTAATGAGATAACCGTGTTTTGAGTTGACGAAGTCAACCACTTTAACAGGGATTGATTATTAAATTGAATTAGTATGATATCAACTAATCCATTGTAATAGCTGAACAAATATTTATTTTCAATTTAAATAAGACTTAAAGAGAAATTTATTGTTTATTTTAGTTAATAAAGCAGTTTACTACTTTTACAGTAGTTTATGATTATGTAAATTATTGTTATAATTAATAATAATTTAAGTGATTACCTTTTTAATGAATTTTATTTAAGTAAGTAAATGAGTTAAAATGAATCTAGTTGAATTGTGAAAGGAGTTATGAATGCTTCTTATTGTAAAATCCGAACTTTTATACCAAAGTTATAAAAGAGATCTTTAGCTGATGCGATAGCTTAAATTAATGTTTCATTTAACATTTGAAGTAAGTAAGAAGAAATCGAGATAGAAAGGGGTTAATATTAAACCCAAGTTTATAAAAAAGGTTTATAAGAGGAGTATGAATCTAAAACATTGGTTTTAAGTTGAAGATACTTAATAATGAAATTAAGTGAAATGAATGGAATCGAAATGAGATTTTCAAATCGAAATGGTTGAATGGATCAGAAGTGGAATAATATGGGTTGATAAGGAGATAAGTTAAGAAATTAATGAACTGGAACCTAACTGGAGATTGGTGAGTTGATGATTTTCTGAGTGTTATTCTGATGTTGATTTCGGTCTTCGGGCTTGATATCTAAGAAGTTATTCTCTTACCAATTTACGGTCAGGGACTATTGAATGTTGAAGTATAGAAGTGCATAAATGAATAAAGGAAATTAAAAAGAAATTGAGAATTTATAAAAATGATATTTTTAAAGTAAAAGAAAGATATTGGTGGAAATACAATGATATTTTAGAAGTAAGGAGATAAGTTTTAGAATGAGTTTATTCTAAATAAATAAGTGACGATTATTGTTTTCAAGTAATGAAACAAAAGTGATTTTGTAATGTTGATTTTACGAATAATAAGTTGAATTGATTCCCCAGTTATGAATAATAAATAGTGCTATAGTAAACGTTTTGCAAATGATAGCAAATGGAAATTTGAGATTGTTGTAAGATACTTTCCTAAATATTTAAATGAAATGGTTTTTTGCGAATACTCATGTAATAAAGTAAGAAGTAAATATTGTGTTTTTAAAATATTGAAAGGTTAAGAAGATTTAATTAGTTTTTAATTAAAAAGGCCAAGTGATGCTGAGTATTGAACCAACAAATTCATTTTATTTTTATAGTTGAATGGTTGTTTACTTGATAGTTAAATAACTGATTATCAAATATGACTTATACGATTGTTGGTACGGAAAGACTGGGATCGAGTTATATTTGAAAACCGTTTCGACCAGAAAATATGAAATTAAGAAGATATCAGATGCTGATCAAGATGGAGAAATTGAAGACCATATATCTTCATGAAATGGAAGGACTGGTCAGAATCTCTGGTTAACACCTATATTTTTCAAAGTCTACTACAAGATAACTTAACCTATATTTTATAACCAGAGATATATTATGGTTCTTTCATGGGTAATATCTACAGATTTGCAAGGATTACTCGCTACTAATATATAGGGTAATTTCTAGGATGTGGTAGGAGGTACCTTCAGTTCATCCTGTTCTTGGATGACTTGTATGGACGAATGTTTGACAGAGCATTTCCTAAGAGTCATGTACATTTATTTCTACAAACATATTTCTGTAGGCTTCAGAGAAGAAACCTTATCTTAGCTTAAACACCTAGAATATTTTTGTGGTCGTCAATTAGTGATTTAGCGGATCTGACAATGTGGCATTGAAAGTGATTGTATTGTTCTTGAAAAGGTAGTGTTAAACCTTAAGCCTCCTCAACCTGGAAATGACAAAAATCGGGCAGACAACATGGCTAAGTGGGTCGCTCTCAATTATGGTGTATAATCACCTATCCAGAGAAAATTCACTTCCTATTTTAATCTATTTCGATGTTTTCCCTTCTCGGGAAACGGTGGGTATCTCCCAACTGTTGGTGATATACATTCGATACACTCAAGCGAAATGAGTGGTCGGGTTGCAAGATGTTCTTGTTGAATCCAGTGTATTCCCCTCTACAGATACACCATTGGAAGGTGGTTCCATACCTTGTCATAGTTGGAAATCCAATCTCCAATAAGTGCTAGTGGTTTTGATTGTATGTTATGTATGTGGAGCGTGAGATGTAAGCGTTCTGCTAGATTGCTATTTATTTGTATTTTGACACTATTATAATATCAGAATAAAATACGATTTCAAAATGTATAGGGTTATCGTAAGATAAAAACCATTCGTTTTTATGTGTAGACTACTCTTACGATTATCTTTTCCTTTCAAAATGAAATGTTTTGACTATGAAAACCAAGTTGGACGATACCCATAAACTTAGCGAGTTTTCTCACTCTTGTTCACCAAACTGATTCGACGTTTGTAATGCTCTGGTTAGACCGTGTTTTAGAAGTTTAGGTTTGGATGATGCGAATTTCAAGAAGACATGCTGGAGGAGTTCAAATGTGTGATATATATCCAGTGTGTTTTCCGCCGTGTGTTGTATATGAGGACATATTGGTATAACTGTCTAGATGTATTGATGTATTCTGATGATTGCAAGTTTTTATTTTTAGGCTCTCAATAAAGATTTATTTCTATATTATATTTTGTTCCTCTACGATGTGAGACTCTGTGTTTTGTTGGTTAGGTTGTTCTTCTTATTCTTCTATTCTAATATTACTTCTTTCTTATCGCACCCTCTATTTTCTTCCATTAACTATCTGGTGTTTTTGATACTTGGAGTTTAGAAAGCAATATGGGTTTATGTATTAACGTCGAAATTCGAGCGTCGAATTCGTCAGGTCGTTACTGTAAAGGCCCATAAATCCGTACACTTTGAGTTGACTAATTTTACACACGTCCAACCCAAAATGCATTAAAATATGAATCTTTAATAGAAAGAAAATTAGAGGATGAGAGAAGAAAGAAACTGGAATAGAAGATGTAATAACCCGGAAAATCTGAACCAGTTTAAAATTTTATTTTGGCAATTTTAACGAATTTCGAATATTTAAAATGAATTATTTTAAATAATATCGACGAGAAATTTATTTTGAATATAATTAGAATGTATATATTTATACGCGTCGTCGTTAGAATATAAATATTTATATATAATTATAAATAGAGTTGAAAATGGCACGGTAGTTCGGTAATTCGATTTCAAACTTCAATTGAATGTACCGGGTGCAAAAAAAACCGGATTTTAGTGAAACCAAAAACATTAGGATCTAATTGATGATATCTTTCCAACAAATCCGAAAAATTGAAATTTCATAGCGGGGATCAAAAGATATGTCCAATTGAAAATTCTGAATAGTCGCTATGGAATTCAGGCCCTTAAAAATAACAATTTTGCAAACGACCTCGGATTTCGACAAAACCACTTTTGTTGGATCCGTAGTATCAAATTATTTCTAGGTCTCAAATTTCATAATTTTTCGAATCAATATGTGAGCGTGGCGAAGGAAAACGCGTTTGACCAGTTTTAGTTGATTTTAATCGACTGGAAAATGGCCATTTTACCAACGGTCTCAGAATTTGACAAAACTAGTTTTGTAAGGACCGTATCGTCAATACGAAGCTAGAAAATATTTTTCGGGAATTTTTCGAGTTAGTATGTGACTCCGGTAAATTGAAATGCGCGTTTAAATTCAATATATAGAGTTATATGTCGATTTTGACGGAAACTGATCGAGACGAACAAATCAGCTTGTGATACATATCCCATTGTGTTCGGAATGGGGGTAAAACGCTGTGGACGATAGGCGGTGGGCCTCGTTTTGAGGTCGAAAATAAAAGTTGCTTTTTGGTGAAAATAAAATAATTAAATAAATTAAAAATTAAAAACCCCCTTTCTCTCCCCCCTTATATCTCTGCACCCCCCCCCCCTCCCCCCCCCCCCCCCGATTTCATTTTACAGAAGAGAAAAAAAAGAAAAAAGAAAAAAGGGGGGCGACGTTCGCCCATCGCGCCGCCCTTGCGTCCCCCTCCGACCTCGTACAGGCCCCCATCGCCTCCCTCCGCCTCTCGCTGCTTTCCACCTCGCATCTCCCTCCAGCCGACGCTCGAAGTCCCCGCACCCACCTCCCTGTCGCGTCGCCAAGCCTCCAGAGCCCCTCTCCCCTTCTGATTTGGATCGCAACCCCACAGCCCCCTGGATCCGAAACCGACGATGAACCCCCCCCCCCCCCTCCCTTGCGCAGTCGAACACTGTAAGCTTCTCCAATTTATTTATTTGCATTTACTTAGATTAAATAGGGTTGGAAATCAGTTTTAAAAATATTATTTATTTAAGTGATTAGGAAAAAAATCTAGTTTTTATTTATTCAATGTCATGGTATTTATTTGTATATAGTAGAGGTGTAAAAGTAGAATTTTTATTAGATTTTTAAAATAGAAAAGATTAGATTTTTAAAACAGAAAAGATTAGATTTTTAAATATGAAAAGACAATATTTTGATATGAGTAGTGAAGTAAAAATATGATTTTTACTTCGAGAAAAATATAATCTTTTATATTGTAAAAATATAATTTTTTTTATTTTATAGATAGTAAAAATATCATCTTTATAGATGTAGCAAAATAAAAATAGGATTTTTATATATTGAATAGCGAAGTAAAAATTCGATTTTTATATATGGAATAGCAAAGTAAAAATAGGATTTTTATATACTGAATAGCGAGGTAAAAATTCGATTTTTATATATTGAATAGCGAAGTAAAAATTCAATTTTTATATATTGAATAGCGAAGTAAAAATTCGATTTTTATATATTGAATAGCGAGGTAAAAATTCGATTTTTATATATTGAATAGCGAAGTAAAAATTCGATTTTTATATATTGAATAGCGAAGTAAAAATTCGATTTTTATATATTGAATAGCGAGGTAAAAATTCGATTTTTATATATTGAATAGCGAAGTAAAAATTCGATTTTTATATATTGAATAGCAATATAAAAATGTGATTTTTTATATATGTAGTGGTTACGGGCAACGGAAGTGACGAGAGGCGAGAACAGCGATGATTTCTCTAAATTAAGAGTCGTGGAGTTAGGATAGCAATCGGTGAGAACTTCTCACTCAAAACTCTTTTTCTGGTTATATATATACTAGGATGCAGACGGTGTTTAGTAGCACCCGACACAATCGTCCACAGACCATGGACTTGTTTGTTTGGTTGTGTAGTTGGTTAGATTATTTGGTTTGAATTGAATTGTTTGGTGCAATGAAATTGATTTGATTGATGTGTGAATGGCGTGGGCCTTCACTAGACCAGGGATAAGGCTAGGCCTGGTCCCGTTTCTAGTATCGTGCCGTTATGCCGCCAAAATTTTCTAAAATAAGTTAGAAAAATAAAAATATCATTTTTATTTTGTAAGTGAACTGAATAAAAATCCATGTGTTAAAATAAAATATTTTATCGTTAAAAATATAATTTTTAACGTGAATGTAAATAAATAAATATTTATAAACAAATCGACCGATTTGTTTATATACACTGATTTGACTGATATCGATTGGGTCGATAAATTTTACACATCGCCCAACTGCACAAATAAATCTGTGTTTGATTGTTTGAAACCCCACACGTGTATTGGGATTGTAACACCCCGTAAATCAGTTAATACTAATATTCACAAATTAAAAGAATTAATATTGAGAATTTGGACGAAATAGCCTTAAAAAGGCATTTAACAAATTTGAGATATGTGAATTGCCTTAAAAGGCGAAAAATGGAATTAAGACATTAATTGGAAAATTAATGTGTAGAAATGGTCATAAGTTAATTATGGATTAATTTGAATTCATGAATAGGTGCGTGTGTGTATATATATATATATATATTTATATATATATGGGCAGTTAATGTAAACATGAATAGAAGTTTATTAATTTGATGTGTGTTTACTGAGTCACTTCTGACTCATTGCTGAGTCAATAAGATAAACCCCATCTGGTCAGAATGGCTGCGGTTATTTCTAGGTTAAATCTAATGGCCTAAATGAATCCTAACATCTATAAATAAGTGGGTAGACTCTAACCCTAAATCACTTGAAAAATTGGAGAGCTACCGACATGCCGTTGCCATGGAGTTCAGCATAGCCGTCACAAACTAAAGAAGAAGAAGGCCTAATCTACAAACTAAATCTACTCAAATCAAATCAAAAGCTCTCTCTCTTTCTATTTCTCTTCTTTAAAATTGTGAGTATGATGAATCTCACAATATTATTATAAAATAATTTGATTAAGTTGTGAATGGATCACAAGAAAGTGATATGAATTGTTATGTATTTGTAAATTATGTTGTGGATCTCTTGTTATGCTATTATGTTATCATATATATGTTGTTATGTTGTAGTGATTATGTTGTAAATAATCCTATCCTATGTCATATGTGATTAATCATGCTATGCTATGTTATAAATCATGTTATGCCATGTTGTGTAAATCATGCTATGCTATGTTGTAAATCATATCATGCTATGTTGCAAATTATGATATGCTATGTTGTAAATCTTATATATGTTGTAGATCTCATATTATCACATATGTTGAAATACTTAAGTTATATGATAATGATGTCATGTTAAGTTGTGTTGAATCATACAAGTTGTAAAATCATGATGTTAGTATTTATGCCAATTGGATCATGTTTAAAGTTTATGTTTTTTTTTATAATAGATCTTGATTATGGGAATTTGCCTATTGAGTTAGGTGTACCCATATACATGAATCTACAAATTAATTGGATCCGGAATATGGGAATTTGCCTATTAAGTTAGGTGTACCCATATACATGAATCTATGATTAAATGAATTTTGATTCTTGGGAATTTGCCTATTGAGTTAGGTGTACCCATATAAAACCATATTGTTAATGATGTTGATTCACACATGTCCCATACAAGTTTATGAAATTTGATCAAAATCATATTATGTGAATTATGAATAAGTTGACACCCTTAGATCCATGACATGTATAACCTTATGAAAGTTGTAATGTATGCAAGTTTTACCCCTTGTTATGATTTATTTAGTCACATACATATGTTGTTGTTGTAAATATTTTCTTTTATGCTATGAGTTAGACTAATTGGGTCTAGCATACATTTTGCGAATAAACGTTCAAACGTGGGGTAGGGGTAATATTAGGAAATTAATAAATTGGAGTGCAATTGATATGATTTTGCATGCCTTAAATGGATGTCCATAATTGAGTCAATTATGGACATTGTTAAATTTGGAATTAATTAATAATTCAAGTAGGGAATTATTAAAATTGGGGAAAGTGGATTATTAATAATAATCAATGCTTAGGACACGAGGATGGACCCGTTTGTGACGTAAACCTGCCCGGACCCGCCCGACAAATCCAGTAGTCACAAATGTCGGCCCAATGTGAGAGGTCCTAGGCCCAAACTAAAGCATAACGGTTGTAAAGACACGAGGTTAGACTCTTTTATGGTGTAAGACTGCCCGGACCCGCCCGGCGAATCCAGCTGCCATAAATGCCAGTCTAATGTGAGAGGTCTTTATGAGGTTATGGCCTTAATGAATTAAGAAATACTTAGCCAGATAATCATGTAAGGTGGGACATGGGGGTTAAGTAGGTGCCTTGGGTGGCATGAGGAATCTAGTGGTTGCCTTTAGAGGCATTTGAAATACGATTAGACTTAACCAAATACACATGTAAATGAACATGACTAAGTGGGTTAAGTGGATGGACTAATGGGACAAGCTTAGGTGGAATGCTTGTGGGAAATAATGGGGGCCCATTTCAAACAGTATCCCAAAACGTATCTTTGTGGGCTCGACCCAAGTCGAGGACGGGACACGCATACTGGGTTTGACTATAAGAGGCCAAAACAGGGAGCGGTGGCAACGCAAGTCCAACGGGTTTCATATGCGTGTGTGGACCCGGGCTGGTAGGTAAGACGTTGTTGCATCGTGTAGGTATAAGCCGTGCATCTCCGTTATATTGGGTTGCCACTTTAGGGGAATGATACACCCCACTGTGGGGCCAGCACGGGTATCTACGGTTAGGGAGCCGATCGAAAAATGGAAAGTGGGGTACACCTAGTGGAGATAGGGGCAGGCGGCACCTATGTAGTCAGCTAGGAGTACGTAAAGCCATTAAGAAAGTTTCTAAGTGAAGCTAAGTGGAATCAATCTTTAGGGTGACTGGTGTGGTGCAGTATAGTGTTTATCCTTTAGTATTTATGAGCGCCTATAACGTTTCCTTTAGCGATTGTCTATGTCCTTAATCTGCTCTTTCATAGACATTTCCTTGTTTTCCAGCTTATGCCTTAGTCCAGTTATTTTGATAATAGTATTGTAGAATTATCATACTTGCCAGACTTTATGTCTGACCCCCCCCCCCCTCTTTTTCATCTTTTTCTCCCTTCAGGTCCTCAGGTTGGGCCAAGTTCCAGTGGAGTCTAATTGGATTGCTTATCTCTTGGAAAGTTTGGACTGCTGAAGTAAAGTCCAGCTTGTTATCTTTCTTTTTAATGGCTATTTATGTAATGGGATTATGTACTTGTTTTTATCAAGATAGATATTGTACTTGACTTTGATTATGGTGTTATGATGTAACCAAACATGTTTTGACTTCTGCTGCAATTGAAATAAAGTTTTTAAATTTCCAAGTACTATTTTATATCTGCCTTGTTGAAATTTTACTGTTCTATATTCACCTAAAACCTCCATAGAAGTTAATGCATTCCCTTTGTGAGTGACATTAATGGACGTGGGGTGTTACACGTGGTATTAGAGCATAAGGTTACCAGAACAGATAAAAATTTTAGAAAAATATTTTTCTAAAGTATTTTTGGAAGAAGTGCTTTCAAAAACATGTTATTTAGAGAAAGTTTTTATGAAAAACATAATCCCAAATAGCCATATCCTTATCTTTATCTTTCGAATTCTCCATTTTGAATCTTTCCTTTTTCGTTTCAGCATGGCTGAAGATCTTAATCTCCCAGAAGGTGTGACGGTTCCAGGGTAGTTTAGGAGATATTTGGAGGTTAGGGCCACCACTGCAGGCCCAGAAGATGTTCCTCCACCCCCAGTTGCACCCATTCCTCCTCCTCCTCCTCGTGTTGACACTTTTGCAAAGACGTGCAAGGAATTTAAGGCTATGGGAGGAAAAACTTTTCAAGGGACTGAGACGTTTGTGGAGGCCAGAGACTGGCTTAAGGAGACTGAGGAATTGTTGGATATCTTCGAAGTGGAAGATGGGAGGAAAGTCCGTTTAGCTGCTTGGTTAATGAAGGGAGAGGCCTCGTTTTGGTGGGAGGTCACTAACGGGGAACGTCCAGTTGATTCATGGGCGGATTTCAGATGAAGGTTTGAGGCAAAGTTTCTTTCAAGGGCAGAGGAGAATTTAAATATGGAAAAATTCCTGACATTAAAGCAAGGGAGCTTATCAGTGAAGGAGTATGTCAATAAATTTAATCAGTTAGCAAGGTTTGGCTTGGAGTTGGTGAACACGCCAGAGAAGAAAGCTTTGAGGTTCGTTAGAGACTTGAATGAACCGTTGCAAGGGTTGGCTATGACCCACATCCCTATGGGAGCCACCTTTGAAAGGCTAGTAGAAATGGCACTTATGCATGAGGATAAGGCAGTTGAAAAGAAAGGGGATCAGAAGAAACCCCAACAGCAAAATAAGAAGGGTGGTAAAAACAATAATGGCAAAGGGAAGAAGAGATGCTTCAATTGTGGGACGCCTGGCCATCTCAGCAAAGATTGTAGAAAGAAAAAGAAGACTGGTTGTTTTCATTGTGGAGATGCAGGACATTTGGTGAAGGACTGCCCAAAGAAGGGGCAGAGGGCAGGGTCTACCTCGGGAGGACAGGTGCAGGCTCTTATGGCACCAGGGCAGGCAAGGGGGCAAGTTCAGGCTATTGCGGCCCCACCGCTGCAAGAAAGAGGTAGAACAATTTCTGTTGAAAGCTTAGTTTTTCTATTTGATCATCATGTCCGTACCTTATTCGATTCTGGCGCATCTCATTTGTTTATCTCTGCATCATTAGTTGAATTACTGCACTTGAACACCAGTTTAGTAGAGGATCCCTTGGTTGTTTCAAATCCAATTGGGGGTTCGGCTCATTTGACCATGATATGTTTGGATTTGAAAATCTCTATACTTAGCATTGAATTTAGATGTGATGCTTATGTATTGGGCTTCACGGGCTATGGGCTAATTTTAGGAATGGATTGGTTATCTAGAAATGGGGCCATTCTTGATTGTGAAAGGAGAGTAGTTAGGCTTGTGACTCGCCTTGGTAATGCTCTCGACATCTTTTGTAGTCCCATAAATTCCGTTATGCTAAGTTATCTTGAATCTCTTGACGCGTCTGTAGAGAATCTGCGAACGGTAGAGGTGGTCCGGGAATATCCGGATGTGTTTGAGGAGGTGAAGGGCTTACCTCCAAAGCGGGACATAGACTTTCGAATTTATCTTGTGGATAATGCTAAACCCGTATCTTTGCCAGTGCGCCACATGGCTCCTCGTGAAAGGAGGGAACTCAATAAGCAAGTGAAGGAGTTGCTTGAGAAGGGGTTCATAAGACGTAGTATATCAGAGTGGGGTGCTCCAGTTGTATTTGCTACAAAGGCGGATGGGTCCCTTAGACTTTGTGTGGACTGTAGAGAACTAAACAAGCTTACTAAAAAGAACCGACACCCACTGCCGGGGATTGACGATCTCTTTGATCAGTTAGTTGGCGCCTCAGTGTTTTCGCAGTTGGACTTAGCCACTGGCTTTCATCAACTGAGAGTGGCTGAGGATAGTATAGATAAGACTGCTTTTATGACTCCTGACGGATTCTATGAATGGCTAGTGATGCCCTTTGATTTGACATACGCCCCCGCATATTTTGTTGATTTGATGAGTAGGGTGTTTAGGGAGTACCTTAACAAATTCGTGGTAGTCTCTGTGGATGACATCTTAGTCTTTTCTAAGAATGAAGGAAAGCAAGCCCTACATCTTAGGGAAGTGTTGGAAACCCTTCGAGCGCATAACCTTAAGGCAAAATTTTCTAAGTGTCACTTCTGGAGGAAAGAAGTACGGTTCTTAGGGCACGTGGTTTCCAAGGAAGGGATAGCAGTGGATCCCGCAAAGGTAGTGGCCATCCAAGATTGGAAGGTCCCTAAAAATGTAACCGAAGTAAGAAGTTTCTTGGGGTTGGCTGGCTATTATAGGAAGTTTATCAAAGACTTCGCAAAAATATCAGCTCCATTAACACGGTTAACGAAGAAGAACCTGGTTTTTACGTGGGACGAAGATTGTGATGATGCGTTCCAACGTTTAAAGAGAGCCTTAACTTCAGCCCCAGTCTTAGTGCTGCCAGACGGGAATAAACCATTTACCGTCTATACTGATGCTTGTGGGACGGGACTTGGCGCGGTCCTCATGCAAGAGGGAAGAGTAATAGCCTATGGTGGAAGGCAGTTGACGGTTCATGAAAAGAATTACCCTACGCACGACCTTGAGTTAGCCGCAATTGTTTTCGCGCTTAAGTCTTGGCGTCACTATCTACTTGGTGAGAAATTCGAGTTCACTGACCACAAATCATTAAAATACTTATTCTCTCAGAAGGATTTGAATTTAAGGCAGCAACGGTGGATGGAATTCCTAGCCTCCTACGATTTTGAAATAGCATATACCCCGGGCAAGGGTAACGTGGTAGCAGACGCCTTAAGTAGGAAAAGGTTGTCCTTGAGTCCGTTGTTTGTTGAACGACGAAGCTTAGATTTCATCTCCATGTTTGACTTTAGACCCTCCGTTGACCTAGTACCTGGTTTGTTAGCATCCTTGGAGGTTAGACCTACACTTCTAGGACGAGTTGGTGAGGCACAGCAAGATGACCCCCAGTTGGTTGAGATAGTAGAAAAGCTCAAAGGAGGGGAGTCGTCTAGCCATCTTCGTAGGTATACCATAGACGATAAGGGTTGGTTACGAAGGGATAATAGACTTTGTGTACCACAAGACGAAGACTTAAGGAAGGCCATTCTTGATGATGCTCATCGCTCAAAGATGACCATTCATCCCGGCGGAGACAAGATGTACAAAGATATGAAGCGGGTTTTCTTTTGGGCCGGTATGAAAAAGGATGTGGCCGAGTACGTCGCTAGATGCTTGGTGTGCCAACGAGTAAAAGCGGAACAAAAGAAACCCGGTGGGTTGCTTCACCCATTGGAAGTTCCACTATGGAAATGGGAAAGCGTCTCAATGGATTTTGTGGATGGATTACCAAGATCAAGGAAGGGTAATACGGGGATTTGGGTTATAGTAGATAGACTTACTAAGAGCGCCCATTTTATTCCCGTGAAAAGTAAGAGGACTGCTCCGGGGTTGGCTTCTGTATACATTAAAGAGATAGTTCGTTTGCACGGTATTCCTTCTAGTATAGTAAGCGACCGTGATCCCATCTTCACTAGCGAATTTTGGAAGAGTTTACAAGAGGCGGTAGGGACTCAGCTATGTTTGAGCACCGCATATCATCCTCAGACGGACGGCCAGACCGAAGGGTGAATCGTATTCTAGAGGATCTTTTAAGGCTTTGTATCCTAGACTTTGGGGGTACATGGGAAGAGCACCTTCCGTTGGTAGAATTCGCATATAATAATAGCTTTCAGTCTAGTATTGGCATGGCACCTTTCGAAGCTCTTTATGGAAGGCCTTGCCGTTCGCCTACATGTTGGTGGGAATCTACCGATAAAATCCTACTTGGGCCCGATATGGTTAGGGAAACCTCGGAGAAGATTGATTTGATTCGAAGGAGGATGAAAGCAGCACAAGATAGGCAGAAATTGTATGCTGATAAGAGGAGGACAGATCTTGAGTTTGACATTGGGGACATGTTTTTTATCAATGTGTCTCCGTTACGGAATGTTGTTCGCTTTGGGTCCGTTGGGAAATTAGCGCCAAGGTTTGTAGGGCCGTTTCCTATAAAAGACAGGATTGGGAAGATAGCGTATAGGGTGGACTTGCCTGAGAAACTTAATGGAGTACACGACGTATTCCATGTATCACATTTGAGGAAGTGTTTGCACAAGACCGCGGAGGTGGTAAAGTCGAGCTTGCTTAAAGAGGTGGAAATAGAGCGTGATGCAACAATTAGACGAGCTCCTACATGCATTCTTGGGTCGGAGATCAAAAAGTTGAGAAATCGAGAGGTCAGACTAGTTAAAGTGCAATGGGGAGATGATGAGAGCAACGCTACTTGGGAGACAGAAGGGAAGATGAGTTCGCTATACCCTTTTCTTTTTGAGGGTATGTCTTTTAATTTCTCCTTTATCGCTTAGCTTATCTTATCTTATCTTTAGTATGTCCTCTCATTAGTATCTTTGACCTTTAGTTAGGATAATCCTATGGTTGAAACATGTGTTTGAGACATGTTATGTATGATGGATGCAAAATGGATGCAAGTGGTTGCTAGTGGTTGCTCGTGGATGCATATATACACACACTTTAGGCACTAGATCGGCTCAGTCACTACATATTGCATATTGCATAAATGAATGTATTTAGTATAATGTATGTATAATGGTTGTACCATCATATAGATGCTGCATTCGGTTGAACGGACGTGCACTCATATAGAAGTAGTTTGTAAGCAATTAGGATCTTTTGCATACATAATGGATGCATGGCACTATCATGAATTGCATCAAGGAGGTCAACTGAATCAGTGGACCGCCTGATTTTGCATTAGATACGGACATAGACACACACTGTGCATTTAAACATGAAAGCATTAGAAGTCTATAAGGACAATGGATGCCAGTGTTTGTTGATTGAGTAGATGGTTGATGATAGGATATAAACTTGAAGATTTCGGGGTCGAAATCCTTTAAGGAGGGGAGAATGTAACACCCCGTAAATCAGTTAATACTAATATTCACAAATTAAAAGAATTAATATTGAGAATTTGCACGAAATAGCCTTTAAAAGGCATATAACAAATTTGAGATATGTGAATTGCCTTAAAAGGCGAAAAATGGAATTAAGGCATTAATTGGAAAATTAATGTGTAGAAATGGTCATAAGTTAAATATGGATTAATTTGAATTCATGAATAGGTGCGTGTGTATATATATATATATATATATATGGGCAGTTAATGTAAACATGAATAGAAGTTTATTAATTTGCTGAGTGTTTGCTGAGTCACTTCTGACTCATTGCTGAGTCAATAAGATAAACCCCATCTGGTCAGAATGGCTGCGGTTATTTCTAGGTTAAATCTAATGGCCTAAATGAATCCTAACATCTATAAATAAGTGGGTAGACTCTAACCCTAAATCACTTGAAAAATTGGAGAGCTACCGACATGCCGTTGCCATGGAGTTCAGCATAGCCGTCACAAACTAAAGAAGAAGAAGGCCTAATCTACAAACTAAATCTACTCAAATCAAATCAAAAGCTCTCTCTCTTTCTATTTCTCTTCTTTAAAATTGTGAGTATGATGAATCTCACAATATTATTATAAAATAATTTGATTAAGTTATGAATGGATCACAAGAAAGCGATATGAATTGTTATGTATTTGTAAATTATGTTGTGGATCTCTTGTTATGCTATTATGTAATCATATATATGTTGTTATGTTGTAGTGATTATGTTGTAAATAATCCTATGCTATGTCATATGTGATTAATCATGCTATGCTATGTTATAAATCATGTTATGCCATGTTGTAAATCATGCTATGCTATGTTGTAAATCATATCATGCTATGTTGCAAATTATGATATGCTATGTTGTAAATCTTATATATGTTGTAGATCTCATATTATCACATATGTTGAAATACTTAAGTTATATGATAATGATGTCATGTTAAGTTGTGTTGAATCATACAAGTTGTAAAATCATGATGTTAGTATTTATGCGAATTGGATCATGTTTAAAGTTTAAGCTTTTTTTTATAATAGATCTTGATTATGGGAATTTGCCTATTGAGTTAGGTGTACCCATATACATGAATCTACAAATTAATTGGATCTTGAATATGGGAATTTGCCTATTAAGTTAGGTGTACCCATATACATGAATCTATGATTAAATAAATTTTGATTTTTGGGAATTTGCCTATTGAGTTAGGTGTACCCATATAAAACCATATTGTTAATGATGTTGATTCACAGATGTCCTATACAAGTTTATGAAATTTGATCAAAATCATATTATGTGAATTATGAATAAGTTGACACCCTTAGATCCATGACATGTATAACCTTATGCAAGTTGTAATGTATGCAAGTTTTACCCCTTGTTATGATTTATTTAGTCACATACATATGTTGTTGTTGTGAATATTTTCTTTTATGCTATGAGTTAGACTAATCGGGTCTAGCATACATTTTGCGTATAAACGTTCAAACGTGGGGTAGGGGTAATATTAGGAAATTAATAAATTGGGGTGCAATTGATATGATTTTGCATGCCTTAAATGGATGTCCATAATTGAGTCAATTATGGACATTGTTAAATTTGGAATTAATTAATAATTCAAGTAGGGAATTATTAAAATTGGGGAAAGTGGATTATTAATAATAATCAATGCTTAGGACACGAGGTTGGACCCGTTTGTGACGTAAACCTGCCCGGACCCGCCCGGCAAATCCAGTAGTCACAAATGTCGGCCCAATGTGAGAGGTCCTAGGCCCAACCTAAAGCATAACAGTTGTAAAGACACGAGGTTAGACTCTTTTATGGTGTAAGACTGCCCGGACCCGCCCGGCAAATCCAGTTGCCATAAATGCCAGTCTAATGTGAGAGGTCTTTATGAGGTTATGGCCTTAATGAATTAAGAAATACTTAGCCAGATAATCATGTAAGGTGGGACATGGGGGTTAAGTAGGTGCCTTGGGTGGCATGAGGAATCTAGTGGTTGCCTTTAGAGGCATTTGAAATACGATTAGACTTAACCAAATACACATCTAAATGAACATGACTAAGTGGTTAAGTGGATGGACTAATGGGACAAGCTTAGGTGGAATGCTTGTGGGAAATAATGGGGGCCCATTTCAACCAGTATCCCAAAACGTATCTTTGTAGGCTCGACCCAAGTCGAGGACGGGACACGCATACTGGGTTTGACTATAAGAGGCCAAAACAGGGAGCGGTGGCAACGCAAGTCCAACGGGTTTCATATGCGTGTGTGGACCCGGGCTGGTAGGTAAGACGTTGTTGCATCGTATAGGTATAAGCCGTGCATCTCCATTATATCGGGTTGCCATTTTAGGGGAATGATACACCCCACTGTGGGGCCAGCACGGGTATCTACGAGTAGGGAGCCGATCGAAAAATGGAAAGTGGGGTACACCTAGTGGAGATAGGGGCAGGCGGCACCTATGTAGTCAGTTAGGAGTACGTAAAGCCATTAAGAAAGTTTCTATGTGAAGATAAGTGGAATCAATCTTTAGGGTGACTGGTGTGGTGCAGTATAGTGTTTATCCTTTAGTATTTAGGAGCGCCTATAACGTTTCCTTTAGCGATTGTCTATGTCCTTAATCTGCTCTTTCATAGACATTTCCTTGTTTTCCAGCTTATGCCTTAGTCCAGTTATTTTGATAATAGTATTGTAGAATTATCATACTCGCCAGACTTTATGTCTGACCCCCCCCCCCCTCTTTTTCATCCTTTTCTCCCTTCAGGTCCTCAGGTTGGGCCAAGTTCCAGTGGAGTCTGATTGGATTGCTTATCTCTTGGAAAGCTTGGACTGCTGAAGTAAAGTCCAGCTTGTTATCTTTCTTTTTAATGGCTATTTATGTAATGGGATTATGTACTTGTTTTTATCAAGATAGATATTGTACTTGACTTTGATTATTGTGTTATGATGTAATCAAACATGTTTTGACTTCTGCTGCAATTGAAATAAAGTTCTTAAATTTCCAAGTACTATTTTATATCTGTCTTGTTGAAATTTTACTGTTCTATATTCACCTAAAACCTCCATAAAAGTTAATGCATTCCCTTTGTGAGTGACATTAATGGACGTGGGGTGTTACAGGGATAATATATGACATACACTAATCCCATTAATTAGTTGTATGTCGATCGATTGATTGACAGGCTGTTATAAGCGTTAGATATCTATATTTGATGCTTATACAGTGTAGTGCACTTTGGTTGATGGTTGATTATTTTTCAATGCTATTATATACATGTGTTGTATGGAAATCCATATAGTTAACGCTATATGGTAATTGATTGGGCCTCATTCCAATTTAGAAGATAAAGAATATTATAAAATAAAGGTTCATGTGTTGACTGTACTCATCCGTTGAGATTAATCATGTGTTGAACGAAATATTTTAACAATAAAATTTATATCTTTATTATTATAAAATAAAGGTTCGTGTGTTGACTGTACTCATCCGTTGAGATTAGTCATGTGTTGAATGAAATATTTTAACAATAAAATTTATATCTTTATTATTATAAAATAAAGGTTCATGTGTTGACTGTACTCATCCGTTGAGATTAATCATGTGTTGAACGAAATATTTTAACAATAAAATTTATATCTTTATCTTTATAAAATAAAGGTTCATGTGTTGACTGTACTCATCCGTTGAGATTAGTCATGTGTGGAATGAAATATTTTAACAATAATATTTACATCTTTATCATATATGAAATTAGAAACTAACTGGAAAATAGATGAGATGAGTGGTCTCCTGAATATTGATCTGATGTTGGTTTCGGCCTTCGGGGTTAATATTCAGGGAATCGTTCTCTTACTAAGTTACAGTTGGAGTCTGATTTAATATAAAACGATAGATACCTTAATTTTCATAAAATATAGTAAATAACAAAAATAGTCACACGTGGACAATACTCATTCGTTGAGATTAGTCGTGTGTTGACAAAAATATAGATTCACATATTGAATAGAATAAATATTCATTTGTTGAATAGAATAACGAATTTATTGAAATATATAAAGCCGTGTTGATTAGAGATGCGCTATTTTGACGCGAACGATATTTATATCGATTATATTCGTTTTTAAATTTGATTTGAATTGAATTTGAACAGAATACAAAATGAATTCGATTTGAATAGAAAATGAATTGAATTTGAACAGAAAAGAAAATGAATTCTAATTGAATATAAAACGAATTTGATTTCAATGGAATATTAAACGAATTTGATTTCAATGGAATATAAAACGATTTCGATTTCAATTGAATATATAACGAATTTGATTTCAATTGAATATATAACGCATTTGATATTAATTGAATATAAAACGAATTTGATTTGAATTGAATAGAAAACAAATTTGATTTGAATTGAATAGAAAACGAATTCGAATCGAATTGAAAAAAAGGAAATGAATTCGAATCGAATTAAAATCGATCTGAATTTGAAATCAAATAGAAATGAAAGTAAAAAGGATTTATAATAGGAAATTCAATTTTGATTTGAATTGAAATGGAAGTTGAAATTGTTTTTGAAACAAATTCAAAACTATTTATAAAATTCGTTTTAAATAGAAATCAACGAAATATATATTATATATAATATAATGGCCTGAATAGAACGCGCCGCACCGCGGCAGTTCGTGAATTTCGAACATTTATTTCAAACGGACATTACGGGAGATCCGACTGTCGGATTCTCCTAAAACCGGAACCGTTGGGTTCGTATCGAAAAGAGCTTTCTAACGAATATTAGAAATTTGAAATCTAACGGTTGGATTTGGATATACGTCCAAATCAATTTCAAAAAAGGTCGCTGTAAGTGCAGTTCGATGGCCGTAGATGGAAATCGACTGTACGGGCCTTGAGAAAATTATTAAAAATAGTAATTATTTGTGTAAAATCATAAGAAATGATTTGGGAAAAATTGGGATGAAAAACTCAACATTTGAAAAGATAAAAATAGATTTTTATCAAAATGAACTAGTTTTGAACTGAAATTAAAACCCATTTATTTTTAAATAAATAAATTGGATTTGAAATGGGTTTAAATAGAATTGATTCATGGGTTTATCGTGAACGGTGTTTTAAATAACACTAGTTCTTTAACCCGATAATAATTAGAATGTGATTGGGTTTGTCGTGGACTGTGTTTTAAATGACACTAGTTCTTTAACCCAGTAAAAGGAGTTTTATTGAATCTGCAATTAGATTGAAATGTGAATTGATAATTTAAATTATCAAATATAGAAAGTGAGCGAGAATGGAGTATTACCAGTTTTTCTCCAAAGCGATAGTTAAATCTTTAATTAGATTTGAACGTGAAATGGTAATTAATTTTACCGATAACACTGTGGTGTTAAATATGGAGTATTACCAGTTTTGCTTCATGGGATGAATAGGTTGGGATTGGGAAATAAAATAAGTAATTACTTCGGTGTGGTGCTAATCTTGACTAGTTTAGAAAACCATAATTTGGTTTGAAATGACATCCAAAGGAAGATTAAAGGATAAATTCTAAAGAATTAATCTTTGATAAAATTAAGGGGAACCTATTCTCTAAAAATGTGATTTTGGGAATAAAAGAATATTCTGAATTGGAATGAGGCGTATGTTGTGTTTGTGTAACATTTGTTTTTAATATACGCGGGTTGTTCGGAAAGGCCGGGTTTATACCCATTCTGAATAACCGATTCGACGATATGTCGAAGATCAAGACGGTGGTTGAAGACCGGAAGTCTTCACATCGTTTGGATTATTACTGACGACCCTGATTGGGCAGTACACCCAAGAGGATGGAAATAGTTGGTGGTCGTCCAGACGTACTTGGAGATGGATGGATATGCGAAGAAAGTGCCTCCGTTTTCGTTCAGACCCAGAACGGACTTGTAAATGGATTGTGTGTCTGACATTGGATTTTATTCTGTGTTGATTGATTTCTATTAAATATACATCTTTTTGGCGGCGGAGAATTTATTCTTTTGCTTAACGCCCTTCTCTGAGACGTACGATCTTAGAGGTTATATATCGATGGATATCAATCGCATGGCATGAATTGCCTGTGTGGCACGCTGAGACGCAATGATCAAGGCTTCTGTTGAAAAGCAAAGTCTTGTTGTTGATGATCAAAGCACAGCCTATGTGGCAGCTTTGTGTATAACGTGAATTCGCGAGCCTCACACCTCGGTATGAGTCAAAAACGGGATACGGACTGCAGGGAGAGCACGACGTTTCTTTCTAGCTTTGGTGGTGTCAGTGACTTACCAGCCCTGACATATATATACTTTTCACCTTTGTGGTTGTTGGAATGAGGCGCCTCGATTATAGTTCTGTAAGGGCCGGGAAACGTGTGTTCAGGCATAACTAATCCTCTAACGTAAGTGAGGACCGACCCTGAAGCATCCAAGGGTTGCCCAGAGTGCGTAGCCCTGGGACATTTGCTAGAGTGTCTCGAACGCGGAGAGGAGCTTGCCCCTTGCCTCGACTCATGACAGAAATCCAATTTCCAATACGTGTATTTCGGCTTTATTTGTAGAGCCTAGTATGGCGACATAGTGGGATGGGGCACTCATGCCGTCTATGATTTATATTTATGATTGAAATTGTTTTGACACTATACACTTATTATGGTATCAAATGATTTGTTTTAAACGTATCAAGCATGTTTGGCTATTATAAGGGAAAACCCTATCCTCCGGCTTGCGTTGCACTGTGTGATGGGACGTGGGTCTTATAATAGCTTCATTTTTCGAAAAAGCATTACGTTGTTTATCCTATGCACTGGTATTCTTGGGAGGAAACCCGTTCCGTGTTATACGGCGTGGTCCCTTGAATTACTCTCATTTAAAGTAAAGTTTTAAATAACTGTTTTAGTTCTCACACCAGTCACATGACTGATCTGGAGTTTATTGTTTTAACCTAAACTCTGGGTGCCCCTATTTTCCGCACGGGCAGCTAATAGTTTTGGTTTTGCATGTTTATATTCACAGGATCCTGGTTTACAGCTGGAATGATATCCGGAAAGCTCTGTATCCGTATATCACCTTCAGTTGTGCTTTGTATTATTTTCCGCTGCTATGTAATTTATTGTAATCTATGATATTTATCGAATGTAATTTATTCATTCATACTCTGTATATTCTTGTATTCTGATGGAATTGTTGTAATAGCAATGAAATGTTCTCCCGTCTGTGTTCTATTTTGTCCTGTTCTCAAAACGATCAGGGGTTTCGAACGGTCTAGATCGGTTTAACGACTGATTCAGATCGAACGAAATTCCAGGCCGTCACAGAAGAAGAACAAGAAGAACCAACACCACATAGAGTCTAACATCGCAGCAGAATAATATATAATATATAAATATGTCTTTTTTGAAAATTTGAAAAATACTTGCAATCATCAGAGTACAACAATACATCTGGACAGTTATAACAACCTGTCCTTATACACATCACACAACGGAATAAATACTAAATATCATGCTTTTGAACTCCTCCGGTTCGTCTCTAAAATCCATAGCATCTTAACCTGAACATTTAAACCCGGGCTAACCAGAGCATTACAAACGCCGGATCAGTCTGGTGAACCAGAGTGAGAAAACTCCCAAGTTTATAAGTAGCATCCAACTTGATTTTAAAGTTAAAATTCCTTTTCCAAAGAAAAGGATAATCGCAAATCCAAATCCACATATAAATACAGCCAATTTTTACCTTACGACAATCCAAAACATTTTGAAATCATATATATATATATATATATATGTCTTCTAATATTATAATAGTGTCTAAATACAAATAAATAGCAATCTAACGGAACTCTTGCATCTCACGCTCCATATAAATAGTAAACAATCAAAAATGTAGGCGCTTATTATATATTGGATTCCGACTATGACAAGGTATGGAACCACCTTCCGATAGTGTATGTCTAGAGGGGAATTCACTAGGTTCAACAAGGACACCTTGCAACCCGGCCACACATGACTGACCACTCATTTCGCTTGAGTGTCGAATGTATATTACCAACGGTTGGATTAGCAACCATTTCCCAAAAAGGGATAGCATCGTAATAGATTAAGGAGAAAAATGGATTTTCTCTAGATAGGTGATAATACACCCTAATGGGAGCGAATCACATAGCCATGCTGCCTTCCCGATTTTTGTCATTTCCTGGTTGTAAGGCTTGAGGCTATGATTATTTACCTTTTTAGATCAGCACATCAAACTTTGAATGCCACATTGTTAGATCCGTCAAATCACTAATTGACATCCTCAAAAATACACTAGAAACATTTGAAGAAATCAATGACATGACCATCTGGAAATACTCTGTCAGACATTCATCCATAAAAGTCATCTAGGAACAAGATGAATCAAAGGCACTATCCTACCGCTTCCAAAGGATCAGTAGCAATAAGTCCTTGCAATTCGCAAAATCTCAACCACAAACGAATCACGCCAAAAAACCTCTGGTTGCAAGTCAGAGAAATTAGATAGCAATCCTTCCACTTATGTAGATCCACGATCTTCAATTTCTCCATCTCGATCAGCTTTTGAACATCTCTTTAATGTTTACATATTTGCTGGTTGGAATGGTTTTCGAATATCATTTAGATCCCAGTCTTTCCATACCACCAATCGATTTGGCCAAATTTTGATAGTCGGTGATTTAACTATCAAAATAAAGAACCATCATCCATAGAAAAATAAAGTGGAATTATTGGTTCAGTATACAACATCACCTAGCCTCTTTATTTAAACACTTTTTCATTAAATTTCTAAATCACCCAATGTTTGGATTACTGCCTTTCCGATCCTTAATTTCAAATCAATTCATTCAACTTATAATTTCTTGAATTATCATTTGTAATATTCTTTAAGGAAACATAAATTTTAATATCTTCCACTACCCTAGTTTCTAGACTAATATCATCCTTGGATAATCATGAAGTCATTCTAGTTATGGTATTTCATTTACCTGTCAGACCTTGAGTTGACAACATTCTTATCTTCAGGATAAATATGAGTTTATAAACAAAATCTTATTCTAATAATTATTCCAACCCTTCTATTTGCCGTACGGTTTTAACATGGTTTTTAACCCCATATATTTCCTTTTAAAAAACACTTTTTCCAAATTTCAAAATCACGCTCACTAAATTTAAAATATCTCTATTTCCCTATTTTAGGCTTTTAAAATCCCTTTTACTTCCTTCTGATTACAAATCCCATTCTGAACTTGTTTTGTCTCTTATAACATTAGTCCATTTATAACTTGCCTTTATAATTTGTCCAATTTGTATTTTATAGAAATCTGACCAATAGAGTTCTTAATAAGAGTTATATAATTTATGAATTCATTTACAGTTTCCTTTCACTATACATAAGGCTTTACGACTTTATAAACATCCATTTAAGGAACTTAATTTCAAGATTTATCACTTTGATTATAATAATCAATGCAACCATTTTAGAAATCAATTTTGTTTACTTCAACATTAATAGTTAATCTTCGTTTCATATAATTAAAATAGTAATCATTTTTAAAAATAATTAATTATTCAACAACTTATTTAAAAATCTGTCTTGGTTTAAATAGTTGATTAAGTCAACTCAAAACAAGGTTAATCCATTAAACAATTCTAGTTATCCTTTCTTAAAATTGATTTTTAAAAAACGATTTAAATAATTTCATTTACCTTAAATTTTCTGTTGAACTGGACATAACTCACAATCTATAATACGAAATCTTCATTTTTCTGTTACATCAGAAAAATATAACTAAATCGATCCGGACGATTCTTATTTCATAGAATTTCGACTTATATCGGATCCTGTATATTCAATTAAAGTTCAAAACTCCATATTACAAACTACTGCGTCGTTTTGAGCTCTTGTTATATTAATTATAAATTTATTTATTCAAAATCCATTTCGATAAATAAATTTGATATAAAATCCAATATTACATATAAAACAAATTTAAATACTCAAATTTAAGTGACCAAAAATTCTAGGACGTTACAGATACAATATAAGGAAGCTCACATATAGAGTAGATTTACCTAAGAAGATTGTGGATGTTCACAACATGTTTCATGTATTGTTTATATAGATGTTTGTGCACAACGCAAATGTTGTGATATCTCCTGATCAGATTGAAGATTTAGTGGTCGATTCTGGAGTTTCTAGGCCTCGTAAGCCACTTTACATCGTAAGGAATGACACGAAACAGCTTGGGAAAAAGATCATTAAGCTAGCCAAGGTAAAATGGGCGAGAATGATGACAATTGCATGAGGGAAACAGAAGAGAGTATGAGGTCGGCTTATCCAGAACTCTTTGAGTGGTATGTCCCATTGTTATATCTTACTTATACCATTGTGTCCTGTACTGTTAGAAGTTTTGTATGCTAGGATAGTGTTTGGAGAATGGAATTTTGATGACAACAACCTTATTTTAAGTATTTATATTATCGATTATAAAATATATATATACTAACAATTCTTTTCCAGAATATATATTTATGTATATGTAGAATATATATGTAGGATATAAATATCGATGACTGTACAGTATTAGAGATTCAACGAATTCAAGATCTCAAAGGAATTCAAGACTCATGAGAATCAAGATAATCAATATTTCAAGAGCTCAAGATTATCAAGTAATAGAGTCTAGTTTTATGTAAAACTCCTAGTAAAAACTTTCAAATTCCTTTTCAAATTGATTTCAAAATTATTTTCAAACTCCTTTTCTAGATTATTTAAAATTATTAAGTTTTTACTTATGATTTTAATTATACATATTCTTTATAGTTTATAAAATTTTATAACATACATATATATATATATATTTATAATATATGTTTTATAATTGTATATCATATAAATTTATAAATATGTTCATAATACATATTAATATGTTTTTATATGTTTTAACACTTTAGAAAATTCATTAAAACACTAGTTTTGATTTAAGAATTTCCAGAAAGTATATATTGGTTTTAACACTTGAAAAATAATTATAAAAAATTTAAATAACATGCATATGTTGAGATACATATTTGGACATGTCGACATATACCCGTCATTTTTTCAAATTTCAAAGGAAGTGTCTTTTCATATTTTGAAACACTACAGAAACGTTGCGACCTTACAAACACAATAAATAGGGGTTATATTCGAATTTTTCATAACTTTTTTATCTCCTCTTCATCACTTCTCTTACCACCATTGTCATACATTAATTTCATGATTTCTACACTTATACTCTGCCGATTTCTACTCAAATTATATCAAACTTCTTCTTTTCTCAATCTCCATCAAATACTCTCTGCTTGGAAGTGCTATTCAAGATTTCTAAGGGCTATTGTAAACATTTGGGAATTTTCTGGGAAAGGTTGTGTTCCTTGTAGCCCTGAAATCAAGGAAAGGGAGTAGTGTGAACCTTGTAGCCATGAAATAAAGGGTGGTGGAATCCGTGTTAACCTTATAGTCGTGAAATCAAGGGTGTTGCAAGATTGATATTAGTATTAATAAAACTCTGCGCAATCCAACGTTGCGTGGGACTGGACGAAGGAGTAATCCGAACCAATATAAAATCCGGTGTCTTCTTTCCTTTTTCTGCAATTTATATTTACTTATATCTATGTCTGTGATTGTTTCTGTGTTTTTTTGTCATTTCTGGTGTGACAATCATTATGTGATCCGTATAGTAATTCAAGTTAGTTAAAGATTTTTATAATTTCTTTTAAACACTATTCAACCCCTCTCTAGTGTTAATTCTGCCTTAAGATTCTTAATCTGCATCCTTAACACTTGGTATCAGAGAAACGTTTTCAAAATTTCATAATCTGAATTTTGGAAATATTAATTGGCATTTTTTAACACTATTTTTCATATGGATATGTCACAGAATAATCATGTTGCTATTGTTTAAAATTATGTTTAGTTATTTTGAAAAGCCACTTGATTCTTTGAAAAGTTGTGTTGTATTGCAGGGAAAGAGATATGTCTAATGACTATTGGTCAAAAGACGCCAAGATGTTCATTCATCAACCAAAAAGAAAAAGAAGACTATTGGTAATCTATAATGAAATAGGTACTTGATCAACAAGACAATTTATCTTTAATCTGATTCAGTGTTATACTTCTCTTCAACCGCTTCGGAATGCTATTGGTTTTGTGTGAATTTTTCAAGAAATGACCAAGTTATGGCTAAAAGAAGTTTTTATGCACAAGGAGAAAAAGAAAGCCAAACTGTCACCGATTGTAGTTCTTGTTCTCATGGTCATTTTGATGGGTGGATCATCAAATTATGATTAAAATTGTGTGATATATGACAGCATTATCCAAAACAAAAAAATTGCATACATGATTTTTTGTATTTATCTCACTTATCTGGAATACTGCACCATAATCTCATTCAAATTCTTCAACAAAATGTAGCTGAATCGTAGCCCATGCCCTCATCTTCAATTTGACGCTGTTTTCGTCCAATTCCGTTAAGGAATTTATCCTCCTAGAAGATTGATTGAAGTGGAAAAACGGGAAGAAGAAGAAGAGAAAAAATTTGAAGAGACATGACTTTTAGGCCTATTTATAGTAGTTGAAGTGTCCATTCATTCAAATTCAAATTTTTTGTGCCAAGTTGGTTAAACAACTAAATCATCAGTATCTTTCTCATATGGTCTTCAAATTCAGCAAATGAATATATTATGCTGATTAGAAAAACATGCCTGTCGGAATAAAGCAGATTTCATTATCAAATTCTGAAAGATGTAAATGTATGGTTCATAACAATGGAAGAACAACAAAATGGAGGATTGTAGAAAGAGGTACGCTTTATAATATTTTCATAATTATCATTACATTTAGGAATATACATCTAAGCACATAGTTAGGTATAGAATTTTATCTCTTTTATAATTTTAGACATTTTGCTTCATATGTCAATACATCATAATATACATATCAATATACCAATCTAATTAAAATATTTTCTTATTGTAAATTTAAATTCTGTTACTATTTGATTTGGTTTTGAAAAATTGAAAGGACATCTTTTCAATATGAAAATGTGAGTTTAAAGTTTAATTATCAATTTTGTTTATCTACCCATGTTTCATATATTTTGTTTGATAAATATATATTTAAATTATATTATATAAATATGTTAATGTGTTTGAAATAATTTAAAAAAATTCAAACATTCATAAAATAAAAATTTATATGTCTTTTATATGTAGTTTAAACATACATAGTCTAACTTATATATTTTTTTCACCTATAATTACTTAAAGATTTAGGTTACATTGTAACAAATACTATTTGAAATTAAATATTATTTTTTATTATTTTATTAGATTTATAAAACTTGTATATTTAAACTTACTACTTTGGTGTATAAAGCATATTTTTATAGTTTACTCTATATTACCAGATTTTATCAAAAAAATTTGTTATAATTATAGATTTTATATTTTTCTAATTTTAAGTTTCAACATTTTAAATGATTTTTTGTAAATCTATTTATTTCTATAATATAAATCTAATGTTAGTCTGATTTAACGATTGACGTATATTTCAAAATACATTATATTTATATACTCACACACAATTATGAATATATAAATTTATATCAAAATAGTTTACTCTATATGATAAAATTTGTATTCTCTTTAAAATGATCTTCAATATTTACTATATTATTTTTTAAAGAAGCACCCTACTAAGATTATCTAACTCCATATTTCTCATAAAATTATTTTAAATATTTTACTACCTTTCATGAATATATGTTTAGTTACTATTAAACTCTTATCTTTATTATTTTTTCATATCTCTTTCATTAGTATCATTAACCTAAGTCTAGAAATCAATATGTATCCATTTTTTGGTTGAAATAATTTATAATACATATGTATATGCATAATAGTTAAATAGTACTTTGAATATCTTTTACCAAAATAGATATCATCACCAAATCATTTTGCCTATTATCATTACACATCTTATTTCATATCATACATTATTATTATAAATAAATTACATTGGATTTCAAATTAAAATCATTCACATCATAAGTTGCATTTCATTTAATATATCATTTCATATTATTTTGCATATGACATACATTTCATACTACATTTTATTGAACATACTGCACACACTGCATTACAAATTAACTTTTAACTCCAAATAACAAGTATACTGTATGGGGAAGTATTGTCTTAGAAATATGTAGGAATATTAATTAAACACATAACATATTTACTTTGACTAGATTGGCTTGTTTTGCTTAATTGTTTGACTTGTTTGGCTTGATTGATTTGTTTGACTTGGTTGGATTTGATATGTGTGTGTGTTGATAGGCTTGAAATAGACTTATACACATGTAGGTATTAAATAATATAACTATCTTTTTCAGATTTTATTACATATAACTTTTCTAGTATTAAACTAAGGGGAAGCGTTAAAGTTTCTAAGATTAATTGAAGTTTCAAGAAGTGTTTTTGAATTAACATATATTTTTTGCTTTGGTTTAGATTGTTTGGATTGCTTGTAAAACTTGTTTGAATTCTTGTTTAATCTGTACAATGTTTGATTATGCTCGTATTTAGTTTACTTAGTAAAATTACAATAGTATAACCATAAGTTTCAGGGAGCTATAAATTATTAGATTTAAATATAGGGAGAGTTATAGATTTAAGGGGAGTTATACATAGAATTAGTCACTAGGATTATTCTAAGTATAGATAGATATTTATATTTTTGTATTGAAAAAGGGGGAGAAATTATAAAATAAGATATAGACATTGTTTAAGGGGGAGTTAGAAGGAATTCATGGTGAAAGGGGAGTAATCAGGGAATCAGATCAACCGATAATGTCAGGTATGAATATTTTGTAAACCACATTGTCATCATCAAAAAGGGGAGATTGTTGGAGAATGGAATTTTGATGACAACAACCATGTTTCAATTAGAATTTTGATGACAACATGTAGTGTCCCGAAATTCCGATCCAATGTGAGCTGACTAAATAACACAAGTCCCACCCACATTACACTGGAAATCAAAAAATTAATAGAAAGAAAACAGAGGGTGAGAATAGATAAGATAGAAACTTAGAATAGAAGAAGAAGAAGACAACATCAGAGTACCACGAACCTCACACCGGAACGAATAACATATAATATATGTTGTAACTTTGAAATATAAATTTGTACTTGAATATACATATCATTTCCAAAGTACGTAGCTTACAACACAGCGGAAATAAATAATAGCTATATGATCCTGAAGCCTCCTGCTCAGCTCTTCGAATATCTGTAAATCCCAACTACTTGACTGCCCATACAAAATTGGGCACCCAAGAGTTTAGGGAAAACAAAACAAAATAAACTTCGGGTCAGTCATGGGACTGGTATGAGTAAAACAGTTTAAAACGGTTTGAGCCATTAAACGATATCTTATAAGACCACGTCGTATAACGGAACAGGTTTTTCCCACATGAGAATCTAAAATATCTTCATATCAAAAACCTCTTGATATTATAATAATGTCTATCAACCACAATATAATAATCATCTAGCAGAAATTCTTTCATCTCACGTTCTACACATATAGTATACAATCAAAACCGCAAGCACGTATTGGGTAATGGATTTCCAACTATGACAAGGTATGGAACCACCTTTCGCTAGTGTACCTCTAGAGAGGAATACACTGGGTTCAACAAGAACTTCTTGCAACCCGGCCACACATGACCGACCACTCATTTCGCTTGAGTGTATCGAATGTATATCACCAACAGTTGGGATCAGAAACCGTTTCCCGAATGGGACAACATCGACAACAGATTCTTAGAAGCAAATGAAACTCTAGATCAGGTGATTATACACCCTAATAGGTGTGACCTACATATCTATGATGCCTGCCCGATTTTTGTCATTTCCCGGTTGTGAGGCTAGAGGCCACGCTTATCTCTGACAGATCACACATTTATTCACTTTGAATGTCACATCGTCATATCCGCCAAATCACAAATTGATTTCCCTAAAAATAACATGGGTATACAGCTAAGAGAAACGAACTCCTCCACCACCAAACGTAAATGTGTTTGAAGATGCAATATATTAGATATACTCTGTCAGACCTTCTTCCATACAAGTTGTCCTGGGACCGGACAAACCGAAGGCACTATTCAGTACATCCATCTTAGGCAATCTTTACCTAATATTTATACAACAGCCCTTGCACTTTACTCCGTCTTCAATTATCTTTGGCAAATATGATTCGCAACGCTTATGCCAATACGGAGTGGTTCTTCGGATAATAATCCAACTAGTCTCTCCATATTAACAACGTTAAAATGGTCAAAAACTTCGATAGTCGGTTAGCTAACTATCAAAGAAAAACAGATGTGTAAACAATGATATTATTTCCAAATGGAAATTATATCGATCAATCATCATTTAACATTTATTTCTTTAGTTCATTAATTTAATTATCTCCTGTTTCCATATATTCTAAATTCTTATTATCAGAAAACATTTTTGATTCTTATTTGGAACACATTTCCAAAACTCCTTCACTGGATTTAAACTGATGTTTAAATCAAACATCGTCGTGCTAACCCAAAACCATTTCACTTGTTAACTAAATTCACTTAACCATCCTTCACTATCAAACCTTACCATTCCTTAGCTAAGAAGGAAGTCAATCAAGTTGGGGTATAATTATCTCTCAGACCTTAACTGAACAACGTTTTAGCTTCAAAAAAGTCAAAGTTTATCTTCTAGATCTTTAACAACCTTCCTTACGTAACTCTCGGATTCTATTTACGAATCCACTTCTTTATTGAAAACATTGGTTATAACGATAACGTTATAATCCCTACTTTCGAAATATCTAACTTCAGTTATAACTTTTTTTCTTTAATGTGAATAAAATAAATAAACACCTGATTTATAAATAAATAAATCTTGATTTAAACACCTGAAAGTATAAGTACTTCCCCGTATTCGATATAATAGAATTCGACGTATAACTCTCTTTCGAGTAATCTTTATTTGATTAACTCTTCTTCGAATAACCTATATTCGATTATCTCTCTTTGAATAACTTATATTCGGTTAACTCACTTCGAATAACTTATATTCGATTAACTCACTCTTTCGAATAAACTATATTCGATCTCTTTCTTTCGAATACGCTATATTCGATAATCTCCTTTCGAATAACTATATTCGATAATTCTCTCTTTTCGAATAACTAATATTCGATTAACTCCTTTCGATTAAACTATAATCGATAACTCCTTTCGATTAAACTAACATCGATTAACTCTTTTTGATTAAACTATAATCGATAACTCCTTTCGATTAAACTATAATCAATTAACTCCTTTCGATTAAACTATAATCGATTAACTCCTTTCGATTAAACTATAATCGGTTAACTCCTTTCGATTACACTTTAATCGACTTACTCCTTTCGATTAAACTATATTTGAATAATTAATATTCTACTAACTCCTTTGGATTAACTCATTTGGATTAACTCGGTTTGATTAACTCATCTTGACTAACTTAACTTAATTAACTCGACTTATTTAACTCAACTTGATTAACTCAACTTATTTAACTTAACTTGATTAACTCCTATCGAATGACTAATATTCGATTAACTGCGTTTAACTAATTCTATCTGGTTAACTCTTATTCGAATAAATGATATCCGATAAACTCTAAATGAATAACTAATATCCAATTAACTCTACTTGTCGATTTACCCTTATTAACTAACTTTATTTGCTTTATAAAGATTTCCTTTTACAACGTTTATTCCTTTATAAAGATTTCCTTTTTACAACGTTTATTCACTTATAATGATTTCCTTTTAGTAGCGTTTATTCACTTATAATGATTTCCTTTTAACAACGTTTATTCACTTATAATGATTTCCTTTTAACAGTGTTTATTCACTTCAAAAGTGTTGAGTTCACATTCCATTAAAAACGTCGATGTAAATACCAATTTCTACTTCTCTATATAAGTTCAGACTTGTATATTCCATTTATCCAATGATAAATATTTTATTTAATTTATAAAATATTATTCACACGTTATTCTTCACCCATCTATCTGTTAAACAGATTTCTATTTAATTCTACTTTAAATAAATGTTCTCGTAACTTATTTATATCTCGTCAATTTCCCTTTTTAATCCTATATATTTTCCAAATAAATATTCCTTTTATAATTCTATTTATTCTATAAATAAATATTCCTTTAATTATTCTATTTGTTTCCTAAATAAATATCTCCTTTTATTCCTTTATTTATTTTCTGAATAAAAATTCCGTTTATAAAATCCTTTGACTTTATACATAATTTATTTTCAAAATATTATCTTTTATAAAATCTGTTGATTTTATAAAAATTCCTTTGTTTCAATATACACATTGAATTATTCCTTTTCTACATCCCAAGGTTTATTATGGTATTTAACATACCAATTAACAATGATCAATATCATTCTAACACACATAATCAATAACAGATTATATATCACATCAAATATCACAATATATGAAAATGGTAAAATAAATGTTGAGGAATCAAGTCAGATTCCTCCAACCTGTCTTCCTGCATCCACAGATGTTAAACAACATAAATAACATCACTTTCATCTTAACATGAAATATCTGATAAACAGAATTCAATATTTGATTGTCGATATATATATATATATATATATAGATATATATATATATATATAAAACACTATATCTACGTTTTCAATCAAATCTATTTAACAGTCCAAACAATCAGTACACAGCAATCAATCATTTTCTATCAAAAATAAAGTACAGTTTATAAAAATATAAACTGAGCAGGGTTAGTGAGTTTTACTCACATTTCGAGTTAACCGTTAAATAACGATTTTCGTCTGTTGATTCAGACGGACAATTTATTTTGTAATAAATTGTAACGAGCTCAGATTTGCTCCCAGTAAGTTCCATTGTGGAGCCACCATCCATACGATCCTAACGAGTCCAGTTTTGTATGATTCTGATATCGTGTGATAAAGTTATCAATTAAATAAGTTATACGTGTTTTTAAATCAAATAATTCATTAATTAATTTTCCATTGGGCCCAACCATTTCTGCTTCATTCCAATACTCGTGTTCCACCTCACAGCCCAATAACCGCATCTAAAGCTTCTTCCCCAACGTTTTAAAATTGTGCTGCTCCTCAAACGTTCAACTCCCGTAACTAAATAATTGACCGATCCTCATTGGTTTCAATGCAAAAATGAACTTTACTGATTTAAAGTAAATCATCAATTTATTCCCTAAACCACGTTTAGAGTTTAAACCCACCGCTCTAAGCTCCTTCTTCCATTCTTCAGACAAACCCATTTCAACAAAACCGTAAATTTCTCCAACTTAAAGATGTACTCAACTTTCACCGTTCCTCCTCACAAGTATGTTTCACTACAGAACATTTATAACGCCATTTTCCATTGACTGAAACTCAAACCACTCGTACTGGACTGAAAGCTCAACACGCCACTTCATTAGACACCCGGACCCGTTTCTTAATACAAACAGTACCTCTCCTAAGAACAAAAGCTCCTGGAACTTGCTTCCTCGTTCTTCTTTCATGTCCAAAAAGAAACGGTTACGTACCCAACGTGCCCCTCCTATATAACATGCCATTAGCCAATCCCTCTTTCACTATTTATGCCGCCTTCAGAAGTCATCGAGACTGACCCCACATAACCAGTGAAACCGTTGTTCCACCACCCTCTCCAGCTCTCTGATTTCTTCTCCCATACCCTAAAAAAAAAACCAGACCCCTGCTACAAGGTCCCCCCCAAACCCGAAAACAACCATCGACATCACCGGAGTCATCCCAAATTTCAAGTCGAAGGAAAACACAAGATTTGCTGTTGCGGAAATCAAAGCAGTAAAGATCGAAATCTATGATATTCATATAGAAATGATGAGCAGTTCTCAAGGAGTTTGAATACATGAATTCCCTGATTTATGAATTTTCCTATGATTTCATTTTGATTTTCAAAGGCTCGAGATTTGGTTTGAGGAAGGAGTTATGACGGCTTGGTTTGTTTGACCAGAAGAGAAAGTAAAATTAGGTTTTGGCTTTTACAGAATTTTGTTCCCATATGTTTGGAATTCCCCTTTTCACGTTTTAGAAGGAGAACATGCGGCTGAGAAGAATGAAGGTCGTGGCATCTGTTTTGGCCGCGTTGAGAAAGTGAAACTAGGTTTAGAGAAGTTAAGTTGTCATGAAAAATTTCGTCATGTACAAACTGATAACGATAGAACTAACAATACCATTATGACGAGCAATGTACCCGGCTCCCAAAAATATAAAAATATCGGTAGGTTAACTCATATTGCGAAACCCCAAAATACTAATTAAGGGTGCAAAATACTCTAAATAAAAAGTTGCTTATTGTAATGACCCGGTTTTCACATCGGTCGTAAACACATACATTGTTTGATCTTGGGTATATATTCACAAATATAATTTTAAATCAAGACTTTAAAATGTTTAAAAACATGTCAAGACTAAAATTTGCATTTTTCTCTTATACATATAGGATAGCATATTTTAATAGTGTTGTTAAATTCATGTGTTTAAATGTATGTCAAATAACACTTGTACATAGAATTTTTAAAATGCCATGACTTTGCAAATAGTTGTTCATGTTTTTCAAAAAAAAAAAGTTTTAAAACATTGTTTTAGCAAACTCCTTACTTTTAAACAAGATTAAACACCTTGCCTAAAACATGATTTAGGCATCTCCTTATGTTCTCATACAAATGCAAGAAAATATGTAAATTTTGTATGCGTTTAAATTTGAAAACATGTATTGTCTCATCTCTTTCGAACTCATGATCTCATAGATGTGATTGCAACTAAAATCCCATGGAAATTATTTGCATTTATATATGAATTGAGACAAGATCATGCATTGTCAAAATTCCCCTTTTTAAAATCATACTTGTATCACATACACCATAGATATGATAAGAACTCATGGAATTTTTTTTTTTTTGAATTTGCATATGCATTGAAAAGAGAAATGAAATGTCAAACTCTCTTTCACTTCGTGGTCTCATTCATGAAATTACTGTAACAACCCGCATTCTACGCATCGGAGGATCGTAGAATATTTATTTCTTTCTTACATGAAGTCGTATGGTCATGTAGCTTTGGGAAACGACCACTGGGGTCATTTAACATGTTCATGATTTTTGCCGATCTTTAAATGACCGTTTTGCCCCTAGCTGATCTTGTTTTGGCCATAACTTTTGATTGGAAAGGAATTTTGACCTGAAACCACTTCCATTGGACCCGGATGATGGTTTACAATTCCATAAAGCGGTCACATTAGCCAAATGGACTCACCATTTGGGGGATATGACTGAAATAAGGTTTGAAAGGTGAAAAACTGCTTAACCGGGCCAAATAGGGTGATTAGTGAATGGGCCCATAACCCATTTCGGGATTAGGGTTATGAGGAGGCTGAAAAGAGTTAGGGTTTCATTCCATTTCAGTTTTCTTGCCTCCACTTACCTCTTAGAAACCTTAATAATGGCCTTTAACCTTTAAATCACCTCCAAATCACATTCTAATCAAGGATTAAGCGTAGCAACATCAAATCATGGGAGATCTTCACCAAATCAAGATTGGAGCTACTGTTTAGCATTGGCATTCGCGCCATATCAGAGATTTATTTCAGATCTAAGGTTTATTTGTGACTAAGGTGAGTGATTTGCATAGTTTCTCATTAATTATGGTTAATTAAGGGTAATTACTGATGATTAGCGAATTTATACACTAATAAATTTTGGAAAAATGTTTATAAATTCTTAAATAATGTTTTAGATCTCTCTTAGAAATTTGGGTTAATTTGATTAAGTTTTACTAATTACATCACTAGTTTTTCTTTAACATGCTTAAGGGAAAATATGGGGTTTTGGCTATGTTTGATCCATTTTAACCTATCATATTGATGTTTTGGTGTTTGAGGTCACTTCTACTTATTGCTATGACTATATGATATGTTTTTTGATTGATTAGAATAGATAGAATGGTGTTGAGTGGCGTAAACAGTCGCTGGAAGAAGTTAAAGGATTTTGGCCAATCCGGATCGGATCGGAGGAAGGAGTCCGATCCGAACCACCTTCCACGAGAGCTGCCCACACCCGACCAAATCCGCCCTCATGGGCATGAAGCTACTACGACCCGAACCGATGCACCATGGGGAAGCTTGAGAGACCCGATCCGATCCGGAGTGCTTGGGAAGAAGGACCGAACCAGAGGAGTTTTCCATGAAGCCAGGAGGTGTGGACTTCGATCCGAACCGTTGGAGGAAGGCTGCCCTGACCCGACCCGCATAGCCACCTCCGAACCGAACCGATGTATGGCGATTTGACTTGAAGGCCCCGACCCGATCCGCCAGGGGTGAGGACGATCCGAACCCGATGGGAGTACGATCCGAAGCAAAGTGAAGGAAGAAGACCGATCTGGAGAAGAAGACCGATAACCCGAGATGCAAAGGTAGTCCAAATAAGAAGTTAGAGCTCAGGATCTAGTTGGGAACCAACAAGTCGACTTCATGAGTTGGGCTTTGCTGCGGGACGTGTGCAAAGGGGTTGTCGATATTCATAACTTTGGTTCACCACTGAGAGACGGATAGTGGGCTTGTAGTGATAGTTGTACGGGATTGGATTCCGTCATGGCCTAATGGATAGGTGACCAAGGTAGTGGATATTGTATGCTTTATTCACCGAGTGAGAGATGTGAGGATGGTTGCTATGTTTGATTGTTTTCCATCACTATGACATGCACACCCCCACCCCCATATGTTTGTACACCATATGTTAGTGGCACCTTAGAGTGTTGTACAGTATTAGTGCTAGCTCTTTGGTTGCAGGTCCAGGTTCAGGTATGATTGGATTATACCTGTTATTGTTCTGTTTTGTTGCTTATCGCTCATACCAGACTTTTTGTCTGACCCAGAGTTTTATGTCTCTTCTTATTACTCTTGGTGCTCTCATGAGCAGACTAGAAACATGTTAGCTGGGTATGCACGAGTAGCTGATCCGGAGACGAGTAGGAGGCTTCCATGTATGATACATATAGATATTCTCCCTGTGTTGTTGAAGATCACTGCTTGAGCATTAGTAGTGCATCTTCTACTTTAGCTTTCTTTTGCTCTAGTGACAATTTAAAATTGTAATAATGATGTTGGATCATAAGCTGTATTTGGATTTCCGCTGCTATGTTGGTTTAGTTTTTAGCTTATGCACTGTCTCGCCTATTTTATGTCAAGTATGTTATTATTATATTTTATTCCATGCGCTGTGAGACATTCTACAGGTTCTTTGTTAGTTTATTCTCTTCTTTCCTTTCTTTGGTGACCATTCCATGTTAGTCGGGCATGTGTACAACGCACTTTCGGAGGAAATGTCGACTAATGCGGGGTGGGCCGTCACATTTGGTATCAGAGCTCTAGGTTGCATAGTTAACCTAAGGAAGTCATCAGGGAGAGATAGTATATGTATATGAGAGCGTGTATTTGTGGTTATTTTGGTTTTCAAAAGCTATATATATTATTATAGTTAAGGATGAAGTCGCACTGCACTAGCGCCACTATGGAGATGGTTAATCGTTTTCTTTGTGCAGATTGAACGATGAGATAATACGTAAGGGGTATCGGTAGAGGAGCCAATAATGGAATGCTCCTGACATGAGGATGATGTTCACTGACCTCATGAGAGAGATGCTTAGAGATGTTCAGAGGGAAGCTCCCAATGGTGGTAATAGTGGTGGTCCAGTAGTGTAGGAGCCTAGGGCCGATTTCTCCAAGCTGAATAAGGATTATACTAATCTTGGTGGGAAGCCGTTCCACGGAACGGAGTCGGCTACGGACGTTAAGGATTGGTTGGATAGCTGCGAGCGTATCTTCAAAGACTTGGGTATCGAGGATGCGATGAAGAGAAGGTTAGCATCCCGTCAGCTGCAAGGACGGGCAATGAATTGGTAGAATGCTATTAAGGCAGCAACTCCAGAGGATCAAGTCACTTGGGATCAGTTTAGAACTCGTTTCAGTGATAAGTTTATTCCAGCTGCTCAGAAGTCAGAATTGTTTAGGAAGTTCTTGGAGCTTAAGCAGAATGGTAGGGAAGTCTCGGAATATATTGCTAAGTTCGACACTTTGTCGAAATATGGGTTATCCTTAATACATACTGCCGAGAAGAAGAAAGAGAAGTTCATAACAGGTTTGGATCAGTACTTGGGGGAAAAGCTTATTAACCACATCGATGAGACGTTTGAATCGATTGTGGGGAAAGCATTGAGGTCAGAGAGTTTTTACCCTAAGTCGAAGATTGAGGTTGCATCTGCAGAGGAGCCAAAGCCGCAAGCAAGCGGTGGAGGCAAAAATAATTCCCAGGACAAGAGGAAACAAGACCAAACCATGGATGGTCAGAATAAGAAAAATAAGAAAGATGGCGAGTGCTTTAGCTGTGGCAAGAAGGGCCACTATGCCAGAGACTGTCGGGAAAAGCCTGGGGAAAGGAAGTGCTTTAATTGTGGCCAAGCGGGACATCACAAGAATGATTGTCCACAACCTCCTAGGAAGAGGCAGATTGTGAAAGCGTATGCTATCAACGCTGTTCCTTCTTTGTCGAATGCCCCAACTGCGGCGTAGAAGGAAAAAGGAGTCGTTATTCGAGGTATGCTTTCTATTTAAGATGTTTTTGATCGAGTTTTGTTTGACAAACCTGAGTTAGTCGATAGACCTTTAGTAGTGACAAACCCGATAGGTGGTTTGACTTCACACATATCCATTTTAAAACCATATCCACTTTATATATTTGATAAAAATGATATTTTTATGATCAAAAATATTTATTTCACACATCATCATTTTTAACACTTCATATTCACAATAAAAATGTAGATTTTATTGTTCAATCTATATAATCAACACATGAACGTTTTCGACTTCACACATACGATAAAATATAATTTTTATTGTTCTAGTCCTTTATTCAACACATGAATATTTTCTATAGTTGATATATATAATAAAAATGTGATTTTTATTGTAAAACAATTTATTTCAAAACACGATTATTTTATATAGTCTATACGTAAGGTAAAAATGTTATTTTTGGTGTTTAAAACAATTTATTTAAAATACTAACATTTTATATAGGCTATATATATAATAAAAATGTAATTTTTATCTTTCAAATAATTTACTCAACACGTGAACTCATTCAACATATAAATTTCTATTCAACACCTGAATTTCTATTCAACACATGAAAATAATTCTAACACATGAATATTATTGAAAATTACAGCAGCATAATGGCAGGGTAGTTAAAACCAGCACCGTCCCTAGTACGACTCCTCGCTCTACCTTAAAACCTGGCAGTTTTTGACAAAGGAGATTTTCAATATCTAGTTCACACACAGGCGAATTTTCCTATATACTAATCCTATTGGGATTTCAATCACAATCAATCATTTCTAATCAACCATTCATGGTATTCACCAAATTTCACATCAACCAATCCAAACAATATCACAACCAATATATATCGTCCATGGTCTGTGGACGAGGAGAGTATATATATATATATATATATATATATATATATATATATATATTTGTATATAAATATATTTCGATTTCACTTCAATAACATTTCAATTTACTTCAACGCATATATCACTTCTACAACGCATATATAACTTATACATCGAACATACAACTTATACAATGCTTATATATGAGGTGTACAACGCTTATATAACTCAAACATCGACTATATAATTTATACATCATTGTTTTCCATATCGTTTATAAATTAGAAATCTCATATTGGGTTCCACTCCACCAAAAATAGCAGAAGGCTCAGAAAAATATGCAGTCTCTTCTAGAATGTAGAAGACATCCACACGAGTCCACTGTCTCTGTTTTCACTGGATTTCATCAACATATGAAACATATATGATTTTTATTGTAAATCCATAAACCATAGTGCTTTAATGTGCAATAGAATAGTTTAAATAATATCAGCCACATATCTCTCTATTTTATTCAAAACTAGGTTTGAACTTTTCGGTCAAACGGTGAAGCGGATCGACGATCGGGTTGTGCCACGGCCTAGAGCTTGAAGAGAGCTTCCCGTCGATGCCTGCAATCTCCAACTTGAGCTGACGTTGTAACGACCCGGATTTTTAGCGACTTTGGTTATAGGCATAAGCTCGATGTCGATAACCAAACATCGAAAAATCCTGGTAATTAGTGAAAGAAATTAGAGGGTGAGGAAAGATAAGATAGAAACTTAGAATAGAAGAAGAAGAAGAACACAACATCAGAGTAACACGAATCTCACAGCGGAAAGAATAAATATATTTCATAACATAACTTTGAAATACAAATTTGTACTTGAATATACATGTCATTATCAGAGTACAGCACTTACAACACAACGGAACCACTATAACTAGATAACGCTGAAGCCTCCTGCTCCAAGTTCCTTTAGATATATCTGAAAAATCCTGAACTACTTGACTGCCCGTACAAATTTAGGCACCCAAGAGTTTAGGTAGAAAAAAACAAAATAAACTCCAGGTCAGTCATGGGACTGGTATGAGTAAACAGCTTAAAACAGTTTCAGAAAACCAAATGATATCTCATAAGACCACGCCGTATAACACGGAACGGGTTTTTCCCTTATGAGAATCCAAACACTTGACTTAATATTTCAAAATCCCTTTTGAAAGGAACGATAGCTTTATATCAAAACTCCTTTGATATTAAAATAGCGTCTAAATCAAGTAAATATAATCTAGTGGAACGTTTGCATCTCACGTTCCACATATATATACAAATCATAAATCGCAAGCACGTATTGGGTATTGGTTTCCAACTATGACAAGGTATGGAACCACCTTCCGCTGGTATATCTCTAGAGGAGAATACACCGAGTTCAACAAGAACATCTTGCAACTCAGCCACACATGACCGACCACTCATTTCGCTTGAGTGTATCGAATGTATATCACCAACGATTGGGATCAGCAACCGTTTCCCGAATGGGACAGCATCGACAATAGATTTTTAGAAGTAAATGAAACTCTAGATCAGGTGATTATACACCCTAATAGGTGCGACCTACATAGCCATGCTGCTTGCCCGATTTTTGTCATTTACCGGTTGATGAGGCTAGAAGCTACGCTTTATCATCACACCAAATTCACTTCGAATGCCACATCGTCAAATCCATCAAATCACCGATTGACGTCCTCAATAGTACATTACGTGTTAGCTAAAGAAGTTTCCTTCTCCGCTTCCACTCTTGGTACGGTTGAAGAAATCAGTTTACGTGACCTTTCTGGAAATACTCTGTTAGACATTCATCCATACAAATCACCCAGGAACAGGATGAACTAAAGGCACTATTTCTATTAATAGAAAAAGTCCTTGCATTCTACTCCGTCTTCGATTATCTTTATATAATCTGATTCGCACACTACTGCCAATACAGAGTGGTTCTTCGGATAATAATCCAACCGGTCTCTCCATATTGACAACGAGGGTCAAAACTTCGATAGTCTGTGATTTAACTATCGAATAAAAACAAGTGTTTCGATAGTCGATGATTTAACTATCGAATAAAACAAGTGTTCATCCAAACATCCAACAATCACTGAGCCTTTAATTAATATTCCATTAATTAAATCTCTTCTCTATTTCTTATCAATATTTGTTAACCAAATATTTTCAATAACCATATTGGCCTTATACGTTCTTTGGAAAATATGTCCATATATCGCCTTCCTTTATTTTCTATACTAGGAAATATTCATTATTCTATTTCCAAGCTTTGCACATATTTGGGTTAAAACAGATGTGTAAAATATCGTTACGACAACCCAAATACAGTATTTAACTAATTCTTATTCCACATTGATCTTCGAGCCTGAATCTTGCTACTTATCGGTATATCATGAAATCAACCAAGTTGGGGTATAATTACCTCTCAGACCTTGACTGAATAACATTTAACGTCAAAACAGACAAGACTACTTACTCGAATAATCAATACCATACCACTACTTCTTCACTTTTAAACACATATATACTTTCTCCTTTATCCTTACGAGGTTTTATTCTTATACTTCCTTTTTGATTATACTATTCTATTTCTACGTTCGTTTTCTTATCGACTTCTATATATTTTGATATGTAAATTTCTAACTATCAAATTATCTTAAAAATATTCTATCTCCTTAAATTCCCGGAAAAATTCGCCATAACCTCCTTTGTACCGGGAGCATCGGGAAATTTCAAATAGCTTTCCCGGTCCTTCTCATCTCAAAAAGAAAAAGAAAAAGCCAAGCGGCTTGCCGATACGGCACATAAAATCTCATATATGAATTAAATACGTACCTTTTTGTCGGGCAATCTATTTATATACCTTCTAACACTTTATTCCAAACCTGTCTCCTGTATATTTATACCCGTCCAATCTATTTTAACTATACCAATCGTTTTAACTAAATTCGTTAATTAATTTGTTAATTAACTCTTCAGTCTATTTCACCTTCATATTTGAACATGACATGTTCAAATATATTTTAACTTGCAAAAATAACAAATTCTAATTATACTCATACTCTCGTTTCCTTATCGACTTCTTATTCAAATTCCAATTCAATTCTATTTGAATTCTCTTTATTTAAACTTCATTTGAATTCTATTTTCAAATTCTATAGTTTAAAGTCCATTTGAATTCTATATTCAAATTCTATTTGAATTCTCTGCATTATTTATAAACAACGTTTATAACTTCAATTCAAATCCCACCTTTCCATTTATAAACAACGTTTATAAATTCAATTCAAATCCCATATTTTCATTTATAAACAAAGTTTTTAAATTCGATTCAAATCCCATATTTTCATTAATAAACGAAGTTTATAAATTCGATTCAAATCCCACATTTTCATTTATAAACAAAGTTTATAAATTCTATACTCGTTTTATATATCTTCAAACAAGTAAATATTTCCTGTAGTTCATTAAAAAATTCAAATCCTATTTATAAAAATAGAATTCAATTTTTAAATCTCAAATACCCTTTCAGGGTATTTTATAAATCAATATCCCAAACCCCAGTGATAATTCAAACAATCAAATCAACCAGTTTTCAATCATTTGATTTTTAACACATCATATATGAATATATATGAAATCAAACAACAACAGATAATATATTTTTGAGGAATCCAGTTGGATTCCTCCAACCTGTTTTCCTGCATCCACAGACGTTAGTCAACATAGTAATACCCATCCTGCTTCGTGGCAGGATATCGCGGTATAGAAGGTCATCCACTAATCATAGCGTGGGGCGTATAGGGTAATCATCCGTTATGAAACTGCGGGCATCCGCTAATGAAACTGCGGGAACAATCCAACCATCAACCCAATATATATATATATATATAATAGTCAACCAATCCTAGATAACTAATATATTTTTAACAGCAATAAATAAATATTTAAAGCATCCAACAATCAACACACAAATATTTTTAACGAATAAAAATATTTCTAATTAAACAGTTGAGTGAGATTTACTCACCAGGGTTTTTTCCTTTGCTGATATCCAATTAAAATTCAACTCGTCTAAGCCATAAATCATCTCGAGTTTGTCGTGCATGAATTTATTCCTACGATATTTTATTTTAAATTTAACGATTAAACATGATTTATTTAAATTTACTTAACAAATAAATTAACTATTCTATGAATTCAAATTTATAAAAACATAATTAAATAAATTCGTTTAGGTGTATTTAAATGTTTAGAACTATATACCTTAAGGCCTCGCCAATATCTTGACAGATAGACGAACAGATCTCGATCCATCTCTATTTCAATCAGCCCCAAAAGCTTCAGCCATTCCTTTAAGGCATTTCATCAAACACCTTGCAGTCGACTATCTTCACCTCTGAACCAAAATTCTACCATCAGCTCGCCCCTTCTACATCTCACATCCATCAACCTTAACACTATCCAGACATGGCCTCCGTTCATCAATAGTATACTCCAACTCAACCCTTCCACCTCATCTTGGAAACCATCTCGCACTAGAACAGCTTGCAGGCCTGACAACGACCTCCGATGTCATCAGTTCGAAGTCGCCCTCTGCCCTAATCCCATAGCAATGCTACCCTTGAATCGAAAGAAGAAGAAAAGGTTCGATCCCGATTCTATTGCTACTCCGAACCCTAAAACACCCTCAAACGTGCGTCTTGACTCCTGTAGTTCATCCCTTGCCTCCCTGGTCCTTCGATAACCTCACGACGAAACAACAGTAAGCCCTACTATTGAAATCGAGTCTCACTGTATCATTCGAACTAGCGACACACTTTCCCCTTCCCAAACACATCGCGACCCTCGCTCGCGCATCCCAGATCTGAAACACTAGCTCTAGACAAGGCTCGAGGATGAACCGCACCTCATTACATAGTAGCGCGAACAAGAAATGAACAGATTTGGTTTTGGTCGATTTTTGGAGGATTCGATTTTCTTGCCTGAGGAAATGAACGAAAAGAAGAAAAATAGAAAAGGAGAGTGGGAGGCTATCGGCTATTATACAGAGTGGCCATTTGATTTGTGTGGAGAAAAAGAGAGGGATGTGTTCTTCTTTCCCCCTTTTGATTTGTCCGGCCATTATTTTCCTCCTTGTTGTTTGGTTTTGGTCCACACAAAAGAAAAGGAATTTTCTTTAATTTATTTATATTTGTTTTAATTTTAATTAACCGATATGATTAAATAAATTAAATTATTCTGTTGATTTCAAACTTCTATTCGAACACAAAAATAAGTCTGCCAAGGGTTAAACCATTATGCTAAACACATTGGTACGGGTTTCAAACCCATATTCGATCATCTGGAGAAGATATAAATTTAAATCAATATAAATTGAATTTAAAACAACTTATTTCTTCGATAATAAATTAATATTATTATTCCAATTTAAACCGACATTTGTACTGATCATCTGAACTGTAATTTAATTCAGAATTAAATCTGAATTTAATTAACTTTGAATTCGATAATTTAAATTAAATCGTGTTCGATTTTTTTAAATTGATAAGTTAATATAAATTTCCATTTATTTTATCACCTAAATATTTAAAACCGTATTAAATATTCAAATTTAACCGGCGGAATATCCGGGTCATTACAGACGTGGCATGTGGAATTCGGCGTGAGATGGTGAGGTTTTGGGGAGGTGGTTCACGGTGATGGAGTGATCGCCTGGGGAGTGACAGGTATGGATTTGAAGGGGAGATCGAGATCTACAAAAAGTTGAACTAGAGGGGGTGGTTTTGGTGAGCGTGGCTGCCGAAAAGGAGGAGAGAAGAAAGAAAGTGGAAGCCGCCGTCGATCAGAAGGGAGAGAGGGGTTTTTGAATTTTTATTTTAAAATAAATTATGAAAGGAATAATTTCATTGGTCAGTGCTTTGTTTAATCTTTAAAATAGGGTTTTCTAACACGAACATCAATTCAGACCCAACGACTGTCGTCCCTAGCAAAATACCCCCATTCCGAACACAATGGGATATGTTTCGTAGGCCCATTCGACTGTTTCAGCCAGTTTTCTTCAAATTAAAATATAAAACATTCAATATTCAATTTGAACGTACATTTCAATTTTCCAGGGCCATAAACTGATTCGAAAAATTCCAGAAAAATAAATCCAGCTATGTTTTGACGATACGGTCCTAATAAAACTAGTTTCGCTGAATTTTGAGACCGTTTGAAAAATGGCCCTTTTCTGGTCGATCCCATTTAACAAAAATTCACCAAACACATTTTTCTTCGCCACGCTCACATATTAACTTCAAAAATTATGAAATTTGAAAACTAGTAATAACTTCACATCCTGGATCCAAAAAAAGTGGTTTCGTTGAATTCCGAGGTCGTTTGCAAAATGTCTATTTTCAAGGGCGATATATTCTCTATAGCGACCTTTCTGAAAATTCATTTGGCCATAACTTTTGACTCCCGCTAGGAATCTTCGATTTTTCAGATTCGTTAGAAAGATATTCTCTAACAGATTTAAATATTTTTGGTTTCACTAAAATCCTTTTTATTTTGCCCCTGGTACAGTCAGCTAAAGTCTAAATTGAAATTTTGAAACTGCCGCGGCATTTCAGGCCTTGTTTATAATTCAAAGAAATTATATTTATTTTAAAATATCGATTCAAACATACTTTTCGCCATTATTATTTTAAATATTTATTTTAAATATTTAAAATCCACTAAATTAGCCAAATTAAAATTTTCAAATTGGCTCAGATTTTCCGGGTTGTTACAATCTCCCCCCACTTAAAAAATTTTCGTCCCCGAAAAGGAACAAAGTCGAAAGTGGTTTGATTAACTAACTCTACTTTCAATCTGGCTTCCATTCTTCAACTTTTTAGTTTCTAAGAATTTTCTAATTCTTTAAAAAATTTGGCTAACACCCTAAATTTTCGAAAAATTTCGCTATAACCTTCTTTGTACGGGGAGGGGTTTGGAAATTTATTGGGCCATATTAGATACCCAATAAATCCTAATAAGCATGAACATATTTATAGTGATATATTCCGGTTTCCACAGGTGAGTGTGTATAGATCATAACTCCAGAGAATAAATTCTCGTCACCCTATAAATGGTTTTTGTGCCTTAATGACCAGAGAAACGTGTTTATTGTCATCTCCAGACCCGTGTGGGGTTTTTATTAATCTGGCAATTTACCGTTATATTTTATATGGTCCATATCAGTCATCAGTTCAACCTGTAAAATATAATCATCGCCATATAAGCCTCTCGCTCATATGGTAAATCTTCAACCTCTTCACATAAGCTCCAAATGCTTATGCGGTATATGATGAAGTATGCCTATCTTCAAGAAGTATGCCATGTAGTGTAGTTCAAAATTAATTGTTACTATCCTATGGCGACATTTACTATTACACACAGAACAACCAGTACTCTGCATCCAATGACATTCACAGGAGTTGATATAATAATAAAATTGCGCAACCAACTCATTAAGGTTTACCTATTTGTCGGGCACGCAAATAAATTCTTTACTCAACAGAAAATCCATTTACCTGTTCAAACATATATGATGTATATGTATATATTTCTATCTATTTTTTTTAAACTAGTTCAATGTGTGATTTAATTGCATAAATTTACCATGCCTTCCTTGATTAAATTAACTATCATTCAAATAATTTAATTAATCAAATCCACCATCACACAACACAAACAACAATCAATTTGTTTTTAACTTTTCAAAAATATACCAATTAATTTATATACTCTTTTAAAATCATTCAGACTATATAATTAAAAAGTTATACATTCATGTAAAGAAAACAACAACAAAGTAGAGAACAAAATGATAATGCAAAGTATGGTAAATGTACCTTGCACCAGAGTCAATCAGAGACATCCACCCTGCACTTAGGGTAGGCTTTCTTAATGCTTTCCTCTGTTTCCCAAGTACAATCTCGCGGATCTCCACTCCATTGCACTTTGACTAAGTGAACCTTCTTGTTCCTCGGCTCTTTGGTTTCTTTGCCAATTATCTTTAGCGGATCTCTTCTCACAGCCAATTCTGGAGTAATTTTCAAATCATGTTGTGCGGCTTCTTCTACAACGAGATCTGGATCATGCACATGCTTTCGCAGTTAAGATACGTGAAATACATCATGCACTCCAGGCAACCAGTCAGGCAATTGAACCCCATATGCGAGAGTTCCAATCCGTTCTAGAATAGGAAACGGACCAATGAATTTGGGTGCCAGTTTCCCCGTTTTCCCAAATCGGATGACTCCTCTCATCGGAGATACCTTCAAAAACACATAGTGCCCAACAGCAAATGATATATCTCTTCTTCTCTTATCTGCATAGCTTTTCTGTCGGCTTTGGGCGGCTAGTAATCGTTTCTTAATGAAATCGACTTTATCCGCAGCATCGCGAATCATATCAGGCCCCAGTACAAGTCTGTTACTAGGTTCTACCCAAAAAGTAGGGGATCGGCACGGTCTACCATACAATACTTCGAATGGTGACATTTTCAAGCTGCCTGGTAGCTGTTATTATATGAGAATTTGGCAAAATGTATTTGGTCTTCCCATGATCCGCCAAAATCAATAATACAAGCCTGCAATAGATCTTCAAGAATACAATTCACCCTGTCAGTTTGACCATCTGTTTGAGGATGATAAGCGGTGCTCAAGTTCAGTTTCATTCCCAATTCTTCTTGGAATGCTTCCAAGAATTTACTAGCAAAAATGGGGTCACGATCACTAATGATGCTCATGGGAACTCCATGCAGTCTATTTATTTCCTTGAAATAAATCTTCGCCAGACTTTAAGCAGTTCTATTCGATTTGACAAGTATGAAATAGGCGGTCTTTGTGAAATGATCTACGATCACCCAAATACTGTCATTTCCTTTCCTGGTCCTGGGCAAACCACCTATGAAATCCATAGAAATCAGTTCCCACTTTCCACTTGGATTTTCCAAAGGTTGCAACAATCCAGCGAGCTTCTGCTGATCTCTTTTGACTTGCTGACAGGTGGAACACAGGATAACATATTTAGAGATATCTCTTTTCATTGCCTTCCACCAGAAAGTTAGCTTGAGGTCATTGTACATTTTACTAACACTTGGGTGGATGCTCAGTTTGGACTTGTGGCTCTCGTCCATTACTTCTCTTTTGGGATCAAGATTATCGGGAACACAAATTCTACCTTTCAACCTCAGAACTCTTGCGCCATCCACTTGGAAACTGGACACTTCGCCCTTTTGAATTCTTCTGATCATCTCTTTAATAAAACTATCGTCTTTCTGAAGAATAGCTATTTTATCAATCAACGATGGTGTAATGATAATACTAGCGATGATCACATTCTTCCTGCTGTGCGCATCAGCCACAGCATTAGCTTTTCCCGGTGTATACAAAATATCGAGAACATATGCCGCGAGAAATTATAACCAACGTTGCTGCCTTATATTCAGATCCTTCTGGGTGAATAAATCCTTCAATGATTGATGATCAGTGTATAATTCAAACTACTCACCCAATAGATAATGCCTTCAGATTTTCATAGCAAACACGATAGCTAGCAATTCTAGATCGTGAGTTACATAATTCTTTTCATGTGGTTTCAACTGACGGCTATCATAAGCGACTACATGGCCTCTTCGCATTAACACTGCACCAAGGCCTTCTTTAGAAGCATCGGTCCAGACTTTCAAATCCTGTTGCCATCAATAATTGTTAGCACTAGAGCAGTCATCAATTTTAACTTTAGCTCCTAGAAAGCTGCCTCACATTCGGGAGTCCAGTTGAATCTCGAATGTTTCTTAGTAAGCTTGGTTAAGTGACTGGATATCTTTGAAAAATTCTTAACGAACTTCCGATAATAACTGGCCAACCCGAGAAAACTTCTGACTTCTGTGGGCGTACAAGGCTGTTTCCAATTCTGAATAGCAGTGATTTTATTGGGGTCCATAGAAATTCCTTGCTTTGACATGACATGACCAAGAAATTTGACATCTTCTTGCTAGAATATACATTTGGAAAACTTTGCTTTCAACACATTCTTTCTCTTTCAAGGTCATTCTTCGAATAGCGTGAACTACTGGCCTTGCATTCGGAACTAAAGAGATTTTGAAATCAATTTCTCTCTGCGGAGGTAAGCTAACTACTTCTTCGAACACATCCGCATAGTTCTTGACAACTGGAATATTTGCAATGTCGACCTGAATATTCTCTATAATGACAGGAACAGGTTCTATTTGAGCAGGAGAAACATCCAATGCTGCCCAGAAGTCTTTTCTATCAAAATTCGAACCTTCACATGGAATGGTTATATAATTGCCTGATTTAATTTTCGCCCTAACAACTTTGTCGGTGCATTTAGCCTTAGCTTCATATTTGGTTAACCAATCCATTCCCAGAATCAGATCAAACTCTGTAAAATTCATGACAATCGCAATAGTAGGGAATTGATAGCAGGAAAAAGAAACTGGAACCCCACAAACCCAACTAAGATCGACAGAACCCCCAATCGGATTATGAACAGTCATGGGTTCTCTGAGTTTTTTCAAATTCAAATCTAGTTTCTTAACCGCGTTCTTTGCAACAAAGCTTCGCGACGCGCCTGTATCAAACAGTACTTTAACTGGAATGATTTTCATAGTAAGCATGCCTTTTAAAACATCTAGCCTTTCCTGACTAGATGAGGATGCAGGAACTTCTAGTAGTTTATTTACCTGAACCCCTTCAGATTTCTTGAATAGCTGGCAAGCCTTTGAGAAGTGACCAGTCTGATGGCATTGACTGCACTTCTTGTTCTCTCGAAACTTGCTCTTGTGTTCAGATTTATCCATGTTCCTTTTGTTCCAGGATTATCAATTTATCGCCAAATGCCCTTGCTTATTGCAGCTAGAACATGTGGTTGTCGTTATTGGTACCTCATCAGATTTAATCTTTTTCTTATCGACTCTAGGCTTCTTTCTGACTCTAGATGTCGTACTCGGCTCAACCGGTGTACTTGTCTCTGGGCTATCAATTTCAGATTTCCTTTTGTTGCTCGAACTGACTTCCTCTTCATCGACTAAAAGACCTCAATTATTTAGATCTTCATAGTGATAAGCCATGTATATCATTTCAGAAAAAGGAAGCTTCATATGCCCCATTACTTTATTCTGGTATTTTCTTTGAAGACAATAAATAAACCTCAGATTCTTCCTCTTTGGATCTTGAATTAGGTGAGGGGCAAAACGAGAAAGTTCATTGAATCTCTTATGATATTCTGGGATATTCATATCTCGTTGTATCAAATAGTAGAATTCATCACTTAACCGCTCAGTTGCTTCTGGAGGAATAAATCTTTCACTGAAAACCTCTTTGAATCTACTCCAGGTGATATCACCTTCTGGATTATCCTTAATGATTGTATCCCACCAGAACAGAGCTTCGTCCTTGAGTGCCCAAGATGCCACTAATCTTTTCTGGTCATCTCCCAGCTGGAGACGTTCAAGAATTCTTTCAGCTGACCTCACCCAATCTTGGGTTTGACTAATGGATTCATTTCCCAGAATGATACTCCGCCCAGATTTCGATATTTATTAAACAGAGCTTCCAGATCTGGTTCTGCATTCCTTCTGTTTCTGACACTCATTTTCTAGTACTGCTGCAAATAGCAGACCAAGCGTCAGGTCAATAGAAAAGGTAATTTTTAAAACATAAAGACATATACTTGAATGTAAATGCATCTACGAGGTGTATTTCATTCTGTTATACTCATACTAGGATATTACTGATCCTATCTGTAATGAGTTATTCATACTAGAACACTACAAGTTCTATTTCTGATGAGTTTGTTAATATGTTATATTCCAGAACAAAGCTCAACTAAAGCTCTGATACCACGTTTGTGACCACCCCAAACCCCGATAAGACGGTGCAAGGGTCATCTTTGGAATATAACACATAAACAGATAACAGCAGAATAGAAATAAATAAATACACTAGATAATGTACAATAGAGTGCACTGGATAAATATAATCATCAGAGTTACACAGTATACAGGATCATACTTAGTTCAAATACAGTTCAGCTATACCTAAATGTCTACAGCGAAAAACAAACATAATATGTACAATAGGAGCTGAGCAGCATAAAAAGAGATAAATGGTAGAATCCATCTTCAACTCCAGCTATCTAGAAAGAGCCTGCTAAAACCTGAATACAAGGCTGCCCGTGTGGAAATAGGGGCACCCGAATTTGCAAGTGAAGCAAACTACGAGTCAATCATGGGACTAGTATGAGAAATCTACTTAACACATTTTACAATCTGGCTAATCACAGGACCACGCCACTTTCGCGGAATGGGTTTACTCCATTGGATTGCCAGTGCTTTAAAACAACAAAATCTTTTAAACATTGCAATGCTTTTTATAAAAATGAAGCCATTATAAGACTCAGTTCCCATCACACAATGCAACACAAACCGGAGGATAGAGTTTTACCTTATAATGGCCAAAATATGCTTGATATGAATAAAAAAAAGTATTTGATATTATTACTAATGTTTCAAAAACAATTTCAATCATAAGTTTCAATCATAGACGACATTAATGCCCCATACCACTATGTCGGCATATATAGGTATACAATCAAAACCGCATGGTGTCGTATTTGGAAATTGGATTTCCATCATGAACCGAGGAAAAAGATAGCCCTCACCGATTCGAGACGCACTAGCCCTCCCCTCAGGATCAAAGCTCGAGTGACCCTTGGATCGTCAGGGCCGGTCCACCGATGTGGATTAAAATTCCTGAACACTGCGTTTCCCTACCCTATGGGGCGTCACTGGTCATATCCGACCACACCATCGGCTCCGAAGAGACCGAAGCAAACCAAGGCCTCGCTTTCCATCATCCACATAAGAAAAATACCCGGACGTGCAAAACCCAAAGCACCACTCCTAGCTAGAAGGAAACGCATGTCCTCCCTGATGTCCTCTCCCGTTTCTGGCTCATACCGGGGTGTGAGGCTCACGAAACAACGCTATACACAAATCTATGCCACACAGGCCGTGCTTTGATCATCAACCACAAGACTTTGCTTTTCAACAGAAGCCTTGATCATCCGCCACTTAGGCATGCCACATAGGCAATTCACTCCATGCGACTGATTTCTATTGATACATAACCTCTGAGCTCATACGTCTCAAGGAAGGGCGTTAAGCAAGAGAATAAATTCTCCGCTGCCAAACAGATATATATTTAATAGGGATCAATCAGCACAGAACAAAATCCAATGTCAGACACGCAGTCCATTTACACGTTCGTTCTGGGTCTGAACGAAACCGGAGGCACTCAATACCTCGCACATCCATACAATCAACAAGTACTTCCGGGTGGCTACTACTTCAACCTCGTCAAGGTAGCTACTCCTATCATGAGCATCAGTAGCAACCCTTCATTCGACGTGAAGATCATCGGTCTTGCACTGTCTTCATATCTTCGACTTTCACTCGTCGATCAATTATTTGAAATGAGAATCAACTCGGCCTTTTCCAATAATTCACGTATATTTAGAATTTCAAATCAATTCATTTCAATGGTTAAATTATTCGATATCACTAATTCTGTTCTTTAATGTAATTTTCACACCAAAGACATTCAACCATCAAATATCACATAAACTGAGCAAATTCAGTTTATTTCCATTTCATATCGTTTATAATATTTTATCAATATTTATAGCTATTTTTATTTGTTTAAAAATAGCCAATTCATTCAAAACAACGCTTCAGGCCATAACGCGGTCGTGGCGCTGTTTTTCTTCAGATTTGATTTACACATATCTGAAAATCTAACCGTTGGATATTCACAAATTTTATATCATTAGAAAGATCTTTTCAAAATGAATCCAATGGTTTCAGTTTTGGGAAAATTCGACTATCGGATCTCCCACACTAATCATTTGAAGTTACGATTTCAAAATACGAACTACATTGTCGTTATTCGATTTAATTTAATTATAATTATATATATATAAATATAATCGATTCTGGCGTTGTTTTTCTTCAGATTTGAATTAAACAATCCAGATAATCCAACCGTTGGATCTTCACAAAGTGGGTGTCGTTGGAAAGATATTTCCGAAGCAAACCCAACGGTTGCGGTTTCGAGAAAATACGATGGTCGGATATCCCGCAATAATCGTTTGAAATCACGGTTTCAAAACACGAACTGCAGCTTCGTTATTCGATTTATTTTAATTATATTTATATAAATATATATAAATATAATTCTTTCCTCGATTTCCAAACCATATCTACTTTATATATTTGATAAAAATGATATTTTTATCATCAAAAATATTTATTTCACACATCACCATTTTTAACACTTCATATTCACAATAAAAATGTAGATTTTATTGTTCAATCTATATATTCAACATATGAACGTTTTCGACTTCACACATACGATAAAATACGATTTTTATCATTCTAGTCCTTTGTTCAACACATGAATATTTTCTATAGTTGATATATATAATAAAAATGTGATTTTTATTGCAAAACAATTTATTTCAAAACACGATTATTTTATATAGTCTATACGCAAGGTAAAAATGTTATTTTTGGTGTTTAAAACAATTTATTTAAAATATAATATTTTATATAGGCTATATATTTAATAAAAATGTGATTTTTATCTTGCAAATAATTTACTCAACACATGAACTCATTCAACACCTGAATTTCTATTAAACACCTGAATTTCTATTCAACACATGAATATAGTTTCAACACATGAAAATAATTCTAACACATGAATATTATTGAAAATTTTGGCAGCATAGCGTAGGGTAGTTAAAACCGGCACCGTCCCTAGTACAGCTCCTCGCTCTACCTTAAAACCTCGCGGTTTTTGACATTGGGGCTTTTCAATATCTAGTTCGCACGCAGGCGTATTTTCCCATATACTAATCCTATTGGGATTTCAATCACAATCAGTCATTTCCAATCAACCATTCATGGTATTCACCAAATTTCAAATCAACCAATCCAAACAATATCACAACCAATATATATCGTCCATGGTGTGTGGACGAGGGGAGTATATATATATATATATATATATATATATATATATATATATTCGTATATAAATATATTTCGATTTCACTTCAATGACATTTCAATTTATTTCAAAACATATATCACTTTTACAACGCATATATAACTTATACATCGAACATACAACTTACACAACGCTTATACATGAGGTGTACAATGCTTATATAACTCATATATCGACTATATAATTTTTTCATCATTGTTTTCCATATCATTTATAAATTAGAAATCTCACATTGGGTTCCACTCCAGCAAAAATAGCAGAAGGCTCAGAAAAATATGTGGTCTCTTCTAGAATGTAGAAGACGTCCACATGAGTCCAATGTCTCTTATTTCACTGGGTTTCGACAAATACGAAAAAGATATGATTTTTATTGTAAAATCATAAATTGTAGCGCTTTAAAGTGCTATAGAATAGTTTAAATAATATCAGTCGTATACCTCTCTATTTTCTTCAAAACTAGGTTTGAACTTTTCGATCAAACGGTGAAGCGGATCGACGATCGGGTTGTGCCACGGCCTAGAGCTTGGAGAGAGCTTTCCGTCGATGCCTGCAACCTCCAACTCGAGCTGACATGGCACGTGGAATTCGGTGCGAGACATTGAGGTTTTGGGGAGGTGGTTCACGGCGATGGAGCGATGGTTGAGGGAGTGACAGGTATGGATTTGAAGGGGAGATCGAGATCTACAAAAAGTTGAACTGAAGGGGGTGGTTTTGGTGAGAATGGCGGATGAAAAGGAGGAGAGAAGGAAGAAAGTGGAAGCCGCCGTCGATCATAAGGGAGCGAGGGGTTTTTGAATTTTTATTTTAAAATAAATTATGAAAGGAATAATTTCATTGGTCACTGCTTTGTTTAATCTTTAAAATATGGTTTTCTAATACGAACACCAATTCTGTAATGACCCGCATTCTACGTATCGGAGGATCGTAGAATATTTATTTCTTTCCCGTATGAGGTCGTATGGTCATGTAACTTTGGGAAACATCCATTAGAGTCATTTCCCATGTTCATGATTTTTGTCGATTTTTAAATGACCATTTTGCCCCTAGTTGGTATTGTTTTGGCCATAACTTTTGATTGGAAAGGAATTTTGATCTGAAACCACTTCCATTTGATTCGTTTGATGGTTTCTCTTTCCGTAGAGTGGTCATAATGGCCAAACGGACTTACCGTTTGGGAGATATGGCTGAAACAAGGTTTGGAGGGTGAAAAACTGCTTAACCGGGCCAAATCGGGTGATTAGTGAGTAGGCCCATAACCCATTTCGGGATTAGGGTTATGGGAGGGCTGAAATGAGATGGAGAATCATTCCATTTCAGTTTTCTAGCCTCCACTTATCACCAAGGAACCCTAAAAATGGCCTCCAACCTCTAAATCACCTCCAAATCACCTTTAGGTTAAGGATTTGGCTTAGCAACCCCTAATCAAGAAGGATCTTCACCAAATCAACCTTGGAGCTGCTGTTAGCATTGGGATTCGCATCAAATCAGAGCATTATTTCAGATCTTAGTTTGTTTTGTGGCTAAGGTGAGTGATTTGCTTAGTTTTGCACTAATTATGGCTAATTAGGGGTGATTAGTGTTAATTAGCGAATTTAAACATGATAAAATTCTGGAAAAATGTTTATAAAATTCGGAATGATGTTTTAGACCTCTGATATGAATTTGGGTTAATTTGGTTAAGTCTTGCTAATCCTATCATTAGTTTCACCTACATATGCTTAGGGGAAAATATGGGGTTTTGGGTATGTTTGATCCATTTTTACCTACCATATTGATGTTTTGATGTTTGTGGTTGATTATGCATGTTGCTATGACTGTATGAAATGCTTTGTGATTGTTTAGAATAGTTAGAATGGTCGAAAACGCCGTCGAGGGGCGTAAACAGCTCGCTGGACAAGGTGCAGGGGTTCGGATCGCGTAGGGGGTTGAGGGACTATCGGATCGCCCTATGGGACCGTGGGGGCATCCCCACGAGTCGAGTCACCTCCTCCGAACCGAACCGTCTGTGCAAGGTCCACGAAGTGAATCGATGCAGCGCCGTACCAATTTGAAGTACTCCGATCCGGATCGCGAATAAGCATCACGACCCGATCCGTCCGTGAAGGGTGAGCACGATCCGTCGACCTGGAGAAGTGCGTCCGATCCGAACCGCTTGAAGGACCACGATCCGATCTATATGGGGTGTTCCGATCCGAACCGAGAAGGGGAGCACGATCCGAAGCAAAGGAAAGGAGGACCACGACCCGATCCGACGTAGGAGGCGCGACCCGATCCGATGAAGAATGTGAAGACTGATCCGATCCGATCCGATTGTGATGACCAATAACCCGAGATGCAGAGGTAGTCCAAATGGAAGTTAGAGCTCAGGATCCCGGAACCAGTTGGGAACCAATGAGTTCACTTCATGGTTGGACTTTGCTGCGGGACGTGTGCTAAGGAGTTGTCGACGTTCATAACTTCGATTCACCACTAAGAATGAATGATGGGCTACTTATCAGTGCAGTAGGGTCATTATGACTTGAGGGGCAAAGTGATGGTAGCAAGACTACGTTATCAGTGCAGTAGGGTCATTATGGCCCGAGGGGTAAGGTGATGCGTAGTAAGACTATGAGCCAGCGCAGATGGGGTGAATAACTCCATGGGGCAAGTGGACATAGTAAGGATTAGTAAGGCTATGAGCCAGTGCAGTGGGGTTCTTGAGACTCCATGGGGCAAAGTGGACATAGCAAAGGATTTGTGGCTACGTTATCAGTGCAGTGAAGCCATTTATGACTTCATGGGGCAAAGTGATCGTAGCAAGGTACGTTGGGTGATCGAAGTGGTGAATATCGTATACTTTACGCACTGAGTGAGAGATGTGAGGATGGATGCTATGTTTGATTGTTTGACATCATTATGACATGCACACCTCCCCCACCTCCGTATCTTTATACCGTTCGATATGATACCTTAGAGTGTTGTACAGTATGTAGAGCTAACTCTTTGGTTGTAGGTCCAGGTTCAGGTATGTTTTAGTCTACCTGTTATTGTTCACTTTAGATGCTTATCGCTCATACCAGGCTTTATGTCTGACCCAGAGTTTTATGTCTCCTCTTATTACTCTGGGTGCTCACACGAGCAGACTAGAGACAAGTTAGCTGGTGATGTGCGAGTAGCTGATTCGGAGGCGGGCAGGAGGCTTCCACGTATGATATATATATACACCTTCTCCCTGTGTCGTTGGTGGTCGCTACTTGGGCATTAGTAGTGTACCTCATTTACCTTACTTTTGCTTTGAGACAGTTTGAAAGTTGTAATAAGCTGTATTCTGAATTTCCGCTGCTATGATGTTTAGTTCTAATTTTCAGCTTATGCACTGTCTCCCCTGTTTTATGTCTAGTATGTTATTATTATATTTTGTTCTATGCGCTGTGAGACATTCTACAGGTTCTTTGTATGTTCATTTCCTTCTTCCTTTTCCCCCTTCTGGCGACCCATTCCGTGCTAACTGGACATGTGTACAGCGCACTTTTGGAGTAAATGTCGGTTGGTGCGGGGCGGGCCGTCACACTTGGTATAAGAGCTCTAGGTTGCGTAGTTAACCTAGGGAAAGACACTAGGGAGAGTTAGTACGTATATGAGAGCGCGTATTTGTGATTACTTTGGTTTTCAAAAGCTATGTATGTATATACTATTAGTAGTATAAAGATGAAGTTGCACTGCACTAGTACCACTATGGGGTCGTTAATCGTTTCCTTTTTTACAGATTGACGATGAGCCGATATGTTAGAGGTACCAGTAGAGGGGCCAATAATGGGAATGCCGCTGACATGAGGGCGATGTTTACCGACCTCATGAGAGACATGCTTAGAGAAGTGCAAGGGGCAGTTCCCAATCCCAGAGCTGGTGTTGGCCCAGTAGTGCAGGCGCCTAGGGTCGATTTCGCTAAGTTGTGCAAGGATTATACTAACCTTGGTGGGAAGCCGTTCCATGGAACGGAGTCGGCCACAGATGTCCAAGATTGGATGGATAGCTGCGACCGTATCTTCGATGACTTGGGTCTTGAGGATGCGATGAAGAGAAGGCTTGCGTCTCGTCAGCTGCAAGGGCGAGCGATGAATTGGTGGAATGCCATTAGAACAGCTACTCCAGAGGACCAGGTTACTTGGGATCAGTTTAAAGCTCGCTTTAGCGAGAAGTTCATTCCAGCTGCCCAGAAGTCAGTATTGTTCAAGAGGTTCTAGGAACTCAAGCAGAATGGGAGGGCAGTTTCTGATTATATTGCTGAGTTCGACACTTTGTCGAAATATGGACTGTCTCTCATTGATACCCCTGAGAAGAAGAATGAGAAGTTCATTACCGGTTTGGATGGGTACTTGGGGGAGAGGCTTATTAACCATATCGATGAGACTTTTGAATCGATCGTGGGGAAAGCTTTGAGATCAGAGAGCCTTTACCCTAAGTCAAAGACTGAGGCTGCATCTGCAGAAGGGCCAAAGCCGCAAGCAGGCGGTGGAGGCAAGAATAGTTCTCAGAATAAGAGGAAGCAGGACCAATCTAAGGGTGGCCAGAAAAAGAGCAAGAAGGATGTTGAGTGCTTCAGCTGTGGAAAGAAGGGCCATTATGCTAAGGAATGTCGGGTCAAGCCAGCGGAAAGGAAGTGCTACAACTGTGGTCAAGTGGGACATCAGAAAGATAAGTGTCCGCAACCTCTTAAGGGGAAGCAGATTGTGAAAGCATATGCTATAGATGTTGTTCCTTCTTCGTCGAATGCCCCAACTGCGGCGGAGAAAGGAAAGAATGTTGTTATTCAAGGTATGCTTTCTATTTATGATATACCAGTTCGAGTTTTGTTTGATACTGGGGCTTCCCGTTCCTTCATATCTAGTGACCTGGTAGATAGGTTGGGACTGGAACCCGAGATAGTCGATAGACCATTGATAGTGACGAACCCGATTGGTGGTTCGACTAGCCTTAGTATGATTTGCAGGAATTTGGTCTTATCGAGTCGTGGATGTATGTTTGTATGTGATTGCTTTGTTTTGGGCTTTACTGGGTATGGCATTATATTGGGAGTCGATTGGCTCCGAAGTTACGGGGTGGTGTTAGACTGTGAGGGCTTTTTGGTGACAGTGAGGGCGGATGATGGGCGGAGGGTAGTGTTTGGTAGTCTACCTAGTGATGGGGTTATGGCTAGTTTTGTAAATTCCCTCGACATCCCGCAGGATGAGTTGTCAGATGTGCCCGTGGTTGGCCAGTATCCGGACGTCTTCGAGGAGGTGACCGGGCTTCCATCACACCGAGAGATTGAGTTCCGTATTGATTTAGTGAAAGATGCCAGACCTATAGTGATGCCACTTCGTCGTATGGCACCAAAGGAGCAGAGAGAGCTCAGGGTGCAAGACAGCAATCTTTTGAAGAAGGGATTGATTAGAAGGAGTGTCTCTGAGTAGGGAGCACCAGTTGTGTTTGCCACTAAGGCAGATGGTTCCCTTCGTTTTTGTGTGGACTATCGCCAGTTGAATAAGGTGACGAGGAAGAATAAGTATCCTCTACCTAGGATAGATGATTTGTTTGATCAGCTGGAAGGAGCTAGAGTGTTCTCCCAGTTGGACCTCGCGACAGGATTTCATCAGCTTCGAGTAGCAGATGAGAGTGTTCCGAAAACGGCATTTAGGACGCCGTCTGGATTTTATGAGTGGTTGGTTATGCCATTTGGGTTGACCAATGCACCAGCCTATTTTGTGGATCTTATGAATCGAGTATTCAGAGATCAGTTGAATAAGTTTGTTCTTGTGTTCATGGATGATATCCTTGTTTACTCAAGGACAGAGGAGGAACACAAGGGACACTTGAGGACAGTGATGGAGGTGTTGAGGAAACACCAATTGAAAGCGAAATTCTCTAAGTGTCATTTTTGGAGAAGGGAAGTGAGATTCTTGGGCCATGTTGTTTCAGAGAGTGGTGTTGCCGTGGACCCTGCAAAGGTGGCTACGGTACAGGATTGGCCTACGCCAAAGAATGCAACAGATGTAAGAAGTTTCTTGGGATTAGCTGGATATTATCGTAAGTTTATCCAGGACTTCTCCAAGATTGCAGCACCGTTGACTCATTTGACTAAGAAGAATCAGTCCTTCGTCTGGGACGGAGTGTGTGAGGATGCCTTCAAAAGTCTAAAGGAGAGGTTGACGCATGCGCCAGTGTTAGTCATTCCTAAAGGGAATGAAGAGATGACGGTATACACGGATGCTTGTGGTACCAGACTGGGTGCTGTATTGATGCAAGGAGGTAGGGTTGTAGCTTATGCTAGTCGACAGCTAAAGCCGCATGAGAAGAAGTATCCTACCCATGATTTGGAATTGGCAGCGATTGTATTTGCGCTGAAGATGTGGAGACACTATCTCTTGGGAGAACGATTTGAGTTGTTTACCAATCATAAATCGTTGAAATATCTCTTCTCTCAGAAAGATCTGAATCTCCGTCAGCAGAGATGGTTAGAGTTCTTGGCTTCGTATGATTTTGATATCGCATACACCCCTGGGAAAGGTAATGCGGTAGCCGATGCCTTGAGTAGGAGACATGCCAGCTTAGGGGCAATGTTTCTTGAGTGGAAGCAACTGGAGTACATCGCGGGGTTTGATTTTAGACCAAGGTGCGAATTGGATCCAGTCATGCTAGCTAGTTTGACGATCAGACCCACTTTGATAGAGCGGATTGGTTCTAGCCAGAGGAACGATCCTAATCTATTAAAATCATCTCCAAGTTAGAGATGGGTATTGATGAGGAGATGAATGTGTATGGGCTTGATCGAGATGGATGGCTTCGAAAGAATGGAAGACTAGTTGTGCCCAACGTGAATGGTTTGAGAGATGAAGTGCTTAGAGAATGTCATCACTCAAAACTGACTATACATCCCGGTGGTAATAAGATGTATCGAGACATAAGACAGACTTACTACTGGGAAGGGATGAAAAGAGACGTTGGAAAGTTTATATCCAAATGCATGAATTGCCAGCTAGTTAAAGCCGAGCAAAAGAAGCCTAGTGGATTGTTGCAACCATTAGAAATTCCCGAATGGAAGTGGGAACAAGTCTCGATGGATTTCATCGATGGTTTACCAAGGACTAGATCGGGATATGATAGCATTTGGGTAATTGTGGATCGATTGACTAAAAGTGCAAGATTTATACCAGTCAAATCGACCAGAACGGCAGCCAAGTTGGCAGAATTGTATATGAAATGGGTAGTGAGATTTCATGGAGTACCCAAAAGCATTGTGAGTGACCGAGACCCGTTGTTCACTAGTGGGTTTTGGAAAAGCTTACAAGAGGCTCTAGGGTCAGGATTACATCTCAGTACCGCATATCATCCTCAGACTGACGGTCAGACGGAGAGGGTGAATCGTATATTGGAAGATCTCTTGAGAGCTTGTATATTGGATTTTGGTGGATCATGGGATGATCATTTGCATCTAGTAGAGTTTGCATATAATAATAGCTACCAATCCAGTATCGGTATGGCTCCATATGAAGCTTTGTACGGAAGACCGTGCAACTCACCATCATGTTGGATAGAGACTGGTGAGAAGTTTGTGCTTGGACCAGATGTGGTGAGGGAAACTTCCGATAAGATTAAGATCATTCAGCAACGAATGAAAGCTGCTCAAGATAGGCAGAAAAGCTATGCTGATAAGAGGAGAAGAGACTTGAAATTCTCCGTTGGTGATTTGGTGTTTGTCAAGATCTCTCCGTTGAAGAGCGTGATACGATTTGGTAGGAGAGGCAAGTTGGCACCAAGATTTGTTGGCCCATTCCCTGTTCTTGAACTAGTCGGGAATTTGGCGTATAGAGTTGGCTTACCAAAGAAGATGGCGGGAGTTCATAATGTATTTCATGTTTCCCAACTAAGGAAGTTCGTTCACGACTCAGATGTGACTATTTCACCTGATCAGTTAGAGGACTTCGAAGTAGAACCCGAGGCGGTTGGGAACCGCAAGCCGATTCGTATTGTGGGGCATGATACGAAGCAACTTCGAAGGAAGGCGGTGAAGCTAGTCAAGGTTCAGTGGGGCGAGGACGAGAATGATTGTACTTGGGAGACAGAGGAGAGCATTAGGAAGGCATATCCAGAACTCTTTGCCTGGTAAGATTTACTTTGCGATTTAGTTATTCCGCATGCTAGGATAGACTTATTTTACTTGTTTTGCATATTTGATGGTTGTTTTATGGTTGTTAGGCATGCGGGACCTTTGTGTGTGTTTTGATTAGGGAATTTCGGGGGCGAAATTTCTTAAGGAGGGGAGAGTGTAATGACCCGCATTCTACGTATCGGAGGATCGTAGAATATTTATTTCTTTCCCGTATGAGGTCGTATGGTCATGTAACTTTGGGAAACATCCATTAGAGTCATTTCCCATGTTCATGATTTTTGTCGATTTTTAAATGACCATTTTGCCCCTAGTTGGTACTGTTTTGGCCATAACTTTTGATTGGAAAGGAATTTTGACCTGAAACCACTTCCATTTGATTCGTTTGATGGTTTCTCTTTCCGTAGAGTGGTCATAATGGCCAAACGGACTTACCGTTTGGGAGATATGGCTGAAACAAGGTTTGGAGGGTGAAAAACTGCTTAACCGGGCCAAATCGGGTGATTAGTGAGTAGGCCCATAACCCATTTCGGGATTAGGGTTATGGAAGGGCTGAAATGAGATGGAGAATCATTCCATTTCAGTTTTCTAGCCTCCACTTATCACCAAGGGACCCTAAAAATGGCCTCCAACCTCTAAATCACCTCCAAATCACCTTTAGGTTAAGGATTTGGCTTAGCAACCCCTAATCAAGAAGGATCTTCACCAAATCAACCTTGGAGCTGCTGTTAGCATTGGGATTCGCATCAAATCAGAGCATTATTTCAGATCTTAGTTTGTTTTGTGGCTAAGGTGAGTGATTTGCTTAGTTTTGCACTAATTATGGCTAATTAGGGGTGATTAGTGTTAATTAGCGAATTTAAACATGATAAAATTCTGGAAAAATGTTTATAAAATTCGGAATGATGTTTTAGACCTCTGATATGAATTTGGGTTAATTTGGTTAAGTCTTGCTAATCCTATCATTAGTTTCACCTACATATGCTTAGGGGAAAATATGGGGTTTTGGGTATGTTTGATCCATTTATACCTACCATATTGATGTTTTGATGTTTGTAGTTGATTATGCATGTTGCTATGACTGTATGAAATGCTTTGTGACTGTTTAGAATAGTTAGAATGGTCGAAAACGCCGTCGAGGGGCGTAAACAGCTCGCTGGACAAGGTGCAGGGGTTCGGATCGCGTAGGGGGTTGAGGGACGATCGGATCGCCCTATGGGACCGTGGGGGCATCCCCACGAGTCGAGTCACCTCCTCCGAACCGAACCATCTGTGCAAGGTCCACGAAGTGAATCGATGCAGCGCCGTACCAAACTGAAGTACTCCGATCCGGATCGCGAATAAGCATCACGACCCGATCCGTCCGTGAAGGGTGAGCACGATCCGTCGACCTGGAGAAGTGCGTCCGATCCGAACCGCTTGAAGGACCACGATCCGATCCATATGGGGTGTTCCGATCCGAACCGAGAAGGGGAGCACGATCCGAAGCAAAGGAAAGGAGGACCACGACCCGATCCGACGTAGGAGGCGCGACCCGATCCGATGAAGAATGTGAAGACTGATCCGATCCGATCCGATTGTGATGACCAATAACCCGAGATGCAGAGGTAGTCCAAATGGAAGTTAGAGCTCAGGATCCCGGAACCAGTTGGGAACCAATGAGTTCACTTCATGGTTGGACTTTGCTGCGGGACGTGTGCTAAGGAGTTGTCGACGTTCATAACTTCGATTCACCACTAAGAATGAATGATGGGCTACTTATCAGTGCAGTAGGGTCATTATGACTTGAGGGGCAAAGTGATGGTAGCAAGACTACGTTATCAGTGCAGTAGGGTCATTATGGCCCGAGGGGCAAGGTGATGCGTAGTAAGACTATGAGCCAGCGCAGATGGGGTGAATAACTCTATGGGGCAAGTGGACATAGTAAGGATTAGTAAGGCTATGAGCCAGTGCAGTGGGGTTCTTGAGACTCCATGGGGGCAAAGTGGACATAGCAAAGGATTTGTGGCTACGTTATCAGTGCAGTGAAGCCATTTATGACTTCATGGGGCAAAGTGATCGTAGCAAGGTACGTTGGGTGATCGAAGTGGTGAATATCGTATACTTTACGCACTGAGTGAGAGATGTGAGGATGGATGCTATGTTTGATTGTTTGCCATCATTATGACATGCACACCTCCCCACCTCCGTATCTTTATACCGTTCGATATGATACCTTAGAGTGTTGTACAATATGTAGTGCTAACTCTTTGGTTGCAGGTCCAGGTTCAGGTATGTTTTAGTCTACCTGTTATTGTTCACTTTAGATGCTTATCGCTCATACCAGGCTTTATGTCTGACCCAGAGTTTTATGTCGCCTCTTATTACTCTGGGTGCTCACACGAGCAGACTAGAGACAGGTTAGCTGGTGATGTGCGAGTAGCTGATTCGGAGGCGGGCAGGAGGCTTCCACGTATGATATATATATACACCTTCTCCCTGTGTCGTTGGTGGTCGCTACTTGGGCATTAGTAGTGTACCTCATTTACCTTACTTTTGCTTTGAGACAGTTTGAAAGTTGTAATAAGCTGTATTCTGAATTTCCGCTGCTATGATGTTTAGTTCTAATTTTCAGCTTATGCACTGTCTCCCCTATTTTATGTCAAGTATGTTATTATTATATTTTGTTCTATGCGTTGTGAGACATTCTACAGGTTCTTTGTATGTTCATTTCCTTCTTCCTTTTCCCCCTTCTGGCGACCCGTTCCGTGCTAACTGGACATGTGTACAGCGCACTTTTGGAGTAAATGTCGGTTGGTGCGGGGCGGGCCGTCACAAATTCAAACCCAACGACTGTCATCCCTAGCTAAATACCCCCATTCAAAACACAATGGGATATGTTTCGTAGGCCCATTCGACTATTTCAGTCATTTTTTCTTCAAATTAAAATATAAAACATTTAATATTCGATTTGAACGTACATTTCAATTTGCCAGGGCCACAAACTGATTTGAAAAATTCCAGAAAAATAAACCCAGCTATGTTTTGACGGTACGGTCCCAACAAAACAAGTTTCATCGAATTCTGAGACCGTTTGAAAAATGACCCATTTCTGGTCGATCGAATTTAACAGAAATTCACCAAACACATTTTTCTTCGCCACGCTCACATATCAACTTCAAAAATTATGAAATTTGAAACCTAGGAATAACTTCACATCCCGGATCCAACAAACGTGGTTTCGTCAAATTCCGAGGTCGTTTGCAAAATGTCTATTTTCAAGGGCGATATATTCTATATAGCGACCTTTCTGAAAATTCATTTGGCCATAACTTTTGACTCCCACTACGAAACTTCGATTTTTCAGATTCGTTAGAAAGATATTCACTAACAGATTTAAATATTTTTGGTTTCACTAAAATCCGTTTTATTTTGCACCCGGTACAGTCAGCCAAAGTCTGAATTGAAATTTTGAAACTTCCACGCCATTTCAAGCCTTGTTTATAATTCAAAGTAATTATCTTTATTTTCAAATATCCATTCAAACATACTTTTCGTCATTATTATTTAAAATATTTCTTTTGAATATTTAAAATCCACGAAATTAGCCAAATTAAAAATTTTAAATTGGTTAAGATTTTCCGGGTTGTTACAGAAATCGTAAATCTGGTAACCAATATTGGGTGCAAAGCTAAGATACCGTGTGGAAAACCCGGTATTCATATGTGTAGTTTCTTGTATGCTTCGGAAGCACCGCAAGAGAATTTGGAGACATTAGAAGTAGTCAGGGTTTTTTTTGACGTATTTGAAGAAGTTAAGAGTTTATCCCCACATCGAGAGATAGAGTTCCGCATCGATCTAATTCCAGGAGTCAAACCGATCGTTCAACCAAAAAAACGAATGGCGCTAAAAGAAGTTATGGAACTTGAGAAGTAAACTCAAGATTTACTGGCTAGAGGATTGATCAGGCCAAGTTTTTCAAGCTGGGGTTCAGCAGTAGTTTTTGTGGTTAAGTCTGATGGGTCACTAAGCCTGTGTGTTGACTATAGGGAGTTAAATAAAGTGACCATCAAGAATGAGTATCCTTTGCCGCAAATTGATGATCTCTTTGATCAGTTGAATGGAGCTACAATGTTTTCTCAAATGGATCTTGCTACAAGATTCCATCAGTTAAGAATCGCCGAAGATAGTATTCCTTTAACTGCTTTCAGAGGCCCGGATTTCTTTTGTGAATGGTTAGTTATGCCATTCGGATTAACCAATGCACCTGCGTATTTTGTTGATTTGATGAACCGTGTCTTAGGAAGATTCTGAATAAGTTCGTCCTGGTTTTTATTGACGATATCTTGATCTTTTCAAAGACAAAAGAAGAGCACCGATATCATCTTAAAGCAGTATTAGAGACTTTAAGGACAAATGTATTGAAGGCGAAGTTTTCCAAATTTCATTTCTGGAAATCTGAAGTTAGATTCTTGGGGCACATCATAAATGGAGATGGTATTTCTGTAGACCCAATCAAAGCTGAAGCAGTGCAACAATGGAAGCAACCCAGAACACTAATGGAGGTCCGTAATTTCTTGGGATTAGCAGGATGTTACATGAGGTTTATCCAAGATTATTCTAAGGTTTCTTCTCATCCGACCATGCTGACTAAGAAAGGTGAGAAATTTATATGGACTCCAAAGTGTGAAGAATCATTCAAGGAGTTAAAAAAGAAATTCACAGAAGCACCAGTTCTTGCTGTTCCCGATGGGAAAAGTAAATTTGACGTTTATACTGACGCTTGTGGAGTGGGACTAGGTGCAGTACCAATGCAAAATGGACGTGTGGTTGCATATGCTAGTAGACAGTTGAAGATTCATGAGAAGAATTACGCTACACACGATCTAGAGTTATTGGCGGTTGTTTTTGCATTAAAAATGTGGAGGCACTACCTATTAGGAGGGAAGTTTGAACTTTTCACAGATCACAAACCACTCAAATATCTGTTTTCTCAAAAGATCTCGACCTAAGGCAACAGAGATGGTTGGAATTCCTTGCATCATATGATTTGGATATTATCTATACGCCAGGAAAGGCAAATGTCGTAGCAGATGCTCTAAGCAGAACTGCGATCTTATCTCTTCTAGAAGCTACCCCAGCACTTCAAGGAAGTATAGTGGCAAATCAACGGAGAGATGAGAATCTGGAGAAGTTAATTCAAGGAGTTATAAAAGGAGGGGAGTCAAATTTTGAGGTGGATAGCCAAGGTACTCTCAGAATTAATGGAAGATTGTGTGTTCCTGATGTTGAAGGATTAAGGCAGGAAGTTTTGGCAGAATGCCATAAATCAAAGATGAGTATTCATCCAGGAGTACACAAGATCTATAGAGATATGAGGCGAGTATTTTGGTGGCCTGGGATGAAGAGAGATATTCTGGCTTATATAAATCAGTGCCTATGCTGCCAGCAAATAAAGGGTGATAACCAGAAGACAACATGACTACTGAAACCTTTGGAAATTCCTCACTGGAAGTGGGAAATGATATCAATAAATTTCATCGATGGTTTACCCAATACCATAAAATGATATGAAGGAGTTCGGGTGATAGTAGATCGACTGACGAAGAGTGCGCATTTCATTCCAGTGAAACCAACTCGGACTGCAGCTTCGTTGGCCGAGATTTTTATAAGGGAGATTGTACGATTACATGGAGTCCCAGTAAGTATTATAAATGATAGAGATCCGATTTTCACCAGCAAATTCTGGGAGGCACTTCAAACAACCTTGGGAACTAAGCTGAATTTAAGTACTGCTTATCATCCCCAAACTGACGACCAGACAGAAAGGGTAAACAGAATATTGGAGGACCGGTTAAGAGCATGTATTCTTGACTTTGGAGGATCATGGGAGGATCACCTACATCTAGTTGAACTCTCCTACAATAACAGCTACCAAGTAAGTATAGGCATGGCACAATATGAAGCTCTCTATGGTAGACCGTGTAGATCACCAACTTGTTGGGTGGAGTCAGGAAACAAGCTTGTTCTCGGACTAGATATGATTCGAGAAGCAACTGAGAAGGTTGAGTTAGTTAAAAGACGAATGAAGGAGGCCCGGGATCGACAGAAAAGCTATGCAGACAAAAGACGAAGGGATCTTAACTTTTCTGTTGGAGACTTTGTGTTTGTGAAGATTTCACCAATCAAGGGAACAGTCAGATTTGGTAAGACAGGGAAGTTAGCTCCACGGTATGTGGGACCTTTCCGTGTTATTGAAAAGGTTGGATCTCTTGCTTATAAGGTGGAATTACCTGAAAGAATGGTTGGAATTCACAATGTTTTCCATGTGTCTCATCTTCGCAAATGTGTTCACGACCCGTCTTTGATTCTAGAACCATCAGTTTTGGAAGATCTTGGGATTGAATCAAACTTGACTGTGGTTAGATATCCAGTCTATGTGGTGGATAAAGGAGAAAAGCAACTTTGGAATAAGGTCGTTAAACTACTCAAGATACAGTGGAGTGAGAATCCGTATGACTGTACTTTGGAGACGGAGAAGCACATCAAGGAATTCTATCCGGATTTTGTTGTGGACTAGGTGTTAGTTATCCTATGTTTGATTTTGATGTATCCTATGTGTGATGGTATTGTATGGCTTGTATGAATGTATCTTTTGTCTGGAAATGGAATTTTGGATTATGGATGTTATGAGGACTTTGCATTCGTAGGGCTTATGAACTCTTTCGGTTTACTATCACTTGTACTGAAATCTGTTCTTTGTTTCTTTTCCAGATGGCACCTATCTTTAAGAGGACAGCAAGGAAGAGGTTGACCCCATTACAGAGATTGAGATTTCACACCGGCATCAGTATTCATGAGCTTATAGGAACTCAGGAAGATGAGGGGTCGAGGCGATATGTAGATACGGAGGAGTCAAGCATATACCAGGGGGAGTCTTCCATTGGGGAGGACAGTAGGCACCTTCCTCAGGAGTCGGGTTATAAGGGAGATGATGATCAGGTAGAGTACTATGTTGGCGAGGGAGTAGATGGTGGAGATGATGGTGATGATAACAGCAGTGGAGACGACAGTGATGACGAGGATGAGGAGCCAGAGGAGGATCTGGATGAGGAGCCAGAGGAGGATCCGGAGGAAGAGCCGGAGGAGGATATTCCACTTGAGAACATACCACTTGCGCAGCCACAGCCTGAGGAGGATATTCCACTTGCACAGCCAGAGTTAGAGCCATGGGTTCAGGCACCACCAGCACCTATGGATGGATAGTTAATTGTCCTATTGCAACAGCTAGCTCAAGAGATGGCACAGTATCTGGCTAATGGAGGACATATGGAGCCACTCATGGATCATGATATGGGGATACCTATAGATTATGATATGGATTTTGCCTACCCATATATGATGCTATACCCACCTTCCCCTATTGAGGTCATAGAGCTTTTAGTGATGATGTTCCTGAGGAGATCAAGGAGGCAGCTGAGGTGATTGGGATATCCGACAATGAGGATGAGATTAGCATTTCAACAGTGAGGATGTGATCAACATTTTTGATGATGAGGACGTGGTTATCATCTCAGATGATGACGAGATGATCATCATTTCCGATGACGAGGATATCATAGAGATTAGTAGCAGTTCTGGGTAGGTCAGACGGTTTGGATGGTATTGTATATATAGCAGTGGTACGGTAGATATGTATATTATAGTAGTACTCGTATTTTGTTATAGTCTATAACCCGATACTAGTCGAGTATAGCTTTTGTATTTTGCTGTAGTCAGTTAGACGTATGGGATGATATATATATTATCTTTTGCTTATCTTCTATTTACAAATTTCGAGGACGAAATTTTTATAAGGGGGTAGATTGTAATGACCTAGTTTTCACATCAGTCGTAAACACATACATTATTTGATCTTGGGTATATATTCAAAAATATAATTTTAAACCAAGACTTTAAAATGTTTTAAAAACATGTCAAGACTAAAATTTGCATTTTTCTCTTATACATATAGGATAGCATATTTAATAGTGTTGTTAAATTCATGTGTTTAAATGTATGCCAAATAACACTTGTACATAGCAATTTTAAAATGCCATGACTTTGCAAACACTTGTTCATGTTTTTCAGAAAAAAAGCTTTAAAACATTGTTTTAGCAAACTCCTTGCTTTTAAACAAGATTGAACACCTTTCCTAAAACATGATTTAGGCATCTCCTTATGTTCTCATACAAATGCAAGAAAATATGTAAATTTTTGTATGCATTTAAATTTGAAAACATGTCTTGTCTCATCTTTTTCAGACTCATGATCTCATAGATGTGACTGCAAATAAAATCCCATGGAAATTATTTGCATTTATATATGCATTGAGACTAGATCATGCATTGTCAAAATTCCCTTTTTTAAAATCATACTTGTATCACATACACCTTAGATATGATAAGATCTCATGGATTTTTTTTTTTTTTTTGAATTTGCATATGCATTGAAAAGAGAACATGAATTGTCAAACTCTCTTTCACTTCATGGTCTCATTCATGAAATTACTACACTATGGATCTTGCAATCAACTAAGGTTCATAAGGAAGATTTGGCACATGACAAAATCATTTTAGAGTAAAAGCATTTTCAGTTTTGGCAATCCTTTTCCTTCTTTTCAATGAATTTCTGAAAATACAACTCATGTTTCTATTTTCAAAACTTTGGCAAATTTGTCAAATGAACATATGCATCAAATGATTTATAAAATCATACATATGCATCATCATCTTATCTACACTAGCTGATTTCAAATCATAGATTTTTCTAAGTATTTTCTTATGTATTCTCATCACATGCTATAGATTTTCATGGTACAACATTTTCAGATTTTGACACCACTTGGAAGGCGAGTAAGTTTATAAAATGAATCCTTGTAAAATCAAATTTGACATAAGAGAAATATGGCTTGATAACCTAATATTTTCTGAGCCTCTATGGTACATAAATGATCACAATATTTTGTTTAAAACCAAGAAAAAAGATGGGTAGAAAGAGGGTTTTACATAGAACAATTAATGTGATGTTCTTTCAAGGCCAATGAGGAGAATGTAGTACAAATGCTTAGGTTGTTTTCAAGTGGAATCTACGCTGAAATGCCATGCGAATTTGATGAGAGAATGTAAGGATTTAAGAGTGACAATCAGTTTTTAAATAGGGTTTTCATTTGTCAAAGAAAAGGTTGTTTTGCTGTTCAAATCAAGCATTAAATGCACAAATATTTTAACCATTTTCTACCACTATATAAGGTCCTACCCAGGCACACATTTTACTCACACAAACACATAGCAATTCGAAGAATTTTCAGCAAAGAAAAACAAGGGTTTTTGAGCTTTAAGGTGAGTAAAACTGCATCTCTATTTCTGTTTTCAATTACTGTAGTTTTGGTGATTGAACTATGAAGTGTTCTTGTAATTCCTTTATGATCTTGTTCAAGTAATCTTGCATGAATGGTTTGATTGTTATGGGGTAGTAATCATTGATTTGTATGTAAACATCATCATTGATCCTTGTTAATTGACATATGTTGAAGTGCATTACCTGATAGCCATCAGACACTGTTTTTCTTTGGTTAAATCTCTCTATAGGTAGATAGATTAGTGGACATAGGTTAGTGGATTGAAGTGATGATGCCATACCCTTTTAGAACTTTTTACATGGGTTATATAAGCGTTCAAAAAGAAGTAAAGAGGCAAAAACCTTCACTGACATTTAACATGGAAACAACAGTAGCTTTTCTCTGTTTCAAAATCCCAAAGTGGAAATTCAAACTGATTAAAAACGAGTTTTGATTACATAATCATAACAAGGAAAACAAATGATGATTTTTAAAACTAAAATCAAGATTTTTAGAAGTATAAGTCAAGAGAAAAAGGAAGATGGTCTGAAAACTTGTTTGAGTAAACCTCCGTTGATCAATGGGTTCAGAGGTGATGGCACTTGGCCTGGAGGATTGGAAGGAGGTGTAGCAGCAAGGAAAAATACCAATTTATTTTTTAAATGAAGAGATTTTGTGAAATCATTAAAAATAGGTTTAAAATCTGTTTTGGGTTCACTATTTTCATGGTTGAACTGCACAGAAATGGAGGAGGGAGAGAGGTGCGGTACAGAGGGGATTGGTGCATCGGGTCATGGTCTGATGTAGCCAGGAGGTGGTGGTGACCGGTGGTCGAGGGAAGGAGGTGCGAGGGGTTTCTTGGATGATGTTTTTTCTAGGAAATGGAGGTGCACGGCCAGTTTTAGTTTCAGGCCGAGGGAGGTTCATCGGAGGGTGGTGGCACGTTCAGGGGTCGAAGAGTGGATGGTGGCGACGGCCGGTGGTGGTTTGAAGGGGCCCACGTGGCTGTGCACGTGCACAACCATGGCATGGAGCAGGATGAAGAAGAAGAAGGGGCAGATGTTGTGAAAATTAGTAATCGGGCAGTGTTTTCTGGATTATGGTACTTGACACTGGTAGTTGGTCAAAAATTAAGGTGGTAGTACCAGGAAAAAGTGGTACTTTGGGTTTTCACGGGGGCTAGAGGGATCGGGCAGGGATTTTGCCAAGGGCCGAGACCTTGGTATTTTGGCAAGTTCTTGACCAAGTGGTACTTGGCCAAAATAGTGCAAGCTGGGCTCGGTTTCACGTGTGCACACTAGTGCTTTTAAAACTGGTACTTTGTCAACTTGGTACTTTGTTGTCTTAAATTAAAAAAAAATAGTTTTTAAATATGTTTTAAATTTAAATTGTATTTAAATTTAAATATTGATTTGAATTAAATAAGAAAATAAATATTTAAACAAAAATATAATTTTTATTTAATGGGAAAAGTAAATCAGGATTTGTTTCGTCAGAAGTTGGAATCAAATTCAGAATCTGTAAATTTTATCGAATTATAAATTTAGTTAGAACTTATTTGTAATTAAAATATTTATATTTTTAAATATACAAGTGATAAAGAAACAAATATAACGCATACGCTGAATTTGACCATTTAAACTGTAAATTCAAAATACAAGAAACCGGTCAAGTGCAGTCCAGTATTTGATAGAATAAGAACTATAAAATATATCGTGTTTGGATTAATTATTTAAAAGGAGATTATTCGTCGATCAAATTTGAAGAGACTGAAATTAAGATTTCACTTCGATTTGGTTATACGCTGCACGTCGGAAATTTTAAATTTGAAGACGGCATTATACAAGGACTATTTTTAAATAGTACCTTCGGTTTGTTCAAACCCAGAACAACTTGTATGGACGAATGTTTGACAAAGTAATTCTAACTAATCACGTACGTAGATCTTTTCAAACGTATTTATATAGTGGCAGAGGAATTCGTTTCTCTCGCAGTATACCTATAATATATTTTTGAGGAAGTCAATTATCGATCGGGAAGTTTTGACGATGTGGCATTCAAAGGAAAATTAAACAGTGATGATAACGTAAGTCTAGCCTCCAGCCTCACACCCAGGAAATGACAAAAATCGGGTAGGCAGCATGGCTATGTGGGTCGCTCCCATTAGGGTGTAGCATCACCTATCTAGAGAAATTCCTTTTGTTTCTTAATCTATCGATTCTGCCCATTCGGGAATGGTTGTCGTACACAACCATTTGTGATATACACTCGATACACTCAAGAGAAATGAGTGGTCGGTCATGTGAGTGCCGGGTTGCAAGACGGTCTTGTTGAACCCAGTTGTATTTGCCTCTAGAGATACATCACAGGAAGGTGGTCTCAAACCTTGTCATAGTTGGAAATCCAATTTCCATAAGCGCCAAGCAGGTTTTTATTTGTATACTATATAGGAGAATGTGAGATGCAAGCATTCTTCTAGATTCTAATTTATTTGTGAAAAACACTAGACACTATGATAATATCTGGTTTCAAGTATACAGTGTTTTGATCTCATAAGGTAAAAACCCGTTCTGTATTTACGGCGTGGTCTTATGGGATATTTTTATTTGTTTTAAACTGTTTACTCATACCAGTCCCCTGACTGACTCAGAGTTAATTTTTTTATGTTTTCCCTTAAACTCTTGGGTGTTCATAACGCTTGTTATGAATAGGCAAGTGAATCAGGATGGATAAACTTGAAAAGATGGAATGAAGACTTTGCTGTGTGCTGGTCCACTTATCTAATGTATAACTAAGTCTGCAAGTTAGTCATCAATGATGTGTATAATTAATGATGTACTATGGAATGGCTTGTACCACTAGTTTTGTATGCCCTGATGTAATATATTCCGCTGTGTAATTTTATAAAGTATTATCTTTTGTAAAAATTCCGCTGTGAGATTCTGATGTTTTTGTGACTTACCTTCTATCTATTCTTATTTCTTATTAGTGGCACAACTTCCAATGTGTTCGAAAGTTGGGTTGTTACACTTATTTTCCAAAACAAAAATTACAGTAAAATTCTAAAAATTAAATTATACCTACGTCTCAAAGATCCCGTATAAATTCGAAGCCAATATTTAATTAAAATTAAATATATCGTTATGGTTTATAAACAATTCCATAGTGACTATTTTAAAATTTGATTTGATCATAAATAAAAATCTACACGACGAAATCCCGATGTTTCCCTTCCATTAGAAAAATATACTTCACCAGCTCTGAACGTTTCTTGTTTCACAGAAATCTGACTTAAAACGGCTTCTGTATATTCGTTTAAAGTTCGAATCGCCAAATCGCGAACTGCCGCGCCATTTCGACCTCGATTATAATTATATTATAATTATACGTTCAAACTTCATTTATATAATATATTCGTTATTATAATTCAAATCCGAACTGAATTATATCTTTTGAATTTTCCCAATTCACACAATGTTGTGAATTCTGTTAATTCCGATTATTTCAGAATTAAATATATTATTTTATTATTTATATTAATTAAATATATTATTTTATTATTTATATTAATTAAATATTCAAAGTTATTTAATTAAACGACCAATTACTTCTCTAAAACACTATTTAAATAATTAAATTAATTAATTATACATCGCCGAAAATACCGGTCGTTACACAACAACCCTGTTTAAATTATTTACATTATTGATTATAAATTATATACTAAAATTTATTGTCCAGAATATATATATGTATATGCATAATATATATACAGGATATAAATATTGAAGACTATACATTATTAGAGATTCAAGTAATTCAAGATCTCAATGGAATTCAAGACTCATGAGTATCAAGATAATCAGGATTTCAAGAGCTCAAGATTATCAAGTAATAAAGTCTAGTTTGTATGTAAAACTTTGAGTTAGCACATTCAACATCTATTTTCAAATTTCTTTTCAAATTGATTTCAAAATTATTTTCAAGCTCCTTTTCTAAATGATTTCAAATTATTATGTTTTTATTTATGATTTCAAATATACATATATGTTTATAGTTTATAAAGTTTTATAATGTATATATATATATGCATATATTTATAACATATGTTTTATAATCTTATATCATATAAATTTATAAATATGTTTATAATATATATTACTATGTTTTTATATGATTTTACACATTAGAAAGTTCATTTAAAACACTAGTTATGATTTAAGAATATCCAAGAAGTATATATTGGTTTTAACATTTGAAAAATGATTTTAAAAAATTAAAATAACATGTATATGTCGACATACAAGTTTGGACTTGTCGACATATAACTGTCATTTTTCCAAATTTCAAAGGAAGTGTCTTTTCATATTTTGAAATGCTTCAGAAACGTTGCAACCTTTCAAACACTATAAATATGGCTTAATTTCGAATTTTTCATAATTTTTTTATCTCCTTCTTCATCCCTTCTTTACCACCATTATCATATATTAATTTCTTGATTTCTACACTTATACTCTACTGATTTCTACTCAGATTATATTAAACTTCTTCTTTTCTCAATCTCCATCAGTTACTCTTTGATTGGAAGTGCTATTCAAGAGTTCTAAGGGCTATTGTAATCATTTGGGATTTTTGGGAAAGGTTGTGTTCCTTATAGCCCTGAAATCAAGGAAAGGGAGTGGAGTAAACCTTGTAGCCATGAAATAAAGGTTGGTGGAATCTGTGTTAACCTTGTAGTCGCGGAACCAAGGGTGTTGTAAGATTGATACTAGTATTAATAAAACTCTGCGCAATCCAGCGTTGCGTGAGACTGGACGAAGGAGTAATACGAACCTGTATAAAATCCGGTGTCTTCTTTCCTTTTTCTGCAATTTATATTTACTTAGATCTATGTTTGTGATTGTTTCTGTGTTTGTGATCATTTCTAGTGTGACAATCATTGTGTGATTCATATAGTAATTCAAGTTAGTTAAAGATTTCTATAAATTTCTTTTAAACACTATTCATCCCCTCTAGTTTTAATTCTTCCTTAAGATCCTTAATCCGCATCGTTAACAGATAGGATTTTGGATGAATGGATTATTCGATGGTAGATTGAATGCTCATAGATAGTAGGCAAGCGATATACTTTTTTCAACCATGTTTTCTTGGAATTTCGAGGGCAAAATTTCTAAATAAGGGAATGAAATGACCCATATATTACATATTAGAGGATTATAGAATAACCATATTTCATTCCCTAGTGGTCGGGTCATTCTCGTATCTTAATGCTTTTTTCATCGGGATGTGAGACATGTCCATGAATTCTATCAAAATTCATTGTGATCTTTTTACCCTAGTGAATATCGTTTTAGCCATAAATTTTGATAGAGATCGAATCAAGTGATGAAATCAGTCTCATTGGATCCGGAGTGGTAGTTTACGATTCTGTAGAGTGGTCACATTAAGGTTTTGGTTTAACGGTTTGGAAGGAATCGTTGTTTTAAGTTTCTATTTCAGCTTGGCATGCTGATTATCTACTTATGTACTTATTAGTGAAGCCCATTAGGATAATGACATGCAACTATAAATAAAGGGGTTTTGGGAAGAGGATTAGGATTTCTCTCTTCATTCAAAAGTTAAGTTGGGCGCTTGGGATTTCAGGTTCAACTTGATCCCTAATTCTTCATCTATTCATTCTAAATCACAATCTAAAGAAAGATCTACATCCAGGAAGATCAGATCTCGCTATTGTTCATCAAATCAGGGGTTTTTCTACACTGTTTCTTTATTGTCCAGACCTAATTTCACCAATAATTCATCGAATCTAAGCTTTGGTGAGTGACAGATATTTCTCACACAAATATTATAGATAATATGTATAAATCTAGGATTATTTCACACCATACATATTAAATTCACCTAAAACCTGATCTCTTATGTTAATTTTAGAATTAGAAACCCTATAGTAATCTGATTTGGTCACATAAAGTAGTAAGTTGTTGAGTTAATCACGTTTAACGTTCATTTAGATCCTAATTATGCAAGACGCATGATTTTATGCTATATCTCATAGATGTTCAACTTTGTATGATTAATAATGATTGAAATTGGGTGAACCGCTATTATATTTGTTGAATTGTATGATTTTGATTAACTTGGTCATTTAGAATTGGATGACATAGGCTCAGAATCGGTAAATAGAGCAAACTGGAGGTTCAAATTATCATATTCAGATGAAACTGGGTAGAGGATCTCGGAAAGGCGTCAAGGCAAAGCTCGGAAAATTTCATCTTGAAATATGTTAAGTACATGGACCAGTACCGATCCATGCTCGATGGACCGACATTGATCCATGCACATGGATCATCGTGACTCGAAAATTGGAGCTTGGCTTCAAAAAGAGGAATGTAGGTAATATGAAAATTTTGGTGATATTTGGATGGGTCAAAGTTGTCAGCTCAAGCATCAATTGATGGACCGATAAGGAAATCCATCGGGAAGGAATTAGGTTCCAAGGATGAATCGGTCGGAAGTGCCCGAGGGGTATTTGGATGGGATCCAAACACTAGCCCATTTTGGCTAAGTGTATGGACCAGTACCAATCCATAGCCGATGGACCGATACCGATCCATCAGGAAGCAAGGCAGCGAGCTCATATTTTGGGACTTGATGATGGCACTACTTGATGATGTCGGTTGAAGTTTAGTGGTTACAGGGCTTCAAATGATTAAGATGCAAGTCAAGTAGGATCGAAGCTTCGATTGTGAACTCAAAGCGGAGTGGTCAAAGTGAATTGATGTGCAATTGATCGTTGGACAATGCAATAAGATGTTGAATCGACTCAAGTGGAACATGAGCTCACAAGATGATGGATTGACTCAAGTGGGACTTAATTGTAAGAGATAATAGACAAATTTGAGTGAGACTCGAGCTGAAGGGTGTAATCATCAAGGATGTTTAAGAAATGTGAACCGCAATGGAATCATCAATAGCCGAAGGTTCTGGCAAACTCAAAGATAGGGTATCATGGGGATGCCTGTCAGGATCTAGGCGATCGAGTACCTTGGATCGCTCAGGGAGCGATCTAGTTGTCTCAAGGAGGCATACTTACGTGGGATGTGCGGAAGTCTGACTAGAACCGAGGTTTTCATCTGCCCTTGAAGGATGGCAATGGCCGGTAATTCAATATTGGTGTGCTCAATGTTGTAGTTCGTGATAGCTAGGTTACTGATTTTATGAATGTTGTGATTGGTTGTGTATGCTCTCTTCTATTCTTCTCTAGGTATATTATCACAATATGGCATTGAAGAGAATTAGGATTGGGAATACTATTTTGACTCATGTCTACTCTGTGTGTTTTATAATATTATAATGAGACCATTATTTGCTAACTCTATAGTTGTAGGGATGGCTCAGATGAGACCTGAACTGTTTATTATCATATTATCTACGTAAATATTGATTGTTATTTTATCGCTCACTAAGACTTTTGTTTGACTCAAAGTTTTATGTATCCTCTTATTACCTTAGGCTACTTATTAATGTGTCCATGGGTAGACTGAGTAGTAGGCTAAAGGTTTAGTAGCATTGATACAGTATGGTAATGGCCACGAGGCTGGCGTATTATTTTCTGATATCGTATTACTATTTCGTTGTTTTGTTGAGGGACTCTGAGGGATGTAGTGAGGCATACTGTATTAAAATATTCACGTATTGGGATGTATTGTACTTGATATTTGAGGTTTTATGAAGATGAGATCTTCTGCTTTGTTATGCTCCACTACTATATCTTGTTGTATATTTTATTATTATATGTTATCCATGCGTTGTGAGTTATACAACAGGTTTTATTTCGTGATCACGTCCCATGATGATCGTCTAATATTGGCCTGGTCATTTAGAGAAGAGTAAGAGGAATGGGGCGGTCGTCACATGGTCGATGGAATATCACCGACCAACAACGATCCATACCAAGTTTTCCAAACCATCTACTCCAGTAGTTGGCCTCGTCTGGAGGAGTCAAACCAACCAACACTTCTAAAAAAATCATATAATCATACATTATGTTGACACGCTTTTTGGTTAAAGTTGTTGCACGTCAAGTTTCTGCTTAGCAATGCGCTCAAGGGTCAATAACATCGTCAGCAAACATAAAGCGGTTTGGTCGAAGTCACGAACATAAAAGTGGCCCAAAACCCCTTTAGATGACTTCTTTTGGGCCTGAAAACATAAAGGATGGTGCCTTGTACTATAACTCTTGTAGCCCTCTGAATTAGCTTCAGGTACAACTTTTGTTTGGCCCAAATGACCTTACGGTGTTAAAGTTACGCGCGTTTCAGTGTGCATGTGCAGAAATTCGCACCACCAGCATGGCGTCGCATCACCAACATTGCCTTGGCCTCTCGCCTTGTATCCCTCCACCATATCTCGCATCGCCTCGCCCTCATTTCGCCTCCCTTGCATCGCCTCACCCTCTTACCTTGCATTGCTCCATCACATCTTGCATCGCCTTGGCTTTACTTCGCCCCCTCGCATTGCCTCGACCTCCCGCCTTGCATCCGTTTCACACTCCTTACATCGCATCCTACAGATGCAATGTCCCCGCATCCCTCGGGATGCGAGGTAACCACATCCCTTAGGATGCGATATCATCGCATCCCTCAGTTGCGACAGAATCACATCCATCAAATGTGACGCCGTCACATTCCTCGGATGTGATGGAATCGCATCCCTCGGATGTGTGGAATCACATCAATAGGATGTGGCACCTCAAATAGAACGCATCCCTTTGGGATGCGAATTTTTGCATCCTCTATGATGCAAAAATTTGTATCTAATCCAAGGGATGTGATTTTCCACTTTAGATCAGAGGAGGATGCGATTTTCCAGGTCATGTGCTCCTAGGATGCGAAATTCTGCTGTGTGGTCCCCCAAAACCCACCTACTCCTACATAACCCACTACTATAAATAATCCCTTATCTCATTCATTAAAGTGGTTGGATTCTTTACACTTTTGAAGCTCCGAAGCACCATTAATGGCTTCCATCTTCTCCTCCAAGACTATTGGACATAGCACGGACCACTAGAACGTTGCTCAAACATTTTCCATCAACGTCTAGACATTCATAAGGACATGTACGCTACTTTTGGACTGAATAGGGCATTCTGGGATTTCTTGGACATTGAATCACTCAATGATGAAGAAGAAGGGAGTTTCAGTCAAAGTTTAGAATTATCAATCATTTTGTGATTCTATTGTAATGCTTTCTACTTGAATATTGTATGAACTTGTATAACTTTGTCATCAGCAATTAAATGACGAATGGTTACCATGAAGTGGATATAGGCGTAGGTGTCGAACCACTATAAAATCCATGTTCTCCTATATTACTTTATTTTACATTTGCATTATTGTGTTTGTACAATACACACTCGGTGTTGGCGTGCGCTGAGTCCCCTACGATTTCCCATGTCATCATTTTGGCGCACCAGCTAGAGGGTGCACAGCTTCAACCTTAATTCTTGACTTTGGTTCTTGAGATTCTGGAGTTCAGCTTGAACATTCTTTTGGAAATGAACTTCACTCACTTCCCGACCTGGTTAAGCGAAAACAAGTAATTTGCTCGAAAGGAGAAGGTGTCGAGGAAGGACAAGAACATACCTCGACCAGAAACCCCTCAAACTACGACACTCGAGACGACATCGACGGAGTCATCAAAGATCTAACCAAAGATCTCACTTCTCGCTTAGAACAACAGGAAGAGCACTTCCGTCACTAGGAGGCCTCCATAGTCACTCTTCTTACCCGACATGAAGGATTTACATTGCAGTTGGGTCAAGGAAATTTTGTTCGAACAAATGCCAGCGTTCCACAAGGATTAACTCAGGACTTGGGTGCAGTTTTCGAAGAGCAACCTCACGTTGACAGTAATCCACAAACAACAATCAGATCAGCTAGGCTCAAGGGCCACACCTCCAATCCCGTTCAAGGGTTGCCTCAGGCCTACATTAATCAGATCTAAGGATTAGGCATCGGAAATGCCACACAGGGCACCAGTGCACATAGCTTTGGACACGGGAGCTCTCATAGTTCCTAATCTTGGGTTTGTGCTCGCCAAGGCACCTCAGGCTAGGATCGAGCTGAATATTTCGCTTGGCACTCGACCTTTCGTTAACATTGGACTCGATGCTGGGGGCATCAGCGTCAACTTACATAATCTGAACCCATTTCACGGCTGGTGCAATGAAAACCAAGTCGCCAATGTCAACCGACGCTACGCCCGTGGTGAGGCACCTCATGTAATTTTGGACTGCATCACTTGTAGCCCCTTCGCCGCAGACATCAAAAACACTCAGAACTCACCAGGCTTTAAGCTACTGGTGTTGGATCCTTACGACGGTACGAGAGACCCTATTGTTCACCTCATGCTCTATATGCACCACATGAAAGCCCATTCCGCTTCAGAAGGCATCATGGCCAAGTGCTTTCCTCTTTATGTCATCGACATAGCTGCTCTATGGTTCGGACAGCTAGAACCAGTATCGATTAACTGTTGGAATGCCTCAGTCTCTAGGTTCGTTGAGCAATTCAGAGTTCACATCACTTAACCAAGGAATGTCATGACTCTAACGTCCATCAAGCAGAGAACAGGTGAGACTCAACGCAAATTTCTCGAGTGATTCAATGTAGTGGTAGCCTCCGATGACAGACCAGATCCATCCACGATCCTAGTGGCCTCCGTCTTTGGCATTCTCGACAAAAACGACTTCAGAGTCTTATACAACGAGACCCACGAAGGGACCTTGCTGAATTTTACTTCGAGGCTGAAAGATTTATAAAGGAGGAAGACTCCCATGATGAAAATCCTGTATAGCAGGCCCACCCTATAGAAGGCTCAAGGCCCTCTACGCTTGACAAAGGCAAGGGCATATCTTGGGATAACCAAAGCTCGCTACCTCGGTTCCCAGCCTACAACGAGATTAACCAAAGCCAGACAAGGATGTATCTTGATACATAGGAAACTACTCCTTTCCTGAAGCCTCCAAGGAAGGACTCGACTTCGCAGAGAACAAGCTCCGATAGGTACTGCCTCTTCCATGAACTTCAAAGTCATGAAACTGACCACTGCAGGTTGTTTCGCAACCACGTTGAAGCCTGCATCACGAGTGGAGATCTATAACAGTATGTCTTAAACCCTATAGTAGCTGCGCCACCTGCTCTGGCCCCCACAACGTCTCAGGATACAGGTAGAACTGGTGGTCCGGGCATAGTTGTTTACTGATCCCACTCAATGGATCTTCTTGGCTCTTAAGACCTTGGTCCATTACTTTTGCTAATTTTTATTGTTGGCGACTTCTCACCTAGTTTTTTCCTTTCTATGTAATCAAAGCGGCAACGTCGGCCCACACGCATGGAACCGGCTTGTGGTCTCCAGCTGTGTTCGAGGTTGGACTAACGACCATTATAATAATGAAGAATTAATAAATACTATTTTGGAGCTCCGGCTCACACTGGATCAGTCTAGAATAAATAAAGTCCCAACTGGATTAGTCCAGTATAAATAAAGTCCCCACTAGATCAGTTCATTATAAATAAAGTACCCATTGGATCAGTCCAGTATAAATAAAGTCCCTGCTGGATCAGTCTAGTATAAATAAATTCCCCATTGGATTAGTCTTGTATAAATAAAGTAGCACTGGATCAATCCAGTATAAATAAGTCCACTACTGTATCAATCTAGTATAAATAAAGTCCCTACTGGACCAGTAAAGTATAAATAAAGACCCTGTTGGATCAATCCAGTACAAATAATATCCCCGTTGGATCAGTCCAGTATATATTAAGTCCCCACTGGATCAGTCCAGTCTAAATAAAGTTCATACTGGATCCATTCAGTATAAACACGAGACTCCGGTCTCCCCCTCCCTAATCAGTTGGGCATGAACTTTGAACTCCGGTTCTTAGCTTTGGACTTCGTTCCGTGACTTCCCATAAAAGACTGGGCCTGTTGGGCATTAAGATTTTTCTAATGAGATTGCCAAACATAAGTACAACCCGACTTGGTCCGCTGAGCACGGGATTTCCTTATCGTAATCCTCTCATCATAGGAACCTTAACAACTTGGTCCCTCAAACATATAACATTACACGATTTGGTCCGCTAATTGCAAAAGCCTCTTTTGCAGGTTCATAATTGCACCGGTAAAGCCCAAACAAGGCCATGGCTTCTTATTTTCTGGATCTCAAGCATCCCAGACTCGACTCCCTATTCTAAATATAATCCTAGCGATCGTCAGACTTCCATTCTAATACGGCCTCAACGACCCTCAGACTTCTATCAATATTACGATCTCAGTGATTATCGATCTTCTATTCTATTACGATCATCAGCTTCCACTGAACTTCGTACTTTTTGGTTTCCAAGTTCATAAATAATAAGATCCGGCACGATCATGGCTTCTCGGTTTCATGGTTACAGAAGTTCACTTCGGACTTCTCCTAGCTTTAATTTTCTGGATTTCTAGTCTTCTAGCAAAACACACCTTCCTCCTATCAAGCAAGACATGTTTTGAAGGGAAAATATTGACACACATTTTGGTCAAAGTTGTCACATGTCAAATTTCTGGTTAACAATGCGCTCAAGTGTTAATAACATCGTTAGTAAACACAAAGCGGTTTGGTCCAAGTCACGAACATAAAAGTGGCCCGAAACCCTTTTAAATGTCCTCTTTTGGTCCCGAATCATAAATTATGATGCCTTGCATGGTAACACTTGTAGCCCTCTGAATTAGACTCAGGTACGACCTTCCTTTGGCCCAAGAAGTCGTACGGTTTGAAAGGTACCCCCGTTTCTGTGAGCACGTGCAGACATTCACATCACCAGCATTGTGTCGGGTCATAAATGTTGCATTGGCCTCTCACTTCTCATCCCTCCACCACCTCTTGCAACGCTCACTTAGCTTCCCTTGCATCACCTTGGTCTCTCGCTTCGTATCCCTCCAACACATATCGCATTGCCACGGCCGGGATGCGTGGTCACCGCATCCCTTAGGATTCGATATCATCGCATTTCCCGGATGAGACGGAATCACATTCATCAAATGCCATCGCATCCCTTGGATGTGACTGAATCGCATCCCTCGAATGTGATGTCATCACATCGCTTGGATGAGGCACCTCAAATAGAAAGTATCCCTTTGGGATGTGAGTTTCCGCATCCTCTAGGATGCGAAAATTCGTATCCCATCCAAGGAATTCGATTTTCCGGGTCGTGTGAACCTAGGATGCGAAATTCTGCTATGTTATCCCCAAACCTCACCTATTCCTACCTAACCCACTACTATAAATGCGCCCTTATCTCATTCATTAAAGTGGTTGGATTCTTTGCACTCTTGAAGCTCACAAGCACCATTAATGGCTTCCATCTTCTCCTCCAAGACTGCTAGACATAGCTTGGACTAGTAGAACGTTGCTCAAACGTTTTCCACCAACTTTCGGGCACTCACAAGGACATTTACGCTGTTGTTGGACTGAATTGGACATTTTTGGATTTCTTAGAAATTGAATCAACAAACGAAGAAGAAGAAGGGCGTTTTAGTGAAAGTTTAGAATTATCAATCGTTATGTGGTTCTATTGTAACGCTTTGTATTTGAATATTGTCCAAACTTGTACAACTTTGTAATCAACAATTATATGACTAATGGTTACTATGAAGTGGACGTAGGCGTTAGTGCCAAACCACTATAAAAACTTGTGTTCTCCCGCTTTACTTTATTTTATATTTGGATTATTGTGTTTCTAAGACACATTCGAGTGTTGGTATGTGCTGAGTTCGCGTTGATTTCTCACATCAACACATATTATCAACTCGAATAATAGGATAATAGTCTACTGGAAAGCCTAGCAACATGCTAACATCCTTAAGAGTAATGTTCGTCTCACCCACTCAAGGATGAAATGTAGATGTTTCTGGTCTTCGTCTATCAAATAAAGCTGTAATCACATTATGATTGAAAATGAATCTACTGTTATAAAACGAACACAGAACAAAAGAAATAAGGGAGATAGAACATTTCTATTCATTCAGATGTGTATTTCTTTCTATTACATTGGCTCCTTTATATATAGACTTTGGAGCTGATGTTTAACTTTTTTCCATGATGTGGGACTAAACAGAGAACTAATAAAAGCATATTCACAACACTTTTATATATATATATATATATATATTACAACACTCCCCCTTGAATATGCGTCTTCAAAACTTGAATGCTCTGCTAACTTGAAGTTGTCCCTTTTAAAACATATATGATGATTGCTCCCCCTTATTATTATCTTGCTTGCATATATCCGTTCCGTCGATACAATCATTGTCTGTTGGCTTCAAAACTCTATCAGGAAAACCCAATGGGAACCTTGAACAAGAAAAAGAGTATAGCGTCTGACATTATGAATATCATATTAAAATGATATTCCTTAAAAGAGTTTGATTCTTCAGGATCAAAACAATGCCTCATTAAAAACCTTTTTATGAAAAACCCTGTGGGAAAAATCATAAATAAGGAAAAGAGTGCAAATTCATTTCATCTTTAGATAACATGTTTTACAACGTTACCGTAAGGGTTGATACTTCCGGATCAAGATAATGCCTCATTAAAAACCTTACTAACAAAAACCCAGTGGGAAAAATATTAGTGAAGGAAAAGAGTACATTATAGCATATTTTTATATGCTCCCCTTATTTATAACTCATTACTCAATTAATCTATTGATGTAGTCGACGCATGCTAATTTTGTATATCATCTTTTGGAATGTTGATTTGGAAATTGCCTTTGAGAACAGATCTACCCTCTTTTCTTGAAACTGAATTTGTTTCTCCTCTTTCTTGGTATCCTTTCATGCATATGTGAAGAGAAATTTAGAAGAAATGTGCTCCATCTTTTCATACTTGATATAATTCACTTAAATCTGAGCCATGCAAACTGCCTTGTCTTCTTCATAAATAATAGTTTACTATATCAAAATATGTTTGATACTTCTGGATCAAAACGTTGCCTCGTCAAAACCTTACTAAGAAAAACCCGATGGGAAAAATCTTAGTGAAGGAAAAAGAGTACAATATCATATTTACTACGTCAAAAGCAGTATGATACTTCTGGATCAATGTAATGCCTCGTTAAAACCTTAATAAGAAAAACCCAATGGGAAAAGTCTTAAATAAGGAAAAAGAGTACATTATAACTTATTTTTGTATGTTACTTTTGGATTGGTACTTCTGAATCATGACCCATACCTCATTAAAACCTTACTAAGAAAACCCAATGGGGAAAAAATTAGTTAAGAAAAAAGAGTGCATTATATAATACTTATGGATGCTCCCCCTGATTTAATAATTTCCTCTGAATTCATATTCTTCTTTCAATAACTCAAATTGCTTACAAATACTTCTTAAAGAAGTTTTTCTTTTAAAACTTCATGTGCATTTCCATGCTTCAGGCATGTTTTCTTATTTAAAACGCCTTTCTTTTGTGATTTGTATGTTGCTAATATTCATTTATGAATACACTTCAGGTGCTTAATATTTTCTGTTTCAATCAGACTTGCATGTTGTAATACATATTTGATGAATAAGACAACTTTAATCACTAAGCAGGAAGTAATCTACTCATCTTGAAGTATATCAAGATTTTCATTACAACAATACTCAGAAGAATGAAGTATCTCAAGATTTTTATTACAACAACACTAAGCAGGAAGTAATCTACTCACCTTGAAGTATATCAAGGTTTTCATTACAACAATACTTAGAAGAATGTTGTAATCTATCATCCATGTTCTTGGTATTCTTTATAATAACAAATGTTATTTATGTTCTTCAGGAACTTATATATTATAATAAGTTTTGCATATCGCAACTACCACTTCAATGAATATTAAGAGATTTATTACAACAATTCTTGAAAGCAGGAAGTGATCTACTCATCATGAATTATTTCAATATTTTCATCACAACAATACTTAAAAGAATGTTGTAATCTACATTTCTTTCTCTTTATCACTACCAAAGTTATTTAAATTCTTCTGGAATTTGTATACTTTCATTGTTTATACCTTCAGGGTATTATAAGTGTTTTAAACACTTTCACCACTTTAATCAATTCAGTTATCTATGAAAATACAATGTTCATGGCATTAATATGTTGTTGACACTCTATGGTGCTTCAGTAATTATATATATATTTCTATTTTTATCTTATGAACTACAGGTTCATATCTTATGGACTACAGGTCCATATATCTTATTTAGGAGAATTTCATGATGGCCAATCATGTTTCTCTCTAATATGGGATTTTTAATCCATTTATAAATATAAGCGCTTTATTATTTATCAATTTATCATCGATGATTATTTCTTGTCAGTTCTATACATAATTTATTGAGATCTCAAAACTTATCATGTTTTAGGTACCTAAACCACTTCTGGGGTTATTTTGACAATCATGTCATGGGTTTCTTTCAAAGTACCCTTAAGTGTTTCTTCAGGAACACTCACCTCCTTTATTTTGCATCTTTATGACTTACTCCAAAAATATTTTGAACTGACTTTTATACCACATTTTCAGCTGTGATTTACACCTTTTGATCCTTCGGGGACTCAAATGTATATTGGAGAAAGCCTATTAGGGACATAATTGATAATTTATGCAAGTTGCTTAATACTTTGCATAATTCTATATGTTAGCAAATATTTAAAATCGATGATTCCTTTATCCTCCCCCTCAATGTTGACAAACATTGTCACTTTAAATAATAAACCTACTTCGGATTCATTTTTGATCCATTATAGCATCATAGCTAGCAAATACATTAGATGTATTTCAATTGCAGGAGGATAATGCTCTTATTACTTGATAAGATGCATTCATATTGTATTGCTTATTCCCTTTCAATGATCTAATGCCTTGGAGGAATTTTCTATCATTTGAATATGCACATGACTTCAGGTCATTCAATATTGATGTCAATCGACTGCATAAATTATAATATGAATTCATAACAACTTCAGGTTGTTAATTAAATATCGCATAAATGTGTATATACGTGCGTCCACGTATTACATATATAATTGATTTGCATATTCTTTCTCATTCAAGTTATTGATTTTAGAACAAATGTTTATAATGTTCCAATCATTAATTTTTGCTTATCAAGCAATGTCAACGTGAATCTTAAAGATCGTTTCATAATATCCAAAATACCTGATTTGGAACTGCATTGAACTTCTGGTTCAAATGAAATATATGAACAACTTCGAGTTGTTAATCCATATTGAACTTCTGGTTCAAATAATATATAAACAATTTCAAGTTTGTTAAACTATATTGAACTTCTGGTTCAACTGTATTGAACTGCTGGTTTCACTATATTGAACTTATGATTCCGCTGTATTGAACTTCTGGTTCCACTGTATTAAACTTCTGGTTCCAATGTGTTGAACTTCTGGTTCAAATAAAATATATAACAACTTCGAGTTGTTAAAATTTATTCTTCAGTACAATATGTAGATATAAATATATATGCAAGATACAACTCATTTTGAAAATTGTGAAATCTTTGGATATCCATTTTGTTAATGTTATTATTTCACATTGTTTCAATAAAGCTTCAGGCTTTTAAATTATCAAGTATTTCAAATCCATTGATTGAGGAACTTCGAGTTCCTATGCATATATATACACATACATATGCATATCAATTTTATAAATTTATGATGAACTTCTGGTTCTCAATCTTTTAACATACTTCTAATTTAGAAGCTTTTACATTCTTGCTCATTGATAAGATTTCAAACTTGTATACTTTATCAAAAATGTTTATATAATACATACATATATATATATATATATATATATATATAATTCAAGACTTCAGGTCCAAGACTTTGAGTTATACAATTTCCAGTATAAATATTTTCTTTGCACAACTTCAGGTTGTGGTTCTATCCTTTCTTCCATAACATTAGTTATTACTAGCTAAATACATCGAATAATAATACATATGTTTTATACAAACATACATCAATTAACTTACAATAGCCAATGCATTTAATACATTTATAATAATATGGTAATACAATATATATTACCATAACAGTACATATAATGCATTTATTATAAAAATAACAGAAATAACCATTATACGGTCTAAATATATGAATCGAATAAATAAATTTTACTTAAAACAACATAACATAATTTGGATCTAGCTATAGTATTGATCAAAACTGAAATAAACAACTTACAGTTGTACTGCATTTCCAATAATCATATTTTCTAAATACCATGTACATGAATAATATCTGATCCAGAATTGAGTAGAAATGCATAATTATAGAACCGAGATTTTGCATTCTTTAATATGAATGATTCGAAAAACTTGCAGATCTATACATAAAATTCACAACATAATTTTTTTTTTACATGTTTCAAATTATACTATCCATATATAGATCTTTCTTTTTATATCAAAATTACTTCTTGCCTTTTTAGAACTGCAGGTTCTAAATTTTCCATGTAATGACAAAAATCGTTTTTGCATTCACTTCCGGTGTGTAGAATTAAGAACAATTTTTAGATCTTAACTTAATATGATCTTCAGGATGCATATTTTCTTTAGTCATAATCGTTTTTGCATCATAATCTTTGATATTTGAAAATATTTCAATGCAAATTCTTTTATAGACATATCAGAATATAATTTTGCTTCTGGGATATTCCATAAACACCATGTATGGAGTTTTAATACATATTTTTTTTCTACAAATATTTATCGCCTTTAATTGTAGAAATCTCTTTTGGAGATATTTTATTATTTTCAAATAAACAGATCTCTTCTGGAGATATTTTACCATTTCCAAATATACAAATATCCTCTAAAGATATTTTGTTATCACCACTTCTGGGATGATTTTATATCTTCCAGAGATAAATATATAAAACTATTGAAATGTCATATCAATATACAAAAATACATTCAAACCTTAAATGCATTAACAAAATTAGGTGCAATAAATAAAAATAAGATTCAAGAGAGAAAAGAAATCACTACTTCTGGAGTGTATGATATTCCTTCAGGGAACATATCTTTTACTTATGTAATTGCAATGCAACAAAAAGAAATTCTAACATCTCTTCTAGGATGTTGGATTTGCTATATAAAACTAAATCTCTAAAACATCTCTTCAAGAGATTAATATGTATACTATATCTTCAGGATATTCAATTAATATAAACTGTAATGTCAGTTAAATGAAACATGTTTAGAGATTTTCTGTTGAATCTAATGTTTTTGTCACATATTATAATGTGTGTGTCTCTTTTAACTTCTTCTGGAAGTACAATCTTTTTATGTCACAACTTTTAAGAAAGCTTCGGGCTTTTGTTTCATCTTTCTCATTTGTATATGAACTTCAGGTTCTCTATTCGCATATGAACTTCAGGTTCCTCATTTGTATATGAACTTCAGGTTCCTAATTGGTTTACATCACGAGTTTTCAATCTCACTTCCAGTAATAAATAAATATTGCCATTGAATTTAAATGCTATATCATTATATTCTATACCCATAAATCTGTTGGATATACATAAAAAAAATCATTTTTTTTAAAGGCATATTCTGTCTTTATTGGGTATACAAAAAAAAAAATCATTTTTTTTCTTCAACAAATATTCTGTCTTTAGTCTATCAAAAAAAAAAAAAAAAAAATTACATATGAAAAATAATAGTAGATCGGAAAGGATAAAACTAGATCTACATCTACATCATCAATAATGTAAACAATACATATATAATCAATTCTTCATTTGCATTTGAAAAACTCAAAATTAGATCCACAAAGAATTGAAAGAATATATCTACACATATTTAGGATCATAATAGATAATTAGATCTAAAAAGTTAGATCCACTAAAATAGAATCTAGATCTACAAAAACTGAAAAGAAAATTGATTTAGAAGTATGGATCACATCTAAGCAGAAGATACAACAAGTTTATATATGTAGATCTATGTGATTTCAAAACATTAAAAAAAAAAAACTTACATGATAGATCCATAAATATAGATCTAGAATATTTCAAACAATATCTCTAATAGAGCTTCGTGCTGATAACGTGTTATAAAACGAACACAGAACAAAAGAAATAAGGGAGATAGAACATTTCTATTCATTCAGATGTGTATTTCTTTCTATTACATTGGCTCCTTTATATATAGACTTTGGAGCTGATGTTTAACTTTTTTCCATGATGTGGGACTAAACAGAGAACTAATAAAAGCATATTCACAACACTTTTATATATATATATATATATTACAACATCTACCTATTAGTTAAACATAAAAGCGTAATCTGAATCATGCTTTCGTGGCCTTCCACAATGTAGTGACTTCTAAATTCTCACTCCATCTTCACTTTCCCCACCCGCATTTACTAAAAAACAAAATAAAAATAAAAGAAACCACCCGAACGTGCTCCCTCAAATCGTTTCCTTCTTTCTCTTCCCTCTTTCGTTTCCGAAGCTAAACACTTTTATTTTATTTCATCCTTTTCGCCATGTTCCATCTCAAATCAGATCTCCATCACTACAACTTCTTCGAAATTAGCGTTTACATCTCCGTCGGATTCACACCAATGTAGCATCTCTGGTGACAACAGTTTCGTTTAATTTCACGGAATCGTTTGCTCTCAAAATTGCAAACCTTAAATCGATTTACCTCTTCTCATAAATCAATCTTTCTTTTCCTCACAAGAATCAAGTTTTCGGCATCAACCCTAAATTGATTTACCTACCATATGTCACATCAGATTAATTTGTGACTTCTCCAGATCACAAATATGGGTACAATAAGGGAGAAGATGAATGATTGAAATAATGAGAAGAACTGATATGTTTGGGTCAAAATTTCAATCCCAGAGTCAACTACGGTCATCCTAATCTTGAAGCCGCAGCGGCTGTGGCTATGAGAGGGATGCAACCGAATCAAGTGCGGTAACGATTAAGTAAAGGGGGACGTTTTTTTAGTTTGGTAATGATTTTTCTTTAAACTGATCTCTCATGGCCATCTACCAATGGTGCTAATGAAGTTTGAATCAACCAAGGTCAGTTTAACTAGTTTCTCTTAACCCATTTTTCTGTATTTAATTTTTATTTCATACCTATCTTATAGTTATTGAAACGTATACTGCTTAAATCGAATCAAAAATTGGGATTAAGTGATTTGGGAAAAAATATGTTTTTTACAGAGTTAACGGTTGAAATTTGAGAAGTTAGGCATCAAAATTTGCTCTCATGAATAATTATTAAGAAAAAGAAAACAAGGAGTAAAGGTCGTACGTGGTGAAGGGAGAGCCATATTCATTACTGTGTGGGGTAATAGTAGCAGCATGAAGAAATATAAATAAATTTCAGTAATAGTCTATACTGTTTTCTGAACCTATATCCCTTACATTTGTAAACCAACTTTGTAAGTATAATTATTGATATGTTCGTAGTCATATTGTTAATAACAATATAGGTCTTCTTATCTTATGTTTCGTGTTTTCTTTTCGGTTGTTTGATTTTCAGTTTGAGTTGCAAGACTGTGAGGTTTTGTATGCAGATAATATGTAAACTCGGGGTTGCATAATCTTAGTAGGGAAAAAAAAATTCTACACCTTATAAAATCACTCCATCAAGGCATAAAACTATCTTCAATTTGCTGCATGAATAGTATGAAACAAGGCACAAATCTTCTCTATTATTTGAATTGAATCTCTTTTGGTACTAGAACTGTCCAACCTCTGCAAATTGAGGAAGAAAGGCTTGCGATAGTGGATATATTTCAAAATTTTAACTTAGGACACGATTTTTAAGTTTTGACTTTGGTTGTAGCATACTTTAATGGCTGCTGTGACTCTCACTTTCGACCGTTTTGGGGCGGCTGAAGAACAATTAATCTTAGCTGAACGGTCCTTCGATGAGGACCCCTCTCCGGATAATGGGTAGGCTTGGGCGCTTGCTCAGCTTGCCTTCTCTTTGAAACTTCGTATTGAAAACGACTATCATCGCCAGGCGAGGATGGAGACAAAGAGATGCAGACAAATATTGTTGAAAAGTTCGTTCCGCACCATCATTTTATCTTTCACCATTAACCTAATTTCCTTCACCCGATTTCGACTTCAATCCATTCGTCGTAGTCATGGCCTAAATTAATTACCCATCACCGTTTCTATTGGCCTCCCGTCTTCTAAAGTGAAGTCAGATTTAGTTGGAAGACAATTTCGACATTTGGTTTTCCTATCGATCCACTTCAATTTCCTACAACCAATTCGATTTCGTACGATTTTTGCAAATCAGATATTGGTGGACGCTGCCTCTTCTGTTGATCTGAGGTATGTTCCATTTTATCTCCTTCTATTATTTTAATCTCCTGATTTACGGTTATGAAACTTATACTCTGTGAAGAACGACGTCTATTTATATAAACTTGATAGTGTAGAAATTATTTTCTTTATGTTGTTTGTCCTCTGATCATACTGTCTCTGGATAGGAAAGTGTTCTGTCAACATCGCGAAAATCCTCAGTTTCACAATTGTTGCATGCTTTATGTATAATTTCGTCTGATGTTACTGAGTTTCTTCTAGCACAGTGTTGTTTTATCACTTTACTTTTATGCGACTTCAAATGATTTGCACCTTAGAATTTTAACTGTCTTTTTGGACAACTTTTCTCTAAGATTGGGTTGTATGCACAATCAATCCTGTCTTATAAACACCATCTCTACATAGGAAAATGTTCCATCAATTTGGCGAAAATCCTTAGTTTCACGATTGTAGATTGAAACTTGTATAAGTTCGTCTGATGTTACTGAGTTTCATATGCAATAGTGATGTTTTATCATTTTAATTTTGTGTGTCTTCACCTGCTCTTCTACTCCGAATTTACACTGACTTTTTCAAAAACTTTTCGCTCAGATTTGGTTGTATGCACATTCAACCGTGCTTTATTAATCTACCAGTAATCAGATGTTTTAAAAATCCTATTTGTATAATACATAGTTTTCAGATATTTGTTTAGTTTATATCATGTATACTGCATTTTCTACAAAAATTATCCCAATATGCAGTCATTCCATTATTTGTGATTATTTTTTACGTTATGTCATCGCTTTAACTCTCCTCGACATTTATATTGTACTTAAGTTTCTTTCAAAATTTGCTGAATTTGCATAATTTCAGTCTTCAAAACAAAAATAAATATTTGAAATATAAGGAAAATCTCCCTATGTTCACAAATATTTTCTATGGTTTGAATATATTCCCTGTTGGAATGTACTTTGTTCGTAACCCAATATTTTTTTCCAAGTAATTTGTTTTGAAACTATCCAGTTTTAATATCTTGCATTATTAATGTCTTATCCCAAAATTTGTAGTTTCCTATTACTTATTCAATTTCCTTAATTTCACAATCCTACTTTGATTTAGTTGTTTTCCTTTTTAAAAAGTATTATTAATTAGCTACATCTTCCCATCACGTAAAGGACATAATTTTTTTCTTTCTTTTGCGTATGCATGTAAAGCTGGATATTAAGTTGTTGATTCTAACATAGTAGAAAAGAAAATCATAGAGGATAATCATTTTGTCGTTGTTTAAATGTTTGACCATTTACGAGTCATTAAGAAGAATCAATTTTATTCAGGCTCTCCTGTTATGTCCCCTTCTTCTTTTTAGGAAAAAATTTGGTTAACTAAGATATTAAAATTTGCTTAACTAGGATGTTAGTTTATCACAAGTTCTCATAAGTTGATAATAATCCTAACATGTATTGAACTAAAATTTTATTGCAATTCCTGTGCTGTGTTGCTTACCATTTTCTTAGTTTTCATATCTTTGCTTAGTTTTTCTCATGTACACTGTCTTTTCTACAGAAGGTTTCCCCATCTACAGTCATTCCAGTACCTTATATTGGTTGTTTATCATAGTAAGCAATTCATGGTAACAAATTTTTACTTGTTTTTACGTTTACCTCTAACATTCCTCCATTTTTTGTATCAGTACTGAAATATGAAATGATGTTTGTGATTATATTTTAGTTTCTCTCATTGAGTTAGGTCTCCTCCAGGAATATGTTGTACATAAGTTTCTTTCGTACTTAATTTGCGTAATTTCAGTCTCTAAGAATGAATTTTTTTATTCCAAATATAAGGAAAATTTCCCTATGTTCAAAAAGCCTTTCAATGGCTTAAATATATTCCCTATAGTTATTTTCTTTGTTTAGAACCCAATATTATTTTGCTACTAATTCATTTTGAAACTACCCAGTTTTAGTATCCTGCATTACTAATGTCTTATCGTAAATTTGGTAAATTTCAGTTACCTATTTAATTTCCTTAATTTGGCAATCCTACTTTAATTTAGTTGTTTTATTTTCAAAATATTATTAATTTACTGCATCTTTCCATCATGGAAAGGACGTGTTCTTTTTTTATGCGTTTGCATATAAAGATGGACATTTAAGTTGTTGATTTAAACTTAGTAGAGAATAATCATTTTGTCATCATTTAAATGTTTAACCATTTAGGAGTCATGGAGAAGAATCATATACAAGAATCAATTTTGTTCAGAATCTCCTATTACATCCCCTTCTCCTTTTCATCTTTCTTTTTTTTTTTTTTTTTTTTTTTTTTTTTTTTTTTGTTAACTATGACATTAAAATTTGGTTAACTGGGATGTTACTTTATCACATGCTTTCATAGTTTAATAATCATGCTACCATGTTTTGAACTAACATTTGATTGGAATTCATTTATAGTCTTGCTTACCATTTCCCTTCTCCATATCTATATATCTATTTGGCTATCTTATTTAACTACCAATTTTTTTTTTTCCAAGTCATACGCTTGAACTTGCACTTAACCATTATGTATTTAGTTATATTTTTATTTTGCTTGCTATTTTCTCTTTCATATTCACAGTTTACAGCAATATTCAGTAATAATATAATTTTGTGCTTAACCATTGGTTGTGAAATGTTATTTATTTCATGTGTCCATTGCTGATATAAATGGTGTTGTATGTTGTCACAACTCAGTGCCATCATTCAACAGGAATATGCTGAAATTTGTATTGGAATCTACATTTAATTTATTAAAATTCAAACAAGAATCAATTCACACTCTACTGATGGATAGATGTTGTATTGTATTTTCAGATAACCTTTCATCATAACTGAAGAAACAGTAAGTCATTGTTAGTCTGGTCATATAGGTTGAGTCTTTAAGGTCAGTATTTCGATGATTTTTTATCTTTTTTGGTTTGGATGAGTTAATTTTATACCTTATAATAACACCAGATTAACCTACATTACGGCATTCATAGCTTTAATTTTCATTTTTATGTGTACGTAAGATTTGTAGATATTCACTTATGCACTTACATTTACTACGTATTCTTTTTGGGTGTTTCAATCTACTGTTACCTTATTAATCCATGTTATTATTTATTGAGTGAAGGTGTACCACCATTTCATATTATGACATTATTTTTTGTGATTATACGTTGGAATTTTAACATTAGTAGCCGATTACTCTATGGCTTTATTTCAAATCATATATTACTTTGGTTAAACATTCCTTTTATATCTTGTATTTAAACTTTTATCATTATTTTACTTCAATAGTCTTTTGTCCAACTGCGTCTCCCCGTGTTTTAACAGTACTTAATCTATACATAAATGTACGTATTGTATTGCCTAACATTGCTGTTTGAGCTGCTGTTACGGCTCCTATAATTAGTTATCAATTTTCCTCCACATATTTTGTTGATCCGTGATATTTAAATTTTGAAAGCTTAGAAAACCTCAAAGGGATCATCTATCTTAACTATTTGATGTTTTACAATTTGATGTGCATGAATAAGTTTTGATGGAATGCATGCTCATGTTCCAATGCTGAATTTAATTCAGCATTTGACATAGAAAAGTTTACTGATCTAAGTTAGCATTACGCTTAGTTATTTCACTTTTTAAGGCGGGTGAAGTTGATCAGCTGGTCTTTAAAACTCACTGAAGAAGATAGGCTAAACATATCCCTACCGTGATTTTAGTTGTGCTACCTTTTATAAGGGATCTGGATAGGAAGTTTACTTGCAAATGTTATTGTTTGGTCGATCTCCAAAATTAACACCTCTTCCTTTATGATGATTACTTTCAGTTTTGTCCTCAAAACGTTAGAGTTTAATCAACGGTTCTTATATATTTTGTTTCTAACTAACTTTTTGTGGATTAATCTATGAATATGTTTGTCATTTAGATTACTCATGTGTTTGAAACAGACAGTCCATAAAAATTAATTTACACAATATTTGCACTTGCAACAACAAATAAACCATAATAGAAAATAATATTCATCAAACCGACCGTTAGTGAGGTTTCCCTACTGTAACAGCCAAAATAAATTTGTCTGTGCCAATGAAATCCGGCGTCATTTTCGTGCAACAAACATTTCTTCCTTTCCTTTTTCCTCGAATCTTTCCAAATTTTACTCTTTCTCGTGAAATTCTTCTTCGCTCCATGTTTCACATAGGGTTTTCTCGTCCGTTTAAAATCGAAATCCTCTGCGTCTTTGTAACGATCCCTAAACCCTATGCTACAGTGTTAAGGATAATCATTAGAATATAACACATTAATCATCATTAGGAGTACAGATAATAGAATAAGCAGGAAATAGAATAATTTACACAAATATGACAGCGGAATCATACATATCACAACATCAGAGAGCACAATGCAGGATACAACTTAGTGCATAAAAATACATGATCAGTCTACATCGCCATAAGCAATACATATACATAGAGAGTACATAAAGAAAACACCAGTTTACATCGCCAGAGGCGGAATCATATACATATAACAACAATGGCGGAAAATCAATAGTCAACACTGTGAAGTCAAGCATCGCCATGATCCAAAAGTGCATCTCTGCTGCGGTGCAAAGCCAAAATACGCCAGCTACCTGTTACTGGGCTGCTCGTGTGAAAATAAGGGGCACCCGAGTTTGCAAGGTGAAACAAACTACGAGTCAGTCATAGGACTGGTATGAGAAATCTACTTAACTAATTAAACAACAATAATAAGGCAAATCGAGGGACCACGCCACTTTCGCGGAACGGGTTTACTCCAGTGATTGCTGGTGCATGAAATAAAGTAAATTATTAAATCATCGCAATGTTTTTTTATAAAAATGAAGTCATTATAAGACTCAGGTCCCATCACACAATGCAGCGCACCGGAGGATAGAGTTTTACCTTATAATGGTCAAGAAATGCTTGATACGTATAAAACAAAAGTGTTTGATATTATTACTAGTGCATATATGTTTCAAAAACGATTTCAATCATAAATATCAATCATAGACGGCATGGGTACCATATATCATGTCGTCATACTAGTAATACAATCAAATCCGCAATTTCTTATTGGAAATCGGATTCCATCATGAGTCGAGGCAAGGGGCAAGCTCCTCTCCGTTCGAGACACTCTAGCAAATGTCTCAGGATCACACAGCGATCCTTGGATCTTCAGGGCCGGTCCTCTCTTAATTTTGGGGATTGACAATTCCTGAACACACGTTTCCCGGTTCTTACAGACCTATAATCGAGGCGCATCGCATTCCAACAACCACACAGGTAAAATAATGTATAAATGTCAGGGCTAGTAAGTCACTGACATCACCCATAGCTAGAAGGAAACGTCGTGTTCTCCGTGCAGTCACTATCCCGTTTTTGACTCATACCGGGGTGTGAGGCTCGCGAATCAACGCTATACACAAAGCTACGCCACACAGGCCATGCTTTGATCATCAACCACAAGACTTTGCTTTTCAACAGAAGTCTTGATCATATGCCACTTAGGCGTGCCACATAGGCAATTCGCTTCATGCGACTGATTTCTATTGATATATAACCTCTGAGCTCGTACATCTCAGAGAAAGGCGTTAAGCAAGAGAATAAATTCTCCGCTACCAAACAGATATATATTTAATAGAGATCAATCAGCACAGAATAAAATCCAATGTTAGACACACCGTCCATTTACAAGTTCGTTCTGGGTTTGAACGAAGCCGGAGGCACCATATCCCTCGCATATCCGTACAATCAACAATACGTCCGGACGGCTACCACTTCAGCTCCTTCAAGGTAGCTACCCCAATCATGAGCATCAGTAGCGCGCGCCCATCCAATGTGAAGATCGTCGGTCTTGAACCATCTTCAACTCCTCGACTTCTAACTGTCGATCGATTATTTGAAATGAGAATGAACTCGGCCTTTTCAAATAATCCACGTATATTTAGATTATCAAATCAATTCTTCGCATTGTTAAATCATTCGACATTCACATTTCAGATCTTTTAGTATAATTTTCATGTCAAACACATTCAACCACCAAATATCAAGCAGACCAAGCAGAATCGGTTTATTTCCATTCTACATCGTCTATAATATTTTATAATGATATATCGCCATTTTTATTTATTTCAAAATGGCCTTATTTAACTAAACGACGTTTCAGGTCGTGCCGAGGCACTGACGCTGTTTTTCCCTAAATTTGTTCTACACATATCTGAAAATCTAACCGTTGGATTTCAACAAAGTTTATATCAATTGGAAGATATTCCCAAAGCGAATCCAACGGCTTTGGTTTCGTCAAAATCCGATGGTCGGATCTTTCGGTATAATCGTTTGAAGTTACGATTTCAAAACGCGAACTGCACGGCCTCAATTCGTTTTAATTATATATATATATATATATATAATTCATTCGATGATTTCAATAACGTTTTCACTTCAAATACTTCACTAACACCTTTATATTTCGAAAAATTTCGCCATAACCTCCTTTGTATTGGAAGGGGTTTGGAAATTTATTGGGCCGTATTAGGTACCCAATAAATCCTAATAAGCATGCACATATTTATAGTGATATATTTCGGTGTCCACAGGGGAGTGTGTATAGATCAAAACTCCAGAGAATAAATTCTCGTCACCCTATAAATGGTTTTCGTGCCTTAATGATCAGAAAGACGTGTTTATTGTCATCTCTAGACCCGTGTGGGGTTTTTATTAATTTTGCAATTTACCGTTACAATTTATATAGTCCAGATCAGTCATCAGTTCAACCTGTAATATATATTCATCGCCATACAAGCCTCTCGCTCGTATGGTAAATCTTCAACCTCATCACACAAGCTCCCATTGCTTATGTGGTATATGATGAAGTATGCCTATCTTCAAGAAGTATGTCATGTAGTGTAGTTCAAAATTAATTGTTACTATCCTATGGCGATGTTTATTATTACACACAGAACAACCAGCACTCTGCATCCAATGGCATTCACAGGAGTTGACATAATAATAAAATTGCACATCCAACTCATTAAGGTTTACCTATTTGTCGGGCACGCAACTAAATTCTTTACTCAACAGCTAATCTTCTTCCTGTTCAACACACACAGAGACACACACACACACATATATATACATATATATATATATAATGTGCAAAATTAAGCTAAAAATAATACTTCTAGCGAACAAAGTTTTATTTCCACATATGGTTATTTTTAATACTTTCTACACCTGTTAAAAATAATATTCATAGCAAACAAATATTTGTTTCAACACTTGTATATTTTTAGCGAGTCGTCTACATGATAAAAATGATATTTTTATCGTCTAAAATATTTATTATACACATGAACAATTTTTTTAGCACTTCATATTCACAATAAAAAAGTAAATTTTATTGTTCAATCTATACATTCAACACATGAATATTATCCACTTCACATATACGATAAAAAATATGATTTTTATCGTTCTAATCCTTTATTCAACACATGAATAATTTCTATAGTTTATATATATGATAAAAATGCGATTTTTAATGTTAAAACAATTCATTTAAAGCACGAATAGTTTATATAGTTTAGATATGTGATAAAATGTTATTTTTATTTTTCAAAGAATTTTATTCATCACATGAATTTCTATTCAAGACATGAATTTCTATTCAACACATGAATACGGTTTCAACACATGAATTTAGTTTCAACACATGAATATAGTTTCAACATATGAAAATAATTCTAACACATGAATATTATTGAAAATTTCAGCAGCATAACGGCAGGGTATTTAAAACCGGCACCGTCCCGAGTACGGCTCCTCGCTCTACCTTAAAACCTCGCGGTTTTTGACAATGGGGATTTCATACATCTAATTCGCACGTAGGCAAGTATGTTTTTCTTTTCCACAATTTATTCAAATTTTGTTTCAATCACAAATGGGTATTTTTCAACCCAATGGTATTTTTCAACCACAATCCAAACAATATCAACCACAAACAATCCTATCAATCATTCGCATTATTCACCAAATTTTTCACACCAATTCACAATCAATAAATATCGCCCATGGTTTGTGGACGCGGGGAGTGTATATATATATATATTCATATATAAATGTATTTTTATTTCCATTCCAACACATATCATTTATACAATGCATGTATAATTCATACTTCGCTCATATAACTTATACAACGCATGTACGTGAGGTATACAACACGTATATAATTTATATTTCGCTTATATAACTTATACAACACATGTCCATTCACATTTCAATTTAGAAATCTCACCTTGGTTGTTGCTTTTCTAAATATCCAAGCAAGCTCAGAAAAATCCCCGGAAACTTCTAGACTGTAGAGAGTGTCCTTGCGGTCATGATGTTTCCTGTTTCATCGAATTTCATTAATACACGATTAACATACGATTTTTCAAAGTTTGCAACACTTAAAAGTGTTAATTTCAGTTTTGAAAATCAAAGACGTATACCTCCTTTGAACCTTCGAATCTAGGTTTCGAATTTGCGGAAAATCCGTGAAGTATCGTGTCGATCAGGTGGTGCGACGTGATAGAGGGAAGAGAGGCGCTACTGGGGGTGGCGACGCTGGCGACTCGGTGGTCGGAATAGGGCAGGGCAGCAGCGGAAAAGTCTGGACTTTGGGAAGGTCGTTCGCACGAAATACTAGACGATAGGGGGAGTGGCAGGTATGGATTTGAAGAGGAGAAGGAGAGCTACAAAAAGTTGAACTGGGGGTGGGACTAATGGTGGCTGTGGCGGTCGGAAAATGGCCGGGAAGGGAGGAAAATCGCGAGCCGTCGAGAGCAGGGGGCGGGGGTTTTCTGAAGTTTTTTTATTTTTAAATTTATGAATGGAAAATTTCTATTGGTCGATGCTTTATTTAATTTTTAAAATAGTGTTTCTCCAAACGAACACCAATTCAAACCCAACGACTATCGTCCCCAACTAAATACCTCCATCCCGAACACAATGAGATATGTTTCGTAGGCTAATTCGACTGTTATAATCAGTTATTCTTCAAATTAAAATGTAAAACATTCAATATTCGATTTGAACATACATTTCAATTTGCTAGGGCCACAAACTGATTCGAAAAATTCCAGAAAAATAAATCTAGCTATTTTTTGACTCTACGGTCCCAACAAAACTAGTTTCGTCGAATTTTGAGACTGTTTGAAAAATGGCCATTTTCTGGTCGATCCAATTTAACAAAAATCAATCAAACACGTTTTCTTTTGCCACACTCACATACTAGCTTCAAAAATTATGAAATTTGAAACCTAGCAATAATTTGACATCTCGTGTCCAACAAAAGTGGTTTCGTCGAATTCCAAGGTCGTTTGCAAAATGTCTATTTTCAAGGGCTATAAATTCTTTGTAACGACCTTTCTGAAAATTCATTTGGCCATAACTTTTGATTCCCGCTATGAAACTTTGATTTTTCAGATTCGTTATTCATAAATCTGATTAATCTCAGATTTACTTTGTAAAATCAATTTATAATAAATCAAAGTATTTAATAAATAAAAATATTTATTTATTTCCCTTTTATAAACTTTTATTCAAAATAGATAATATTGTTTGAATCTGGTAGAATTCTGTTTTGTCTTATGTTTTTTTAAAACATAACATTACCAGAACATATTATTAAGTTGCTCTAAAATTTCAATAAAGATGAATTCATTTTATCATAATCTTTTTATTCACTCTAGTTTAAAGTAAAAAATGATATTTTTAATCCTATTCTTTATATCTAAAATATAATAAAAGTATAACTTCTTAAACTATGCTAGAAAGATATTCATAAACCGATTTAAATATTTTTGGTTTCACTAAAATCCGTTTTATTTTGCACCCGGTATAGTCAGTCAAAGTTTGAATTCAAATTTTCAAACTACCGCACCATTTCTAACTCATTATTTTATTGAAATATTCTATTTCAATTGTTTTAAATTCCTTTAAAATGACCAATTTAAAATTTTTAAATTGACTCATATTTTCCGGGTTGTTACAGTCTTTCTCTTACCGTAAATCTCACCGCAACATTTTCTAGAAAAGCACCAATCTTCTTCAACCATCAATTTGATTAAAATAAAATCAAAATCAATTTTCGAGTTCCGGTTCACCACTTTCAACCAAGGTATGTCATTTTAACTTTTATTTGTTCGAATTAATTCCTTTTTTCCCATTCATGCGATCTGCAACATGATTTATTTAATGTTAATTTGCATGTTTTAATTTTTATTGTTTATGCGCTACTTTATAAGAATTATTGAATTTTTTGATCTTGGTTTCTCGATCTAACAATGATTTCAACTGCCTCCATGTTTCTCCGCTTTCTTCCCTTCTCCGGTGTTGTTTTGCCCTATTTTTCCGTCAATTTAAATTCCAAATAAACCCTAATTTCACCGATGTTGATTTTTCTTTAGAATTCAACAACTTTTCTACCGTCGTAAACAAAAATTACATCGATGTACTATATCATCTTCCAGTACAAGAATTATCAAAGGAGCTAAACCTGAAAACGAAGGAAAAAAGGTTTGGAATTTTATTTTTCTAAATTTTGGTTTGTTATTGGATCTCTAACCATTGAAGCGTGCAATTTAGTGATATTTCAAAACAAGATCTTGACTGAGATATGCGATTTAAAACCTAGTCAATGTAACTGTTATCTTTTCGGGATTGCAACCTTCGGAAAACTGAGTATTTTGTTAGGGCCATTATATTTGCTGGCCATAAAACAAAACATGTTCTTTGTAGATAGAAATGGACTAAACACTCCTTTTGATTTATGTTTCTCATTACTGCAGGTTATGTTGAATTCCATGAGTGTTCCTTCAAAAAGGAGTATCTAGGAGAAGAACTTGATGAACTTATACTCAAGTTTTTTTGTGGTCTCTTTTACATGTGTCCTCGGCACCATTCGAAGGTGATATTTTTCATTTTCATTTTTTTTGCCATATTTGGTGTTTTAGGTTTCCTATTTATCTTATCATTCATTGAGATCCAATACATTATTTTCTACCTCTGGACGTCATGGTTGGTGGCACTAAAGATACTAAATAGGTTCTGAGTTTGTAAGTTTAATAATATATTGATGTCATAACATCTCCCATTATGTACCCTAGTTATTATTTTGTTAAGATGCCTCATTGTTATCGTATTTTATATTCAACACACATATTGAGGATTGTTAAATCATGATCAGCATCAGCTGTAGTATTTTGTGGTTCTTATTATTATGAGGCAGAGGCAAGATTAGCAATATAAGAATGGGATCAGAAATTTTTGGCACCCATTTTGCATTTTTTTTCCACTTCATGTATAGAAGTTGTATGCCCAAGAATTCTACATTTTTCACACTTGTATGAGACATTCATACTCAACGTTAACTTGATGCTGTGTACCTGTATGCAATAGAACATGAACTGAGCAATTTATCAAAAACTGACATAACAGTCTGTTATTAGAACTGTATGAATAATAATAATACTGAAGTTTTGAATTTGATTTGTTTCTCTCTTCTGATTTGTATAAGATATTATATACTATACTGATTGAAGTAATCATCTTGAATAAACATGGATGATCTTGATGACCTACTAAGTGGGCAATAAAATACTAACACAATAGTCTGTAAAATAATAATATGTATAATTCTCTAAAATATTAATAAATATTGACAATAATTCTCTAAATATTAATAAATACTGAACCAAATTACCATGTCATCCTATATGTATAATAATAATATTGAATCTTGCTATTACATTTCCGCCTGGTTCAACTTAGCATGTCTGCCTATACATATTATTGATGATCTGAACTGAGATCTCGAAAGCTCAGTTTACAATTCCAACTGCATGTTTTCTGTTTTGCTATGTCATCAGCTGATGTAACACTTCTTTCAGTTGTTGCCTACATGTTCATGGTTCTGCCATGCTTCTGTCAGTTTTGCATGAATGATCATTTCTTCAGCACCTATCTCAACACTTAATTGCTACATGTCAGCTCTTCCACTGTGCTCATGTAATATATTTTTGCATAACTTAAACTTCTTGGAAAATGAATATATGCCTTAATAAATAAAAAGAAGACTTGCATATACGAAAACTTGTAAACTAGTAAACTTTGATGAACATCCGTCATCTTTCCCTTGTAATATTTCATACACATTGCGTGCTCACATTTGAAGTGGATAAACAGGTGGAAGATGTGTGGCAATCTACAGGATTCAAAGAAAAATTGTCTTAATCCAGGATTCCCTTTCTTAAATTGATTTTTGATTTAGTTAGATTTTAGCACTTTGAGATCAAATAGTTATCGGGTCTCTTATTTTTCTTTTATTGTTGGATATTATTATTTTGATTTTTCATTTAATATACTGTTTCTATAAGAATGTTGATGGACTAGGTTGTAGATGTCTTTTGCATTAAAATTTTCATTAACTTACATATCAGTTAAAATATACTTGTCGTTTGCATTAACTTTGTAGCTGCTATTGTTTTTTAGTTCATTTTTTTTTCGTTACACAATGAAAATCTTTTTTATGTTTTCATATGTATTTGCAAGCTTCAGCTGGAAATGATTTCTGAAAGGCATAATATAAAATAAAATGGAATTTGAATATTTTGTAGTTCAATTTTGGGTGTAAGATTATGAGTAAACATATATTTTGAGTAAAATAAATTTTACGCATGTCCAGATTCAAATAGGTTAAATCATAATTGATTTCTTTTAAAAATTGGAATAAGCATGCACGTTTCAAAAATGCACATAATTTTAATATGTATGTCAGATTTGCATTCAAGAACATTTCAAAGAGAAACAAAATGAAGCCTCATGTACAAAATCAAATTTTAAGGGATCCATTTATATAAACTTCAATACTTCATTTATCTACAAATGTAACCGCATATCTGAAGTGTATTTGAATACACAAGTCTATATAGCTATTTTACATACTGCATATACCTCTTTAGTTCTGAAATATGTGTTCTTCAGCTACATTACACTTTCTTGGCTATGAGGAGACTCAGATATGCATATGCGCACATAAGGTTGTTAAGTACACGAGATAATCAGCAGGCATTATTCCAACAACAACAACAAAGCCATGTATCCCAAACAAGTTGGGGTTGGCTAGATATGGAACCCAAAAATAAAATAAAAATAAAAGAAATAATAATGATAATATATATATAAGGGTTTAAAATAACCAAACAGATAAAAGGTTCAATAAAAGTAAATAAAGTCAAAAATAGTAATGTAAAAAAGTAAAAAGGTTCAACAAAAGTGAAATAAAGTCTTAAAAAATAAATAAATAAATAAATAAATAAGGTTCTGGTACATGGATTGCCAACTTGCATGCCCTCCTATCCACTATCAGTTCTTCAGATATACTCCAATTACGCAAATCTTTCTTTATTATCTCCTCCCATATCATTTTAGGTCGAGTCTACCTCTCTTTGGGCCTTCTGTGCGGCCTATAATTCCAACACGCACAGCTGCATCATATGGTCTACGTTGGTTATGTCCAAACTATCTCAAGCAGTGTTGGACTAACTTCTCTTCAATAGGTGCAACTCCAAGTTTTTCCCGAATATCCTCATTTCTAATCCGATCTCGTCTGGTATGCCCACAACTCCAGCGCAGCATCCGCATCTCTGCTACACTTATCTTGTGGACGTGTTGCCTCTTAGTAGGCCAACATTCTGGACCATATAACATTGCGGGTCTGATTGTTGTCCTATAAAATTTTCCTTTAAGCTTCTGAGGAATCTTCCTATCACAGAGAATGTCAGATGCTAGTCGCCATTTGACCCATCCTGCTTGAATTCTAAAGCTAACATTCTTATCAATCTCCCCATCAAACTGCAATATAGATCCTAAGTATTGAAACGACTCCTCCTTGGGTACTACTCTATCGGCCAGGGTGACCTCTCCGTCATCTGACCTGACACCACTAAACTCACACTTCATATACTCTATTTTAGTTCTACTAAGCCTGAAACCCTTTGATTCCAAGGTCTCCCTCCCCAACTCCAGTTGTCGATTAACTCCTATTCTACTCTCGTCAATCAGCACAACATCATCGGCAAAGAGCATACATCAAGGAATCTCCCTTTGTATATCTTTTGTGATTTCGTCCATCACTAATGCAAAAATATAGGGGCTCAAAGCCGAAACTTGATGTAACCCTATGTTAATTGGAAAGTCTCAGGTCTCGCCATCGCATGCTCTGACACTAGTCACAACCCCCTCGTACATATCTGTGATAAGGGTAATATACTTTGATAGCGCTCTCTTCCTTTCTAGCGCCCACCACATAACCCTCCTTGGCACTCTGTCATAAGCTTTCTCCAAGATAATAAAAATCATGTGGAGATCTTTCTTCTGCTCCCTGTATCTCTCCATAAGTTGTCTAACCAAGAAAATCGCCTCAGTGGTTGACCTTCCAGGCATAAAGCCAAATTGGTTCCTAGAGACACTTGTCAACCTCCTCAAACGCTGCTCGCAAACTCTCTCCCAAAGCTTCATTGTATGACTCATAAGCTTAATTCCTTTATAGTTTGTGCAACTTTGAATATCTCTTTTATTCTTGAAGATTGGAACTATAATGCTTCTCCTCCATTCATCTGAAATTTTATTTGATTTGAAAATATTATTAAACAACTTAGTTAGCCATGTTATCCCCGCATCTCCACACCTCAATATGAATGTCATCAGGCCCTACCGACTTGCCTGATTTCATCCGCTTCAACGCCCCCTTTACCTCAACTTCTTGAAATCTTCGCACAAAATGTCTATTGGTGTTGTCGGCAAAGTCTTCCAACTCGATCGAAGAGCTATCGCTTTCTTCGTTGAAAAGCTTATCAAAGTATTCTCTCCACCTATTCTTTATCTCATCATCCTTCACCAAAAGTCTATCATTCTCATCCATAATGCATTTAACCTGATTGAAGTCCCTTGTCCTCCTCTCGTGTATCCTAGCTATTTTGTAAACGTCTTTTTCATCTCCTTTGTACTTAGCCTTTGATACAAATCTTCGTACGCTCGTCCCCTTGCTTCACTCACTGCTTTCCTTGCAGTCTTTTTTGCCACTTTGTACCTGTTTATGTTCTCTTCGCTTCTATGGTGGTGCATGCATTTGTAGCATTCCTTCTTCTCTTTGATAGCCTTTTGCACCTCGTCATACCACCACCACGAATCATTTGGTTCTTGCTTGCTTCCTCTGGTTATCCCAAATACCTCAGTAGCGACTCCCCGAATGCAAGATGCCATCGCATTCCACATGACATTTGCTTCTCCTTCTACATTCCAAGTCCCTTCTCCCATCACTCTATCTTTAAACACCCGTGAAGCATCTCCTTTGAGTTTCCACCATTTCGTCCTGCTAATCTTCGCTCTCTTATCCTTCACCATCTGAAGACGAAACACACATATCAAGAGCTGATGTTGTGAGACGACACATTCTCTAGGTATGACCTTGCAATCAACACAATCTTGCTTACTGTCACTTCTAGTTATGACAAAGTCAATCTGGCTAGCCTGTTGGCCACTACCGAAGGTGATCAGATGTGATTGCCTCGTTCTAAAGAAAGTATTTGCAATCATGAGATCAAAAGAGAGAGCGAAATTCAATATATCTTCGCCCTCTTGGTTCCTACTACCAAAACCATAGCCACCATGCACTCGCTCAGAACCCTCACTAGATGAGCCAACATGGCCATTGAAGTCTCCTCCTATAAAAAGTTTCTCGCTACTATGCACATTTCTAACCATGACTTCCAAGTCCTCCCAGAATTTCCTCTTGGCTTCTTCACTTAGACCTACCTGTGGGGCATATGCACTAATCATATTCAAAACCGCCTCACCAACTATTAGCTTAACTAGGATGATCCTATCCCCTCGCCTTCTAACGTCGACCACCTTGTTCTGAAGGTTCTTATCGATCAATATGTCTACCCCGTTCTTGTTACGTACTTCTCCCGTGTACCACAGTTTGAAGCCAGTGTTCTCCACCTCCTTCGCCTTCTACCCTACCCATTTAGTCTCTTGAACGCACAAGATGTTAACCCGTCTCCTAATTATTGTATCCACTATCTCTCTTAATTTTCTTGTTAAGGACCCTACATTCCAACTATCTAACCGAACCCTACTATCGTCGACTAGCTTCCTTGCCCTTCGCATCCGCCGAGAAAAATGTGAGGACCATTGCTCACTTATCACTACACCAGGGCGTTGGTGTAGCGCGCCACTAAGAGAATGGCGGCTCAGCCCTTGCATATTTAACACCATATCCGAGCCTCGATATAGCATGTCGGTAAGAGGGTTACGCCCCAACGAAATATCATAAGGTTCCATATCCATAAGAGAGACTAAGTTTTTACGTTGGCTCGCCAAGCCTATCACAACCCTCCTCTTTTACCTTGGTTTGGGACAGACTGCGTAGAAAACTATACAGGCAGAGTTCAGCAGACATTATTCCATTTTAAAAAAAGGGTATTATATACGTATGAAAGCTTTAAAGGTTGACAAAGTTCCAAATACACACACGGTTTCAAATGTAGATTGGATTAGTAAGTTTAAGTTTACAAACATATTTTAAACAAGCAAACGTTTCTTGAATGTGCACCTACTTTAGATATTGTCATACGCATCTCAGAGAGCTTTCAAAATAAACATGTCTTCTTCATGATATGTATGTGCATCTATGATTTCAAATGCAGCGCTGGCTCTTAGAGAATTATTAACTATTTTTGTCTTTTGATTCAAAAGTTAAGGATATGAGTTGATGAAAATTATTTATAGAATAAAAAGATAATATTTTTTTTCAATTTCACGTTTTGACTTTTAAAATGGCATCGTTAATTTGCAACAGCGTTGGTTGGCAAATCAACTGCCATACTGTTTTTTATTCTCATCTCGGTGAAATTTAATCTAAGGTAGAAGAAGACAGTGGAAGCTTTAATGTTTCAAGCAAAGTCGTAATCATTTCTGAGCATTGAAATCTAATCTGTTTCAGATTTGTAGCTGTAAAATAAGATGCTCTCTCTTCTGTGAAATTTGCTTTAGCGTCTGGTTCACTTATATTCATGTTCAGTTGTTTTCTAAAGCTCTGAAGTAAACCAATCAGGGTAACAAGTAAGCTGCTATTCAGATTTGGGAAAACACATCCAGGCAACTGTTCGAGTAAAGTATTGAAGCATGATACCAAATTGTCCGCTATAAGTCTGAATTTTTTCGGACATATATCAAAAAAGCGTCCACTTTAATATCACACCCTTTCTGTTCCCATTCTACCAAAAAAAGTACCTGCTTCAATATCACTTCCTTTATGTTCCCTTTCTTTATATTTATGATACAGTATGATACACGTATCAAATAAATCTTGCATTTGATTCAAACAAAACTTCCAACCATTATTTGGTGCAAAACACACTAAAAGCTTCTTCATGCGATTATCCAGGAACACTTTACTAATTAGATCATTACCAATTTGTAATCGATCCTTGTTACCAAACGACAGTATATCGCCATAATGGACAAAACCGGTTACAGGATCCTTGTGGATTAAGGGTAGCAGTCGAGAAACAACTTGCACTACAGTAGTGTTGGTGCACAGGTAAGAGTTCTGCATGCCATTTTCTGTAAAAGTTGTAGTAGAACTGCAATAGTGTTTGTTTTCCCAGTTCCAGGTGGGCCTCATATCAGTCTGAAAGAAGGCCGCTTATCATTGCCAGATCTTGCAGACAAGCAACTCTAAATTGCATTTGTCTGTGATTCGTTAAGATTAAATGATAGTAAATTATCTTTGATAGATGAATTTTGGAAAATGGCTGTCTTGTGATATACAGAGTGCACTGTCTTTGTTGAAGTTCTGCAAGAAATGATTATGATATGAGGTTAGGAGCAGATTTCATATTTCAAATGGGGAATTAAATGATGTTAATTCTAATGTCATATGGAAAATGTGAAGCCAATTGATAATTAAAAGGGTGTGCATATGGAATGGTCAATATTTGACCAAGAATGGACTTAAATATATCTGTCCTTAGACTATCAAGAATGCATACGCTAAGCACTTGACCACGAAACTGGGTATATAAAGTAGACCCTTACATCTTGCATCAAGCATCTATATAGTTTAATAGTTAGGACTAAGGTAATATAAAATAGATGAAGTCGCATTGCTGACAAACTAGGGGTATATCACAGATACCAAAAATGCGAAGTTTACGAAATTCTAATAAACATTCTACACATGTACTTAATGTTACCTCAATTATATTCACCAAGCTCAACTGAGTATTTTATTTTGACTACATTCATTTACTTCAGAACCGAACTAATCATTTGATCATAACAGATTATGATATATCATGTTTTTTCCTCCTTATAATATACAGTAGAAGATTAATTATAGCCCGCTGGTTATTAAGAATTGAATATCATATTTGAAACCACGCAAACTATACACATAGTTACGATTAGCAAAACATGACATGATGCAAGATTCGAAGCCAAATATTCATAGATATAATTAAAACAAACAAAAACAAAAGGTTGCTTACTATATATGTCATCTAATAGATGTCAACGTTCTAAACCAGCTTGGAGGTTATATGTAGGTGGATTTTGTTAACGCATTTTAATAAAGCAACTGCAATTCAGCTTATAAAATGAACATGCAAGCCAAACCACTTACTTTAATTAGCAGGCTCTGACATTATAATCCGAATGATGGTGATCAATTTATTACTAATGGTTTCCTTCCTAATTTCAAGGATGAGAAGCTTATTGTGAATAGAGATGATGACGAAAAGTTTTGTTCCACAATCTATTCCAGCAACCATACGAGTGGAAACTTGAAACATCAAGAAGCAGGACAACATGGAGCTAGATAGCATTTGGCGACAAAACTTTGGAAAGCAGTTACAACATTGACAAGGGGCAAGTGTTTTATATTATCGATATTCTAAATTTTTTTTCTACACTTAAGTCTTTGTCAGTTTTCATTAGTTGTCTCTGTCATGCTAAGTTGCTTTAAATTATTAAATGAACCTATTATTATCAACTTGCTAGATAAATGAGTTTTTGTTGCGCAAGATAATAGATGACTGCAAGTTTCTGTTTCAACATGATACATTGGAATTAAATAATGTTGTTAAGTGTTGCAGAGAAGCATCGATTATCAATTTTTATGAATCTTTCTTTTTCAATGAATATTGTTGTAATTAATTTAGTGTTGTTTGCATAAATTTTTCAGTGAATATAGTGTAGATTTTAGGTGTGCACCTAAATTGTAAAAAACAATGTAATTTTCAAATATCATATTCTTAATTTTGTTCCCTTGATTTTAACGCTCATCTCACTTCTACGACCATGTTTCTGTTATATCTTTTATATGAAGAAATGGGGCCCTGCTGCTAAACAACAATTTGAGACCATTAAGATTAATATGCCAACGGTAAATGAAAAAGTTGTCTACCGAAACTAATAAAGTTTTAGTTTTCTAAGAACACAATGAAAGCCCGTTATGGCCAAGTATAGCAAATGGCTTTGTCATATTATAAGGTATCAGATACATCCTTCATTATTGATCTACTGTCAGTGAGCTAGACTTAGCAAGTATATTCTTTCTTGCTGTAGTTCAGATTACATATTCATGTTTGATACATGTAGCTGCCAGAGGCTTGGGCTTGGAGCTATCTTATGCAAAAAGAAAAGTCCTCTGAGTTTTTGTATCATTATAAGTGAGGGTGTAAATGCTAGTATGACTCTGTTCGAAAGCAGATGTTTATTTTTTCCGCAGATACATACAATTTAAGTGTGCCGTTTTAGTTGCATATAATTTAAAATGTCAATCTAGTTGTCATCTAAGTGTGTTAATTTATTTGATTTGATTGTGATTGATTTATGTGGGTTTAGATGTAATGTTGTTATCATGTTACACTTCATGAAGCTGCATAATGCAAATAACAATAGTAGTTTTATCTTTTAAGTGATTTATTTAAATAAATTAGTATAATAATTTGGGATTTTTTTTTCAAGGCTATATTTGGGATATATTTATTACATCTTACTCTTGCATTTATTTTATTTCAATTACATATTCATCGATATGATGATATGTTTTGAGTTTGTATTTGTTATCTTGTTTTGCATTTTGTTTCTTCAATCCATTAATGGTTTAGAGTTGCAAAATAACTAAACATTAAGATTATATTGATTCTACATGATATATATTAGAAATGTATGTATGTGTATGTGACTGATTCGAATCGATGCATTGATAGTGTATTCTAAGTCTTTAGTTGGTATACATGTGAAATTTAGTTTGATTGAATTTTTACTTTATTAGTTACATTCATTTTAATTTTCTCTTAAAGTACCTATAATATTTGCATTTTTTTTTTCAATTACTTCCATTTTCTCTTAGATTACGCTATTATTTTTTCACTAAAATCTAACTTAATATAAACTTTAAAAAATAATTCTGTATTTTATGTTAAGCTCTTTAACGGTCGGTTTTCCCACCGTTGTGCGGTAATACTAGTTAAGTTTGTACACATTCATATCAATGTTTGGATCATATAATATTTATGACTTGATTCAACTAAATATGATAAAAAAACCTGAACGAGTATAAGAATTACATTTATTCATAGTCAATAATTGTTGTGGGTTTAGTTGTTAGGCAGTTAGCCTGTCACCTGTACTTAACTTTTATTCATTTTTTTGGTGAAACATGTTCTATTGGGTATAGACTAACCGTTTCTGTTTCTAAATATTAGTGGTGGAATATGGTACAGTGCATCAAAATATGATATACTTTTTCTATTATATACAAATGTCGATTTGATAGCACTATAAATAAAATTGCAGTAAATCTGTAACGAGAAGGAATTTCGCTCGGTCCGAACCAGTCGCTAAACCGACCCAAACCGTTCGAAACGCCCTACCGTTTGAGAACATGACAAAGTAGAACGCATACAAAAGAACATTTCACTGTATATTACAACAATGCATCAGATTACAAGAATATACAGAGTATAAATGAATAAATATTACACAGAAATATCAGAGATTTAAATTACATTTAAATACACAGCAGCGGAAATAATACAATACACAACTAGAAGAGATATACGGATACAAAGCTTTCCGGATATCGTTCCAGCTGTAAACCAGGATCCTGTGAATATAAATCTGCAAAACCAAAACTACTAGCTGCCCGTGTCGAAAATAAGGGCACCCAGAGTTTAGGTTAAAACAATAAACTCCAGGTCAGTCATGTGACTGGTGTGAGAACTAAAACAATTATTAATCTTTATTTTTAAAGTTAGGTAAATCAAGGGACCACGCCGTATAACACGGAACGGGTTTCCTCCCAAGAACACCAGTGCATAAAACAACAGCGCAATGCTAAATAAAGAAAAATGAAGCTATTATAAGACCCAGGTCCCATCACACAATGCAACGCAAGCCGGAGGATAGGGTTTTTACCTTATAATAGCCAAGAATGCTTGATACGTTTAAAACAAATCATTTGACACTATTATAAGTGCATATTGTATAAAATATCTTCAAATCATAAGTACCAATCATAGACGGCATAAGTGCCCCATCCCACTATGTCGCCATACTAGGCTCTACAAATAAAACCGAAATACACGTATTGGAAATTGGATTTCCATCATGGTGGCTCCTGATTCGAAAGATCGATCGCATAATGCAATTCACCACGGCTTACGTCCCAACAAGAGAACACCGTCTGCATCCGCACATTTGGGACCAGAGTACCACCGCGGCTTACGTCCCAGCGAGAGAAAACACCGCTTACTCTATATATCCCTGAGCACTAGGCTCATCTCGGTCGACCGAATCCACGACACCACTAAGGTGCCCATCCACGAAAAAGCATACTGATCAAACCATCAGTTTACCACCATACCGGGGTGTGAGGCTCGCGGATCAACGCTATACACAAAGCCATGCTATATCAGCTATGCTTTGATCATCAACCACTAAACTTTGCTTTTCAACAAAAGTCTGGATCACTGCATCTCAGCATGCCACACTATCAATCCATATTGTACCACTGATTTCTGCCAATATATATCCTCTGAGCTCATATGTCTCAGAGAAGGGCGTTAAGCTAGGGAATAAATTCTCCGCCGCCAAACAGATATATATTTAGCAGAGATCAACAAATACAATATAAAGGAATACAATGTCAGACACACCATCCATTTACAAGTCCGTTCTAGGTCTGAACGAAACCGGAGGCACTTTCCTCGCATATCCATCCATCTCCAAGTACGTCAAGACGACCACCAACTATTTCCATCCTCTTGGGTGTACAGCCCAATCAGGATCGTCAGTAATTATCCGAACGATGTGAAGACTTTCGGTCTTTAACCACCGTCTTCATCTTCGACATATCGTCGAATCGGTTATTCAGAATGGGTATAAACCCGGCCTTCCCGAACAACCCGCGTATATCAAAAACGAATGTTACACAAACACAGCATACGCCTCATTCCAATTCAGTAGCTACTAACCGTAAATCAACAAGAGAACAATTTCCCAAATATTAACCCCGAAGGCCGAAACCAACATCAGATCAATACCCAGGAAACCATTCTTCTTAGCTAACCTACAGCTAGTTTCTAAATTTCAATTCTTAGGGAAAGGTTCCCATTAATTTTATCCAAGCTAAATTCTTTAAAATTTATCATTTGATCTTCCTTTGGATGTCATTTCAAACCAAATTATGGTTTTCCAAACTATTCGAGATTAGCGAACCATACCGAAGTAATTATTTAATTTATTTCTCCATCCCAACCTATTCATCCCATGGAGCAAAACTGGTAATACTCCATATTTAACATCACAGTGTTCGGTAAAATTAATTACCATTTCACGTTCAAATCTGATTAAAGATTTAACTATCGCTTTGGAGCAAAACTGGTAATACTCCATATCTCGCTCATTTTCTAAAGTTGATAATTTAAATTATCAATTCCCCATTTCAATCTAATTGCAGATTCATTAAAACTCCTTTTACTGGGTTAAAGAACTAGGTGTTATTTAAAACATAGTTCACGACAAACCCATGAATCAATTTTGGTTTAATTTAATTCAAATATATTAGGAATTCCGATTATTTAAAACCCCTTTTTAAATCTAATTTATTTATTTAAAAACAAATCGGGTTTTAAATTTAGTTCAAACTAGTTCATTTTGATAAAAATCTATTTTTATCTTTTCAAATATGGAGTTTTTCATCCCAAATTTTCCCAAATCATTTCTAATGATTTTACACAAATTATTGATATTTTTAATAATTTTATCAAGGCCCGTACAGTCGATTTCCATCAACGGCCATCGAACTGCACTTACAGCGACCTTTTTCAAATTTAATTTGGACGTATCTCCAAATCCAACCATTAGATTTTGAATTTCAAATATTCGTTAGAAAGTTCTATTCGATACGAACCCAACGGTTCCGGTTTTAGGAGAATCCGACGGTCGGATCTCCCGTAATGTCCGTTTGAAATAAATGGTCGAAATTCACGAACTGCCGCGGCGCGGCGCGTTCTATTCAGGCCATTTATATTATATATATAAAATATATTTCGTCGATTTCTATTTAAAACGAATTTTATAAATAGTTTTGAATTCGTTTCAAAAACAATTTCAACTTCCATTTCAATTCAAATCAAAATTGAATTCTTCTTTATAAATTCGTTTTAAAATTCATTTCTATTCAATTCAAATTTCAATTCAATTTGAATTCATTTCAATTCGTTTTCAATTCAATTCATTTCGAAATCGTTTTCAATTCAATTCATTTCGAAATCGTTTTCAATTCAATTCATTTCGAAAGCGTTTTCAATTCAATTAATTTCGAAATCGTTTTCAATTCAATTCATTTCGAAATCGTTTTCAATTCAATTCATTTCGAAATCGTTTTCAATTCAATTCATTTCGAAATCGTTTTCAATTCAATTCATTTCGAAATCGTTTTCAATCATTTCTATTATTAAAATATTTCGTTCAACACATGACTAATCTCAATGTATGAGTACTGTCAACACATGAACCTTTATTTTATATTGATAAAGATGTAAATTTTATTACTAAAATATTCCGTTCAACACATGACCAATCTCAATGAATGAGTACTGTCAACACATGAACCTTTATTTTATATTGATAAAGATGTAAATTTTATTACTAAAATATTTCGTTCAACACATGACCAATCTCAATGAATGAGTACTGTCAACACATGAACCTTTATTTTATATTGATAAAGATGTAAATTTTATTACTAAAATATTTCGTTCAACACATGACCAATCTCAATGAATGAGTACTGTCAACACATGAACCTTTATTTTATATTATTCTTTATTTTCTAAATTGGAATGAGGCCCAATCAATTACCATATAAAGTTAATCATATGGATTTTCACACATCACACGTACATAATAGCATTGAAAAATAATCAACCATCAACCAAAGTGCACCACACTGTATAAGCATCAAATATAGATATATAACGCTTATAACAGCCTGTCAATCAATCGATCGACATATTTAATCAATCAGGATGAGTGAACTTCAAATTTCATCCCAACACCCGTGTGGGGTTTCAAACAATCAAACACAGATTTTATTTGTGCAGTTGGGCGATGTGTAAAATTTATCGTCCCAATCAATGTCAGTCAAATCAGTGTATATAAACAAATCGGTCGATTTGTTTATAAATATCTATTTGTTCACTTTCACGTTAAAAATTATATTCTTAACGATAAAACATTTTATTCAACCTATGAAAATATTCTATTCAGTTTATTTATTCAATAAAATGATATTTTTATTTTTCTAACATATTTTAGAAAATTTCGACGGCATAACGGCACGATACTAGAAACGGGACAAGGCCTAGCCTTATCCCCGGTCTAGTGAAGGCCCACGCCATTCACACATCAATCAAATCAATTTCGTTTCACCGACAACCAAATTCAATCAAATCATCTGACTAATCTATGCAACCAAACAAACAAGTCCATGGTCTGTGGACGATTGTGTCGGGTGCTACTAAGCACCGTCTGCATCCTAGTATTTATATATAACTAGAAATGAAATTGAAGAGTGAGAAATTCTCACCAAAAGCTATCCAATCATCTTGACTCTTCTTTTATAGAAATCTTCGCCAATCTCGCCTTTTGTCGCTTTTGTTGCCCGTATTCACTACATATGTAAAAATCAAATTTTCACTACGCTATTCAATATATAAAAATCGAATTTTTACTTCGCTATTCAATATATAAAAAATCACATTTTTACTTCGATGTTCCATATATAAAAATCACATTTTTACTTCGATGTTCAATATATAAAAATCACATTTTTACTTTGACGTTCAATATATAAAAATCACATTTTTACTTCGATGTTCAATATATAAAAATCACATTTTTACTTCGATGTTCAATATATAAAAATCACATTTTTACTTCGATGTTCAATATATAAAAAACACATTTTTACTTCGATGTTCAATATATAAAAATAACATTTTTTTTCTACGCTATTCAATATATAAAAATCGAATTTTTACCATTATGAAAACATTATAAAAATCACTACTTCATATCGTTATTTTATATATGAAAATCACTTCTTTATATTCGCATTTCATATAAAGAGAAATCAAATTTGCATTTCAAAACGATGTATACAAAAATCCATATTTTATTTCAACACAATTTTTATATAAGAATTTCAAATTTTAAAATTATAATATAAATAAAATTTCAGATTTTATTAACCTAATAACATAAAAAAAAAGTAAACTAAGGCTCACTGTTATTTTTCTGGACCTCACGTTAACCTTCTTCTTCACTGATCATCAGTCGACCGTGTAAACCCATCAGTCGCTTTCTAGGGCTTGACTTTGCACAAAGATCGAGACGATGGACGACGATCTGGCGCCACCACAAGCTGCGCCTCCACGAGACCTTCCTTTAACCGGTGGCGCATTAAACTCGGTGGCCCACTCTGTCCGGAGAACGACGACGAAGTTGGCGGCTTCTTGCTCAAATTGCGAGCGGCTCAGGCGATGAGGACCGACGACACCACCACCACTCTGAAGCTCGAAGAAATCCCTTCCATTTCCGTTTAGAACCCCCGGCTAAATCAATTTGCGTTTGGAGTTTTTGGTGATCAAAAATCGGATAATGATGGCCTTTCGTTTTGACCCCGGCGGCTGAAGAATAGCTTTGACCGAGATGCTAGGGTTTTGACCCCCTTTTATAATTATTATTTAATTTATTTAATTCATTTCTAAAATACCCGTTAATCCATACGAACTCCAACTGAACTCCAACGACTATCGTCCATAGCTAATTACCCCCATTCCGAACACAATGGGGTATGTATCGTAAGTTGATTTGATCGTTACGATCAGTTTCCGTTGAACTTACATTTAAATCATTATATTGAATTTTAAACGTACATTTCAAATTACCGGGGTCACATACTAACTAGAAAAATTCCAGAAAAATATTTTCTAGCTTCGTATTGACGATACGGTCCTAACAAAACTAGTTTCGTCGAATTCTGAGGCCATTTGAAAAATGGCCATTTTCCAGTCGATTAAAATCAACTGAAACTGGTCAAACGCGTTTTCCTTTGCCACGCTCACATACTGATTCTGAAAATTATGAAAATTGGAATCTAGCAATAATTTGTCACTGCGGACCCAACAAAACTGGTTTCGTCGAGATCCGAGGTCATTTGCAAAATGTCCATTTTTAAGGGCCTGAATTCCATAGCGACTATTCAGAATTTTCAACTGGATATATCTTTTGATTCCCGCTATGAAATTTCAATTTTTCGGATTCGTTGGAAAGATATCATCAATTATATTCTAATGTTTTTGGTTTCACTAAAATCCGGATTGTTTTGCACCCGGTACGTTCAATTGAAGTTTGAAATCGAATTATCGAACTACCGCGCCATTTTCAATTCTATTTATAATTATATATAAATATTTATATTCTAACGACGACGTATATAATATATACGTTCTAATTATATTCAAAATAAATTTCTCGTCGATATTATTTAAAATAATTCATTTTAAATAATTAAAATTCTCTAAAATCGCCAAAATAAAAATTTTAAACTGGCCCAGATTTTCGGGTTGTTACAATCTCCCCCACTTAAAACTTTTCGTCCCCGAAAAGGAACAAAGTCGAAAGTGGTTTGATTAATAAGCTCTACATTCGATCTAGCTTCCATTCTCCAACTTTTCAGTTTTTGAGAATTTTCAAAATTTCAAAAATTTGGCTAACACCCTAAATTTTTGAAAAATTTCGCCATAACCTCCCCTGCACCGGGAGCATCGGGGAATTTCAAATAGCTTCTCCGGTCCTTCAGATCTCAAAAAGAAAAAGAAAAAGCCAAGCGGCTAGCCAATAGGCTCATAAAATCATCATCACCCAAACAAAACAGTAAATCATGTAGTAAACATGTACTTATTTGTCGGGCAAACAAATTTTATTCTCTGCTCTAGCCTCCTTGCTATGACCTGTTCAATGCAAGTATATGTATATGCAAGCAAATGCGACCAATTTTCAATAATATTCAAAATTTGATGCAATTAGGCATAATGGTTCAAAATTAGCAAACAAATAAACAAACAACACAAACATCAATCAATTAGTGGATTAACGTTTCAAATTTATAATTTTGATATCTATATATAAAGAAAATCATGTTTTTGATGCCAATTCACAACAATGTGTTCTTAGCTATATAAGTTTTGGTTCTCACACCAGTCTAATGGAAATATATCGATATCACACCTTCGTTACTCGAACATGAATACTAATGACGACTAGTCAATCATCAGAATCATCTTCGGGCCACTAGAGTATGATTCTATATCTATCCAGTATATTAAAACTTCGAATATACGTTCATGACGCGTATATGCAAAATCTTTATATACTCGATTGTCCATATTCAAAATAAATAAATAATCAAATATGTATAAAATGGTTTAAATTTTCAAAACAAAATTGTTTTCATTTGGGAAATATACTCTTCACACTCGTTCTAGGATACTACTGATCCTATCTCTAATGAGTCATTCTAATTGGATATTACTAATCCAATATCTGATGAATTCTTTCGTATGGTTCTAATGTGTCTTGTTCTCGAGCTCTGTAAACCAAAGCTCTGATACCAACTGTAACGAGAAGGAATTTCGCTCGGTCCGAACCAGTCGCTAAACCGACCCAAACCGTTCGAAACGCCCTATCGTTTGAGAACATGACAAAGTAGAACGCATACAAAAGAACATTTCACTGTATATTACAACAATGCATCAGATTACAAGAATATACAGAGTATAAATGAATAAATATTACACAGAAATATCAGAGATTTAAATTACATTTAAATACATAGCAGCGGAAATAATACAATACACAACTAGAAGAGATATACGGATACAAAGCTTTTCGGATATCGTTCCAGCTGTAAACCAGGATCCTGTGAATATAAATCTGCAAAACCAAAACAACTAGCTGCCCGTGTCGAAAATAGGGGCACCCAGAGTTTAGGTTAAAACAATAAACTCCAGGTTAGTCATGTGACTGGTGTGAGAACTAAAACAGTTATTAATCTTTATTTTTAAAGTTAGGTAAATCAAGGGACCACGCCGTATAACACGGAACAGGTTTCCTCCCAAGAACACCAGTGCATAAAACAACAGCGCAATGCTAAATAAAGAAAAATGAAGCTATTATAAGACCCAGGTCCCATCACACAATGCAACGCAAGCCGGAGGATACAGTTTTTACCTTATAATAGCCAAGAATGCTTGATACATTTAAAACAAATCATTTGACACTATTATAATTGCATATTGTATAAAATATCTTCAAATCATAAGTATCAATCATAGACGGCATAAGTGCCCCATCCCACTATGTCGCCATACTAGGCTCTACAAATAAAACCGAAATACACGTATTGGAAATTGGATTTCCATCATGGTGGCTCCTGATTCGAAAGATCGATCGCGTAATGCAATTCACCACGGCTTACGTCCCAACAAGAGAACACCGTCTGCATTCGCACATTTGGGACCAGAGTACCACCGCGGCTTACGTCCCAGCGAGAGAAAACACCGCTTACTCTATATATCCCTGAGCACTAGGCTCATCTCGGTCGACCGAATCCACGACACCACTAAGGTGCCCATCCACGAAAAAGCATACTGATCAAACCATCAGTTTACCACCATACCGGGGTGTGAGGCTCGCGGATCAACGCTATACACAAAGCCATGCTATATCAGCGGCGCTTTGATCATCAACCACCAAACTTTGCTTTTCAACAAAAGTCTGGATCACTACATCTCAGCATGCCACACTATCAATCCATATCGTACCACTGATTTCTGCCAATATATAACCTCTGAGCTCATATGTCTCAGAGAAGGGCGTTAAGCAAGAGAATAAATTCTCCGCCGCCAAACATATATATATTTAGCAGAGATCAACAAATACAATATAAAGGAATACAATGTCAGACACACCATCCATTTACAAGTCCGTTCTAGGTCTGAACGAAACCGGAGGCACTTTCCTCGCATATCCATCCATCTCCAAGTACGTCTGGACGACCACCAACTATTTCCATCCTCTTAGGTGTACAGCCCAATCAGGATCGTCAGTAATTATCCGAACGTTGTGAAGACTTTCGGTCTTTAACCACCGTCTTCATCTTCGACATATCGTTGAATCGGTTATTCAGAATGGGTATAAACCCGGCCTTCCCGAACAACCCGCGTATATAAAAAACGAATGTTACACAAACACAGCATACGCCTCATTCCAATTCAGTAGCTACTAACCGTAAATCAACAAGAGAACAATTTCCCAAATATTAACCCCGAAGGCCGAAACCAACATCAGATCAATACCCAGGAAACCATTCTTCTTAGCTAACCTACAGCTAGTTTCTAAATTTCAATTCTTAGGGAAAGGTTCCCATTAATTTTATCCAAGATAAATTCTTTAAAATTTATCCTTTGATCTTCCTTTGGATGTCGTTTCAAACCAAATTATGGTTTTCCAAACTAGTCGATATTAGCGAACCATACCGAAGTAATTATTTAATTTATTTCTCCATCCCAACCTATTCATCCCATGGAGCAAAACTGGTAATACTCCATATTTAACATCACAGTGTTTGGTAAAATTAATTACCATTTCACGTTCAAATCTAATTAAAGATTTAACTATCGCTTTGGAGCAAAACTGGTAATACTCCATATCTCGCTCATTTTCTAAAGTTGATAATTTAAATTATCAATTCCCCATTTCAATCTAATTGCAGATTCATTAAAACTCCTTTTACTGGGTTAAAGAACTAGGTGTTATTTAAAACACAGTTCACGACAAACCCATGAATCAATTCTGGTTTAATTTAATTCAAATATATTAGGAATTCCGATTATTTAAAACCCCGTTTTAAATCTAATTTATTTATTTAAAAACAAATCGGGTTTTAAATTTAGTTCAAACTAGTTCATTTTGATAAAAATCTATTTTTATCTTTTCAAATATGGAGTTTTTCATCCCAAATTTTCCCAAATCATTTCTAATGATTTTACACAAATTATTGATATTTTTAATAATTTTATCAAGGCCCATACAGTCGATTTCCATCAACGGCCATCGAACTGCACTTACAGCGACATTTTTCAAATTTGATTTGGACGTATCTCCAAATCCAACCGTTAGATTTTGAATTTCAAATATTCGTTAGAAAGCTCTTTTCGATACGAACCCAACGGTTCCGGTTTTAGGAGAATCCGACGGTCGGATCTCCCGTAATGTCCGTTTGAAATAAATGGTCGAAATTCACGAACTGCCGCGGCGCGGCGCGTTCTATTCAGGCCATTTATATTATATATATAATATATATTTCGTCGATTTCTATTTAAAACGAATTTTATAAATAGTTTTGAATTTGTTTCAAAAACAATTTCAACTTCCATTTCAATTCAAATCAAAATTGAATTCTTCTTTATAAATTCGTTTTAAAATTCATTTCTATTCAATTCAAATTTCAATTCAATTTGAATTCATTTCAATTCGTTTTCAATTCAATTCATTTCGAAATCGTTTTCAATTCAATTCATTTCGAAATCGTTTTCAATTCAATTCATTTCAAAATCGTTTTCAATTCAATTCATTTCGAAATCGTTTTCAATTCAATTCATTTCGAAATCGTTTTCAATTCAATTCATTTCGAAATCGTTTTCAATTCAATTCATTTTGAAATCGTTTTCAATTATTTCTATTATTAAAATATTTCGTTCAACACATGACTAATCTCAATGTATGAGTACTGTCAACACATGAACCTTTATTTTATATTGATAAAGATGTAAATTTTATTACTAAAATATTTCGTTCAACACATGACCAATCTCAATGAATGAGTACTATCAACACATGAACCTTTATTTTATATTGATAAAGATGTAAATTTTATTACTAAAATATTTCGTTCAACACATGACCAATCTCAATGAATGAGTACTGTCAACACATGAACCTTTATTTTATATTGATAAAGATGTAAATTTTATTACTAAAATATTTCGTTCAACACATGACCAATCTCAATGAATGAGTACTGTCAACACATGAACCTTTATTTTATATTATTCTTTATTTTCTAAATTGGAATGAGGCCCAATCAATTACCATATAAAGTTAATCATATGGATTTTCACACATTACACGTACATAATAGCATTGAAAAATAATCAACCATCAACCAAAGTGCACCACACTGTATAAGCATCAAATATAGATATCTAACGCTTATAACAGCCTGTCAATCAATCGATCGACATATTTAATCAATCAGGATGAGTGAACTTCAAATTTCATCCCAACACCCGTGTGGGGTTTCAAACAATCAAACACAGATTTTATTTGTGCAGTTGGGCGATGTGTAAAATTTATCGTCCCAATCAATGTCAGTCAAATCAGTGTATATAAACAAATCGGCCGATTTGTTTATAAATATCTATTTGTTCACATTCACGTTAAAAATTATATTCTTAACGATAAAACATTTTATTCAACCTATGAAAATATTCTATTCAGTTCATTTATTCAATAAAATGATATTTTTATTTTTCTAACATATTTTAGAAAATTTCGGCGGCATAACGGCACAATACTAGAAACGGGACAAGGCCTAGCCTTATCCCCGGTCTAGTGAAGGCCCACGCCATTCACACATCAATCAAATCAATTTCATTTCACCGACAACCAAATTCAATCAAATCATCTGACTAATCTATGCAACCAAACAAACAAGTCCATGGTCTGTGGACGATTGTGTCGGGTGCTACTAAGCACCGTCTGCATCCTAGTATTTATATATAACTAGAAATGAAATTGAAGAGTGAGAAATTCTCACCAAAAGCTATCCAATCATCTTGACTCTTCTTTTATAGAAATCTTCGCCAATCTCGCCTTTTGTCGCTTTCGTTGCCCGTATTCACTACATATGTAAAAATCAAATTTTCACTACGCTATTCAATATATAAAAATCGAATTTTTACTTCGCTATTCAATATATAAAAAAATCACATTTTTACTTCGATGTTCCATATATAAAAATCACATTTTTACTTCGATGTTCAATATATAAAAATCACATTTTTACTTCGATGTTCAATATATAAAAATCACATTTTTACTTCGATGTTCAATATATAAAAATCACATTTTTACTTCGATGTTCAATATATAAAAATCACATTTTTACTTCGATGTTCAATATATAAAAATCACATTTTTTTCTACGCTATTCAATATATAAAAATCGAATTTTTACCATTTTGAAAACATTATAAAAATCACTACTTCATATCGTTATTTTATATATGAAAATCACTTCTTTATATTCGCATTTCATATAAAGAGAAATCAAATTTGCATTTCAAAGCGATGTATACAAAAATCCATATTTTATTTCAACACAATTTTTATATAAGAATTTCAGATTTTAAAATTATAATATAAATAAAATTTCAGATTTTATTAACCTAATAACATAAAAAAAAGTAAACTAAGGCTTACTGTTATTTTTCTGGACCTCACGTTAACCTTCTTCTTCACTGATCATCAGTCGACCGTGTAAACCCATCAGTCGCTTTCTAGGGCTTGACTTTGCACAAAGATCGAGACGATGGACGACGATCTGGCGCCACCACAAGCTGCGCCTCCGCGAGACCTTCCTTTAACCGGCGGCGCATTAAACTCGGTGGCCCACTCTGTCCGGAGAACGACGACGAAGTTGGCGGCTTCTTGCTCAAATTGCGAGCGGCTCAGGCGATGAGGACCGACGACACCACCACCACTCTGAAGCTCGAAGAAATCCCTTCCATTTCCGTTTAGAACCCCCAGCTAAATCAATTTGCGTATGGAGTTTTTGGTGATCAAAAATCGGATAATGATGGCCTTTCGTTTTGACCCCGGCGGCTGAAGAATAGCTTTGACCGAGATGCTAGGGTTTTGACCCCCTTTTATAATTATTATTTAATTTATTTAATTCATTTCTAAAATACCCGTTAATCCATACGAACTCCAACTGAACTCCAACGACTATCGTCCATAGCTAATTACCCCCATTCCGAACACAATGGGATATGTATCGTAAGTTGATTTGATCGTTACGATCAGTTTCCGTTGAATTTACATTTAAATCATTATATTGAATTTTAAACGTATATTTCAAATTACCGGGGTCACATACTAACTAGAAAAATTCCAGAAAAATATTTTCTAGCTTCGTATTGACGATAAGGTCCTAACAAAACTAGTTTCGTCGAATTCTGAGGCCGTTGGAAAAATGGCCATTTTCCAGTCGATTAAAATCAACTGAAACTGGTCAAACGCTTTTTCCTTTGCCACGCTCACATACTGATTCAGAAAATTATGAAATTTGGAATCTAGCAATAATTTGACACTGCGGACCCAACAAAACTGGTTTCGTCGAGATCCGAGGTCATTTGCAAAATGTCCATTTTTAAGGGCCTGAATTCCATAGCGACTATTCAGAATTTTCAACTGGACATATCTTTTGATTCCCGCTATGAAATTTCAATTTTTCGGATTCGTTGGAAAGATATCATCAATTATATTCTAATGTTTTTGGTTTCACTAAAATCCGGATTGTTTTGCACCCGGTACGTTCAATTGAAGTTTGAAATCGAATTATCGAACTACCGCGCCATTTTCAATTCTATTTATAATTATATATAAATATTTATATTCTAACGACGACGTATATAATATATACGTTCTAATTATATTCAAAAAAAATTTCTCGTCGATATTATTTAAAATAATTCATTTTAAATAATTAAAATTCTCTAAAATCGCCAAAATAAAATTTTTAAACTGGCCCAGATTTTCGGGTTGTTACAAAATCATTACTTACATTTTCAAAATTATGGGAAATCAAATTTCCAGCTTCCACTGTATATCCACTTGTGTTGAATTCTAATAATACCAATTTACGAAGAGTGATTTATGAATGTTTAAGACAACGAACATGATTAGAAAATCATAACCAAGGTATTTCCACTATGTTAACCTAAAATGCATTTTTTTTTTTTACTAAGTTACATTTTTGCACATTATTTCTTAAATTATATATGGGTTGTTTATTATCAATAGTGATTATGTTTATTTATTGGTTTTTTAACTTTGAAACACTAAAGGATTCTGAATTTTGGTAACCAAGTCCTTTATCATGTTTTTTTAGTATTCTCTTGGTTAAGAATGAATGCATGTTTATTTTTGGCTTGGTATAGATATACCAACCTACTAACCATGTTAGTTTAATCAAACTATGATAGAAAACAATGAAAGTAACACTATTTCAAAGTTTTTTAATATAGTTCGTTATGAACTAATGATTTTTTCTTTCGCTTATTATTTGTACCCTTTCCATTCATATGTATCAATTGCTTTTCCTACCTATTCATCAACTACACTAGTTGCTATGGATGCGTTCTTAACCAACGCGAGCGAGGTATTTGAGCGTGACATTTGAGCGGGGTATTTGAGCGTGGTACTGTAGCGAACGGAGAAAGTGTTTTTAGCTGCGAACGGGGTATTTGAGCGTGGTACTTGAGCGGGGTATCTGAGCGTGGTATTTTTAAAATAAGATATAAATAGATTTGATTTGACAAATACGAATACAAATACATATACAGTTTCTAATACAAGTACAAATACAAATACAGTTACAGATACAAAGACAAATTAGCGCAGACCAACAGCAATCAACCCATCTCTAATGTTATCTCGAACTAATGCCATTTCTCGGTATCCATCTGGGTGTACACGTTCAGTGCCTCTATTCGTCGTATTTCTCATACTGTAATATTCCGCCAAGTACTGATCGGGGATTAGTTCAGGATTATCATCAAAAGCCATAAAATCAGGGTCACCGCTATTATATTTGCGTATGAAATTGTGTAAGGTCATTGTAGATACGACAACTTTCACTTGAGTGTTGAACCGAAATGTAGGCATCTTGTTGGGAATGGTAATTTTTTTTTCAAATGCCAAATGTTCTTTCGACGGCCGTCCGTAAACTCGAATGGTATTAATTAAACACTTCATTGGCCGACTTTGGTTGATTCATGGTATCACGGAAATGTGGAATATGGTACCTCATATTTCGATATGGCGGTAAATATCCAGTCTGAAGTGGATAGCCTGAATCAACCAAATAATACTGTCCAACTGGAGGGTTAGGAAAGTTAGAGCTTCTATCGTTTGTAACAGCATTAAAAATTCTACTATCGTGTACAGTCTCTTTCCAACCATCCATAACATACGTAAACTGTAAATCGAAATCACAAACCGCTAATATATTTTGAGTTGTGAAGCCTTTTCGTCCGATATAAGGGATAATTTGATCAGCGGGTAAATGTGCAGATACGTGTGTACCATCTATAGCGCCAATACAGTTTCTGAAATACGGGTAATACCGGGTTGAATTTCTAATGTGATGTGGAATAGTATTAAATTGTTGTTCTCCTGGATTTATTACATCCGTAGCGAGTAATTGAAAAGCGTTTAGGATATCATGAAAACAAACGGAAATTGTGCTACCTGGTCGTTGAAATCTTTCTTGAAGTTGTCTATTTGAAAGCCCAGAAGCCATTGTATAAATGAAAATTCCAACCATTTCGATGACACCGATTTCTGGTCTGAAAGCGAGACCATGATGTTGCAGTTTTTCACATAATGCGTGGAAACAAAGTCTTTTCATCCGAAAATTATTTTGACAACGGTTTTGATGACTATTCAAAATTTCGTTGATTCAAGATAAGTCAGTGAACTCCGAAGTATTAATCCGCGTCATATGATTTCTCCTTTCACTCTTAACCAGATAAACCCCGTAGAGCTCAATCAAATCGTCGTAATCGGAGGATGAATCGGAGTTAGACATTAATCGAATAAGTAGAAAGAGTTGAAGAAGTTGTTGAAGTAGTATTGTGAAAGGTGTTAAGGATAGAGTGGGTGATTTATAGGGAGGAAGGGAAGTTGGAAATTAAGTCGTTGGCGTCCGATGCCAACGATTTCATTTCCAACTTCCAGCGGACGTCCCATTTGACACTGGTAAGTGGTGCTTGCGTCGGACGCGTCGGACGCCACAAAACTTCCAACGTGGCAAAATAAGGCTGCGAATGCACCTTATGTCGAATACCTATCTGGTTTGCGTGATTGAGCTACAGTTCATACTTAATTTATTATCATTCTATATTCTTCATGCTACATTTTGCCTTACTTTCGGCAAACTGCTTTTCTTAGTCACTGAAGTGCACTCTTTGATGTTTACAAATTAATGGTAACGCACGTGCATAACTACCATTATTCTATTCTTTCTTTTTATGAATTATTCTCGTTACATTCAAACTAATTGTTATCGTTCTCGGTCTAATAACTGATATCATATGATACAGCTTTTTTTTTTTTTTTGCTCAGGAATGTATGCACCGGAAAATTAACAAATTAAAAAATATATGTTGGATGACATATATTGATAGAAGGTTTGATATGTGGGAAGGCATAACCGGACTGAATGGGCAGGCCTTGATGCTTTGGGTGCAATCAAAGAAGACATGCGCATTGCATGCTAGAATTTTTTGTAGTTATTTTTTTTGGCAAAATAACGTGATAGTTTTCTATGTTTTTGTTGTGATGTCCATAAAAGGAACTGCTATTATATGGTCATTGTTGTACTTTTAGGGATTGTATGTATATATGTATTCTTTTTTTAACATGTCCATTTGAAAAATTGTGTGACAGCAAATTGCACTGATATATCAGAAGCAAGATGGGCAGAGCCAAGGCGTATACGACGAAAAAAGGAGATTTGAAGTTCTCTGCAAGAAGGTCGCTGAAAAGCCAAAGAAGCAGCTGGGGAAAAAGGCAAAGGCTGAGAAGGATCCTAACAATCCTAAAATGCCACCTAGCGCCTTCTTTGTTTTCATGGAAGAATTCTGGAAGCAGTTTAAAACAGAGAACCTGACAACAAGCAAGTTTCAGCTGTCCGTAAAGCAGCGGGTGAAAAGTAGAAATCTATGTCGGCTGTTGATGAAGCACCTTATGAGGCAAATGCTGCAAAGAAGAAGACTGAGTATACCAAAATAATGGCCTCTTACAACAAAATTATGTCTGGTAGAGCAAGAAAAAAAAGAAGTTGTTGAAAAGGAAGAGGAGGAGTCTGATAAGTCCGAATCCGAGGTTCACGATGAGAACAATGATGAAGATGATAAAGTTTGGGAGGAAGATGAGGACGATGATTGAGGTTCACTGCCAAGGCTCCAGGTTTTATATCTTGTAGTTATAATGTAAATTAAAGATTCTTTTCATCATCATATTGCCGCAGCATCTGTTAAACTAAGGGGGTGTTCTTTGTGTCCAAACGGATACGTTGGCTCTACCCCTTCATACCCCCCCTTTCCTCACTTCTCCTACCTTCTTCCTCCTTCTCCTTTCTGCTTCTGTCAAGTTTTTTTTTTTTTTTTTTTACGTTTTGTTTTTTGTTCATATTTTTCTGCTTTCCAGTCTAATGGCACATTCGTCTGCTTCTGCTTCTGGTTCTTCCAACGCCCCAAATGCTTTATGGCCAGTGGACCGCACTGAGGCTTTTATAAATATTTGCCTCAACAATATTGGTCTTCGAGGAACCAACAGATTCATCGGTGCGGTGCGGGCTGAGTTCAATGAGATGTTTGAAGACGAATATACGCAGATACAAATAAAAAACAAATGAGACAATCTGAAGAGGGTTTGGACAGCATGAAATGCGCTTTTGCAAATACCTGGCGGTTATTGGGATGTTGCGCAGGACCGCTTGGATGGATCAGACGACTGGTGGAATGGGCCTGCACGCTTGTATCAGAAGTTTAGGAGATAGCCACCTCTGAAGTTTCGTGAGCAGGACCAGCTTTTTAGGGGCTGCATTGGCGCAGGAACTTGCAGTTATGAGATCCCCCTGCTCCAGAGGCCGGTTCAGATAGTCCACCGCCGGTTCAGTCTGCACGGAGGCAGTCGGTGCGCGCCACATTCAGTAGGGCAGCTCCATCCGAACCCGCTCCTCCCGAACCGGTCTTCGTACAGACAGACTGTTTCGCCGCGGCAGTCGAGAAATGCTTTGTCCTTCTGTCGCCGATAATTGATGTAAGCCGGTGGGAGATCGTTGAGATTTTTCGTCGCGACAGGTCTATTAATGGAGGTGGTTGAGACCTTGTCTGATTTGGATTTGTTGGGGTTCATGTCTTATCATCTTTCTGTATTCCGCAGACAGTAGTAGTTTGTTGTACGTTTTTATGTTATTATTAGATAGTTGCTCGCATGTGTCTATTATTATGTAGTGAACTAGTATGAAATATTATTATGTACTGAACTGTTATGTATGGTTAAATGTGTTATTTTGCATTAATCATATTGTTAAGTTTTAATCATTTAATAATTAAATTACGAAATAAAAATAAAATACTCCGCTTAAATGCTCCGCTAAAATTCATCGCTTAACGCAAATAACACATTCTCCGCTAACCACTATTCTCCGCTATAATACTCCGCTCAAATTCTCCGCTTAAATTCTCCGCTTTGCAAGAACACACCCTAAGTCTACAGTGTGTTACATAAGTGTATAAAGATTTGATAAACACTGGACCACTACTCTGTCTACTAAATTTAAACTGCATAAATTTATATTGGTTTATTTTTCCTGTCACCAAAAAGTTGGTACACGCTAAACAAATGTAGAATTTATGTTATGTATACTTATAATAAACCAAGCCGAAGAATGTCACATGGTTGACCACTGACCCATCACACGAGGCGTATATAAGTTTTGTTCCCCTATGGTTTTGTATTATATGTGATATTTTTTATTACTTTTAATTTTTTTCTGTTGTTCATTAGGGCATTAACTTATTATTAATTGACTTTAGGCTTCCGATATTAGTTACAACTATCAATATCAACTTAATCCTATTTTATCACTGTCCTCGGTTTGCTTCCAATATTTGTTGTTTATAGTTTAGTTTGATATATTGTGTTTGTTATGTGAGGGCTTCTGGCTCCCTTTGTTTTACATGCACTCAGTTGACACCATCTGACAATTCAAGATCAGTGTTTAAAAATATAAGAATATTTCAAATATTAAAAGTTAAAACCATCTGACAAAAGAAGCACATACTAACCGTAATAGAATATTAATAATATTTGTATTTAATGGCATAATTGTTTTTATCTAAAGTTGGAATAAAATATTTGCAAGGTCAAAAAATTGTTATTCATTATTCCAAAAAATGATCATAGTTCCAATTTTTTTGCGTTTACATCAATAACTCCTTGCATTCCACTTACTCACCCAAATTTAGTTTCTGCATACTTTCAAATTCCTTTAGGGCATCTCCAGTTGATTAAGGACTGAATATTCAGACACCTGAATATTCAGCCCTTAATCGGGCTGTAGGCACCAGTGGTTCTGGCGTCTACTTTTTAGGCGTCAGAACCTGGTGTCTCCTTTCTAGGCGCCAGAATAGTTTCTTCATACTTTCAAATTTCTTTAGGGCATCTCCAGTCGAATAAGGGCTGAATATTCAGAGACCTGAATATTTAGCCCTTAATCGGGCTGTAGGCACCAGTGGTTCTGACGCATACTTTTTAAGCGCCATAACTTGGCGTCTACTTTCTAGGCGCCAGAATCCTAGCGCCTAAAAAGTAGGCGCCAGAATTCTGGCGCCTACAAAATCCCTTCCCCGAAATGCCACAGCGAAGCATTAAAGTTGGAAGGAGAGTTGCTCCTAGGCTGTCAGACGAGTAAATGGGTCCATTGCACACACCTCCGGCCCCTGGTGTAACAGCTGATGAGCTTCATGTCCTTCATGATCTTCCAGAGGGCTACGAGCACAGAGCTATACTGATTTGTCCACGATACATGTATAATTTAATCATTTATGATTTCTACTATTACGCGAGCTATATCTTCGTACAAGTTCAATAGGTGTTATTGAATTGAAAAACATTTCTTATTTCGTTATATATAGGACAAGTATGTTCATTGTAGAGGCAGTTGGCCGAAATGCATTACATTTTATGATGACCTTCCCATTCCTATCAAGGATAGGCTGCAGCTTAGTCCCTTTGCTCAGTTTCTATCTATTAGACCTATTTAGTCATTCGACAGACTCTTGGTATTGTCGTCAAATCCTTCTACAGTCATTGAAATGACTCGCCATAGAGTCCTATTTCGTAATCAATGTAGAATGGAAACAGAATAGCTCACATGTTAACTTAAAGACTTAACCACAACTGAGATACTGACTACACACTGAGACACAGACTACACACTGCGGTACAATGAGACACTAACAAGCCTACTACAATTGTTACGAGTCACATGCATTCATAACGTACCATTCACATGGGTCTGGAAATGATTAGACGGGTCACTGAATACAAAACTGGAAGGTTACTGTGCTTGAATTGACCCATCACTGAGGAGATCAAAAGTGAGGATACTGTGCACGATTTATCAAACATGGCTACAGTGTCTGCTTTATCCAACATGGCACAGTGTCTTCTTTATCAAACATGGCTATAATGCCTGCTTGAATTTACCTAACATTGATAACAGTGCCAAAACTTTTCCCAACCATATAAGGACGTGCATATCATACTTCAACTCCACAATTCAAAAACAAACTACAATTTAACAATAAAAATGTCCGGCCATCTGCTCAAAGCAATTATGTTGTGCGATAGTGATTCTGAGGACGAAGCCATCGCAAAAGCACACCAACAAGAAGAAGAGGAACTTATGGAGATCTATCGTGAAACTTACGGTTCATCCAATGGACAACACGGTGGTTCAACAAATGGGACGAAGATACTTCCACCGGGATCATGCAGCATTTCATAAAACACCGATGAACGATTATTTCGTTTCTAATCCGACTTATGGTCCTATGATTTTTCGTAGACGCTTTAGAATGAGTCGGCCATTATTCTTAAGAATCCTTAAATGTATTCAGACGGCTAATAAGTACTTTGTTTACAAGCAGAATGTTGCCAAAAAACAAGTTCTGAATGGACATCAGAAGATGACCGCCGCTTGCGAATGTTGGCATATGGTGCACCAGCCGATACTCTGGATGACGCTTATCGTATTGCAGAGAGTGCTACTCTGGAAAACCTAGATGAATTCTGCCAATCAGTGGTCGACGTATACGGGGATGAATATCTTCGCTCTCCAAACGAGGCTGACGTAGCTAGGTTGCGTGAAATGCATGAAAGTAGAGGGTGGCCTGGGATGTTAGTGAGTCTAGATTGTATGCACTGGGAGTGGAAGAACTGTCCTAAAGCTCATCATGGAGCGTACAATGGTAAAGAAAAAAGGCCAACCATCATCTTAGAAGCAGTTGCATCTAATGATCTTTGGATATGGCATGCTTTTTTCGGTATGCATGGTTCCCTTAACAACTTAAATGTTCTAGAACGATCACATTTGTTCAACGATTTGGTGCAGGGTAAATCTGTCCCTGTATCATTTGTGATTGGACATAACACATACGATCACGGGTACTATTTGGGGGATGAAATTTATCCGAAATGGAGCACGATTATAAAGACCTTTGCGAACCCGCTTACCCCAAAATAGAAAAGATTTGCTTCTATGCAGGAGGGTCAGCGAAAAGATGTAGAGAGAGCATTCGGAGTTCTTCAATCAAGATTCGCAATGGTTAGTAGTCCATGTAGGATATGGAAAAGGTCGAAAATGGCAAAAATTATGTTCTGTTGCATGAAATTGAAGGACAATCCAGACAACCCCCACAAATTTACCGACCTTCGGTCGATGAAATTGAAGGACAATTCGATATGTTCCACGTGGATCAACATGAAATATATCGGAATTCAGCACTGCATAATCGGCTTCAAAATGATCTCATGGATCACATCTGGAGTGCTTACGACAACCAGTAGATTATATTTTAGAGGCTATGTTTTATTACGCTTGTTTCGATTTGTATTTCAGAATCTTTGTTTTATTAAGCGTGTTTGAATTGAAGTGTTATAGCTTTGTCATACGTAATACGTTGAATTATTTTTAATTATTCGATACACACACACTGTCTTATAGAAAATAAGTTACCATTGGTTAATTCAAACTAGAAAACAATACATAGATAAAAACAATTAAGGCAGTACAACACTACATAATAAAACTACATATGCCTAGATCCAGCACGACTATCAACAATATGCTGTTTATAATCCATCCGGTACTGCGTCGATAGTGGGTCCATTCCAGTGACATCCATTTGCATTACTAAAGTCACTAGCTATTGCCGCTCCAACTCAAACCTGCCATGTTCAATCTCGGTTAACTGTTTTAAGACCTCAAGTTTTTCTGCACTATGTTTTTGATGTTCTTCATTTTCTCTAGCATGCTTCTCGTGCATCTGCGCCCACCGAGAATCAAATTGGGTTTGAACAACATTTTTCTTTTCCGCAGCATGCTAGCCTATAGGTCTTGCATCTTCATCAAATTCATGAGTTGCCTCTTCACCGGTATTAGAATCTCTCTGCGAAGATTCTCCTGGACTTGACGTAAACGAATTTCGGCTTGCTTTTTTCTTTACTTTTGCCTTCGTCTGAACATCTCTTAAGATCTTCGCGTTGCTAGAACTCCATTTCGTATGAATAATGAGCAATTCATAGCAATTAGCGAACTGGTAGTAATGCGGTTTTTTCGCACCATTTTCTCTAGGAAATAATTTTAGGAATTGGTCGTTCGCCATCTGCTTCTACAAACAATAAAATATTGAATATTTGTATGCTTTTGTGGTAGGTTAAATAATATATCAACAAGCGAATTAGAGAGTTACAAATTATTATCAATTCGGCTTCTCTACCCATCCCGCTAGGATTTGCGGTTCTAGTTTTGTGAACTTGAGACTCATAGAATTGGGTTCATTGATTAATCTTCCCAAATCGACCGGAAAGTACAGGAACTGATCTTGTCCTTTCTACGTGCTTTTTGTTGTAAGCAGACATAACTTTTGACCAGAATGCCTCCCCACTTTGATCATTGCCCTTGACTGAATCATTTGAAAAGTGAAAGTACATTAAAGAGAGATCTTTATCTTTGTCCCCGGTCCACGGCGCAGAAGAATGAAAGGAGAGTGGTGGAGCAGAATGAGGGGTAAGATCTTCGACTGGTTGAGAATCGAAATCCTAACTATTCGTATTCATCGCTTCGTTGTTGAATTGGAATGGATTTGACATTGTTTACTGCTAGATAAAGAGTATGGTGGATTTGAATGAAGAAGTTTTTGTGTTTTACAATGAGCCACTGATACCAATATATATAGAAAAATCAAAAATATGACCATTGAAACTTCTATACGACCATTTATAGCCGTTGTTAGTTCAAATATTTGACCATTTATAGCCGTTTGAAGAGAGAAAAAGATAGAGGAGGGGTTAAAGGAAGAGCACGTGAGGGGGGAGGGGGAGCCATCCTGACGCCTAGTTTTTCGGCGCCATAACCTGGAGCCTAATAATTAGGCGCCAGAACCTGGCGCCTAAAAACTAGGCGCCAGGATGGCCTTCAGGATCCTGAACCGGATCCTGAAGATTAGGCTGAATATTCAGCCTTAACCGAGCCACTGAAGAGAAATGCCTGAATATTGCACCCTTAATTTGAACGACTGGAGATGCCCTTAGTGCCAATAATATACGCTTTACTGAATCATGTTTCTTATTCAATTATAATCATCACATTCTTGCTTTAAATTTAACTATTACTATATTCTAGAAAATTCAAGATTGCTTATTTAATATGGGTTTGTATATGTGACTACATATGTAAATTTGGCCATGCTGTGCGGGTGACCAGTTGTTCTTTGAAGTCCCTCTCCGTTCCTAATATCAGATTTATCATTTTCATTCAGTTAATTCTCTTCTATCATATAACTGATCTTTAGCATATTGGCAGTTCTCTTCATTTAGTTCAATATCATCTATACCTATTACTTCACTTATTTATATCGTTTCATATAGTACTACAAATTTTTGCTGCTACTTTGTCTGCCATTGTCAATCTCAAATTATCACACACTCTAACACTCCAACCCATCACTTGCAGGCTTGCAACCAGCATTATCATGGAAGTGTTTCAATTTGAAGTTCCCAGCAGTTTGCAGCGCATAATCTTTCAAGCCTACCACTGCAGCAACCTGGTAGTACATAATCCTTCAGCACATATTTGCAACTATAGGTTTGTTACAGTTCATGAAATATCAGCATTTTCGACCATTGCAACCACTTGCATGACCTCTTGCAACATACTATCCGTTTGGCACACGTTAGCTACTGCTCATTCCCTGTCATGCAGCAATAGCAGAGATTTACATTGCTCTTACATATACTTATTTTGTTTTTTTCTCGTTGTAAAAGCATTTTCTTTATTTTGTCAGTTACATATATAATGTTAGTAGTAAATTTAACGATTGATTTCTATGTGCATTTTTTTGCTTCTAGTTTGCATGATTTGTACATTTTTCCATCTTATGGTGTATCAAATTAAATGACTCGTTTGCTGGTGCATTGCATATTCATCTTTTCTCTTATCTTTCACGAATTATTTGAAATTACATTTGAAATAGATGTAAACTATAATTTTAACCGTGATTTGGATAATTCAATATTAAGCCTTCATTTCATGAATGTTTAATATTTGGAAGAGTAAAGACAACCTCATTTACATATCTTAATGCAGACTAAAATTCTTTAAATTATGCTTAATGATGATCACTTATAGTGGGTTCTCAATTGGTTCAGATCTTGGACGGGAGTATAACTGCATAATGGCAGTAATCTTCCCTTACCCTGTCATTTCAATCATCGTTCAATACAGACACCAATGTAACCAAAACTCATCGACACATGATATCACTATAAGTAAAACTCGCTGACATTTTACGGTATTAAAATGATTATTCCATGTGTAATCCATGCGCTAAGCACATGTCACCACATGTGTGATTCTTATGAAGACTTAAAACTTCAACTTCTCCCGACAAGAATGTAACTCTTACGAATAACCTTTTGCTCGACAACAAGACCCAACACTCTCCGTGTGCGAAACACGGATTCCAATCTAGTTACCTTAGAGTGGACGTATGGTGAATGGTCCCTTCTGGATTTACCTTCTTCATTTAACAATAATATAATCTCATATAAGGAAGTAAATTAACTAAAATATGTTTTAATTTCTTAATCAAGTAAATTGAGAAGTATCGTCTTTGTCCAGTGTCGGTCTTGTATGTGCAGAGCACTTGGCTCTACTAGTTCAGGTTCCATTTCTTCATATTCTACTAAAAAGGACATAAATCAACTCCAAATTGCATGTACTACTCATAATCAGTTAATGAAATGCTAATCTGGCAATGTCAACAAACGTTATAACTGCATATATCGCTTCTCATATACCACTTCCCAAACACTAGGCAAAAAGAACCAAGTAAATGTTTATCGAACAGTGTAAACAAACGCCATAATTATATATATATATATATATATATTGTTTCTCACATTCTACTTCGCAGATACTTATCGAACAAACGATATATCTGCATATACTAATTTTAACCAAACATATATGTTTTCGACCTAAAAATAAATATTTAATCGTATTAAATCATACTAATGCCCCTCAAAACCAAGTATTTAACATGTTACACGTACATCAAAAATCATACTAACTATACATACAATCACTACTTTCAAAAATTCAAGTTTCATCCTTAATATCATACTACATCATACTAATGCCAAGTTCATGTTTTTATCATACACATTACATCATAGGAACTATACATGGCATAATTTCAACTTATAATCATGGTTTCTAAAAACCATAAAATTGTCACAAATACATGTTTTACAATAAAATTGTAACAACCCTGATTTTTGGAACCAGTTTAAAAATTATTTTTAATTGATTTTAATGGAAATTAAATATTTTAAATGATTTATTTTAGGAATAAACGACTTAGAATTTATTTAATATGAAGTTAGAACGTATAAATTTAAAATTTAATTAAAACGAGCTCGTAACATCACTGTAGTTATTAAAATTTAGTTTCAAATTTCAATTGAATATACAGAATTCAATATTATGTCAGATTCGTTAAAAAAAGAAACATTAGGATCTATTTAATTTTATCTTTATAACGAAAGTGAGAAATTGAGATTCCATTATTTAATTGTAAGTTATGTTCAAATTAAAATTTCAAATAGTCGCTATGAAATCGTTTATGAAATATAATGATTTATTAAACCGAATAAAAGGATTTTTATGTAAATTGAACACTGTTTGATAGAAAAATGTAATAACGAGTTATAAACTCAAGTAGGTTTGTTTTGCATGTATATGATATTTTATTTAGAATATATATGTGATAATAATAATTAGTTTATTATTAATTGGAATAATTTTGAACTTTAATAATATTATTATTATAATACATAGCTCTTAAAAATAGCCATTTTGCAAACAACCTCCGTTTTCGACAAAACTAATTTTATTAGATCCGAAATGTTAAATTATTATCAGGTTTAAAATTTCAAGTCCACTGTAATTAGTATGTAAGTGTGGTAAATTTAAACGCATGTTGAGTTTCTGTTATAATTTAACAAGCTAGTTAAAAGGCCATTTTTCAAACGTTCTCCATATCGACGAAATTAGTTTTTTTAGAACCGTATTTGAAAAACATAGCGAGATTTCAAATTTTGTAATTTTTGGAGTTAGTATGTGGTCGTAGTAAATTTAAACGTATGTTCAAATTCAATATTTAATGATACATTGATTTATATTTTAATTTTGAGAAAAAATGATTAAAATAATCGAATTAGCCTATGAAACATATCCTATTGTGTTCAGAATGAGGATATTTGGTTAGATGCGATAGTCGTTGGGATTCAAAATGAGTTTGGAGCTTTAAACAAGTAAAGTATGAATTAAATATTAATATAATATATATATCCCTCAATTGCTAAACCCTAATCAATCATTGATAGCCGCCGCCATCATGTATTGAAGGCTGAAATTATTCGATTCTTTTTCCCCATTTTTCTTTACATCCGTTCAGTAATTTGAAAAGATTCCAACGTAAAGATTGTTAAGCTCTCCGAGCTCTATACATCCAACGGTTATGTTGAGGTTTAGTTGCAAATTTTGCCTCGAATTTCGAGCTCCAGCAGCCGGCGGTTACACGCGTTTTCATGGCTGTGGAAGGGTGCGAGCTGCACTGTGCCCGGGGAATGGTGTGAGGAAGGAGTTCTCACATTGATCGGTTCTGGAAGTGATTTAACTGTAATGAATAATTTTGAATTAATTTTCAATTTATTTTTACATGTCCAAGTTTTCAAATCAAAGATGAGTAGTAACTTTTCAAAGTGAATTTCGGTTTGGCTATATAGCAAACATTTAAAAGAAGTTTTCTTTCAAAAGCTCTTCATTTTTTTTAAAACGACTGTAAGGAAAATTTAAACATAAAATAATGACTTTCGAATAATATTATTATTTTATTCATTAAAATCGACCATATAGTGAAATACGCGATTTTGAATAGAAACCACTGAAACATATGGGGCGGGTTTACAATTAAAACATAGGAGGGATGTGAGCCTAATTATGTTTAAAAATAAGGATGTTAGCCTAATTTCCAATGTTTTATATAATTTATAAAAATGGTTTAGAAGTGTTTTTTGATTTATTTATATTTCATAAATCGATTCGGGCTTGAATAGAATGCGTCGTACAACGACAGTTCGCGAACGCCAACCCATAAGTTCGAATTGACGTAACCGAAGGTCCGACCACCGGATTCCCTGAAATTGGAATCATTGCAAATGCATTGAAATGTGCTCTTCAATAAAATGAGAATTTTTGAAATCCAATAGTCAGATTTTAATTTAGTCCAAAAAAGTTTTGGAAAAGGTCGCTATGGATGTAGTTTGGTGACCGATATTGGTAACAGACTCTAATGGCCTTAATAAAATTATTAAAAATATAAATAAATTGTGTAAAATCATAATAAACGATTTGGAAATATTTTGGATGAAATACATCAAGTTAGAAAGATAAAAGATATTTTTTATCTGGATGAACTAGTTAATAACTAGAGTAACAATCCAATGATTTCAAATTAACAAATTGGATTTGTAAATGGTATTAATATAACTAGAGTTTTCCAACGAATAAACTGGAATGGATGAAAGGAAATTATCATTGGGTATTTCGATATTGTATTATGTAATTAAATCGATATCGTTATGAGAATTTGGAAGATACAGATATCGTTATTCCAATAAGATATCTGTTATTTTCAAAATTTGATATTGAATGTAAGTCGACATGATTTTCATTTAAGATATTTTATTTAATATCAAAATGGATTTTGGGTTTGTTGTGAATGATATCTTAAATAATACTGTTCTTGAACCAAGTTTTAAGAGGAATAAATATTTTGATTAAGATTTGAAGATGTTTTCCAATAAATTAAATTGAAATTGAATGGAATTCAATTAACAATAATCGAGATGAGTTAATGTGAAGGAAGGCATTTACTATTTATAGAATTTAAAAGGCTTTGTCGTTACTCCACTTATAGTATTGGTCGGATACGAAAATTTATATCGATTATAAATTGTTATAATTTCTTGAAAATTTCATACTAAATGTAAAATGATTTTGGGTTTTATTGTGAACGATGTTTAATTGACATTTGTTCTTTAACTCGGTTAAAGATAAGATTAATTTCCTAAAAGTTAGATAATCATTGAATAGTGATGTATGAAGATTAAAACTAAATTAGAGTTTTAATCAATCTTTAATTAGATTGAAATTTAAAAAAGGGTAATTAAATTTACTAAATTTGAGTAATGTTCGAAATGGAGTACCACCAGTTTTACTCCTAGCGTTGGATGAATCTTTACTTAGATTTAAGTGTTAAATGATAATTAAATTTACCGATAGCACGTTGAGTGTTAGATATGGAGTGCTACTAGTTTTTGTCCATGGAATGGATATGTTGGGATTGGGATAATAAAATATATGATTACTTCGGTAAGACTCGACAATATCGACTAGTTTTATAAACCTAAATTTGGTTTAAGCTCTGTAAAGATATAATAAAAACTTTTGAAATGATATCCAAAGGAAGATTTAAACAAAAGTTTAAATAATATTAATCTTTGATAAAATTAATGTGAACCTTTCCCAAAATAATGAATATTTGAATTAAAGAATATTTTGGATTGCAATGAGATGCGTGTTATCTTTATTTATTATTTGATTTTAAAGATACGTGAGTTATTCGGAAAGACTGGGTTTAACCCATTTTGAATTATTGTTATGAAGATTAAAAGTCGAAAACATGAAGATGTTGGTTGAAGATCGAGGATCTTCACATTGTATGGATGATTAGTGATGTCTCCATTGGGCGGTACACCCAAGACGAGGTAATAAGTGGTGATTGTCTAGATGTACATAGAAATCGACTGGATATGCGGATCTCTGTAACAAACAGGATTTTAAGAACTAATTAAAAATTTTTATTTTGGCTATTTTAATGGATTTTGAATATTTAAAATGATTTGTTTTAAATAATAATGACTAAAAATTTATATAAATCGAAGTTAGAACGTATAGATTTATTTTAATTATAAAATGAGCCTAAAATGGTGCGGTAGTTTGAAAATTCGATTTCAAATTTTAATTGAATGTACAGAATTCAAAATAAATCGGATTTCGGTAAAATCAGAAATATTTGAATCTTCTTAATTATATCTTTCTAACGAATGTGAAAAATTCAGATTTCATAATATAAATTGGAAGTTTTGTCTAGTTTAAAATTTAAAATAGTCGCTATGGAATTTATATATATTTTACATAATATATAGCCCTTAAAATAGCCATTTTGCAAACGACCTCCGTTTTTGAAAATACCACTTTTGTCGGAGCCGGAATGTCAAATTATTGCTAAATTCTAGTTTTCATAGTTTTTGGACTCAATATGTGAGCATGGTGAATTTAAACGTGTTTGGTTAGTTCAATTGGAATTTAATCGACTGGAAAATGACTATTTTTTAAACGGTCTCCAAATTCGACGAAATTAGTTTTGTTAGGACCATATCGTCAAAACATAACTAGATTTATTTTTTAGGAATTTTTGGAGTCAGTATGAGGCCCCTGTAAATTAAAATGTACGTTTAAATCAATTTTGAACGTTATATAAATTTATATTTTAATTTTGATTAAAACTGACCAAAACAGTCGAATTGGCTTGCGAGACATATCCTGTTGTGTTCAGAATGAGGGTATTTAGCTAGGGGCGACAGTCGTTGGATTTGATTTAGAGTTCGAATTGAAAAACTAGCATTTTTGGAATTAAATAAAATAAAAATACACTATAAATACATGCTCAAATTAGTCAAACGCCCCAACCCTAATTCTTCACTCAGAGCCGCCGCATACCCAAAAGAACGACTCAAATTTTCTTAAACAAATCCCTAAATTTATCACAAATGGTTTAGAATTAACCAATGATTTCAAAACAAAAATTGATGAGCTTCATGAGATCTTGAATTTCATATGGATGAGATCGAGTATAGGTTGATATTTTCTTCGATTTATGGGCACAAAGACCCACCGTTCAGGCAGTTTTTAGGGCACCTAATGCCATCGGGTTCATCGAGGATGGAGGAGTGGGGAGCGCCAACGTGGGCGATCATCATGACATCTTCAGATTATGGTCCGATTGCTTGTGGAGGCTGCGCAAGGAGAAGATGAAAGCCGACATTTTTGGTGCATGTTCCAGGTCAAATACGAAGGAAGAAGAAAGGATTAGTAACGGTTAAATGTGGATTAGAGAAATTAACGTAGTTAGTGTTAATTAAATTATTAATTAACTATTTATTTATGTAATTGATGTATAAACCTATGTATCTTTTTCATACGAGTTCGGAATTCAGTGAAACATGTTGCAATGCGATTGTGGCAACAAATTCTACAACATGGAACTGACCAGAACGGAAATGGGGCACTTTAGGATTTCAGGAAAATTTGAACGCGAACAGAATTAAAATAGAAATTCAGAAATAAACGAATGACGGAGTGGATCCCAAAGTGAAAACTCTCGCTCACTCAAATTATTTTACTGTTATTATATAATAGGTTGCAGACGGGGCTTAGTAGCTCCTGACACTACTTTTTGTGCGAACTATGGATGATTTGTATGATATGTATGTTGAATAAGAATATATATGCGATATAAAATATATATATATATATGCGTTGTGAACATATATATATATATATATGTATGTGTGTGTGTTGTGAAAATTATATATGTATATATGCATTGTGCAAATTATATATATATACGTTATGAAAATTATATATATATATATATATGCAATGTGAAAATTATATATATATGCGTTGGGGAATAAAATATAAATATGAGACGTGAATGATATATATATATATATATATATTATATATATACACGATGGGAAAAAATGCGATGTGTATAAAATATATATATGCGATGTGTTTAAAATATATATATGCAATGTGTATAAAATAAATATATGCGATGTGTTTAAAATATATATGCGATGTGAATAATATATATATGCGATGTGTTTAAAATATATATGCGATGTGAACAATATATATATATATGCGTTGTGTTTAAAATATATATATGCGATGTGAATAAAATATATATAAATGTTGTGAATAAAAAATATATATATGTGATGCGAAATATATATATATATATATATATATATATATATATATATGCGATGTGAAAAATATTTATTCGCTAAAAATATTATTTTTAGCTTATATATGTAATATATAAAATGGTCATGTAATAAACAAGTATTATTCGCTAAAAATATTATTTTTAGCTTATACATGCGATATATAAAATGGTCAAGTAATGGAATAAATATTTGTTTGTTGAAAATATAATTTTTAACGTATATATGTGATGAATAAAATTGACATGTAACGAAATAATTATTGGTTCGTTAAAAATATAATTTTTAACGTATATAAGGAATGTATAAAATGGTCATGTAATGGAATGATTATTGGATTGTTAAAAATATAATTTTTAACATATATATGCACTGTATAAAATTGTCATATAATGGAATATTCAAATTTGATTTAAAATTGAATGGAAGTTGGAATTGTTTCTAAAACTAATTTAAAACATTTTATAAAATATGTTTTAAATGGAAATCTACGATATATACATTATATATAATTAATGGCCTGAATAGAACGCGTCGCGCAACGACCGTTCGCGAATTTCGACCGTTGACTTCGAATTGACATTACGGGAGATTCGACCTTCGAATTCTCCTAAAACTTGAACTCTTGGGTTCATATCGAAAAGAGCTTTCCAACGAATATAAGAGATTTGAAATCTAACGGTTGGATTTGGAATTATGTCCAAATCAAATTTGGAAAAGGTCATTGTAAATGTAGTTCGATGACCGTTTAAGGAAATTGACTAAAAGGGCCTTAAAAAATTATTAAAAATATTTATAATTTATGTAAAATAATAATAAATGATTTGGAAAAAATTTGGATGAAAAATTCCCCATTTGTGAAGATAAAAATGTATTTTTATCAAATTAAACTGATTATTAACTAGATTAATAATCCATTAATTTTTAAATAAATAAATTGGATTTGGAAAGGGTTTTAATATAACCAGAAATTTCCAATATATAAATTGGAATGGATTTGAGTAGAAATAATCTTCGGAATATTTCGATATTGGATTCCGTGATTATACGGATATTGCTGTGGGAATTTGGAAGATATTGATATCGTTATTCCAATACGATATCCGTTGGTTTCAGAATTTGAGATTGAATATAAACCGATATAATTTCTATTCTGAGCCTTGCACTTAATATCAAATTGGATTTTGGGTTTGTCGTGAACTTTGTTTAAATGACATTGGTTCATTAACCCATCCAAAGCAGGGTTAATTTCCAGAAAGTTGAACAATCAATAAGAAATGATTTTAGAGATTGAAACCAATTGGAATATGAATAAATCTTTAATTAGATTGTGAATGTATATATGGTAATTAAATTACCAAAACATGAAATGTGATTGAACCAAATATACTTGGTTGCTGATATTAATTGTGATTGATTGACTGTTTAGATTGTGCTCGACCAGTTTATGAGCAAAATATGTTTTTACATTTAGCATTGGGTTGGGTAAAAATATCTATGTGCTAACACCTTGTGGAATACTTCACGATTTGACTCTAAGATGTTTGGCGATGTTGTTCATTTCAAAATTAAATGAATGATTTTGAAATAATATTTTTCTTAAGTGAAAGGAAATGTATTCCCGATTTTGGACAGGGAACATTTTACAAAAATGTTTTATAAAATAGAGAGGATTTCGAGGGCTAAACCCGATGATTTCGAAATGATTTGGAAGTGTATTATGGACCATGGTTTTACATTGTAGTTCAACACATAACCGATTAGTTTCTATTGATAACGTATCTGTTTGGTGGCGGAGAATTTCTTCTCTTGCTTAACACCCTTCTTTAAGACGTACGAGCTCAAAGGTTATGTGATTAATAGTGACTGATCATATGTGTGAATTGCTGATGTGAAGTACAATGGTTTGAAAGTACTTGTAATTATTATATTGTGAAATGATTTTACCCACTTCGGGATATAAAATGATTTGGCATGTATGTGGCTACAGATTCGGGTCACCTGAGAGTGACTAAAAGTATGAGGGCGGTGTAGTTCCCCAGAGTGTGGAATGGAGCATCGTCGGTGTAACCTGCTCCATAGTGGGAGGAGCGCACACACACACACACACATATATATATACATACATATATATATATATACACATATCGAGCTGGAGGGGCACGTACAACCTCGTCTGAGGGTCGTGCACGATATTTGGTTGCATACTTGTTTGTATGCATTGTTATGTTTTAGAATTCATATTTCCAAAGATTTTGGTTTGAGATCCCGAAGTGAAATCTACTTTGATATAAAGCTAGATATATATTTCAAATGATTTGAAATAAGAAATCGCGAAATAAGGTCTAAAGAAGTAATTTATGTAAAGTGAATTGGATTTGGAAAAATCTATGTTTGGGGTTAAGCCTAAATGGGTAGATTGGAAAATTGCATGTTGGTTGATGCATTGTAGATCCACATGTATATTATTGGTTGTTGTTTATGTACTGGTATTCATGGGGGTAAACTCATTCCGTGACATACGGCATGGTCCCGGGATTTACCTTATTTTAAAGTAAAGTTTAATAACTGTTTTTAGTTCTCACACTAGTCCCATGACCGACCTAGAGTTTATTGTTTCTACCTAAACTTTGGGTGCCCATATTTTACACACGGGAAGCTTGTAGTTTTGGTTTTGGAGATTATTTCATTTAACAAGATTCTGGATGGAAACTTAAAGCGGTGTCTAGAGCATTGATAGTCTTCCGCTGTGTTAGTTTATTCGTTTTCCGCTGTGCATTGTATTACATTGATTGTAAATAAATCTTCCGCTGTATTATTATTTTTCAATATAATCTGATATTTTGTACTATGATATAACATTATTATGATGTTTATAAAAGTCTTATGTTATTTGTTCTGATGTGTTGTATGCCTAGAGTTAGCGTATCCGAGTTTTGAATGGTCTTGGTCGATTTAGCGATCGATTATGTCTGAGCAAAATCCGTATCGTTACAGCTGGCATCGGAACCTTGGTTAACTCAAATCTTTGGGGTACAACTCGTTTGAATAGAATAAAAGACTCATCAGAGGTAGGATTAGTAATATCCTATTGAAGAAAACTCATTAGAGGTAGGATCAGTAGTATCCTAGAATGAGAAACTCGTTAGAGATGAGGTTAGAAATTCCCTAAAATGAGTTGAGAGTGACAAGTTTATAATTAATGTAATTGTGATTATATATATAATCCGATCTTAGAAAATATGATTTTGAGTATATAAGAGTTATATATATTTGACAAGTAACCAACTAATTCATTGTTGGTTGTGTTGCGTGATTATTAGTTAACTAATAAAATTATTGGAAAGATAAAACCAATAAGAGAATAAAAGTTAAATTTAGCCAAATTGGGGCAATTATTGAACTGATTTGAAAATTGATTGAAATTGCATAAATGTACATGTATATACATTGAACATGTCATAGCAGGGAATCTAAGCAGAGGAATAAAATTGTATGCCCGATAAACAGGTACGTGTTTACTATATTCACTGGGTTTGATGATTTTATTAGCCGATTGGCTAGCCGCTTAGTTTTTTCTTTTTATTTTGGATTGGTGAGGGCCCTGCGAGGCAAGTTGCAGTTTTAAAGGTCTCCCATACAAAGGAGGTTATGGCGAAAATTTTCGAAAATTTAGGGTATTGCCAAATTTTTGAAGAATTGGAAAATTCTTAGAAATTGAAAAGTTGAAGAATAAAAGCCAGAATGAAAGCTAAGTTGGTTAGTTAAACAACTTTAAGCTCCGTTCCTTTTGGAGGATGAAAAGATTTTAAGTGGGGGAGATTGTAACAACCTGGATTTTCAGAACCAATTTAAAATTTTTATTTTGGCTGTTTTAATGGATTTTGAATATTTAAAATGATTTATTTTAAATAATAACGACTAAAAATTTATTTAAATCGAAGTTAGAACGTATAAATTTATTTTAATTATAAAACGAGCCTGAAATGGTGTGGTAGTTTGAAAATTCAATTTCAAATTTCAATTTCAAATTTCAATTGAATGCACAGAATGCAAAATAAATAGGATTTCAGTAAAACTAGAAATATTTGAATCTGCTTAATTATATCTTTTTAACGAATGTGAAAATTTCAGATTTCATAATATAAGTTGAAAGTTATGTCCAGTTTAAAATTTAAAATAGTCGCTATGGAATTTACATATATTTTATATAGCCCTTAAAAATAGCCATTTTGCAAACGATCCCCGTTTTCGACGAAACCACTTTTGTTGGATTAGGAATGTCAAATTATTGCTAGATTCCAATTTTCATAATTTTTGGACTCAATATGTGAGCGTTGTGAATTTAAACTTGTTTAGTCAGTTCAATTGGAATTTAATCAACTGGAAAATGGCCATTTTTTAAACGGTCTTCAAATTCAATGAAATTAGTTTTGTTAGGACCGTATCATCAAAACATAACTAGATTTATTTTTTGGGAATTTTTGGAGTCAGTATGAGGCCCCTGTAAATTAAAATGTACGTTTAAATCAATTTTGAGCGTTATATAAATTTATATTTTGATTTTGATTAAAACTGACCAAAACAGCCGAATTGGCTTATGGGACTTATCCCATTATGTTCGGAATGGGAGTGTTTAGCTAGGGGCGATAGACGTTGGGTTTGATTTGGAGTTCGGATTGAAAAACTAGCATTTTTGGAATTAAATAAAATAAAAATACACTATAAATACATGCTCAAACTAGTCAAAAGCCCCAACCCTAATTCTCTATTCAAAGCCGTCGCATACCCAAAAAGAACGACTCAAATTTTCCTTAACAAATCCCTAAATTTATCATAAGTGGTTTAGAATTAACCAATGATTTCAAAACAAAAATTGATGAGCTTCATGAGATCTTGAATTTCATATGGATGAGATCTAGTATGGGTTGATATTTTCTTTGATTTAAGGGTGCAAGGACCGACCATTTCAGGCAGTTTATAGGGCACCTAAAGCCATCAAGTTTATCAAGGATGGAGGAGTGTGGAGCACCGACGTGGGCGGTCGTCATGACATGTTTATATCATGGTCCGGTTGCTTGTGGAGGCTGCGTAAGGAGAAGATGAAAGCCGACATTTTTGGTGCGTGTTCCAACCAAATACGAAGAAAGAAGAAAGGATTAGTAACGGTTAAACGTGGATTAGAGAAATTAATGTAATTAGGGTGAAATAAATTATTAATTAACTATTTATTTATGTAATTGATGTATAAGCCCGTGTATCTTTTTCATACGAGCTCGGAATTCAGTGAAACAAGTTGCAATGCCATCGTGGCAACAAATTCTATAACACGGAACTGACCAGAATGGAAATGGAGCAATTTAGAATTTCAGTCAAATTTGAACGCGAACAGAATTAAAACAGAAATTAAGAAATAAAAAAATGACGGAGTATATCCCAAAGTGGGAACTCTCTCTCACTGAAATTATTTTACTGTTAATATATAATAGATTGCAGACAGGGCTTAGTATCTCCTGACGCTACATTTTGTACGAACCATGGATAATTTGTGTGATATATGTGTTGAATAAGAATATATATGTGATATATATATATATATATATTTGTGTTGTGGAAAAAAAATATGTATTGTGAAAATTATATATATGCGTTGTGAAAACTATATATATATATGCATTGTGAAAATTATATATATGCGTTATGAAAATTAAATATATATATATATATATATACGTTGTGGAATAAAATATATATCTGAGATGTGAATAAAATACATATATGCGATGTGGAAAAAGAAAATATATGCGATGTGTATAAAATATATATATGCGATGTGTATTATATATATATATGCGATGTGTTTAAAAATATATATATATATATGCGATGTGTATAAAATATACATATGCGATATGTTTAAAATATATATGTGATTTGAATAAAATATATATATGCGATGTGTTTAAAATATATATATGCAATGTGAATAAAATAAATATATGCGATGTGTTTAAAATATATATATGCGATGTGAATAATATATATATAAGTGCTGTGAATAATATATATATATATACATATATTTCATCTGATTTTCGTTTCTAATGGCATCTGTATCAAACTCTAAAATCACTTTTCGTTCTTCACAAGAAAAGCTTCAATCCAAGATAAATACAACAAATCCCACATCAGATCTCATTGGCGTATCAAATGATAGAAGTATATCAGATCGATCAACTAGAAGTTTAGCATTTGTCAAGCCATCTACAGAACATGTTTTCATTCTTGAAAGTATTTTCAACAAATCGGCAGATGTATGGATTAATACCTTAGCTTTAATACCGATTCATTTCAGGTTATCCTCTATTAAGCTCAAGGATTATATTACTAAAATATGGAAGCCTCAAGGTATTATTCATATTCATGTATCTCCCTCCTTTGATTTTGCTATTCAATTTGAAGATCATGTTGATTTCTCTCGGATCACAGAAAGCAACACTTATTCTTATTTTGGTAGACTACTTTTGATTGATAAATGGGTGCCAGGTTATGATTACTCAAAAAACAAAGTAAAATAGTTCAGATCTGGATTAGACTGATTGATCTACCGATGGAATATTGGACTTTAGATGCTATTCAAATGATAGCAAGTTTCATTGCAAATCCTGTTCTAGTAGATGATAATACAGCAAGCAAAAAATTTACAAAATATGCAAGAGTTTTATTATCAATAAATACATTTTCAGATCTGAAAATAGAAATCCCAATTTTAATGCATAATGGTTCAAAAGTAAATTTAGCAGTGTAGTATGAATTTGTGCCTGCCAAATGTATGCATTGTAATCTGTTTGGACATGAAGATTCCTATCATGAAGTTTCTAAAGATCCACGCTGGATTCCACCTGATAGTCAAGATGAAACTAATGAGTTAAATGATGAATATGAGGCTGAACAAGTTAATACAAATAAAATGCAAAATGTTAAGGATGCTGGAGGTACTTGTTCTAGTCCAAATGATGACTTGGACTTTCTGAATCCTAAACTACCTGAAGTGGTGGTGCCAGATGATTCAAATATTGTAGTAGATGCATTATCAGACATTGACAAAGAAGTGATTAAAGAGAAAGGCAAACAAATAGATGTGCAAATATGGTGGACAAGAATGGTAATTACGGTAAAAGTGATAGTACGACAAGTGCTTCAAAAACAATTCCTCCTTCTAAAAGAAATACAAGGAGTTCATCCTCAATTAAATGACATTACTAACTTGGAATGTCAGGGGGATGAACACTGTTTTTCATATGAAGGAAGTGTTATCCCTTCTAAATTTCACTAAATCAACCCTTGTTGGTTTAGTTGAAACAAAATTATCTCCTAATAATCTATTATTGTTTGCCTCTATGTTACCCAGCTCTTGGAAATCATTGACTAATAATTCATCAATATCCTCTAGTAGAATTTTATTAATTTGGGACATAAATGTATGGGATGTGATTCTATCATCTATTTCTTCTCAACACTTGACAGTAAATGCAATTAATAAAGGTGGTTCTGGGACGATGTTCACAGTGATATATGTAAGTAATTGTTTTGCAGAAAGGATCACTTTATGGCAAAATTTATTGATTGAATCTTCTCTAATAAATAGTGTGTGGGTTCTTATGGGAGACTACAATAATGTGCTATCACCTAAGTTTAAGAAAGGGGGTTTATCTTTGCCTTTTCATCAAATTAAAGAATTTCGGAAATTTTTACGTCAGTCATCACTTTCAGAAGTTAAACCTTTGGGCTTTAATTTTACGTGGCGTCGAAAGGGAATAGCTACTAGTATTGATAAAATCCTGGTAAATAATTGTTGTCTTCAACTTTTTCTCCAAATGAAAGCTCTTGCCTTTCCACAAAAATCAAGTGATCATAATCCAATAATGCTAGATCTTATTTCTACTAAAGAGGTTAAGGGTTTTCCATTTAGATATAGAAATGATTGGCATAATTTGGATGGTTATAAAGAGGCTGTTCATAAGGGTTTAAAAGCTTCAGTTTGGGGTTTTAATGGTTATCAGTTTATGCAAAGACTCAAAAACTGTAAAACTGAATTAAAGAGCTGGAATAAGTTGAGAGATAAGAATTTTGCAAACCTCAAACAATCTGAAAAAATTGCACTACAATTAGAAAAAGCTGTTGATGTTGATCCAGAGGATATTCTTCTATATGAAAATTACCTATCTGCCAAAAAAGAACATCAGATTTTGCAACAAATTCATTTCAGTGGCTTCAAACAGCAAGCAAAAGTGTCTTGGCTTCAGCAATCAGACACTAATTCCAATTTTTTTTTATTCCAGAATGACAAACAGGAGATTCTTTAATCACATCAGAGCATTGATTGATCAGAATGGGAATTTATTGTATAAAACAGAGGATATCTAGGTACAAGCAATCACTTATTTTCAGGATATATTCAATGGTCAAAGTAATTCATCATTTGTATATTTTACTCCTATTGCTACTATCAATGAAGAAGGGCAGAAATTTCTATTGAAACCAATTGAATTATCAGAAATAAAAGATGGAGTATTTTCAATTCATGATGATTCTAGCCCTGGTCCTGATGGCATTAATGCAAAATTCTTTAAAGTTCATTGGGATAACTTGAAAAATGAGTTATTATTGGCCATTACTGATATATTCAATTCAGGTAAATTACCTAAGTCTTTGAATCATACTTTCATTACTCTAATTCCCAAAAATGAAAGACCATCTGAAATAGCACACTATAGGCCAATAACTTGTTGTAATGTCTATTATAATTTTTTTTCCAAAGTTTTATGTAATAGACTAAAACACTTTCTGCCTCATCTTGTCTCTGAAAATCAGAGTGCTTTCATTTATGATAGATACATTGGGGATAATGTATTACTGGCACATGAATTATTGAGGGATTTTAAGAAAAAGGGGATGCCAAAAATGTGTGTTAAAGTTGACTTGCAAAAGGCATATGATCGTGCGAATAGAGAATTCATTTGTCATATTATGTCTTGTATGGGGTTTCCTATTCATTTCATAAATATAATCTATGAATGCATGTCAACTGCAACTTATTCAATTATGATTCAAGGTGTGCCAAAAGGTTTTATAACATCCAGTAGGGGTATTAGGCAGGGTGACCCTTTATCCCCATATCTTTTCTCTATTACAATGCAATTCTTTACATTTATGATGGATGAAGCAACTAAGAATCAGAATTTTCAACCAAGCAGCATTATTCAACCAATTATTTCTCATCTATTTTATGCTGATGATGAATGCTCAAATTTTGAAGAGAATATTTCAGAATCTCAGTTTGTATGCTGGACTTAATGTTAATGCTTCAAATACCAAAGTGTACTTCCGTAATTCAGTGTCAAATTCAGATCAGATTCTTCATATTTTGTAATTTCAGCAAGGATTTTTACCTATAAAATATTTGGGAGTTCCTTTATCAACCAACTATTTACACTATTCAGAATGCAATTCTCTCATTCAAAGAATTCAAGATAAAATCAATGGTTGGGAAACAAAATTGCTAAGTTTTGCAGGAAGGGCTGAATTAATTAATACCGTCATCACTCCCATTATTTTATATTGGATTTTCATTTACCAAGTTCCAGAATATACCATAGACAAACTGCAATCAATATGTGCTGATTTCTTTTGGGGTGGTTCATCACATAAAGTGTCTTGGGATAAGCTTTGTAGGCCAAAGGCTGAAGGAGGCATTGGGTTAAAAAACTGTCAGATCTTATAAAAGCAGCATGTGTGAAGTTACTTTGGATATTTTTATCTAATACTTCACTGTGGAGTAAATGGATACATAGCAAATATTGTAAAAATGATTATTTTTGGACAATGGCTCGAGACAATAATGCATCCTCAACATGAAAATCTATGCTTAAGTTAAGGAAAGATCAAAAAAGCTATTCAATAAAGTAATTGCCAATGGTCATGATACTTATATGTGGCATGAACCATGGATTAACTGCAAAAATCTGGTTGATTTGCTTGGGTATGACAGACTGAATTTAATTGGTATTGCAGATCAGAAAGTTAATTGCATTATCAGAAATGAAGTGTTTATACCTGAAGTCCATCCAGCTACAAGAGAATTATTAGATGAGATCTGCTCCATCTCCACATTCCAGATTTTTATGAATGGGGTGATGGAGGCCAGTTCTCTTTCCATAAAGCTTGGGAGTATTTACGAAGTCATGAACAACAGGAAGATTATTTTTCAGATATATAGCATAGTAAAAATAGTAGAAAAATGTCTTTTATTTCTTACCTTGCTATTCTTGGCAGATTAAACACCAAAGATAGGGTTCAGCACTACAGAAGCATCTTAGATCGTCTTTGTACTCTCTGCAACAATCATCCATAAAGTATACAACATCTTTTCTTCTCATGCGACTTTTCAGAGTACCTATATATGGCTATCTTTGAAGCAAAAATTGGATCTTTCCTTAAATTTATTAGATCTGAAAGAGGAAGAGATGATTATACATAACAATTTTAAGAAGAAAGATCAATTGAAAGATTTGGCGTGTGCCACCTTTACCTGTGCTGTCTATTTCATTTGGAAGGAACAGAATCTAAGAGTCTTCCATGGCAGAAGTATGAACTCATCTTTATACCTCTGGAAAAGTGAGAGAGAGATCAAATTGCTGGTGAACAATAATGGAAGCAAATGTACTCGAGATGGGAGAAGTGAATTATTGTTGGGTAGATGTGGCGTTGATCTCAAGGACACGGGGTGACTTCAGAGGAGTTTGAAAAGGCATCTAGAAGATAGTGTTTGGGCCTGGTTGGGCTGTGGAGTTTGTGAACGTTTTTAGGCTTTGATTTCATGTTTTTTGTTTGAATGTTTTTAATATTTTGTATGTATTTCAGTTGTATACCAAATTTATAAGTACTCTTTTTCCTTGTAAGGTACCCATTTAGGTTAGGGGGATTACAAGGTTTTAACGAGGCTTATAAAGGAGGTTTATTGGTTTTTCAACAATAAAGTGAACCAATTTTCAATATATATATATATATATGTAATGTGAAAAATATATATATGTAATGTGAAAAATATTTGTTTACTAAAAATACTATTTTTATATATGCGATATATAAAATGGTCATGTAATGAAACAAATATTTGTTCATTAAAATTTTATTTTTAGCTTATACATGTGATATATAAAATGGTCAAGTAATGGAACAAATATTTGTTCATTAAAAATATAATTTTTAACATATATATGTGATGAATAAAATTGGCACGTAATGAAATAATTATTGGTTCGTTAAAAATATAATTTTTAACGTATATATGGAATATATAAAATGGTCATGTAATGGAATGATTATTGGATCGTTAAAAATATATTTTTAACATATATATGCACTGTATGAAATTGTCATACAATGGAATATTCAATTTTGATTTAAAATTGAAATGAAAGTTGGAATTGTTTTTAAACTGAATTTAAAACATTTTATAAATATGTTTTAAATGGAAATCGACGATATATATATATTATATATATCTTTAATGGCTTGAATAAAACGCACCGAGCAGCTACCGTTTGCGAATTTCGACCTTCGAATTGACATTATAGGAGATCCAACCGTTGGATTATCCTAAAACCGAAACCGTTGGGTTTATATCGAAAAAATCTTTCCAAAGAATATAAAAGATTTGAAATCTAATGGATGGATTTGGAATTTTGTCCAAATCAAGTTTGGAAAAGGTCGTTGTAAATGCAGTTCGATGATCATTTATGGAAATCGACTGAAAGGGTATTGATAAAATTATTAAAAATATTAATAATTTTTGCAAAATCATAATAAATGATTTGGAAAGAATTTGGATGAAAAATTCCACATTTGTGAAGGTAAAAATATATTTTTATCAAATTGAACTAGTTATTAACTAGATTAATAATCCAATAATTTTTAAATAAATAATTTGGATTTGGAAATGGTTTTAATATAACCAGAAATTTCCGGTATATAAATCGGAATGGATTTGTGTAGAAATAATCTTCAGAATATTTCGATATTGGATTTCGTGATTATACGGATATTGTTGTGGGAATTTGGAAGATATTGATATCGTTATTCCAATACAATATCCGTTAGTTTCAGAATTTGATATTAAATATAAGCTGATAAAATTTCTATTCTGAGCTTTATATTTAATATCGAAATGGATTTTGGTTTTGTTGTGAACTGTGTTTAAATGACATTGATTATTTAACCCAGTTAAAGCAGGATTAATTTTAGAACGTTAAACAATCAATAAGAAATGATTTTAGAGATTGAAACTAATTGGAGTTTGAATAAATTAGATTGTGAATGTATAGATGGTAATTAAATTACCAAAATATGAAATGTGATTGAACCAAATACACTTGGTTGCTGATATTGATTGTGATTGATTAACTCTTTGGATTGTGCTCGACCAGTTTATGAGCAAAATATGCTTTTACATTTAGCATTGGGTTGGGTAAAAATATCTATGTGCTAGCACCTTGTGGAACACTTCACGATTTGACTATAAGGTGTTTAGCGATGTTGTTTATTTCAAAATTTAATGAATGATTTTGAAATGTTATTTTTCTTAAGTGAAAAGAATGTATTCCCGATTTTGGATAGGGAACATTTTATAAAAATGTTTTATAAAACAGAAAGGATTTCGAGGGCTAAACCCGATGATTTCGAAATGATTTGGAAGTGTATTATGGTTTTACATTGTAGTTCAACACATAACCGATCAGTTGCCATTGATAACGTATCTGTTTGGTGGCGGAGAATTTCTTCTCTAGCTTAACACCCTTCTTTGAGACGTACGATCTCAAATATTATGTGATTAATAGTGACTGGTCATATGTGTGAATTGCTGATATGAATTACTATAGTTTGAAAGTACTTGAGATTATTATGTTGTGAAATGATTTTCCCCACTTTGGGATATAAAATGATTTAGCAAGTATGTGGATAAAAATTCCGGTAACCCGAGAGGGACTAAAAATATGAGGGTGGTGTAGTTCCCTAGAGTGTGGAATGGAGCATTGTCAGTGTAGCCTTCTCCATAGTAGGAGGTGCACACACACACACACACACATACATATATATATATATCAAGTTGGAGGGGCACATACAGTCTGGTTTAAGGGCCGTGCACGATATTTGGTTACATACTTGTTTGTATGCATTGTTATGTTTTGGAATTCATATTTCCAAAGATTTTGGTTTGAGATCCAGAAGTGAAATCTACGTTGGTATAAAGCTAGATGTGTATTTCAAATGATTTGAAATAAGAAATCGGGAAATAAAGTCCAAAGAAGTAATTTCTGTAAAGTGAATTGGATTTGGAAAATCTATGTTTAGGGTTAAGCCTAAATGGGTAGATTGGAAAATTGCATGTTGGTTGATGCATTGTGGGTCCACATGTATATCATTGGTTGTTATTTATGTACTGGCATTCATGTGGGTAAACCCGTTCCGTAACATACGGCATGGTCCCGTGATTTACCTTATTTTAATGTAAAGTTTAATAACTATTTTTAGTTCTCACACCAGTTTCATGACTGATTTGGAGTTTATTGTTTCTACCTAAACTCTGGGTGCCCATATTTTCCACACGGGCAACTTGTAGTTTTGGTTTTGCAGATTATTTCATTTAGCAGGATTCTGGATCGAAGCTCAAAGCTGTGTCCAGAGCATTGATAGTCTTCCGCTGTGTTAGTTTGTTTGTTTTCTGCTGTACATTTTATTACATTGATTGTAAATAAATCTTCTGTTGTATTATTATTTTTCAATATACCCTGCCCAGATATTATATACTATGATGTAACATTATTACGATGTTTATAAAAGTCTTCTGTTGTTTGTTCTGATGTGTTGTATGCCCAGAGTTAGCATATCCAGGTTCTGAACAGTCCTGGTGGACTTAGCGATCAATTAGGTCCGAGTTAAATCTATATCGCTACAGCCTCTCTCTTATATTGGACATATGGGATGATGAATAAGGTGCCTCCGTTTCATTCAGACCGAGAACGAACTTGCAAATAGATTGTGTTTATGACACCGTTGTTTGTGCTATATTAGTTGATCTCTAATAAATATATATATTTGTTTGGTGGTGAAGAATTTATTCTCCTAGCTTAACACGCTTCTTTGAGATGTACAAACTCAGAGGTTGTATATCAGTAGACATTAGTTGTACAGTATGAATTGATAATGTGGAATGCTAAGGTGCATGGATCAAAGCTTTTGCGGTAAAGCCGAGCTTTGTAGATGATGATTAAAGCATGGCTTTAATATAGTGTAGCTTTGAGTTTAGTGTTAATTCGTGAGCTTCACACCCCGATATGAGTCAGAAAGGGGATTAGGGACAGTAGGGAATGCATGTGTTTCTTTCTACCTAAGAGTGATGTCATGGTATGGAGCCCAGACATTTTTACTTATGTGGATGATTGGATAGCGAGATGCCTGAGATATATGGCTGTAAAAGGCTCATATGGTCGACATACTGACTAGGTTATAGGTCAGATAGGACCGAGAAACGTATATTTCAGGAATCGCCAATCCACAAAAGTAAGTGCGGACTGGTCCTGCAAGATCCAAGGTTCACGTGTGTTGATCCGGGGCATCCCATTAGAGATAGCCCTAATCAGTGAGGAAGATCTTTTGCCTCGACTCATAGATTAAATCTGATTTCCAATACGCAACTTTCCGGTTTTTGTTGTAAAACTATATGGCAACATAGTAGGATGGGGTACTATGTCGTTTATGATTGATATATTTACACTCGAAGTTGTTTTCTTCACTATACACTTATAATAATATCAAAAATATATGTTTTAAAACATATTAAGCATGTTTGGCTATTATAAGGTAAAGCTCTATCCTCCGACTTGCGTTGCATTATGTGATGGGACCTGAGTCCTATAATAGCTTCGTTTTTCAAAAAGCATTGCGTTGATTCTATTTTAGACTGGTATTCATGTGGAGTAAACCTTTTTTATGTTATACGGCGTGGTCCCATGATTTTTCCAACTTTTAAAGGACAAGTTTTAGTAACTGTTTTAAGTTCTTACACTAGTCCCATGACTAACTTGGAGTTTATTGTTTTTACCTAAACTCTGGATGCTCATATTTTCCACACGGAAAGCTAATAGTTTTGGTTTTGCAGATTTCTATTTAATAGGATCCTACTTTACGGCTGGAGCTATATTCGAAAAGCTTTGTATCCATGTATTTCTTTCACTTGTGTTAATTGTTGTATTTCCGTTGTGCATTTTATTTATAAATTTTTATTTTCATTGCATTGTTGTAATTTATTATCTAATATTTATTTTTCCGCTTTGTATATATTTCGCACTCTGATATTCTTGTACTCTAATGTAATAATGTTGTAATAGCAATGAAAAGTTCTCTTGTTCTGAGTTCCAATGCGTTATATTCTCAAACTATCCGTATTCTTTTTCTGTTTAGGCCGGACGGGATTTCGGGTCGTGTCAAATATTTCAATACTACTTACTAATATAAGGAACTTGAGAAGATGAGTATATCATTCCAATAAATTTTAGCAGAAAATAAAATTGTTTTGATTGGATTTGAAGATTAGGGGGAATTTGCGTTTTTGAAAAATATGGTTTTATGTTTGAAATGACAAATTGATTTGCGGGTTTGTTTAACAGCCAACACAGATTTGAATGACATTTGAAATGTCATTCACTGGGGGAATTTCGGATGTCGCTCATAAAAAAAATATGTGTAGTGGGCAGCATCTGAGATGTCGTCCACTGGAAAAAACAAAAAAATATTGGTGGCATCTAAAATGCCGCTAGTATCTGATGTGGCTAATAGTGACATATTTTTGTAAATAGTTTAAAGGGTGGTTTGTTTTTGTTATACATTCTCAAAAGCGGCCCAAATAAAAAAAATCCCAAAGAAAAACTATTTCGCAGTTGAACATAAAAAACACTTACTCTACAATGAAATATACAAAAAACGATTGTTGGTAGGATGGAAGCTACATAAAGGTAAAGTATCGCGAAGGTATGTGTTAATTTATTTTGCAGTCAGGGTGAAAGTGGAAAATGCACGAAACTAATATGTTGGGGAATATTTTGCAAATATGGAGGTTATTAATGTAAATGATTAGAAAGTTCTTGATGAGGTTTATTATTAAATTGAGATACAAATTATAAAAATATATATCTTATTTACATCCACTTAATTATTCTCTTCATGCCTTAGAATTTTTTGTTTAACATGCATTTAATATTTAGTTAAAAATCAATTAGTTAATCCACATATTTAGTACTTTTTTTGTCATTCTTTTTATACAAATTTTATTCTCATTCCTTAGAAGCAAAATTTTAAAAGGGATTATCAATCACAGTTTCAATCACGTGTTAAAATCATATGATGGAGAAAATGGTCGACATCTACCACGCTCAACACACTGAAAACATACTGCACTTTGGTGTATTATGCACATCCATTTCAGTATGTCTTGTTGCAGCACTAACAAGATATAATAACATATCTATATTTCACATGCTAAGTATGTATAAAAGAAAGGAAAATTTCTCGATTTCTTTCCTATTTTTGGAAATTGAAATCTTCTCACAACATCTACTTTACTTTTGATGGTATAAAGATTATAGAATATTATATTATTATCATATTCATATACCCCAAAATGTACTATGTTAATTTCCATCTTGGTTCAATGTTGTTTTGGAACAATAACACGCACCTTATTATGTAACTCAAGTTTGAATGATAACATTTAATCAATATTTAAAAATAAGTAAATCAGTACTACCCCAAATGCACGAATACAGTAAGTCGTGCCACCGTCACCAACATTCTCTTATCTAAAGGCGAAAGAAAAGAAAAATAAGTTAACTGTGAAAATTATCTCTACTCTTGACGACGATCCGAATGGTAATGTATAAAAAATTATGCAAGAATGTAGCTCAAAAATACATTTAAGTCAACTAAATGATTTTGCTATTTCGTTTTGTAGGCATATATTTGATTTTCTATCGATCTTAGTGAAAAAACCAGAAAGCAAAACAAACTTTTTTTACAATTAATTTGTTAATCCTCAGGTGGATGTACAAAATAAAAAAAATTGGATATGCTAAATAAAAAGAAGTTATGGATTATTACACTAAAGTAATGGATATAAATAAAAATATATCTTGATAAAAATGAAGCACTTAAGCATTATTATATTAGGGAAAATTTTACAAATGAGAATAGACATTATTTCGTTACCAGTTTGGTGATCACATCATCAATTTCATTCCTAAAATTTGCAACTTCAAAATATTATATATACTACCCTTACAAAAACCATATATCTAGACCAAACGGGAAGGAAATACAATGAAAGCATTCAACTTGTTTTTTTCTTTGTTTTCCTTCCTCCTTCTTCTTCCATTCCAAAATGAAGCAAACCAAGCAGATGAACTAAAAAAGCTCATAAAACTATCCAAACAGTCATTGAGTACCAATTATGATGGTGGTTATCATTATGATGCATCATCAGCCTTGTCCAACACTTATTCTCCTTTTCATATTAGTAAACAAGATGGCTTGATGACGGCGGATAAGATCAACAAATTGCCTGGGCAACCAGATGTTAACTTTGATCAATATGGTGGTTATGTAACTGTTGATGAGAAGAGTGGTAGAGCATTGTATTATTACTTTGTGGAGTCTCCTGAAAATTCTTCCAACAAGCCCCTTATTCTATGGCTTAACGGAGGTACCAAATCCTGTTTTTAGTCAAATTGTCTAGTGTCCACATATATAAACGAAAACTATTATTCTTGATATTTCCCATTATGTATGTATATATATATATCGTTTATTTAAGCAGAAAAATAACTTTTTTGTGCCAAACTAATCATTTTGACTGTAAAATTAAAACATAAAGACTATGCATATACTTTAGACAAATTTACTTTGCATGCATGTATATTATTTCTTTTTGTCAAATCATCCTATGTTAGTATTTTTCTTTTTCCTAGAACTGATGATACATATATTTTCAATTAATCCCTACACAGAAGTAGTACTATGTGCATCATCTGTTAACTTGTCATAATATACACTTCATTGTAAGTTCTGTTTAATTTGGATAACTAATGTTTACTGTTGATCCTTCATGTTATTGTTTTATGTACATATATGTTTGGTACCCATTGATATGGGAAATTGTCGCTATTCACGCACGCCAACCCCGAGTAAACGTTTTGTCGAAAAACGATAATCCAAATACATAGTAAAGAAATGTAGGGAAAACACAACTTTTTATAGTGGTCCGGCACTAACGCCTACATCCACTTTATAGTAACCATTCATCATATAATTGCTGATTACAATTGTTATACAAGTTCAGACAATATTGGTGTACGAAGTTGTGTAATAGAACAACAATATGTTTGTTTATTCTAAACTTTGACCAAAATGCCCTTCTTCTTCTTTATTGAGTGGAAAAAGTGTTGACTTAGTCAACAATGTCCAAATTATAGCTTCAATGTCCAAAAAATCCAAAAATTGTCCAAAATAGTGCTAAAGTAGTGAAAAAGTCCTTATGAATGTCCAAAAATCGAAGAAAAACGTTTGTGTAATATTTTAGAGATCCAAGCTATGTCCAACAGTCATGGAGAAGAAGATGACAACCATTAATGATGCTTGAGAGCTCCAAGGAGACCACAATACAAAATGTGAACCAACCCCTTTGAATGCTAAACTAGGGGGTATTTACAGGTGAGTTTGGGTGTATCAGATTGAATTTCATATCCCTTTGGGATACGAAATTCGTATCCCAAAATCGGAGTCGAAATACCAAGGTTGAGTTGAAAAATCATGAAATCTGGAAAATTTGGTGAAAACGCTTGTCGATCAGCCAAAAATAGGTGATCGATACAGTCAAGTAAAAGAAGATCTACCATTTTAATGGCCTTAGAAATTTCGAATCCCTAAAAACGGTTGAAAACCCGTGTCTGGCAAGCAAAAATAGGAGTTCCGACTTCGTTTTTCATCGTGCCAAGGCGACCTGATAAAAATCAGGGATTTCTCTATGTCGGCCAGAATTCATATCAAAAATCCACGTGTTGGAGCTGTGCTAATTTCGAATCCCTTTGAGTCGATTCATCCATTTCGAATCCCCATTTCATATCGCCCATGACCTTACACATTTTGAATCCCCTAGTTCAAATCGACGAAATTGCGACCGGGGCTGATGCATGACGTTGGATTTCGAAACCCTCCAAGGATTCGAAATGTAGGGATACTAAATTCTCTTACCAAGCTGAGCTAAATTTCCTAGCTAATCAGCCCATGGTTTATACGTGGATTTGATCTATTTTACCATGCCGATCCATCAGTTTGAATGTGCCTAATAGGGTTAATCAACTAAATTTGCTAGACTAATGTTTTGACTGAATTGATCACATATTTTTACTATGTCAGTTTTTCCATGTCATCGACAACGATTTTACGAATCGATGTTAATTTCAATTCTTTTCCCATCACACCACGACTTCAACCAAATCACTATGTGTTTTCCGACGATGTTCTCGAGACTTGAGCCCATCGTCAACTAAAATCCTGACATGTAACAGCTTTACCGAAAAGTGTCAACACTTTTCCCTCAAAAACGTGTCTTGCTTGACCGAAAAAGATGTGTATTGCGGAAGAACAAGAATCCAGAAACCAAAGTTGGGAGAAGTCCAAAGTGAACTTCTATAACCAGAAAACCGAAGAGCAATGGTCATGCCAGATTTATTAACAAGAAAATCAAAGCCAATAAATCGGAAAACCAGAAAGCCTGAAGTCCAATCGAAGCCGATGATCGCTCTGGATCATTTAGGGATAACCAGAGGATAAGAGCCAAATAACCAACATGTCCATAAGGCATAAGATACTGGTACCCCGGAGGCCTAAATTTGGGATACCAGAGCCAAAATGAAGATTAGTTGAGAGTCATACCACGAACGCTGGGCTCGGGTCTGTCCTGAGTAGTAGCTAGAGGTTGTGTCTGTCCAGGTGTCGTAGCCCAAGTCCTAATGGACCGTGCCAGTTCACGGTTCCTCACACATGCCACGATTATGTCCCAAAGATGTCGATAGTCATTCGTGTTGTGGCCATATAGATCATGGAATATACAACACCAACTAGAATCTCTCTGTTTCTGAGTAGGACTGTCTAGGAGGCTATTTGAACGAAGCGATGGATCGAGCTTACAAGAAGATATCTTCCAGGGTGCCAGTAAGTTCCAGGGAAACCAGGAGCTTAAGCTTCTTCGTAGCTACCGAGCGATTGTTCCCAAAAGAGGACTTGCTTTTATCAGAAACTGTAGCTTGACTACGCAAAAAATTCTAGAACAGCGCTTTCATTGTGATTGAGGGGGCCCCCGAGAGTAGCGAGGACGACGCTGAACCAAGGATCGACGTCGCCTTCTGTTGAGTTTGTGAGATTGCCCCAAGTTCTGACTTATGAACTGTAGAACATAAGCACTTGTTCCAATTATGTATGTTTGGTCGGTAGATCTTCCAAACCATGCAGTCTCCTCTCAATCCGAGCGCGAAATGTGTTCATAACCTTTGTTTGCTGATCCATACAAGCAATCAAACCTCTAGCCAATTCCGCCAATTCCTCTCGAGTAACCAAGTCTGAGAGTTCCTCAGTCGCAGAATGTTCTTCACTTCCTTTACAACTTGTACTCTGTACCTCAGAGGTAGCATCGAACCTTCTCCGTTTGACCATGATGAAAAGCGAGCAACGAAGTCAAAGTTGAAAACCAAAAACAAAGTTGAAAACAAAACAAAAAACGAAGGTAGAATCCGAAGACAAATCCGAGAATCCAATCCAAAGTAGGATCAAAGCTGGGCTCCCCCTTTCCTAGCGTGCCAAAGTGTTGACAAGGGGAATTGGCGCTATTCGTGCACGCTAAACCCCGAGTGAACGTTTGTAGAAAAACGATAATCCAAATCCAAAGTAAAGAAACTTGGGGAGGACACATCTTTTATAGTGGTTCGACACTAACACCTACGTTCACTTCATAGTAATCATTCATCATATAATTGTCAATTATAATTGTCGTACAAGTTTGGACAATATTTGTATACAAAGTTGTATAATAGAACAACAAAATATTTGTTAATTCTAAACTGTGACCAAAATGCCCTTCTTTTACTTCTTTGAGTGGGAAAAGTGTTGACTTGGTCAATAATGTCCAACATATAGCTTTAATGTCCAAGAAATCGAAAAAACATCTAAAAAGTCCAAAAGTAATGAAAAAGTCCTTGTGAATGTCCAAAAGTTAAAGTAAAACATTTGTGGAATGATTTAGAGGTCCAAGTTACGTCCAATAATCATGGGGAAGAAGATGACAATCATTAATGATGCTTGAGAGCTCCAAGAAGTCCATAATACCAAATGGGAACCAACCCCTTAAAATGCCAAGCTAAGAGGTCTTTAAAGGTGAGTTTTGGGTGTGTTAGTCCGAATTTCGTATTCCTGAGGGATACAAAATTCGCATCCCAAAATCGGAGTCGAAAAATCAAGGTTAAATCGAAAAATCGTGAAATATGGAAAATCTGGTGAAAATCTTGCCGATCAGCCAAATATAGGTGATCATCACGGTAAAAATCGAAGCCAGGAAGATCTGCCACTTTCCTGGCCTTAGAAATATCGAATCCCTAAAAACGGTTGAACGCCTGTGTCTAGCAAGTAAAAAATAGGTGATTCAGCCGTGTTGTCCATTGTGCTAAGGGAGCATGGTAAAAATAAGGGATCCCGAATCCCTCCCGTTTGGCCAGAATTAGTATCAAAAGCCCATGTGTCGGAACTGTGCAAATCTCAAACCCTTAGAGTTGATTCACCCCAGTTCGAATCCCCATTTTGTATCCTCCAAATTCTGCTGTATTTCGAATCCCGCAGTGTGAATTGAATAAAATGATGTCGGGGCGGGTGCGTGATGTTGGATTTCGAGTCCCTCCTAGCAATCGAAATGAAGATACGAAATTCCCTTGCCAAGCCGAGCCAAGTTTCCTAATTGACCGACCTATTTAATATGTGTTTTGAGTTGATTTACCGTGCAGATCCATCATTTTGAATGTGTCAAATCAGGGAGATCAGGCAAATTTGCTAATTTGTCAGACCAATATTTTTGTCTGATCCGACCGTGCCGATCAGCTGTTTTGAGATGATCAACACGTGAAAATCCAGTTTATGGTAAAATCCTTCTCAATTTCCAGATTTAAGCGCCGCGAGTCGCGCTAGCCATTTTTTGTGATTATGTCACGCCGATCAGCTGTTTTTGAATGCGCATCACAGTTTTTACCAAAATCCATATATTTTTCTATGACGTGATCGGTCAACACGATCAAACATTTTGAGCTACTCGGACCGAGTCAATCACGTATTTTTACTATACCAGCTTTTCCAAGTCCATCGACGATGATTTTACGAATCAACATCATCTCTAATCCTTTTCCGAACACGTTGTGACTTCAACCAAATCGCTATGTGTTTTCATACGATGTTCTCGTCACTTGAGCGCAACGCATATCAAAATCTTGACATGTGATGGATTTACGGAAAAACTTGTCAATAGTACCTAACTTATTCTTCTGTAAGCTTGTACCACATATTAGTTAGTTAATTATAATATGGGATTCTCATTCTCTTAATACAACTTCCTGAGAAAGTTATCAAATGCATGTATTCTAGTAAATACATGTTAAGACCTTTTGTACCTATTTGGTGTAGTTATCCATCAATTATGAAGCTGTTACCAAAATTGAGCATATGCGGAAGCGCAATAAATAGGATATAGATTTGCCAATTGAACACCAATCTAATCCGATAGCAATTATTCTATTACATCAACAAAATAGTAAATAACTATAGTTGAGAAACAAAGAGACATAATATTTATATTGGTTCCACTATCCTCGAGATAGTATACGTTCAGTCCAACAGAGAGAGATTTTATTCCACATGAGAGAATTACAAGAGATTACAAAATAAGAGTTTACATATCCAAAACTCAATCAGGTTTAACAAGAAGAGACACCATTGGGGATCACTGGCTCCAGGCCAGGATGTGTTTACACTAAAGTCTACGCCTTAATATATAGCCAGAGCAAATCTTATGTGAGTCATCAATTAAATTACCAACATATGGTAATAATATAATGGATGCAAATTACCATAACAACAAATGTGCAAACATAGGAAGTAAATCAATCCGTTTCTTTAGCATAGATGGAAGAAATTAATCTCTTCATTTATTTCTCTACCACCTCATCAAATGCAATTAATGCATTCCCATTATAAAAATATTTACTTTACATTCTTTGCAAATTAGTTACAATCAATTTGTGATTTTGTATCACCAAATTTAACTCTCCGCCTTGATGTAAAATCACATATCTCCAGCACCCCACCTTGAGTCAAATTCCCTTCTCATCATTAAAACTCTTCAACGTAACTCCACCTTCAATCAAAATCTCACAATGAGATACACCAAAAAATGAATATTTACCAAATGGGTTCCAGCAAAACCACCCCCCATCACACAATTGTTAACGAGCTCAGACTACGTCCCCGTCCGCCAACAAAATGTTGCAAATATCCAAAAGAAAAAAAAAAGGCAGATTCCAAAGTAATCTCAACACCACCAAGACCAAAATATTATTCTCTCAATTAAAACCAACCTCGATTTCAGGGCAACGAGATACACCCAGTTGATTTGAAAGGACTACGACCACATCTCAATTACAAACACAACCCACCGCCTGCAAAAGATGCATTTACCACCTGAGCTGCACCGTGCATCAACCAGCGGTCTAAAAAAATGCTTGCAATACCACTAGATCTCCATCGTCTTTGTGGATTTCAAAACTCGACATCCGTCTTCCGTTTGACATGATCTCTTCATCTCCGGGATCCCTCGAGCATCATCAACATCTGGACCCTTGTCGATACCATCATCTTCCACCTTAAGAACATAAGCAGTGATCATATTAACCTCTCCACCTTATTGTGGACTAGGTTCTTCAACCGTCACCCGCCTTCTTCTTTGTACTCTTCCATCTTTCCTCATCCATATCAGAGGGCTTCTTCACAATAAACTTCATATCACGTCAAAGTTCACAGATTGGAATGCTCTTGACTCTCGACATAATCTCCTCCACCAAAGTCTCATTTTCTCCAAAATAGTAATAGCATAATCACCACTGAATCTACCAACCTTTGTAGAAATAATTGATGCACAATTTAAAATAAATCGCCTCGCTCTGATACCAATCTGTTATGAAAATTGAGCACATGCGGAAGCGCAATAAATAGGATCTAGATTTGCCAGTTGAACACTAATCTAATCTGATAACAATTATTCTATTACATCAACAAAATAGTAAATAATTATAGTAGAGAAACAAATAGACAATATTTATACTGGTTCCACTATCCTCGGGATAGTGTACGTCCAGTCCAACAGAGAGAGATTTTATTCCACATGAGAGAATTAAAAGAAATTACAAAATAAGAGTTTACATATCCAAAACCTCAACAGGTTTAACAAGAAGAGACACCATTAGGGATCAATGGCTCCAGGCCAGTATGAGTTCACATTGAAGTCTACCTCTCAATATATAGCCAGTGCAAATCTATGTGAGTAAACAATTAAATTACCAACATATGTTAATAATATAATGAAGGCAAATTTCCATAACAACAAATGTGCAAACATAGGAAGTAAATCAATCCGTTTTTTTAGAATAGATAGAGGAAATTAATCCCTTCATTTATTTCTCTACCACCTCATCAAATGCAATCAATGCATTCTCATTATAAAAATATTTACTTTCCATTCTTTGCAAATTTGTTCCAATCAATTTGTGATTTTGTATCACCAAATTTAACAGAAGCATGTTAATTAATATTGATAGGCATGCTTGTTTGGGATGTGGGCTTATCTAGTCGAGGACAAAAAATTGTTTGGTTTAAATTTAAAAGGTTGCGCATATACAATTAATGTATGTGATACAAATGATAGAAGACGCAATTTTTGACTGATGGCATAATTTGTAACCTACCTTCCAACTATTTGAATATAGTACTTCCCTTTCATAATAGACTGATAATTGAGCTTGTGTCTCTGTTTTTGATATTTAGTTGCATGATATAAATATATGGCTTCTGTATTGATATATGGTTGGAAATTAACTTGTATACTTTCGGATGATTAGGACCTGGATGCTCGTCTCTGGGCTATGGAGCCATGGAGGAAATTGGACCCTTTAGAGTTAACAATGACAACAAAACTCTATCTTTAAATCCTTATGCATGGAATAACGGTACTATTTATGTTCTTGCTCTTCTTTTATTTTTAGTGTCTAACAATAGCTGAAAGGCATATGTGAAGATCACTACCCATATGGATTAAGCAGAAACAAAATGAAAATTAAATACAACAAAACCGAAATCAATGTTCATGTATACATAAGCAAATTTAAATTTATTGTTGTGCATTTTCAGTGGCCAATGTGCTATTTCTGGAGTCACCTGTAGGAGTTGGATTTTCATATTCAAACACTACATCGGATTATGAAGCAAACGGTGATAAGAAAACAAAAATTGATGCGTACGCATTTTTAGTGAACTGGTTAGAAAGATTTCCTCAGTACAAAACTCGTGATTTTTTCATAACTGGAGAGAGCTATGCTGGACACTATGTGCCTGATCTTGCTCAACTCATATTGAACAATAACAAGATCACAAATCAAACAGTCATCAACCTTCGTGGCATCGCTGTAAGTTCATATATCTGCATAGAACTTCTAAAATATAAATTGCTAGTCATGTACGTATAATATCTGCTCATTGTGTTATTAGATTGGGAATGCATATATTGATGAAATATCAAATACAAAAGGAGTTTACGAGTTCCTCTGGGCTCATGCTCTAGTTTCAGACGATACTTATTTAACCATCAAGGAAAACTGTAACTATACAGCTGGAGAATTAAACAGTAAATGCAAAGATGGAATGGATTTAGCACAAAAGGAATCTGGAGACATTGATGCTTATAATATCTATGCTCCAAGATGCCATGGGGAAAATACAAAATCTGATGTTGCAGTGAGTACTATTTACGTTAGTATATGTTTATTTTTTATGTCCAGCATTGATTTGAATATATTATGTATTTTACTGTTAATTTTTTAGATGGCTGATTTTGATCCTTGTTCAGACAAATATGTTTATGGTTATCTGAATACGCGAGCAGTTCAAAAGGCTCTTCATGCAAATGTTCCAAATTTGTCACATGACTGGAAACCCTGCAGGCAAATATATTATCTCCAAGAAATTCATCATTTCTTGTTTATATATATATATATATATATATATATATATATATATATATATATATATATATATATATGTGTGTGTGTGTGTGTGTGTGTGTATTTGTATAGTTATTACCATTATCGTACATCTTAAGTCAAGTATGTTTATATTCAGAAACGTTCACTACATCGAGAGGCCTCAGACCATGTTTCCTGTTATTAAAGATCTTGCTGCAAGAGGCTTAAACTTTTGGCTATTCAGGTATATACTTTAATATTTTTGCTGATTAATAAATAGTGAATAAGGTCAGCTTAAAACACACAAATACTAATTAACAATATTAATGCATGCAGTGGCGACCTTGACTCTGTCGTTCCAATAACATCGACAAGGTACGCTATCAGAATGCTTGGTTTGCCAATCAAGAAGCACTGGAAAGCCTGGTATCACAATGAAGAGGTGATGCTTTTTTTTATTAAAAAAAAAAAAAAAAAACAGTGTTATGTCTGTATATTGACTATTTGCATTTGTAGGTTAGTTATGTTCTAACTGTAAAATGATTAAATGATTGAATAGGTTGGAGGCTATGTGGAGGAATATGAAGGACTAACACTGGTTACAGTTAGAGGATCTGGACATACGGTTCCAAGTTATCAGCCAGAGAGAGCCCTAGCAATGATTACTTCTTTTCTCCGTGGGAAACTTCCATCAACAACCGAATGACATAAATCTTCACTGTTTTTGAATTTACACTGGCTTACAGTTTGAACTGATCAACTGTGTAAATCTAAACATTACTTTGAAGGAAATAATAAATGTTGAGTTAAAATTAATTACTTTATACCAGTTTTATTGTGGAATTAATTCATTTTAAGTGGATATAATACTATCCAGAAAAAGGGCAATCAAAAAATCAAAAACTTTTCCATGTAACCCAAATCAAGATAAAAAGAAAGAGTTAAATGTCGATAGATAACCTTAGTCAAAGGAATTATGCATTATGGTATATGTCAATATTTTTTGTATTATTAGTGGATATAAATTTTAAAGATAATTTAAAGAACACTATAAACTCATTTATCATTATTTATGTACAACCGAAAATAATAACTGTAATTTTATTTTATTTCTATAAATTGTCCATAATTTTTTTTTTTAAATTGCTATACAAGAAACATATTACGTTGGATTAAAATGTTCTTTAAGTGAAAATTCAATTTTGTTTACTTGTTTGATTTGTTTTGTTCTGATGACACGGGAAAATTAATACCTCCTGATCTATGATCTCACTGATTGATATTCTACATTCTCATTATAACCACAATATTATAATGGCACAAGAAAGTTGAAAATATATTAGATTGGAACATATGTTCATATATGGCACAGAAAGGGTTAGTACAAAAGTAAGCTGATCTGCACCTAAAAGGCAAAATATATAGTAAAAATGATGAGCTCTGTGCATGTCACATAATATCTGTTACATATGGCACAGGGTGATATGTTCCATTTTGATATCCACATTTTGAAACATGAAAATAAACATCTATGATATTGTACACGCTTTCAAAATGACAATGTCATATAATGAAAATGGGTGAATGAGGATGCAAATGGATATCGATATTTATCGGCTGCTTTTCAATATAAATTCATTTTAGTACTAAAAAAATATTAACAAAATAATGCTAAGAAAAATAATTTCAAACAATTTTAGTTTCTATACATATATTAAATTCTTTTATTCATACAAAACAGTGAATGACAATAATTTTATGTGTTAAAATGGATGAAAACTCAAATTTGACAAAATCAAATGGGCTATTTTCAGATGTATATGTGACCATATCAGCATTTGTATTTTTTTGGATATTAGATAATTTTTCATATTCTAAATACAGATACAGACAGATTATAGATTTTTGGATACTCTTAGAAAACTTTAATACTACATTCAGCTCTAGAACTATTTGCAAGCAACACAATGTTTGATGAACTGCTATACACCACCGGTGCTTATAACCAAAAAAATTGCATTGTATAAGAATTTGATCGATGTAAAGTAGTTATCAAGTGTTGACACGCTTTTTGGTCGAAGCTGTCACACACCAGGGTTTTGGTTAATGACGCGATCAAGCATCGGTAAAGTTATCAAAAACACAAAGTAATTCAGTCGAAGTCGCTGCACGTTCGGAAAAGACTTGTAAATGGGATTCTTAAAATCGTCATCCATGGACTTGGAAAAACTGACGCAGTAAAAATACGTGATCGACACGGTCCGATCAGCTCAAAATAATTAAGCGCGACGGTCCGATCGCGTGGCAAAACTCGTCGTGTAAAAATATATGATTTTGGCATGCAAAAAATAGTGGATGGGCACTGTCGGATCAGCAATTTCACGTGCGCAACACGAGGATCAGGAGCTTGGGAAAATTGGCAAGGATCTAGCAAAAATCGTATCGCATCGGGGATGCAACTTTTTGTCTGATCGGCATGGTAAAACTCGGGACCATCCCAAGTGCGTGTCGCATGCAGGAGATGCGATATTTGGCTTGGAAATTCAGAAAGGCAGATCCGCCCAAAAAGTTATACATTTTACCTCTGATCGCATCAGGTGATGCAATGCAATCCTCGACTCACGCACGGTGGGATGCAATGGATTTCTAGATACGATTTGGCAAACTCGGGATGTGGATCCGACTTTCTAGCAAGGACGCGATGCATTTTTGACGTGTGCGCACCATGGGATCCGGAATTTTCACTGGTACGATACGAGAAAAATAATACTAAATTCATGGATGCGATCCGGATTTTGGCGAACGCCAAACTGCCTGGAACAAAGGAAATAACGTACGGATCACCTACTTTTTCATGTATCCGCACGTGTTTGATTCAACTTTTCTTGGATGCGAGATTTTATAAGGTTGAGGACAAAGAATTGTTTGGTTTAAATTAAAAGGTTGTGCATACAATTAATGTGTGTGTTAAAAATGCTATTTTTGACTAATGACATAATTTGTAATCTACCTTCCAACTATTTCAATATACCCACCTTTCATAATAGACTGATAATTGAGCTTTTGCATCGCTATCTTTGATATTTAATTACATGACATAAATATATGGCTTCAATATTATTTAATTACATGATATAAATATATGGCTCTAATATTGATATATGGTTAGAGATTAACTTATTTACTTTCTGATGATTAGGACCTGGGTGCTCATCCCTGGCCTATGGAGCCATGGAGGAACTTGGACCCTTTAGAGTGAACAAGGATGGCAAAAATTTTTCTTTTAAATCCTTATGCATGGAACAATGTTATACATTTATGTTCTTGCTCTTTTTTATTTTTAGCGTTTAATAATAGGTGAAAGGCCTATGTGAAGACCGCTACCCATATGGATTAAGCAGAAACAAAGTGAAAATTAAATGCAACAAAACCAAAATCATTGTTCATGTATACATGAAGCAAATTCAAATTTATTATTCTGCACATTCAGTAGTCAATTTGTTCTGGAGTCACTAGCAGGATTTGGATTTCCATACTTGAACACTACATCGGATTATAAAACAAGCGATGTACGAAAACAAGAATCGATGCGTATGCGTTTTTGGTGAACTGGTTAGAAAGATTTCCCCAGTACAGAATTCGTGATTTTTTCATAGTAGGAGAGAGCTATGCTGGACACTATGTGCCTGATCTTGCTCAACTCATACTGAACAATAACAAGATCACGAATCAAACAGTCATCAACCTTCATGGTGTTGCAGTAAGTTCATATCTGGATAGAACTTTTAAAGTATTATTGCTAGTCATATATAGCATCTTCATTTTATGTTCGTAGATTGGGAGTGCATAATAATGATAAATATCAAATATAGAAGGAGTCTATGAATTCTACTAGGCTCATGCATTAGTTTCAGATGATATTTATGCAACCATCAAGGAAAACCGTAATTATGCAGCTGGAGAATAGTGTTGTGATTTGTGACATGAAATCACCTATGTTGATGAAGACAAGGCGTGGATGTGCTTGACGTTAGAGGAGATGGTGCAGTAGAAGAAAGGAGTAGTTTTGTGATATGTTTCACCATAGACGTCTGAGAGCATCTTGGCCAAACGTCAGTGCTATCAAGGTTTCAACCCAAGAGCATGGACATGCGTCTGACATAAATTGGTCAGACGTCTGAGCGGGTTTTCTGCTAATTTGACTTGGTCTTTCTATGACTTATTCTGCAAGTAATGAAGGGGAAAATTGGACAATTTGCCTAGGCCTTCTATTCTCCTATAAAAGCAGCATCTAGGGTTGGATTAAAAGCATGGAATTGAGACCAAGATAATCAATCCTAGGGTTTGTCATCGTTCTTCACTGTTCTCCTTCTACAACAAGAGTTGTAGTTGTCTAGATATTCTTTTCCTTTCTCAATAAGGTTATTGATTCTTATAGTTGTTTATTGTTGGTTGTTGAACTAGTGATTATAAACAAAATTTGTTTTTGTGAATCGATAAAGAGGGTGGTTGGGTGGAATATCTTGTGTTTGCGCATGTGATTTGATATCTGTTTTATTTTTCCATAGAAATCATCTTTAAGTAATTAGGTGAAAAAGATCCTGATCACTTCCACAAAAGGCGTAGTTTCCATAACAGTTGGTATCAGAGCTAGATCTTCGCAAAGCTTAGTGATTTTGGATTGAAAAAAAAAATCATTTTTGATGTCGGATATGATGGCGCTTCCAAAGATGACTATTTTTGACGGAAGAAATTTGGGGATTTGGAAGCCTAAGATGGAGTATATGTTTTACCAGAATGATCTTCATGATCTGATTGATGGAGATGAAGCCCTCGGATGTGGATGAGGGAAAGTGGTAGAAGATGAATTAGAAAGCAATTGCCTTGATTCGGTAGTACCTTGATGATTCGGTATTCAATCATGTGGCTAGTTGTGAATCCGTGAAGAATTTGTGGGACAAGTTGGTATCTTTGAATTAGTCGAGGAATGCTAGAAGTAAGAATTTTTTGGTTTGAAAGCTTGTTCAGTTGAGATTGGCTGAGGAGAAATCTGTCGCCGAGCACCTGAATGAATTTCAAGTTGTGATCAATTAACTGGAAAATCTGAAGGTCAATTTTGATAATGAGTTGTAGGCTCTTTTTATGATGAGTTCGCTTTCAGAAACTTGGGATAATTTGGTTATTTCATTGAGTAATTCCAATGCTAGTGGATCTATCACTTTGGAAACTGTTCGAAGTAGCCTTTTTAATAAGGAACTAAGGAAAAAGGGTCGGGTTTGAAATCAGTTCAAGGTGAGGCAAAGGCAGCAAAGGACTCGGGGAAAGATACAAGAAAGAACAAGAAAGGGGCTAATGGTAGAGGTGCTATCACCTGCTATTATTGTAATAAGCAAGGTCACATATGCAAAAATTGTCATGCTTATCAAAGGGATAAGAAGAAGGTTGCGGAAGTGATAGTAGTAGTGATGAGGCATAGGCAGGTCTTGTAGTAGGTTCCATTAGTGATGCTTCTTGTGATGTCATGATTAGCAATGTTAATCCTTGAAAGATGGATTTGGGAGCCAATTTTCACATTTGTAAGGATGTGAAGTGTTTTTCTTCATATGAGAAGAATGTTGACATGATCAGAACAGCCAATGGAGTAGAGCTACTGGTTTTTGGTATTGGATCTATCCGGTTTCATATGCATGATGGCGTGGGGAGGGTAGTCTCTGAGTTAGACATGTACCCGATAATTCGCGTAACCTCATTTCTCTCAGTCAGTTGGATCGCCGTGATTGCACTTATGATACTCGAGGTGGAGTTTTGAGAGTGAAGAAGGGTGATCGTGTTATGATGAGAGGTGTCTTGGAGGAGAGAAACCTATATAGATTGATTGGTTCTGTGGTAAACAGTGGAATGCGAGTGACGGTTGAAGAACCTAGTCCACAACAAGATGGAGAGGTTAATTTGGTCACTGCTAATGTCTTAGACTGAGGTCTTCATGTTGATGATGCTCGAGGAATACAGGGTGATCAAGGAAGGAGCTCAGATCAAGTGGTAGACGAGTGTCAATGCGGAAAATCCACAAGTTGGAAATCCTGGTGGTATTACAAGCACTTTTAGAATGTTAGTATTGCGTGGTGCATCTCGAGGGGAGGGGGGGGGGGGAGATACACCTTTGGCAGGTGGTGGGTTGTGTTTGTAATGGTTTAATTGAGAGTAGGTGTCGTTGAAAGAGCTAGATGACTTGTGTGTTGGAAGTTTGCTTAATGTTGAGATTTCATATCAAGGTGGAGTGTTGTGATTTATGATATGAAATCACATATTTTGATGAAGACAAGGCTTGGATGTGCTTGGTGTTAAAAGAGATGGTGCATCAGCAGAAAGGAGGCAAGAAGGAGCAGTTTTGTGCTATGTTTCAGCACAGACGTCCAAGGGAATCTTGGTCAGACGTCTGAGCAGTTAGGGTTTGGAACCCGAGAGCATGGATATATATATATATTATATATATATATATATTATATATATATATATATTATATATATATATACGTCTGACATAAATTAGTCAGACGTCTGAGCGGGGTTTTATGCTAATTTGACTTGGTCTTTCTGTGACTTATTCTGCAAGTAACAAAGGGGAAAATTGAACAATTTGCCTAGGCCATCTATTCTCCTATAAAATCCATATCTAGGGTTGGATTAAAAGCAAGGAATTGAGACCTAGATAATCAATCCTAGGGTTTGTCGTCGTTCTTCACTGTTCTCCTTCTCCAACAAGAGTTGTAGTCATCTATATATTCTTTCCCTATCTCAATAAGGTTATTGATTCTTATAGTTTGTTTATTGTTGGTTGTTGAACTAGTTAGTGTAAACAAAATTTGTTTTCGTGAATCAATAAAGAGGGTGGTTGGGTGGAATATCTTGTGTTTACATATGTGATTTCATATCTGTGTTGTTATTCCATTGAAAACGTCTTTAAGTTATTGGGTGAATAAGATCCCGATCGCTTCCGCAAAAGCGCAGTTTCCATAACAAATGGAACAGTAAATGAATTAATGCAGTGGCTTTAGCAAATGACAAATATAGAGAAATTAATGATTATAATATCTATGCTCCAAGTTGTAGTGGGTCAAATACAAAATCTGGTGTAGCAGTGAGTACTTACATTATGTTTATTTTTTATGTCGGCGTTGATTAGAATATATTATATTGTATTTTACTACTAATTTTTCAGATGGCTGATTTTGATCCTTGTTCAGACGATTATGTTTATGACTGTCCGAATATGCTTGCAGTTCAAAAGGCTTTTCATGCAAATGTTATGATTTGTCATATGACTAGGAAACCTGTAGGCAAATATGTTATCTCCAAGAAATTCATATGTGTGTATGTATATGTAAAGTACAGTACAGTTACAGTTGTCATATATCTAAAGTCAAGCATGTACATAAGGCAATTGTCGATGTACGAATAGAATTTGCCTTTTTTAATGCTGTTCTCTTTCCTTATTTTCAATTTGTATTCCCTTATAGACATCATCAAGCCAACTAGATAATAGGAGAAAAAAGGATTAAATCCAAAATCCAAAATATAAAATCTGCGCATAAAAAATTAATATGAAAACTTCACTGAAGGTTATTGAGCCTAGGTCGTCGAGCAGAGGAGTTCTAGGTAGGTGCGACATTGATTTGGAGCTGCTCAATTTTGGGTCAGTAGATCTAGGGCTGGTTTTTCATGCCGTTTCTGACTGAGTTGGTATTTGTTGAGGCCGACGTTGGTTTCAGTTAGGCAAAGGTTTTCAGTAGTAATAATATCGGATGGTGCGATGCTAATAAGGGGTTGTAGGGCAGACGGGTGGTAGTGCGAATCAGGTTTTGTTAGGGGGATGCACGCGTGGCCTTGTCTTGTTCGGTGAAAGGAGCAAGCGAGGAGGAGCTCTACGTAGAAGATGAGAGGTGATTTTGGAGTATCCAATCGTCCATGGCATTAGTTGCAAAGAAGCGGGAATGAAGGTAGCTATGAATGAACTACTATGACTACGAGGCCCGCAGGCTTATGTTATCTTCAACCCATATTACAAATTACATTAGAATTGGATAAAGCATTATTGATAACTTTTTATAATTGCTTATATGGCATGATATTACATTGAAATTTATTATCGGTTGGAGATGCTGTTATATTTGGGAGAATGTCATCAACTTTATTTTGGTTTCCTATCAGTCATGCGTGGTCGTGTGTGACTTTGAGGAGTAAATAAGATTAGTATGGCAAAGTTGTTATTTCGTCAGCACGGCTTGTGCCACTTTGCAGGCATTACCTGTTTACGTAGTCAGAGCGTACAATATTTGTACAAAGACAACAACACCCCTGTAATACCCCACATCCGTTAGTGTCACTCAATACCAACTGTGACGGCAAAGAATTTCGCTCGGTCCGAACCAGTCGCTAAACCGATCTAGACCGTTTGAAACGCCCTATCGTTTGAGAACAGGACAAAACAGAACGCATACAAAAGAACATTTCATTGTATATTACAACAATGCATCAGATTACAAGAATATACAGAGTATAAATGAATAAATATTACACAGAAATATCAGAGATTTAAATTACATTTAAATACACAGCAGTGGAAAATAATACAATACACAACTAGAAGAGATATACGGATACAAAGCTTTCCGGATATCATTCCAGCTGTAAACCAGGATCCTGTGAATATAAATCTGCAAAACCAAAACTACTAGCTGCCCGTGTCAAAATAGGGGCACCCAGAGTTTAGGTTAAAACAATAAACTCCAGGTCAGTCATGTGACTGGTGTGAGAACTAAAACAGTTATTAATCTTTATCTTTAAAGTTCGGTAAATCAAGGGACCACGCCGTATAACACGGAACGGGTTTCCTCCCAAGAACACCAGTGCATAAAACAACAGCGCCATGCTAAATAAAGAAAAATGAAGCTGTTATAAGACCCAGGTCCTATCACACAATGCAACGCAAGCCGGGGGATAGGGTTTTTACCTTATAATAGCCAAAGAATGCTTGATACGTTTAAAACAAATCATTTGATACTATAATAAGTGCATAGTGTACAAAACAACTTCAAATCATAAGTATCAATCATAGGCGGCATGAGCGCCCCATCCCACTATGTCACCATATATAGGTTTACAAATAAAACCGCAAAGTCACGTATTTGGAAATTGGATTTCCGTCTATGAACCGAGGCAAAAGATAGTCCTCAACCGATTCGAGACAATCTAGCCCATGTCTCAGGCAAGCGCGCAGGCAAGCCTTGGATCGTCAGGGCCGGTCCACCGATGTGGATTATTATGCCTGAACAATACGTCTCTCCGCCCTTTGGGGCGTAAATGAGCCAACGAATGACTCCATCGGACCCGGATCGTCCGATCAAACCGAGGCGCCTCGCAACAGCAACAACCACATAAGTCAAACTCGTCAGGGCGTGTAAAACCACTGACGCCACTTCTAACTAGAAAGAAACGCATGCCCTCCCTGAGGTCCGTCTCCCGTTTTTGGTTCATACCGGGTGTGAAACTCGCGAGGTAAACGTTACACAAAGCTACGCCACAAAGGCCGTGCTTTGATCATCAACCACAAGACTTTTCTTTTCAACAGAAGCCTCGATCAATTGCCACTTAGGCATGCCACACAGGCAATTCACTCCATGCGTTTGATATCCATCAATATATAACCCCTGAGCTCGTACGTCTCAGAGAAGGGCGTTAAGCAAGAGAATAAATTCTCCGCCGCCAAACAGATATATATTTAATAGAGATCAATCACACAGACTAAAATCCAAAGTCAGACACACAGTCCATTTACAAGTCCGTTCTGGGGCTGAACGAAACCGGAGGCACCTAGTACCCCGCATATCCATCGATCTCCAAGTACGTCTGGACGATCACTAACTGTTTCCATCTTCTTGGGTGTACAGCCCAATCAAGATCATCAGTTATCACCCAAACGACGTAAAGACCTCCGGTCTTCGACTATCGTCTTCCTCTTCGACTTATCGTCGTATCAGTTATTCAGAATGGGATAAACCCGGTCTTTCCGAATAACTCGCGTATATTTTAAATAAGTGTTACACAAACACAACATACGCCTCATTCCAATTCATCAGTCACTAACCGTAAATTAATCAAGAGAATAATTCCCCAAATATTAACCCCGAAGGCCGAAACCAACATCAGATCAATATCCAGAAAACCATTCTGCTTGGCTAACCGACAGTTAGTTTCTAAATTTCACATTCATAGGGAAAGGTTCCCATTAATTTAATCCAAGATAAACTCCTTGAATTTATTCTTTCTTCTATTTTTGAATCTCAATTCAAACTAGTCGGGATTAGCGAAACTTACCGAAGTAATCATTTGTTTTGATTTCCCCATCCCAACCTATTCATCCTATGAAGTAAAACTGGTAATACTTCATATCTAACACCACAGTGTTATCGGTAAATTCAATTACCATTTCACATTCAAATCTAATTAAAGATTTAACTATCGCCTGGAGCAAAACTGGTGATACTCCATTTTCGATCATTTCAATCTAATTAAAGATTCATTAAAACTCCACTTAGTTTTAATCTTCGACTGGGTTAAAGAATCAGTGTCATTTAAAACACAGTTCACGATAAACCCAAAATCACATTCATTAATTATCGGGTTAAAGAACGAGTGTTATTTAAAACACTGTCCACGATAAACCCAAAAATCAATATCAATTCAATTCCAGTTAAATATCATTTAATTGGTACACTTCATTAAATCTAAATAAAAAGATTTAATCTTTTCTCAACTGGGTTCAAGAACAGTGTTAGTGAAGACACCATTCACGACAAACCCAAATCACATTTGATATTCAATACAAGGCTCTGAATAGAAAATATATCGGCTTATATTCAATATCAAATTCTACGACTAACAAATGTCGTATTGGAAATAACGATATAAATATATATCTTTCAAATTTCCATGACAACATCTGTATAATCACGAATTCCAACATCGAAATATTCCGAAGACAATTTCGATTCAAATCCACTTCAATGCAATCATTGGAAATTCTGGTTATTTTTAAAACCCCTTTCAAATTCAATTTATTTATTTAAAAATAAATAGAATTATATTTCTAGTTCAAAACTAGTTCATTTCGATAAAAATCTATTTTTATCTTTTCAAATATGGAGTTTTTCATCCCAAATCTTCACAAATCATTTCTTATGATTTTAAACAAATTATTACTATTTTTAATAATTTTATCAAGGCCCGTACAGTCGATTTCCAACAATGGCCATCGAACTGCACTTACAGCGACCTTTTTCGAATTTGATTTGGACGTATCTCCAAATCCAACCGTTAGATTTCTAATTTCTAACATTCGTTAGAAAGCTCTTTTCGATACGAACCCAACGGTTCCGGTTTTAGGAGAATCCGACGGTCGGATCTCCCGTAATGTCCGTTTGAAATAAATGGTCGAAATTCACGAACTGCCGCGGCGCGGCGCGTTCTATTCAGGCCATTATATTATATATAATATATATAATATATATATTTCGTCGATTTCTATTTAAAACGAATTTTATAAATAGTTTTAAATTCGTTTCCAAAGCAATTTCAACTTCCTTTTCAATTCAAATCAAAATTGAATTCTTCTTTATAAAATCGTTTCAAAATTCATTTCTATTCAATTCAAATTTCAATTCAATTTGAATTCATTTCAATTCGTTTTCAATTCAATTTGAATTCGTTTTCAATTCAATTCATTTCGAAATCGTTTTCAATTCATTTCATTTCGAAATCGTTTTCAATTCATTTCATTTCGAAATCGTTTTCAATTCATTTCATTTCGAAATCGTTTTCAATTCAATTCATTTCGAAATCGTTTTCAATTCATTTCATTTCGAAACCGTTTTCAATTCATTTCATTTCGAAATCGTTTTCAATTCAATTCATTTCGAAATCGTTTTCAATTCATTTCATTTCGAAATCATTTTCAATTCAAACGATTTCGAAATGAAATGAATTGAACACAGGTCCCAGGATCGAAACCTGGCTCCGATACCAACTGTGACATCAAGGAATTTCGCTCGGTCCGAACCAGTCGCTAAACCGACCCAGAACGTTCGAAACGCCCTATCGTTTGAGAACACGACAAAACAGAACGCATACAGAAGAACATTTCACTGTATATTACAACAATGCATCAGATTACAAGAATATACAGAGTACAAATGAATATTACACAGAAATATCAGAGATTTAAATTACATTCAAATACATCGCAGCGGAAAATAATACAATACACAACTAGAAGAGATATACGGATACAAAGCTTTCCGGATATCGTTCCAGCTGTAAACCAGGATCCTGTGAATATAGATCTGCAAAACCAAAACTACTAGCTGCCCGTGTCAAAATAGGGCACCCAGAGTTTAGGTTAAAACAATAAACTCCAGGTCAGTCATGGGACTGGTGTGAGAACTAAAACAGTTATTAATCTTTATTTTTAAAGTTAGGTAAATCAAGGGACCACGCCGCATAACACGGAACGGGTTTCCTCCCAAGAATACCAGTGCATAAAACAAACAGCGCAATGCTAAATAAAGAAAAATGAAGCTGTTATAAGACCCAGGTCCTATCACACAATGCAACGCAAGCCGGGGGATAGGGTTTTCCCTTATAACAGCCAAAGAATGCTTGATACGTTTTAAAACAAATCATTTGATACTATAATAAGTGCATAGTGTATAAAACAACTTCAAATCATAAGTATCAATCATAGGCGGCATGGGTACCATATATCATGTCGCCATATATAGGTCTACAATTAAAACCGCAATTGTCACGTATTTGGAAATTGGATTTCCATCTATGAACCGAGGCAAAAGATAGTCCTCAACCGATTCGAGACTGCCCAGCCCGAGTCTCAGGATCAGAGCTCGAGTGACCCTAGGAGCGACAGGGCCGGTCCACCGATGTGGATTAAAATGTCTGAACACTACGTTTCCCCGCCCTTTGGGGGCGTAAACGAGCCACTAAATGACTCCATCGGTTCGAGAACGACCGATCAATCTGAGGCGCCTCGCAACAGCAACAACCACATAAGTCAAACTCGTCAGGGCGTGTAAAACCACTGACGCCACTTCTAGCTAGGAGGAAACGCAGGCCCTCCCTGAGGTCCTTTCTCCCGTTTTTGGTTCATACCGGGTGTGAAACTCGCGAAGTAAACGTTACACAAAGCTACGCCACAAAGGCCGTGCTTTGATCATCACCACAAGACTTTGCTTTTCAACAGAAGCCTCGATCAATTGCCACTTAGGCATGCCACATAGGCAATTCACTCCATGCGTTTGATATCCATCAATATATAACCCCTGAGCTCGTACGTCTCAGAGAAGGGCGTTAAGCAAGAGAATAAATTCTCCGCCGCCAAACAGATATATATTTAATAGAAATCAATCACACAGACTAAAATCCCATGTCAGACACACAGTCCATTTACAAGTCCGTTCTGGGTCTGAACGAAACCGGAGGCACCTAGTACCCCGCATATCCATCGATCTCCAAGTACGTCTGGACGATCACTAACTGTTTCCATCTTCTTGGGTGTACAGCCCAATCAAGATCATCAGTAATTACCCAAACGACGTGAAGACCTCCGGTCTTCTACCATCGTCTTCATCTTCGACTTGTCGTCGTATCAGTTATTCAGAATGGGATAAACCCGGTCTTTCCAAATAACTCGCGTATATTTTAAATAAGTGTTACACAAACATAACATACGCCTCATTCCAATTCATCAGTCACTAACCGTAAATTTATCAAGAGAATAATTCCCCAAATATTAACCCCGAAGGCCGAAACCAACATCAGATCAATATCCAGAAAACCATTCTGCTTGGCCAACCGACAGTTAGTTTCTAAATTTCACATTCATAGGGAAATGTTCCCATTAATTTTATCCAAGATAAATTCTTTGAATTTATTCTTCTTTTGAATTTCGATTCAACTAGTCGAGATTAACGAACCTTACCGAAGTAATCATTGGTTCTAATTTCCCAATCCCAACCTATTTATCCCATGAAGTAAAACTGGTAATACTTCATATCTAACACCACAGTGTTATCGGTAAATTCAATTACCATTTCACGTTCAAATCTAATTAAAGATTTAACTATCGCCTGGAGCAAAACTGGTGATACTCCATTTCGATTATTTCAATCTAATTAAAGATTCATTAAAACTCCACTTAGTTTTAATCTATGACTGGGTTAAAGAATCAGTGTCATTTAAAACACGGTTCACGATAAACCCAAAATCACATCACATTTCAATCAGTCCCTAATTGTAAATTAGCAAGTGAGAAATTCCCTAAGTATTAATCCCGAAGGCCGAAACCAACATCAGATCAATACCTCGGAAACTATTCAACTTAACCAATCTCCAGTTAGTTTCCGATTTTCTTAACTCCTTTAGGTCTAAGAACTGTATTATTGAAGATACCGTTCACGACAACCCAAAATCACATTTCATCAATGATCGGGTTAAAGAACGAGTGTTATTTAAAACACTGTCCACGATAAACCCAAAAATCAATATCGATTTAATTCCAATTAAAATATTATTTAATTGGTACACTTCATTAAATCTAAATAAAAAGATTTAATCTTTTCTCAACTGGGTTCAAGAACAGTGTTTGTGAAGACACCATTCACGACAAACCCAAATCACATTTGATATTAAATACAAGGCTCTGAATAGAAAATATCCCGGCTTATATTCAATATCAAATTCTACGATTAACAAATGTCGTATTGGAAATAACGATATAAATATATATCTTTCAAATTTCCATAACAACATCTGTATAATCACGAATTCCAACATCGAAATATTCCGAAGACAATTTCGATTCAAATCCACTCCAATGCAATCATTGGAAATTCTGGTTATTTTCAAAACCATTTCAAATCCAGTTTATTTATTTAAAAATAAATAGAATTATATTTCTAGTTCAAAACTAGTTCATTTCGATAAAAATCTATTTTTATCTTTTCAAATATGGAGTTTTTTCATCCTAATTCTTTCTAAATCATTTCTTATGATTTTACATAAATTATTACTATTTTTAATAATTTTATCAAGGCCCGTACAGTCGATTTCCATCAACGGCCATCGAACTGCACTTACAGCGACCTTTTTCGAATTTGATTTGCACATATCTCCAAATCCAACCGTTAGATTTCAAATTTCTAATATTCGTTAGAAAGCTCTTTTCGATACGAACCCAACGGTTCCGGTTTTAGGAGAATCCGACGGTCGGATCTCCCGTAATGTCCGTTTGAAATAAATGGTCGAAATTCACGAACTGCCGCGGCGCGTTCTATTCAGGCCATTATATTATATATATAATATATATAATATATATTTCGTCGATTCCTATTCAAAACGAATTATATAAATAGCTTTAAAAATCGTTTCAAAAGCGATTTCAACTTCCATTTCAATTCAAATCAAAATTGAATTCTTCTTTACAAATTCGTTTTAAAATTCATTTCTATTCAATTCAAATTTCAATTCCATTTGAATTTATTTCAATTCGCTTTCAATTCAATTTGAATTCGTTTTCAATTCAATTCATTTCGAAATCGTTTTCAATTCATTTCATTTCGAAATCGTTTTCAATTCAATTTATTTCGAAATCGTTTTCAATTCAATTTATTTCGAAATCGTTTTCAATTCAATTTATTTCGAAATCGTTTTCAATCGATATAAATATCGTTCACGTCAAAATGGCGTCAATCTAATCAACACGGCTTCATAAATTTCTATTTTCAAATATTCTATTTCAAATATTTCTTTTTCAAAAATAGTTGTTATTATCAAAGTATTTCGTTCAACACATGACCAATCTCAATGGATGAGTACTGTCAACACATGAACTTTTATTTTATATTGATAAAGATATAAATTTTATTACTAAAATATTTCGTTCAACACATGACCAATCTCAATGGATGAGTACTGTCAACACATGAACTTTTATTTTATATTGATAAAGATATAAATTTTATTACTAAAATATTTCGTTCAACACATGACCAATCTCAATGGATGAGTACTGTCAACACATGAACTTTTATTTTATATTATTCTTTATTTTTCAAATTAAAATGAGGCCCAATCAATCACCATATAATGTTAATTATATGGATTTCATACAACACATGTATATAACAGCATTGAAAAATAATCAAGCATCAACCAAAGTGCACTACACTGTATAAGCATCAAATATAGATATTCAACGCTTATAACAGCTTGTCAATCAATCGATCGACATATTTAATCAATCAGGATGAGTGAACTTCAAATTTCATCCCAACACCCGTGTGGGGTTTCAAACAATCAAACACCTATTTTATTTGTGCAGTTGGGCGATGTGTAAAATTTATCGACCCAATCAATGTCATTCAAATAGGTGTACATAAACAAACCGTCTGGTTTATAAATGAATATTTATTTATTCACATTCACGTTAAAAATTATATTTTTAACGATAAAACATTTTATTCCAACATATGAATTTTAAACGTACATTTCAAATTACCGGGGTCCCATACTAATACTAAAAATTCCCGAAAAATATTTTCTAGCTTCGTATTGACGATACGGTCCTAACAAAACTAGTTTCGTCAAATTCTGAGACCGTTAGAAAAATGGCCATTTTCCAGTCGACTAAAATCAACTGAAACTGGTCAAACGCGTTTTCTTTTGCCACGCTCACATATTGAATCGAAAAATTATGAAATTTGAAACCTAGCAATAACTTAACATCACGGACCCAACAAAACTGGTTTCGTCGAAATCCGAGGTCGTTTGCAAAATGTCCATTTTTAAGGGCCTGAATTCCATAGCGACTATTCAGAATTTTCAACTGGACATATCTTTTGTTTCCCGCTATGAAATCTTGATTATTCGGATTCGTTGGAAAGATATTATCGAATAGATCCTAAGATTTTTGGTTTCACTAAAATCTGGATTGTTTTGCACCCGGTACATTCAATTGAAGTTTGAAATCGAATTATCGAACTACCGCGCCATTTTCAATTCTATTTATAATTATATATAAATATTTATATTCTAACGACGACGCGTATAAATATATACGTCGAATTCTATTCAAAATAAATTTCTCGTCGATATTATTTAAAATTATCTATTTTAAATATTCAAAATTCGCTAAAACTGCCAAAATAAAATTTTTAAACTAGCCCAGATTTTGCGGGTTATTACACAAAGGGAATGCACTAAGTTCTGTGGAGCATTTAGGGTAAAAGATGCAGATAAATCACAAGAAAGACAAAAATTAAACAGTGGAAAATAAAACTTTACTTTATTGATAAGATAGTTTGTACAACAATTGTTTTCCAATATCAGAGTATCATCTGTCTTACAAAATAAAGAAGCATAAAAATACATTTATATTCCCCAATGTAGCATAAGCCAGCCATAGCAGCGAAAAGGAGAGTCCAAAGCACTTTGTCCAAGAATCTTCAAGCTTGGGAAGAGCAGCCGTCCAATCTAACCTGAGCTGAACTATTCCCTCCTCAACTACCCGGGGGGGGGGGGGGGGGGGACGGAAGAAAAGAAGACGAAAGAAAAGTAGAGTTAGACATAAAGACTGAGTAAGTCTAGTGACTATTCAGTCTATGGATAAGAAAAAGAGCATGATAAGTATATGCTGGAAATGGGAAAGCACCCTAAATTAAGTTAAGTTATCTCGAACCGAATATACTATCGTACCCCATACTAATCTCTGCACCACCTAACTAGTGTCCCAACTAGTAATGTTAACGTGATCCCAATCCCTGTAATTTTTGTTGCCTTCAGGCATACATTTATTGTTTCTGACCTAGATCTAATCTAGGATTTACGTTATCTTCCGAACGATGCCCTCTAGTCTAGGACACACTACCTAGAGTGGTACATGTTCCTAGACTTTTTCCACGTATGTGTCGCGAATCGTTATCGCTTGTCTAGATGCACATGTCCTGTAATGTGCGGCCCGAGTTCCGTGTCAGGGCTACTCTAGAAATACGGAACTCGGTCGGGAGCTTTCAGATATCCGCCGATGCAGATGCTAAGGTTTATTTTTTTTCTAGTGGCTATGGTCCCACTCGACCCCTCCCTCAACTAATGAAAGGCCATCCTTGAAAAATGAGAACTATGCACAGGCCCCCCTATGCCCCACTGTCCTATGGCCATTTGCAACCATAACCAGATAGCAAGTATATGGTCTTTTGGAGTTCTCCGCCTTTCCGCTTCACATATCTCGATTGACTCAAGATAGTAGGTAGACGACGAGTTGCTATCACAGGGCTACCGTCTTCTCGCCGAATCACGCTGGTCCATCCTAGTCTTTAGGTTGCCATATTTTGCAACCAAGCATACCCTTGGTTCTTCTAACGCAGACCTTAACCTCTGTGAGCCCAGGAGGATCATCTGCAGCCTCACAGAGGGATACCAAGAGTACCCTCACGCCCCCTCGAAGCCTCGGGCTTCGTAACCCAATTCGTTGGAGCCTTCTAGAATCAGACGGACGTACGCTCCTTCTCGTGTTCTACTAAGATTTACTACTTAGTTTCTTTCCTTCATCAAGTTGGTTAAGTGTCATTAGTCAATTCAAGTTAACTTAACCCATCCCTTTGGCCATATTATACCGGTTAAGTGTTGCCTCCTTGTGTTAACCTCACCATCTGTTTAACTAACCTGTTACAACGGTTAAGTGTCTCCTTATATAACTTAACCCTACTACTTGTTTAATTAACAGGTTATAATGGTTAAGTGTTGTCCATTCACGTTTAACTTTACTACAAGTCAAATTACACTGGTTAAGTGTTCTTGTTACTTAACTCTAATCATTCATGTTATATTGGTTAAGTATTTCTAACTTACTTAATCCTAACCCACTTGTCAAATCAACTTGTTATCATGGTTAAGAGTTCTAATTTTACTTAACCTCAATCACTTGTCTCACTAACATGTTTCTATGGTTAAGTGTTCTAATTAACTTAACCTCAATCACTTGTCTCACTAACATGTTTCTATGGTTAAGTGTTCTAATTAACTTAACCTCAATCACTTGTTTCACTAACATGTTTCTATGGTTAAGTGTTCTAATTAACTTAACCTCAATCACTTATCTCACTAACATGTTTCTATGGTTAAGTGTTCTAATTAACTTAACCTCAATCACTTGTCTCACTAACATGTTTCTATGGTTAAGTGTTCTAATTAACTTAACCTCACTCTCTAGTCCAGTTTAATCATGTTAGAATGGTTAAACATTTGCTTAACCTTACCCACTCCCCTAGTCAACATATTAAATTGGTTAAGTGTCCAGATTAACCTAACCCTACCCACCAATTTAGTTAACATGTTGAATTTGGTTAAGTATTAATTCAATTGACTTAACCCTATCAATCCTGACTCAGCCTTAATTTATTAATTAAAGCACCAACCACTCACATTAGACAGATATTGTTGTGGTAACTGGACAGCCGGTCGGTTCCGGGCAGGTTTACACCACAACTCATGTATAACCTCGGGTCTTTATTGGGCTCAATGCTTAACCACCCACATTGGATAGGTATTGTTGTGATTACTGTACAGCCGGTCGGTTCCGGGCAGGTTTACATCACAACTCAATCCAACCTCGGGTTAAGCATATCGTATTTTCTAAGTTTACATATTTGTCTCTTTTCAATTTTATATGTAAATGTTTTGTGGCCCATTATCCAAATTCATTATTCTTGGGTATAATAATTTATACCACTTAAATTTCACAATTCGTTGGCATGTGCCAAACATGCCAACACATATATTTTAATTAAACCCAGCGTTATTTTCCCCGTTTGTACGTTCGCAATATTATAACATATGTTGGGCTTCAACATTTTAGCCCAACTTAGAAACATAAAAAAGAGAGGCTTAGAACATGATATATTCTAAGTAACATAAAAGGGGTGTGTGAACGTATGAACTTGCAACATAGCGATTTAACTAACATAAATTATGTGGTGCATGAACTTGCAATATAGCGATTTAATTAACATAAATTAGTGGTGCATGAACTTGCAATATAGCGATTTAATTAACATAAATTAGTGGTGCATAAACTTGCAATATAGCGATTTAATTAACATAAATTAGTGGTGCATGAACTTGCAATATAGCGATTTAATTAACATAAATTATGTGGTGCATGAACTTGCAATATGGCGATTTAACTAACATAAATTAGGGGCCTGTGTACTTGCATTGTAATAGCATATAATTTTGTCATAAATCATAAACCTAAACATGAGTCATGGGTTTCAATCTATTCATGTAAACTTGCATTTAAAATATGAACCTAACTAAATTAGGTGTCACTTGTATTAGCATATGATTTTTATAACAACATAAGCCTAAAACATATTTTTATTTAGGCATAACACTAAACATAAACTAGTCATTTCCATAAAGTCACTATATGTTCACAAAGATGCTTACTTTTGTCACTAATACAAAAGTATAGTTTAACTTGAATTATGAGGCCTATTCCAACATAAACTTATATGAATCATGTTACCCAAATGGATCCAACTACACTTGAAATGATCATAGGCATATATATAGAAAGATATAAATCATGTAGGCATAACAGTGAATTATGTTTACATACGTCTCAACTTGGTTATAACAAAATATATACAACTTCTTATTAACCACAACGTATAAATGTCAATTTCCAACATGAATCGTATACTTGCAAGGGGTGTTACTTTTCATTGCAAATGTACAATTAATCCAATATCATGTTAATTATACTACGACATCCCAAATCCATTTATAATAAAATCAGAACAACATACACTTATGAACTAGCATCGTTACATTTAAAGTACGATTCCATTTTCATTCTACACAAATCAAGTCTCAATTTTTATTCATATCGGAATAGTACTCTACTTACAACGTATGACGAATCTTGTATTCAGGATTCCGAATTCTGAATTTGGTGATGCTATCCTTTGAGGTTGACATTGTTTTGATTTATTTGTTGTAGTTTTAAGCTTTGAATCAACTCTTAATCGTCTCTTAATTTGACGGCTACTCTTAGTCTCTCTTCAGCAGCATGACGGCTCCTTCTTTTTTTCTCTTTTTTTGTGTGAATTAGGTTGTGAGAGCTATGTTGTTTATATAGAATTGCAAGTTAATTTGAGCCGTCGATGAAGCCAAGGTTAATACAAGCCGTCCGTTCTAAAGAGAAACCAATTATGTTCACAATTTAAGGGCTGTAAATTACTCCTATTTCAAATTATGTCATAATTACTTTCTTAATGTACATTATCAACATTTATTATTAAATTTGTATGCAAATTAGATACATCTCCCCTTTACACATTTATTATTATTTTTGAATTAGCAACTTTAGTGTTAACAGAAATACGGGGTGTTACAACCCCCACCTCCCTCAGCCTAGTTAAGCGTAAAAAAACAATATTACCAACAATTAAAATATAGTGTTGGAATATCATAATTGGTCAGCGAAAACATAGTTATTTATGTTATTAGCATAAAAAATTAATCAAGGTAAATCAAAAAGCAAAGCTAAAGTAAAGGAGTCGAATGCCAATAGCACCCCAAAAAGAGTAGTGCTAAATCTTCGACAATAACCCTTTCGGGGTAAGGGAAGGAATGAAAAGGGAATTTTCCTCTAACCAGAAAGCCCCTTTTGATTTTAACCGGAAGGGCATTACTTTTGGACCTTTCACCCTTGCATGAAGAGGTGAAAGAAGCAAGTCAAGGGAAAGCATTGAAAGATGTGAAGAATGAGGTAAGAGCCGAAGCAGGCAAACTTGCAGGTAACGAAGACCTTCGATTGTATTTCAAAAGGTTCGTCTTCACTAAGCAAAAAGGACACCGATAAGGCAAGTTCATCTCTCAAATATACTAGAAGGAAACGTATTCCGAAGAACAATGTCGAAAGGAAAGGTGAAAGAGCCAAGGAAAACCCATCAGATAGATCATATGTTGATAAACGAATTCCTAGATCTAACCACATCAAGAAGTATGCTTACTTGAAGATAACCGCCACTGTAAGCCAAGGTTCTGCAAACGTCCATGCCTTTCGGAAATAATCAGACTGTAACTAAAAGAGTTTATCATGAGAATACTAATAAAGAAGAACAATTAAAATAAATAAGGCCTTCATCTAATCATCATAAGGGCATCCGAAGCAATAACAGGTGAAGTCTGAAGATCCTTTGAGTAATAAAAATGGCGACAGAGTAGAAAAAGAGTGTCTCCGAAGGCTGCCAAAGACAAGAACAGAAATGATAGCTCAATGTGGACTCCCAATAACCCTTCGGAGGAAATAAAGCAAGACATACAATACATACTTCTAAGGCTTAAGAGGAGCAAGGCACAACTTGCATATCACAAAGGCTAGAAATCTAAATTCTGGCACCCTAAGCCTTAGGGTAACTCCAGTGGATTACACCCTTAATATTAAAGGTTCTGAACATTAAGGGCATAATGCTCTGAATAATTTTGGTGGCCGGGCGCCCATTAAATGAGCGCCTGACCCGAGTGCCCACCCTCACCCATAAAACCCCTATCCTGCCACTAAATAGGCACCACGAAGAAAGAGGACATTCCAGAATTTTGCCAAAGCCAATGATGGCCTTGAAACTATTGAATCCAAAAGAGGACATTCTAGATTTCTATTATCATAAGTACCTCAATCTAAGATTCAGGATTTATAATAAGTTAAAGGAGGCTTTGTATATATTATTTCTGGGATTTCTAAGTTTCTTATTACATGAACCAAGGTTTCGATGTTTCCAATAAGCCGAAGGACGCTTCGTATATATTTCTTCCATAATGTTTGGAGTTTTAAGTTCCTTATCATCTGAATTTAGGTTTCGCAATTTCTAATAAGTCGAAAGAGGCTTCATATATACTGTTACAGGGATTTTTGGATTTCTATGTTCCTTGCTACATAAACCTAGGTTTTAGGCTTTTTTAATAAGCTGAAGTAGGCTTCTTATATATTATTTTCAAAGCTGGAATTTATGAATTTATAAGTTTCTTATTTTCTTTATCTGGTTTTTGAGTTATCTAATAACTCGAAGGAGGCTTCGTATATACTTCCATTATTAGGATTTCATGATTTCTTAATAACACGAACTGGGTTTTAGATCTTCTGATAAACTAAAGGTAATTGCACATCTTGTATTATTGGACAATTGATTACGGACTTCTACCACATGAATCTGGGCTTAAGTATTTCTATCTACCTATTATTTAAGCCAAAAGAATCTTCATTCATAAATGGGCATCTAAGCCTAATTTTTCTGATGCATAGATTTGAGAATTGATAAGTCAACATAACCTTTGCCTATCTCACCTGCCGCAAGAGGGAAGTCTCTCAAATTTTAATTATTTAAACATCCTAACATTGGTTACGATGTATTATGCCTATTCCGAAAAGTTAAAATAGGTAAATAACAAACAAACAAATAAAGTGAAAGACAAAAGAAAATCATTTTGGATTTCGATCAATTAACCAAACCAGATATGAATATGAATATATATATATATACACACAGATTTGTAACTTACTAAGTTTTTCCTCCAAAATTCTTGACAACACATGATGCAAAAGATGTTTCAAAACGATTTGGAGCATTCTTTTGAGCTTTGCCTCTTTCTCCTAGATGTTGTTGGCGTCATCAATTAAATAAATCTGAAATTTAAAAGCCCAATTATATGCTTTATTGGTTCTTATAAGAAGCTTATTCGCTCTTTCAATCTCATCATTTTATTTCCTTAAATTATTTATTTCTTTCTTTAGAATTTTAGCCCTATTGACAAACTCACAAATGGAATCATTAATACCATCCTTTCCTATGTGCTCGAAAAACATCCAAACTTCATATTTCACCTTCTTGACCCATTCTTTACAAGCTCTGAATCTAAGCCCTTCAGTGGGTTTATTAAAGGAGGAAAATGCTTTGCAAATTTCTTTTGGTTTCCTATTGTTTCGGCATGGCAAAATGGAGTCCCGGATGGAGGAACTGGAAAATCAAGGGTGTTGTCATTCAACATAAATTCCAAATATTTGCAAGAGGCCAGGCTCTTGTCTAGCCGAAATAACAAGTCACAACGTTTGGAGTAAGTCCATCTGCGATGGGGTTGTCCTTCACCAGATTCTTCACAACAATCGAATCATTTTGAACAAGTTTTTGTTCCAAATTCCTTCTTTCTTCCTGGAATTTTTGTACGATAATCCTTTTATCCTGAAACCTTGTGAACTATTCAAAAGTGAGAGGGTTATCCACAATTTTTGAATGAATTGAGTCTTGAGGGTTTTTCCCTTCTCTGGTGCTAGTTATAATTTGAGTAAGGGGAACCTCCGAACAACTAGACAAGGTCAGAAGGAAAGTTTGATAAAAGATAAAGTATACAATAGTGTTATTCACAAAGAGAATGCATAACACATAATTTATGAAAAAAGGTAACGCTAAGAATACGAACACATAAAAAAAATCATTTCGTGTTAAACTTCTATAAAAGTTTGCAAAATCTCAAGGCAACTGATATAAATTGAATTCTTTAACATTTCTGGAGATAATTTGCCTCTATAGATTGAAGTTGTTTTGGAGAAATATCAAGAGGAAATGAAAGCACTTTCAGGAGGTCTCATTTGCTCTTCGAATGAGGATTGTGTCCAAACTCTTCCAGATACCTTAGGTGGAAGCAATGAAGCACGCCGCCGACAAAAAGATTAACTTTTGCATAGTGACAACAGGCTTCTCAATGAAAGCTCAACAAGAAATTTATTTCCTTGAGTAACATTTAGAAAAGCGCCTTCAACCCTATATTTCATTTTTGAGGCTCTCATTTTGAAGGCGAGCCTTCTTCAAGCGAGGAACCTCTTTGTCATTCTTAAAAGACATCAGGGCGGAGGCACCTTTGTCAAGCTCAAATATCTGTCAGATAAATTATTTTAATCCCTTCTTTGTTTACCTAACTTTCTCCGTAAATAATTTATTTCCATTTTTATAATTTTACCTTTAAAAGGTATTGAGTGCCTTCAATGGATATAAGAATATGAAATTATTACATGTTTTAGATGCTAACAGTCAAATGAAGTACTAAGAAAAATTTATCATAACAGTAGAACATTCGTTGGAGAAGGCGTCATTGAGCATTCTTCGATAATATTGTCAAAGGCCATTGGAAACTCAACAACGTCAATAGGCTCTAAAGAATCTAAGGCTTTGGTGATCGAAGCATCTTTCCTTGCATCATATCTTGGGTGTTTTCAGTGCCTCCAATGCCAATTAAAGCATTGAAATTACCAGTGTCGCTCTAGGGCACTCATCATCACTAAACTTCATCTGAGACCTCATCCTCTTTATTCTTGTCATCCTCGAAGGCACCCTTATCAATATAAGGAAATTCAAAGGAAAGAAGCTATGCAACACGTTAACAATATTTTTCGTCAACACCGGAGATAGGTCTAAGTAAGTGGACCTAAGGATAGAATGGGGTTGTTCATTTCCCACAAGTTTGAGTTAGTTCGCCATTTCCTAGATATCAAGGTGCCTTAGTTACTCTTCCCTCAATGGGTGAGTATCACGCTAACGAGACTCAACAACCAACAATTACCTAGGGACAAGGGTTCCGTAAGCGCAACACGAGTTAGGAAGCCAAACGGCTTGTAGAAGGGTATTTTGGTAATCTTGGACAAAGACCAAGGCTTGCGTGTGAAGCATTTTTGGTGGAGAAGGCATAGGAAATTGGAAAAAGAAGTAATAAAGTAAATCATAGAAAATATGCTAAGTGTCGATTCACTCTTTATTGCTCATTCTTTTGGGTACAGAAGGGTTTACAAAGGAAATCCCTGAACTGATTTGGAAATTAAAGTTTACTCTATAAGAAACATGTACAAGATTGGGGAATGAGAAAAGATCCCCTAAAATGTGACCCCTAGGGTCTTATTTATAGACAAATTGGGTTCCCTTCGGCCATTGGTTCTATAGAAGTTCCTCTCGGACGCGACAGCATGGTGTCAGCTGCTCTACACCTTCTGTAACGACCCGGATTTCGAGCGACTTTGGTTATCGACATAAACGCGATGTCGATAACCAAAACGACGAAAAATCCTGGTAATTAGTGAAAGAAATTAGAGGGTGAGGAAAGATAAGATAGAAAATTAGAATAGAAGAAGAAGAACACAACATCAGAGTAACACGAATCTCACAGCGGAATGAATAAATATATTTCATAACATAACTTTGAAATACAAACTTGGTACTTGAATATACATATCATTATCAAAGTACAGCACTTACAACACAGCGGAAATAACTATAGCTATATGATCCTGAAGCCTCCTGCTCCAGCTCTTCAAGTGTATCTGTAAAATCCCGACTACTTGACTGCCCATGCAAATTTAGGCACCCAAGAGTTTAGGGAAAACAACAAGGTAAACTCCGGGTCAGTCATGGGACTGGTGTGAGTAAAACAGTTTAAAAACAGTTCGAACAAGTAAAAGATATCTCATAAGACCACGCCGCATAACGGAACGGGTTTTTCCCTTATGAGAATCCAAAGTAACTTTATATCAAAAACCTTTTGATATTATAATAATGTCTATCAACCACAGTATATATATAATCATCTAGCAGAAACGCTTTCATCTCACGTTCTACATATATAGTATACAATCAAAACCGCAAGCACGTATTGGGTAATGGGTTTCCAACTATGACAAGGTATGGATCCGCCTTCCGCTCGTGTACCTCTAGAGAGGAATACACTGGGTTCAACAAGAACATCTTGCAACCCGGCCACACATGACCGACCACTCATTTCGCTTGAGTGTATCGAATGTATATCACCAACAGTTGGGATCAGCAACCGTTTCCCGAATGGGACAGCATCAACAATAGATTTTTAGAAATGAATGAAGCTCTAGATCAGGTGATTATACACCCTACTTCGGTGCGACCGACTTAGCCATGCTGCCTGCCCGATTTCTGTCATTTACCGGGTGATGAGGCTAGAAACTACGCTTTATCATCACATCAGATTCACTTTGAATGTCACATCATCAAATCCATCAAATCACCGATTGACGTCCTCAACCATACATTATGTGTTAGCTAAAGAAGTTTCCTTCTCCGCTTCCACTCTTGGTACAGTTGGAGAAATCAATATACATGATCGTCTGGACATACTCTGTCAGACATCCGTCCATACAAGTCATCCAGGAACAGGATGAACCGAAGGCACTATTCTGTAAACAGGATAGCCCTTGCATAACTCTGTCTTCAATTTCCTTTGGCATATATGATTCGCAACGGTTATGCCAATACAGAGTGGTTCTTCGGATAATAATCCAACCGGTCTCTCCATATTAACAACGTTAAAATGGTCAAAACTTCGATAGTCTGTGATTTAACTATCGAATAAAAATAGGTGTGCAAACAATGATATTATTTCCAAATGGAAATTATATCGATCAAACATCATTCATCATTCATCTCTTTAGTTCATTAATTTACTTATCTCATGTTTCCCTACGTTCAATATTCCTTATTTTCTAAATTGGGAAAATATACGTTATTAACAATGGAAAACATTTCCATTTCTTTGTTTCTTTATTAGAAAACATTTCTGGTTTCTTATTTGGAAAACATTTCCAAAGCTTCTTCACTGGACTTAGACAGATGTTTAAGCAAACCATCGCGATGCCAACTCAACCCATTTCCTTTACTGCCGAACCTTAACTATTCCTTAGTTAAAAACGAAGCCAATCAAGTTGGGGTAGAACTACCTCTCAGACCTTGACTGAACAACATTTCTAACTTTGAAATAGGCAAAGTTCACTTTATATTCCTTTTACTAACTTCCTTACTTAATCCTCGTTCGAATAAATCTCTATTCGATTTATTCTATTTGATTTACTCTATTCACTTAACCCTTATCAATTAACTCTATTGGACTAACACTATTTGACTAACGCTATTTATTTGCTCATTTCACTTACACTTTTCGAATAAACTATATTCGATAATTCCCTTTACTTTCTATTCGAATAACTATATTCGATTTACTCATTTGCTTCTATCCAAATCGATTAAACTAACATCGATTATCTCCTTTCAACTTTATTCTCTAATCGATAACTAACATCGATTAACTTCTTTTTAACTTTACTCTTTAATCGATTAACTAACATCGATTAACTTCTTTTTAACTTTACTCTTTAATCGATTAACTAACATCGATTAACTTCTTTTACTTTAACACTAATCGATTAACTAACATCGATTAACTCCTTTAACTTTATTCCCTAATCGATTAACTAACATCGATTAACTTCTTTTAATAAACTACGTTTTTCGTTACAACTATTTCCTTTTTATAACGTTTACTTACCGTTACAAATATATCCTATTTATAACTTCTATTTACCGTTACAAATATATCCTATTTGTAACTTCTATTTACCGTTACAAATATATCCTATTTGTAACTTCTATTTATTCCCTAAATAAATATTCCTTTTCTATTTCTATTTATTTTCTAAATAAATATCCCTTTTATAAAACCGTGTTCGTTTTATAAATATTTCCTTTTATAAAATCCTGTGATTTTATAAAATTCCTTTATTTCAATATACATTGAAATAAATTCTTTTTACATCGCAGGGTCTTTTATGATATTTAAAATATCTAATAAAAATGATCAACATTATTCCAACACCCATAACCCATAACAGATTATATAACACATCATATATCACAATATATGAAAACAGTAAAATAAATGTTGAGGAATCCAGTTGGATTCCTCCAACCTGTTTCCCTGCATCACAGATGTTAAACAATATAGATAACATCACTTTCAGTTCTATATGATACATTCTGTTAAACAGAATCAATATAGAAAATTTAACTAACTGACTAGCAGTTCAATCAAACAGTCAACATACAGTAAATCAGCCAATATCTAACAGTTCTAAAAATACAACATGAAATTTATAAACTGTTCAGAGTTGGTGAGATTTACTCACTTTGGCAGTTCATCGTTAAAGAACGATAAACTGTTTTGTTTGATTTGAATCAAACAATTTATTTCGCCGTAAATTCAAACGAGCACCGATCCACTTCCAATCAGTCCCAGTGTGTAGCTCTCGTTCATACAATCCCAACGGATCAAACCGTTCGAAATTCTGATATCGTATGAAAATGTTATGATTTGTACAAGTTTCATATATTATTAAATAAAATAATAACTTGGAATTAAATTCCTAATGGGCCTACCCCTTTGTAAAATACCTCGGCCCACTTAACCAAACTAGACCCGCCAAATTCATCTTCCCCCAACCATTCAACGAGCTCCAGGAATTTCCCAAACCGTTGACCCGTCATTTTGATCGACAACCACCATTGCTCCGATCACCGAAATACCAAACCGAGATTTCCATTGAGTTGCTCGCCTAAATCTAGACCTTTTTAACACCCTATCTTCCAGCTCGCACCTCCTGACCATTTTTTGTCCCTCAGCCCTCCCCACGCCTCCTGCTACAGAAGTGCGACACCTTTACTCGTCAAATACTATCCAACTTCGCCAATCAACTCGGTTCATCCCGCTTAACTCGACTGCCTACTTCCAATCGAAGCTCGACAGTACCTCCAAGAAGATTTACCTGCTGCTCACATCGACACCGTGGTTCAGTCGCATCCACCCACAGACCGTCGGAATCCCCCTCCTCCCCTCGACTATGACCAGACTCCTCCAATTTGAACTCTGACCCCAACAGACCTCCGCCTTAGCCGTTGTCTCAAATTCCAATGGAGAAAACAAGCGTCGATCTATACATAACGCACACGGTACCGAAGAGCAAGAGACGAGGGTCTTGGATATGTATATTTGAGGATTTTTAGGATTTTTTTGTTGTGAGAATTTGCTGTAGATCTATTTGTTGTGGAGGGGTTGATCGGTTTGTTCTTTTTTAAATTTCTGAAAGGATAAATGAAGGTGGCGACACCTTTTTGAGTTTCCAGAGGATTTGCTTTAGGTTATAAGGCTTTTAGCTTTCATATGTTGCAGACGTGGAACACAAGTTAACCATGAAGCAAAAATATGGTTTAACGGAAGGCACGTTTCCATTTTGTGCATGAAAAAGATAGTGTATACATTCTCGGATACACCCTCTTCTTCGCTCTCTTAAGTTTAGGTATGCGTTGAGACTGAAGTAAAAATACAGTCATGTTCAGTGAGGTGCCGCGATCCCAAATATATAATAATACCGGTAGATTACCTCATATTTTGAAACTTCAAAATGTTGATTGAAGGGTGCACAATACCCCAAATAAAAAGTTGCTTATTTAATTAATTAAAAATTACAGTAAAATTCTAAAAATTAAATTATCACTACTTCCCAAAAGAACCTTGTCTAAATTCGAATCTGATAACTAGTTATTTCGAAATAACTGTTATGGCCGATAAACGATTCCATAGCGACTATTATGAAATTTGATTTGGACATATATCAAAATCTACACGACGAAATCCTGATCTTTCTCTTCCGCTAGAAAGATATACTCCACCAGCTCCACACGTTTCTTGTTTCACAGAAATCCGGTTTAAAATGAATCCTGTACATTCGTTTAAAGTTCGAATCGCCAAATCGCGAACTGCCGTGCCATTTCTAGCTCGATTATAATTATATTATAATTTATACGTTCAACGATTGTCGATTCAATATATTCGTTATTCAAATTAAATTCCAAGCTGAATTAAATATCACAGATGATCCCGTTCGCACCATATCCCCATTTCGACCATTCAGAATTAAATATCTTATTTAATTTATGAATTTAATTAAATATCCATCATAATTAAATTCCACGGCCATTTAATTCTCTAAACCACCATTGATATAATTAAATAAATTAATCATAATACCCCTGCCAATGCGGGTCATTACATTCTTCCCCACTTAAAATAATTTCGTCCTCGAAATTGCTAAAAGGTAGGGACGACCCTATCGACTGGTCAGAACATATTCGTTCACTTCTTAACTTCAGTTTCAACTGAACCAATTTAATGCCAATTAAATATTAATTCATTCTTATCAGCGAAAATTTCCAAAAATCCTGAAAATTTTCTAACTCCTTAACTCTTCGAAAAATTTCGCCAGCATCTCCTTTGCACTGGTCAATAGGTCAAACTCCAACTCGCCTTTCTGGGCCATCTTCAACCCAAAAGAAAATCAAACAGCCAAGCGGCTTGCCAATTCGGCTCATAAATCTTATATCCAATAAAAATATAAACTTGTACCTTTTTGTCGGGCATATCAACCCCATCACTTCCATATGCTATCAACTCAGCATACACAAGAGTTACCCCAATCAAATTCTGAAATCACTTTCATCTCCAACACACCCATTTGCTTTTTACCAAGATAAATATCATTTTAACTCGAGTTTCTTCTCGATTCCCAACTCTTAACTTGATTATCATATCACACTTCAAATTTGAATCTCACAATCCAATTTGTCTTGATATCATTCTAATTCAATCTCAGTTACCACTTTACTGGCTTTACTTTAATTCAAATTTGCTTTCACAAATTTCTGTTAAATTTGTTTTTAATTCAAACACTCTTTCCTTGGGGTTTTTAAACAGTTTATTCTTTCCAAAAAATCAAAATTTTCCTTTTTGAAATTCAACTGAGCCCATAATCAATATTCCATTAGTTAAATCACTTCTATATTTCTTTATCAATATTTGTTAACCAAATATTTTCAATAACCATATTGGCCTTTTATGTTATTTAGAAAACATTTCCGAATATCGCCTTCCTTTATTTTCTAAACTTTAGAAAATATATGCTACTTATAATTGGAAAATATTCCAATTTCTTATCTCTTTTTCGATCTCGCTTATTTCTATACTTAGGAAATATTTGTTATTCTATTTCCAAGCTTACACTTATTTGGGTTAAAACGGATGTTGTATAAAACATTGTTACGACAACCCAAATACTATATTCAACTAACTCTTATTCAACATTGATCTTCGAGCTTGAAATCTTACTGTTTATTTGTTAATAATGAAATCAATCAAGTTGGGGTATAACTACCTCTCATACCTTGACTGAATAATATTTATAACGTCAAAACAGATATTACCACTTACTCGAATAATCACTACCATACAACTACTTATTCACCTTTAAACACGTATACACTTTTCTTTCTATTCTTACTGGATTTTATTCCTAGTCTTCCCTTTTGATTTTACTATTCTATTTCTAAGTTCATTTCGTTATCGACTTATATATATATATATCGATACGTTGATTTCTAACTGTCAAATTATCTTAAAAATATTCTAACTCCTTAGATTCCCGGAAAAATTCGCCATAACCTCCTTTGTACTAGGAGCATCGGGATATTTCAAATAGCCTCCCATGGCCCTCACCAATCCAAAAAGAAAAAGAAAAGCCAAGCGGCTAGCCGATACGGCGCATAAAATCTCATATATGAATTAAATACATATCTTTCCATCGAGCATTCTATTTATATACCTCCATACCTTATCCATACATATCTCATGTATATCCATACATTTCTAATTCATTTCAACTTAATCCAATCATTTTAACTTAGTTCGTTAAGTGATTTTCAAATTACTGGTTTGCCCATTTCACCTTCATATTTGAATATACATGTTCAAATATAGGTTTAACTTGTTTATCAACTAATTGAATTCCATTTCAATTCTCTTATTCAAATTCCATATATGAATTTCATTATTCAAATCTCTTATTCAAATTCCATATATGAATTTCGTTATTCAATTTTCTTATTCAAATTCCATATATGAATTTCGTTTCAATTTTCTTATTCAAATTCCATATATGAATTTCATTTCAATTTTCTTATTCAAATTCCATATATGAATTTCATTATTCAAATCTATTTTCAAACTCCATTTGAATTTCTATATTCAATTTTCCATTTCAATCTATTTGAATTTTATATTCAAATTTCATTATTACTCTATATGAATTCTATATTCAATTTTCCATTATTTAAATTTTCTTTATTCAAATCTCATTTGAATTTCTATATTCAAATCCCCTTTGAATTTTCTTATTTACATTCTATGTTTGAACTTCCTTTATTCAAATTCCTTTTCAAACTTTCTTTAAATAAGTCTCGATTTCAATCCCTTTTGAAGTCGATATTTCTACCTTTGGAAAATAGATTTCCCTTTCTATTTCATACTTGTATTTTTTTTATTTCTGAATTATCCAATGATAATTCTTTTTACTTCATTTTATAAACTTCGTTTATGAAAGAACTTTTTATAAACTTCGTTTATAAAGGAACTTCTCGTTCTATTTCTTTTAAAACAAGTTAATATTTCAAATCTATTTCAGAATTCAAATTCTATATTTAAAATTCTATTTTGAAATTCAACACAACTTGTCTTTCACAAAACAAATTCAAAAACAGTATCTCTGGTAGTAATTCGTCACTTACAACTCGAAAATGGAAACTGATGATGCAGCTGTCATCATCAGAATCTATTTTCCAGCGATCGAAGTGAGTTCAATACTATAAAACCATTTCTAAACATTTCCACTTTGAAATTCATTTCAACCTATAATTCACACTGCTTGTAAAACAATTTAAAATCTCCCAGGATCTTAAATTTTCCTTATTTTAAATCCTAATCCATTTACAAACACTTATCCAATTTTCCAGAATTTTATTTCGATTCCTGGTTAAAATTTCAGATTTAACTTATCTGAATTCACGCATTTCACTTATATGAATTCTGATTGATTATTCACATAACCATTGAATATATAATCTTACTCGATTATATTAACAACCAATATATCCAATATATCCAAAATATACGTTGGGTAAACTATTTCGTTTACCCTCTTTCAAAACATACCATGATGGTTCATCGTATTCAAGTGTTTACAAAATCCCTACCGATACAGTGGATCAAACTGATCGACCAGAACTCATAAACAACTCAACCAACGAATCTCCACAATATAAAACAAATTTTTATATCAATAACAAATACGTTTACTCGTATATATACACTCAATCTCAGTCTAGGGTATTACTAACCCTATCTCTGAAGCGACCCGAAACTTCCCCGGTCTCCGAAGAGATGAGAAAGAACGAATTACTGTGAGGACAAGACAAATCAGAACACAAACAGAAGAACATTTCATTGTATATTACAACAATGCATCAGATTACAAGAATATACAGAGTATAAAAGAATATTACACAGAAATATCAGAGATTTAAATTACATTTAAATACCTAGCAGCGGAAAATAATACAATACACAACTAGAAGAGATATACGGATACAAAGCTTTCCGGATATCATTCCAGCTGTAAACCAGGATCCTGTGAATATAAATCTGCAAAACCAAAACTACTAGCTGCCCGTGTCGAAAATAAGGGCACCCAGAGTTTAGGTTAAAACAATAAACTCCAGGTCAGTCATGTGACTGGTGTGAGAACTAAAACAGTTATTTAAAACTTTACTTTAAAAGAGAGTAATTCGAGGGACCACGCCGTATAACACGGAACGGGTTTCCTCCCAAGAATACCAGTGCATAGAATAAACAGCGCAATGCTTTTTCGAAAAATGAAGCTATTATAAGACCCAGGTCCCATCACACAATGCAACGCAAGCCGGAGGATAGGGTTTTACCTTATAACAGCCAAACATGCTTGATACGTTTAAAACAAATCATTTGATACTATAATAAGTGCATAGTGTCAAAAACAATTTCAATCATAAATATAAATCATAGACGGCATGAGTGCCCCATCCGATTATGTCGCCATACTAGGCTCTACAAATAAAGCCGAAATACACGTATTGGAAATTGGATTTCCATCATGGTGGCTCCTGATTCGAAAGATCTATCGCGTAGTACAAATCACCGCGGCTTACGTCTCAGTGAGAGAAGACACCGCTATGCACATCCGCACTTTTGGGACTCAAGTATCACCGCGGCTTACGTCCCAGCAAGAGAAAACACCGCTTACTCTATCCCTCCGAGCACGAAGCTCAATATCGGTCGACCGAATCCACTACACTAAAAATGTATACTGATCAAACCATCAGTTTACCACCATCCCGGGCTGTGAGGCTCGCGGATCAACGCTATACACAAAGCCATGCTATATCAGCTGCGCTTTGATCATCAACCACCAAACTTTGCTTTTCAACAAAAGTCTGGATCACTGCATCTCAGTATGCCACACTATCAATCCATATCGTACCACTGATTTCTGCCAATATATAACCTCTGAGCTCATATGTCTCAGAGAAGGGCGTTAAGCAAGAGAATAAATTCTCCGCCGCCAAACAGATATATATTTAGCAGAGATCAACAAATACAATATAAAGGAATAAAATGTCAGACACACCATCCATTTACAAGTCCGTTCTAGGTCTGAACGAAACCGGAGGCACTTTCCTCGCATATCCATCCATCTCCAAGTACGTCTGGACGACCGCCAACTATTTCCATCCTCTTGGGTGTACAGCCCAATCAGGATCGTCAGTAATTATCCAAACGATGTGAAGACTTCCGGTCTTCAACCACCGTCTTCATCTTCGACATCTCGTCGAATCAGTTATTCAGAATGGGTGTAAACCCGGTCTTTCTGAATAACCCACGTATATGATAATCAAATGTTACACAAACACATCAAACGCCTCATTCCAATTCAGAATATTCTTTCACAAAAACACATTCTTAGGGAAAGGTTCCCATTAATTTTATCCACGATAAATTCTTCTAAATTTATTCTTTAATCTTCCTTTGGATATCATTTCAAACCATATTATGGTTTTCCAAACTAGTCGGGATTAGCGAACCACACCGAAGTAATTATTTATTTTATTTCCCAATCCCAACCTATATATCCCATGGAGAAAACTGGTAATACTCCACATCTAACACCACGGTGTTATCGGTAAGATTAATTACCATTTCACGTTCAAATCTAATTAAAGATTTAACTATCGCTTTGGAGCAAAACTGGTGATACTCCACTCTCGATCACTTTTCAGATTTTGATAATTAAAATTATCAATTCACATTTTAATCTAATTAAAGATTCACTAAAACTCCACTTAGTTTTAATCTTCTCAGAAATCGATATTATGTCTTTAACTGGGTTAAAGAACCAATGTCATCTAAAACACGACTCACGATAAACCCAAATCACATTTGATATTAAATACAAGGCTCTGAATAGAAAATATACCGGCTTACATTCAATATCAAATTCTGAAACCAACAAATATCGTATTGGAAATAACGATATAAAAAATATCTTTCAAATCCCCATAACAATATTTGTATAGTCACGAAATCCAACATCGAAATATCCTGAAGATAATTTCGATTCAACTCCAGTCCAATCCACGTATTGGGAGTATTGATTATTTTTAAAATCACTTTCAAATTCAATTTATTTATTTCAAAAATAAATTGATCTTAATTCTAGTTCAAAACTAGTTCATTTCGATAAAAATCTATTTTTATCTTTACAAATGTGGAGTTTTTCACCCCCGTTCTTTCCAATTCACATATTATGATTTTACACAAATTATAGATATTTTTAATAATTTTATCAAGGCCCGTACAGTCGATTTCCATCTACGGCCATCGAACTGCACTTACAGCGACCTTTTTCGAATTTGATTTGGACATAACTCCAAATCCAACCGTTAGATTTCAAATTTCTAATATTCATTGGAAAGCTCTTTTCGATACGAACCCAACGGTTCCGGTTTTAGGAGAATCCGACGGTCGGATCTCCCGCAATGTCCGTTTGAAATAAATGGTCGAAATTCACGAACTGCCGCGGCGCGGCGCGTTCTATTCCGGCCATTATATATATAATATATATATTATATATATTTCGTCGATTTCCTTCTAAAACGAATTTTATAAGTAGTTCCACATTCGTTTCAAAACAATTTCAACTTCCATTTCAATTCAAATCAAAATTGAATTCTTCTTTCTAAATTCGTTTTAAAATCCATTTCTATTCAATTCAATTTGAATTTCAATTCATTTCGAAATCGTTTTCAATTCAATTCATTTCGAAATCGTTTTCAATTCAATTCATTTCGAAATCGTTTTCAATTCAATTCATTTCGAAATCGTTTTCAATTCAATTCATTTCGAAATCGTTTTCAATTCAATTCATTTCGAAATCGTTTTCAATTCAATTCATTTCGAAATCGTTTTCAATTCAATTCATTTCGAAATCGTTTTCAATTCAATTCATTTCGAAATGAATAAAATCAATATAAATATCGTTTACGTCAAAATGGCGTCAATCTAATCAACACGGCTTTATATTTTCAAAACTTCTTTATTCTATCCAACAAATGAATATTTATCCCATTCAACACATGAATCTATATTTATTTCAACACACGACTAATCTCAACACATGAGTACTGTCAACACATCACTATTGTTATATTCAACACATGAATTTTCTTTTATAATATTCATTACTTTTCCGATTGGAATGAGGCCCAATCAATCACCATATAATGTTAATTCTATGGATTCCATACAACACATGTATATAATAGCATTGAAAAATAATCAACCATCAACCAAAGTGCACTACACTGTATAAGCATCAAATATAAATAGTCGACGCTTACACAGTCTGTCGACCAATCGATCGACAATAATTAAATAATTGGGATTCGTGTACGCCAAATATCATCCCAACACCCGTGTGGGATTTCAAATCAACAAACACATATTTTTGTTTGTGCAGTTGGGCGATGTGTAAAATTTATCAACCCAATCAATATCAGTCAAATCAGTGTAAATAAACAAATCGGCCGATTTGTTTATAAATATTTATTTACTCACTTTCACGTTAAAATTTATATTTTTAACGACAAAAATATTTTATTTCCACACTTGAATTTCTATTCAGTTCATTTACACAATAAAAATGATATTTTTATTTTTCTAACATATTTTAGAAAATTTCGGCGGCATAACGGCACGATACTAGAAACGGGACGAGGCCTAGCCTTATCCCCGGTCTAGTGAAGGCCCACGCCATTCACACATCAATCAATCCATTCATTTCACCAAACAATTCAATTTCAAATCACATCATCTAACTAATCTATGCAACCAAACAAACAAGTCCATGGTATGTGGACGGGTGTCGGGTGCTACTAAGCACCGTCTGCATCCTAGTATATATATATAACTAGAAAAAGAAGTTGAAGAGTGAGAAGTTCTCACCAAAGCTAATCCCAATCGCCTCGACTCTTCTTATGTAGGAATTCTTCGCCATTGTTTGCCTTTCGTCACCTTCGTCGCCCTTATTCACTACATATATAAAAATCGAATTTACTTTGCTATTCAATATATAAAAATCATATTTTTATTTCGAAGTTCAACATATAAAAATCCTATTTTTATTTCGAAGTTCAACACATAAAAATCCTATTTTTACCTCAACTTCTTATATAAAAATCGTGCTTTTATACCTTTTTTTTAAAACACTACTTCCTGTAAATCAAAATCACTCCTTTACCTTTCATACATATAAAAGACCTCATTTTTAATCCGCTACGGCATTATAAAAATTCCATTCAAACTATAAAAATCAAATTTTTATTTTTAAACAACACTAATTTTTATTTTCAGAAATAAAGACATTTTTATTTTGAAAACAATATTTTTAAGCAAAGTTCAAAATTGGATTTTTAAATAATGTACATATAAAGAAAAACTGATTTTACTAATGATTTTTAAACTGAATTTAAATATGGTTTTAAACTGAATTTAAATATGGTTTTAAACGGAATTTAAACATGAAAAATAAACTGAATTTAAACTTGAAAAATAAACTGAATTTAAACTTGAAAAATAAACTGAAATCCTAAACAAAACTTACTTTTCCGATTGGTAGGGGAGGTCTACCACCGTCGATTGAAGGGGGAAGGGGACTGCTGGAGCTGGCGGTTGGCCTTGGGGCGGCGGAGCTCGTCGGGGCTGGCGGCTCGCGAAGGGGGTACTCGCGGTGGTTCTTCCAGGGCCTGGGCGCGGATTTGGGTCAGGGGGGGAGTGCGGATTGAAGGAGATGGAAGAGGAGAGAAGGGAGAGTAGAGCGAAGGGAGGAGGGAGTGGCGCTCGTCGCCGACGGTGGCAAAGGGTGGAGAGAGGGGAGGCGTCGCGATTTAGTTTAGGGTTTTTTTTTTTTTTTAATCCCAGTATCGGGTTTATGAAGGAGAAAGGGGGCTGAGGGGTTTAAGTGTAAAGTTTTTTTTTTCTCTTTTTTTTTATTTTATATAATTTATTTATTCATTTAAGTTGACTTTTATTTCGAAATCGAAACGAGACCCACCGACTGTCGTCCATAGCGTTTTACCCCCATTCTGAACACAATAGGATATGTATCGTAGGTTGATTCGACTGTTTCGATCAGTTTCCGTTGAATTTACATTTAAATCGCTATATTGAATTTTAAAAGTACATTTCAAATTACCGGGGTCACATACTAACTAGAAAAATTCCCGAAAAATATTTTCTAGCTTCGTATTGACGATACGATCCTAACAAAACTAGTTTCGCCGAATTCTGAGACCGTCGGAAAAATGGCCATTTTCCAGTCGATTAAAATCAACTGAAACTGGTCAAACGCGTTTTCCTTCGCCACGCTCACATACTGATTCGAAAAATTATGAAATTTGAAATCTAGCAATAACTTGACACTGCGGATCCAACAAAACTGGTTTCGTCGAAATCCGAGGTCATTTGCAAAATGTCCATTTTTAAGGGCCTGAATTCCATAGCGACTATTCAGATTTTTCAACTGGACATATCTTTTGATTCTCGCTACGAAATTTTGATCTTTCGGATTCGTTGGAAAGATATCATCAATTAGATCCTATGATTTTTGGTTTCACTAAAATCCGGATAGTTTTGCACCCGGTATATTCAATTGAAGTTTGAAATCGAATTATCGAACTACCGCGCCATTTTCAATTCTATTTACAATTATATATAAATATTTATATTCTAACGACGACGTATATAATATATACGTCGAATTATATTCAAAATAAATTTCTCGTCGATATTATTTAAAATAATCTATTTTAAATATTCAAAATTCGCTAAAATTGCCAAAATAAAAATTTTAAACTGGCCCAGATTTTCGGGTTATTACAATCTCCCCCACTTAAAACTTTTCGTCCCCGAAAAGGAACAAAGTCGAAAGTGGTTTGATAATTCAACTCTACGTTCGATCTGGCTTTCATTCTCTAACCTTTTAGTTTCTGAGAATTTTCAAAATTTCAAAAATTTGTCTAACACCCTAAATTTTTGAAAAATTTCGCCATAACCTCCCCTGCACTGGGAGCATCGGGGAATTTCAAATAGCTTCCCCGGTCCTTCAAATCTCAAAAAGAAAAAGAAAAAGCCAAGCGGCTAGCCAATAGGCTCATAAAATCATCATCACCCAAACAAAACAGTAAATTATGTAGTAAACATGTACCTATTTGTCGGGCAAACAAATTTTATTCTCTGCTCTAGCCTCCTTGCTATGACCTGTTCAATGATATATATGTATGTGCAAGCAGATGCAACCAATTTTCAATATAATTCAATATTCGGTTCAATTAGGCCTAAAGGTTCAAAATTAGCAAACAAATGAACAAACAACACAAACATCAATCAATTAGTTGATTAGAGTTTGAAATTCATAATTTTGATACATATACAAAAATCATGTTTTTGATGCCAATTCACAACAATGTATTCTAGCTATATATAAGTTTTGGTTCTCACACCAGCCTAATGGAAATATATAGAAAATCACACCTTCGAAACACGAACATAAATGTTGATGATGCGATCGCTATCATCAATAATATCTCCGGGCGACTAGAGTGTGATGCTATATCTATCCAATATATTAAAACTTCGAATATACGTTCATGACGCGTATACGCGAAATCTATATATACTCGATTGTCCATATTCAAAATAAATAAATATTCAAATACGTGTAAGACGATTTAAATTTCAAAACAAAATTGTTTTCATTTTAAAAATATACTCTTCACACTCGTTCTAGGATACTACTGATCCTATCTCTAACGAGTCATTCTAATTGGATATTACTAATCCAATATCTGATGAATTCTTTCGTATGATTCTAATGTGTCTTGTTCTCGAGCTCTGTAAACCAAAGCTTTGATACCAACTGAAGCGACCCGAAACTTCCCCGGTCTCCGAAGAGATGAGAAAGAACGAATTACTTCGAGGACAAGACAAATCAGAACACAAACAGAAGAACATTTCATTGTATATTATAACAATGCATCAGATTACAAGAATATACAGAGTATAAAAGAATATTACACAGAAATATCAGAGATTTAAATTACATTTAAATACCTAGCAGCGGAAAATAATACAATACACAACTAGAAGAGATATACGGATACAAAGCTTTCCGGATATCATTCCAGCTGTAAACCAGGATCCTGTGAATATAAATCTGCAAAACCAAAACTACTAGCTGCCCGTGTCGAAAATAAGGGCACCCAGAGTTTAGGTTAAAATAATAAACTCCAGGTCAGTCATGTGACTGGTGTGAGAACTAAAACAGTTATTTAAAACTTTACTTTAAAAGAGAGTAATTCGAGGGACCACGCCGTATAACACGGAACGGGTTTCCTCCCAAGAATACCAGTGCATAGAATAAACAACGCAATGCTTTTTCGAAAAATGAAGCTATTATAAGACCCAGGTCCCATCACACAATGCAACGCAAGCCGGAGGATAGGGTTTTACCTTATAACAGCCAAACATGCTTGATACGTTTAAAACAAATCATTTGATACTATAATAAGTGCATAGTGTCAAAAACAATTTCAATCATAAATATAAATCATAGACGGCATGAGTGCCCCATCCCACTATGTCGCCATACTAGGCTCTACAAATAAAGCCGAAATACACGTATTGGAAATTGGATTTCCATCATGGTGGCTCCTGATTCGAAAGATCTATCGCGTAGTACAAATCACCACGGCTTACATCTCAGCGAGAGAAAACACCGCTATGCACATCCGCACTTTTGGGACTCAAGTATCACCGCGGCTTACGTCCCAGCAAGAGAAAACACCGCTTACTCTATCCCTCCGAGCACGAAGCTCAATATCGGTCGACCGAATCCACTACACTAAAAATGTATACTGATCAAACCATCAGTTTACCACCATCCCGGGCTGTGAGGCTCGCGGATCAACGCTATACACAAAGCCATGCTATATCAGCTGCGCTTTGATCATCAACCACCAAACTTTGCTTTTCAACAAAAGTCTGGATCACTGCATCTCAGTATGCCACACTATCAATCCATATCGTACCACTGATTTCTGCCAATATATAACCTCTGAGCTCATATGTCTCAGAGAAGGGCGTTAAGCAAGAGAATAAATTCTCCGCCGCCAAACAGATATATATTTAGCAGAGATCAACAAATACAATATAAAGGAATACAATGTCAGACACACCATCCATTTACAAGTCCGTTCTAGGTCTGAACGAAACCGGAGGCACTTTCCTCGCATATCCATCCATCTCCAAGTACGTTTGGACGACCGCCAACTATTTCCATCCTCTTGGGTGTACAGCCCAATCAGGATCGTCAGTAATTATCCAAACGATGTGAAGACTTCCGGTCTTCAACCACCGTCTTCATCTTCGACATCTCGTCGAATCGGTTATTCAGAATGGGTGTAAACCCGGTCTTTCTGAATAACCCACGTATATGATAATCAAATGTTACACAAACACATCAAACGCCTCATTCCAATTCAGAATATTCTTTCACAAAAACACATTTTTAGGGAAAGGTTCCCATTAATTTTATCCACGATAAATTCTTCTAAATTTATTCTTTAATCTTCCTTTGGATATCATTTCAAACCATATTATGGTTTTCCAAACTAGTCGGGATTAGCGAACCACACCGAAGTAATTATTTATTTTATTTCCCAATCCCAACCTATATATCCCATGGAGAAAACTGGTAATACTCCACATCTAACACCACGGTGTTATCGGTAAAATTAATTACCATTTCACGTTCAAATCTAATTAAAGATTTAACTATCGCTTTGGAGCAAAACTGGTGATACTCCACTCTCGATCACTTTTCAGATTTTGATAATTAAAATTATCAATTCACATTTTAATCTAATTAAAGATTCACTAAAACTCCACTTAGTTTTAATCTTCTCAGAAATCGATATTATGTCTTTAACTGGGTTAAAGAACCAATGTCATCTAAAACACGACTCATGATAAACCCAAATCACATTTGATATTAAATACAAGGCTCTGAATAGAAAATATACCGGCTTACATTCAATATCAAATTCTGAAACCAACAAATATCGTATTGGAAATAACGATATAAAATATATCTTTCAAATCCCCATAACAATATTTGTATAGTCACGAAATCCAACATCGAAATATCCCGAAGATAATTTCGATTCAACTCCAGTCCAATCCACGTATTGGGAGTATTGATTATTTTTAAAATCACTTTCAAATTCAATTTATTTATTTCAAAAATAAATTGATCTTAATTCTAGTTCAAAACTAGTTCATTTCGATAAAAATCTATTTTTATCTTTACAAATGTGGAGTTTTTCACCCCCGTTCTTTCCAATTCACATATTATGATTTTACACAAATTATAGATATTTTTAATAATTTTATCAAGGCCCTTACAGTCGATTTCCATCTACGGCCATCGAACTGCACTTACAGCGACCTTTTTCGAATTTGATTTGGACATAACTCCAAATCCAACCGTTAGATTTCAAATTTCTAATATTCATTGGAAAGCTCTTTTCGATACGAACCCAACGGTTCCGGTTTTAGGAGAATCCGACGGTCGGATCTCCCGCAATGTCCGTTTGAAATAAATGGTCGAAATTCACGAACTGCCGCGGCGCGGCGCGTTCTATTCCGGCCATTATATATATAATATATATATATTATATATATTTCGTCGATTTCCTTCTAAAACGAATTTTATAAGTAGTTCCACATTCGTTTCAAAACAATTTCAACTTCCATTTCAATTCAAATCAAAATTGAATTCTTCTTTCTAAATTCGTTTTAAAATTCATTTCTATTCAATTCAATTTGAATTTCAATTCATTTCGAAATCGTTTTCAATTCAATTCATTTCGAAATCGTTTTCAATTCAATTCATTTCGAAATCGTTTTCAATTCAATTCATTTCGAAATCGTTTTCAATTCAATTCATTTCGAAATCGTTTTCAATTCAATTCATTTCGAAATCGTTTTCAATTCAATTCATTTCGAAATGAATAAAATCAATATAAATATCGTTTACGTCAAAATGGCGTCAATCTAATCAACACGGCTTTATATTTTCAAAACTTCTTTATTCTATCCAACAAATGAATATTTATCCCATTCAACACATGAATCTATATTTATTTCAACACACGACTAATCTCAACACATGAGTACTGTCAACACATCACTATTGTTATATTCAACACATGAATTTTCTTTTATAATATTCATTACTTTTCCGATTGGAATGAGTCCCAATCAATCACCATATAATGTTAATTCTATGGATTCCATACAACACATGTATATAATAGCATTGAAAAATAATCAACCATCAACCAAAGTGCACTACACTGTATAAGCATCAAATATAAATAGTCGACGCTTACACAGTCTGTCGACCAATCAATCGACAATAATTAAATAATTGGGATTCGTGTACGCCAAATATCATCCCAACACCCGTATGGGATTTCAAATCAACAAACACATATTTTTGTTTGTGCAGTTGGGCGATGTGTAAAATTTATCAACCCAATCAATATCAGTCAAATCAGTGTAAATAAACAAATCGGCCGATTTGTTTATAAATATTTATTTACTCACTTTCACGTTAAAATTTATATTTTTAACGACAAAAATATTTTATTTCCACACTTGAATTTCTATTCAGTTCATTTACACAATAAAAATGATATTTTTATTTTTCTAACATATTTTAGAAAATTTCGGCGGCATAACGGCACGATACTAGAAACGGGACGAGGCCTAGCCTTATCCCCGGTCTAGTGAAGGCCCACGCCATTCACACATCAATCAATCCATTCATTTCACCAAACAATTCAATTTCAAATCACATCATCTAACTAATCTATGCAACCAAACAAACAAGTCCATGGTATGTGGACGGGTGTCGGGTGCTACTAAGCACCGTCTGCATCCTAGTATATATATATAACTAGAAAAAGAAGTTGAAGAGTGAGAAGTTCTCACCAAAGCTAATCCCAATCGCCTCGACTCTTCTTATGTAGGAATTCTTCGCCGTTGTTTGCCTTTCGTCACCTTCGTCGCCCTTATTCACTACATATATAAAAATCGAATTTACTTTGCTATTCAATATATAAAAATCATATTTTTATTTCGAAGTTCAACATATAAAAATCCTATTTTTATTTCGAAGTTCAACACATAAAAATCCTATTTTTACCTCAACTTCTTATATAAAAATCGTGCTTTTATACCTTTTTTTTTAAAACACTACTTCCTGTAAATCAAAATCACTCCTTTACCTTTCATACATATAAAAGACCTCATTTTTAATCCGCTACGACATTATAAAAATTCCATTCAAACTATAAAAATCAAATTTTTATTTTTAAACAACACTAATTTTTATTTTCAGAAATAAAGACATTTTTATTTTGAAAACAATATTTTTAAGCAAAGTTCAAAATCGGATTTTTAAATAATGTACATATAAAGAAAAACTGATTTTACTAATGATTTTTAAACTGAATTTAAATATGATTTTAAACTGAATTTAAATATGGTTTTAAACGGAATTTAAACATGAAAAATAAACTGAATTTAAACTTGAAAAATAAACTGAATTTAAGCTTGAAAAATAAACTGAAATCCTACACAAAACTTACTTTTCCGATTGGTATGGGGGGTCTACCACCGTCGATTGAAGGGGGAAGGGGACTGCTGGAGGTGGCGGTTGGCCTTGGGGCGGCGGAGCTCGTCGGGGCTGGCGGCTCGCGAAGGGGGTACTCGCGGTGGTTCTTCCAGGGCCTGGGCGCGGATTTGGGTCGGGGGGGAGTGCGGATTGAAGGAGATGGAAGAGGAGAGAAGGGAGAGTAGAGCGAAGGGAGGAGGGAGTGGCGCTCGTCGCCGACGGTGGCAAAGGGTGGAGAGAGGGGAGGCGTCGCGATTTAGTTTAGGGTTTTTTTTTTTTTTTTAATCCCAGTATCGGGTTTGTGAAGGAGAAAGGGGGCTGAGGGGTTGAAGTGTAAAGTTTTTTTTTCTCTTTTTTTTTATTTTATATAATTTATTTATTCATTTAAGTTGACTTTTATTTCGAAATCGAAACGAGACCCACCGACTGTCGTCCATAGCGTTTTACCCCCATTCTGAACACAATGGGATATGTATCGTAGGTTGATTCGACTGTTTCGATCAGTTTCCGTTGAATTTACATTTAAATCGCTATATTGAATTTTAAACGTACATTTCAAATTACCGGGGTCACATACTAACTAGAAAAATTCCCGAAAAATATTTTCTAGCTTCGTATTGACGATACGGTCCTAACAAAACTAGTTTCGCCGAATTCTGAGACCGTTGGAAAAATGGCCATTTTCCAGTCGATTAAAATCAACTGAAACTGGTCAAACGCGTTTTCCTTCGCCACGCTCACATATTGATTCGAAAAATTATGAAATTTGAAATCTAGCAATAACTTGACACTGCGGATCCAACAAAACTGGTTTCGTCGAAATCCGAGGTCATTTGCAAAATGTCCATTTTTAAGGGCCTGAATTCCATAGCGACTATTCAGATTTTTCAACTGGACATATCTTTTGATTCTCGCTACGAAATTTTGATCTTTCGGATTCGTTGGAAAGATATCATCAACTAGATCCTATGATTTTTGGTTTCACTAAAATCCGGATTGTTTTGCACCCGGTATATTCAATTGAAGTTTGAAATCGAATTATCGAACTACCGCGCCATTTTCAATTCTATTTACAATTATATATAAATATTTATATTCTAACGACGACGTATATAATATATACGTCGAATTATATTCAAAATAAATTTCTCGTCGATATTATTTAAAATAATCTATTTTAAATATTCAAAATTCGCTAAAATTGCCAAAATAAAAATTTTAAACTGGCCCAGATTTTCGGGTTATTACAATCTCTACCGAGTCACTCCACAGAGCCAAGTAATTCTTAACTTAAGCTCTGATACCAACTGTAACGACCCGGATTTCGAGCGACTTTGGTTATCGACATAAACGCGATGTCGATAACCAAAACGACGAAAAATCCTGGTAATTAGTGAAAGAAATTAGAGGGTGAGGAAAGATAAGATAGAAAATTAGAATAGAAGAAGAAGAACACAACATCAGAGTAACACGAATCTCACAGCGGAACGAATAAATATATTTCATAACATAACTTTGAAATACAAACTTGGTACTTGAATATACATATCATTATCAAAGTACAGCACTTACAACACAGCGGAAATAACTATAGCTATATGATCCTGAAGCCTCCTGCTCCAGCTCTTCAAGTGTATCTGTAAAATCCCGACTACTTGACTGCCCGTGCAAATTTAGGCACCCAAGAGTTTAGGGAAAACAACAAGGTAAACTCTGGGTCAGTCATGGGACTGGTGTGAGTAAAACAGTTTAAAAACAGTTCGAACGAGTAAAAGATATCTCATAAGACCACGCCGCATAACGGAACGGGTTTTTCCCTTATGAGAATCCAAAGTAACTTTATATCAAAAACCTTTTGATATTATAATAATGTCTATCAACCACAGTATATATATAATCATCTAGCAGAAATGCTTTCATCTCACGTTCTACATATATAGTATACAATCAAAACCGCAAGCACGTATTGGGTAATGGGTTTCCAACTATGACAAGGTATGGATCCACCTTCCGCTTGTGTACCTCTAGAGAGGAATACACTGGGTTCAACAAGAACATCTTGCATCCCGGCCACACATGACCGACCACTCATTTCGCTTGAGTGTATCGAATGTATATCACCAACAGTTGGGATCAGCAACCGTTTCCCTAATGGGACAACATCAACAATAGATTTTTAGAAATGAATGAAACTCTAGATCAGGTGATTATACACCCTACTTCGGTGCGACCGACTTAGCCATGCTGCCTGCCCGATTTCTGTCATTTACCGGGTGATGAGGCTAGAAACTACGCTTTATCATCACATCAGATTCACTTTGAATGTCACATCATCAAATCCATCAAATCACCGATTGACGTCCTCAACCATACATTATGTGTTAGCTAAAGAAGTTTCCTTCTCCGCTTCCACTCTTGGTACAGTTGGAGAAATCAATATACGTGATCGTCTGGACATACTCTGTCAGACATCCGTCCATACAAGTCATCCAGGAACAGGATGAACCGAAGGCACTATTCTGTAAACAGGATAGCCCTTGCATAACTCCGTCTTCAATTTCCTTTGGCATATATGATTCGCAACGGTTATGCCAATACAGAGTGGTTCTTCGGATAATAATCCAACCGGTCTCTCCATATTAACAACGTTAAAATGGTCAAAACTTCGATAGTCTGTGATTTAACTATCGAATAAAAATAGGTGTGCAAACAATGATATTATTTCCAAATGGAAATTATATCGATCAAACATCATTCATCATTCATCTCTTTAGTTCATTAATTTACTTATCTCATGTTTCCCTACGTTCAATATTCCTTATTTTCTAAATTGGGAAAATATACGTTATTAACAATGGAAAACATTTCCATTTCTTTGTTTCTTTATTAGAAAACATTTCTGGTTTCTTATTTGGAAAACATTTCCAAAGCTTCTTCATTGGACTTAGACAGATGTTTAAGCAAACCATCGCGATGCCAACTCAACCCATTTCCTTTACTGCCGAACCTTAACTATTCCTTAGTTAAAAACGAAGCCAATCAAGTTGGGGTAGAACTACCTCTCAGACCTTGACTGAACAACATTTCTAACTTTGAAATAGGCAAAGTTCACTTTATATTCCTTTTACTAACTTCCTTACTTAATCCTCGTTCGAATAAATCTCTATTCGATTTATTCTATTTGATTTACTCTATTCACTTAACCCTTATCAATTAACTCTATTGGACTAACACTATTTGACTAACGCTATTTATTTGCTCATTTCACTTACTCTTTTCGAATAAACTATATTCGATAATTCCCTTTACTTTCTATTCGAATAACTATATTCGATTTACTCATTTGCTTCTATCCAAATCGATTAAACTAACATCGATTATCTCCTTTCAACTTTATTCTCTAATCGATTAACTAACATCGATTAACTTCTTTTTAACTTTACTCTTTAATCGATTAACTAACATCGATTAACTTCTTTTTAACTTTACTCTTTAATCGATTAACTAACATCGATTAACTTCTTTTACTTTAACACTAATCGATTAACTAACATCGATTAACTCCTTTAACTTTATTCTCTAATCGATTAACTAACATCGATTAACTTCTTTTAATAAACTACGTTTTTCGTTACAACTATTTCCTTTTTATAACGTTTACTTACCGTTACAAATATATCCTATTTATAACTTCTATTTACCGTTACAAATATATCCTATTTGTAACTTCTATTTACCGTTACAAATATATCCTATTTGTAACTTCTATTTATTCCCTAAATAAATATTCCTTTTCTATTTCTATTTATTTTCTAAATAAATATCCCTTTTATAAAACCGTGTTCGTTTTATAAATATTTCCTTTTATAAAATCCTGTGATTTTATAAAATTCCTTTATTTCAATATACATTGAAATAAATTCTTTTTACATCGCAGGGTCTTTTATGATATTTAAAATATCTAATAAAAATGATCAACATTATTCCAACACCCATAACCCATAACAGATTATATAACACATCATATATCACAATATATGAAAACAGTAAACTAAATGTTGAGGAATCCAGTTGGATTCCTCCAACCTGTTTCCCTGCATCACAGATGTTAAACAATATAGATAACATCACTTTCAGTTCTATATGATACATTCTGTTAAACAGAATCAATATAGAAAATTTAACTAACTGACTAGCAGTTCAATCAAACAGTCAACATACAGTAAATCAGCCAATATCTAACAGTTCTAAAAATACAACATGAAATTTATAAACTGTTAAGAGTTGGTGAGATTTACTCACTTTGGCAGTTCATCGTTAAAGAACGATAAACTGTTTTGTTTGATTTGAATCAAACAATTTATTTCGCCGTAAATTCAAACGAGCACCGATCCACTTCCATTCAGTCCCAGTGTGTAGCTCTCGTTCATACGATCCCAACGGATCAAACCGTTCGAAATTCTGATATCGTATGAAAATGTTATGATTTGTACAAGTTTCATATATTATTAAATAAAATAATAACTTGGAATTAAATTCCTAATGGGCCTACCCCTTTGTAAAATACCTCGGCCCACTTAACCAAACTAGACCCGCCAAATTCATCTTCCCCCAACCATTCAACGAGCTCCAGGAATTTCCCAAACCGTTGACCCGTCATTTTGATCGACAACCACCATTGCTTCGATCACCGAAATACCAAACCGAGATTTCCATTGAGTTGCTCGCCTAAATCTAGACCTTTTTAACACCCTATCTTCCAGCTCGCACCTCCTGACCATTTTCTGTCCCTCAGCCCTCCCCACGCCTCCTGCTACAGAAGTGCGACACCTTTACTCGTCAAATACTATCCAACTTCGCCAATCAACTCGGTTCATCCCGCTTAACTCGACTGCCTACTTCCAATCGAAGCTCGACAGTACCTCCAAGAAGATTTACCTGCTGCTCACATCGACACTGTGGTTCAGTCGCATCCACCCACAGACCGTCGGAATCCCCCTCCTCCCCTCGACTATGACCAGACTCCTCCAATTTGAACTCTGACCCCAACAGACCTCCGCCCTAGCCGCTGTCTCAAATTCCAATGGAGAAAACAAGCGTCGATCTATTTGAGTTTCCAGAGGATTTGCTTTAGATCTATACATAACGCACACGGTACCGAAGAGCAAGAGACGAGGGTCTTGGATATGTATATTTGAGGATTTTTAGGATTTTTTTGTTGTGAGAATTTGCTGTAGATCTATTTGTTGTGGAGGGGTTGATCGGTTTGTTCTTTTTAAATTTCTGAAAGGATAAATGAAGGTGGCGGCACCTTTTTGAGTTTCCAGAGGATTTGCTTTAGGTTATAAGGCTTTTAGCTTTCATAGGTTGCAGACGTGGAACACAAGTTAACCATGAAGCAAAAATATGGTTTAACGGAAGGCACGTTTCCATTTTGTGCATGAAAAAGATAGTGTATACATTCTCGGATACACCCTCTTCTTCGCTCTCTTAAGTTTAGGTATGCGTTGAGACTGAAGTAAAAATACAGTCATGTTCAGTGAGGTGCCGCGATCCCAAATATATAATAATACCGGTAGATTACCTCATATTTTGAAACTTCAAAATGTTGATTGCAGGGTGCACAATACCCCAAATAAAAAGTTGCTTATTTAATTAATTAAAAATTACAGTAAAATTCTAAAAATTAAATTATCACTACTTCCCAAAAGAACCTTGTCTAAATTCGAATCTGATAACTAGTTATTTCGAAATAACTGTTATGGCCGATAAACGATTCCATAGCGACTATTATGAAATTTGATTTGGACATATCTCAAAATCTACACGACGAAATCCTGATCTTTCTCTTCCGCTAGAAAGATATACTCCACCAGCTCCACACGTTTCTTGTTTCACAGAAATCCGGTTTAAAATGAATCCTGTACATTCGTTTAAAGTTCGAATCGCCAAATCGCGAACTGCCGTGCCATTTCTAGCTCGATTATAATTATATTATAATTTATACGTTCAACGATTGTCGATTCAATATATTCATTATTCAAATTAAATTCCAAGCTGAATTAAATATCACAGATGATCCCGTTCGCACCATATCGCCATTTCGACCATTCTGAATTAAATATCTTATTTAATTTATGAATTTAATTAAATATCCATCATAATTAAATTCCATGGCCATTTAATTCACTAAACCACCATTGATATAATTAAATAAATTAATCATAATACCCCTGCCAATGCGGGTCATTACACCTTCCGATTTCGACCCCCTTGGTTTCGACCCTCTTTCTAACATTGTTATCAGATATAGTTTGGTTTCGATGCACCGGTCTCGGCTTTCGGAGAACTGGTCTCGGTTTTAGGAGTCATCTTTGATGTTGTTTCTACCTTTCGTATCGATACCAAGTCAGTTGGTATGGATAGCTTTAGGAATGGATTTCAACTTTCAACAATATGCTCTGGTTTCGGCTTCATGCCTTTACAGTGTTTTCTTTCGTACTTCAATTTCTCATATTCTTAACCCCGTCACCCCTTTTGGTATCAACTCTAAGAAAATTAATGTGGATAGCTTTTCTTATTATATGTTTCAGTTTGCTTTCGGTGAATCCCTGGGATTGGTTTCGGTCTTACGACAGTGAGCTTTTGCTCTGTCTTCTTATGACACTCCCGAAGTTGCTTCTCGGTCGTCGAAGCCTTGACTCCGACAACTAGCTTTCGAAATGTTTTACTTGTGCTTTGGCTTCTTATATCTTTGATATCTTTCTGTCCTTTTGTATCGACACTAAGTAAATTAGTGTCGATAGCCCTTTCGTTTCCTTTTGTTTGGCTTGGTGCTTCCTGCTCTGCCTCTGGTTTTGGGTTATAAACTTTTTTCTTTCCTTACCTATCTTCTTCCGGCCTTAAGTGATTTGTCTTCGGAATTGAGCTCGTGCTAGTGGCTTTCGGTGTTTCCATTAATTTACTTCTTTTCCTTTCGTATCGAAAACAAGCGTTTTTCTCCTATGATGATTCCAATAGCCTGTTGTTCCAATTGCTTTTTCATGCTTTCAGTTTTGGCTTGATGCCGGCTCCATACTTTCATATCACTCTTCTGAACTGGTTGCGGTCCGATACCATTTCACCGACAATAGCTTCTGGTGTTGAATTTAGTAGTAACACAACATCTATAATCGATTTTGGTAAAGGTTGCCTCTCTTTTCGAGAGTACCGACCTTTCTCCAAATTCATTCGTCGTCTCCGTAGAAAGGTTAGGAAGTTGAGGTCAAGATGCTATCTTTTTTGGGTATAAATGGCCACTAGGGAATCCGTAAGGATGTTATTCACATCTCCTCAAAAGAATGAGCCAAGAAATCATCGACCTTCCTTTTGGCATCATGAAAACTAGCAAGAACTTTTATGAGAGATCCCTTTCCTTTATTAACGCCTTATTGAGATCAGAGGAGGGAGATCCATTCTTTGAGCCTGATTCCTCAAGAACTTTTTTGGACTTCTTCAACTCAATGCTTAAACTTGGATTTTGACCTATGAAAATATGCATTGAGTCCTTCCGCTCCGAGAAATAAGCCTTCGTAGCATCAAGCTCCTTCAAAGCTTTGTCCTTCGCGATAGACAATTTGGAATTTTGTTCTTTCAAGATATGATTCTCTTCTTTGGCGATAAGAAATTAGCGACATATTTCCGGGAATAAAACCATTGTCTTACGGACTGCAAAAGAATAAGAAGGAATGTTAGAAAGTGAAAATAGAATAACTAAATATAATGCCAGAATTAACAAATTACCAAAAGATGTAGAGCAATAACATTATTTTGTTCCAAAAAAAGCTAGGTTTAACAACCCTCTCACAATGGGTCTAAATTCTGATCTAGAAAAGGCTTGTCGAAACTTAGAGCCATTCTAAACAGATCATTGGTTCCTATAAGGAAATACTTAAACGAATTTAACTGAGTAGTTTAAAACAAAATCAAAAGCAGAAGGGATAAAATACAATATCTCAAAATGGATGTACCATATATAAAACCATTGTAACACCCCGTGTATTCTATAGCTGTGAAATTAACAAATTAAAGTATAATTAATTTGAAATCAAAGAACTAAGGGAAACAGGTTACGCCATTGCGTTCTTCTTGAAATTCTGCTTGAGATAGAGTCTGAGTTTGCGTAAATTGGACTCCGTATGAAAAAGATATCCTTAAATTGAAAATTGCAGCAAAACAAGAAAAAAGAGGAATGAGAAAAGAATAATGTTTAGCATTGTTCTAACTTTTGTAAGCAAAAGACTTAGTAGCTCATTTGGTTGGAACACATGACTTGCATACAAGAGGTACAGAGTTCGATCCCCGCCAGCGCCTTATTTTTGTTTTAGGGGAATGGCTTAAAATAGCCTAGTGTGAATGCAGTTCAAAAAGTGGTTTAGTGTGAAAATGGGTAATTGGGAAGATAGATAAAAAGAAAAGAAAACAGAAATATATATATATATATATACATATACGTATACATACATATATATATATATATGACATGTACGTATCATGAGGCGTATGTTGCGCATTTTTGCCTGCCAAGAATTGTTTTTTTATAAGTGGCCTTCTCTAATTGGATTCATGACAAATTAAAGGAAAGAAATATTTAACATATTCGTACATATGTGCATTTATGTCATAAACATACAAATTAAATAAAAATGTGTGGATGCAAGCAGTGAAAAGAAAGGTTTATGCATAATAGTTGTATGCAGTAAATGGGGATTTTCAAAGAGGAAGAATATGAATAGGTTAGACTTAATTTTCTATTAATAGGAATGTCATTTATAAACCTGCAATTGACATCAATGTGGCACTGAATAAGAAAAATATGGTATGTGATATTATTTTGTGAACATAACATGCAAGCATATTAATATGACGAATATTTATCTGGCATTTAATTTAAAGATATGTCAATAGGGCATTGATTTGAAAACATGCTATTAACATTTATCTGTACATGTTAATTTGAGAAATATATAAATATGTTGAGAAATATATAAATATGCTAATTTACAATGAAAAGGATACATTAATATTGTCATTCATGTTAAATGACATGTATATATGAATAATTAATGTATACGGTAAAAGGAAAGATGTATCTATTAAATACGTATTTATGTTTGATGGATTGGCAATAAATAATAAATGTTGATAATGTACATTAAGGGAGTAATTATGGCATAAGTGTGTTAGGAATTATTTATATATAGAATTTGTCCTAAATGAGAAATGTGTACATTGTAGGAAATATATATATATATGCTAAAACATGGAATTGCATGTAATTGGAATAGTAATTATGACATAATTTAAAATGGGAGTAATTTACAGTCCTTAATTGTGAACATAATTGGCCTCTTTTGAAATTGATGGCCTTGATTTACCCTAGCATCATCGGACGGCTCAAATTAACTTGCAACTCTATAAAAATGGCCCTAGACTCTACCTAGGTTTCTTACACAATTCTCTAGCCTCCATTGCTCTCTTCTTCTAATAAAAAAATAAAAATGGCGTCTCTGCTCTGCTGGAACTAAAACTAGAAGATAATCAACATCAGCCTAAGCAACTCAATTCAAACTAGAGATTAAAGTTCTGCAAAGATTCTACAACAAGTTAAAGTTCTTTCTTTAATCCAATCAATGCAAGTACAGTTATTCTCCGCTATAAACGTTAATTATAATTTTGATATGCATTTAAATCTGAGTTTGAGGTTGTATTCTCTTCTGTTAGATCTGTTTTCTGTGACTGTTCTGTATCCCTTTCTTCTTTTCTGTTTCTATAGCCAGGCTACCACGAGCCTGTGCCTAATCTCATAAGAGATGAACGTATGAACGCAAGTTTTGGGATGAATGATGAGAAATTTGACAAAACCAAATTGAATGTATGACTTTAGGTCTGAGGCATAAAATATATTGGACATATGACTTGGGATTGGATGCATAAATTTGACTATGAACATATAATTTATTCATGTTGTATGCATAGTTATGTTGTAATTTAGACCTGTAATTAATTAGAAAAAAATAAGCATATGTTATAAACTAGTTTTAGACCTATGCATATTTTGTGATAAAAGAAGAAGAGGAACCACTGTAAGATTACATATGATTTGAGACTTTGAACAAAATGCATATAAAAGTCAAGATTTGATTTTTAGAAGATATGATTTAAAGATTTAGATTGTTGGGTATAGTTTGCATAATGATTCATGACTTAAAAAGAAGAAGATATGGAAGCTTAGGTGTAAAAGATTTACATTAATTAGGATATCTATTATTGTGATTACACCTAAATAGGGATCTTTGGATATATGGCATGCATTGGAATTAATGGTTATATTTGGTACAGTTTATATGTGAATCTGCTGTAAAAGGCTAGTTTAACAAAAATTGGAACATATGTTATAGGGTAAAGTATGTCCATATTCTGCGCTATGTAAATGTATGCCAACATGGAAGTATATGATTATATTGTGAATCATGACAATTATTTAGGCATATGAATTTAGGCCTAATTTATGTTTAGGCAAGGCATGTAAATAGAACTTTTAGAAATATTAAATTTGCTAAATCTGCTAATTTGTCAAGTTGCCTAAACTACTAGTTTTGTTATATTGCCTAGACTGCTAATTAGATTGAAATGCCTAATCTGTTAAATTTGTCGGTTGAAATGCCTAACCTGTTATATGCCAAAATCTGCTAAGTTGCTAAATCTGTTAAATCCGTTAAGTCATATAAAATCTGTTATCTGCTATGTTGATATAATCATTCTGTTATTGATATAATCTGAATTGGCATATATATTGGGCGTGCGCATAAACGGTAAATTATTAATTAATTGGCCGCAAAGATAAACATGGCTAACTCGAGGTTAGAATGAGTTTGCGGCGTAAATCTGCCCGGAACCGCCCGGCACATCCAGTGGCCGCAAACAATAGGTTCTAATGTGAGAAGTTAGTCATAACATGCGTAAGACACGAGGTTAGGTCTGGCTTGTGGCAGAAGTCTGCCCGGAACCGCCCGGCATATCCAGCGGCCACAAGCTACCGACCTAATGTGAGAGGTCTGTGCATTAATAATGAATGCAAATCTAAGATGAGAATGACGTCTAAAACGTATTGGGGAAAATAGGGTTAAACCAATGGGATTAATAGATGTAGTAAAACCCGTCCATGAATCTGTAGGCCCAATACAAAGTTAGACAAATCTGAAAAATCTGTACATCTGACCCGTTAATCTGAAAACTTGTTAACTTAATTTGTGAATTAGTAAATCTGAATTCTGTATGTCTGAACTTGTAAACAAGTTAATCTGAAATCTGTTAGTCTGGGGACACAAGGTTAGGAGGGGAATTACTTGTGTCATCTATTGTTTGGGACCCATATTAGTCAGTAACCCTTTCTGGTATCAAAACTTTGACCCAACAGTAAGTAGGGTCCGGGCACGCTTACTGAACTAATTATAAGAGGTTCATTCTGATAATGGCGAGGGGTGTTGATGGTGCGTTCCAACCGGGTCATGTGCGTGCATGGATCCCGGTCTGCCTCTGAGGATGTAAGACGCCGTGACATCTGTAAATAGGTCTGTGCCAATTGGTTGTCACTTTAGGGAGTGATACACCCTACTGTGGGGCCGACACAGGATATTTATGTATTAGGGAGCCGATCGCTTGGGGTAGGGTTTTAGGGTACGCTTAGTTCTGTCTGTTTCTGTTGGTACCGTCTGTTTCTGTTGGGTGGTAACGCCTGTCTGTTTCTGTGTGGTACCGTCTGTTCGGGTGGTAAAGGCCCATTACTAGTGTACACCTAATTCCACATTCTGTTTCCATAAGGATAAATCTGTTTCTTCTTCTGTCTGTTTCTGATCGGGTAGTAAAGGCCCATTATTAGCATTCTGTTTCTGTTAAAGTATTCTGTACCCGTTCCGGCTTCAATTTAGACGTTAGAGGGACACCTAATTCTGTTATGCTAGTATTAGTGCAGAGAAGTGTAAGACAATAGTTTATATCATTCTGTTTTTCTGTTATATCTGCTACACCTATTACAGTTATCTCACATCCAGTTTTATGTTCATATCATATTATTATTATCTGTTCATATGCTGAAAGTCACTGGACTTGCCAGACTCTTTGTCTGACCCTTGTTGTTTCGCCTCCTTTCTTCCGTTTCCCCCCCAGGTTATCCAAGGAGGGAAATACTTTAGCTTGATCCGGATTTCTCTTTGCTTGAAGTGCTTAAAGTATGGCTTGGCTCTGTATAGCTTCCGTTCCATGGGGATTATGATTTTAAACTATGCATTTTGAAGGCTTTTGTACAAGACTGATATTTTGTACTTGAATTCTGAAATTGAAAGGATGTAACCATACTAATTTCTGTTTCCGCTGTAATAAAGTTAAAAAAATTTCAAGTACTGTTTTATCTGTCTTGTAAGTTTCTGTTCTGTTTACTAAAATGCTCCACCAAAGTTAAGACATTCCCTTTGTGAGTGACCTTAACGGAGGTGGGGTGTTACACTTGGTATCAGAGCTGAAGGTTACCGGATTTGATAAAGAATTTTTGAAAACTATTTTCAAAAAGGTTTTGAAAAGGAAGTATTTTCAAAAGTAAAGCTTATTTTGAAAAACATAGTCCCCTAAGCCATATATCTATCTTTTGATCCTCTGCTTGAATCCTTGTTTCCTTCTTTCTTGAGTCTCTGGGGCTCCCGGTTTTCTGGGAGGTAACCTCATCGAAGGGCAAAGTAGTGCCCGACTTCCATCGATAGTTGTAGTAGTTTCACCTGCGGCTAGTTTTCTTTAGAGCTTTGAAGGATTTTTCCGGGCGATGGAGGCAGCTTTCGAGGGATTGGTCGACATGTTACACAAGGATAGTAAAGATGAGAATGATGAGGTTTGGCTAAGGAGCACAACCCAAAGGTGAGAAACTCATATAGACTTAGTTCACAATGGAGGCAAAAGGGAAATACAAAAGAAGGAAGGAAAGTTTGAAGATAAGGAGGAGGAAAGTGTTTTACTTATGGAAGCTCGACTCATCTGAATAAGGATTACCGAAAGAGGAAGGGGAGGGCGCTTGCTTCAACTGTGGGGAGATGGGACACTTCACTAGGGACTGCCCGAAGAGACGAGGACAAGGAGGGCAGGCGAACACTCTTGAGGCTAGTAGCTAGGATAGAAATAGGAAAATTTCTATAGTAGGTTTAATTTCTTTATCTGATTATGGAGTTAAGACTTTTTTTTTCTGATTCTGGTATTTTGGTTTTGTAATCGGTACTCTGCACTTTAATACTAGTATTATTTTTGAATTCCGCTATAGACTCAGACCCATAAGGGTTATGGATCATCTGTTTGAGATTGGGGTTTGAGGGATATCTGTGTTAGGAGTCAAGTATGACGCATACATTCTGAGTTTTCGTGGGGTATGATTTTATCATGCTTAGCTTCCTAAGAATCATTAGGGAACCTGATCTGTACCAGTAGTCTGTAAATATCTAAATACTTTTGATAGGATTTCCAGTTTTGACATTGTCTAAAGAAGGTAATCCTCTGGGTGTCAATTTGATGTTGGTTTCGGTCTTTGGGGCCGATACTTAGGACCCATGTCTAATGGGAACCAAATTTTCGTTCTATCTGTACTCGCTTCCATCATTCGACTGTATCCTATCGATCGAATATTTGAACTTTAGGTAGAAACTAATGGGTGTAAACATGTGTTTGAGACATGTTATGTTTGATGGTTGCAAGTGGTTGCTCGTGGATGCATATACACACACTAGGCACTAGATCGGCTCGAAAGCACTCTCATACTGCATATGGATGTGTGAGCATTTTTAAATTTTTATGGATGCAAAATGGTTGAATCAGCATATGGATGTTGCATATGAATGAGCAGTTGTGCACTCATATAGAAATGATATATATCAAATAGGAAAATTTGCATACATATTGGACTCATGGCACTAACATGATTTGCATTAAGGAGGTCGACTGAATCAGTGGGCCGCCTGATTTTGCATTAGATAAGGAACATATACACACACTTTTGCATATGTTCATACAACATTAGAAGTTTTCTAAGGACAATGGATGCTTGTGGATGATGGTTGAGTAGATGGGTGATTGGATGGTAGGACGCATTCTTCTTAACTTGAAGATTTCGGGGACGAAATCCTTTTAAGTAGGGGAGAATGTAACACCCCGTGTATTCTATAGCTGTGAAATTAACAAATTAAAGTATAATTAATTTGAAATCAAAGAACTAAGGGAAACAGGTTACGCCATTGCGTTCTTCTTGAAATTCTGCTTGAGATAGAGTCTGAGTTTGCGTAAATTGGACTCCGTATGAAAAAGATATCCTTAAATTAAAAATTGCAGCAAAACAAGAAAAAAGAGGAATGAGAAAAGAATAATGTTTAGCATTGTTCTAACTTTTGTAAGCAAAAGACTTAGTAGCTCATTTGGTTGGAACACATGACTTGCATACAAGAGGTACAGAGTTCGATCCCCGCCAGCGCCTTATTTTTGTTTTAGGGGAATGGCTTAAAATAGCCTAGTGTGAACGCAGTTCAAAAAGTGGTTTAGTGTGAAAATGGGTAATTGGGAAGATAGATAAAAAGAAAAAAAAAAGAAATATATATATATATATATACATATACGTATACATACATATATATATATGACATGTACGTATCATGAGGCGTATGTTGCGCATTTTTGCCTGCCAAGAATTGTTTTTTTATAAGTGGCCTTCTCTAATTGGATTCATGACAAATTAAAGGAAAGAAATATTTAACATATTCGTACATATGTGCATTTATGTCATAAACATACAAATTAAATAAAAATGTGTGGATGCAAGCAGTGAAAAGAAAGGTTTATGCATAATAGTTGTATGCAGTAAATGGGGATTTTCAAAGAGGAAGAATATGAATAGGTTAGACTTAATTTTCTATTAATAGGAATGTCATTTATAAACCTGCAATTGACATCAATGTGGCACTGAATAAGAAAAATATGGTATGTGATATTATTTTGTGAACATAACATGCAAGCATATTAATATGACGAATATTTATCTGGCATTTAATTTAAAGATATGTCAATAGGGCATTGATTTGAAAACATGCTATTAACATTTATCTGTACATGTTAATTTGAGAAATATATAAATATGTTGAGAAATATATAAATATGTTGATTTACAATGAAAAGGATACATTAATATTGTCATTCATGTTAAATGACATGTATATATGAATAATTAATGTATACGGTAAAAGGAAAGATGTATCTATTAAATACGTATTTATGTTTGATGGATTGGCAATAAATAATAAATGTTGATAATGTACATTAAGGGAGTAATTATGGCATAAGTGTGTTAGGAATTATTTATATATAGAATTTGTCCTAAATGAGAAATGTGTACATTGTAGGAAATATATATATATGCTAAAACATGGAATTGCATGTAATTGGAATAGTAATTATGACATAATTTAAAATGGGAGTAATTTACAGTCCTTAATTGTGAACATAATTGGCCTCTTTTGAAATTGATGGCCTTGATTTACCCTAGCATCATCGGACGGCTCAAATTAACTTGCAACTCTATAAAAATGGCCCTAGACTCTACCTAGGTTTCTTACACAATTCTCTAGCCTCCATTGCTCTCTTCTTCTAATAAAAAAATAAAAATGGCGTCTCTGCTCTGCTGGAACTAAAACTAGAAGATAATCAACATCAGCCTAAGCAACTCAATTCAAACTAGAGATTAAAGTTCTGCAAAGATTCTACAACAAGTTAAAGTTCTTTCTTTAATCCAATCAATGCAAGTACAGTTATTCTCCGCTATAAACGTTAATTATAATTTTGATATGCATTTAAATCTGAGTTTGAGGTTGTATTCTCTTCTGTTAGATCTGTTTTCTGTGACTGTTCTGTATCCCTTTCTTCTTTTCTGTTTCTATAGCCAGGCTACCACGAGCCTGTGCCTAATCTCATAAGAGATGAACGTATGAACGCAAGTTTTGGGATGAATGATGAGAAATTTGACAAAACCAAATTGAATGTATGACTTTAGGTCTGAGGCATAAAATATATTGGACATATGACTTGGGATTGGATGCATAAATTTGACTATGAACATATAATTTATGCATGTTGTATGCATAGTTATGTTGTAATTTAGACCTGTAATTAATTAGAAAAAAATAAGCATATGTTATAAACTAGTTTTAGACCTATGCATATTTTGTGATAAAAGAAGAAGAGGAACCACTGTAAGATTACATATGATTTGAGACTTTGAACAAAATGCATATAAAAGTCAAGATTTGATTTTTAGAAGATATGATTTAAAGATTTAGATTGTTGGGTATAGTTTGCATAATGATTCATGACTTAAAAAGAAGAAGATATGGAAGCTTAGGTGTAAAAGATTTACATTAATTAGGATATCTATTATTGTGATTACACCTAAATAGGGATCTTTGGATATATGGCATGCATTGGAATTAATGGTTATATTTGGTACAGTTTATATGTGAATCTGCTGTAAAAGGCTAGTTTAACAAAAATTGGAACATATGTTATAGGGTAAAGTATGTCCATATTCTGCGCTATGTAAATGTATGCCAACATGGAAGTATATGATTATATTGTGAATCATGACAATTATTTAGGCATATGAATTTAGGCCTAATTTATGTTTAGGCAAGGCATGTAAATAGAACTTTTAGAAATATTAAATTTGCTAAATCTGCTAATTTGTCAAGTTGCCTAAACTACTAGTTTTGTTATATTGCCTAGACTGCTAATTAGATTGAAATGCCTAATCTGTTAAATTTGTCGGTTGAAATGCCTAACCTGTTATATGCCAAAATCTGCTAAGTTGCTAAATCTGTTAAATCCGTTAAGTCATATAAAATCTGTTATCTGCTATGTTGATATAATCATTCTGTTATTGATATAATCTGAATTGGCATATATATTGGGCGTGCGCATAAACGGTAAATTATTAATTAATTGGCCGCAAAGATAAACATGGCTAACTCGAGGTTAGAATGAGTTTGCGGCGTAAATCTGCCCGGAACCGCCCGGCACATCCAGTGGCCGCAAACAATAGGTTCTAATGTGAGAAGTTAGTCATAACATGCGTAAGACACGAGGTTAGGTCTGGCTTGTGGCAGAAGTCTGCCCGGAACCGCCCGGCATATCCAGCGGCCACAAGCTACCGACCTAATGTGAGAGGTCTGTGCATTAATAATGAATGCAAATCTAAGATGAGAATGACGTCTAAAACGTATTGGGGAAAATAGGGTTAAACCAATGGGATTAATAGATGTAGTAAAACCCGTCCATGAATCTGTAGGCCCAATACAAAGTTAGACAAATCTGAAAAATCTGTACATCTGACCCGTTAATCTGAAAACTTGTTAACTTAATTTGTGAATTAGTAAATCTGAATTCTGTATGTCTGAACTTGTAAACAAGTTAATCTGAAATCTGTTAGTCTGGGGACACAAGGTTAGGAGGGGAATTACTTGTGTCATCTGTTGTTTGGGACCCATATTAGTCAGTAACCCTTTCTGGTATCAAAACTTTGACCCAACAGTAAGTAGGGTCCGGGCACGCTTACTGAACTAATTATAAGAGGTTCATTCTGATAATGGCGAGGGGTGTTGATGGTGCGTTCCAACCGGGTCATGTGCGTGCATGGATCCCGGTCTGCCTCTGAGGATGTAAGACGCCGTGACATCTGTAAATAGGTCTGTGCCAATTGGTTGTCACTTTAGGGAGTGATACACCCTACTGTGGGGCCGACACAGGATATTTATGTATTAGGGAGCCGATCGCTTGGGGTAGGGTTTTAGGGTACGCTTAGTTCTGTCTGTTTCTGTTGGTACCGTCTGTTTCTGTTGGGTGGTAACGCCTGTCTGTTTCTGTGTGGTACCGTCTGTTCGGGTGGTAAAGGCCCATTACTAGTGTACACCTAATTCCACATTCTGTTTCCATAAGGATAAATCTGTTTCTTCTTTTGTCTGTTTCTGATCGGGTAGTAAAGGCCCATTATTAGCATTCTGTTTCTGTTAAAGTATTCTGTACCCGTTTCGGCTTCAATTTAGACGTTAGGGGGACACCTAATTCTGTTATGCTAGTATTAGTGCAGAGAAGTGTAAGACAATAGTTTATATCATTCTGTTTTTCTGTTATATCTGCTACACCTATTACAGTTATCTCACATCCAGTTTTATGTTCATATCATATTATTATTATCTGTTCATATGCTGAAAGTCACTGGACTTGCCAGACTCTTTGTCTGACCCTTGTTGTTTCGCCTCCTTTCTTCCGTTTCCCCCCCAGGTTATCCAAGGAGGGAAATACTTTAGCTTGATCCGGATTTCTCTTTGCTTGAAGTGCTTAAAGTATGGCTTGGCTCTGTATAGCTTCCGTTCCATGGGGATTATGATTTTAAACTATGCATTTTGTAGGCTTTTGTACAAGACTGATATTTTGTACTTGAATTCTGAAATTGAAAGGATGTAACCATACTAATTTCTGTTTCCGCTGTAATAAAGTTAAAAAATTTTCAAGTACTGTTTTATCTGTCTTGTAAGTTTCTGTTCTGTTTACTAAAATGCTCCACCAAAGTTAAGGCATTCCCTTTGTGAGTGACCTTAACGGAGGTGGGGTGTTACAACCATTATCAATATTGGTTACAAAGAGTCTTAAGAAATAACAAAAGGTATATCAATAACTATCCTAATAATTAATACAATAATGATACTGCGATAAATGACTAAGAGCCTCCATCGTCAAAGTCAATCTCCAAAGCATCAATAATCCCAAGCATTCCCACCTACTAACATGTTTACATGTTAAGAAGAGGAAGGACAAAACATAAAGTTCTGGTAAATAAAAATCACATAAGTTAAGGGATAACTATTTCCTATACTTGACAGTTGAGTTTGTCAAATTATGTCTATGCAAGAAATCATACACATCTAAACATATGAGGCAAATATCCTTACAGTTACTTAAAGCCTACATGTTAATAATAGGTCATACATCCTTCTAGTCACTTAATACCCATATGCAAAAATATGGGTAGACATCCTTACAGTCACTTAATATCCCATGAGGTAGGCACTACTTGGTCACTTAAGGCCATTACCTAAATTTGTTTAAGGGTGGATTCCTATTATCGCTTACTAAAATATGATGGAACCCTAGATACTTAAGACCCCATCCTTAATCGTTAACATTATCATATATATATACTATCCTTGTAAGCCAAGAGATAGTAAGCTGGCACTTAATACCAGGTCTAGGTTGGAGTGCGACACCATTTAAGACCCTCTTAGTCGGCCCCTACATTACTTTCTAGTTACCCTACGGGTGAACTCCGGGCCACTTAATAATTCCCTTAGATGGTTATTTCCTAAGGCCTTCTATACAAAACCGTCCCTAGGTCATCCTCGCATAGCGCTATAGGAAGCGGAAATTCCGAAGAACTACCTACTCATACGCAATCGCCAAGACCATTAAGAGCTCATGAATATTAGAGAAAGGCAGACCTCGTGTCCACTTTAAACTTAATAAGGACAGGTCCTATTACTTGGATCCTAAACCAAGGAATAAACCTTAGGAATGGACCTAGTCCTAACCACTTAATATCCACGCCAGGCGGGTCATCCACTTAACACCTTCCTAGAGGCAGGCCTACGTCACACACAAATATATATATATATATACATATACACACACACACACAAACACACACATACATAAAAGACATCTCATATTGAACCGACCACTAGTAGATGCTGGATTTTCCAAGAAGTTATGGGAAGGCTTCTTCTTCAAGTTAAGTTTAACCTCATGTCTTACTATAATAATCATAATGGCCCATGACACCTATACCTCTCACATTAATCTGTCTTTTTGTAGATGTTGGATATTCCAGTCGGTTCCAGGCATACTTCTACTATAATAGTTGGTTAACCTCATGTCTTAGTGACATTAATTATAATAAAAGTCATTTACTCACACATATATAAATTTCCTATATGGACATTTGAATTCCTATTTTCCTAATCTAACTGATTTAGTACGCGATTTATACATATTTATATTACGTTATTATGCTATAAATATATAAATAAATAGGTATAAATTTAGTGCATGAGAAGAACGACCTAATATGTTTGAAAAGTCAATCCTAATAACAACATTTAAGGTATGCAAGTTAATTTCCCTATTCATTAACATGATCCAAGCACATATATTTACATTCAATTATAAAAAGGAAAATTACAATACATACAAATATAACTTGCAGTCTAGGTTTCGATAACTATTTAAATAATATAAGTATAGATGAGGTGAAATAATCCAATTACATAGGAAAAACCTTACTTTTGGCGCAGCTTCACTTTTTTATTTTATATCGCATACAAAAACTTAAGATTCTAGTATATTTTATATAATATGTTCAAACAAGTCAATTTGGAATAGATGATTAAACCTCTTAATTTACAAAACTCAAACCTTATGTTTTAGTAGACAAACATATATGAATATTTAAAGTGAAAATTAAGTGAATCAAACCAAAAACTAGGAATTACACAACTCCCAAATCATTCCATTATTTCAATAACACAAACCCAAACATATAACTTTTGATTGACCATTTCTACAATAAACAAAATATAGGATTTGGAGGATATATAGTTTTATTTTCGTTTAAAATCCAAATCTCATATAGGCATAAAAATCCAAATCTACACTACAAAGAACAGAAACTAGCAACTTATATAATTTCCACTCTGATAGATTTGAGAAGGAAGAATAATAAAATTTATGTAGAATCAAATATGGATTCAGCCTTCGAAATAAGTGTACTCCTATCCCCTAAACATAATATATATACATAAGAATCAAATCTTAGAATCTCGAATATATATGAAACTAAATTCCGGAACCTAAATTTACATGAATTTAGATCAGAAAAGATAGAATGGAGGTTAGTGGAAAACAAGATAATCCTGACCTTTTATGGAATACTACAATTGAATTGGTACAATATGAAGGGGCAGAATGAAATGAGAGCAGGGTTTATAGTGAGGCTAGAGGTTTAGATTTATAGCTGTAATTGTGTATATAGATGGTTGGATTAGTTTGATTTAACCTGCATGGCCTATTGATGCAAAATCATAAAAAAATCCGTATTTAAAAACAACCTCCTCAACCCTTCCCTTAGGAGGATGTCGACAACCTTCCTATAGAGGCGGTCGACCCCCCTTTTGGGATCGAGCTAGGAAATTTAAGTCTCCTCTAACGAAATTTAATGAAATTTACCTAATTTAATGAAATTTACATCACAACTCAATCCAACCTCGTGCTAAGCATATTCGTATTTTCCAATTTACATTAATTATGTAAATTATTCAAATTCATATTACTGCCCAATTTGTTTCCAATCAATCTCATTAAATTAGGTATACAATTAGTACCATTTTATGCCATAATTCTAATTTACATTTTAATTATGTAAATTGTTCAAATTCAAATTTAATGCCCAATTTGTTTCCAATCAATCTCATTAAATTAGGTATATAATTAATACCATTTTATGCTATAAATCACTTATGTGATAAATGACCAATTTATGGCAAGTTTTCCTATAATTAATCATTTTAACCCACCGTTACCCCGTCTAATATTAGGCTAATTATCTTAGCCTAATTTACGTTTGTATGATTTTTGAGTATAAGGTTTAGGCTAAAAACTTAGCCTAATTTAATGTACACACATACACAATCATAAACATGACAAAGATATAATTTTGACATTGATGGCATAATTAATGTGAACATAATGGGGTGAACTTGCAAAATGACATCATGAACATTACAGGGGTGAACTTGCAAAATGGCATCATGAACATTACAGGGGTGAACTTGCAAAATAACCATTATGAACATTATAGTGTCATAAGTGTGAACTCGCAATTATAAGCTAATTCAACATATATGTGTATTTTTAACATAGGCCATATTAACATACATACATGAGAATTAGCAATATGAACTAATCAATATACATATGTTAATTTGCAACATAGGCAAATCAACATACACATGCGTTACTTGGCAACATAGATTAAATTAACATACTCAGAAGCCAATCACAAATATATGATAAGTGTGGCATAGGTTTTTCTTATACATAAACATGTAGATTTGACAATTTGTCGCATGAATCTACAACATAAACTTGCATAATAAACTTATCAATAATTCCCAATTAAACATGATAATAGAATCAAATCACTGGCATATTATACAACATGACAAACATTGTACTCAATAATTCCGAATCCAACATGATAATAGAATCAAATCACTGGCATAATATTATACAACATAACCAAACATAATAAGCATCGTACTATTTTCATTTGACCGCAAAACATGCTTTTAATCTTAATTCACATTCCGCAAATATAGCTAAACTTACATCAATTTCACTTTATTTCATCGCCATATTAGAATTAAATATTTAAATCTGAAAATAACTAGAACTTACAGAGAACAACTAATGAATTAGGTAGTGAATTTGTCGTAGAAAGTTGCAGCGTCATTGATCTATCCTCTTGAATTTGTTGTAGAAGCATTAATCTTTGATTTGATTTGGGTTTGAACGCTTGAGATTTAATTTGGAGACGGCAGCCATGGCTCAAGAGAGATTCCAGCAGCATTTAGGTGTCATATGAATTTGTGTGAGTTAGGCTAGGTCTAGGTGTTATTTTATAGGTGTAGCACTTCATTTCATCCATCGGATTAACCCTAAAACCCATCCGGACCATCAAAACTCATCCCGGGCCTCAAAAATGGGTTCTGGGCCACCCCACGCCGACCAGGTCGACCTGTACAAGGGGGGAGTCGACACTACAGTCGACACATGGGGGGGGGGGGGCAGGTCGACTTGTGTGTCGACACTACAGTCGACACGGGTAGTCTGCCAGAAAGTCTGCTGAAATCTTGTTTTGGCCATATCTTGGTCTACGGACTTCGATTTTCGAAAACTCGGACTCTATTTCGCGTATTTTTCTGAGACGAACGCAATGGTGATGTCCATTTTACCTAATTCTTGAATTAGTTATCCTTATTTTACTATCTTTTCCGTTACATACATCGTTATCGAACTAATTTTTCTTCTCTTCCATGTATTAATTAATTCTTCTTATGCATCACCATTATTTACCCATCATAAGCATATTTTTATATATTTTATTTTATTTTTAATTATATTAAAAATACGGGGTGTTACATGGAATGAGGAAAATTCCCCTGAAATGACATCCTTAGGGTCTTATATATAGACAATTTGGTCCCTTTTGGTAGCATTTAGATTGGAAGTCCGCTTTTTTTCTAGGCTTTTGGTATCGAGCCGCCATTGTGGTTGTCTGCTTTAGGGGAAAACTGCTTAGCCTCGGTGGCAATCTTTGGTTGTTGATCCGCTTCCGCTTTTCCCGAATTCGATGTTGATTTGTAGGAACTTCAGTGCTGATGTTGTATGAATGCTTCTGTGTTAGCCTTGCTATTTTCTTTTCTTTGCTCATGGCTTCCATTATCGAATTGTAATGACTTCGGTACTAGTTTAGTTGCCTTTATTTCTTTATGTATTTGGCCTTTGCCTTTGTCAACTGTTCTGATGAATGTTTCCCTTGCTTATTGGTGTTGGTATCAAAATTATAGGTACTGGTAGCTTTCCTATTGCTCTGTTTTGCTTGTTTCTAGCTTTTTACTTCCCTTGATGAGCCTAGTTTCAGTTTCGTGCTCTCCTCTTGAGTATTCAGTATCGTTCTCCATGATATTGATTCTTTCATTGCCTTAGGCTTCGACCTTTAGTGCTAGATTTGGTGCTTGGTATTGTTATCCATGATATTGATTATTATCATTTGGCTTCATCCCTACTGTTCTTTATTGAGTATCTGCCATATGATTTCACCTTCGAAACATTGATACCACGATTTCGATATCGACCTCAAGCTTTAACTTTATTCCTCCTTAGTGTCGGCTCTTTGAGTGTCGACTTTATAATCCCACCTCTATTTTTTGTGTCGACACCAAGTTAAATTGCCTATTACATGTTGTTGTAGACACCACGCCTTCATACTTTTCTTTCCTTACTATTTTTGGTATCTTTACTGGTGCTCCTTTTACTTTCGGTACCGACTCTGTTGGCTTTCTATTCATATCTCTTACTATTGCCTTTAACGATAAAAAAGGTCGGTACTTGGTTACGTTCTGAACCTCTTTTGTTGTCGGTGCCGACTAGCTGTCCTAACACATTTCCATTTATGTCTCTCGGTATTAGTGTTGTAGCTTTAATCCACCGCTTTGGTGTTGCCTTGGTTTCCCCAAGGCTCTTTCTACTTGATTTCTGCTTCATCTCCTAAAGCCCTTTGTTTTTGTGATTTAGGAGTTTATGCCTCGTCATATTTGGCTGATGCGAATTTTGGTGTTAACTCCTATTAATTTAGAACACCCAAATCTTACGTTTTAGTACACAAACATAAATGAATATTTAAAGTGAAAATTAAGCGAATTAGACCAAAAACTAGGAATTACACCACATACAAAGCCTGACTTTCATTATTTCAGTAGCACAAACTCAGACATATAACTTTTGGTTGACCATTTTCGTAATAAACAAAATATAGGATTTGGAGGATTTATAGTGTTTTGTTTTCTTTTGAACTCTAAATTCCATATAGGCATAAAAATCCAAATATATACCACGAAGGACAAAAAATAGCAACTTATAAATTTTCCACTTGTAGAGATTTGAGAAGGAAAAATAATAGAATTTGTGTGGGATCAGATCTGCATTCAGCCTTCAAAACTATCATACTCTAATCCACCTAATATATATATATATATATATATATATGTATGTATGTGTGTGTGTGTGTATGTATTTAAGAACCAAATCTAATGTAGCGACCTGAATTTTCAGTCAATTTAAAAATAGGGTTTAAAGATTTCAAAAAAGGACTTTTAAATGGATAAGTCTGATTGAATTTCAAATTTCAGTAAATATTGAATTTGGAGTTGGAAAACTATTGAAAATGGATTCTAATTTTATTTTATATCCTGTTAAGGTTAGAATAATGTTAGTAAACTTTTAAAATCGAGTTAAAATGAATTTTTGAAAAGCAATAGTTTAAAATTATTTTGATAGCTTGAAAATAGACCATTTTTTAGATAGTCTTGGATTTCGATGGAACCAATTTTATCGGATCCATAATATTAAAATGTGGTAAGGTTTCACATTTCTAGTTAATCGAAATTAGCGTGTAAGCATACATAATATAAACGTGTACTGAAAAATCAGTTAAAATTCAATAAAAGCTAGAAATAAGGCCATTTTTCTAATGGTCTCCGAATTCGACGAGAATTTTTTTAATGGATGTGTATTAGTGAAATATAGTAGGGTTTCAAATTTCGTATTAATCGAAGTTAGTATGTGGTCACGCAAATAGAAACGAACTAACGTAGTGTAATTAAAAGGAAAGCAAATCACCTTAATTGGAATGACTTTCTAAGACCACCAAAATTATACAACTCATCCCCTAAGCACATGGCTCCCTCTACCCTTGTCACCCTCTCTTTTGAAGCCTACACCCTTAAGAATTTGGCTTCTTATGTAAGCTTATGAAATAATTTTTCCTTTTTATATAAAAAGATTCCTTAACCTTTAAATATGCAAAACCCCTCACCATTAGACAACTCATATACCCTACATGATGCATGTCCTACTCTTCTGTTACACTCCTTCCAATGGTAATTAGGCTTGTGGGAGAGAGAGAGCTTCTCTATTTTATTTCCATTTCTATTTTCACATCCACGTCCATTTTTCTTCTCCTCCTTCCGCCTTATTCTTTAATGGCTACCTCCTCCCTACTCTACCACCACCACGGCCTCCTTGGATGCCCCACCACCTACGCACCACCCCTCCACCTCCTTTCTCAAGCCGTGGGCCCCCATGCCCTAAAAACCCACTTCCCTTTGGATAATGGATGAAGCACCTTGGATGATGGTCAAACATCAACCAAGATGACGGTCAGACACAACCTGGGGATGTTATATTCAGGTAAGATACCAAAATCCCGTGTTCAGTGCTTACTGGCTCTGCCGATCCGAAGGATCACGTGCATTTGAGTCCTAGGACATTTGTTAGGATGTTCTGTATGGTTAAGGTAGATCCTTTTCATTGGTTATTGATGGAATCCAACTTCAAATATGAGATGTGCATTTTTAGTTTTAAGCCTATATGGCGACATAATAGGCTGGGGTATTATGCCATCTAGGATTGATACATTTATTTGAAAAATTGATTTCCACACTACAAACTAGTGACAATAAAAGGGAAATTTCTCTTATTAAGCATGTTTGGCTGTTATAAGGTTAAACTCTATCCTCCGATTAACGTTGCATTATGTGATGAGACTTGAGTCTTATAGTAGCTTCATTTTTCAAAAAGCACTACGAGTTTTTATGATTGGTATTCATGTGGAGAAAACCTGTTTCATGTTATACAGTGTGGTCTCATGACTTACGTTATTTTAAAATGAATTATAACTGTTTTGGCTCTCACACCAGTCTCATGACTTACTCAGAGTTTATTGTTTTCCACCTAAACTCTGGGTGCCCATATTTTCCACACAGAAAGCCAATAGTTTTGGGTTTTGTCGATATTTTATTGAGAAGGATTCTGGATTGAAGCTTGAGCAATGTCCAGAGCATTTGATAGTCTTCCACTGAATGTAATTATGTTTCCGTTGTGAATAATAATGCATTGTCTCTAATATTTGTGATGTACTCTGATATATTCCTGTTCTCTGATGTAAAATTGTTCTAATAACAATGAATGTTCTTTTGTTTTTTTTGTTATGATGTGTCGTATCCCATACGGTTCGAGGATTTTTGCCTTTGGATCACAATTGTGTGGCTTATGGATGATTCGAAAGGCAGGAATCTTCGATTCATCACATTTAGTATTATAGCTTTGGTTTATTCAAAGCTTTGGTGTACAACTCATTAGAACAAGATAAAAAGAACTCATCTGGGATAGGATTAGTAACATCGTATAAGAATAACCCATTAGAGTTAGGGTTGTAATGCCCTAGAATGAGTTTGAAGAGTATTATATATAAGAAAGAAGTTGTGTATTCATAAAAATGAATTAGATTACGAAAGATTATAACTTACAATCTAAACATGAGTATTTTATTTTGTTTTAGGTTGGACTATCGAGTATAAGAAGATTTTGCATATATGCATGGTCGACGTATATATGTAGTCTTGAATATACTGGGTAGGCATATCGTCACACTAGTCGCTTCAGGATGATTCTAATGATGACTGCGCAACATCAATAGTTAATTTTGAGTTTTGAAAGTGGGATGACTATATAATTCCAATTGACTGGTGTGAGAACCAACAACTTGGTTAAGATTTAATATTTGTAATATGACAAATGATTAAGATGGTTTGGGCTTTAGATTTAACTGGTATAAGTTAAATAGACTGAAAAGATTAAAGTGAATTGAATGGATTAAAATTTAACTTAAGAGAAGTTAAATAAGTTTGGAACGATAAAACCAATATGAATGGAAGGTAAACCGAGCTAAGTCAAACTTAACATTGAATTGATTTAGAAATTGGGTAGAATTAGACAAATGTATATTGAACAGGTTATTGAATGGAAGCTAAGTAGAGGAAAAAAATTGGATGCCCAACACAAAGTTATATATTTAACTGCATTGATTGGGTTGATGAATTATGAGCCAATTTTTTTTGTATTTTTTTATTGATGAAGGCCTAGTGAGGCAAGCTGTAGTTGTATCGATTGACCCCATACAAAGGAGGTTATGGCAAAAAAAAATCGAAAATTTAAGGCGTTAGCCAAATTTCGAAAAAATGGAAAGTTCTTAGAAATTGAAAAGTTAAAGAACTTAAGTTAGAATGAAAGCTGACTTGGTTAAGTAAACGATCTTCAGTTCCATCTTCGATTTTGAGAATGAAATCATTTTAAGTGGGGGAGAATGTTACGACCTGAATTTTCAGTCAATTCAAAAATAGGATTTAAATAGATTTGAAAAGAATTTTAAATGAATAAGTCTGATTGAATTTCAAATTTTAGTAAATATTAAATGTGGACTTGGAAAAGTATTGAAAATGAATTCTAATTTTATTTTATATCTTTTTAAGTTTAGTAAACTTTCAAAATTGAATTAAAATGAATTTAGTGAAAATCAATAATTAATATTATTTTGATAACCTAAAAAAAGACCATTTTTGAGACAGTAACATTATAATTTCATAAGGTTTCAAATTTCTAGTTAACCATAATTAGTTTGTAAGCATACGTAATATAAACGCGTATTGAAAAATCAATTAAAATTCAATAAAAGCTAAAAATAAGGCCATTTTTCAAATCGTCTTCGAATTCGACAACACCAATTTTATTGGATCCATATTAGTGAAATATAGCATGGTTTAATATTTCGTAGCAATAGAAGTTAATATGTGGTCATATGTATAGGAATAAATTAAAGTACTGTAATTAAAAGGGTAGCTAATAACTTAAACTGGCATAACTTCCTATGGCCACCAAAATTGTACAACTCATCCTCCAAGCATATGGCTTCCTCCATACTTTTCGCCCTCTCTTTAGAAGCCTACACCCTCAAGAATTTGGCTTTTTATGTAAGCCTAAGAAATCAATTTTCTTTTTCATATAAAAAGATGCCTTAACCTTTAAGTACCCAAAAACCCTCACCATTAGATAACTCGCGTACCATCAATAACACTTTTCCTCCTCTTCCATCACACACCATCCTATGGTACTTAAAATTGTGGGAGAGAGAGCTTTTTGTTTTATTTCCATTTAGTTTTCCATTTCCACTTCCATTTTTCTTCCCCTCCTGTAATGTCCCGGTTTTCAACTGAGTTTGTGATACAATTTATTCAGGATTAATTCAGTAATTGACTTAAAATAATAGGTTGTGAATTATAAATTTCAATAATAATATATATAAATGGTTTAAATCATTTTTACCAATGTAAAACAAGAACGAAATGTTTTCTTATTTTGTTTTGTAATTCTTATTGTTTTAACTTTTGTTAAAATATAAATAATATCGTATTTGAATATTTTAGTAAATTAGAATGATAAATTGTTTTTAAAATCCTATATGTATATGTTATATTATATAATTACTTAACAAGTGTGAATATATGTGTGCATATTTATACGTATGCAATGTTTATATGTTTTTATATTTTTAGAATGGTTTTGAAACATATGTAAAGTAAAGGTAGCATCACTCAAGTAAAATCAAATATTAATAAATGAGTAAAATTTGAATTACTTTATGAGAATGAAAAATTTCATTTAGTGTTATAACACATCTTATGCTTAGAATAAAAAAAACATTAAAGGAAGAATGTGCTATTGTACGTTGAATGTGCAATTCAAATATAAGAATATTAAATAAGTAAAACCCTTGGCAAGCAAGCTTTATCTTTATGATGTATTTAGTTCATCGCTATACAAAACTATGTACATCAAACAAGACTTGGTCGTGCATCTTTTTCCAGGAAAAGAAGAACCACTGACAAACTAACCTAACCGTTTTCAATCAATGTATACTACAGCTATAAACAATTGCTTTAATCTCTACTATTTGCACATAGATGTGCCTGTGTATATACTTCATTTTCCATGACTATATATATATATATATATATATATATATATATATGACTTGGCTGCCATACCTTAGTATTGAAGCATTTGGAACTAGCAACTACCTAATACACATGGCTATGTTCTATCATTTCAATCACACTAGTTTTTCTTTTCAATAACATAACTTCATTATGATCAGAACTAGAACATCTAGAAGCTAGGCTTCATTCTTTCAAACAACTACATAGCTATATTTCTTTTAATCAACTGAACACAGCTACATATATATCTTCACTTCGTTTTCAATAACCAAGGCAAGCCGTTATTGCATCCCATCACCCGTACACTTCATTTCCCATTCCAAAAGCCTGAAATGCCCCATTATTTTATATTTATGTGCATCTATAAATACACCTAACTTACGGCATATACTCCTGGATTCATTCGAACCAAACAAGAAGAAAAAAATGGTAGCAAATCTGTGAATGGAATAGCCAAAACAGAGGATAAAACCAAACATAGAATCCTGGAAAGAAATACCTGGAAACAATGAATAGTATTTGTGAGTAAACTCACCTTTAATTTTCCATTTCCTTTTAATCATCACTTGAATGTTTGATTGTTCGATGTCCTACATTTGTACATATACCTGTATATATATCAAATAAAAGCCAATTTAGTCAGGTAACACGATGCATATTCTATTTGATATTAAACTCTGGAAACCAACATAGCTAAATAGTGAACACTTGATTAAACTTTCCATCCATCCGTTGTTTGATTTTTATAGTGGTACATATATTAATGCATATATCTATACTTATGGAGGTGTAATATCTCTTTCATATCTAATCTAGAACCGAGGGAAGCCTGGAGTAAATGAAAATCTGGAACCTGTAGCAACAGGGATATGCCTTTGTCTGATTAATATTAGCTTCCTTTCTCATTAAAAGTCAATAACTATTATTATAGTGTGTTATAGGATGTAAGCCAAACATAAGACTAGTTTGTTATCATCTTGAGTAAATTCTAAAATTGGTTTCCACATGAATAATGGTGTATATTTCCAGAATAAGTAAAAGGTAGTAAAGTGGTTCTGAAAATCAAGATTTTTCAATCATCTTAAATTGTAGTTTCAGGCATACGAATGTATTTCCATATGAAAATCATGAATTTTAGTACTAATTTCACAATTTCTAATGGAGTGGTTGTCGAGATATGTGGAGATAACCGGAAAATAAGTGTTTGGAAAATCCTGGTGATCCCGACCATTGAGCGCCACGTCGTGGGTACTAGAGCATCATTGAACTACGGGGATTGAAGGAAAAAATGATAATTTATTTTTCTATGGCATAATCGTTGTAAACGAAGTGGAATTAGGTTTTTGGGTTACGTTTGTGTAACCTGTGTTCATCGATTAACTGCGTCATCATAAGGGAAAGAGGAGGTTGCACATAGGAGGGAAGGGAATCAAAGGCCGGGTCATCAGTGAGTTTGGGTCAAATTTGGTGATGTCTGGTGGTTTATAGTGGTGTAGCGTGGTGTTTTCTTGGATTGAAGGGGAATATGAAGCTTGTGTTAGTATTGTAAATTTCAAGACTTTCTGTTAAGGGGTGTCCAGGTAATGGCGTTGGATTCACGCGATGTGATGCCACTTGCGGCGATACTTAGGTAAGTGGTCACGTCGAAGGAGCATTGGTACACTTGCACAGTGCACTGATGATGGAGAGCCGAACAAAAGAAAAGAACAAGAGGGTAGGTAGCAACATAAGAAAGAAAAGGGAAAGGAGAAGTGAGCGTATATATTGGCGTGGGTGCAACCAGATGGTATAGGTTCAGAAGTAAAGGAGGAGAAGAAGCAATAGAGAGAAGAAAAAATTGGGATGAGCAGTAGAAATGAAAATAGAAAAGGAAAGATAAGGAATAGAGGAAGCTGGTTTTTTTGGGGTCATACGCGTGAGGGATACAGGGCTTCGGCAGCCCAGTTTTAAGAAATGAAAAAATATAGTTTAAAATTATAGCCTATAGATAATTATATATTTATATATGTATATACATAGATAGGTATACATCAAGTAGAGTCTAAATATATAGGTGATCATATATCCTACTACGTGTAGTTTGAGTCGATCGACGGTATGTCTTAATGACTCGATGTAGCAATTAAGTTTTAACAGTTTGAACCTAAATAAAACCAATTTATTAGGAAATAAAGAAAATGGGTTTTATTATTAAAAACTGTTTATGTCAAAACAAACGTAAATTTAGATGTTGAATTAATTTAATGCATAAACTGTTATTGACTGATACGTAATGATCTGAAAATTTATCAAATTCTGAATTGTTTAATCATTTAACTATGTAATTAATTGAGTTATTTTTTATTCTAGTAATGGTTATTATATATCATATATGGACATCTATTAATGAAAATAAACAACATTCCACTATATAAGTTGATTGACCAGATTGTTTGGACACCATGATTTGCAGAAATAAACACCGTTCTTGTAACAACCCGAAATTTCAGAACCAATTTTTTTTATTTTAGTTGTTTTAATGGATTTTGAATATTTAAAATGAATTATTTTAAATAATAATGACTAAAAATTTATTTAAAACGAAGTTAGAACGTATAAATTTTAATTATAAAACGAGCCTGAAATGGCGTGGTAGTTTGAAATTTCGATTTTAAATTTCAAATGAATATACAAAATTCAGAATAAATCCGATTTCAATAAAACCAGAAATATTTGTATCGGTTTAATTATATCTTTCTAACAAATGTGAAAAATCCAGATTTCATAATATAAAGTGAAAGTTTTGTCTAGTTTAAAATTTAGAATAGTCGCTATGGAATTTATATATATTTTAATATAATATACAACCCTTAAAAATAGCCATTTTGCAAACGAGAGCCGTTTTCGACGAAATCACTTTTGTTGGATCCAGAATGTCAAATTGTTGCTAGATTTCAATTTTCATAATTTTTGGAATTAATATGTGACCGTGGTGGATTTAAACGCGTTTGGTTCTTTCAGTTTGAAATTAATTGACTGGAAAATGACCATTTTTCAAATAGTCTCCAAATTCGACTAAATTAGTTTTATTAGGACTGTATCATCAAAACATAGCTAGATATATTTTTCTGGAATTTTTAGAGTTAGTATGTGGCCCCGGTAAATTAAAATGTATGTTGAAATCTATTTCGAACGTTATATTAATTTATATTTTAATTTCAATAAAAACTGATCAAAATAGTCGAATGACCTCACGAAACATATGCCATTGTGTTCGGAATGGGGGTATTTCGCTTGGGGCGACAGTCGTCGGGTTTGATTTGGAATTCAGAATAATAAATCAGTTATAAATGAATTAAATAATAAATAAATAAGCTATAAATACAAAATATTCTCCCTAACCCTAGTCAAACTATTCAGTGCGGTCAATGCCTCTATACATCGCCGCTCTCAATGAAATAGATGGTGGATATGCTCCGATTTTTTATCCCAATTTTATCAAAATCCACCAACCGATTTCAGGAAATTATTAAACAAATCTCGTAGAGCTCTTATTGATCTTTCAATTGATACTAATATGATCTTTTATCGGGGTGAGCTGAGCCCGAATTTTGAGCTCTAACTGCAAACATTCGAAGCAGTTTTCTAGCGCAGCGGGAGCTGTGAGCGGAGCGCCGCCACTGGCGTTGGGTGGTGGCTAGAAGAGCGACGACGTGAAGACCTTAGATCGGCGGCAGGTGGGCTAGATTTCGGTGCGAGGTGGAGTTATTCAGAGGAGCGTGGGTTCTTGTTCAGGGAAGAAGACGATGAGGGGGGGGGGGAGTTTGTTAATTAAAGGGTAATTAATTTTGATTAATTTATTTATACGTTTAAAAATTTAAACTGCTATAGTTTATTCAAATCAAAACAGAAATTGACACACTTGGTACGATTGGAATCGGGAGGACGAATAATACGCACTAGAACCGACTAGAATAGAAATGGAGCTAGCTACAAATTTAGGAGGATTGGAACCCAATGTGAGATCTCTAAATTCAATTGAAATGGAAAATAAAATATATTAGGTTGTAAATGGGGATTTGTAGCTCCTATCACTATTTTTTTTTATAAAACATGGATGATTTGATTGTTTGGATTGTGATTGTGATGTGAAATGAAATAATATATATATATATATATACAATTATATATATATGTGATGCGAATAATATATATATATGCGATGTGAATAAAATATATATGTGATGTGAATAAAATACACATATGTGATGTAAATAAAATATATATACGCGATGTGAAATATATATATATATATATATATATATATATATGTGACGTGAATAATATATATATATATAAATATATATATATATATATGCATTGTGAAATATGTATATATATGCATTGTGAAATATATATATGCGATAGGGAAATTATATATGCGTTGTATTAAAATATAAATGTGTTGTGAAATTATATATATATATATATATATATATATATATGTGTGTGTGTGTGTGTGTGTGTGTGTGTGTTGTGAAGTAAAATATGCATATGTGTTGTACAAAATTGTATATGGATTGTATAAAATTTTCATGGATTAAAACAATAATCGGTTGGCTAAAATAAAATTGTCATGGATTGAAATAATTCTCGGTTTGCTAAAATATTATTTATAGCATATATACGAGATATATAAAGTTGTCATGTAATGGAATAATCAATTTTGATTTAAAATTGAAATTAAAGTGGGAATCGTTTTTAAAACGAATTTATAAAATATTTTTTGAGTGAAATATATTATATCTTAATAGTTTGAATAGAACGCGCCACGGCGTGACCGTTCGCGAATTTCAACCATTAACTTCGAATTGACATTACGAGAGATCCGACCATCGGATTCTCCTTAAAAAGGGACCATTGGGTTCGTATCGGAAAGAGTTTTCCAATGAATATAAGAGATTTGAAATCAAATGGTTGGATTTGGAATTATGTCCAAATCTAGTTTGGAATAGGTCGTTATGGATGCAGTTCGGTGGCCGTTATTGGAAACCGATTGTACGGGCCTTGATGAAATTATTAAAAATATTAATAGTTTGTGTAAAATGATAATAAATGATTTGGAAAGGATTTGGATGAAAAAATCCTTGTTTATAAAGATAAAAATATATTTTTGTCAAAATGAGCTAGCTATTAGCTAGAAAGAAAATCCAACGTTTTTAAATAAATTAATTGGATTTGAGAATGGTTTTTAATCCAACCAGAATTTTCCAATGTATGAATTGGAATGGATTTGAATAGAAATCATCTTCGTGATATTTTGATATTGGATTTCGTGAATATACAGATATTGTGGAGTAATATGGAAGATAAATATATATTGTTATTCCCTATATGATATGTGTTGGTTTCATAATTTGATATTGAATGTAAGCCGATATAATTTCTGTTTAGATCATTATATTTAATATCAAATTGGATTTTGGATTTGTCGTGAATGGTGTCTTAAATAACACTGTTCTTAAACCCTCGTGTGAAAAGAATAAATCTTTTAATTATGATTATTGGTGTTTCCAGTTATATTTGGTAAATGGAAAATGGAATGTGAGTTAGGTTTATTGTGAACTGTGTTTTTAATGACATTCGTTCTTTAACCCGATTAACAGTGAAATGTGATTTGGAATATATAAATCCTTTATTAAGATTTAATGGGAAATTTTCAAAGTAAAATTTTCTAATTTAATATATTAAATTGAAATTGAATGGAATTCGATTTGGTAATAATCGAAGTGAGCTTCTGTTGAGGAGGACTATTAATATATATTGAATTTAAAAGGCTTTGTCATTATTCCATTTATATTATTAGTCAGATACGAAAATTGATATCATTTATATACCGATCCGTTTTCCGTGAAGATTCCATAATTAATGGAATGTGATTTTCAGTTTTTTGTGAACCGTGTTTCAAATGACATTGGTTCTAGAACCCATTTAGAGATAGGATTACATGTCTAACATTGTATTTTGAACTGTATTGTTGATCTCTGCTAAATATATGTCTATTTGGTGTGAAGAATTTATTCTCTTGCTTAACACCCTTCTTTGAGACGTACGAGCTTAGAGGTTATATATCAGGAAAAATCAATGGTACGGTATAGATTGTCGAGTGTGGCATGTTTGATTTTCCAAAGTTAAATAATCATTGAGTAATGATTTATGAGAATAAAACTAAGGGAAGTTTTAATGAATCTTTAATTAGATTGAAATGGGAATGTGATAATTTAAATTATCAAATTTGGGAAATGATCGAGAATGGAGTAGCACCAGTTTTTACTCTAGGCGACAGTTAAATCTTTAGTTGTATTTGACGGTGAAATGGAAATTAAAATTACCGATAACACCATGGTGTTAGATATGGAGCATTACCAGTTTTGCTCCTACTCCATGCGATGAGTAGGTTGGGATTTGGATTAATGAATAAACGATAACTTCAGCAAGGCTCGATAATCCCGACTAGTTGATAAACCTTAATTTGGTTCAGAAAGGATATCTAAAGGAAGATTAAAGAATAAATTTCAAAGAATTTATCTTTGATAAAATTAATGGGAACATTTCCCTAATGATGTGAATATTTGATTAAAAGAGTTGGAATGAGGCGTATGATGTGTTTTTATAGCACTTGATTATTGATTATAAAATACGAAAGTTATTTGGATAGACCAGGTTTATCCCATTCTGGATAATTGATACGACGTTAAGTCGACGATGAAGATGGTTGTAACAACCCGTAAATTTTAAATGTTAAGGTTAACAAATTAAACAACACTTAATTTTAAATGTAAGAATCAAGGGAAACGGGTTACGCTATTGTGTTCGTCTCGGAATTCTGGTGGAGATAGAGCTCGAATTTGCATAAATTGGACTTCGTATGAAGAAGTTATGGCTATCGGAAGTTTCGAGAAATTTAAATTCAAAAATGAATTCAGACATGGAACTAGGCAGGGCGGGAAATTTCCCGCCCATGGCCAAGTCGACCTGGGGGTCGACCTTAGAGTCGACCTCCTCATAGAAAGGTCGACCTTAGTGTCGACCTGGGGGTCGACCTGCCCCATCCCCCCTCCAACGGGCAGATCTGAAAGATGACGATTTTGTGACTCACTGCTGAGTCAATTAGGGCTGAGATGTCACCCTATCTTGCCTGGATGGTTTTGATTGATTCTTGGTTCATCGGATGGTCTAAATTAATCCTAAATTCTATATAAACACATGTAGACTTAAACCCTAAAACAAAATAAAAATTAGATCCACGGCTGTCATGCTATCACCTTGCAACCTAGGGTAGCCGCCACCAACTAGAGAGAAAGTGAAGCTAATCAACTCAATTCAACTCAAATTTATAAACAACAACTACGAATTTGTCTACTCCAAAGGCGAGCTTAATCAATTTCAGAACTTAGATTCCAGAGCTCAAGAGCTTCTTTGGGTTGTAAGTTTGAGACGACCCGATTTCCCGTTCTCACGGAAACAAGGTTAGTCTTTGGAATATAACACAGAAACAGATAATAGCAGAACAAAATTAAATAAATACACCAGAATGAACAACAAAATATACTGGATAAAAGTAATCATCAGAGTTACACAGTATACAGGATCTTACTTAGTACAAATACAGTTCAGCTATACATAAATGTCTACAGCGGAAATAAACAAAATATGTACAATAGGAGCTGAACAGCATAAAAAGAAATAAATGATAGAATCCATCTTCAGCTCCAGCTATCCAGAAAGAACCAGCTAAACCTGAATACAAGGCTGCCCGTGTAGAAAAAGGGGCACCCGAGTTTGGGAGTGAAACAAACTACGAGTCAGTCATGGGACTGGTATGAGAAATCCACTCAACACATATATAATTGGCTAATCACAGGACCACGCCACTTTCGTGGAACGGGTTTACTCCATTGGATTGCCAGTGCATTAAAACAACTCTTTCTTTTAAACATCGCTATGCTTTTTATAAAAATGAAGCCGTTATAAGACTCAGTTCCCATCACACAATGCAACGCAAACCGGAGGATAGAGTTTTTACCTTATAACGGCCAAGATATGCTTGATACGAATAAAACAAAGGCATTTGATATTATTGCTAGTGTTTATATATTTTGAAAGCGATTTCAAATCATAACTATCAATCATAGACAGCATTAATGCCCCATACCACTATGTCGCCATATATAGGTATACAATCAAAACCGCACAGTCACGTATTTGGAAATTGGATTTCCGTCATGAACCAAGGCAAAAGATAGTCCTTACCGAATTCGAGACGCTCTAGCCCGTGTCTCAAGATCAGAACGCATCGACCCTTGGAGCGACAGGGCCGGTCCACCGATGTGGATTAAGAATGCCTGAACACTACGTTTCCCCACCCTTTGGGGTGTAAATGAGCCAACGAATGACTCCATCGGACCCGAATTGGCCGATCAAACCGAGGCGCCTCGCAACAGCAACAACCACATAGGTGAAAAGTATATAAATGTCAGGGCTGGTAGGTCACTGACACCACTGTGAAAACCCGTAACTTCCCCATAAAGGAAAGCGTCGGATAGTTCGAGAACAAGCCACAACAGAACACATATCAAAGAACGTTTCATTGTATATTACAACAATGCCTCAGATTACAAGAATATACAGAGTATGAATAAATATTACACAGAAATATCAGAGATTTAAATTACATTTAAATACATAGCAGCGGAAAATAATACAATACACAACTAGAATGAGATATACGGATACAAAGCTTTCCGGATACCGTTCCAGCTGTGAACCAGGATCCTGTGAATATAAATCTGCAAAACCAAAACTACTAGCTGCCCGTGTCAAAATAAGGGCACCCAGAGTTTAGGTTAAAACAATAAACTCCAGGTCAGTCATGTGACTGGTGTGAGAACTAAAACAGTTATTAATCTTTATTTTAAATCATTAGGTAAATCAAGGGACCACGCCGTATAACACGGAACGGGTTTCCTCCCAAGAATACCAGTGCATAAAACAAACAGCGCAATGCTAAATAAAGAAAAAATGAAGCTGTTATAAGACCCAGGTCCCATCACACAATGCAACGCAGTCGAGGATAGGGTTTTCCCTTATAACAGCCAAAGAATGCTTGATACGTTTAAAACAAATCATTTGATACTATAATAAGTGCATAGTGTATAAAACAACTTCAAATCATAAGTATCAATCATAGGCGGCATGGGTACCATATATCATGTCGCCATATATAGGTTTACAAATAAAACCGCAAATGTCCCGTATTTGGAAATTGGATTTCCATCTATGAACCGAGGCAAAAGATAGTCCTCAACCGATTCGTGACTCTCTAGCCCGAGCCACAGGACCCAGACTCAGGTGGGCCCTTGGAGCGACAGGGCCGGTCCACCGATGTGGATTAAAATGCCTGAACACTACGTTTCCCCACCCTATGGGGTGTAAATGAGCCAACTAAATGACTCCATCGGTTCGAGAACGACCGATCAATCCGAGGCGCCTCGCAACAGCAACAACCACATAAGTCAAACTCGTCAGGGCGTGTAAAACCACTGACGCCACTTCTAACTAGAAAGAAACGCATGCCCTCCCTGAGGTCTGTCTCCCGTTTTTGGTTCATACCGGGTGTGAAACACGCGAGGTAAACGTTACACAAAGCTACGCCACAAAGGCCGTGCTTTGATCATCACCACAAGACTTTGCTTTTCAACAGAAGCCTCGATCAATTGCCACTTAGGCATGCCACACAGGCAATTCACTCTATGTGTTTGATATCCATCAGTATATAACCCCTGAGCTCGTACGTCTCAGAGAAGGGCGTTAAGCAAGAGAATAAATTCTCCGCCGCCAAACAGATATATATTTAATAGAAATCAACCGCACAGACTAAAATCCAATGTCAGACACACAGTCCATTTACAAGTCCGTTCTGGGTCTGAACGAAACCGGAGGCACCTAGTACCCCGCATATCCATCGATCTCCAAGTACGTCTGGACGATCACTAACTGTTTCCATCTTCTTGGGTGTACAACCCAATCAAGATCATCAGTAATTACCCAAACGACGTGAAGACCTCCGGTCTTCGACCATCGTCTTCATCTTCGACTTATCGTCGTAACAGTTATTCAGAATGGGATAAACCCGGTCTTTCCGAATAACTCGCGTATATTTAAAATAAGTGTTATACAAACACAACATACGCCTCATTCCAATTCATTAGTCACTAACCGTAAATTAATCAAGAGAATAATTCCCCAAATATTAACCCCGAAGGCCGAAACCAACATCAGATCAATATCCAGAAAACCATTCTGCTTGGCAAACCGACAGTTAGTTTCTAAATTTCACATTCATAGGGAAATGTTCCCATTAATTTTATCCAAGATAAATTTCTTGAATTTATTCTTCTTTTGAATTTCGATTCAACTAGTCGAGATTAACGACCCTTACCGAAGTAATCATTAGTTTTAATTTCCCAATCCCAACCTATTTATCCCATGAAGTAAAACTGGTAATACTTCATATCTAACACCTCGGTGTTATCGGTAAATTCAATTACCATTTCACGTTCAAATCTAATTAAAGATTTAACTATCGCCTGGAGAAAAACTGGTGATACTCCATTTCGATTATATCAATCTAATTAAAGATTCATTAAAACTCCACTTAGTTTTAATCTGTGACTGGGTTAAAGAATCAGTGTCATTTAAAACACGGTTCACGATAAACCCAAAATCACATCACATTTCAATCAGTCCCTAATTGTAAATTAGCAAGTGAGCAATTCCCTAAGTACTAACCCGAAGGCCGAAACCAACATCAGATCAATACCTCGGAAACTATTCAACTTAACTAATCTCCAGATAGTTTCTGATTTTCTTAACTCCTTTAGGTCTAAGAACTGTATTATTGAAGATACCGTTCACGACAACCCAAAATCGCCTTTCATTAATGATCGGGTTAAAGAACGAGTGTTATTTAAAACACTGTCCACGATAAACCCAAAAATCAATATCAATTCAATTCCAATTAAATATTATTTAATTGGTACACTTCATTAAATCTAAATAAAAAGATTTAATCTTTTCTCAACTGGGTTCAAGAACAGTGTTAGTGAAGACACCATTCACGACAAACCCAAATCACATTCGATATTCAATACAAGGCTCTGAATAGAAAATATATCGGCTTATATTCAATATCGAATTCCACGACTAACAAATGTCGTATTGGAAATAACGATACAAATATATATCTTTCAAATTTCCATAACAACACCTATATAATCACGAATCCCAACATCGAAATATTCCGAAGACAATTTCGATTTAAATCCATTCCAATGCAATCATTGGAAATTTTGGTTATTTTTAAAACCCTTTTCGAATTCAATTTATTTATTTAAAAATAAATAGAATTAAAATTCTAGTTCAAAAACTAGTTCAATTCGATAAAAATCTATTTTTATCTTTTCAAATATGGAGTTTTTCATCCCAATTCTTCCCAAATCATTTCTTATGATTTTACACAAATTATTACTATTTTTAATAATTTTATCAAGGCCCGTACAGTCGATTTCCAACAATGGCCATCGAACTGCACTTACAGCGGCCTTTTTCGAATTTGATTTGGACGTATCTCCAAATCCAACCGTTAGATTTCAAATTTCTAATATTCGTTAGAAAGCTCTTTTCGATACGAACCCAACGGTTCCAGTTTTAGGAGAATCCGACGGTCGGATCTCCCGTAATGTCCGTTTGAAATCAATGGTCGAAATTCACGAACTACCGCGGCGCGGCGCGTTCTATACAGGCCATTATATTATATATATAATATATATAATATATATTTCGTCGATTTCTATTCAAAACGAATTATATAAATAGTTTTAAAATCGTTTCAAAACCTATTTCTATTCAATTCAAATTTCAATTCAATTTGAATTCATTTCAATTCGCTTTCAATTCCATTTGAATTCGTTTTCAATTCAATTCATTTCGAAATCGTTTTCAATTCAATTCATTTTGAAATCGTTTTCAATCGATATAAACATCGTTTACGTCAAAATGGCGTAAATCTAATCAACACGGCTTCATATATTTCTATTTTCAAATATTCTATTTCAAATATTTCTTTTTCAAAATAGTTGTTATTATCAAAATATTTCGTTCAACACATGACCAATCTCAATGGATGAGTACTGTCAACACATGAACTTTTATTTTATAATATTCTTTATTTTTCAAATTGGAATGAGGCCCAATCAACTACCATACAAAGTTAATTATATGGATTTTCATACAACACATGTATATAATAGCATTGAAAATAATCAACCATCAACCAAAGTGCACTACACTGTATAAGCATCAAGTATAGATATTCAACGCTTATAACAGCCTGTCAATCAATCGATCGACATATTTAATCAATCAGGATGAGTGAACTTCAAATTTCATCCCAACACCCGTGTGGGGTTTCAAACAATCAAACACCTATTTTATTTGTGCCGTTGGGCGATGTGTGAAATTTATCGACCCAATCAATGTCCTTCAAATAGGTGTACATAAACAAACCGTCTGGTTTGTAAATGAATATTTTATTTATTCACATTCACGTTAAAAATTATATTTTTAACGATAAAACAATTTATTCCAACATATGAATTTCTATTCGGTTCATTCTTTAAATAAAATGATATTTTTATTTTTCTAACATATTTTAGAAAATTTCGGCGGCATAACGGCACGATACTAGAAACGGGACGAGGCCTAGCCTTATCCCCGGTCTAGTGAAGGCCCACGCCATTCACATATCAATTTTAATCAATTTCCAATTCAACCAATCAATCAAATCCAAATCAACTAATCTAACCAACTACACAACCAAACAAACAAGTCCATGGTATGTGGACGGGTGTCGGGTGCTTCTAATAAGCACCGTCTGCATCCTAGTATATATATATATAACTAGAAAAAGAATTTGAAAGGTGAGAAATTCTCACCGATAGCTATCCTAGCTCCACGGCTCTTCATTTGCAGAAGTCTTCCTCGTTATCGCCTCTTCGTCATCTTCGTTGCCCGTAGTCACTATATATATAAAAATCGAATTTTTACTTCAAAGTTCAATATATAAAAATCGAATTTTTATTTCAAAGTTCAATATATAAAAATCGAATTTTTATTTCAAAGTTTAATATATAAAAACTATATTTTTACTAATATAGATTCCGCCGCCATTTTAAATTATAAAGATTATATTTAATTTTTTTCTCCCAAGTTCAAATCTTTCCTTTCAAAAGTTCTAATCTTTTTATTTTAAAGCTCAAACCTTTTCCTTTTAAAAAATCATTTTTCAAATTCAGTTTTTATCACTAAAAAAACAGTTTTTAAGTGCTTTTCAATTCAGTTTTTTATCACTTTTAAAAAAAACAGTTTTTAAACTTTAAAATAATCAGTTTTTAAACTTTAAAATAATCAGTTTTTAAACTTTAAAATAATCAGTTTTTAAACTTTAAAATAATCAGTTTTTAAACTTTAAAATAATCAGTTTTTAAACTTTAAAATAATCTAAAAAAAAAATAGTTTTACAGTTAAATAAAATAAATAAATAAATAGGAACTTAAACACTCACTGGAACGAAGCGAGGGAAGGCAGTGTCTGGAGGGGTTGGCGTCAGAGGTGGTCGGCGTCTATCTGTAGGTGGTGGCGCTCAGGTGGACGGCGGCTGTTGAATTGGGCCTGGGGAGGGTTTGAAAACGTCAAATCGAAGAGGGGAGGGAGGGGCGCAGCGATTGGGGCTTTGCTGGAGGGGGCGGCGAAGTAGGGTCGGGGCGCGGTGGTCCTCCGACGTCGTGGTGGTCGCGATTCTCCTTTTTTCTTTTTTTTTTCTTTTTTATCTGTTCTGAACGATATAGAAAAGGAGGGGGGGTTGACCGTTTAAGGGGAAGAGAGAGAAAGTAGTGAGGGGGGGTAAGGGTTTTATTAATTTTTATTTTATTTTATTTATTCTCCAAAAAGCAACTTTTATTTTCGACCTCGAAACGAGACCCACCGCCTGTCGTCAATAGCGTATTACCCCCATTCCGAACCCAATGGGATATGTATCGTAGGCTGATTCGACTGTTTGAATCAGTTTCCGTTAAATTTACATTTAAATCACTATATTGAATTTTAAATGTACGTTTCAAATTACCGGAGTCACATACTAACTAGAAAAATTCCAGAAAAATATTTTCTAGCTTCGTATTGACAATACGGTCCTAACAAAACTAGTTTCGTCGAATTCTGAGACCGTTTGAAAAATGGCCAATTTCCAGTCGATTAAAATCAACTGAAACTGGTCAAACGCGTTTTCTTCCGCCACGCTCACATATTGATTCGAAAAATTATGAAATTTAAAACCTAACAATAACTTGACACTGCGGACCCAACAAAACTGGTTTCGTCGAAATCCGAGGTCATTTGCAAAATGTCCATTTTTAAGGGCCTGAATTCTATAGCGACTATTCAGAATTTTCAACTGGACATATCTTTTGATTCCCGCAATCAAATTTCGATTATTCGGATTCGTTGGAAAGATATTATCAATTAGATCCCATTATTTTTGGTTTCACTAAAATCCGGATTGTTTTGCACCCGGTACATTCATTTGAAGTTTGAAATCGAATTATCGAACTACCGCGCCATTTTCAATTCTATTTATAATTATATATAAATATTTATATTCTAACGACGACGCGTATAAATATATACGTTCGAATTATATTCAAAATAAATTTCTCGTCGATATTATTTAAAATATTTCATTTTAAATAATCAAAATTCGCTAAAATAGCAAAAATAAAAATTTCAAACTGGCTCGCATTTTACGGGTTGTTACAACCACCCTAGCTAGAAAGAAACGCATGCCCTCCCTGAGGTCCTTCTCCCGTTTTAGGTCCATACCGGGGTGTGAGGCTCGCGAATTCACGTTATACACAAAGCTACGCCACACAGGCGGTGCTTTGATCATCACCACAAGACTTTGCTTTTCAACAGAAGCCCTGATCACTGCATCTTAGCATGCCACACAGGCAATTCACGCCATGCGATTGATGTCCATCGATATACAACCTCTGAGCTCGTACGTCTCAGAGAAGGGCGTTAAGCAAAAGAATAAATTCTCCGCCGCCAAACAGATGTATATTTAACAGAAATCGATCAACACAGAATAAACTCCAATGTCAGACACACAGTCCATTTACAAGTCCGTTCTGGGTCTGAACGAAACCGGAGGCACTAAATACCTCGCAAACCCTTCGATCACCACGTACGTCTGGATGATCACCACTCATTATCCATATTTCGGGATGCCTCCCAATCAGGACCTCGGTTACCATCCAAACGAGGTGAAGATCTCCGGTCTTCGACCGTCGTCTTCATCTTCGACTTTCAATCGTCGGTCAATTATTCGAAATGAGAATTAACTCGGCCTTTTCAAATAATTCACGTATATTTAGAATTTCAAATCGATTCATTTCAATGGTTAAATTATTCGACAACACCAATATTGTTCTTTAATGTAATTTTCACACCAAACACATTCAACCATCAAATACAACCTAAATCGAGCAAATTCAGTTTATTTCCATTCCATATCGCTTATGATATTTTATAACTATTTATCGCTATTTTTATTTATTTTAAAATAACTGGTTTATTCAAAACGACGCTTCGGGCCATAAAGCGGCCGTGGCGCTGTTTTTCTTCAGATTTGTTTTACACATATCTGAAAATCTAACCGTTGGATCTTCACAAAATTTACATCATTAGAAAGGTCTTTTCAAAACGAATCCAACGGTTCCAGTTTCGGGAAAATCCGACGGTCGTATCTCCCGGTACAATCGTTTGAATTTTCGATTTCAAAATACGAACTGCAGCGTCGTTATTCGATTAAATATAATTATATTTATATATATATAAATATAATCGTTTCTGGCGCTGTTTTTCTTCGAATTTGAATTAAACATTCCAGACAATCCAACCGTTGGATTTTTACAAGGTTGGTGCCGTTGGAAAGATTATTCCAAGGCGAACCCGACGGTTGAGGTTTCGGGAAAATCCAATGGTCGGATTTCCCGTACTAGTCGTTTGAAATCACGGTTTCAAAATTCGAACTGCACGGCTTCGTTTCGTTTTAATTTTATTTATATTTATATATTTATATAAATATAGTTCATTCAATGATTTCTATATCGTTTTCACTTCAAAAAAATTTTCTAACTCCTTAAAATTTTGGAAAATTTCGCCATAACCTCCCCTGCACCGGGAGCATCGGGAAATCGCAAATAGCGTTCCCGGTCCTTCTAATCTCAAAAAGAAAAAGAAAAAGCCAAGCGGCTAGCCAACAGGCTCAAAATCATCACCCAATCAAAGCAGTAAATGTGTACCTATTTGTCGGGCACAAAATTTTATTCCTCTTCTCTAGCCCCTTTGCTATAACCTGTTCAATGAATATACATGTACATATATATACAGTTCTTATCATTTATCAATTTCTATTCGACTTCATATTTGATTTCTATTTGGTTTAAAAACTCCATTCATTCTAATGTTACATAAATAGGTGCAAATCATTTCATTAGCTAATTAATGAATATTTCAACTCATATATGTTTATTTTGAACAAGTGGCTATTTTTAACACTTCACATTTCAATGATTTATGCATACAATAAAAATGTGATTTTTATTGTAAAACAATTCATTTCAAAACACTACTTTTCTATATAGTTCATATAGTCGATAAAAGGTGATTTTTATTATCAAACAATTTATTCCAAAATATGAATACCATTCAACACATGAATTTCTAAACAACGAATGAATATCAATTCAACACATGAATGTTTTCTATAGTTTTTATATATAGATAAAAATGTGATTTTTATTATCGAACAATTTATTTCAAAATATGAATACCATTCAACACATGAATTTCTAAACAACGAATGAATATCAATTCAACACATGAATGTTTTCTATAGTTTCTATATATAGATAAAAATGTGATTTTTATTATCGAACAATTTATTTTAAAATATGAATACCATTCAACACATGAATTTCCAAACAACGAATGAATATCAATTCAACACATGAATGTTTTCTATAGTTTCTATATATAGATAAAAATGTGATTTTTATTATCGAACAATTTATTTCAAAATATGAATACCATTCAACACATGAATTTCTAAACAACGAATGATTATCAATTCAACACATGAATGTTTTCTATAGTTTCTATATATAGATAAAAATGTGATTTTTATTATCGAACAATTTATTTTAAAATATGAATACCATTCAACACATGAATTTCTAAACAACGAATGAATATCAATTCAACACATGAATGTTTTCTATAGTTTCTATATATAGATAAAAATGTGATTTTTATTATCGAACAATTTATTTCAAAATATGAGTACCATTCAACACATGAATTTCTAAACAACGAATGAATATCAATTCAACACATGAATGTTTTCTATACAATGAATAAATATAGTTTAAGCATATGAGAATAATTCAAACACACGAATATTATTCAAAATTTCGGCAGCATAACGGCAGGGTAGTTAAACCGGCACCGTCCCTAGTACGGCTCCTCGCTCTACCTTTAAACCTCGCGGTTTTTGACAATGGGGATCATGCATCTAGTTCGCACGCAGACGGCATGTATATATTTATTTCATTTCCACAAACTAATCCTATGTGGTTTCAACCAAATATTTCACAACTACCAATGGGTATTTTTCAACCACAATCAACCAATATCAATCACAAACAATCCCAAACAATCATTCGCTATCAATCAATTTTCACAACAATTTCAACCAATAAATATCATCCATGGTTTGTGGACGAGGGGCGTATATATATATATATTTATATATAGCAATTCACTTTCATTTTCAACACATATATAATATTTTTAAATCAGAAATCTCACAAATAGCTATCCAACTGCACGACACTTCACTTAGAGAAATCTTCGCCTTTTGTCGCTTTCACCCGTATTCTCTACACATGTAAAAATCGAATTTTTACTATGCTATTCAATATATAAAAATCTGATTTTTACTTCGACTTTCAATATATAAAAATCTGATTTTTACTTCGACTTTCAATATATAAAAATATGATTTTTCTTTCGACTTTCGATATATAAAAATATGATTTTTCTTTCGACTTTCGATATATAAAAATATGATTTTTTCTTTTTAAAAACAAATCAGTTTTATACCTTTTAAAATTTCAGTTTTATACTTTTTAAAATTTCAGTTTTATACTTTTTAAAATTTCAGTTTTATACTTTTTAAAATTTCAGTTTTTTAAAATTCTTTTTCAAAACAGTTTTTATTTTTAAAACAAAAAAGTTTTTATTTTTAAAAACAAAATCGTTTCAAAATCTGTTTTAAATTTTTTTTTTCGGAATTTTAAAATGAAAATAAAACAGGATAAAACAATTTACCTTGTTGCGAAGAAGGGGGGGTGACTGTCGAGCTCGGCGGCAAGGCGGCAAGGCTTCCAGGAGGGGGGGGGGGGCTAATCAGGTGTTGCGATGCTTTGTGGGGGACGGGGTCTTCGGGGGTTTCGTGCGATCTGGGGAGGAGGGAAGCTGGACGGAGGAGGGCGGCGGCGGCGTTCGCTTCAGGGGGGGGCGGTCTGTCGATGTCTTTAGGTTTTTTTTTTTCTTTCTGCTTCCGATCTGAAATCGAAAAGAAACGGGGGGGGGGGGGGGCAGGGTATAGGAGGGAATTTAGATTTTTTTTATTATTTAATTATTTAATTTTGCAAAAAGTTGACTTTTACATATGACCTCGAAACGAGGCCCACCGCCTGTCGCCCATAGCGTTTCACCCCCATTCCGAACACAATGGGATATGTATCGCAAGCTGATTTGATCGTTGCAATCAGTTTCCTTTTGAATTTTCATTTAAATCACTATATTGAATTTTGAACGCACATTTCAAATTACCGGGGTCACATACTAACTAGAAAAATTCCAGAAAAATATTTTCTAGCTTCGTATTGACGATACGGTCCTAACAAAACTAGTTTCGTCGAATTCTGAGACCGTTTGCAAAATGGCCAATTTCCAGTCGATTAAATTCAACAGAAACTGGTCAAACGCGTTTTCCTTTGCCACGCTCACATATTGATTCGAAAAATTATGAAATTTGAAACCTAGCAATAACTTGACACTGCGGATCTAACAAAAGTGGTTTCATCGAAATCCGAGGTCATTTGCAAAATATCCACTTTTAAGGGCCTGAATTCCATAGCGACTATTCAGAATTTTCAACTGGACATATCTTTTGATTCCCGCTATCAAATTTCGATTGGTCGGATTCGTTAGAAAGATATCATCAATTAGATCCTAATGTTTTTGGTTTCACTTAAATCCGGATTGTTTTGCACCCGGTATTTCCATTGAAGTTTGAAATCGAATTATCGAACTACCGCGCCATTTTCAATTTTATATATAATTATAATTAATTATATTCGTTTTCAATTGTCGATTCAAACTCAGTTTTCATCGCCATTATTTAAAATATTTATTTTAAATAATTAAAATCCATTTTTTAGCCAATTTAAAAATTTTAAATTGGTTCAGATTTTCTGGGTCGTTACAATCTCCCCCACTTAAAACTTTTCGTCCCAAAAAAGGAATAAAGTCGAAAGTGGTTTGATAAATCTACAATCACCCAACACAACAACCAATTTGTTTTTAATATTCAGAGTATAGAATAAATAGTGCACATCCATGGGAAGAAAATAGCAACAGAATAGAGAATTAAATGGTAATGCAAAGTAGGTTAAATGTACCTTGCACCGGAGTCAATCAGAGATATCTACTCGGCATCTAGGATAAGCTTTCTGAATGCCCTCCTCAGTTTCCCAAGTACAATCTCGCTGATCTCCACTCCATTGCACTTTGACTAAGCGAACCTTCTTGTTCCTCAGCTCTTTGGTTTCTTTGCCGATAATCTTTAGCGGCTCTCGCCTCACAACTAATTCTGGAGTAATTTCAATATCCTGTTGAGCTGCTTCTTCCACGATCAAGTCTGGATCATGAACGTGCTTTCGAAGTTGAGATATATGAAATACATCATGCACTCCAGGCAACCAGTCAGGCAGTTTGACCCTATAAGCGAGAGTCCCAATCCGTTCCAGAATAGGAAACGGACCAATGAATTTGGGTGCCAACTTTCCTGTTTTACCGAACCGGATAACTCCTCTCATCGGCGATACTTTCAAATATACATAGTCGCCAACTTCAAAGGATATATCTCTTCTTCTTTTATCGGCATAGCTCTTTTGTCGGCTTTGAGCGGCGAGTAATCGCTTCTTAATAAAATCGACTTTGTCGGCAACTTCTCGAATCATATCAGGACCCAACACAAGTCTATTTCCAGGCTCGACCCAACAAGCAGGAGATCGGCAAGGTCTACCATATAATGCTTCGAATGGCGACATTGTCAGACTCACCTGATAGCTGTTGTTATAAGAGAATTCAGCCAAATGTAGATTGTCTTCCCATGATCCACCGAAATCTATAACACAAGCCCGCAATAGATCTTCTAAAATGCGATTCACCCTCTCAGTCTGTCCGTCTGTCTGAGGATGATAAGCGGTGCTCAAGTTTAACTTCGTTCCGAGCTCGACTTGAAATGCTTCCCAGAATTTGCTAGTGAATATTGTATCCCTATCACTGACTATACTGAGTGGCACTCCATGTAGTCTAACTATTTCCCTGAAGTATATCTGCGCCAGACTCTGAGCGGTTCTATTTGATTTGACAGGTATAAAATGGGTGGTCTTCGTGAAGCGATCTACGATCACCCAAATACTGTCATTTCCTTTTCTGGTCCTGGGCAGACCATCAATGAAATCCATAGAAATATGCTCCCACTTCCAACCAGGAACTTCTAGTGGTTGTAACAATCCAGCCAATTTCTGTTGGTCACTTTTGACTAGCTGGCAAGTAGGGCATCGACTAACATATATTGAAACGTCTCTCTTCATAGCCTTCCACCAGAATGTTCTTTTGAGATCGTTATACATTTTGGCCACGCCAGGATGGATACTCAGCTTGGACTTGTGACATTCGTCTAACACCTCCCTTTTTAACTCTGGGATGTCAGGAACACAAATCCTTCCTTTTAGCCTCAAGGTCTCGTCGTTATCTATTTGAAAACACGAGGGTTCGCCTTTCTGAATCCTTTTGATCATTTCCTTAATAAAGTTATCCTCCTTCTGAAGAATAGATATTTTGTCAATCAAGGAAGTCGTGATAATAAAGCTGGCGATCATTACATTCTTTCTGCTCAGCGCATCGGCCACGACATTGGCTTTTCCTGGAGTATATATAATTTCAAAGTCATATGCTGCAAGAAACTCCAGCCAACGCTGCTGCCTCAAATTTAAGTCCTTCTGAGTGAACAGATACTTTAACGACTGGTGATCTGTAAACAGTTCAAATCTCTCGCCCAGAAGATAGTGTCTCCAGATTTTCAAAGAGAATATGATAGCCAATAACTCAAGATCATGAGTTACATAGTTTTTCTCGTGCGGCTTCAGTTGACGGCTAGCATAAGCAATTACTTGACCTCTTTGCATTAACACTGCGCCAAGGCCTTCTCTAGAAGCATCAGTCCATACTTTTAAATCTTGGTTGCCATCGATGATGGTTAACACTGGAGCAGTAGTTAATCTCAACTTTAGCTCTTCGAAAGCCTCCTCACTTTCTTGAGTCCATTTCAACTTAGAATGCTTCTTTGTAAGCTTCGTTAAGTGGCCAGATATCTTCGAAAAGTCTTTAACGAACTTCCGGTAATAGCTAGCCAATCCGAGAAAACTGCGGACTTCAGTGGGAGTACTGGGCTGTTTCCAATTTTGAATAGCTGTGATTTTACTTGGATCCACAGCAATTCCTTCTTTCGATACGACGTGGCCCAGAAATTTCACTTCATCTTGCCAGAATATACATTTAGAAAACTTGGCTTTTAATACATTCCTTCTGAGAATTTCTAGAACCTGTTCCAGATGCTTTTCATGTTCGGCCTTTGATTTAGAGAAGATTAGAATATCGTCAATGAAAACCAGAACAAATTTATTCAATACTCCTCTGAATACTCTGTTCATCAGATCGACGAAGTAAGCGGGAGCGTTACATAAGCCGAACGGCATTACTAACCACTCGTAGAATAGGTCGGGGCCTCTGAACGCTGTCATTGGAACACACTCTTCGGCAATTCGAAGTTGATGGAATCCTGTAGCTAGGTCCATTCGTGAAAATACTTGTGCTCCATTTAATCGATCCAACAAATCATCTATTCGCGGCAATGGATATTTATTCTTTATGGTTTGCTTGTTCAGATCCCGATAATCCACACATAGACGTAGAGTACCGTCAGATTTTGGGACAAATACCACGGCTGCACCCCAATCAGAGAAACTAGGCCTGATCAGACCTTTCCATACTAGCTGTCTTGTTTGATTGTCTAATTCCTCCTTCTCTTTCAAGGACATTCTTCGAATAGCGTGAACTACCGGCCTTGCATTCAGAATTAAAGCAATCTTGAAATCTTTTTCTCTTTGCGGAGGTAAGCGAACAACTTCTTCAAACACATCCGCATAGTTCTTGACGACAGGAATATCTTTGATGAGGTCAGGAATATTCTCTGTGACTTCAGGAACATTTTCAATTTGGGCTGGAGAAACATCGAGAGCTGACCAGAAATCTTTTCTATTTGCAGTCGGGCCTTCACATGGTATGGTTATATAATTCCCCGATTTTGCCTTAGCCTTTACAACTCTCTCGGCGCATCTAACCTCTGCTTCATACTTGGTTAACCAATCCAATCCCAAAATAAGATCGAATTCATCAAAATTCATGACGACAGAGATAATAGGGAATTTATAGCAAGAAAAAGAGACGGGTACTGCACAAACCCAACTGAGATCGATGGAACCTCCAACTGGATTCCAGACAGTCATTGGCTCTTTGAGTTTCTTCAAATTCAAATCCAGTTTCTTGACTGCACCCTTTGCAATAAAGCTTCGCGACGCGCCTGTGTCAAACAGTACTTTAACTGGAATGTTTTTGACATTGAGCGTGCCTTCTAAAACATCAGACCTTTCCTGAGCAGACGGGGATGCAGGCACTTCTACTACTTCATTTACTTGCGCTGCTTTGGACTTCTTAAATTGCCTGCAGTCCTTCTCAAGATGGCCAGTCCGACGGCATTGAACGCACTTTCTATTTTCCAGGAACTTGTCTTTGGATTTAAATTTATTCTTTCTTCGTTTCTTCAGGGATCCATAGTTTATCGACAAATGCCCTTTCTGATGGCAGTTACTGCATACGGTGGTCGTTACGGGTTCTTCCTCAGCTCTGGCCCTTTTTCTCTTGGCACTGGGCTTCTTATTGACCTCTGACCTCGTACTGTTTTCAGGAATATCAGTTTCTGACTCTGTTTTGTCACTAGAACAGACTTCTTCTTCGTCGCGCAACATTCCTTTCTTATGGAGATCTTCATACTGATAAGCCATGTAAATCATTTCTGGAAAAGGAAGTTTCACATGCCCCAATACTTTATTCTGGTATTTCCTTTGAAGCCCGTGAATAAATCTCATATTTTTCCTCTTCGGATTTTGAATTAGATGAGGAGCAAAGTGAGCAAGTTCATTAAACTTCTTGTGATATTCTGGGATGGTCATATCGCCTTGAATTAGATAAGAAAATTCATCGCATAATCTCTCGGTTGCTTCGGGAGGAGTAAATCTTTCTAGGAAAATCACTTTGAATCTGTCCCAGGTGATATCACCTTCTGGATTATTTTTGATGATTGTTTCCCACCAGATTAAAGCTTTTTCTTTGAGCGCCCAAGATGCTACTAACCGTTTCTGGTCATCTCTCAGCTGTATACGCTCAAAAATTCTTTCTGCAGAACTCACCCAAGCTTGAGTCTGAATTATAGATTCATTGCCCGAGAACTGCGCTCCATTTAGATTTCGGTATTTCTTTAATAGAGCCTCTAGATCGGGTTCTGTATTCCTTCTGTTTCTGGCACTCATTTTTCTAGTACTTCTGCAATTAGCAGATCAAGTGTCAGGTCACAGAAAAGATAGTTTAAAATATAGAAACACATACTTCAATGTAAATGTGTCTATCGAGGTGAAATTTCATTCTGCTTTACTCATACTAGGATATTACTGATCCTATCTGTATTGAGTTACCCGTCCTAGAACACTACTGGTTCTATTTCTGACGAGTTCGTTCAAATGCTATATTCCAGAACTAAGCTTAACCAAAGCTCTGATACCACGATGAGACGACCCGATTTCCCGTTCTCACGGAAACAAGGTTAGTCTTTGGAATATAACACAGAAACAGATAATAGCAGAACAAAATTAAATAAATACACCAGAATGAACAACAAAATATACTGGATAAAAGTAATCATCAGAGTTACACAGTATACAGGATCTTACTTAGTACAAATACAGTTCAGCTATACATAAATGTCTACAGCGGAAATAAACAAAATATGTACAATAGGAGCTGAACAGCATAAAAAGAAATAAATGATAGAATCCATCTTCAGCTCCAGCTATCCAGAAAGAACCAGCTAAACCTGAATACAAGGCTTCCCGTGTAGAAAAAGGCGCACCCGAGTTTGGGAGTGAAACAAACTACGAGTCAGTCATGGGACTGGTATGAGAAATCCACTCAACACATATATAATTGGCTAATCACAGGACCACGCCACTTTCGTGGAACGGGTTTACTCCATTGGATTGCCAGTGCATTAAAACAACTCTTTCTTTTAAACATCGCTATGCTTTTTATAAAAATGAAGCCGTTATAAGACTCAGTTCCCATCACATAATGCAACGCAAACCGGAGGATAGAGTTTTTACCTTATAACGGCCAAGATATGCTTGATACGAATAAAACAAAGGCATTTGATATTATTGCTAGTGTTTATATATTTTGAAAGCGATTTCAAATCATAACTATCAATCATAGACGGCATTAATGCCCCATACCACTATGTCGCCATATATAGGTATACAATCAAAACCGCACAGTCACGTATTTGGAAATTGGATTTCCGTCATGAACCAAGGCAAAAGATAGTCCTTACCGAATTCGAGACGCTCTAGCCCGTGTCTCAGGATCAGAACGCATCGACCCTTGGAGCGACAGGACCGGCCCACCGATGTGGATTAAGAATGCCTGAACACTACGTTTCCCCACCCTTTGGGGTGTAAATGAGCCAACGAATGACTCCATCGGACCCGAATTGGCCGATCAAACCGAGGCGCCTCGCAACAGCAACAACCACATAGGTGAAAAGTATATAAATGTCAGGACTGGTAGGTCACTGACACCACCCTAGCTAGAAAGAAACGCATGCCCTCCCTGAGGTCCTTCTCCCGTTTTAGGTCCATACCGGGGTGTGAGGCTCGCGAACTCACGTTATACACAAAGCTACGCCACACAGGCGGTGCTTTGATCATCACCACAAGACTTTGCTTTTCAACAGAAGCCCTGATCACTGCATCTTAGCATGCCACACAGGCAATTTACGCCATGCGATTGATGTCCATCGATATACAACCTCCGAGCTCGTACGTCTCAGAGAAGGGCGTTAAGCAAAAGAATAAATTCTCCGCCGCCAAACAGATGTATATTTAACAGAAATCGATCAACACAGAATAAACTCCAATGTCAGACACACAGTCCATTTACAAGTCCGTTCTGGGTCTGAACGAAACCGGAGGCACTAAATACCTCGCAAACCCTTCGATCACCACGTACGTCTGGACGATCACCACTCATTATCCATATTTCGGGATGCCTCCCAATCAGGACCTCGGTTACCATCCAAACGAGGTGAAGATCTCCGGTCTTCGACCGTCGTCTTCATCTTCGACTTTCAATTGTCGGTCAATTATTCGAAATGAGAATTAACTCGGCCTTTTCAAATAATTCACGTATATTTAGAATTTCAAATCGATTCATTTCAATGGTTAAATTATTCGACAACACCAATATTGTTCTTTAATGTAATTTTCACACCAAACACATTCAACCATCAAATACAACCTAAATCGAGCAAATTCAGTTTATTTCCATTCCATATCGCTTATGAAATTTTATAACTATTTATCGCTATTTTTATTTATTTTAAAATAGCTGGTTTATTCAAAACGACGCTTCGGGCCATAAAGCGGCCGTGGCGCTGTTTTTCTTCAGATTATTTTACACATATCTGAAAATCTAACCGTTGGATCTTCACAAAATTTACATCATTAGAAAGGTCTTTTCAAAAAGAATCCAACGGTTCCAGTTTCGGGAAAATCCGACGGTCGGATCTCCCGGTACAATCGTTTGAATTTTCGATTTCAAAATACGAACTGCAGCGTCGTTATTCGATTAAATATAATTATATTTATATATATATAAATATAATCGTTTCTGGCGCTGTTTTTCTTCGAATTTGAATTAAACATTCCAGACAATCCAACCGTTGGATTTTTACAAGGTTGGTGCCGTTGGAAAGATTATTCCAAGGCGAACCCGACGGTTGAGGTTTCGGGAAAATCCAATGGTCGGATTTCCCGTACTAGTCGTTTGAAATCACGGTTTCAAAATTCGAACTGCACGGCTTCGTTTCGTTTTAATTTTATTTATATTTATATATTTATATAAATATAGTTCATTCAATGATTTCTATATCGTTTTCACTTCAAAAAAATTTCTAACTCCTTAAAATTTTGGAAAATTTCGCCATAACCTCCCCTGCACCGGGAGCATCGGGAAATCGCAAATAGCGTTCCCGGTCCTTCTAATCTCAAAAAGAAAAAGAAAAAGCCAAGCGGCTAGCCAACAGGCTCAAAATCATCTCCCAAACAAAGCAGTAAATGTGTACCTATTTGTCGGGCAGAAAATTTTACTCCTCTTCTCTAGCCCCTTTGCTATAACCTGTTCAATGAATATACATGTACATATATATACAGTTCTTATCATTTATCAATTTCTATTCGACTTCATATTTGATTTCTATTTGGTTTAAAAACTCCATTCATTCTAATGTTACATAAATTGGTGCAAATCATTTCATTAGCTAATTAATGAATATTTCAACTCATATATGTTTATTTTGAACAAGTGGCTATTTTTAACACTTCACATTTCAACGATTTATGCATACAATAAAAATGTGATTTTTATTGTAAAACAATTCATTTCAAAACACTACTTTTCTATATAGTTCATATAGTCGATAAAAGGTGATTTTTATTATCAAACAATTTATTTCAAAATATGAATACCATTCAACACATGAATTTCTAAACAACGAATGAATATCAATTCAACACATGAATGTTTTCTATAGTTTTTATATATAGATAAAAATGTGATTTTTATTATCGAACAATTTATTTCAAAATATGAATACCATTCAACACATGAATTTCTAAACAACGAATGAATATCAATTCAACACATGAATGTTTTCTATAGTTTCTATATATAGATAAAAATGTGATTTTTATTATCGAACAATTTATTTTAAAATATGAATACCATTCAACACATGAATTTCCAAACAACGAATGAATATCAATTCAACACATGAATGTTTTCTATAGTTTCTATATATAGATAAAAATGTGATTTTTATTATCGAACAATTTATTTCAAAATATGAATACCATTCAACACATGAATTTCTAAACAACGAATGAATATCAATTCAACACATGAATGTTTTCTATAGTTTCTATATATAGATAAAAATGTGATTTTTATTATCGAACAATTTATTTTAAAATATGAATACCATTCAACACATGAATTTCTAAACAACGAATGAATATCAATTCAACACATGAATGTTTTCTATAGTTTCTATATATAGATAAAAATGTGATTTTTATTATCGAACAATTTATTTCAAAATATGAATACCATTCAACACATGAATTTCTAAACAACGAACGAATATCAATTCAACACATGAATGTTTTCTATACAATGAATAAATATAGTTTAAGCATATGAGAATAATTCAAACACACGAATATTATTCAAAATTTCGGCAGCATAACGGCAGGGTAGTTAAACCGGCACCGTCCCTAGTACGGCTCCTCGCTCTACCTTAAAACCTCGCGGTTTTTGACAATGGGGATCATGCATCTAGTTCGCACGCAGGCGGCATGTATATATTTATTTCATTTCCACAAACTAATCCTATATGGTTTCAACCAAATATTTCACAACCACCAATGGGTATTTTTCAACCACAATCAACCAATATCAATCACAAACAATCATTCGCTATCAATCAATTTTCACAACAATTTCAACCAATAAATATCGTCCATGGTTTGTGGACGAGGGGCGTATATATATATATATTTATATAGCAATTCACTTTCAATTTCAACACATATATAATATTTTTAAATCAGAAATCTCACAAATAGCTATCCAACTGCACGACACTTCACTTAGAGAAATCTTCGCCTTTTGTCGCTTTCGCCCGTATTCTCTACACATGTAAAAATCGAATTTTTACTATGCTATTCAATATATAAAAATCTGATTTTTACTTCGACTTTCAATATATAAAAATCTGATTTTTACTTCGACTTTCAATATATAAAAATATGATTTTTCTTTCGACTTTCGATATATAAAAATATGATTTTTCTTTCGACTTTCGATATATAAAAATATGATTTTTACTTTTTAAAAACAAATCAGTTTTATACCTTTTAAAATTTCAGTTTTATACTTTTTAAAATTTCAGTTTTATACTTTTTAAAATTTCAGTTTTATACTTTTTAAAATTTCAGTTTTTTAAAATTCTTTTTCAAAACAGTTTTTATTTTTAAAACAAAACAGTTTTTATTTTTAAAAACAAAATCGTTTCAAAATCTGTTTTAGAATTTTTTTTTCGGAATTTTAAAATGAAAATAAAACAGGATAAAACAATTTACCTTGTTGCGAAGAAGGGGGGGTGACTGTCGAGCTCGGCGGCAAGGCTTCCAGGAGGGGGGGCTAATCGGGTGTTGCGATGCTTTGTGGGGGACGGGGTCTTCGGGGGTTTCGTGCGATCTGGGGAGGAGGGAAGCTGGACGGAGGAGGGCGGCGGCGGCGTTCGCTTCAGGGGGGGCGGTCTGTCGATGTCTTTAGTTTTTTTTTTCTTTTTGCTTCCGATCTGAAATCGAAAAGAAACGGGGGGGGGGGGGAGGGGCAGGGTATAGGAGGGAATTTAGATTTTTTTTTTATTATTTAATTATTTAATTTTGCAAAAAGTTGACTTTTACATATGACCTCGAAACGAGGCCCACCGCCTGTCGCCCATAGCGTTTCACCCCCATTCCGAACACAATGGGATATGTATCGCAAGCTGATTTGATCGTTACAATCAGTTTCCTTTTGAATTTTCATTTAAATCACTATATTGAATTTTGAACGCACATTTCAAATTACCGGGGTCACATACTAACTAGAAAAATTCCAGAAAAATATTTTCTAGCTTCGTATTGACGATACGGTCCTAACAAAACTAGTTTCGTCGAATTCTGAGACCGTTTGCAAAATGGCCAATTTCCAGTCGATTAAATTCAACAGAAACTGGTCAAACGCGTTTTCCTTTGCCACGCTCACATATTGATTCGAAAAATTATGAAATTTGAAACCTAGCAATAACTTGACACTGCGGATCTAACAAAAGTGGTTTCATCGAAATCCGAGGTCATTTGCAAAATATCCACTTTTAAGGGCCTGAATTCCATAGCGACTATTCAGAATTTTCAACTGGACATGTCTTTTGATTCCCGCTATCAAATTTCGATTGGTCGGATTCGTTAGAAAGATATCATCAATTAGATCCTAATGTTTTTGGTTTCACTAAAATCCGGATTGTTTTGCACCCGGTATTTCCATTGAAGTTTGAAATCGAATTATCGAACTACCGCGCCATTTTCAATTTTATATATAATTATAATTAATTATATTCGTTTTCAATTGTCGATTCAAACTCAGTTTTCATCGCCATTATTTAAAATATTTATTTTAAATAATTAAAATCCATTTTTTTAGCCAATTTAAAAATTTTAAATTGGTTCAGATTTTCTGGGTCGTTACAAAGTTCAATATCTTTAATAAGATAATTAATAAGTTAATTGGGATAAGTTATAAATTGGGTTATATGGCTATGTTTGTGAGACATTGGAAAAATGTAATATTATGTGAATTTATGCAAGTTGTTCATAATGATAGTTTTATTGTGGATCCCTTTTCGTATGCCAAATCATCTATGTTCAACTTGATTCACGTTTGACATCATTTAATATGCTAGTTTCTATATGAATTGTACATATGTTTGGTGTAGATTATATGTTAGTTTCTAAAGTTTACAGGTGGATCGAATAAAGTGACTATATGCAAGTTTAGGTAGAAATTGGATTCTCATATACGCAAGTTTACACCTTTAGATCTAGATCTATAACGTACATAGTTTATGCAAGTTTGTGACTATGGCCTATGCAAGTTTTAGATGAAGAACTACATTCATATATGCAAGTTTTAGGTGAAAAACAATTATATACATATATATGCAAGTTCACACCTTTACCCCTGTGTTTAGATTCATGACAATAACAAGTTTATGAAAGTTATGTTGTAATCCTTATTTGCAAGATTAGATCCATTTTCTGTGTTATGCGAATTTGCGATGTTTCTTCCCTTTTATGCGTTAGACGAATTGCTAGTCTAATATACATGTATGTCATGATTAATGAACGAACAACGTGGGGACGATGGGGGTAATATTGAATATACACATATTGAGAATTGGCATAATGGCCTTGAAAAAAAGGCATATAATTATCAAGACATTAATTGGAAAAATTGGCATTTATGGGCATAATTGATTCAATTATGGACATAAGTATATTTGGAATTTATTTACAAATTTTGGATAGGGATATTAATCCACTTTGGGGTTAAATAAGTACGTGAATAATAAACCGCCTAAGACACGAGGTTAGACTCGTTTGTGGTGTAAGACTGCCCGGACCCGGCTAACAAATCCAGCAGCCACAAATGCCAGTCTAATGTGAGAGGTCGAAGGCATGAATTAAAATGCGTAACAGATGTAAAGACACGAGGTTAGACTCGTTTGTGGTGTAAGACTGCCCGGACCCGCCCGACAAATCCAGCTGCCACAAAAGCCAGTCTTATGTGGGAGGTCTTTACAAGGTTACGGTGTTAATGAATTAAGAAATACTTAACCAGATAAACATGTGGTGGGACATAAGGGGGTTAAGTGGGTGCCTTGGTTGGCATGTGGAATCAAGTGGGTTCCTTGGGTTGCAAGTGGGATTAAGTGCGTGCCTTAAGTGGCATATGAAATACGATTAGATGCACTTAACCAAGATTGAAACATGTAAGAAGACATGAATTAGAATGGGGTTAAGTGGGGAAAAACCTTAGAGGGGACCAAGCATAGGTGGAAAGCTTGTATCATGCATGGGGGCCCTTATCAAACCAGTAACCCATTAAGTATCTTTGTGGGATCGACCCAAGTCGAGGACGGGACTCACGTACTGGATTTGATTGTAAGAGGTCAAAACGGGTAGCGGTGTCAACATAAGTCCAACGGGGTCATATGCGTGTGTGGGCCCGGGCTGGTAGGTAAGACGTTGTTGCATCGTGTAGATATAAGCCATGCATTTCGGTGGTATCGTACTGCCACTTTGGGGAGTGATACACCCACTGTGGGGCCAGCACAGGTATCTACGAGTTAGGGAGCCAATCGAATGTGGGTAGTGGGTACACCTAGTGGAGATAGGAGTAGGCGGCACCTATGAAGGCAACTAGGGGTACACGAAACTACCATTATCATTATTAAGTTCTGTAGGCGGGATCAACTTTAGGGTGTTTGGTATGGTGCAATGTAGTAATTATCCTATAGTGACTAGGTACGCCCTTAACGTTATCTTTGTTCATCCGATTTCCTTTATTTGCTTCTTCATACCCAGTTGTTCACAGTCATTTCCTTATTTTCCAGCTTATGCCTTATCCTAGTTACTTAATGATTATATTGTTAAAGTTATTGCACTAGCCAGACTTTATGTCTGACCCCCTTTGTTTCCACCTCTTTTCTTCCTTTCCCCCCCGAGGTGCTCAGGGTGGGACTAGCACTAGTGGAGCTTGATTTGGACAGCTTTATCTCTTTCTTTGGAAGTTTCTTGGGTCGCTGAAGTAAAAGTCCAGCCTATCATATTTATGGCTATTTTATGTGGGGTTATGTCTTTCATTTTATGTACTCTGATTTAGTCAAGATGGATATTATGTACTTGACTCTAGTCTTTGGTTTTTTATGATGTAATCAAACTTATTTGTTTACCGCTGCAATGAATGAAGTTTAAATTTTTTTAAGTACTGTTTTGTATCTATCTTGTTGTAAAGTTACTGTTCTACACACACTTAAAACGCTCCATAAAAGTTAATGCATTCCCTTTGTGAGTGACATTAATGGACATGGGGTGTCACATGTGGTATCAGAGATAAAGGTTACCAGAACAGATAAGATATTTTGAAAAACTATTTTTCAAAAGCATTCTATAAAGAAATACTTTCAAAAGTATGTTTTAAGGAGAATATCTTCAAGAGAAAAGTTTATTTTGGAAACATAACCCCAAGAGCCATATATCTTTCTTTCGAATTCTTCGTTCGAATCTCTTCATTTTCTTTTCAGCATGTCTGGAATTCCCGAGATGCCCGAGGGGATACAGATACCAGGATGGTTTAGAAGGAATCTAGAAGCTAGGGCCCATGTCGCAGGCCCAGCAAATGCTCCTCCTCCTCCCCGTGTTGACACTTTCGCAAAGATATGCAGGGACTTTCAGGCAATGGGCGGAAAACCTTTTCACGGGTCAGAAACGTTTGTTGAAGCTCGAAATTGGCTAAAGGAGGTGGAAGAACTGTTTGGAGTCTTTAAGGTAGAAGATGGAAGAAAGGTCTAGTTAGCTGCCTGGTTAATGAAGGATGAGGCCTCGTTTTGGTGGGAGGTCACTAATGGAGAGCGTCCAGTTGATACATGGCCGGATTTCAGATGTAGGTTTGAGGCGAAGTTTCTCTCATGGGCTGAAGAGAATCTATACATGGAAAGGTTTTTGGCATTGAAGCAGGGGAATCTATCAGTGAAATAATACGTCAACAAGTTCAATCAGTTGGCAAGATTTGGCTTGGACTTGTTGAATACACCAGAAAAGAAGGCCCTGAGATTTGTTAAGGGTTTGAACGAGCCGCTACATGGGTTAGCTATGACCCACATCCCTATGGGGGACACCTTTGAGAGACTAGTTGACATGACACTTATGCATGAAGAGGAGAAAGGCGCCAATGCTAATAAGGCACCAGAGAAGAAAGGGGATCAAAAGAAACAACAACAGCAGAACAAGAAGGGTGGTAATGACAACAATGGCAAGGGAACGAAAAGATGCTTTAATTGTGGGGCACCAGGCCATCTAAGCAAACATTATAGGAAGAAGAAGAAGACTGGTTGTTTCCACTGTGGCGAAGCAGGATATTTGATTAACAACTGCCCAAAGAAAGGGCAGAGGATAGGGCCTACCTCTGGAGGGCAGATTCAGGCTCTCATGGAACCAGGGCAGGCAAGGGGACAGGTCCAGGCTCTCGTGGTCCCACCTCTGCAAGAACGAGGTAGAAGGATTTCCGTTGAAAGTTTAGTTTATCTTTTCGATCATTCTGCTCGCACACTTTTTGATTCTGGAGCATCGCACTCTTTTATATCTACTGCTTTGGTTGAGTCATTACACATAAACACCAATATTGTAACACCTCGTAATTCAATTAATATTAATATTCACAAACTAAAGAATAACTAATCTCAGACGTGAGAATTGTGGGAATCGGGTTGCGCCATTGTGTTCGTCTCGGAATTCTGGTTGAAATAGAGTCCGAGTTTGCGTGAATTGGACTTCGTATGAAGAAGTTATGGCCATCGGAAGTTTCAGAAAATTCAAAATAGATTTCAGAAAATTCAAAATTCAAAATTTGAAGTCAAACAGGCTAGGCGGGAAAATTCCTGCCCAGCACCCCAGGTCGACTGGGCAGTCGACACCCCCCAGGTCTACTGGGCAGTCGACTAGGCAGTCGACCTGGGTGTCGACCTGTCCAGGCGGCTAGGGTTTGGATGATGTGTCTTTAGGGCTGAATTGGCAAATTAAACGGTTCAGTTTAGTTCTGAGTTGATCTGACGGTCTAAATAAACCCTAAACTCTATAAATACCTAGGTAGTCTCTCACTCTAATTCACATGAAAAATAGAATAGCCACCGTCATACCATCGCCATGGAACTCAGTGCAGCCGCCGCCAACTAAGAAGGAAGAAAAGCTAATCAAAACCCTAATTCTACTCAACTCAAAAGCAAATCAAGGCTCTCTTTCTCTTCTAATTGTGAGTATGATGATCATAACAAGATTATTATTAAACTAATTAGGTTAAGTCATGAATGGATTATAATTGAATGATGTGAATTGCCATATATGCTGTTGTAAACCTTATGCTATCATGTATGTTGTAAATCCTACGCTATGTGATGTTGATATCCTATATGTTATGATGATATTGTATAGTTTGTATTTTTCTATGCTAAACTGTGATAAATCATACATGTTATAAAGTCATGATGTTATTATCTATGCTAATTAGTTCATGTTAATCAAATTATAATGTTGATATTATATGGGCTATGTTGATCTATATGACAAATCACATATGCAAGTTTAGATTGATTAGTAAAGATTATGAACATATGCCATGACATCTATTTAGATCTAGAATTATGACATCTAGAATTATGCTATGACATATGTGAATTCTATGTATTAGATGCTAGTTTACACCACCATTATGTTGCATAAAACCCCATATGCAAGTTTATACATGAATTTGGGTTATGATCATATCATTTAAGTTGTGACATTTTACCAAACAAGTTGACACCTTTAGATCCTTAACATGTGTGGTTTTATGCAAGTTACACCCCTATTATGATTAGATTATTTTATTTGTCTATATGTTGTGATAATTTATCTTTGTGCTATGAGTTAGACTATTCGAGTCTAACGTATATTTTGCGTCGAGTAAGCGAACGTATAACGTGGGGTAGGGGTTATATTAAGGATTTGATATTAAGAAGTTGGGGTGCAATTGATATGATTTTGCATGCCATGGATGGATGGCCATAATTGAGTCAATTATGGACATCAATAAAATCGGACTTAATTAATAATTTGAATAGGGAATTATTAAAACAGGGGTAAAAGATTATCAGTTATAATCAATGCTTAGGACACGAGGTTGGACTCATTTGTGACATAAACCTGCCCGGACCCGCCCGGCAAATCCAGTGGTCATAAATGTCAGCCCAATGTAAGAGGTCCTAGGCCCAAACTAAAGCATAACAGTTGTAAAGACATGAGGTTAGACTTTTTTATGGTGTAAGACTGCCCGGGCCCGCCCGGCAAATCCAGCTGCCGTAAATGCCAGTCTAATGTGAGGAGTCTTTATGAGGTTATGTCCTGAATGAATTAAGAAATACTTAACCAGATAAACATGTAATGTGGGACATGGGGGTTAAGTAGGTGCCTTGGGTGGCATGAGGAATCTAGTGGGTGCCATTAGTGGCATGTGAAATACGATTAGTAAGACTTAACCAAACACACATGTAAATGAACATGACTAAGAGGGTTAAGTGGGATGTACTAGTGGACAAGCTTAGGTGGGTAGCTTGTGGGGGCCCATTTCAACCAGTATCCCAAACGTATCTTTGTGGGCTCGACCCAAGTCGAGGACGGGACACGCATGCTGGGCTTGACTGTAAGAGGCCAAAACGGGGTAGCGGTGGCAACGCAAGTCCAATGGGTTTCATATGCGTGTGTGGACCCGGGCTGGTAGGTAAGACGTTGTTGCATCGTGTAGGTATAAGCTGTGCATTCTCAAGTTGTATCGGGTTGCCACTTTAGGGGAGTGATACACCCCACTGTTGGGCCAGCACTGGTATCTACGCGTAGGGAGCCGATCGAAAGTGGGTAGTGGGGTACACCTAGTGGAGATAGGGGCAGACGGCACCTAAGTAGTCAGCTAGGGGTACGCAAGGCTATTTATATAGTTTCTGTGTGAAGCAAGCGGGATCAACCTTTAGGGTGACTGGTGTGGTGCAGTGTAGTAATTATTCGTTAGTATTAGGTGTGCCTTTAACGTTATCTTTATCTGCTCTTCCATACCCAATAGTTCATAGACATTTCCTTGTCTTCCAGCTTATGCCTTAGTCTAGTTATTTTGATAATAGTATTGTTAGAATTATCATACTCTCCAGACTTTATGTCTGACCCCCTCCATTTCTATCCTTTTTCCCCCTCCAGGTCCTTAGGTTGGGCCCAGCTCTAGTGGAGTTTGATTGGATTGCGTTACCTCTCTTGGAAAGCTTGGACCGTTGAGGTAAAGTCCAGCTTGTTATCTTCTTTAATGGCTATTTGTGTAATGGAATTATGTATTTTGTTTTATGAAGATGGATATTGTACTTGACTCTGATTTTATGGTTTTATGATGTAACAAACATGCTTAAATTCCGCTGCAATAAAATGAGGTTTTAGATTTCCAAGTACTACTTATTATCTGTCTTGTTGTAATTTTTTTGTTCTATATTCACTTAAAACCTCCATGGAAGTTAATGCATTCCCTTTGTGAGTGACATTAATGGACGTGGGGTGTTACACGTGGTATCAGAGCTTAAGGTTACCAGAACAAATAATTTTTTTAGAAAAACTATTTTTCTAAAGTATTTTTGGAAGAAGTGTTTTCAAAACGTGTCTTGATGAGTAATTTAAAGAGGAAAGTTTTTAAGAAAAACATAATCCCCAATAGCCATATCTTTATCTTTCAAATTCTCCATTTTGAATCTTTCCTTTTTCGTTTCAGCATGGTTGAAGATCTCAACCTTCCGGACGGTGTAACGATACCAGGATGGTATAGGAGGTTATTAGAGGCTAGGGCCGAGGTCCAGCCAATGTTCCTCCACCACCAGTTGCACCAGTTCCTCCTCCTCCTCCTCGCGTAGATACTTTTGCAAAGATGTGCAAGGAATTTAAGGTTATGGGTGGAAAACCCTTTCAAGGGTCAGAAACGTTTGTGGAAGCTAGAGATTGGCTTAAGGAGGTGGAAGAATTGCTAGAAATCTTTGAAGTAGAAGAAGGGAGGAGAGTCAAATTAGCATCTTGGTTAATGAAGGGAGAGGCCTCGTTTTGGTGGGAGGTCACTAATGGGGAGCGTCCTATTGATTCTTGGGCGGATTTCAGACGTAGGTTTGAGGCGAAGTTTCTCTTAAGGGCATAAGAGAATCTATATATGGAAAGGTTCCGGACATTAATGCAAGCAAGCTCATAAGTGAAAGAATATGTCAACAAATTAAATCAGTTAGCAAGGTTTGGCATGGACTTAGTGAACACGCCGGAGAAGAAGGCTCTGAGGTTCGTAAATGGCTTGAATGAACCGTTGCAAGGGTTGGCTATGACCCACATCCTTATGGGGGCCACCTTTGAGAAGCTAGTAGACATGGCACTCATGCACGAGGAGAAAGGCACTAAAGCTGATAGGGCACCCGAGAAGAAAGGGGATCAGAAGAAACCACAACAACAAAACAAGAAGGGTGGTAAAGACAATAATGTCAAGGGAAAGAAGAAATGCTTTAACTGTGGAACACCAGGCCGTCTCAGCAAGGATTGCCGAAAGAAAAATAAGACTGGGTGTTTTCACTGTGGCGAAGCGGGATATCTAGTGAAGGACTGCCCAAAGAAGGGGCAGAGGGCAGGATCTACCTCGGGAGGACAGGTGCAGGCTCCTATGGCACCAGGGCAGGCAAGGGGACAAGTTCAGGCTCTCGCGGTCCCACCGCTGCAAGAACGAGGTTGAACCATTTCTGTTGAAAGCTTAGTTTTTCTGTTCGATCATCCTGTCCGTACCTTATTTGATTCGGGCACATCGCATTCGTTTATCTCTACATCATTAGTAGAATCACTGCACTTAAACACCAGTTTAGTAGAGGATCCCTTAGTTGTTTCGAATCCAATTGGGGGCTCAGCTTATTTTTCCATGATGTGTTTGGATTTGAAAATTTCTATACTTAGCGTTGAGTTTAGATGTGATGCTGACGTTTTGGGCTTCACGGGCTATGGGCTAATTTTAGGAATGGATTGGTTATCCAGAAATGGGGCCATTCTTGATTGTGAAAAGAGAGTAGTTAGGCTCGTGACTCGCCTTGGCAACACTCTCGAAATCTTTTGTAATCCCATAAATTCTGTTATGCTTAGTTATTTAGAATCGCTTGACGCGTCGGTGGAAAATCTACGATCTGTTAGTGTGGTCCGAGAATACTCGGATGTGTTTGAGGAGGTGAAGGGCTTGCCTCCGAAGAGGGAGATAGATTTTCGAATATATCTTGTGGATAATGCACAACCAGTATCTTTGCCAGTACACCACATGGCTCTACGTGAAAGGAGGGAACTCGATAAGCAAGTGAAGGAGTTGCTTGAGAAGGGGTTCATAAGACGTAGTATATCGAAGTGGGGTGCTCCAGTAGTACTTGCCACGAAGGCGGATGGGTCCCTTAGACTTTGTGTGGACTATAGAGAACTTAATAAGCTTACTAAGAAGAACAGACAACCACTGCCGAGGATTGACGATCTCTTCGATCAGTTAGTTGGCGCCTCAGTGTTTTCGCAGTTGGACTTAGCCACTGGTATCCATCAGTTGAGAGTGGCTGTAACACCCCATAATTCTGTAATACTAAGATTCACAAATCAAGGCAGAATTAAATATTAAAATCAAAATCAAAGGAAACGGGATGCGCCATTGTGTTCGTCTCGGAATTCTACATGAAAACGAGTCCGAGTTTGCGTAAATCGGAGTCCGTATGAGGAAGATATGGCCTCCGGAAGATTCAGCGAAGTTCAAATTCGAAGAGGTCAGAAACAGGTTCAAATTTCAAAAATCGGACCCAGATTGGGATGGGCGGGAATTTTCCCACCCAAGGCACCCAGGTCGACTGGGTAGTCGTCCTGGGGGTCGACCCCCCCCCCCCCCCGCTTTTTCCAGTTTTCCGAACCTGGTTCGTTCTTCTGTATCTAGACGCCATTCTGACCAGATTCGTTGACTTCTACACTATATAAACAACCCTAGTCTCCTTCTCTATTTACAATTCTTTTCTATCCTTATGCTGCCTCTGAGAAAATATATAAATAAATAATATATAAAATAAATCAAGACGAGGAGATGCTGCTCAAGTTGTCAAAAGGAGGTTCAAATCAAGATTAAAGCTTCAGGATGAGAATCAAAGGCTAACTCAAACGATTTCGAGCAACGTCACACGAATCATAGCATCGCCATCCTTCTATTCTAATATAATCTCTGTAAGTCAGTTACTTCTCAGATTTGAACGTTTCTTTTTTTGTGACATGAAATTAAAGGAATAAAAGAGTATGCCAATTCTTTCTATTCGAATCAGTGCCTATTTCTTTGGAACAAATTAAGAACTGTCACGATTCGAGGACAAATAAGACCGTGACTATGAAACTATGGACCTTAGAACCATATGCCTCTTTGACTATGAACATTGCCTATGACTATGAACATTGCCTATGACTATGGATATTGCCTATGACTGTGTCTGTTACTATGAGAATTATTTCCTTTGACTATGAATATAAGCCTATGCCTTTGATTAGAAAACATAAACTATTGCCTATGACATAACGAGGACAATTGTGACCAAACACCTATGATTCATGACTAGGAAAGTGTTGTTTAAGTTTTGTGACTGTGAAATTGGGTATAAACCTGATTTTCTATTCTTTCTATTCTTGGTTTTCTTTGGTTTTAGACCTTGGGAATTTACCTATTAAGTTAGGTCTACCCATGTTCTTGAACCTACGTCTCTATTCTGTCTATTCTTGGTTTTAGACCTTGGGAATTTACCTATTAAGTTAGGTCTACCCATGTTCTTGAAACTACGTCGTTATTCAAACCTTTTTACGCCAGTTATTATGTCCATCCTTTTTCATAGCATCTTTGGTTCATTCCCTATTTTCTACGAATCTAGATTTATCTATAATCTAGATTGAATCACGATTATACGAACGGTGGGAATACGATTTGGGGAAAATATGAAATTTACTAGAAACGTAGTTTTAAAACTTGGAAATTGGCATAAATTGGGAAAACACATTATGGCATGTTCATAAGAATGCAAATTGGATAAATTTGTCATGAATTATAGGATGTGTAATTTGAATCTAGTATTGACTTGTAAATCTAGCATTTACATGAATTGTGAACTAGAATAATAAGTCTAGTTTGACATGAACCGTAATTAGAATGTAAATCAGAATTGGATTAGCTAATTTGGCATGATAAGTATATTGGCATAAATTTGAAATAGGCCATAATTGGGAGTATTTGTCAGGTTTAGAAAAATTATGGTTAGTGACATTTAATTTGGTATAGTTCTCATACCAAAAGGCATAAATATGATATATAGGGGAAAATGGGCCGTGAGAATAAAATGTTGACAATTTACATTAAAAGAGGAATTAGGAAATAAGTAAACTAGGAATGATTTACTTATAGAATTTGTCCTAAATGAGAAATGTAAATTTAGGCAAATTAAAGGTTTCTTAACGACATCTCTTTTAATAATACACCAGAAAGTTCTAGGGTGACAGAGAGGATAGTGTCTAGGCTTGGGTTTGGAAAATACAAGTTTCCTGCTCTCCCTGGCTATCCCTAACTGATCCGACGGACGGGATGGTTTCTTTTAAAACCTGATTTGGAAATTAATCAAAACCCTTTGAACTTAGAAAACATGAATATGCCCAACCCGAGGTTAGACTGAGTTGCGATGTAAACCTTCCCGGAACCAACCGACATATCCAATATTCGCAACAATATCTGTCTAATGTGAGTGGTAGCGACTTTAATTTATTTAGTTAAAGCTAGAACAAGAATGGCAGGGTTAAGTCAACTAAGACACTTAACCGATTCAACATGATAACCAGACCGGTGGGTGGGGTTAGGTTCTTAACACAGTTAAGCTAGAATGGGAGGGTTAAGTCCATAGGAACACTTAACCAACTTAACACAGTTAAGCTAGGATGGGAGGGCTAAGTCCATAGGGACACTTAACCAACTTCACATGGTAACAAGACAAGATTTATAGGGGTTAAGTAACTAAGGAAACACTTAGCCAAATTAACATGTTAACTAGACTAGAAGGTGGGGTTAAGTAAAGTTAATACACTTAGCCAAATTAACATGTTAACTAGACTAGAAGGTGGGGTTAAGTAAAGTTAATACACTTAGCCAAATTAACATGTTAACTAGACTAGAGGTTGGGGTTAAGTAAATACACTTAGCCAATCTGATATGTTAGCTGGGCTAGACCGTAGGATTAAGTAAGCTTGAACACTTAACCATCGGATTGTGATAAAGGAATAGGGTTAAGTCTAAAACATGAAGGGATAATACTTAACCATTAATAATAACATGTTAGTTAAAACAGACGGGCAAGGAACACTTTACCAATACAGGATGAATGGGTAGGGTTAAGTAATAAGAAATACTTAACCAATATAACTTGGTTTGCGGTAGGGTTAAGCCATCATGAATTACTGATAACACTTAACCAGTTTAACAGGATGAATGAAGAGGGTTAAGTTGGCTTGAATTGACTAATGACACTTAACCAATCCAAATTGATAGGAAAGAGAACTAAGTAGTAAACCTTAATTAAGAAAACAACGATTCTGGAAACTAAGTGGTAAATCTTAGTTAGTAAAACTAAGTAGTAATTCTTAGTATAACACGGGAAGGAGCGAATGTCCGTCTGAGTAAAAAGGAGGCTCCAACGAGTTGGGTTACGAAGCCCAAGGCTTCGAGGGGACGTGAGGGTACTCTTGGTATCCCTCTGTGAGGCTGCAGATGATCCTCCTGGGCTCACAGAGGTTAAGGTCTGCGTAGAAGAACCAGGGGTATGCCTTGGTTGCAATATATGGCAACCTAAAGACTAGGATGGACCGGCGTGATTCAGCGAGAAAACGGTAGCCCTGTGATAGCAACTCGTCGTCTACCATCCATCTTGAGTCAATCGAGATACGTGAAGCGGAACGGCGGAGAACTCCAAAAGACCATATACTTGCTATCTAGTTATGGGCGAGGATGGCCATAGGATAGTGGGGCACCGGGGCCTGGGTATAGTTCTTATTTTTCAAGGTGTGCCTTTCATTAGTTGAGGGAGGGGTCAAGTGGGACCATAGCCACTGGAACAAAAACAGACCTTAGCATCTGCATCGGCAGATATCTGAAAGCTCCCGACCGAGTTCTGTATTTCTTGATTTGCCCTGCCACAGGACTCGGGCCGCACATTACAGGACATGTGCATCTAGACAAGCGATAACGATTCGTGATACATGCGTGGGGAAGTATAGGAACATATACCACTCTAGGTAGTGTGTCCTAGACTTGGGGGCATCGTTCGACAAGTAGCACTAGTTAGACTAGGTGGCTTAAACCTTGAATCCGAGAAGCGTTCAGCAGATAACGTAAACTCTAGTTAAATCTAGAAGGCAATTAGTAGAAAACCCTAGATTAAATCTAGGTAACAAATAATGAATGTATGCCTGAAGGGGATGGAAAATACAGGGATTAGGATCACGTTATCGTTACTAGTTGGGACATTAGTTAGGTGGTGCAGAGATATAGAAACCAGTATAACAAGGAAATAGCGAAGCGGCGAATGTATTAGAGCATATCCAGTTTAGCTTAGCTTAGCATATCTTGTGATTATCTTGTCTATTCTTGCTGACCCTATCGTCATGGTGTAATCTTGTATTCCGTTAATTCATGTCGTTTTGTTTTTCCATGTTCACATGCTAGAAGTTACTAAACTTACTCAGGCTTTATGTCTGACTCTGTTTTTCTTTCGTCTTCTTTTCTTCCATTCCCCCCCAGGTAGTAAAGGAGGGAATAGTATAGCTCAGGTTAAGTTGGACTATCACTCTTTCCCAGCTTGAAGATTTGTCGAAGTTTTGCTTGGATCCTCTTTTCAGATGCTATGGCTGGCTTTTGCTAAAATTGGGGAATATAAATGTTGTTTTATGCTTCTTTATTTTGTAAGACAGATGATACTCTGATATTGTAAAGAAATCTTTGTACAAACTATTTTATCAATAAAGAAAAGTTTTATTTTCCGCTGTTTAATTTCTGTCTGTCTTGTAATTTATCTTCATCTTTTACCCAAAATGCTCCACAGAACTTAGTGCATTCCCTTTGTGAGTGACACTAACGGATGTGGGGTGTTACACGTGGTATCAGAGCAGAAGGTTACCAGATCAGATAAAGGATTAGAAAAATTATTTTCAAAACGGTTTTAAAAGAAGCATTTTTCAAAACAAAAGATTTGTTTTAAAGGCATATTCCCCAAAGCCATACGCACTATCTTCTCTTCCTCTGTTTGAATTCTTGTCTCCTTCTTTCTTGAGTCTCAGGGGCTCCTGGCTTTCTGGGAGGTAGCCTCATCGATGGGCGAAGTAGTGCCCGACTTCCATCTATAACCGTAGTAGTTTCACCTGCGGTTAGTTTTCTTTCAAGCTTAGTAGGGTTTTCTGTACGATGGAAGCAACTTTTGAGAGATTTGTCAACATAGTTACACACGGAAGGGGATGAGGAGTTTGGCAAAGGAGCACAACCCTAGGATGAGAAATTCATGGATTTAGGTTTAGCTCACGAAGGAGGAAGAAATTATAAAAGAGGAAGTATCTTTACTAGGGTATGATAAGGCATATAATTATGGACAAGGGAAAGAACGAGGAACAAGATTTTCTGAAGGGCTAGTACATACTTCCACCACAAAGCGTACCTAGGAGAAAGGTAGTAAAGTTCTGTTGGAAGAGTCCAGTTTTGCTGTTCGTACTCTTTCCTTTGGTTTCAGCTCTTCGCATTTGTTCATATCCACTTCCATAGTTGAGTCTCTACACCATAGTACTTGTATAGTAGAAAGATCCCACTAGAGTCTCAAATCCAATTGGTGGTCCGACCAGTTTATTTTTGGTTAGTAGGGATTTGAGAATAGCTATCGAGTTTGCTTATATCATCTCACGTAGATCGTCTAAATTCAGAGGAGATATTCCTTGGGTGCTTGTATGATATTGGTTTAGGCCTTTGGGTCTTGTACTTGAGGAATGTCGAGTTCGACTAAGATGGGTTGCGTGAGAGATGGATAGTTGTGACAGGCACTCTAAAAAAACACGTAGTGACCTTTTGACCCTCATAGTTATGGCGTGATGGATAAGCCAAGAGGAGAGACCTCAAACCATCTTGGTATGTACACTTGGTATCATAGTTAACATCTGTTTATTTTGGAAATGGAGGTCAGAAATTTCACAATCGTGAAGTTAAATTAGTTAAGATACAGTGGAGTAAATATCAAGAAGGCTAGATACTAGCATCATACCCTTTTCCTTAAGGGTGCATCCTTTATCTCTTTTTCTATAGGAGCTTTACGCATAATTGTTTCTCTCTTTCCAATGTATATGTAACAACCCGTAAAATCTGGGCCAGTTTAAAAATTTTATTTTGGCAATTTTAGCGAATTTTGATTATTTAAAATGGATTATTTTAAATAATATCGACGAGAAATTTATTTTGAATATAATTCGAACGTATATATTTATACGCGTCATCGTTAGAATATAAATATTTATATATAATTATAAATAGAATTGAAAATGGCGCGGTAGTTCGATAATTCGATTTCAAACTTCAATTGAATGTACCGGGTGGAAAACAATCCGGATTTTAGTGAAACCAAAAATAATGGAATCTAATTGATAATATCTTTCCAACGAATCCGAAAGATCGAGATTTCATAGCGGGAATCAAAAGATATGTCCAGTTGAAAATTCTGAATAGTCGCTATGGAATTCAGGCCCTTAAAAATGGACATTTTGCAAACGACCTCGGATTTCGACGAAACCAGTTTTGTTGGGTCCGTGATGTCAAATTATTGCTAGGTTTCAAATTTCATAATTTTCTGAATCAATATGTGAGCGTGGCAAAGGAAAACGTGTTTTGACCATTTCAGTTGATTTTAATCGACTGGAAAATGGCCATTTTTCCAACAGTCTCAGAATTCGACGAAACTAGTTTTGTTAGGACCGTATCGTCAATACGAAGCTAGAAAATATTTTTCTGGAATTTTTCTAGTTAGTATGTGGCCCCGGTAATTTGAAATGTGCGTTTAAAATTCAATATAGTGATTTAAATATAAATTTAATGGAAACTGATTCAAATAGTCGAACCAGTCTACGATACATATCCCATTGTGTTCGGAATGGGGGTGAAACGCTATGGGCGACAGGCGGTGGGCCTCGTTTCGAATTCGGTAGTAAAAGTCAACTTTTAACAAATTAAAAAAAAAAAAATAATAATATATATCTCTTTCCCCCCCCTTTTTAACCAGGCCCCCCCGTTAAAACTGAAATCAGAAATCGATTTTCAGAATGGAAAAAAAAAAAAAAAAAAAAGAAAAAAAAAACCGCTCGACATCGTCATCGCCCCCTGTAGGCCGCCGTGCTCCTCCTGGAGGCCGCCGCCGGAGCGAAACCCACCTCCCTCCTCCACGCAGGAACCTTCCGCGACCCCACAGTCCCACCACCCGCGAACCCTAGCCGAACTGAGACGCCGCCCTCCAGTCAATTCGCCCCCCCCACCTCGCGCTTCTTTCTCCTCCTCTAATCTGACCTCCTGCGATCCCCTCCTCTCTGTAAGTATTTTATAGTATTTTTATTTAATTCGTTAAAACTGTTTTTATTTATTTATTTTACTTTAAAGTAGAAAACTGATTTTTGTTTTTAAAGTAGAAAACTGATTTTGTTTTTAAAGTAGAAAACTGATTTTGTTTTTAAAGTAGAAAACTGATTTTGTTTTTAAAATAGAAAACTGATTTTTGTTTTTAAAGTAGAAAACTGATTTTGTTTTTAAAGTAGAAAACTGATTTTGTTTTTAAAGTAGAAAACTGATTTTGTTTTTAAAATAGAAAACTGATTTTATCTTAAGGTTTAATATAAGAAAAAGGTTTTAACTTTAATATAAGAAAAAGGTTTTAACTTTAATATAAGAAAAAGGTTTTAACTTTAATATAAGAAAAAGGTTTTAACTTTGATATAAGAAAAAGGTTTTAACTTTAATATAAGAAAAAGGTTTTAACTTTAATATAAGAAAAAGGTTTTAACTTTGAAGTAAAAATTCGATTTTTATATATTGAACTTTGAAGTAAAAATTCGATTTTTATATATTGAACTTTGAAGTAAAAATTCGATTTTTATATATTGAAATTTGAAGTAAAAATTCGATTTTTATATATTGAATAGCGAAGTAAAAATTCGATTTTTATATATTGAATAGCGAAGTCAAAATTCGATTTTTATATATTGAATAACATAGTAAAAATTCGATTTTTACATATGTAGAGAATACGGGCGAAGGTGACAAAAAGGCGAAACGACGAAGACTTCTGCAAAAGAAGAGTCGAGATGATTGGATAGCTATATGTGAGAATTTCTCACCTTTCAATTTATTTTTTTTCTAGTTATATATATACTAGGATGCAGACGGTGCTTAGTAGCACCCGACACCCGTCCACAGACCATGGACTTGTTTGTTTGACTGTTTGGTGATTGATTGCGATATTGGTTTGAATGTGGTTTGTGGTGTGAAAAATCGAATCGATAAATTGGTTAGGATTAGACGTGCGCCGTTATAAGGCGAAGGAGTAAGGCTAGGTTAGACCCTTACTCCAAATTTTGTGGTTTGCAAAATGAAATTGATTTGATTGATGAGTGAATGGCGTGGGCCTTCACTAGACCGGGGATAAGGCTAGGCCTCGTCCCGTTTCTAGTATCGTGCCGTTATGCCGCCGAAATTTTCTAAAATAAGTTAGAAAAATAAAAATAGCATTTTATTTAAAGAATGAACTGAATAGAAATTCATATGTTAAAATAAAATGTGTTATCGTTAAAAATATAATTTTTAACGTGAATGTGAATAAATAAATATTCATTTACAAACCAGACGGTTTGTTTATGTACACCTATTTGAATGACGTTGATTGGGTCGATAAATTTTACACATCGCCTAACTGCACAAATAAAATATGTGTTTGATTGTTTGAAACCCCACACGGGTGTTAGGATGAAATTTGAAGTTCACTCATCCTGATTGATTAAATATGTCGATCGATTGATTGACAGGCTGTTATAAGCGTTGAATATCTATATTTGATGCTTATACAGTGTAGTGCACTTTGGTTGATGGTTGATTATTTTCAATGCTATTATATACATGTGTTGTATGAAAATCCATATAATTAATTTTATATGGTAATTGATTGGGCCTCATTCCAGTTTTGAAAAAGAAATATTTGAAAAAGAAATATTTGAAAAAGAAATATTTGAAATAGAATATTTGAAAATAAAGGAATATATGAAGCCGTGTTGATTAGATTGACGCCATTTTGACGTGAACGATATTTATATCGGAATTGAAAACGATTTCGAAATGAATTGAATTGAAAACGAATTCAAAATGAATTGAAAACGATTTCGAAATGAATTGAATTGAAAACGAATTCAAAATGAATTGAAAACGATTTCGAAATGAATTGAATTGAAAACGAATTCAAAATGAATTGAAAACGATTTCGAAATGAATTGAATTGAAAACGAATTCAAAATGAATTGAAAACGATTTCGAAATGAATTGAATTGAAAACGAATTCAAAATGAATTGAAAACGATTTCGAAATGAATTGAATTGAAAACGAATTCAAAATGAATTGAAAACGATTTCGAAATGAATTGAATTGAAAACGAATTCAAAATGAATTGAAAACGATTTCGAAATGAATTGAATTGAAAACGAATTCAAAATGAATTGGAATCGATTTCGAAATGAATTGAATTGAAAACGATTTCGAAATGAATTGAATTGAAAACGAATTCAAATTGAATTGAAAGCGAATTGAAATGAATTCAAATTGAATTGAAATTTGAATTGAATAGAAATGAATTTTGAAACGAATTTATAAAGAAGAATTCAATTTTGATTTGAATTGAAATGGAAGTTGAAATTGTTTTTGAAACGAATTTAAAACTATTTATATAATTCGTTTTAAATAGGAATCGACGAAATATATATTATATATATTATATATATAATATAATGGCCTAAATAGAACGCGCCGCGCCGCGGCAGTTCGTGAATTTCGACCATTTATTTCAAACGGACATTTCGGGAGATCCGACCGTCGGATTCTCCTAAACCCGGAACCGTTGGGTTCGTATCGAAAAGAGCTTTCTAACGAATATTAGAAATTTGAAATCTAACGGTTGGATTTGGAATTATGTCCAAATCAAATTCGAAAAAGGTCGCTGTAAGTGCAGTTCGATGGCCGTTGATGGAAATCGACTGTACGGGCCTTGATAAAATTATTAAAAATAGTAATAATTTGTGTAAAATCATAAGAAATGATTTAGAAAGAATTGGGATGAAAAACTCCCTATTTGAAAAGATAAAAATAGATTTTTATCGAAATGAACTAGTTTTGAACTAGAATTATAATTCTATTTATTTTTAAATAAATAAATTGAATTTGAAAAGGGTTTTGAAAATAACCAAAATTTCCAATGATTGCATTGGAGTGGATTTGAATCGAAATTGTCTTCGGAATATTTCGATGTTGGAATTTGTGATTATACGGATGTTGTTACGGAAATTTGAAAGATATATATTTATATCGTTATTTCCAATACGACATTTGTTAATCGTAGAATTTGATATTGAATATAAGCCGATATATTTTCTATTCAGAGCCTTATATTGAATATCAAATGTGATTTGGGTTTGTCGTGAATGGTGTCTTCACTAACACTGTTCTTGAACCCAGTTGAGAAAAGATTAAATCTTTTTATTTAGATTTAATGAAGTGTACCAATTAAATAATATTTAATTGGAATTGAATTGATATTGAATTTTGGGTTTATCGTGAACAGTGTTTTAAATAACACTTGTTCTTTAACCCGATAATTAATGAATGTGATTTGGGTTTGTCGTGAATGGTGTCTTCACTAACACTGTTCTTGAACCCAGTTGAGAAAAGATTAAATCTTTTTATTTAGATTTAATGAAGTGTACCAATTAAATAATATTTAATTGGAATTGAATGGATATTGATTTTTGGGTTTATCGTGAACAGTGTTTTAAATAACACTTGTTCTTTAACCCGATAATTAATGGGATGTGACTTTGGGTTTATCGTGAACCGTGTTTTAAATGACACTGATTCTTTAACCCAGTCACAGATTAAAACTAAGTGGAGTTTTAATGAATCTTTAATTAGATTGAAATAATCGAAATGGAGTATCACCAGTTCTTGTTGCTGGCCCTGAGTAGGCCGGGTACACATGATAGGGGGTTCTCGCTTCGCGGTTTGGTGGCGAACGGGAGACTCTTACCCCTACATGGCGCCGGGGAGGGCGTTGGTTCGCCAATAGGCGCGAGACTCGAGAGGGTCGCCGTAAAACAAGGGACTGGGGGACCATGTGTGAGCCGCGGTGGGTTTTACCTGCTGGAATGGAGGATGAAGGGATGGTTGCAAAGCCTACCGGATTTCGCGTTGCCGTCACAGGTGGTATCAGAGCCAGGTTTACAAAGCTAGAGAACAAGGCACATTAGAACCATACGAAAGAATTCATCAGATATTGGATTAGTAATATCCAATGAGAATGACTCGTTAGAGATAGGATCAGTAGTATCCTAGAACGAGTGTGAAGAGTTTATTTTTAAAATAAAACAAATTTTTGTTTTGAAAATTTAAATCAACTATTCGTATTTGATTATCTATTTATATTGATGTGGACAATCCAGTATATACAGATTTTGCGTATACGTCTGATCCGCGTGTATTCGAATTTTTAATATATTGGATAGATATAGCACCACACTCTAGTCGCCCGGAGACGATTCTGATGATAGTCTAGACATCATCAGAATTGGTATTCGAGTTTCAAAGGTGTGATTTTCTATATATTTCCATTAGAGTGGCGTGAGAACCAAAATTAGATAGGGCTTATTGTTGTGGTTTGGCATCAAAAACAAGATTTTCTGTATATGTATCAAAATTATGAATTTGAAACTCTAATTCACTAATTGATTGATGTTTGTGTTATTTGTTTATTTGTTTGCAAATTTTGAACCATTATGCCTAATATAACCAAATATTGAATTGTATTGGAATTTGGTTGCATTTTCTTGCATATGCATATATATCATTGAACAGGTCATAGCAAGGAGGCTAGAGCAGAGAATAAAATTTGTTTGCCCGACAAATAGGTACATGTTTACTACATAATTTCCTGTTTTGTTTGGGTGGTGATGATTTTGTGAGCCTATTGGCTAGCCGCTTGGCTTTTTCTTTTTCTTTTTGAGATCTGAAGGACCGGGGAAGCTATTTGAAATTCCCCGATGCTCCCATTGCAGGGGAGGTTATGGCGAAATTTTTCGAAAATTTAGGGTGTTAGCCAAATTTTTGAAGTTTTGAAAATTCTCAGAAACTAAAGAGTTGGAGAATGGAAGCCAGATCGAGCGTAGGGCTGATTAATCAAACCACTTTCGACTTTGTTCCTTTTCGGGGACGAAAAGTTTTAAGTGGGGGAGATTGTAACAACCCGTAAAATCTGGGCCAGTTTAAAATTTTTATTTTGGCAATTTTAGCGAATTTTGATTATTTAAAATGGATTATTTTAAATAATATCGACGAGAAATTTATTTTGAATATAATTCGAACGTATATATTTATACGCGTCATCGTTAGAATATAAATATTTATATATAATTATAAATAGAATTGAAAATGGCGCGGTAGTTCGATAATTCGATTTCAAACTTCAATTGAATGTACCGGGTGGAAAACAATCCGGATTTTAGTGAAACCAAAAATAATGGAATCTAATTGATAATATCTTTCCAACGAATCCGAAAGATCGAGATTTCATAGCGGGAATCAAAAGATATGTCCAGTTGAAAATTCTGAATAGTCGCTATGGAATTCAGGCCCTTAAAAATGGACATTTTGCAAACGACCTCGGATTTCGACGAAACCAGTTTTGTTGGGTCCGTGATGTCAAATTATTGCTAGGTTTCAAATTTCATAATTTTCTGAATCAATATGTGAGCGTGGCAAAGGAAAACGTGTTTTGACCATTTCAGTTGATTTTAATCGACTGGAAAATGACCATTTTTCCAACAGTCTCAGAATTCGACGAAACTAGTTTTGTTAGGACCGTATCGTCAATACGAAGCTAGAAAATATTTTTCTGGAATTTTTCTAGTTAGTATGTGGCCCCGGTAATTTGAAATGTGCGTTTAAAATTCAATATAGTGATTTAAATATAAATTTAATGGAAACTGATTCAAATAGTCGAACCAGTCTACGATACATATCCCATTGTGTTCGGAATGGGGGTGAAACGCTATGGGCGACAGGCGGTGGGCCTCGTTTCGAATTCGGTAGTAAAAGTCAACTTTTAACAAATTAAAAAAAAAAAAAATAATAATATATATCTCTTTCCCCCCCCCCCCTTTTTAACCAGGCCCCCCCGTTAAAACTGAAATCAGAAATCGATTTTCAGAATGGAAAAAAAAAAAAAAAAAAAAAAAAAAAAACCGTTCGACATCGTCATCGCCCCCTGTAGGCCGCCGTGCTCCTCCTGGAGGCCGCCGCCGGAGCGAAACCCACCTCCCTCCTCCACGCAGGAACCTTCCGCGACCCCACAGTCCCACCACCCGCGAACCCTAGCCGAACTGAGACGCCGCCCTCCAGTCAATTCGCCCCCCCCACCTCGCGCTTCTTTCTCCTCCTCTAATCTGACCTCCTGCGATCCCCTCCTCTCTGTAAGTATTTTATAGTATTTTTATTTAATTCGTTAAAACTGTTTTTATTTATTTATTTTACTTTAAAGTAGAAAACTGATTTTTGTTTTTAAAGTAGAAAACTGATTTTGTTTTTAAAGTAGAAAACTGATTTTGTTTTTAAAGTAGAAAACTGATTTTGTTTTTAAAATAGAAAACTGATTTTATCTTAAGGTTTAATATAAGAAAAAGGTTTTAACTTTAATATAAGAAAAAGGTTTTAACTTTAATATAAGAAAAAGGTTTTAACTTTAATATAAGAAAAAGGTTTTAACTTTAATATAAGAAAAAGGTTTTAACTTTGAAGTAAAAATTCGATTTTTATATATTGAACTTTGAAGTAAAAATTCGATTTTTATATATTGAACTTTGAAGTAAAAATTCGATTTTTATATATTGAAATTTGAAGTAAAAATTCGATTTTTATATATTGAATAGCGAAGTAAAAATTCGATTTTTATATATTGAATAGCGAAGTCAAAATTCGATTTTTATATATTGAATAACATAGTAAAAATTCGATTTTTACATATGTAGAGAATACGGGCGAAGGTGACAAAAAGGCGAAACGACGAAGACTTCTGCAAAAGAAGAGTCGAGATGATTGGATAGCTATATGTGAGAATTTCTCACCTTTCAATTTATTTTTTTTCTAGTTATATATATACTAGGATGCAGACGGTGCTTAGTAGCACCCGACACCCGTCCACAGATCATGGACTTGTTTGTTTGACTGTTTGGTGATTGATTGCGATATTGGTTTGAATGTGGTTTGTGGTGTGAAAAATCGAATCGATAAATTGGTTAGGATTAGACGTGCGCCGTTATAAGGCGAAGGAGTAAGGCTAGGTTAGACCCTTACTCCAAATTTTGTGGTTTGCAAAATGAAATTGATTTGATTGATGAGTGAATGGCGTGGGCCTTCACTAGACCGGGGATAAGGCTAGGCCTCGTCCCGTTTCTAGTATCGTGCCGTTATGCCGCCGAAATTTTCTAAAATAAGTTAGAAAAATAAAAATAGCATTTTATTTAAAGAATGAACTGAATAGAAATTCATATGTTAAAATAAAATGTGTTATCGTTAAAAATATAATTTTTAACGTGAATGTGAATAAATAAATATTCATTTACAAACCAGACGGTTTGTTTATGTACACCTATTTGAATGACGTTGATTGGGTCGATAAATTTTACACATCGCCTAACTGCACAAATAAAATATGTGTTTGATTGTTTGAAACCCCACACGGGTGTTAGGATGAAATTTGAAGTTCACTCATCCTGATTGATTAAATATGTCGATCGATTGATTGACAGGCTGTTATAAGCGTTGAATATCTATATTTGATGCTTATACAGTGTAGTGCACTTTGGTTGATGGTTGATTATTTTCAATGCTATTATATACATGTGTTGTATGAAAATCCATATAATTAATTTTATATGGTAATTGATTGGGCCTCATTCCAGTTTTGAAAAAGAAATATTTGAAAAAGAAATATTTGAAAAAGAAATATTTGAAATAGAATATTTGAAAATAAAGGAATATATGAAGCCGTGTTGATTAGATTGACGCCATTTTGACGTGAACGATATTTATATCGGAATTGAAAACGATTTCGAAATGAATTGAATTGAAAACGAATTCAAAATGAATTGAAAACGATTTCGAAATGAATTGAATTGAAAACGAATTCAAAATGAATTGAAAACGATTTCGAAATGAATTGAATTGAAAACGAATTCAAAATGAATTGAAAACGATTTCGAAATGAATTGAATTGAAAACGAATTCAAAATGAATTGAAAACGATTTCGAAATGAATTGAATTGAAAACGAATTCAAAATGAATTGAAAACGATTTCGAAATGAATTGAATTGAAAACGAATTCAAAATGAATTGAAAACGATTTCGAAATGAATTGAATTGAAAACGAATTCAAAATGAATTGAAAACGATTTCGAAATGAATTGAATTGAAAACGAATTCAAAATGAATTGGAATCGATTTCGAAATGAATTGAATTGAAAACGATTTCGAAATGAATTGAATTGAAAACGAATTCAAATTGAATTGAAAGCGAATTGAAATGAATTCAAATTGAATTGAAATTTGAATTGAATAGAAATGAATTTTGAAACGAATTTATAAAGAAGAATTCAATTTTGATTTGAATTGAAATGGAAGTTGAAATTGTTTTTGAAACGAATTTAAAACTATTTATATAATTCGTTTTAAATAGGAATCGACGAAATATATATTATATATATTATATATATAATATAATGGCCTAAATAGAACGCGCCGCGCCGCGGCAGTTCGTGAATTTCGACCATTTATTTCAAACGGACATTTCGGGAGATCCGACCGTCGGATTCTCCTAAACCCGGAACCGTTGGGTTCGTATCGAAAAGAGCTTTCTAACGAATATTAGAAATTTGAAATCTAACGGTTGGATTTGGAATTATGTCCAAATCAAATTCGAAAAAGGTCGCTGTAAGTGCAGTTCGATGGCCGTTGATGGAAATCGACTGTACGGGCCTTGATAAAATTATTAAAAATAGTAATAATTTGTGTAAAATCATAAGAAATGATTTAGAAAGAATTGGGATGAAAAACTCCCTATTTGAAAAGATAAAAATAGATTTTTATCGAAATGAACTAGTTTTGAACTAGAATTATAATTCTATTTATTTTTAAATAAATAAATTGAATTTGAAAAGGGTTTTGAAAATAACCAAAATTTCCAATGATTGCATTGGAGTGGATTTGAATCGAAATTGTCTTCGGAATATTTCGATGTTGGAATTTGTGATTATACGGATGTTGTTACGGAAATTTGAAAGATATATATTTATATCGTTATTTCCAATACGACATTTGTTAATCGTAGAATTTGATATTGAATATAAGCCGATATATTTTCTATTCAGAGCCTTATATTGAATATCAAATGTGATTTGGGTTTGTCGTGAATGGTGTCTTCACTAACACTGTTCTTGAACCCAGTTGAGAAAAGATTAAATCTTTTTATTTAGATTTAATGAAGTGTACCAATTAAATAATATTTAATTGGAATTGAATTGATATTGAATTTTGGGTTTATCGTGAACAGTGTTTTAAATAACACTTGTTCTTTAACCCGATAATTAATGAATGTGATTTGGGTTTGTCGTGAATGGTGTCTTCACTAACACTGTTCTTGAACCCAGTTGAGAAAAGATTAAATCTTTTTATTTAGATTTAATGAAGTGTACCAATTAAATAATATTTAATTGGAATTGAATGGATATTGATTTTTGGGTTTATCGTGAACAGTGTTTTAAATAACACTTGTTCTTTAACCCGATAATTAATGGGATGTGACTTTGGGTTTATCGTGAACCGTGTTTTAAATGACACTGATTCTTTAACCCAGTCACAGATTAAAACTAAGTGGAGTTTTAATGAATCTTTAATTAGATTGAAATAATCGAAATGGAGTATCACCAGTTTTACTCCAGGCGATAGTTAAATCTTTAATTAGATTTGAACGAGAAATTTAGAAACTAACTGTCGGTTAGCCAAGCAGAATGGTTTTCTGGATATTGATCTGATGTTGGTTTCGGCCTTCGGGGTTAATGTTTGGGGAATTATTCTCTTGATTAATTTACGGTTAGTGACTAATGAATTGGAATGAGGCGTATGTTGTGTTTGTGTAACACTTATTTAAAATATACGCGAGTTATTCGGAAAGACCGGGTTAATCCCATTCTGAATAACTGATACGACGATAAGTCGAAGATGAAGATGATGGTCGAAGACCGGAGGTCTTCACGTCGTTTGGGTAATTACTGATGATCTTGATTGGGCTGTACACCCAAGAAGATGGAAACAGTTAGTGATCGTCCAGACGTACTTGGAGATCGATGGATATGCGAGGTACTAGGTGCCTCCGGTTTCGTTCAGACCCAGAACGGACTTGTAAATGGACTGTGTGTCTGACATCGGATTTCATTCTGTGTGACTGATATCGGTTGCATAGGATGGTTTGCCTGTGTGGCATGCTAAGATGCAAATGATCAAGGCTTCTGTTGAAAAGCAAAGTCTTGTGGTGATGATCAAAGCACGGCCTTTGTGGCGTAGCTTTGTGTAACGTTTACCTCGCGTGTTTCACACCCGGTATGAACCAAAAACGGGAGACGGACCTCAGGGGGGACATGCGTTTTCTTTCTAGCTAGAAGTGGCGTCACTGGTTTTACACGCCCTGACGAGTTTGACTTATGTGGTTGTTGCTGTTGCGAGGCGCCTCGGATTGATCGGTCGTTCTCGAACCGATGGAGTCATTTAGTTGGCTCACCTACGCCCCAAAGGGCGGAGAAACGTATTGTTCAGGCATTATAATCCACTTCGTGTGGACCGGCCCTGACGATCCAAGGTACGGTTGCGGCTGTGCCTGAGACACGGGCTAGAGCGTCTCGAATCGGTTGAGGACTATCTTTTGCCTCGGTTCATAGATGGAAATCCAATTTCCAAATACGTGACCTTGCGATTTCGATTGTATAACCTATATATGGCGACATAGTGGTATGGGGCATTCATGCCGCCTATGATTGATACTTATGATTTGAAGTGTTTTATACACTATGCACTTATTATAGTATCAAATGATTTGTTTTAAACGTATCAAGCATTCTTTGGCTGTTATAAGGGAAAACCCTATCCTCGACTGCGTTGCATTGTGTGATGGGACCTGGGTCTTATAACAGCTTCATTTTTCTTTATTTAGCATTGCGCTGTTTGTTTTATGCACTGGTATTCTTGGGAGGAAACCCGTTCCGTGTTATACGGCGTGGTCCCTTGATTTACCTAATGATTTAAAATAAAGATTAATAACTGTTTTGGTTCTCACACCAGTCCCATGACTGACCTGGAGTTTATTGTTTTAACCTAAACTCTGGGTGCCCCTATTTTGACACGGGCAGCTAGTAGTTTTGGTTTTGCAGATTTATATTCACAGGATCCTGGTTTACAGCTGGAACGATATCCGGAAAGCTTTGTATCCGTATATCTACTTCTAGTTGTGTATTGTATTATTTTCCGCTGCTATATATTTAAATGTAATTTAAATCTCTGATATTTCTGTGTAATATTCATTTATACTCTGTATATTCTTGTATTCTGATGCATTGTTGTAATATACAATGAAATGTTCTTCTGTATGCGTTCTGTTTTGTCGTGTTCTCAAACGATAGGGCGTTTCGAACGGCCTGGATCGGTTTAGCGACTGGTTCGGACCGAGCGAGATTCCTTGCCGTCACAGTATATCCTCTAGGTCGTATCTTCGATCCTTAGGTAGAAGCCAATGGATGTAAACATGTATTTGAAACATGCTATGGTTGATGGTTGCAAGTGGTTGCAAATGGTTGCTCGTGAATGCATATGCATACGTATTAGACACTAGATCAGTTCGGATGCTTTCATATTGCATTTACAGATATGTATTTGTTTGTAAGTTGAACTTGATATGTTATCATATGGATGTTGCATATGGATGAATGGCTATGCACACATGTAGTATTTACATAACTAGGGATGCTTGCATACATGATTGGACGCATGGCACTGACATGATTCGCATTAAGGAGGTCAACTGAATCAGTAGACCGCCTGATTTTGCATTAGATAAAGACATATACACACACTATGCATATGAACATGAAAGCATTAGAAATCTTTTAAGGACAATGAATGCCTGTGACTGAATGGTTGAGTAGATGGGTGATTGGATGGTTGGACACATTCTTCCTAACTTGAAGATTTCGGGAACGAAATCCTTTTAAGTAGGGGAGAATGTAACACCCCCTAATTCTATAATACTAAGATTCACAAATCAAGGCAGAATTAAATATTAAAATCAAAATCAAGGGAAACGGGATGCGCCATTGCGTTCGTCTCGGAATTATGCATGAAAACGAGTCTGAGTTTGCGTAAATCGGAGTCCGTATGAGGAAGATATGGCCTCCGGAAGATTCAGCGAAGTTCAAATTCGAACAGGTCAGAAACAGGTTCAAATTTCAAAAATCGGACCCAGATTGGGATGGGCAGGAATTTTCCCGCCCAAGGCACCCAGGTCGACTGGGCAGTCGACCTGGGTCGACTGGGTAGTCGACCTAGGGGTCGACCCCCCTCCCGCTTTTTCCAGTTTTCTGAACCTGGTTCGTTCTTCTGTATCTAGACGCCATTCTGACCAGATTTGTTGACTTCTACACTATATAAACAACCCTAGTCTCCTTCTCTATTCACAATTCTTTTCTATCTTTATGCTGCCTCTGAGAAAATATATAAATAAATAATATATAAAATAAATCAAGACGAGGAGATGCTGCTCAAGTTGTCAAAAGGAGTTTTGAATCAAGATTAAAGATTCAGGATGAGAATCAAAGGATAACTCAAACGATTTCGAGCAACATCGCACGAATCATAGCATCGCCATCCTTCTATGCTAATATAATCTCTGTAAGTCAGTTACTTCTCAGATTTGAACATTTCTCTTTTTGTGACATGAAATTAAAGGAAAAAAAGAGTATGCCAATTCTTTCTATTCGAATCAGTGCTTATTTCTTTGGACCTAATTAAGAACTGTCATGATTCGAGGACAAATAAGACCGTGACTATGAAACTATGGACCTTAGAACCATATGCCTTTTTGACTATGAACATTGCCTATGGCTATGAACATTGCCTATGACTATGGATATTCCCTATGACTCTGACTGTGACTATGAGAATTATTTCCTTTGACTATGAATACAAGCCTATGCCTTTGATTAGAAAACATAAACTATTGCCTATGACATAACGAGGATAATTGTGACTAAACACCTATGATTCATGACTAGGAAAGTGTTGTTTAAGTTTTGTGATTGTGAAATTGGGTATAAACCTGATTTTCTATTCTGTCTATTCTTGGTTTTCTTTGGTTTTAGACCTTGGGAATTTACCTATTAAGTTAGGTCTACCCATGTTCTTGAACCTACGTCTCTATTCTGTCTATTCTTGGTTTTAGACCTTGGGAATTTACCTATTAAGTTAGGTCTACCCATGTTCTTGAAACTACGTCGTTATTCAAACCTTTTTACGCCAGTTATTATGTCCATCCTTTTTCATAGCTTCTTTGGTTCATTCCCTATTTTCTACGAATCTAGATTTATCTATAATCTAGATTGAATCACGATTATACGAACGGTGGGAATACGATTTGGGGAAAATATGAAATTTACTAGAAACGTAGTTTTAAAACTTGGAAATTGGCATAAATTGGGAAAACGCATTATGGCATGTTCATAAGAATGCAAATTGGATAAATTTGTCATGAATTATAGGATGTGTAATTCGAATCCAGTATTGACTTGTAAATCTAGCATTTACATGAATTGTGAACTAGAATAATAAGTCTAGTTTGACATGAACCGTAATTAGAATGTAAATCAGAATTGGATTAGCTAATTTGTCATGATAAGTATATTGGCATAAATTTGAAATAGGCCATAATTGGGAGTACTTGTCAGGTTTAGAAAAATCATGGTTAGTGACATTTAATTTGGTATAGTTCACATACCAAAAGGCATAAATATGATATAGAGGGGAAAATGGGCCGTAAGAATAAAATGTTGACAATTTACATTAAAAGAGGAATTAGGAAATAAGTAAACTAGGAATGATTTACTTATAGAATTTTTCCTAAATGAGAAATGTAAATTTAGGTAAATTAAAGGTTTCTTAACGACATCTCTTTTAATAATACACCAGAAAGTTCTAGGGTGACAGAGAGGATAGTGTCTAGGCTTGGGTTTGGAAAATACAAGTTTCCTGCTCTCCCTGGCTATCCCTAACTAATCCGACGGACGGGATGGTTACTTTTAAAACCCGATTTGGAAATTAATCAAAACCCTTTGAACTTAGAAAACATGAATATGCCTAACCCGAGGTTAGACTGAGTTGCGATGTAAACCTGCCCGTAACCAACCGGCATATCCAGTATTCGCAACAATATCTGTCTAATGTGAGTGGTAGCGGCTTTAATTTATTTAGTTAAAGCTAGAACAAGAATGGCAGGGTTAAGTCAACTAAGACACTTAACCGATTCAACATGATAACCAGACCGGTGGGTGGGGTTAGGTTTTTAACACAGTTAAGCTAGAATGGGAGGGTTAAGTCCATAGGAACACTTAACCAACTTAACACAGTTAAGCTAGGATGGGAGGGCTAAGTCCATATGGACACTTAACCAACTTCACATGGTAATAAGACAAGATTTGTAGGGGTTAAGTAACTAAGGAAACACTTAGCCAAATTAACATGTTAACTAGACTAGAAGGTGGGGTTAAGTAAAGTTAATACACTTAGCCAAATTAACATGTTAACTAGACTAGAAGGTCGGGTTAAGTTTAATACACTTAGCCAAATTAACATGTTAACTAGACTAGAGGTTGGGGTTAAGTAAATACATTTAGCCAATCTGATATGTTAGCTGGGCTATACCGTAGGGTTAAGTAAGCTTGAACACTTAACCATCGGATTGTGATAAAGGAATAGGGTTAAGTCTAAAACATGAAGGGATAATACTTAACCATTAATAATAACATGTCAGTTAAAACAGACTGGCAAGGAACACTTAACCAATACAGGATGAATGGGTAGGGTTAAGTAATAAGAAATACTTAACCAATATAACTTGGTTTGTGGTAGGGTTAAGTCATCATGAATTACTGATAACACTTAACCAGTTTAATAGGATGAATGAAGAGGGTTAAGTTGGCTTGAATTCACTAATGACACTTAACCAATCCAAATTGACGGGAAAGAGAACTAAGTAGTAAACCTTAGTTAAGAAAACAACGATTCAGGAAACTAAGTGGTAAATCTTATTTAGTAAAACTAAGTAGTAATTCTTAGTATAACACGGGAAGGAGCGAATGTCCGTCTGAGTAAAAAGGAGGCTCCCACGAGTTGGGTTACGAAGCCCGAGGCTTCGAGGGGACGTGAGGGTACTCTTGGTATCCCTCTGTGAGGCTGCAGATGATCCTCCTGGGCTCACAGAGGTTAAGGTTTGCGTAGAAGAACCACGGGTATGCCTTGGTTGCAATATATGGCAACCTAAAGACTAGGATGGACCGACGTGATTCGGCGAGAAAACGGTAGCCCTGTGATAGCAACTCGTCGTCTACCATCCATCTTGAGTCAATCGAGATACGTGAAGTGGAAAGGCAGAGAACTCCAAAAGACCATATACTTGCTATCTAGTTATGGGTGAGGATGGCCATAGGATAGTGGGGCACCAGGGGCCTGCGTATAGTTCTCATTTTTCAAGGTGTGCCTTTCATTAGTTGAGGGAGGGGTCAAGTGGGACCATAGTCACTGGAACAAAAACAGACCTTATTATCTGCATCGGCAGATATCTGAAAGCTCCCGATCGAGTTCTGTATTTCTTGATTTGCCCTGCCACAGGACTCGGGCCGCACATTACAGGACATGTGCATCTAGACAAGCGATAACGATTCGCGATACATGCGTGGGGAAGTATAGGAACATATACCACTCTAGGTAGTGTGTCCAAGACTTGGGGGTATCGTTCGACACGTAACACTAGTTGGACTAGGTGGCATAAATCCTGAATCCGAGAAGCGTTCAGCAGATAGCGTAAACTCTAGTTAAATCTAGAAGGCACTTGGTAGAAAACCCTAGATTAAATCTAGGTAACAAATAATAAATGAATGCCTGAAGGCGATGGAAAATACAGGGATTAGGATCACGTTATCGTTACTAGTTGGGACATTAGTTAGGTGGTGCAGAGATATAGAAACCAGTATAACAAGGAAATAGCGAAGCGGCGAATGTATTAGAGCATATCCAGTTTATCTTAGCTTAGCATATCTTGTGATTATCTTGTGTATTCTTGCTGACCCTACCGTCATGGTGTAATCTTGTATTCAGTTAATTCATGTCGTTTTGTTTTTCCATGTTCACATGCTAGAAGTTACTGAACTTACTCAGGCTTTATGTCTGACTCTGTTTTTCTTTCGTCTTCTTTTCTTCCGTTCCCCCCAGGTAGTAAAGGAGGGAATAGTATAGCTCAGGTTAAGTTGGACTGTCACTCTTTCCTAGCTTGAAGATTTGTCGAAGTTTTGCTTGGATCCTCTTTTCAAATGCTATGGCTGGCTCTTGCTAAAATTGGGGAATATAAATGTTGTTTTATGCTTCTTTATTTTGTAAGACAGATGATACTCTGATATTGTAAAGAAATCTTTGTACAAACTATTTTATCAATAAAGCAAAGTTAAATTTTCCGCTGTTTAATTTCTGTCTGTCTTGTAATTTATCTGCAACTTTTACCCAAAATGCTCCATAGAACTTAGTGCATACCCTTTGTGAGTGACAGTAACGGATGTGGGGTGTTACAGTGGCTTAGGATAGCATAGACAAGACTGCCTTTAGGAGTCCGGACGGTTTCTATGACTGGCTAGTGATGCCCTTCGGTTTGACAAATGCCCCCGCATACTTTGTTGATTTGATGAGTAGTGTGTTTAGGGAGTACCTTAACAAATTCGTCGTTGTCTTTGTAGACGACATCGTGATCTTTTCTAAGGATGAAGAAGAGCATGCCCTACATCTTAGGGAAGTGTTGGAGACCCTACGAGCGCATAATCTTAAAGCTAAATTTTCTAAGTGTCACTTCTGGAAGAAGGAAGTACGATTCTTAGGGCACGTGGTTTCCAAGGAAGGGATAGCTGTGGATCCCGCGAAGGTGGTGGCCATCCAAGATTGGAAGGTCCCTAAAAATGCCACCGAAGTAAGGAGTTTCTTAGGGTTGGCTGGCTACTATAGGAAGTTTATCAAAGACTTCGCAAAGATATCAGCTCCATTAACACGCTTGACGAAGAAGAACCTAGTCTTCACGTGGGACGTATAATGTGATGATGCGTTCCAACGTTTGAAGAGAGCTTTGACTTCAACCCCCGTCTTAGTATTGCCATACGGGAGTAAGCCATTTACTGTTTATACCGATGCTTGTGGGACAGGACTAGGTGCAGTCTTAATGCAAGAGGGAAGGGTAATAACCTATGGTGGAAGGCAGTTGAGAGCGCATGAGAAGAATTACCCTACACATGACCTAGAGTTGGCCGATATTGTTTTCGCGCTTAAGTCTTGGCGTCATTATCTTCTTGGCGAGAAATTCTAATTATTCACTGACCACAAATCTTTAAAATACTTATTCTCTCAGAAGGACTTGAACTTAAGGCAGCAAAGGTGGATGGAGTTCTTAGCGTCCTACGACTTCGAGATAGCATATACCCCTAGCAAGGGTAACGTAGTGGCCGATGCCTTAAATAGAAAAAGAATATCCTTAAGTCCTTTGTTTGTTGAGCGGTGAAACTTAGAATTCATTTCGATGTTTGACTTTAGACCTTCCGTTGACTTTGTACCTGGTTTGCTAGCATCCTTGAAGGTCAGACCTACGCTTTTGGGACGGATTGGCGAGGCACAGCGAGACGACCCACAGTTGGTTGAGTTAGTAGAAAAGCTCAAAAGAGGGGAGTCATCAAGCCATCTCCGTAGGTATACCCTAGATGATAAGGGTTGGTTACGTAGGGATAGTAGCCTTTGTGTACCTCGAGACGAAGGTTTGAGGAAGGCTATTCTTGACGAAGCACATCATTCGAAGATGACCATTCATCCCGGCGGGGACAAGATGTACATGGACATGAGACGAGTTTTCTTTTGGGCCGGTATGAAGAGGGATGTGGCCGAGTATGTCGCTAGATGCTTGGTGTGCCAACAAGTAAAAGCAGAGCAAAAGAAACCCGGTGGGTTGCTTCACCCATTGGAGGTTCCACTATGGAAATGGGAAAGTGTCTCGATGGATTTTTTGGATGGATTACCTAGATCAAGGATGGGTAATACAGGGATTTGGGTTATAGTAACAGACTTACTGAGAGCTCCCATTTCATTCCCATGAAGAGTAAGAGGACTGCTCCATGGTTAGCTTCTGTGTACGTTCGAGAGATAGTTCGTTTGCATGATGTTCCTTCTAGCATAGTGAGCGACCGCGATCCTATTTTCACTAGCGAATTTTGGAGAGGCTTACAAGAGGCGGTAGGGACTCAGTTATGTTTGAGCGCCGCATATCATCCTCAGACGGACGGCCAGACCGAGAGGGTGAATCGCATTCTAGAGGATCTTTTGAGGCTATGTATCCTAGACTTTGGGGGTACGTGGGAAGAGCATCTTCCATTGGTGGAGTTCGAATATAATAATAGCTTTCAGTCTAGCATTGGCATGACACCTTTCGAAGCTCTTTATGGATGACCTTGTCGTTCACCTACATGTTGGTGGGAATCTACGGATAAGATCTTACTTGGGCCCGATATGATTAGGGAGACTTCGGAGAAGATCGACTTGATTCGAAGAAGGATGAAGACGGCGTAAGATAGACAGAAATCTTATGCAGACAAGAGGAGGACAGATCTTGAGTTTGAGGTTGGGGACATGGTCTTTGTCAAAGTGTCTCCATTACGAAACATCGTTCGCTTTGGGTCCTTTGGGAAATTAGCACCAAGGTTTGTAGGGCCATTTCCTATTAAGGAGAAGATTGGACATATGGCGTAAAGAGTGCAGTTGCCCGAGAGACTTAGTGGTGTACACGACGTATTCCATGTATCACATTTGAGGAAGTGCTTGCACGAGACCGCAGAGGTGGTAGAGCCGAGCTTGCTTAGAGTGGTGGAGATAGAGCGTGATGCGACGATTCGACGAGCTCCTACGCGGATTCATGGGTCGGAGATCAAGAAGCCGAGGAATCGAGAGGTCAAACTAGTCAAAGTACAATGGGGAGATGATGAGAGCAACGCTACTTGGGAGACGGAAGAAAAGATGCGTTCGTTGTACCCTTTTCTTTTCGAGGGTATGTCTTTTAATTTCTCCTTTATCGCTTATGTTGTACTTATCTTACCTTTAGAGTATCCTCTCGCTAGTATTCTTGACCTTTAGTTAGGATAATCCTATGGTTGAAACATGTGTTTGAGACATGTTATGTATGATGGATGCAAAGTGGATGCAAGTGTTTGCTAGTGGTTGCTCGTGGACGCATATACACACACTATTAGGCACTAGATCGGCTCAGTCACTTCATACTTCATATTGCATATAAATGGCTATATTTAGTAAAATGGATGTATAATGGTTGTGCTATCATATGGATACCGCATTTTGGTGAATGGTTGTGCACGCATGTAGAAATGATATGTATCGATAGGGTTCTTTCGCATACATAATGGACTCATGCCACTATCATGATTTGCATTAAGGAGGTCAACTGAATCAGTGGACCAACTGATTTTGCATTAGATATGGACATATACACACACTGTGCATTTAAACATGAAAGAATTAGAAGTCTATAAGGACAATGGATGCCTGTGTTTGATGGTTGAGTAGATGGACGATTGGATGTTAGGATATACATTCTTCTTGACTTGAAGATTTCGGGGTCGAAATCCTTTAAGGAGGGTAGAATGTAACACCCCATGATTCTATTAATATTAATATTCACAAACTGAAGAATAACTAATCTTAGATGTGAGAATTGTGGGAAACGGGTTGTGCCATTGTGTTCATCTCGGAATTCTGGTTAAAATAGAGTCCGAGTTTGCGTGAATTGGACTTCGTATGAAGAAGTTATGCCATCGGAAGTTTCAGAAAATTCAAAACAGATTTCAGAAAAATTCAAAATTCAAAATTTGAAGTCAAACAGGCTAGGCTGGAAAATTCCCACCCAGCACCCCAGGTCGACTGGGGAGTCGACTGGGTAGTCGACACCCCCCCAGGTCGACTGGGCAGTCGACTGGGCAGTCGACCTGGGTGTCGACCTGTCCAGGCGGCTAGGGTTTGGCTGATGTGTCTTTAAGGCTGAATTGGCAAATTAAACGGTTCAGTTTAGTTCTGAGTTGATCTGACGGTCTAAGTAAACCCTAAACTCTATAAATACCTAGGTAGTCTCTCACTCTAATTCACATGAAAAATAGAATAGCCACCGTCATACCGCCGCCATGGAACTCAGTGTAGCCGCCGCCAACTAAGAAGGAAGAAAAGCTAATCAAAACCCTAATTCTACTCAACTCTAAAGCAAATCAAGGCTCTCTTTCTCTTCTAATTGTGAGTATGATGATCTTAACAAGATTATTATTAAACTAATTAGGTTAAGTCATTAATGGATTATAAGTGAATGATGTGAATTGTCATATATGCTGTTGTAAACCTTATGCTATCATGTATGTTGTAAATCCTATGCTATGTGATGATGATATCCTATATGTTATGATGATATTGTATAGGTTGTAATTTTCTATGCTAAATTGTGATAAATCATACATGTTATAAAGTCATGATGTTATTATCTATGCTAATTAGTTCATGTTAATCAAATCATAATGTTGATATTATTTGGGCAATGTTGATCTATATGACAAGTCACATATGCTAGATTGATTAGTAAAGATTATGAACATATGCCATGACATCTATTTAGATATAGAATTATGACATCTAGAATTATGCTATGACATATGTGAATTCTATGTATTAGATGCTAGTTCACACCACCATTATGTTGCATAAAACCCCATATGCAAGTGTATACATGAATTTGGGTTATGATCATATCATTTAAGTTGTGAAATTTTACCAAACAAGTTGACACCTTTAGATCCTTAACATGTGTAATTTTATGCAAGTTTCACCCCTATTATGATTAGATTATTTTATTTGTCTATATGTTGTGATAATTTATCTTTGTGCAATGAGTTAGACTATTCGAGTCTAACGTATATTTTGCATTGAGTAAGCGAACGTATAACGTGGGGTAGGGGTTATATTAAGGATTTAATATTAAGAAGTTGGGGTGCAATTGATATGATTTTCCATGCCATGGATGGATGGCCATAATTGAGTCAATTATGGACATCAATAAAATCGGACTTAATTAATAATTTGAATAGGGAATTATTAAAACTGGGATAAAAGATTATAAGTGATAATCAATGCTTAGGACACGAGGTTGGACTCATTTGTGACGTAAACCTGCCCGGACCCGCCTGGCAAATCCAGTGGTCACAAATGTAAGCCCAATGTGAGAGGTCCTAGGCCCAAACTAAAGCATAACAGTTGTAAAGACACGAGGTTAGACTCTTTTATGGTGTAAGACTACCCGGACCCGCCCGGCAAATCCAGCTCCCATAAATGCCAGTCTAATGTGAGGGGTCTTTATTAGGTTATGGCCTGAATGAATTAAGAAATACTTAACCAGATAAACATGTAAGGTGGGACATGGGAGTTAAGTAGGTTCCTTGGGTGGCATGAGGAATCTAGTGGGTGCCCTTAGTGGCATGTGAAATACGATTAGTAAGACTTAACCAAACACATATGTAAATGAACATGACTAAGAAGGTTAAGTGGGATGTACTAGTGGACAAGCTTAGGTGGGTAGCTTGTGCGGGCCCATTTCAACCAGTATCCCAAATGTATCTTTGTGGGCTCGACCCAAGTCGAGGACGGGACACGCATGCTGGGCTTGACTATAAGAGGCCAAAACAGGGTAGCGGTGGCAACGCAAGTCCAACGGGTTTCATATGCATGTGTGAACCCAGGCTGGTAGGTAAGACGTTGTTGCATCGTGTAGGTATAAGCCATGCATTCTCAAGTTGTATCGGGTTGCCACTTTAGGGGAGTGACACACCCCACTGTGGGGCCAACACGGGTATCTACGAGCAGGGAGCCGATCGAAAGTCGATAGTGGGGTACACCTAGTGGAGATAGGGGCAGACGACACCTATGTAATCAGGTAGGGGTACGCAAGGCTATTTATATAGTTTCTGTGTGAAGCAAGCGGGATCAACCTTAAGGGTGACTGGTGTGGTGCAGTGTAGTAATTATTCGTTAGTATAAGGTGTGCCTTTAACGTTATCTTTATCTGCTCTTCCATACCCAATAGTTCATAGACATTTCCTTGTTTTCCAGCTTATGCCTTAGTCTAGTTATTTTGATAATAGTATTGTTAGAATTATCATACTCGCCAGACTTTATGTCTGACCCCCTCCATTTCTGTCCTTTTTCCCCCTCCAGGTCCTCAGGTTGGGCCCAGCTCTAGTGGAGTTTGATTGGATTGCTTTATCTCTCTTGGAATGCTTGGACCGTTGAAGTAAAGTCCAGCTTGTTATCTTCTTTAATGGCTATTTGTGTAATGGGATTATGTATTTTGTTTTATGAAGATGGATATTGTAGTTGACTCTGATTTATGGTTTTATGATGTAACAAACATGCTTAAATTCCGCTGCAATAAAATGAGGTTTTAGATTTCCAAGTACTACTTATTATCTGTCTTGTTGTAATTTTTCTGTTCTATATTCACTTAAAACCTCCATGGAAGTTAATGCATTCCCTTTGTGAGTGACATTATTGGACGTAGGGTGTTACAAGTATAGTCGAGGATCCCTTAGTTGTTTCAAATCCAATTGGGGGCTCAGCCTACTTGTCGATGGTTTTTTTGGATTTGGAGATTTCTATGCTTAGTGTTGGGTTTATATGTGATGATTATGTATTAGGCTTCACGGGCTGTGGGTTAATTTTGGGCATGGATTGGCTATCCAGTAATGGAGCCGTCCTAGAGTGTGAAAAGAGAGGGGTTGGGCTTATGACTCGCTTGGGAAACACTCTCGAAATCTCTTGTAATCCCATGAATTCAGTTATGCTAAGTTATCTAGAATTGCTTGACGTGTCTGTTGAGGAATTGCAGTCTATTAGAGTGGTCCGTGAATACTCGGATGTCTTCGATGAAGTTCGAGGTTTACCCCTAGGCGTGAGATAGACTTTTGAATATACTTAGTAGATAATGCAAAGCCAGTTGCATTACCAGTGCGCCACATGGCTCCGAGAGAGAGAGAGAAAAGAACTCAGTAAGCAAGTGAAAGAACTGCTTGAGAAGGGGTTCATAAGAAGAAGTATTTCGTAGTAGGGTGCTCCAGTCGTTTTTGCTACTAAAGCTTATGGTTCACATAGATTGTGCATGGACTATAGAGAGCTGAAAAAGCTAACAAAGAAGAACAGACACCTGTTACCGAGGATAGACGATTTATTCGATCAGTTGGTGGGAGCTTCGGTTTTCTTGCAACTGGATTTGGCTACAGGGTCTCATCAGCTAAGGGTGGCTGAAGATAGCATCGATAAGACTACATTTAGAACTCCTGACGGTTTCTTCGAGTGGCTCGTCATGCCTTTTGGTTTGACAAATGCACCCGCATACTTTGTTGACTTAATGAGTAGGGTGTTTAGAGAGTTTCTGAGCAAATTTGTGGTAGTCTTTGTAGACGATATTTTGGTTTTCTCTAAAAATGAAGAAGAGCACGCCCTACACCTTAGGGAAGTCTTAGAGACCGTATGAGTGCATCAGCTAAAAGCTAAGTTCTCCAAGTGCCAATTTTGGACGAAATAAGCGAGGTTCTTAGCATACGTGGTCTCTAAGGAAGGGATAACTGTGGATCCCACTAAGGTAGTGGCAATCCAAGATTGGAAAACGCCTAAGAACGCAACCGAAATAAGAAGCTTTTTAGGGCTGGCTGGCTGGCAATTATAGGAAGTTCATTAAGGACTTCGCGAAGATATCAGCCCCTCTCAAACGATTAGCGAAGAAGAATTTGACTTTTACTTGGCATGTTGACTGTGACGATGCTTTCCAACGTCTGAAGAGAGCTTTGACGATCGCTCCAGTTTTAGTTTTGCCAGTCGGGTGTAAGACATTCATTGTATATACCGATGCTTGCGGGACAGGGCTTGGCGCAGTTTTAATGCAAGAGGGAAGGGTGATATGCTATGGTGGAAGACAGTTGAAAGTCCACAAGAAAAATTACCTTACCCATGACTTAGTGTTGGCAGCCATAGTTTTTGCGCTTAAGTCGTGGCGTCATTATTTGCTTGGCGAAAGGTTTGAGTTGTATGCAGACTATAAGTCGCTAAAGTATTTATTCACTCAAAAGGACCTAAACTTGATGAAACAGAGATGGATGGAGTTTTTGGCATCCTACGATTTTGAGATCGCATATACCCCTAGCAAGGGTAACGTTGTAACCGACGCCTTAAGCAGAAAGAAGTTAGCCTTAAGTCCTCTGTTCGTAGAGCGGCAGAGTTTGGAGTATATATCTTCCTTTTACTAGACCCTCTATCGAATATGTACCCGTATTGTTGGCATCATTAGAGGTCAACCTACACTTTTGGGCCGAGTTGGAGAGGCACAACGGAGCGACCCACAATTGGTTGATATAGCAGGCAAGCTTATAGGAGGAGAGTCCTCGAGACATCTTGATAGATATGCCATAGATGAGAGAGGTTGGCTACGTAGAAATGGAAGACTTTGCGTACCACAAGACGGAAGTTTGAAGAAGGCAATTCTTGAAGACTCACATCGCTTGGAGATGACCATACATCCCGTTGGTGATAAGATGTATAGGGATATGAAGCGAGTTTTCTTTTGGGCCGGAATGAAAAAGGACGTGGACGACTTCGTTGCTAGATGCTTAGTGTGCCAGCAGGTCAAGGCGGAGCAAAAGAAGCCTGGAGGTTTGGTCCATCCCTTAGAGATTCCTCTTTGGAAATGGGAAAGCGTTTCCATGGATTTTGTAGATGGGTTACCAAGATCGAGGAAGGGTAATATGGGGATTTTGGTAATTGTAGACCGACTTACTAAAGTTGCCCATTTTATTCCCGTCAAAAGTAAAAGGACCACCGCGTGATTAGCATATGTTTACCTTTGAGAGATAGTTCGTTTGCACGTCATATCCTCCACCATTGTGAGCGATAGAGATCCTATTTTCAAAGGCGAATTTTGGAAGAGCTTACAAGAGGCGGTTGGAACACAATTATGATTAAGTACCGCTTATCATCCTCAGACAGACGGCCGGATCGAGAGGGTGAATTGGATTCTAGAAGAACTTCTGAGGCTATGCATTCTAGACTTTGGAGGAACATGGGAAGAACACCTTCCAGTAGTAGGGTTCGCCTATAATAATAGTTTTCAGGTTAGCATTGGCATGACACCTTTTGAGGCTCTTTATGGATGACCGTGCCGATCACCTACATGTTGGTAGGAATCCACGGATAAGGTTTTGCTTAGAACCAACGTGAGTAGGGAGACTTCAGAAAATATAGACCTGATTCGACGGCGAATGAAGATGGTGCAGGACTGACATAAGTCATATGATGATAAGAGACGAAACGATCTTCAGTTCGATGTTGGAGACATGGTTTTTATTAAGGTGTCACCATTAAGAAATGTAGTCCGTTTTGGATCAGTGGGAAAGTTGGTACCAAGGTTCGTAGGACCCTTTCCAATTACAGAGAGGATTCGGCAGATGGCGTACAGAGTAAAATTACCAGAGAAGCTCAGCGGAGTTCATGTCGTGTTTCACGTTTCACATTTGCATAAGTTTTTGCACGATACAGCGAAAGTGGTAGAGCCGAGCACGCTCGAAGAAGTGGAAGTAGAGCGCAATGCCATGATCAGACTAGCTCCTACACGCATTCTTGGATCGGAGGTCAAAAAGCTTCGCAACAAAGAGGTCAAGTTGGTCAAAGTGCAGTGGGGAGATGATCAAAGAGACGCGACTTAGGAGACGGAAGATAAAATGCGTACGTTGTACCCTTTCCTTTTCGAGGGTATGTTTTAATTTCTCCTTTTTCTACCGCTTTGTTGATACTTGTCCTATCTTTTAGTATTATCCTTGCGATGACATCTTCGATCTTTAGTTAGTAAGAAACCTATGGTTGAAACATGTGTTTGAGACATGTTATGACTGATGGATGCACATGGATGCAAGTGGTTGCTAGTGGTTGCTCGTGGATGCATATACACACACCTTAGGCACTAGATCGGCTCAATTATCCTCATGTTGCATATAAATGTGTGTGCATATTTAAATTAATGGTTGTATAGTAGTTGTGCTATCATATGGATGCTGCATTTTGATGAATGGTTGTGCACACATGTAGAAATAATATGTATCGATATGATTCTTTCGCATACATAATGGACGCATGGCACTATCATGATTTGCATTAAGAAGGTCATCTGAATCAGTAGACCGCCTGATTTAGCATTAGATAGGGAACATATACACACACTTCTTGCATATGTTCATACAGCATTAGAAATTTTGTGAGGACAATGGATGCCTGTGGTTGATGGTTGAGTAGATGGAAGATTGGATGTTAGGATATGAATTCTCCTTAACTTGGAGATTTCGGGGGCGAAATCCTTTAAGGAGGGGAGAATGTAACACCCGTAACTTTTGAATGTTAAAGTTAACAAATTAAAGAATACTTAATTTTAAATGTAAGAATTAAGGGAAACGGGTTAGCCATCGTGTTCATCTTGGAATTCTGGTGGAGATAAAGTCCGAATTTTAGTAAATTGGACTTCGTATGAAGAAGTTATGGCTGTCGGATGTTTCCAGAAATTCAAATTTAAATTCAAAAACGAATTCAGACATGGAATAGGGCAGGCGGGAAAGTTCCCACCCAAGGACAGTTAGACCTGGGGGTCGACCTTAGTGTCGACCTCCCCATAGACAGGTCAACATTAGTGTCGACTTGGGGGTCGACCTGCCAACCCCCCGGGCAGATCTGAAAGATGACGATTTTGTGACTCAGTGCTGAGTCGATTAGGGATGAGGTGTCACCCTGTCTTGGCTGGATGGTTTTGATTGATTCTTGGTTGATCTGATGGCCTAAATTAATCCTAAATTCTATATAAACACATGCAGACTCAAACCCTAAATAAAAATAAAAATTAGAACCATGGCCGTTATGTTATCACCTTGCAACCTAGAGTAGACACCACCAACTAGAGAGAAAGTAAACCTAATCAACTCAATTCAAGTCAAATTTATAAACAACAACAACGAATTTGTCTACTCCAAAGGCGAGCTTAATCAATTTCAGAACTCAGATTCCAGAACTCAAGACCTTCTTTGAGTTGTGAGTTCAATATCTTTAATAAGATAATTAATAAGTTAATTGGGTTAAGTTATAAATTGGGTTATATGGCTATGTTTGTGAGACATTGGAAAAATGTAATATTCTGTGAATTTATGCTAGTTGTTCATAATGATAGTTTTATTGTGGATCCCTTTTCATATGCCTAATCATCTATGTTCAACTTGATTCATGTTTGAAATCATTTTATATGCAAGTTTTGGTGTAGATTATATGCTAGTTTCTATATGAATTGTACATATGTTTGGTGTAGATGAAATGTTAATTTCTAAAGTTTACAGGTGGATCGAATAAAGTGATTATATGCAAGTTTAGGTAGAAATTAGATTCACATATACGCAAGTTTACACCTTTAGATCTAGATCTATAATGTACATAGTTTATGCAAGTTTGTGACTATGGCCTATGCAAGTTTTAGATGAAGAACTACATTCATATATGCAAGTTTTAGGTGAAATATATATATATATATATATATATATATATATATATATATATATATGCAAGTTCACACCTTTAGGCCTGTGTTTAAATTCATGACAATAACAAGTTTATGCAAGTTATGTTGTAATCCTTATTTGCAAGATTAGATCCATTTTGTGTGTTATGCGAATTTGCGATGTTTCTTCCCTTTTAAGTGTTAGACTAATTGCTAGTCTAATATACATGTATGTCATGATTAATGAACGAACAACGTGGGGACGATGGGGGTAATATTGAATATACACATATTGAGAATTGGCATAATGGCCTTGAAAAAAAGGCACATAATTAAATCAAGAGATTAATCGGAAAAATTGGCATTTATGGACATAATTGAGTCAATTATGGACATATGTATATTTGGAATTTATTTACAAATTTTGAATAGGGATATTAATCCACTTTGGGGTCAAATAAAGATGTGAATAATAAACTACCTAAGACACGAGGTTAGACTCTTTGTGGTGTAAGAATGCCCGGACCCGCCCGACAAATCAAACAGCCACAAATGCCAGTCTAATGTGAGAGGTCGAAGGCATGAATAAAAATGCGTAACAGTTGTAAAGACACGAGGTTAGAATCGTTTGTGGTGTAAGACTGCCCGGACCCGCTCAGCAAATCCAGCTGCCACAAATGCCAGTCTAATGTGGGAGGTCTTTACAAGGTTACGGTGTTAATGAATTAAGATATACTTAACCAGGTAAACATGTGGTGGGACATGAAGGAGTTAAGTGGGTGCCTTGGGTGGCATGTGGAATTAAGTGGGTGCCTTGGGTGGTATGTGGAATTAAGTGGGTGCCTTAAGTGGCATATGAAATACGATTAGATGCACTTAACCAAGATTCAAACATGTAAGAAGACATGAATAAGAATGGGGTTAAGTGGGGAAAAACCTTAGAGGGGACAAAGCAAAGGTGGAAAGCTTGTGTCATGCATGAGGGCCCTTATCAAACTAGTAACCCATTAAGTATCTTTGTCGGCTCGACCCAAATCGAGGATGGGGCACACGTACTGGGTTTGATTGTAAGAGGTCAAAACGGGTTAGCGGTTTCAACGCAAGTCCAACGGGGTCATATGCATGTGTGGGCCCGGGCTGGTAGGTAAGACGTTGTTGCATCGTGTAGATATAAGCCGTGCATTTCAGTGGTATCGGGTTTCCAATTTGGGAAGTGATACACCCCACTGTGGGGCCAGCACGGGTATCTACGAGTTAGGGAGTCGATCGAATGGGGGTAGTGGGTAAACTTAGTGGAGATAGGAGCAGGCGACACCTATGAAAGCAGCTAGGGGTACACGAAACTACCATTATCATTATTAAGTTCTGTAGGCGGGATCAACTTTAGGGTGTTTGGTGTGGTGCAGTGTAGTAATTATCCTATAGTGACTAGGTACGCCCTTAACGTTATCTTTGTTCATCCGATTTCCTTTGTTTGCTTCTTCATACCCTGTTTTTCACAGTCATTTCCTTATTTTCCAGCTTATGCCTTATCCTAGTTACTTAATGATTATATTGTTAAAGTTATTGCACTGGCCAGACTTTATGTCTGACCCCCTTTGTTTCCACCTCTTTTCTTCCTTTCCCCCCTTAGTTCCTCAGGGTGGGACTAGCACTAGTGGAGCTTGATTTGGACAGTTTTATCTCTTTCTTTGGAAGTTGCTTGGATCGTTGAAGTAAAAGTTCAGCCTATCTTATTTATGGCTATTTTATGTGGGGTTATGTCTTTCATTTCATGTACTCTGATTTGGTCAAGATGGATATTATGTACTTGACTCTAGTCTTTGGTTTTTGATGATTTAATCAAACTTATTTGTTTACCGCTGCAATGAATGAAGTTTAATTTTTTTAAGTACTGTTTTATATCTGTCTTGTTGTACAGTTTCTGTTTTATACACACTTAAAACGCTCTATAGAAGTTAGTGCATTCCCTTTGTAAGTGACATTAATGGACATGGGGTGTCACAATGGTGGTTGAAGACCGGAGTTCTTCACATCGTTTGGATGATTACTAATGTCTTGATAGGGCTGTATTCCCAAGCCAAGGTAATAAGTGTTGATCGTCTAGACGTACTTGGAGATGGACCGGATATGCAAGGACCTCTCTTCTATATTGGACATATGGGACAAGGAATAAGGTGCCTTCGGTTTCGTTCAGACCCAAAACGAACTAGTAAATGGATGTGTGCCTGATATTGGATTTTATTTTGTGTTGATTAATCTCTATTATATATATATATATATGTTTAGTGGAGGAGAATTTATTCTCTTGCTTAACACCCTTCTCTGAGACGTACGAGATTAGAGGTTATATATCGAGAAACATCAGTCGCATGGTATGAATTGTCAATGTGGCATACTGAGATGCAAATGATCAAGGCTTTTGTTGAAAAGCAGAGTCTTGTGTTTGATCATCAAAGCACGGCTTTAAGTAGCATAGCTTTGTGTATAGCGTTAATTCACGAGCCTCACACCTCGGTATGAGTCAAAAACGGGATGAGGACGACAGGGAATGGAGCCCAGACATTTATTTATTTTTACCTGTGTGGATGATGGATTGCGAGGCATCTCGGATATATCGGTCACTACGGGGCCGATGGATAGGTCCTATAGGACCGGAAACGCATGTTCACGAATATTAATCCACAAACATAAGGGCGGACCGACCCTCTACTAACTAGGGTTCACTGTGGGGAATCCTGAGGCATTTGCTAGAGCGTCTCGAAGCCGGCGAGGATGATCCCTTGCCTCCACTCATAGATAGAATCCAACTTCCAGTACATGAATTTTCGGTTTTAGTTGTAAACCTATATGGAGACAAAGTGGGACGGAGCGCTCATGCCGTCTATGATTGACACATTTATATTTGAAGTTGTTTTTGACACTATACACTTATAATAATATCAAAATGATTTGTTTTAAAATGTACCAAGCATGTTTGGGTATTATAAGGAAAAACTCTATCCTTCGGCTAGCGTTGCATTGTGTGTTGGGATATGAGTCTTATAATAGCTTCATTTTTTGAAAAGCATTGCGCTGTTTATAAATTGTTTAATGTATTTCTGCTATGCATTGTATTAATTTTCCGCTGCTTTGTAATTTAATCTCTGAGATTTTTCTAATGTGTATTATTTATTCATATCTGTTATATTTTTGTATTCTGATGTAAATTGTTGTAACAACAATGAAGTTTTCTATTGTTTGTGTTCTTATTTGTCCTGTTCTCAATTCAATCCGGGCTTTCCTGAATGGGAGAGTTTGGGTCATTTTAGACATGATATCAAAGCTCTGGTTTACAGAGCTCGAGAACAAGACACATTAGAACTGAACAAAAGAATTCATCAGAGATTGGATTAGTAATATCCAATAAAAATGACTCTTTAGAGATGGGATCAGTAGTATCCTGGATTGAGTTGAAAGAGTGTTATTTTTAAAATTAAAATGAAAACAAATTTTGTTTTGAAAATTTAAACCTTATTATATATATTTGAGTATTTTATTATAAATCGATTTTGGACCATCGGTTTTATAGAGATTTTAATATACTTCTGATCCATGTGTGTACGAAGTCCCAAATATACTGGATGGATATAGAATCACACTTTAGTCGCCCGAGGATAATTCTAGTGATTGATCGATCATCATCAGCATTTATTTTCGAGTTTCAAAAGTGGGACATCTATATATTTCCAATTGACTGGTGAGAACCAAAACATAAGTATGGCTTATTGTTGTGAATTGGCATTAAAAATATGATTTTTGAGAATATATAAAGTTATATGTTTGAAAAGCAAATCAACAAACTGATTTCTAGTTGTATGGTTTGATTATTAGTTTAACTAATAAAATTATTGAAACCAATATGAAAATGGAAAGGTAAATTTAGCCAAATCAAGTCAAATATTGAACTGAATTGAATTTTTGGAATTGTATAGATATACATGTATATATAATGAACAGGTCATAGCATGGAAGCTAAGAAGAGGAATAAAATTGTATGCCTGACAAATAGGTACGTGTTTACTATTTTCTTGGGTTTTGATGATTTTATGAGCCAATTAGCTAGCCGCTTGGCCCTTTCCTTTTCTTTTAGATTGATGAGGGCCCTGTGAGGCAAGTCGTGGTTTTAAAGGTCTCCCCGTACAAAGGAGGTTACGGCAAAAATTTTTGAAAATTTAGGTGTTAGCCAATTTTTTGAAAAAAATTGAAAATTCTTAGAAATTGAAAAGTTATAGAATGAAAGTTGAGTTGGTTAGTTAAACTACATTCAACTCCGTCCCTTTTCGGGGACTAAAAGATTTTAAGTATGGGAGATTGTAACAACCCGTAATTTCAGAACCAATTTAAAATTTGTATTTTAGCTATTTTAATGGATTTTGAATATATAAAATGAATTATTTTGAATAATAATGACTAAAAATTTATTTGAATTGAAGTTTGAATGTTTGAATTTATTTTAATTATAAAACAAGCCTGAAATAGCGCCATAGTTTGAGAATTCGATTTCAAATGAACATACATGATTCAAAATAAATCGAATTTCAGTAAAACTAGAAATATATGAATTTGTTTAATTATATCTTTCTAACGAACATGAAAAATCCAGATTTCATAATATAAAGTGAAAGTTATGTCCAGTTTAAAATTCAGAATAGTCAGTTTGGAATTTATATATACTTTAATATAATATATAGCGCTTAAAAATAGCCATTTTGCAAATGACCTCCGTTTTCGATGAAACCACTTTCGTTGGAACCGGAATGTCAAATTATTGCTAGATTCCAATTTTCATAATTTTTGGAATTAATTTGTGAGCGTGGTGAATTTAGACGCATTTAGTACTTTTAGTTTGAATTTAATCAACCGGAAAATGACCATTTTTCAAACGGTCTCCAAATTCGACGAAATTAGTTTTGTTAAGACCGTATCGTCAAAACATATCTAGATTTATTTTTCTTAAGTTTTTGGAGTCAGCATGTGGACCTGGTAAATTATAATGTACGTTGAAATCAATTTTGAATGTTATATTAATTTATATTTTAATTTCAATAAAAACTAATCGAAACAATCGAATGGCCTCATGAAACATATCCCATTGTGTTTGGTATGGGATTATTTAGCTTGGGGCGACAGATATTGGGTTTTATTTGGAATTCGGAACAGTAAACCTGTTATAAATGAATTAAATAATAAATAAATAAATAAGCTATAAATACAAAATATTCTCCCCAACCCTAGTCAAACTCTTCAGCGTGGTCAACGCCTCTATACGTCGCTGCTCTCAACAAAATAAATGGCGGATATGCTCTGATATTTGATCCCAATTTTCTCAAAATCCACCAATCAATTTCAGGAACTCAATAAACAAATCTCGTAGAGCTCTCATTGATCTTTCAATTGATACCAATATGATATATTATCGGAGTGAGCTGAGCTCGATTTTTGAGCTCTAACTGCCAACATTTGGAGCAGTTTTCTGGTGCAGCGGGGGCTGCCAGGGAGCGCTGCCACTGGCATTGTGTGGTGGCTAGAAGGGCGAAGACGTGAAGACCTTGGATCAGCGGCAGGTGGGCTGGGTTTCGGTGCGAGGTGGAATTTTTCAGAGGAGCATGGGTTCTGTTTTCGAGGAAGAAGACGACGGAGGGGGGGTTGTTTAATTAAAGGGTAATTAATTATGATTAATTTAATTGTACGTTTAAATATTTAAACTGCTATAGTTTATTCAAATCAAAATAGAAATTGACACCCTGGGTACCATTGGAATCGAGAGGACGAATATTACGCACTGGAACCGACTGGAACAGAAACGGAGCTAGCTAAAAATTTAAGAGGAGTGGAAGCCAATGTGAGATCTCTAAATTAAGTTGAAATGGAAAATAAAATATATTAGGTTGTAAATGGGGCTTAGTAGCTCCTATCATTACTTTTTTATACAAACCATGGATGATTTGATTGTTTGGATTGTGATGTGAAATGAAATTATATATATATATATATATATATATATATATATATATGCGATGCGAATAATATATATATATGATGTGAATAAAATATATACATGATATGAATTATATATATATATATATATGTGATGTAAATAATATATATATATATATATATGCGATGTGAATAATATATATATATATATATATATATGTAATGTGAATAAAATATATATATATATATATGCGATGTGAAAAATATATATATGTGTTGTGAAATATATATATGTGATGTGGAAATTATATACGCGTTGTATTAAAATATAAATGCGTATGAAATTATATATATGTGTTGTGAAGTAAAATATACATATGCATTGTATAAAATTGTATATGGACTGTATAAAATTGTCATGGATTGAAATAATTGTCGGTTGGCTTCATTATTGTTGTTAGCACATATATGAGATATATAAAATTGTCATGTAATGGAATATTCAATTTTGATTTAAAATTGAAATGAAAGTGGGAATCGTTTTTAAAACGAATTTATAAAATATGTTTTGAACGAAATATATATTATATATATATATATATATATTAATGGCTTGAATAGAAAGCGTCGCGATAGTTCACGAATTTCAACCATTAACTTCGAATTGACATTATGGGAGATTCGACTGTCAGATTCTCCTAAATCCAGAACCGTGGGTTCGTATTTGAAAGAGCTTTCCGACAAATATAAGAGATTTGAGATCTAACGGTTGGATTTGGAATTATGTCCAAATAAAATTTGGAAAAGGTCGATATGGATGTAGTTCGGTGGCCGTACGGGCCTTGATAAAATTATTAAAAATATTAATAATTTGTGTAAAATCATAATAAACGATTTGGAAAGGATTTGGATGACAAATTCCACATTTGTAAAGATAAAAATATATTTTTATCAAAATGAACTAGTTATTAACTAGAGAGATAATCCAATGTTTTAAAATAAATAAATTGGATTTGAGAATGGTTTTAATCTAACCAGAATCTTACAATGTATAAATTGGAATGGATTTGAATAGAAACCATCTTAAGGATATTTCGATATTGGATTTCGTGACTATACAGATATTGTGAGGAATTTGGAAGATAGATATATATCATTATTACCCATACGGCATGTGTTAGTTTCAGAATTTGATATTGAATGTAAGCCGATATAACTTTTGTTTAGAGCCTTATATTTAATATCAAATTGGATTTTGGGTTTTTCATGAATGGTGTCTTAAATAACACTGTTCTTAAACCCCGTGTGAAAAGAATAAATCTTTTAATTAAGATTATTGGAGTTTCCCGTTATATTGGGTAATTGGAATAAAAATGGAATCTGAGTTGGCTTTGTTGTGAACTATGTTTTTAACGACATTCGTTCTCTAACCCGATTAACAATCAAATGCGATTAGGAATATATAAATCTTTTATTAAGATTTAATGGAAATTTTCTAAAGTAAAATTTTCCAATTTAATATATTAAATTGGAATTGAATGGAATTCGATTTGGTAATAATTGAGGTGGGCTTCTGTGGAGGAAGACTATTAATGTATATGGAATTTAAAAGGCTTCGTCGTAATTCCATTTATATTATTAGTTGGATACGGAAATTGATATCGATTATATGTTGACTGATTTTCCGTGAAGACTCCATAATTAATGGAATGTGATTTTCGGTTTATCATGAACTGTGTTTTAAATGACATTGGTTTTTTAACCCATTTAGAGACAGGATTACATGTCTAACATTGTATTTCGAACTGTATTGTTGATCTCTGCTAAATATATGTCTGCATGTTGGCGAAGACTTTATTCTCTTGCTTAACATCCTTCTCTGAGACGTACGAGCTTAGAGGTTATATATCGGAAGAAATCAATGGTACGGTGTAGATTGTCGAGTGTGGCATGTTTGATTTCCCAAAGTTAAAAATAATCATACATCAATGATTTATGAGATTAAAACTAAGTGAAGTTTTAATGTATCTTTAATTAGATTGAAATGAGAATGTGATAATTTAAATTATCAAATTTGGGAAATGATCGAGAATGGAGTACCACCAGTTTTTACTCCAGGCGATAGTTAAATCTTTAATTAGATTTGAACATGAAATAGTAATTAAAATTACCGATAACACTGTGGTGCAAGATATGGAGTATTACCAGTTTTGCTGCATGGGATAAATAGGTTGGGATTAATGAATAAATGATTACTTCGATAAGACTCGATAATCCCGACTAGTTGATAGACCTTAATTTGGTTCAGAAATGATATTCAAAGGTAGATTAAAGAATAAATTTCAAAGAATTTATCTTTGATAAAATTGATGGGAACCTTTCCTAATGATGTGAATATTTGAATAAAAGTGTATTCTGAATTGGAGTGAGGCCTATAATGTGTTTTTATAGCACTTGATTGTTGATTATAAAATACGAAAGTTATTTGGAAAGACTGGGTTTATCCCATTCTGAATAACTGATACGATAATAAGTCGACGATGAAGACGGTGGTTGCAGACCGGAGTTCTTCACATTGTTTGGATGATTACTGATGTCTTGATTAGGCTGTACACCCAAGACAAGGTAATAAGTGGTGATCGTCCAGATGTACTTGGAGATCGACTGGATATGTGAGGACCTCTCTCCTGTATTGGACATATGGGATGAGGAATAAGGTGCCAACGTTTTCGTTAAAACCCAAAACAAACTAGTAAATGGATGTGTGTCTAACATTGGATTTTATTCAGTGTTGACCGATATGTATTAAATATATATCTATTTGGTGGCGGAGAATTTATTCTATTGCCTAACATCCTTCTCTGAGACGTACGTGCTTAGAAGTTATATATTCATAGACATCAGTCGCATGGCGTGAATTTTCAGTGTGGCATGCTGAGATGCAAATGATCAAGGCTTTTATTGAAAAGCAAAGTCTTGTGGTTAATGATCAAAACACAGCTTTAAATAGCATAGCTTTGTGTATAGCGTTAATTCGTGGGCCTCACACCTCGGTATGAGTCAAAAACAGGGTGAGGATGGCAGGGAGGACATGACGTTTGTTTCTAGCTATAGGTGGTGTCATGGTTTAGAGTCCAGACATTTATTTATTTTTATTTGTGTGGATGATGGATTGCGAGGAGCCTCGGATATATCGGTTACTATGGGACCGATTGATAGGTCCTATAGGACTGGGAAACGTGTGTTTAGGAATATTAATCCACAAACATAAGGGTGGACCAGCCCTGCTGCTAACCAGGGTTCACTACGTGGAATCCTGAGGCATTTGCTAGAGTGTCTCATAGCCGGCTAGGATGATCCATTGCCTCGACTCATAGATGGAATCCAACTTCCAATACGTGTCTTTTCAGTTTTAGTTGTAGACCTATATGGAGACATAGTGGGATGGGGCGCTCATGCCGTCTATGATTGATACATTTACATTTGAAGATATTTTTGACACTATACACTTATAGTAATATCAAAATGATTTGTTTTAAAACTTAGTTATTATAAGGAAAAACTATATCCTCCGGCTTGCATTGCATTGTGTGATTGGACCTGAGTCTTGTAATAGCTTCATTTTTCGAAAACTATCACTGTTTATAAACTGTTTTATGCACTGGTATTCTTGTGAGAAAACGCATTCCATGTTATACAGCATGGTCCCTTGATTTACTTTATTTCTAAAGTAATGTTTTAAATAACTGTTTTGAGTTCTCACACTGGTCCCATGACTGACCTATAGTTTGCTTTTCCCTTGCAAACTCGGGTGCCCCTATTTTCCACACGGGCATCAAGTAGTTTTGGTTTTGCAGATATTTCTTTTCCAAGAGCCTGGTTTACAACTAGAGCTATATTCGTAAGCTTTTTATCTGTGTATTTCTTTCAGTTATGTTTGTTAATGTATTTCCGCTACGCATTGTATTAATTTTCCGATGCTTTGTAATTTAATCTCTGAGATTTTCCGATATATATTATTTATTCATACTCTGTTATATTCTTGTACTCTGATGTAAATTGTTGTAACAACAATGAAGTGTTCTATTGTTTAAGTTCTGATTTGTCATGTTCTCAACTCAATCCGGGCTATCCCGAAACGGAAAGTTTTGGTCGTTTCAGTTCTGCTATTATATTATTTTGACATACTTCTATTAGTAAATATAAGTTGTTGAGTTATTATATTATCAATTGATAATATTGAATTGTATTGTTGTTTGTGTAAATTAGTTTAACAACATGAATGTCACTTGTTAAAGAACTGTTATATACTGTTGGAGCTACTAAGCTAAAATTTCTGTAAAGTTAATCAGAATTCAATTCAATTTGTTAATTGTATGAATAATCATTTTAAGAAAACAATTAAAGGTGAATATTTTGATTAATTATTTTAAAAAGGGAAGATAAATGGTAATCAATTAATTGGATTGTTATTAGGTTTATTTAATTCAACTTTTAAATGGGATTGGACTATCGAATTTATTTGTTTCCATTTAACTTAATAGAAATAGTTTAACAAGTAATTGTTAAACGTATAAATGTTTTATAAATGAATTAAGGTTTTAATTAACAGTTTTTTGTTAAGCAAATTGTGAAGTTAAATAGAGAAGTTGGAATTTGAAAAATTATCCAAGATAATGTTTTTAATTTAATTAATCCCTTAATTATTTGAGATTTAAATATTATTTAATTATCAAAAGAAAAGGGAATTCAGTCGATTCACTTAATTAAATTCCTTGGTATTAAATATATAAGTTGATAAAGTTAACTAGATAAATGTTTCAAAACGACAACGTTGTTTTGAAGATAGTTTAATGTTTGGAAAATCAAATGGATTTACAAATTCTGATTTATCGTATATTCTAGATATCGAACTTCTACGAATCTTAACGATAAGAATGATTTCGGCTCAAGGTTTGAGAGTTAATTAAAATACCATAACTTGAACGATTTCACCATTATACAATAGATAGTATTAGTTTGTATCTGAAATGAGCATTAGGGTTGAATATAGCTTTTAGCTATGAAACTTATATTCAAGAGTGAGATTATCACCTAAGATTTATAATAAGAATTTTCTATGTCAAGAAATACTTATGTTCTTAGATAGATATAATCGAAGTTAAAATTTGAATTTAAACAATTGAAGATTATTTAAATAAGGATTAGAATATCCAATGAAAATAAATCTATTCATTTTATTTTATATTTGATATTTAAATCACCGACTATCAAGTCTTGACCTTTTACGATGTCGTTTGAAGAGTCCTGTATTTAATTCCACTTTGATTTTATCTATATGTTTCAAGTCAGAGATTATTGAAGACAGAGTTTATGCAAGGGATGTTCTATTAATCCTAGGTTGCAATTGCCTAAGATGGATTTACAGGATTGTGCCTTTGGTTTGCCCTATCGCAGGACAACTTGTATGGACGAATGTCTGACAGAGTATGCCTAACAGATCATATGATTGATCTCTTCAAACTATGTTTGATGGAGGAGGAATTTGTTTCTCTTAGATTTATACTCGTTGTATTGTGGAAATCAATTTGTGATTTGATGGATTTGACGATATGGTATTCAAAGCGAATGAAGATGTGATATGTCTAAAGGTATGTTCAGATCTCAAGCCTCATCAACCGGGAAATGGTATATAATCGGGTAGATCATATGGCAATATGGGTCGTTCCCGTCTGAAGGGTGTATCATTACCTGATCTGAAGAAATCAAATGCCTTCGGTTGTCCCTTTTATTTTATGCTATCGATTCGGTTGGCTGGCCCCCAACCATTGTAATAATATATCTGGTACTCACAAGCGAAATGAGGGGACGCCCATGTTTAGCCGGGTTGCAAGATGTTCTTGTTGGACCCCAATGTATTCATCTCCGGAGATACATTGTCGGAAGTGGTCCCATGCCTTGCTATAGATGGAATCCATTATCCAAAAAAAGCATGCGGTTTTGATTGTATACTTGTATATGAAGCGTGAGATGCAAGCATTCTACTAGATTACTATTTACTTATAATTATACACTATTATAATATCAGGATAATATTGATTTCAAGGATTACTTTGGGTTGTCGTAAGGTAAAAACCATCCTTATTTATGTGTGGATCGGTCTTATGATTATCTTTACTTTTAAAGGGGCTTTGAAAGTTAAAATCAGTCTGTTTTAAAATCGTTTACTCACACCAGTCCCATGGCTGACCTTGAGTTTATTTTTCTTTGTTTTCCCTGAACCCTTGGGTGCCTAAATTTGTGCCGGAAGCCAAGTAATTTAGGATTTTTCAGATACTGGAAGCAGCACGGAGCAGGAGGCTTCAACACTAGATATACAAAGTTTATTTCCGCTGTGATGTATATATATTGTACTCTGATGATGTATCTAAGTTCAAATCTAGTTTGTATTTCAAAGATGGTTATATATCTATTATATTTTATTCATTCCGCTATTAGATTTTTGTTTACTCTGATTCTGTTATTAAGTTATTCTTTTTCTTATATTCTAACTTTTCTATCTTTTATATTCTCATCCTATAATTTCTTCCTTTGAGATCTGGATTTTAGTGTTCTTTGAGTTAGACTTGTATTGATTTGGTCGGCTCAAATGGTATCGAAATCTGGGTAGTCACACTTGGTATCAGAGCTGAAGGTTGAGTAGTTACCTTGGCTTTGTAGCGTAACTCGATAGGGATTTGGTTAGTAATGTCCTAGGTTAAGTTTGAGTATATATATGAGCGCGTATTTGTTAATTGATATAAAAACTGTTTTACATTGTGTTAATAGGTTTGTCAAGCAGTTATTGAATTCTGATCGATATGGTAGTGCAAATTGTATCGAAAAGTTTTTATAAACTCATGAACAGAGTAATTCGACAAAGTATTGTTTTTAAAAGTTGGGTAAATGAAATAATTTTTTCCAAAATTATATTTTGTTACAAAAGAATATTTTTTTTGAAATTATTATACATAGGTATGTCGATTATTGTTGTTATAATCAAATTGAAGTTATATAAGAATGAAATATAAGACAAATAGGGAATTGTTTGAATAAAATAAAGGTTTCGGGAAAATTCAAAAGGTTTTGAATTTACAATGGAATTGATATAGAAAATGAAGTTTTACCTAATTCTACAACTTAGTAATGAAATTGGATGGGTAAGTTAAATTGGATTGGGGTTTCAAAGAGTTTTTAAAACACGTGAAATTGTTCGAACATGTTGGTTCAAACTAATGAAGTAAATAAAATTTGGAATTTATTTCCCAAATGTAATCAAGGAAATTTTCTTAAATGAAAATAGGGTAATATAAGTTGATAAAGATATGGAGCTAAGAAATCGGAACCTAACTGGAGATTGGTTGAGCTAAATGATTTTCTAAGTGTTAATCTGATGTTGAACTCGAACTTCCGGGTTGATACATAGAGAATTATTTTCTTATCGATTTACGGTTAGGAACTGATGAATGTTGAAGTATGGTAATGCATAAAATATAAATAATTTTTTTCCAATTGTAGTAACATGTATTGAATATTTTGATTGCCATGAAATGTTTTGATAGATAGCCGGTGTGTTTTAAATGCCTTGTTGGTTGTGATTATTAGGGGATGACCCATGTATGAGCTTTGTTTAAAGTCAACGACTTCAAATATAAGTGAAATCTCCTTGATACTTTTTAATTTCGAGGACGAAATTCTTTTAAGGGGTAGATTGTAATGACTCGGTTTATGAATGAGTTTGTAATACGATTTATTCTAGATTAATTTAGTAATTTATTTAAAATAATAAGTAGTGAATAATAAATTCCAAGAATAAGATATATAAATGATTTAAATTATTTTTACCAATGTAAAACAAGCAAGAAACGTTTAATGATATTGTTTTGTAATTCTAATTGTTTTAACTCTTGTTAAAATATAAATAATATCTTGTTATAATATTCTAGTGAATTAGAATAATAAATTATTTTTAAAATCCTATACATATATGTTATATTATATAATTCCTTAACAGGTGTGAATATATGTGTGCATATTCATATGTATGCAATGCTTAATGTTTTTATATTTTTAGAATGGCATTAGAACATATGTAAATTAAAATAGCATCACTCAAGTAAAATAAAATATTAATAAATGAGTAAAATATTAATTACTTTATGAGAATGCAAGAAATCGTTTAAGTGATGTAACACATCTTATGTTGAGAATCAAAAAAATTAAAGAAAGAATGTGTTGTTGTATCTTGAATGTGCCATTCAAATATAAGAATATTAAATAAGTAAAATCCTTGGCAAGCAAGCTTTTTCTTTATAGTGTATTTAGTTCATAGCTGTACAAAAATATATAAATCAAACAAGACTTGTCCCATGCATCTATTTCCAGGAAAAGAAGAACCACTGACAACCTAACCTAACCATTTACAATTAGTGTATACTACAACTATAAACCATTTCTATAATCTCTACTATTTGCAGGTAGTTGTGCCTATGAGTATGCTTCATTTTTCATGACTATACTTATATATATTTAACTAGGCTGCCATACCTTAGTACTGAAGCATTTGGAACTAGCTGCTACCTAATACACACGGCTTGTTCTATCATTTCAATCACACTATTCTTTCATATCAATAACATAGCTTCATTATAATCAAAAGTAGAACAGCTAGAAGCTAGGCTTCATTCTTTCAAACAACTACATAGCTATATTTCTTTTAACCAACTGAACACAGCTATGTATATAGCTTTACATCTTTTTCAATCACAAGGCAGGCAGCTATTGCATCCCACCATCTGTACACTTCATTTCCCATGTCAAAAGCCTGAAATGCCCTATTATTTTATATTTATGTACATCTATAAATACACCTAGTTTACTAAATATATTCATGGATTCATTCAAACCAAACTAAAAAAATGGTAGCAAATATGTGAATGGAATAGCCAAAACAGAGGAAAAACCAAACCTAGAATCCTGGAAAGAAATACCTGGAAATAATGAACAGTGTTTGTGAGTAAACTCACCTTTTATTTTCCATTTCCTTTTAATAATCACTTGAATGTATGATTGTTTGATGTCCTACATCTGTACATACACCTGTATATATATATATATATATATATATATATATATATCAAATAAAAGCCAATTTATTCGGGTTAAATGATGCACATTCTTCTTGATATTTAACTCTGGAAAACTAACATTGCTAAACAATGAACACTTGATTAAACTTCCGATCCATCTTTTGTTTAATTTATATAGTGGTACATATATTAATGCATATATCTATACTTATCAATGTGTTATATCTCTTTCATATCAAATCTAGAATTGAGGGAAGCCTGGAGTAAATGAAAATCTGGAACCTGTAGCAACAGGGATATGCCTTTGTCTGATTAATATTAGCTTCCTTTCTCATTAAAAATCAAGAACTATTATTATAGTGTGGTATATGATGTAAGCCAAACATAAGACTTGTTTGTTATCATCTTGAGTAAATTCTATAAATAATTTCCATATGAATAATGGTGTATATTTCCAGAATAAATAAAAGGTAGTAAAATGGTTTCAAAAATCAAGATTTTCAATCATGCTAAATTATAGTTTCAGGCATACGAATGTATTTCCACACGAAAATCATGAATTTTAGTATTAGTTTCAGAATTTTTAATGGAACGGTTGTTGAGATAAGTGGAGATGACCGGAAAATAAGTATTTGGAAAATCTTGGGGATTCCGACCATCGAGCGCTAGTCGTGGGTACTAGAGCATCGTTGAAGTACGGGGATCAAAGGAAAAATGACAACTGATTTTTTACGGCATTATTGTTGTAAACGAAGTGGAATTAGGTTGTTGGGTTATGTTTTGTAACCTTTGTATATCGGTTAACTGCGTCATCATAAGGATAAGAGGAGGTTGCACATGGGGAGGGAGGTGGAATCAAAGGCTGGGTCATCGTCAAGTTTGGGTCGGAATTTGGTGATGTCTAGTGGTTTTAGTGGTATAGCGTGGTGTTTACTTGGATTTGAAGGAGAAGATGAAGCTTGTATTAGCATTGTAAAATTTGAGACTTACTGTTAAGGGGTGTCTGGGTGATGGTGTTGGATTCGCGTGACGTGATGCCACTTGCGGTGATACTTAAGTTACTGGTCGGGCTGAAGAAGCATTAGTACACGATGCATAGTGCATGCTATGCACTGATGATGAAGAGCCGAACAAAAGAAAGGAAGAATAGGGTGTGTAGCAATAGAAGAAAGAAAAGGGAAAGGAGAAGTGGGCGCACATATTAGTGTGGGTGCAACAAAATGGTATAGGCTTAAAAGTAACGGAGGAAAGGATGCTACATAGAGAAAAGAAAATTGGGAAGAGCCGTAGGAAATAAAAGAGAAAAGGAAAGATAAGGAGAAGAGGAAGCTGATGTTTTTGGGGTTATGCGTGTGTGGGGGACTGGGCTTGGGCTCAACCTAGTTTTAAGAAATGAAAAAAATATTAGTTTAAAATTATAGCCTATAGACAATTATATATTTATATATGTATATACATAAATAGGTATACATCAAGTAGACTCAAAATATATATATATATATATATATGTGATCATAATATCCTAATGCGTGTAGTTTGAGTCGATCGGCAGTATGTGTTATTGACTCGAGAGAGCTATTAAGTTTTAATAGTTTAAACCTAAATAAAACCAACTTATTAGGAAATAAAGAAAATGGGTTTTATTTTTAAAATTTGTTTATATTATAACAAATGTAAATTTAGACATTGAATTAATTTAATGAAGAAACTGTTATTGATTGATATGTAATGATCAGAAAATTTATCAAATTCTGAATTTTATTTTTTTGAAATTAAAGCAAAAAATATTATTACTTACTAATGTTTACATGATAAAACAACTCCAGTGGTTACATACAACCACTAATACAATACTCGAATAACAAGAGAATAAAATTCCTACTTCACTGTAAACACAAGTGCAATGGATATAACAACTACAGTTAAAAGTAACAAAACATTCTCATTGCAGAAAGCATCTACGATCCCTCTTGAATTATTGCAGATGGAAAATAAATGATCAGAGATAGTACTAGATTTCTCTTTATACACTTACTTCTAAGATGCAGAGGACTGCACAAACCACTTAACCTTCATGTTAAAAGAGGATCAAATAATGGAGAGGGTTTGCTTCTAGTATGCTTCTTGGTAGATTTCATTTTGCTTATGATTAGAAAAACATCCGCTGTTGTATAATCAAAACCATCATTAAAATCATCCCAAAATTTACCCTTTAGTTTCTCAGCCTTGGATGAAGGACGATAATTTGAAGGCACAACAATTGATAACAAAGCATCATCAATAATGTAATAACCCGGAAATGCGAGCCAGTTTAAATTTTTTATTTTGGCTATTTTAGCGAATTTTGAATATTTAAAATGGATTATTTTAAATAATATCGACGAGAAATTTATTTTGAATATAATTCGATCGTATATATTATGTACGTCGTCGTTAGAATATAATAATTATATATAATTATAAAAATGAATTGAAAATGGCGCGGTAGTTTGATAATTCGATTTCAGACTTCAAATGAATGTATCGGGTGCAAAACAATCCGGATTTTAGCAAAACCAAAAATAATAGGATCTATTTGGGAATATCTTTCCAACGAATCCGAAAAATTGAGATTTCATAGCGGGAATCAAAAGATATGTCCAGTTGAAAATTCTGAATAGTCGCTATGGAATTCAGGCCCTTAAAAATGGAAATTTTGCAAACGACCTCGATTTTGATGAAACCACTTTTGTTGGATCCGGGATGTTAAGTTATTGTTAGATTCCAAATTTCATAATTTTTCTAATCAATATGTAAGCGTGGCAATGGAAAACGTGTTTGACCAGTTTCATTTGATTTTAATCGACTGGAAAATGGCCATTTTTCAAACGGTCTCAGAAATCGACGAAACTAGTTTTGTCAGGACCGTATCGTCAATACGAAGCTAGAAAATATTTTTCAGCAATTTATAGAGTTCGTATGTGACCCCGGTAAATTGAAAAGCGCGTTCAAATTCAATATATAGAGATATATGTTGATTTTAAAGAAAACTGATCGAAATGATCGAATCAGCCTACGTGGCATATCCCATTGTGTTCGGAATGGGGGTAATTAGCTATGGACGATAGGTGGTGGGTCTCGTTTAGAGGTCGTATAAAAAAGTCAACTTTTTGTAAATTAAAAAAAAAATTATTCTCTCTAATCCCCCTTCAAAACCACTGGCCCCCCCATTTCCCCAAACCCGATTCAGAATTGAAAAAAAAAATCATCAAACGAAGGAGGCGGAGCCCCGCTCCACCGACTGTCGCACGCCTCAAGGCAGGCAGCCACCGCCGCCTGGCCTAGCGCCTCCCCCTCCCCTTCTCCTTCCCCTGACCTTCTTCTTCAATCGCACCCCCCCTGACGCGAAGACTGACGCCGTCGTGGGACACCCAGCCCCCTCCTCCGCCTGGAACGCAACCGCTGCCGCCACCTCGAGTGCTGCGCCACCCACACGACCCCGCCTCCCCTCCAACCTCCGGCAACAGTGAAAACCGCCCCCCCCTCTGCAGTCGAACACTGTGAGCCCCCTTTTTCCTTTTTTATTTTTATTTTGTTTTGTTTAATTAATTTTAGCAATTAAAAATCTGAAATTTTATATTGTAGGAGGATAAAAATATAATCTTTTATATTGTAGAGAGTTCAAAATATAATTTTTATTGTATGCAAAGGTAGAAAATATAATTTTCATATTATATAGATGAAAAAAATGTGATCTTTATATGGTAGGATATAAAAAGACGATATTTTTATGCAGTGAAAGACGACATTTTTAAAGTAGGAAAAGGAGAAATATTTATTTTTGAAAAGAAGAAATATTTGTATAGATTATAGCGAAGTAAAAATGTGATTTTTATATATGTAGAGAATACGGGCAACGAAGATGACAAAAAGGCGTGAACGACGAAGATTTCTACTTAAGAAGAGTCGTGGAATTAGGATAGCTATTGGTGAGAACTTCTCACTCAAATTTCCCTTTTCTAGTTATATATATATATATACTAGGATATAGACGGTGTTTAGTAGCACACGACACTCGTCATCCACAGACCATGGATGGCTTGTTTGTTTGATTGATATGTTGTGAAAATTTGTTTGTGATGTTGATGTGAAATAGTTAATAAAATATATTCATGTGTTGAAATAAAATAAAATATTTATATAGTTAAAAATATTTTATCGTTAAAAATATAATTTTTAACGTGAATGCGAATAAATAAATAATTATAAACAAATCGGCCGATTTGTTTATATACACTGATTTGACTGATATTGATTGGGTCGATAAATTTTACACATCGCCCAACTGCACAAATAAAATCTGTGTTTGATTGTTTGAAACCCCACACGGGTATTGGGATAAAATACGACATAAACTAATCCCAATAATTAGTTGTATGTCGATCGATGGATCGACAGGCTGTTATAAGCGTTAGATATCTATATTTGATGCTTATACAGTGTAGTGCACTTTGGATGATGGTTGATTGTTTATCATTGCTATTATATACATGTGTTGTATGGAACCCATATAATTAACTTTATATGGTAATTGATTGGGCCTCATTCCAATCGGGAAAATAAAGAATATTATGAAATAAAGGTTCATGTGTTGACTGTACTCATCCGTTGAGATTAGTCATGTGTTGAACGAAATATTTTAACAATAAAATTTACATCTTTATTTTATAAAATAAAGGTTCATGTGTTGACAGTACTCATCCGTTGAGATTAGTCATGTGTTGAACAAAATATTTTAACAATAAAATTTACATCTTTATCATATATAAAATTCGAAACTAATTGGAAAATAGATAAGATGAGTGGTCTCCTGGATGTTGATCTGATGTTGGTTTCGGCCTTTGGGGTTAATATTTAGGGAATCGTTCTCTTACTAATTTATGGTTGGAGTCTGATTTAAATCAAACAATAGATACCTTGATTTTTATAAAATATAATGAATAACAAAAATAGTCTTACGTGGACAGTACTCATTCGTTGAGATTAGTCATGTGTTGACAAAAATATAGATTCACATATTGAATAGAATAAATATTCATTTGTTGAATAGAATAACGGAATTATTGAAATATATAAAGCCGTGTTGATTAGAGATGCGCTATTTTGACGCGAACGATATTTATATCGATTATATTCGTTTTTATAATGAATACTGAAAAGAGATAAAAATCGAATATATATAAAGCGAATTCGAATTGAATTGAATATAAACCAAATTCGAATTGAATTGAATATAAACCAAATTCGAATTGAATTGAATATAGAATGAATTGAAATTTGAATTGAATTGGAAATGGAAGTTGAAATGTTTTTGAATGAATTTAAAACTATTTATAAAATTCGTTTTAAATAGAAATCGACGAAATATATATTATATATATAATATAATGGCCTGAATAGAACGCGCCGTGCCGCGGCAGTTCGTGAATTTCGACCATTTATTTCAAACGGACATTACGGGAGATCCGACCATCGGATTCTCCTAAAACCGGAACTGTTGGGTTCGTATCGAAAAGAGCTTTCTAACGAATATTAGAAATTTGAAATATAATGGTTGGATTTGGAGATACATCAAAATCAAATTTGAAAAGGGTCGCTGTAAGTGCAGTTCGATGGCTGTTGATGGAAATCGACTGTACGGGCCTTGATAAAATTATTAAAAATAGCAATAATTTGTGTAAAATCATAAGAAATGATTTAGGAAAAATTAGGATGAAAAACCCCATATTTGAAAGATAAAAATAGTTTTTTATCAAAACGAACTAGTTTTGAACTAAAATTAAAACCCATTTATTTTTAAATAAATAGATTGGATTTGAAATGGGTTGTAAATAGAATTGATTTGTGGGTTTATCGTGAAGGGGGTTTTACATGACACTTGTTCTTTAACCCGATAAATAAATAGAATGTGATTTGGGTTTATCGTGAACTGTGTTTTAAATAACACTAGTTCTTTAACCCAGTAAAAGGAGTTTTAATGAATCTGCAATTAGATTGAAATGTGAATTGATAATCTAAATTATCAAATTTAGAAAATGAGCGAGAATGGAGTATTACTAGTTTTGCTCCAAAGCGATAGTCAAATCTTTAATTAGATTTGAACATGGGATGGTAATTAATTTTACCAATAACACCACGGTGTTAGATATGGAGTATTACCAGTTTTGCTTCATGGGATAAATAGGTTGGGATTGGGAAATAAAATAAATAATTACTTCGGTGTGGTTCTCTAATCTCAACTAGGTTGGAAAACCATAATTTGGTTTGAAATAACATCCAAAGGAAGACTAAAGGATAAATTTTAAAGAATTTATCTTGGATAAAATTAATGGGAACCTTTCCCTAAGAATATGAAATTTAGAAACTAGCTGTAGGTTAGTTAAGAAGAAGGGTTTCCTGGATATTGATCTGATGTTGGTTTCGGCCTTCGGGGTTAATATTCGGGAAATTGTTCTCTTGCTAATTTGCGGTTAGTGACTAGTGAATTGGAATGAAGCATATGTTGTGTTTTTGTAACATTTGGTTTTAATATACGCGGGTTGTTCGGAAAGGCCGGGTTTATACCCATTCTGAATAACCGATTCGGCGATAAGTCGAAGATGATGACGGTGGTCGAAGACCGGAAGTCTTCACATCGTTTGGGTGATTACTAATGATCTTGATTGGGCTGTACACCCAAATGAGGGAATCAGTTGGTGGTCGTCCAGACGTACTTGGAGATCGATGGATATGCGAGGAAAGTGCCTCCGGTTTCGTTCAGACCCAGAACGAACTTGTAAATGGATTGTGTGTCTGACATTGGATTTTATTCTGGGTTGATTGACTTCTGTTAAATATATATCTGTTTGGCGGCAGAGAATTTATTCTCTTGCTTAACGCCCTTCTCTGAGACGTACGAGCTTAGAGGTTATATATCGATAGATATCAATCGCATGGCATGAATTGCCTGTGTGGCACACTGAGTTGCATGGATCATGGCTTATGTTGAAAGGCAAAGTCTTGTGGTTTATGATTAAAGCACGGCCTTTGTGGCGTAGCTTTGTGTATAACGTGAATTCGCAAGCCTCACACCTCGGTATGAGTTAAAAATGAGATAAGGACTACAGGGATGGCACGACATTTCTTTCTAGCTTTGGTGGTGTCAGGGACTTACCAGCCCTGACATTTATATACTTTTCACCTATGTGGTTGTTGGATGAGGCGCCTCGATTTTAGGTCTGTAAGGATCGGGAAACGTGTGTTCAGGAATTGCTAATCCTCAAATGTAAGAGAGGACCGACCCTGAAGATCCAAGGGTTGCCCAGAGTGTGTAATCCTGGGACATTTGCTTGAGTGTCTCGAAGCGGAGAGGAGCTTTCCCCTTGCCTCAACTCATGACGGAAATCCAATTTCCAATACGAGATATTTCAGTTTTATTTGTAGAACCTAGTATGGCGACATAGTGGTATGGGGCACTTATGCCGTCTATGATTTATATTTATGATTGAAATTGTTTTGACACTATACACTTACAATAGTATCAAATGATTTGTTTAAAACGTACCAAGCATGTTTGGCTGTTATAAGTTAAAACCCTATCCTCCGGCTTGCGTTGCGTTGTGTGATGGGACCTGGGTCTTATAATAGCTTCATTTTTCGAAAAAGCATTGCGCTGTTTATTGTATGCACTGGTATTCATGGGAGGAAACCCGTTCCGTGTTATACGGCGTGGTCCCTTGAATTACTCTCTTTTAAAGTAAAGTTTTAAATAACTGTTTTAGTTCTCACACTAGTCACATGACTGACCTGGGGTTTATTGTTTTAACCTAAATTCTGGGTGCCCTCATTTTCCGCACGGGCAGCTAATAGTTTTGGTTTTGCAGATTTATATTCACAGGATCCTGATTTACAGCTGGAACGATGCTCGGAAAGCTCTGTATCCGTGTATTACTTTCAGTTGTGTTTTGTATTATTTTCCGCTACTATGTAATTTATTGTAATCTCTGATATTTATCGAATGTACTTTATTCAATTATACTCTGTATATTCTTGTATCTGATGGAATTGTTGTAATAGCAATGAAATGTTCTTCCATCTGCGTTTTTTTTATGTTTTGTTCTCAAAGTATCCGCTCTTTCCCTCACGGGGAAGTTACGGGTTCTTACAGCGGTATCAGAGCTTTGGTTTACAGAGCTCGAGAACAAGACACATTAGAACCATACGGAAGAATTCATCAGATATTGGATTAGCAATATCCAATTAGAATGACTCGTTAGAGATAGGATCAGTAGTATCCTAGAACGAGTGTGAAGAGTATATTTTCCAATTGAAAACAATTTTGTTTTGAAAATTTAAATCGTTTTAAACGTATTTGATTATTTATTTATTTTGAATTTGGACAATCGAGTATATAAAGATTTCGCGTATACGCGTCATGAACGTATAGTCGAAGTTTTAATATACTGGATAGATATAGAATCACACTCTAGTCGCCCGGAGATAATTCTGGTAATGCGGCCGCATTATAAATATTTATGTTCGTGTTTCGAAGGTGTGGTTTCTATATATTTCCATTAGACGGGTGTGAGAACAAAAAATTATATAGATAGATTTATTTGTTGTGATTTGGCATCAAAAACATGATTTTTTTATATGTATCAAAATTATGGATTTGAAACGTTAATTCACTAATTGATTGATGTTTGTGTTGTTTGTTTATTTATTTGATAATTTTTTACCATTTAGCCTAATTGAATCAAATATTGAATTGTATTGAAAATTAGTCGCATTTGCTTGCATATACAAGTACTTACATTGAACATGTCATAGCAAGGAGGCTAGAGCAGAGAATAAAATTTGTTTGCCCGACAAATAGGTACATGTTTACTATAATTTACGGTTTGGTTTGGGTCATGATGATTTTATGAGCCTATTGGCTAGCCGCTTGGCTTTTTCTTTTTCTTTTTGAGATCAGAAGGCCTGTATGGAAATTTCGGGATTTTCCCGTGGCTCCCAGTGCAGGGGAGGTTATGGCGAAATTTTTCGAAAATTTAGGGTGTTAGCCAAATTTTTGAAGAATTTGAAAATTCTCAGAAACTAAAAAGTTGGAGAATGGAAGCCAGATCGAACGTAGAGTTGATTAATCAAACCACTTTCGACTTTGTTCCCTTTCGGGGACGAAAAGTTTTAAGTGGGGGAGATTGTAATAACCCGGAAATGCGAGCCAGTTTAAATTTTTTATTTTGGCTATTTTAGCGAATTTTGAATATTTAAAATGTATTATTTTAAATAATATCGATGAGAAATTTATTTTGAATATAATTCGAACGTATATATTATGTACGTCGTCGTTAGAATATAATAATTATATATAATTATAATAAGGAATTGAAAATGGCGCGGTAGTTCGATAATTCATTTCAAACTTCAAATGAATGTACCGGGTGCAAAACAATCCGGATTTTAGCAAAACCAAAAATAATAGGATCTATTTGGGAATATCTTTCCAACGAATTGGAAAAATTGAGATTTCATAGCGGGAATCAAAAGATATGTCCAGTTGAAAATTCTGAATAGTCACTATGGAATTCAGGCCCTTAAAAATGGAAATTTTGCAAACGACCTCGATTTTTGACGAAACCGCTTTTGTTGGATCCGGGATGTTAAGTTATTGTTAGATTCCAAATTTCATAATTTTTTGAATCAATATGTAAGCGTGGCAAAGGAAAATGTGTTTGACTAGTTTCAGCTGATTTTAATCGACTGGAAAATGGCCATTTTTCAAACGGTCTCAGAATTCGACGAAACTAGTTTTGTTAGGATAGTATCGTCAATACGAAGCTAGAAAATATTTTTCTGCAATTTATAGAGTTCGTATGTGACCCCGGTAAATTGAAATGCGCGTTCAAATTCAATATATAGAGATATATGTTGATTTTAAAGAAAACTGATCGAAATGATCGAATCAGCCTACGTGGCATGTCCCATTGTGTTCGGAATGGGGGTAATTAGCTATGGACGACAGGCGGTGGGCCTCGTTTAGAGGTCGTATAAAAAAGTCAACTTTTTGTAAATTAAATAAATAAAAAAATATTATTCTCTCTACTCCCCCTTCAAAACCGCTGGCCCCCCATTTCCCCAAACCCGATTCAGAATTGAGAAAAAAAAATCATCGAACGAAGGAGGCGGAGCCCCGCTCCACCGACCGTCGCACGCCCCAAGGCAGGCAGCCACCGCCGCCTGGCTTAGCGCCTCCCCCCTCCCCTTCTCCTTCCCCTGACCTTCTTCTCCAATCGCTCCCCCCTGACGCGAAGACCGACGCCGTCATGGGACCCCCAGCCCCCTCCTCCGCCTGGAACGCAACCACCGCCGCCACCTCGAGTGCTGCGCCACCCACACGACCCCGCCGACCCCTCCAACCTCCGGCAACAGTGAAAACCGCCCCCCTCTGCAGTCGAACACTGTGAGCCCACTTTTTCCTTTTTATTTTTATTTTGTTTTGTTTAATTAATTTTAGCAATTAAAAATATGAAATTTTATATTGTAGGAAGATAAAAATATAATCTTTTATATTGTAGAGAGTTCAAAATATAATTTTTATCGTATGCAAAGGTAGAAAATATAATTTTCATATTATATAGATGATAAAAATGTGATCTTTATATGGTAGGATATAAAAAGACGATATTTTTATGTAGTGAAAGATGACATTTTTAAAGTAGGAAAAGGATAAATATTTATTTTTGAAAAGAAGAAATATTTGTATAGATAATAGCGAAGTAAAAATGTGATTTTTATATATGTAGAGAATACAGGCAACAAAGTTGACAAAAAGGCGAGAACGATGAAGATTTCTACTTAAGAAGAGTCGTGGAATTGGGATAGCTATTGGTGAGAACTTCTCACTCAAATTTCCCTTTTTCTAGTTATATATATATACTAGGATGCAGACGGTGTTTAGTAGCACACGACACCCGTCATCCACAGACCATGGATGGCTTGTTTGTTTGATTGATATGTTGTGAAAATTTGTTTGTGATGTTGATGTGAAATAGTTAATGAAATATATTCATGTGTTGAAATAAAATAAAATATTTATATAGTTAAAAATATTTTATCGCTAAAAATATAAATTTTAACGTGAATGTGAATAAATAAATAATTATAAACAAATCGGCCAATTCGTTTATATACACTGATTTGACTGATATTGATTGGGTCGATAAATTTTACACATCGCCCAACTACACAAATAAAATCTGTGTTTGATTGTTTGAAACCCCACACGGGTATTGGGATAAAATACGGCATACACTAATCCCAATAATTAGTTGTATGTCGATTGATGGATCGACAGGCTGTTATAAGCGTTAGATATCTATATTTGATGCTTATACAGTGTAGTGCACTTTGGATGATGGTTGATTGTTTATCGTTGCTACTATATACATGTGTTGTATGGAACCCATATAATTAACTTTATATGGTAATTGATTGGGCCTCATTCCAATCGGGAAAATAAACAATATTATGAAATAAAGGTTCATGTGTTGACTGTACTCATCCGTTGAGATTAGTTATGTGTTGAACAAAATACATTAACAATAAAATTTACATCTTTATTTTATAAAATAAAGGTTCATGTGTTGTCAGTACTCATCCGTTGAGATTAGTCATGTGTTGAACGAAATATTTTAACAATAAAATTTACATCTTTATCATATATAAAATTAGAAACTAATTGGAAAATAGATAAGATGAGTGGTCTCCTGGATGTTGATCTGATGTTGGTTTCGGCCTTCGGGGTTAATATTTAGGGAATCGTTCTCTTACTAATTTACGGTTGGAGTCTGATTTAAATCAAATGATAGATACCATGATTTTTATAAAATATAATGAATAACAAAAATAGTCATACGTGGACAGTACTCATTCGTTGAGATTAGTCATGTGTTGACAAAAATATAGATTCACGTATCGAATAGAATAAATATTCATTTATTGAATAGAATAACGGAATTATTGAAATATATAAAGCCGTGTTGATTAGAGATGCGCTATTTTGACGCGAACGATATTTATATCGATTATATTCGTTTTTATAATGAATATTGAAAAGAGATAAAAATCGAATATATATAAAGCAAATTCGAATTGAATTGAATATAAACCAAATTCGAGTTGAATTGAATATAAACCAAGTTCGAATTGAATTGAATATAGAATGAATTGAAATTTGAATTGAATTGGAAATGGAAGTTGAAATGTTTTTGAACGAATTTAAAACTATTTATAAAATTCGTTTTAAATAGAAATCGACGAAATATATATTATATATATTGTATATATAATATAATGGCCTGAATAGAACGCGCCGCGCCGCGGCAGTTCGTGAATTTCGACCATTTATTTCAAACGGACATTACGGGAGATACGACCGTCGGATTCTCCTAAAACTGGAACCGTTGGGTTCGTATCGAAAAGAGATTTCTAACGAATATTAGAAATTTGAAATCTAACGGTTGGATTTGGAGATATATCCAAATCAAATTTGAAAAGGGTCGTTGTAAGTGCAGTTCGATGGCCGTTGATGGAAATCGACTGTACGGGCCTTGATAAAATTATTAAAAATAGCAATAATTTGTGTGAAATCATAAGAAATGATTTGGGAAAAATTAGGATGAAAAACCCCATATTTGAAAGATAAAAATATATTTTTATCAAAACGAACTAGTTTTGAACTAAAATTAAAACCCATTTATTTTTAAATAAATAGATTGGATTTGAAATGGGTTGTAAATAGAATTGATTTGTGGGTTTATCGTGAAGGGTGTTTTACATGACACTTGTTCCTTAACCCGATAAATAAATAGAATGTGATTTGGGTTTATCGTGAACTGTGTTTTAAATAACACTAGTTCTTTAACCCAGTAAAAGGAGTTTCAATGAATCTGCAATTAGATTGAAATGTTAAATGATAATCTAAATTATCAAATTTAGAAAATGAGCGAGAATGGAGTATTACCAGTTTTGCTCCAAAGCGATTTTTAAATCTTTAATTAGATTTGAACGTGGGATGGTAATTAATTTTACCGATAACACCACGGTGTTAGATATGGAGTATTACCAGTTTTGCTTCATGGGATAAATAGGTTGGGATTGGGAAATAAAATAAATAATTACTTCGGTGTGGTTCTCTAATCTCGACTAGGTTGGAAAACCATAATTTGGTTTGAAATGACATCCAAAGGAAGATTAAAGGATAAATTTTAAAGAATTTATCTTGGATAAAATTAATGGGAACCTTTCCCTAAGAATATGAAATTTAGAAACTAGCTGTAGGTTAGTTAAGAAGAAGGGTTTCCTGGATATTGACCTGATGTTGGTTTCGGCCTTCGGGGTTAATATTCGATAAATTGTTCTCTTGCTAATTTGCGGTTAGTGACTAGTGAATTGGAATGAAGCATATGTTGTGTTTGTGTAACATTTGTTTTTAATATACGCGGGTTGTTTGGAAAGGCCGGGTTTATACCTATTCTGAATAACCGATTCGACGATAAGTCGAAGATGATGACGGTGGTCGAAGACCAGAAGTCTTCACATCGTTTGGGTGATTACTAATGATCTTGATTGGGCTGTACACCCAAGATGAGGGAATCAGTTGGTGGTCATCCAGACGTACTTGGAGATCGATGGATATGCGAGGAAAGTGCCTCCGGTTTCGTTCAGACCCAGAACGAACTTGTAAATGGATTGTGTGTCTGACATTGGATTTTATTCTGTGTTGATTGATTTCTGTTAAATATATATCTGTTTGGCGGCGGAGAATTTATTCTCTTGCTTAACGCCCTTCTCTGAGACGTACGAGCTTAGAGGTTATATATCGATAGATATCAATCGCATGGCATGAATTGCCTGTGTGGCACGCTGAGTTGCATGGATCATGGCTTATGTTGAAAAGCAAAGTCCTGTGGTTGATGATCAAAGCACGACCTTTGTGGCGTAGCTTTGTGTATAACGTGAATTCGCGAGCCTCACACCTTGGTGTGAGTTAAAAACGGGATAAGGACTACCGGGAGAGCACGACGTTTCTTTCTAGCTTTGGTGGTGTCAGTGACTTACCAGCCCAGACATTTATATACTTTTCACCTATGTGGTTATTGAATGAGGCGCCTCGATTTTAAGTCTGTAAGGACCGGGAAATGTGTGTTCAGGAATTGCCAATCCTCAAACGTAAGAGAGGACCGGCCCTGAAGATCCAAGGGTTGCCCAGAGTGTGTAATCCTGGGACATTTGCTAGAGTGTCTCGAAGCGGAGAGGAGCTTGCCCCTTGCCTCGACTCATGACGGAAATCCAATTTCCAATACGAGATACTTCGGTTTTATTTGTAGAACCTAGTATGGTGACATAGTGGTATGGGGCACTTATGCCGTCTATGATTTATATTTATGATTGAAATTGTTTTGACACTATACACTTACAATAGTATCAAATGATTTGTTTTAAACGTACCAAGCATGTTTGGCTGTTATAAGGTAAAACCCTATCCTCCGGCTTGCGTTGCGTTGTGTGATGGGACCTTGGTCTTACAATAGCTTCATTTTTCGAAAAAGCATTGCGCTGTTTATTGTATGCACTGGTATTCTTGGGAGGAAACCCGTTCCGTGTTATACGGCGTGGTCCCTTGAATTACTCTCTTTTAAAGTAAAGTTTTAAATAACTGTTTTAGTTCCCACACCAGTCACATGACTGACCTGGGGTTTATTGTTTTAACCTAAACTCTAGGTGCCCTCATTTTCCGCATGGGCAGCTAGTAGTTTTGGTTTTGCAGATTTATATTCACAGGATCCTGATTTACAGCTGGAACGATGCTCGGAAAGCTCTGTATCCGTGTATTATTTTCAGTTGTGTTTTGTATTATTTTCCGCTGCTATGTAATTTATTGTAATCTCTGATATTTATCGAATGTAATTTATTCAATTATACTCTGTATATTCTTGTATCTGATGGAATTGTTGTAATAGCAATGAAATGTTCTTCCGTCTGCGTTTTTTTATGTGTTGTTCTCAAAGTATCCGCTCTTTCCCTCATGGGGAAGTTACGGGTTCTTACAAATAACTAGAAAAGTTAACCCTGAACCAGACCCAAGTGGTGGCAACCGAATATGTGGAGGAGGCTTTATGTAACACACCATAATTTTTAACAACACTAAAAGAGGACAAATTAAATAATAATTAATTTAATATTCGAAATTAAGGGAAATGAACTGTGCCATTGCGTTCGTATCGAAATTCTAGTCAAGATAGACATTTGGATTGCGTAAAATAGACACCGTATGAAGGAGTTATGAGAATTATAAGTTTGTATGCATGTAGAGGAATTATATATATATATATATATCTATACACATATTAGTCAAATATGAGTCAGAACCTTATCCAAAATCGTTCGTAAATAAAAATGGCAGAATGCAGCAAATTCCCCACCCTAGAGGGTTGACCCCCTAGGGGGTGTCGACACCGGGGTCGACCCACTTACATGGGTGTTGACACCCCTAGGGCTGACGTGGCAGTCGGTTTCAGAGGTGCTGGCAGCTATAAATATCTGTGTTTGGCGTTGAGTTTTAGTGCGACGAGTATGTGCTTGGGTTTATGGATATAGTTTAATTCTACGAATGAATTGGCTTACCACGTATGGTGCCATTCTGGATTGTGCGAAGAGGTTTGTTAGGCTTCTAACTTGTCATGCAAGGACCCTCAAGATTTCCTGTGTCACCCAAGGGTCTGTTATGCTTAGCTTTCTAGAGTCTTTTGATGTATTCACGGATGATTTGGAATCTTTTTCGGTAGTCCGAGATTATTCTGATGTTTTTGAGGGGGTTTGTTGCTTACCTCCAAGGCGCGAGATCGACTTTCGTATATATTTGGTGGACAATGCAAAGCCAGTTGCATTAGCAGTGCGCCATATGGCTCCAAGGGAAAGGAGGGAGCTGAGTAAGCAAGCTACTTAAGAAAGGATTTATCAGACGAAGCATATTTAAATAGGCTGCCCCATTTGTATTCGCAACTAAGGCGGACAGTTTGCTTCATTTGTGTGCGGACTATGGAGAATTGAACAAACACACAAAGAAGAATAGGCATCCACTTGGAAGGATAGATGACTTGTTTGACCACCTTGTCGGGGCCTCAGTATTTTCTCAGTTAGACTTGGCCATGGGGTTTCATCAGTTGAGGGTGGCTAAGGAAAGTATAAAAAAGACTGCTTTTAGGACTCCGGATGGTTTCTTTGAATGGCTAGTTATGCCTTTTGGGCTAACGAAAGCACTCGCCTGTTTTGTTGATCTAGTGAGTTGGGTGTTTCGGGTGTTCCTAAATAAATTTGTCATAGTCATTGTTGATGACATTTTGATCTTCTCTAAGAGCGAAGAAGAGCGTGCCCATCATTTGAGACAAGTTTTGAAAACTCTCCATGACGATCAGCTTACGGCAAAGTTCTCCAAATGCCATTTTTGGAGAAAGGGGATGAGATTCTTAGGGCATGTAGTCTCCAAAGAAGGGATAGCTGTGGATCGCATGAAAGTAATTGCGGTGCAAGATTGGCAGATTCCTAAAAATGCAATAGAGGCGAGAAGCTTTCTTGGATTGGCAGGTTATTATAGGAAGTTCATTAAGGACTTCGCAAAGATATCAGCCCCTCTCACCCGGTTGACGAAGAAGAACTTGGCATTTTCATGAGATATACATTGTGATGTTTCTTTCCAACATTTGAAGAGGGCTCTTACAAAATCCCCAGTCTTAACTTTGCCCGATAGGAACAAAGTGTTTACAGTTTACACTGATGCATTTAATATAGGGCGTGGTGCGGTTCTGATGCAAGAAGGAAAGGTAGTGTGTTATGGGGGTAGACAGTTAAGAGTTACCCTACCCATGATCTAGAGCTAGCTGCCATAGTATTCGCACTAAAGACGTGGTGACATTATTTACTTAGAGAGAAGTTTGAGTTATACACCAATCATAAATTTCTCAAGTATCCGTTCTCATTGAAGGATCTTAATTTAAGGCAACAAAAGTGGATAGAGTTCTTAGCTTCTTATGATTTTGAGATTGCTTATACCCCTAGCAAGGGTAATGTGGTGGCTGACACACTAAGTAAGAAGAAAATAACTGTAAGTCCTCTATTTTTGGAGAGGAAGTGCTTGGAGTTCATCTCAACATTTAATTTTACACCCTCCATCGAGATTTTGCCTGATTTATTTGCATCACTAGAAATACGACCAACTCTTATGGATCAGATAGGAGCTTTGCAACAAGGTGACCCACAGATTTTAGACATCATGGATAAGCTCCGAAAAGGGGAGACTTCTAGTCATCTCACTCGATATATCATAGAAAAAAAGGGGTGGTTGCGACAAGATGGAAGGCTTTGTGTTCCTAAAACTGTAAGCTTGATAAAAACAGTCCTAGAAGAAGCCCACCATTCTAAGATGACTATCCATCCGGGCGGTGATAAGATGTACAGAGACATGAAGAGGGTTTTCTTTTGCGATGGGATGAAGAAAGATGTGGCTGAATTTGTTTCTCAGTGTTTACTTTGCCAGCAAGTCAAAGCTGAGAAAAAGAAGCCCGGTGGTTTACTTCATCCTTTGAAGGTTCCATAGTGGAAATGGGAGAACGTCTCTATAGATTTCATAGATCATTTGCCTAGATCGAAGAAAGACAACACCAATATCTGGGTTGTGGTGGATAGACTCACTAAGGACGCTCACTTTATTCTAGTTAAGAGTAAGAGGACGGCATCATGGTTGGCAGCAATCTATGTCTAAGAGATAGTTCGTCTTCATGGGGTACCTTCCAGCATCGTGAGCAATCGTGACCCCATCTTTACTAGTGAATTTTGGAGGAGCTTGCAATAAGAATTAGGTACAATGTTGTGTTTAAGCACCTCTTATCATCCTCAGACCGAAAGGCAGACGGAGAGGGTGAACAGAAATCTTGAAGATATTTTAAGGTTGTATACCCTAGACTTCGGAGGGACTTAGGAAGAGCATCGTCCTTTAGCAGAGTTTGCCTATAACAATAACTATCAAGCTAACATCAGCATGGTACCCTTGGAAGCAATGTACGGATGACCCTATAGATCACCAACTTGTTAGCAACAATCTACAGAAAGATTATTACTTGGACTAGACATGGTTAGGGAAACGTCCGAGAAGATTGACCTTATTTAACGACGGATGAAGACAGCTCAAGATAGGCAGAAACCCTATGCAGACAAGAGAAGGACTGATATCGAATTCGAAGTGGGAGACTTAGTTTTTATCAAAGTGTCACCTCTAAGGAATGTGGTTCGCTTTGGATTGATAGGGAAGTTGGCACCTAGGTTTGTGGGACCATTTCCCATAACCGAGAGGATTGGCCAAATGGCCTGTAGAGTAAAGATTCCAGAAAATTTATTCAGTGTTCATGGTGTTTTTCACATTTCTCATCTGCGGAAGTGTTTGCATGACATCGCAGAAGTTGTTGAGCCAAGCATATTGGAAGAAGTGGAAGTTGCGCGGGAGGCGACAGTCAAAAGAGTCCCTACCCATATTCTTGGATCAGAAGTTAAGAAGCTACTCAATAAAGAGATCAAGCTGATAAAGGTTCAATGGGGAGATAACCCAGAGGACGCAACTTGGGAGAACGAAAGACAAGATTCAGGCTTCGTACCCTTTTCTTTTCAAGGGTATGTTCATAACTCATTTTACAAAATTTTATTTGTGCTTGTTTCTATTATTTGAATATATCCTATCCATTGTATCTTTGACCTTTATATAGGAATCCTATGGATGTAAATATATGTTTGGGACATGTTATGTTTGATGGATGCAAGTGGATGCAAGTGTTTGCTAGTGGTTGCCTGTGGATGCATATACATGCACATTAGGCACAAGATCAGCTCAATCACCATCATACTGCATATGGATGTGTGTGCATCTTCTTTTCTTTTATGGATGGAAATGGATGTATTAGCATGTGGATGTTGCACTTGGACGAATGAGTGTGCATACATATAGAACTCACATGTTATAATAGCGTTATTCACATACATATTGGATACATGGAACTAACATACATTGCATTAAGGATGTCAACTGAATCAGTAGACCGGCTGATCTTCGCATACGTATTGGGACATATACACACACCTTTGCATATATTAATACAAGCATTAGAAATCTTTAAAGACAGTGGACGCCGGTGACTGATGGATGAGTAGATGGATGATGGATGGTAGGATATGCATTCTTCTCAACTTAGAGATTTCGAGGACGAGAGTATCGGGAATTGTAACCCCCCATATATTTTTAACAACACTAAAAGAGTATAAATTAAATAATAATTAATTTAATATTCGGAATTAAGGGAAATGAACTGCGCCATTGCGTCTATCTCGAAATTCTGGTCAAGATAGACATTTGGTTTGCGTAAAACGGACACCGTATGAAGAAGTTATGAGGATTTTAAGTTTGTATATGCAGAGAAGAATTATATATATATATACATATTAGTTAGATATGATTTAGAACCTTATCCAAAATCATTCAAAAATCAAAATGGAAGAAGGCGGCAAATTTCTCACTCTAGGGAGTCGACCCCACTACAGGGGTGTTGACACCCCTAGGGATGACGTGGCAGTCGGTTTCAGAGGTGGTGGTCAGCTATAAATATGTGTCCATTTCTCCTGTTTTCTGCATTAGAAATCATGGAGGCCAAATGCTGCCGGTGTTTGAACTGAAACGGATCCTATCTTCTACAACTATCAACTTAAGCAAATCAGTTAGAGATTCAAGATCCATTCTTTCTCTATTTTTTAATCCAAACTCCATGAGTTCCTAGCTGCTTTTAGATTTAAATATTTAAAAGTAAACGTGATATAACTATAGTTTGGTTTTTGTCCATGTGCCTATATTATATTGGATCCACTGTAAATTGTGAATGTATGATATTCTGAATTGGTTGTAACTTGGATTTAAATCTCTATCTTGTCGGATCTATTGTAACTTCTATGACATTCTATGATGTGGATCTTTGCCTTTTTTGAGTTAAATCTATTTTTGACTATTGGATCTAAATCTCTATCTTGTCGGATCTATTGTAATTTCTATGACATGTTATGATGTGGATCTTTACCTTATTCGTGTTAGATCTATTTTTAACTATTGGATCTGAATTATGTGGACATATAAATTATTAATCAGATCTAGTTTATCACCTTATGCCTACCATATTAGATCTAAATCAGTTGGACATCTAAATTGTTAATTTAGATCTTATTATGCTTATTATGACAACCTAGTTATGTTAGAATCAGTTAACTACCACAAGATCATCAGATTTATGCTTATATGTCCACCTTATCACCATGCTAGTTTATGTTTATGCCAGAACAATCACCTTTGTCATATTCCCATCACTTTTCAGTTTTTATTGTTTATGTCTAGTCTACTTTCTAGACTAGATGCCATCAAATATATATCCGAATGCGTTAGTTAGGGAACGGGGGAAAAAAGGTTAGAACCGGCATAATTTAAATAATGTTTAAATGAATTAGACTTATAATTCAAAATGGGGAAGTAGGGACATAATCACCTATAAAGACATATGTAAGAATTGGATAAGGATGAAATGTCTAATACTTACAATTAGAAATTCTAATTACACTTATGACACGAGGTTAGGTTGCATTAGTGGTGGAAGTCTGCCCGGACCCGACCGGCATATCCAGCAACCACTAATGTTGAACCTAATGTGAGAGGTCTAAGTGCGTATATACGAGACAGGTTATGACACGAGTTGTGGAAAAGCCTGCCCGGACCCGATCGACATATCCATCATCCATAAGTTATAGGGCTAATGTGGGAGGTCTAGCCCACTTTGAACCATAAATGGACATGGTAATAAATTGGACAACTAAACCTATTCTAATCCATAAGGGATTGTATGAATATGAACTAAAATTAGAGTTAATTAAAATTGATTGGACAGTGGATGGGTTAAGCAAATCTAGAGCGAGTGGGTAATATTTACATATAGGCCCACAAATTTAACCCTATAAGGTTATGTAATTAAAGACACCTAGTGGTATACATAACCGATGTGTAACAACCCGGAAAATCTGAGCCAATTTAATTTTTTTATTTGGCTATTTTAGTGAATTTTAAATATTTAAAACAAATTATTTTAAATAATAACGAAGAAAAGTGTGTTTGAATCGATGTTTGAAAATAAACGTAATTTTTTCTAATTATAAACAAGGCCTGAAATGGCGCGGTAGTTTCAAAAATTGAATTTGGACTTTGACTAACTGTACCGGGTGCAAAACATAATGGATTTTAGTGAAACCAAAAATATTAAAATTTGTTAGTGAATATCTTTCTAAAGAATCTGAAAAACCGAAGTTTCATAGCGGGAGTCAAAAGTTATAGCCAAATGAATTTTCAGAAAGGTCGCTATAGAGTATATATAGCCCTTGAAAACAGACATTTTGCATACGACCTCAAAATTCGACGAAACCATTTTTGTTGGATCCGGGATGTCAAATTATTGCTAGGTTTCAAATTTCATAATTTTTGAAGTTAGTATGTGAGCATGGCAAAGGAAAATGTGTTTGGTCGATTTCTGTTAAATTGGATCGACCAGGAAAGGGCCATTTTTCAAACGGTCTTAGAATTCGACGAAACTAGTTTTGTTGGGACCGTATCGTCAAAACATAGCAAGATGTATTTTTCGGGAATTTTTACAATCAGTATGTGGCCTCGGCAAATTGAAATGTACGTTCAAAACAAATATTAAATGTTTTATATTTTAATTTGAAGAGAAACTGACTCAAACAGTCGAATGGGCCTGCGAAACATATTCCATTGTGTTCGGAATGGGGGTATTTAGCTAGGGATGATGGTCGTTGGGTTGGGATTGGAGTTATTATGTGATGGGGGTATTTTTGGGATTTTAAAACTATATAAATAAATAAAAAAATATCGGCCAATCATCTCACTTCTCTCTCCCCGCTATTTCTTCCTTGACCTCCCTGTTGAACATAGAATGTTGTTCAAAACTTCTCTCTTCGATTTTTCCTTCATCCCACAATGAAATCGAGCGCCCTTTAGCAATTTTTGAAGCTCTCCATCTCCTCTACGCATCCTTACCAATTGCAAAAAATTTCGTGGAGTATTAAGCTCGAATCGAGTTCGGGAAGTTGGCGACTTTCGATCGCCGTTGGGGCGAATTCCGGCCACCGAACCCCATGCCACCACAAGGCGCAGGTGCGGCCCACATCCCCCTTCGACGTTGTACCCTCCGATCCTCGCATCGCTTCATGGATTTCGCGAAAAATCCAAACCTAGTTTGGAACCAGTTTTGAAAAGGTACGGCCTTGGCTATTCTTAACTGAAATAGCGTTGCAAACTTTTAAAAATCATAACTTTTTGCTATGTGGTCGAATTCCAGTGAAACAAGAGACATGGACTCGTGTGGACGTCTTTTACATTCCAGAAGAGACCGGATATTTTTCTGAGCTTTCTACAATTTTTGGTGGAGTGGAACGCAATGTGAGATTTCTAAATTATAAACGATATGGAAAACAACGATGTATAAATTATATAGTCGAAGTATGAGTTATTTAAGCGTTGTACACCACATGAAAAAGCATTGTATAAGTTGTATGTTCGATGTATAAGTTATATATGCGTTGTAAAAATTATATGTGCGTTGAAATAAACTGAAGCGATATTGAAATGAAATCGAAATATAGTTATATATATATATATATATATATATATATATATACTCCCCTCGTCCACGGACCATGGACGATATATATTGGTTGCGATATTGTTTGTATTATTGGTTGATGTGAAAATATGGTGAATATCATGAATGGTTGATTTGAAATAAATGATTGTGGTTGAAATCCTAATAGGATTAGTATATGGGAAAATTCGTCTGCGTACGAACTAGATATTGAAAATCCCCATTATCAGAAGTTGCGAGGCTTTAAGGTAGAGCGAGGAGCCGTACTAGGGATGGTGCCGGTTTTAAGTACCCTGCCATTATGCTACCGAAATTTTCTGAAATATTTCTGTGTTTGATTTATATTCATGTGTTGAATGTTGAAATTAAAGTCATGTGTTGAATGTTGAAACAAAATTCACGTGTTGAAATAAATTCATGTGTTGAATGGAGTTCGTTTATTGAATAAATTCTTTGAAAGATAAAAATAACATTTTTATCATATATATAGACTATATAAAATATTAGTGGTTTAAATAAATTGTTTCAACACCAAAAATAACATTTTTACCTTATATATAAAAGATATAAAATAATCGTGTTTTGAAATAAATTGTTTTGCAATAAAAATAACATTTTTATTATATATATATAAACAATAGAAAATATTCATGTGTTAAACGTTGAAATAAAATTCATGTGTTGAATAGAAATTCATGTGTTGAATAGAAATTCCTGTGTGGAAATAAAATAAACAAAATTCATGTGTTGAAATAAATATCTGTTGGATAAAAATATCGTTTTTATCAAAAATGTGAAGTGAAAATGGTTTTGAAGTCGAAGAATCGATTATATATATATATATAATTAAAATATATCAAATAAAGAGGCTGTAGTTTGTGCTTTGAAACCGTGATTTCAAACGATTAGTGTAGGAGATCCGATCGTCGGATTTTCCCAAAACCGAAACCATTGGGTTCGCCTGGGAAATATCTTTCCAACGACACCCATTTTGTGAAGATCCAACGGTTGGATTGTCCAGAATGTTTAATTCAAATCTGAAGAAAAACAGCGCCAGAATCGATTATATATATAAATATAATTAAATTAAATCGAACAACGACGCTGCAGTTCGTATTTTGAAATCGAAACTTCAAACGAGTGTATCAGGAGATCCGACCGTCGGATTTTCCCAAAACTGAAACCGTTGGATTTGTTTCGAAAAGATCTTTCTAATGACATAAAATTTATGAAGATCCAATGGTTAGATTTTTAGATATGTGTAGATCAAATCTGAAGAAAAACAGCGCCACGACCGCGTTATGGCCTGAAGCGTCATTTGAACGAATTGGCTATTTGTAAATAAATAAAAATAGCGATAAATCGTTATAAAATATTATAAACAATATGGAATGGAAAAAACCGAATTTAACCAGTTTAGTGGATATTTGATGGCTGAATGTGTTTTGCGTGAATTGTTGTCGAATAATTTAACCATTGAAATGAATTGATTTAAATTCTAAATATACGTGAATTATTTGAAAAGGCCGAGTTAAATCTAATTTCAGATAATTGATCGGCGGTAAGAAGTCGATGATGAAGACGGTGGTTAAAGACCGGAGATCTTCACCTTGGTTGGATGTTAACTGATGTCTTGATTGGGAGGCATCCCGAAATATAGATAATAAGTGGTGATCGTCCAGAAGTACGTGGAGATCGATGGATATGCGAGGTATATAGTGCCTCCGGTTTCGTTCAGACCCAGAATGAACTTGTAAATAGACTGTGTGTCTAACATTGGATTTTGTTCTCTGCTGATTGATCTCAATTAAATATATATCTGTTTGGCGACGGAGAATTTATTCTCTTTGTTTAATGCCCTTCTCTGAGACATACGAGCTCAGAGGTTATATATCGATAGAAATCAGCCGCATGGAGTGAACTACCGGTGTGGCATGCCTAAGTGGCAAATGATCAAGGCTTCTGTTGAAAATCAAAGTCTAGTGGTTTATGATCAAAGCACCGCCTGCGTGGCATAGCTTTGTGTATAGCGTGGATTCGCGAGCCTCACACCCCGGTATGAGCCAGAAATGGGAGAGGACCTCAGGGAGGACATGCGTTTCTTTCTAGCTAGAGGTGGTATCAGTGCTTAAACTGGCTGACATTTATATTATTTTAACCTATGTGGTTGTTGCTATTGCGAGGCGCCTCGGATATATCGGTGACTTTGTGAAGCCGATGGAGTCGTAGGACTCATCTACGCCCCAAAGGGCGGGGGAACGCAGTGTTCAGGCATTTTAATCCACATCGGTGGACCGGCCCTGACAATCCAAAGGCTTGACTGAGTACTTGCCTGAGGGGTGGGCTAGATCGTCTCGAATTCGGTGAGGATGATCCCTTGCCTCGGTTCATGACGGAAATCCAATTTCGAAATACATGACTTTGCGGTTTTGATTGTATACCTATATATGGCAACATAGTGGTATGGGGCATTAATGTCGTCTATGATTGATACTTATGATTTGAAATTGTTTTTGAAACATATAAACACTAGTTGTAACAACCCGTATTTTCAATAACCTGTTATAACGTAAATCGAGGCAGAATTTAATTTATAAATCTGATTCAAGGGAAAAGGGCTATGCCATTGCGTTCGTCTCGGAAAAATACGCGAAATAGAGTCCGAGTTTTCGAAAATCGGAGTCCGTATGACCCGATTAAGGCCCAACGAAGTTTTCAGAAAATTTCAAAGTAAAAACTGATTTCAAATTCAAGTTTGAATTTGGAAATTAGGGCAGATTGGGCTAGGCGGGAAAACTCCCGCCAGAGCACCCAAGTTGACAGCCCTGTCGACTTGGGAGTCGACTTGGTTGGACCCAAGTCGACAGCCCTGTCGACTTGGCTGTCGACTTGGTTCAGCCGGGCAGTTTTGCCTGGTGCACCATTTGGGGTCTTGGTTAGGTTTTAGGGCTAGATTCAGTTTTGAGGGCTGAGATTGGAACTAGGGTTTAATCCTAAGGCTAGAACTAATCCTAATCTCTATAAGTAATCCCCTAACCTAACCCTAAATCATCATTATTCATTCAAGTAACTAAACTATGGCAAAATCATTCCTCTCATGGCCTCCACTCTCTTCATAAAATTCCTAAATAAATTTCTATGAGAGATTTTCCATGCGTACAAGTGTTTTCAAGCTTGTATGAGTGTCATTAGCTTGCATTCAAGTCAAGTTTCCATATTTACATCATAAAGCAAGGGTTTTGATCATTTTGGCTCAAGGGATTTTCTTTTAGAGCTTGCATTTTGGGTCTATTTGATTGCATAAGGGTTTTGTCATATTTTTGTGTCTTCATAAGCATTGTAAGCCCTATTCTACTTTCATATTTAAACTCTAAAGTTAAATGAATGATGCAAGTTTGGTTGACCATTATGATATGCAAGCTTATCATGTTATGTTATGCAAGTATGCTATGTTATGATAAGCAAGTTTACCATGTTATGCTATGCAAGTTTGCCATGTTATGATATGCAAGTTTATCATGTTATGTTATGCAACTTTGCCATGTTATGATATGCAAGGTTATCATGTTATGTTATGCAAGTTTGATATGCAAGTTCGTCATATGATATGCAAGTATGTTATGCAAGTTTGGGGTGATCATTTTGTTCATGTTATCATGTTATGCAAGCTTATCTTGAGTATATGAACATAAAGCTTCAAGCTTTATGCTAAAGGTTGCATTTTGTCAACATGTAGGTTATCATATCTCTTATGATAACTTGCATGTGAGGCTAAATGCGAACTTATGGCCATTTCTATATGTCATTTATCACCATGTATCACCAATATGCTAAGTTTGGTTTTATGCATGCTTTTGAGGCCTAAAAATGTAATATGCAAGTATATGAACATGTGTACATTTCATATGCCACCATGTTGAACTTGTGGCTTCAACACCTTTATGTCATGATTATGCCAAGTTTCCTCTTTCTATCCTTTATGCGCTATTGCGATATGTAAGCGATGGGATTGCGTTTGGGGTTAGGTAAACTTAAAAGACATAAAAACATAAGATTGGGAATTTACCTATTAAGTTAGGACTACCCATTGGGAATTTACCTATTAAGTTAGGTCTACCCAAATGCTTGAAAATTTGTAATATGTTTTGGAAACATGATGGACATGACACTTAGAAAAGATAAGTGTGACCAACTCGAGGTTGGGTTGAGTTTGTAGCGTAAACCTACCCGGAACCGACCGGCTTAACTAGTTGCTACAAACAATAGGACCCAATGTGAGAAGTTGGTCATGTTGTACCTTGAACCCGAGGTTAGACCAAGTTGTGGTGTAAAGCTACCCGGAACCGACCGGCTTAACTAGTAACCGCAACAAAGTCTAATGTGAGAGGTTAAGGCGCATTAAATTAATTAATGCCTCATGATTAGGGTTAAGTCATGGTCCACTTAATACTTAACCAATTTGGGCTTGGTAGATTAATCGGGGTTAAGTCGTGAACTCATCGTTACACTTAACCAAGTTAATCCATGATTAGCAAGAGGGTTAAACCGTACTTAACCCACTAGAAAAATCCTAGCAATGGGGGTCCACTCCAGTAGTAATCCCAAGTTTGTATCATCATGACCCTAGGGACTAGGCTAGGGTGGGGGCACGATTACTGGACTTGAGGTAAGTGACCAAAAGCGACGGTAGAAGGGTACGCCGGTGTAGTTCCGGGCGGACTATGGTCGTGCACACAGTCCGAAGCCGGGGAAAACATGCACGGGTACCAGTAGATCGAGACTATGCACTCATGTTTATGGTGTCCAGGGGTTGACACCCTAGGGCTTGATACACCCGACGGGAGACCCTGCACAGTCTGACTACAATTATGTTTTGGCCGCATTGACACCAACACGTGACAAGTTAGGCATAGGGAGCCGATCGACTAGACCGTTTGGTTGGACCTCGAATTAGGGTCACTTCATGTTATTGGGCCAAAGCTTGGGCCAAGGGATCAATACTTGTTTATTCAAGTCATGTTAGTTTGCTAGTACACCTGTGGTGCAAAACCTTAAACCTGATTATGCGATGACACCTTTATCTACCTTGTTAGTTAATCATCATGCTAGTATGTTGTTATCCTTATGATCATCCCTGCTTCTCATGCCAGTTAACTTTATCGGTTTACATTGATTGTAGTAGGGCTTACTCAGTCTTTTTGACTGACCTGTTTTTCTTTCGCCTCTTTTCTTCCGTCCCCCCCCCAGGTTCTCAGGGTGGGAACGTTGGAGCTTAGCTTGGATTTCTGATCGCTTGCTTGTGGGATTTTAGCTCATGTATGGTCTTGACATGAAGCTAGCTATGGTTATCACTTATTTTGGGGATAGTACTTATGTATTTCAGTTTTTCAGTGATGTTGTTTTTATCTAGACTTGTGTATTTGGAAAGTTGGAAAGTTGACATTATGTTGTACCAGACTTGTTTTGAAATGGTTTGAAATCTTCCGCCATTTTATTTATCTTATTTACTCTGTTTACATATATATATATATGTTCTTGTTTTGCCTTGATATATCATTATGCATGTTTACCTGATTCAAACGCCCCTCCAAAGTCAGAGTGCTTGCAAGAGCCACCCTGGCAGAGGTGGGGTGTTACATTTGGTATCAGAGCATATGGTTTACGAGAAGGAACAAAAAGGTTTTTAAAACTTTTGGAAAACTATTTTCAAAACCAAGTATAAAGTATTATCCAAAGAAAAGTCTAGTTTATTTTAAAGGCTATTCCCCAAAAAGCCATTAGCAAAATTCCTTCGTTTTTCTCCATCCTGAATCTGTCTTTTTCTTCGTTTTCAGTATGGCCGATAACCTTGCTATTCCGGAGGGAGTACACATACCTGTTTGGTATAGGAGACTTTTGGAGGCTAGGGCGACCGAAGCCGGCCCCGCAGATGTTCCTCCTCCTCCTCCTCCAGTAGTTAATATTCCTCCTCCTCCAGTAGTTAATATTCCTCCTCCTCCTGTCGCTGAGGTTCCTCTTCCTCCTCCCCCTCAGCATCCTCAAGCTGACTTCGCAAAGACTTGCAAAGATTTCAAAGCAATGGGTGGCAAGAGTTTCATTGGAACCGAGACTCTTGTAGAGGCCAGAAATTGGTTGAAAGAGGCCGAGGATTTATTTGCTATCTTTGGGTTAGACGATCAGAGGAAGATCTTGTTGGTGGTTTGGCTTATGAAGGATGAAGCCGCTTATTGGTGGGAAGTCACCAATGGTACTAGGCATGCTGAGACTTGGGCCGATTTCAGGGCAAGGTTCGTGCTTAAGTTTCTATCTTCTGCTGAGGAGAATCTGCAAATGGAGAGGTTCATGACTTTGAAACAAGGAGATATGTCTGTCAAAGAATATGTGAACAAGTTCAATCAGTTAGCTCGTTTTGGCTTGGATATGGTGAATACTCCTCAGAAGAAGGCTCTTCGTTTTGCTAGAGGATTGAATGAGCCGTTGCAGGGATTGGCTATGTCACATATTCCCCATAGGGCCACGTTTGAGAGCTTGGTTGATATGGCGTTACTTCAGGGAGATGTCAAGAAATAAATCAAGTTGAATGATACTCAAGCCAAGAAGACTGATTCCCAGTGGAAAGGAAATCAGGGTAATCCAAGTGGTCAGAGCAGTCAAGGCAATCAGAACAAGAACAAGAACAAGAGTAAAGGCAACAAGGGGAACAACAACAAGGGCAATAACGGCAAGTGGAAGTTCCATTATTGCGGTTCTGTTGGGCATCTTATTAAGGATTGTAAGAAGAGGAAAAGGAAGAACGGTGAATGCTTTTTCTGCGGTGAGACTGGACATTTCAGTAAGGATTGCCCGAAGAAGCAAGGGCAAGTCCAGGGTCAGACTCAGCGTGCTGGACCTTCAGGAGGGCAAGTTCATGCTCTCAATGCCGCTCCAGTTCCCGATCGAGGTAGTATTTCTGTGGAGAGCCTTGTATATATTTCTGATTTTCCAGTTCGTACCTTGTTTGATTCTGGTGCATCGCATAGCTTTATCTCATCTGATCTTGTTGATAGTTTGCACCTAAGTACTAGTCTAGTTTATGATCCCGTGTGTGTTTCAAATCCAATTGGGGTTTACGCCCATTTGTCTATTATCTACGTGGATTTGAAAATCTCTATCTTGAGTGTAGAGTTCTCGTGTGATGCTTATATTCTCGGTTTCATGGGGTATGGGTTGATTTTGGGCATGGATTGGTTGTCCAGTTTTGGAGCCATCCTTGATTTTTGGGCATAGGGTTGTGAGGCTCATGATTCGCCTCGGTAATACCCTAAAAATCTCTTGTAACCCTATGGGTCCTGTCATCTTGTGTTATCTTGAATCCCTCAACTCGTCTATCGATAGTTTGCAATCGGTGAGGGTAGTCCGAGAATATCCTGATATCTTGGGTGAAGTGAAGGGGGGTTACCCCTAAGTGAGAGATTGATTTCTGCATTTATCTGGTTGATAATGCCAAGCCAGTTACGTGGCCGGTTAGGCAAATGGTCCTGCGAGATGTGAGTTAAGAAAGCAAGTCAAGGAGTTGCTTGAGAAGAACTTCATACGATGAAGCATTTCCGAGGAGGGTGCTCTAGTAGTATGCGCTACTAATGTGGACAGTTCGCTTCGCCCGTATGTTGGTTATCGTGAGTTAAACAAAGAGAATAGACAACCATTGCCAAGGATCAATGATTTGTTTGATCAGCTTGTAGGAACATCTGTTTTCTCTTGATCCTGCTACTGGATTCCATCAGCTCAGAGTAGCCGAGGATAGTATAGACAAAACTGCGTTCAGAACTCCAGATGGATTCTTAGAACGGCTGGTCATGCCATTCGGTTTGACTAATGCACCCGCCTACTTCGTGGACTTGATGAGTAGGGTGTCTAGGGAGTTCCTGAACGAGTTTGTGGTAGTCTTTGTAGACGATATCCTGACTTTCTTAAAGAACGAGTAAGAACATGCTAGACATCTCAAGGAGGTGATGGATACGCTTAGAGCCCATCAGTTGAAAGCCAAGTCCTCCAAATGTCATTTTGGAGAAAAGAAGTTAGATTTCTTGGGCACATAGTTACTAAGCAAGGCTTAGCGGTGGATCCCGCTAAAGTAGTCGTGGTTCAAGACCGGAAAGCTCGGACGAGGACAAGTGAAGTAAGAAGTTCTTTTAGTTTAATTAGTTAGTTAGCGTCCCTTGAGCTTAGACCTACCCTTCTGTATCAAGTAGGGACTTCACAGAAAGAAGACCCGCAGTTAGTCGAGATCATGGGCAAGTTGATTCGAGGCGAGATGGTAAGTCACCTCGCTATAGATGACAAGGGATGGCTAAGACGCGATGAGAGAAAGAAGGCTTTTGAAGATGCACATCACTCGAGGAGGTGGCCGAGTTTGTCCCAAGGTGCATGTTGTGCCAACAGATTAAGGCCGAGTCATAAAAAGCCCGGTGGGCTATTACATCCATTGATGGTCCCCGCAACGGAAGTAGTAAAGCGTCACAAAGGATTTCGTGGATGGACTGCCTAGATCAAGAAAAGGGGATACAAGCATGTGGGTCATAGTAGGTAGACTCACGAATGGTGCTCATTTCACTCCGGTAAAGAGCGAAAGGACTGCATCATAGCTAGCAACGGATTACTTTCAAGAAATAAAGCGGTTGCACGGGGTTCCCTGAAGGATAGTTAGTAACCATGACTCAATCTTCACTAGCCAGTTTTGGAATAGTCTACGGGAAGTCATGGGCAAGCAACTGAATCTAAGTACGGCCTATCATTCACAGGCGGATGGTTCATTTCGTTCAACCATAAGTTATAGAAAATCACGTTAGTAAGAGCAATTGGCAATGTGGATTGGTATTTTCAAGAAAAGTTCTGCCACGTGGAATACTTTATAGTAAGTAAACGAGATCCAGGATTCACTGGTGAATTATGGAGAGCTTGCATGAAACCATGAGGTCACAGTTATGTTTAAGCCAAGTATGATAGAAGAAGAGTAAGTGAAAGAGGAAGACGAGAGGCGACAATGAAATGGGTTCCAACTCATATTTGGAAATAAGAGTTAAGAAGCTAAGAAATCATGAGGTAAATGATGGTCAAAGCACAGTGGAGTTAAACTCAAGGAAACGTGACTTAGAAGATTGAAGGCTGGATACGCGCATCATATCCTTTTTATTATGAGTATATCCTTGATCCTTGTTTTCCTGTGGAACTTACTTGCATGTTATCTTTTTACGTATATCCTCTCGGTCCTATTCTTGGTCCTATTTCTGTCGGGAGGTACGACTTATTGGCTAGTAATATGGGTTGGGTTAGGAAGGGATTTCTTGTAATCCAAAAGGAGTATATCCTGCTTATCTTCCCGATCTCTTTGTAGCATATCTTTTGCTATCCATGTTTGTCTTGATTATCTAGTTTATCGTGTTAATCTCGTCATAAGAACCTTAGGTAGAAACCCTTTGGATGAAACATGTGTTTGAAACATGTTATGCTTGATGGTTGCAAGTGGTTGCAAGTGTTTGCAAGTGGTTACTCGTGGATGCATTATACACGTTAGGCACTAGATCGGCTCACACACTCCTCATATTGCATATGCATGAGTGTTTATGCTTATTCATGGATGAAAATTTTTGTGTTATCACATGGATGTTGCATATGGATATATGTTATGTGCACACATATAGATGTTATACATTATGTTAGGAATTGCATACATATGGATTCATTTCACTAACATAATTTGCATTGATGATATTTGCATTAGATAAGTACATATACACACACCTTTGCATATGTTCATACAACATTTAGAATCTTGTAAGGACAATGATTGCTCGTGGATGATGTTTTGAGTAGATGGATGTTGGATGGTAGGATACGTTCTTCCTAACTTGAAGATTTCGGGGACGAAATCCTTAAAGGAGGGGAGAATGTAACAACTCGTATTTTCAATAACCTGTTATAACGTAAATCGAGGCAGAATTTAATTTATAAATCTGAATCAAGGGAAACGGGCTATGCCATTGCGTTCGTCTCGGAAAAATACGCGAAATAGAGTCCGAGTTTTCGAAAATCGGAGTCCGTATGACCCGATTTAGGCCCAACGAAGTTTTCATAAAATTTCAAAGTAAAAACAGATTTCAAATTCAAGTTTGAATTTGGAAATTAGGGCAGATTGGGCTAGGCGGGAAAACTACCGCCAGAGCACCCAAGTCGACAGCCCTGTCGACTTGGGAGTCGACTTGGTTGGACCCAAGTCGACAGCCCTGTCGACTTGGCTGTCGACTTGGTTCAGCCGGGCAGTTTTGCCTGGTGCACCATTTGAGGTCTTGGTTAGGTTTTAGGGCCAGATTCGGTTTTGAGGGCTGAGATTGGAACTAGGGTTTAATCCTAAGGCTAGAACTAATCCTAATCTCTATAAATAAGCCCCTAACCTAACCTTAAATCAGCATTATTCATTCAAGTAACTAAACTATGGCAAAATCATTCCTCTCATGGCCTCCACTCTCTTCATAAAATTCCTAAATAAATTTCTATGAGAGATTTTCCATGCATACAAGTGTTTTCAAGCTTGTATGAGTGTCATTAGCTTGCATTCAAGTCAAGTTTCCATATTTACATCATAAAGCAAGGGTTTTGATCATTTTGGCTCAAGGGATTTTCTATTAGAGCTTGCATTTTGGGTCTAATTGATTGCATAAGGGCTTTGTCATATTTTTGTGTCTTCATAAGCATTGTAAGCCCTATTCTACTTTCATATTTAAACTCTAAAGTTAAATGAATGATGCAAGTTTGGTTGACCATTATGATATGCAAGCTTATCATGTTATGTTATGCAAGTATGCTATGTTATGATATGCAAGTTTACCATGTTATGCTATGCAAGTTTGCCATGTTATGATATGCAAGTTTATCATGTTATGTTATGCAATTTTGCCATGTTATGATATGCAAGGTTATCATGTTATGTTATGCAAGTTTGATATGCAAGTTCGTCATATGATATGCAAGTATGTTATGCAAGTTTGGGGCGATCATTTTGTTCATGTTATCATGTTATGCAAGCTTATCTTGAGTATATGAACATAAAGCTTCAAGCTTTATGCTATAGGTTGCATTTTGGCAACATGTAGGTTATCATATCTCTTATGATAAGTTGCATGTGAGGCTAAATGCGAACTTATGGCCATTTCTACATGTCATTTATCACCATGTATCACCAATATGCTAAGTTTGGTTTTATGCATGCTTTTGAGGGCTAAAAATGTAATATGCAAGTATATGAACATGTGTACATTTCATATGCCACCATGTTGAACTTGTGGCTTCAACACCTTTATGTCATGATTATGCCAAGTTCCCTCTTTCTAACCTTTATGCGCTATTGCGATATGTAAGCGATGGGATTGCGTTTGGGGTTGGGTAAATTTAAAAGACATAAAAACATAAGATTGGGAATTTACCTATTAAGTTAGGTCTACCCATTGGGAATTACCTATTAAGTTAGGTCTACCCAAATGCTTGAAAATTTGTAATATGTTTTGGAAACATGATGGACATGACACTTAGAAAAGATAAGTGTGACCAACTCGAGGTTGGGTTGAGTTTGTAGCGTAAACCTACCCGGAACCGACCGGCTTAACTAGTTGCTACAAACAATAGGACCCAATGTGAGAAGTTGGTCATGTTGTACCTTGAACCCGAGGTTAGACCAAGTTGTGGTGTAAAGCTACCCGGAACCGACCGGCTTAACTAGTAACCGCAACAAAGTCTAATGTGAGAGGTTAAGGCGCATTAAATTAATTAATGCCTCATGATTAGGGTTAATTCATGGTCCACTTAATAATTAACCAATTTGGGCTTGGTAGATTAATCAGGGTTAAGTCGTGAACTCATCGTTACACTTAACCAAGTTAATCCATGATTAGCAAGAGGGTTAAACCGTACTTAACCCACTAGAAAAATCCTAGCAATGGGGGTCCACTCCAGCAGTAATCCCAAGTTTGTATCATCATGACCCTAGGGACTAGGCTAGGGTGGGGGCACGATTACTGGACTTGAGGTAAGTGACCAAAAGCGACGGCAGAAGGGTACGACGGTGTAGTTCCGGGCGGACTATGGTCGTGCACACAGTCCGAAGCCGGGGAAAACATGCACGGGTACCAGTAGATCGAGACTGTGCACTCATGTTTATGGTGTCCAGGGGTTGACACCCTAGGGCTTGATACACCCGACGGGAGACCCTGCACAGTCTGACTACAATTATGTTTGGGCCGCATTGACACCAACACGTGACGAGTTAGGCTTAGGGTGCCGATCGACTAGACCGTTTGGTTGGACCTCGAATTGGGGTCACTTCATGTTATTGGGCCAAAGCTTGGGCCAAGGGATCAATACTTGTTTATTCAAGTCATGTTAGTTTGCTAGTACACCTGTGGTGCAAAACCTTAAACCTGATTATGCGATGACACCTTTATCTACCTTGTTAGTTAATCATCATGCTAGTATGTTGTTATCCTTATGATCATCCCTGCTTCTCATGCCAGTTAACTTTATCATTTTACATTGATTGTAGTAGGGTTTACTCAGTCTTTTTGACTGACCTGTTTTTCTTTCGCCTCTTTTCTTCCGTTTCCCCCCCAGGTTCTCAGGGTGGGAACGTTGGAGCTTAGCTTGGATTTCTGATCGCTTGCTTGTGGGATTTTAGCTCATGTACGGTTTTGACATGAAGCTAGCTATGGTTATCACTTATTTTGGGGATAGTACTTATGTATTTCAGTTTTTCAGTGATGTTGTTTTTATTTAGACTTGTGTATTTGGAAAGTTGACATTATGTTGTACCAGACTTGTTTTGAAATGGTTTGAAATCTTCCACTGTTTTATTTATCTTATTTACTCTGTTTACATATATATATATATGTTCGTGTTCTGCCTTGGTATATCATTATGCATGTTTACCTGATTCAAACGCCCCTCCAAAGTCAGAGTGCTTGCAAGAGCCACCCTGGCGGAGGTGGGGTGTTACACTAGTAATAATATCAAACGCTTTTGTTTTATTCGTATCAAGCATATTTTGGCCATTATAAGGTAAAAACTCTATCCTTCGGTTTGCGTTGCATTGTGTGATGGGAACTGAGTCTTATAATGGCTTCATTTTTATAATAAGCATTGCGATGTTTAAAAGGTTTACTTTTTGTAAAGCATTGGCAATCAAATGGAGTAAACCCGTGCCGCGAAAGTGGCGTGGTCCTGTGATTAGCCATATTATAAAATGTGTTAAGTAGATTTCTCATACCAATCCCATGACTGACTCGTAGTTTGTTTCACTTGCAAACTCGGGTGCCCCTTTTTCTACACGGGCAGCCCTATGTTCAGGTTTTATCAGGCTCTTTCTGGATAGCTGGAGCTGAAGATGGTCTCTATCATTTATCTCTTTTTATGTTGTTCAACTCCTGTTGTACATATTATGTTTGTTTTCCGCTGTTGACATTTATGTATAGCTGAACTATGTTTTGTACTAAGTATGATCCTGTATACTGCGTAACTCTGATGATTATGTTTATCCAGTGTATTATTTGTACATTATATGGTGTATTTATTTAATTCTGTTCTGCTGTTATCTGTTTATGTGTTATATTCCAAAGATTACCCTTGCCACCGTCGTACGGGGTTTTGGGGGCGTCACACGATGGAAATAATAAAGATATGTAATTAAAGGCACCTAGTGGTATACATAATCAAATGGAAAACCTAGTTGGAGATACAAGACAAAGGGGAGAGCTTGTATCAAATTATGTGGGACACGTTTCACCCAGTAACCCGGAGTGGGTATCAAAACATGTACTCCGTACCAGGTCGGAGAAGGGGCATGCTTACTGGACTAATTGTAAGAGATCCAAATGCGGAGGAAGGTGTGGGCGGCGCAAACCGACCGGGCCATGTGCGTGCATGAGCCGGGCAGAAGGGGATAAAACGATCGTGACACCTGTAGATATGGTGCTGTGCATGTCAGCGGAGGGTTACTGCTTTAGGACATGATACATCTTATGGTGGAGTCGGCACAAAGTATCTATGTAGATTAATGAGCCGATCGATTGGTACACTTGGACGTATGCCTAAGTCTACCACCTTATAGTGGAAGGGATCATCTTATTCTGGATATATTATTAGTAGTGCAGAGTAATCATTAGAAGGGTATACACCTTATCCTATCTGCCATGTCACACTTGTCTTTTATGTAGATATCTCTCTCTTATCCACTTTATATGCCTGCCATGCTCCTTTTATTTATTTACATGCTAAAAGTAACTGGACTCTACAGGCTTTATGTTTGACCCTTTTTGTTTCTCCTTCTTTCTTCTGTTTCCCCCCTAGGTTCTTAGGGCGGAAACACTCAGGCTTGACCGAGATTCTGCTTACATTTGCTGGAGCTGCTGATATGTATGGATCAAGCTCCTATCCTTGTTGCTATGGCTATATTTGGTTTTTGGGGAATTTTATTTCTTTTGTGTACTCTGATATTTTTGAAGTACAAGACATAGCTTTTATGTTGTACTGGGCTGTTGTATTTCAGACATGTGATTTTTTTGGACCATGACATCTTATGATAAAAATGTTTTTATTCCATTGTTATTATATATGTCTGTCTTGTATTATTTCTGTTCTGTTTACTATAATGCTTCACAAAACTTAATGCATTCCTTTGTGAGTGACATTGACAGACGTGGGGTGCCACACTTTAGATTTTCATAAGAGGTGGTGTTACCCTGAGAAGAAGAACACCCCTTATACTAACTAGAAGGAGAAGATGAACTAATTTCTAAGAGCAAGATCTAGTAGCAATAGAGAATAACTCTACAGCAGAAGAATGTACATTACTAACAGATTATGCAGCAGTAGTAGAGCCTATAAATTGTGTTGCTGATACAGTTGCTGAAGAAGAAGCAGAATGTGTAGCAAGAGGAGAAGCAGACATATATAAAGAAGGATATGAATTGGAATCATCATTAGTGAAGGTTGTACTCTTATCTAAACACTACGCAATAGATAGCCTACGGCAACCCTAGAGAAGTGACGCAGTAGATGCCAATAAGTGTTGATATAGGCAAAAAAATGACCTGTGACAACACATTCTTAGGGTTGCCTTTTGTCGCGTTGCCTTAGAGTCAATGGCAACACCATTGCGGCCCTACGGTAACATCAGCACATGTGTTGCCACATGTACCACTAGAACATAAAATACCCTTTCACAACTGCCAAAAACATTTGTAATATGTCTAGCCAAGCTGGCAATCGTAATAAAGTCAACCTTTTTTACAACTGTTTCTAGCAGTTGTTAAAATTTGTTTTACGATTGCTAAAAGTAATTACACCACAACTGCTATTAATCAAAGATTTCATAATATTATAATAAATATTATTATAACACGGTATTTTAAACAAATATTTTATTTCAACATTTCAAATGGTATAAATTTTTTGATTCCACTATTGAACATTCACTCGTATAACATAATCATTCATATTTACATACATTCCTCACTACATTATCACTCGATTCACTCATATACAGACTCACACATACAACCATAAGCAAGAAAAGATACACGAAAATGATTATATAAACTACTACCTTTATTTTTTCCCTTCTGATGATTTGCTCATAATGTATGTGCAACTTTTCTAGTTCAATCGTTAATGGGCTCCGAAACATCGACATTCCTTCATCATTGATCTCCTTGAATTGATCTACATCACATACATTCATGATAACTTCCAAGCAATGGTAAAGATCCACAAACAAATGTGATCATGTATATAGAAAGAACCATCTTTTCCTTACATGAGCATAAGCAGGGTTGTGTAATGGATAATGTAGATTAATAAATAAAAAAATGTTTTTGTATACTACAATTTAATGAAAAGATAGATTTGATTATTGTCAGGTTTTATAAGAAGAGGGGGTAAACTGTGCTGATGCTTAAATGTATATGTTATAACAAGCTAAAAAAACAATAGATTAGGAAACTACATCTCTCGGCAGGAGATAGGAGCAATGAGCTATCAAGTTCTAATTTCTTTATAAGCATTGTACAAAAACACGTATATGCCAATACACATGCCAAAACTAATATAGTAGGAGGCATCATATGAGTTTAAGTTTACAGTGAAAACCAAAAAAAAGGAAAAGAGGAAGAAAAAAAAACAACGCTGTGTTTAAGAGAGAATAAATTTCATACTGAATTCATTTTATATTAGGAAAATAATAGTTTAATATATGTGTTACATCTTAAATTATCCTAAAAAACATAACTAACATTACCTGGATTTGGATCGCCTCTTCCGGGGTAAGAAGCATTGGTTATCCATCAACATGAGACAAGCATAAGTGGTGATTTGGAACAATAGTAAGTGCAAAAAAGAATTACAATCAACAAAGTGATAAAAGAACTTGCTTGAAAATGATGCATAAAAAAAGTTCAAAAAACAAACAAGAGATTAATAGTTTAACATATAGTAGAAATGCAAGAGAAACTTTTATGAACAAGAATTCAAAGTACAAACATAAAGATTGTTCGACCAAGAAAAGATGTACCTATAGAGGAGTCTTCACTGCACAGACTCATGTGCATTCACAATACCTGAAGTAGAGCTGGTAGAAACAGAGTTGCGCAAACAGGCGGGAGGCACGGGAGATGTAGCTACCCAAACTAGCTTCAAATCACTGCACTGAAATTCTTGCACATAGAAATTCTACTCTTGTTTTACATTAAAGAATAACATCAATTTATAACTCATTTATGTTAACATGTATTTGAAATCTTGCAATGGTCCTGTGCTGTGCGTGTAATGAAGCATATATTGATATAATATTTCATTGTTATGTAGCTTGAGGAAATGCTAAATAAATCATTTTTTAGCAAAATGGTAATGCAATGCAGATTGATGTATGGGTAGTAATTGTTTGCCATTATTTTCTAATGACCAGAACAGAATAGAAAGCCATAATTCCGCCAACAATTTGCAACACCCACCGCCATTCCCTTCTCGATTATCTATCAACAAAACTTCACTATTAGCTAACATCTGACACCGCCACAACTTCACTATCAGCTAACTTCACTATCAACAAAACTGTTTGACATAAAGGTGTTGTAACCACCACAACTTGTAAACTTGTAGCACATCCATCCAAAAAAAATTTATTGAATAAAAACTAAAATTTTCTATCTATAGTATTAGATGGAGGTATGTGCAATTTACACTTGTTTACATAATAAAAGATGATAAATGCGAACAGCTGCACGAAAGGCAGGCACATATTAAGATTGTAAATTTAACTCCCTAGACAACCTCATAATCAAATTCATGCAAAGATAAAATGAGTATTTTAAATACTTCATTTTCTTTTAATATTAATCAATCATTGCTAATATGTTTGCTGGGCACATGTTTAACGTTATCCTTGAAAGATACCATGACAAAGACATATACCACAACTTTTGGATCTACAATAAGACAAGTAGTTTCAACTCATGCATATTGAACCATCAACCATTAGCCTCAAGTTAATGAAAGTAACAAACTAGGAATTAAAACAACAAAAATTTTAGGAAAAAAAGATGCACCAAATTGCAAACTTATGTCTCAATGACTGGCCTAAATGATTGGTTGAGCCTAACGGAAAATGAGAAACACCTGTTCAGTTCATAATAGAGATGCTAGAATAACCAAACATTTACAAAAATTATTCCTCCTATGCGTTATATAAACCGACACATCTTGCTCGCTTTCCATCTTTGGAACATCCCTCACAATCTTAGTCTGCTCCTTCACACAAAACCCACTCGACCCTATCAGCCTCCCAAAATCATAAAATTTCAACTTAGAACTCAAATTCCTGGAACCGCCACCAAATTCTCCAGTGCCTCTAGCACCATATGGCTCCCCCTTACCCCCATCATAATCGTATGTACCCCTTCCATCGGCAAGTTTGTCACCTGCAAAACTGCCAAAATACCCACCGTTGCTTCCTTGGTCAAATTGAGTGTGGTTGTCGTAGGGAGGAGGGGCAAGGGCAGGATTGTAATCGTAGGAATAATACAGATCGTGAGGGTATTGCGGTTCAGGGAGATTTAGGGTTTTGAGTGGGAATGATTTTGGAAATTTAGGGTTTTGGATTGATCTTCGAAATTTGAACGAAATGAAAAGGGAAGCGTTAAATGAAAATAAAAGAGGGAAAATGAAATTTGGTGAGGTGTGGATTGATGGTGTGGATGCACGGCTGAGATTTTATTTTAACAAATGATGTGGATCGCTGAGGTGTAAAACTTTTTTTAATTTTTTTAAATTAATTATATCTAGATCTACTGCAACATCCTACTGATTCTATGCTCACTCTTGAAGCGTGCGTTGCAATAGACAAAAAACAACATAGGTATGGTAACATTGTAGCTAACAACACTATGGATTTTCATTGCGGTATGCCATCTATGGCGTAGTGAAAATATCTCCAGTAATTTCTTCATCAAAAATATTACCAATTAAATCATTATCAGCATCTTCTGTAATATCCTTGTCCTGAATAGATTCCACATTCACAAATTGAGTATCTACATTTACGTTACTCTTTTCAACTGGATTCGAAATATCATTAACCCTAGTGCCCAAAATAGAATTATCTATCATACCTTCAGAATTAAAAACATCAAACTGATTGGCAAACTCTTTACTTGTTTCAGCAAATGTAACGACCTGGATTTTTTTGACCGTTCAAACCGACAATAAACCACACATGTCGACCCAAACAAATCGCAAATGCAGGTAGTTATTGGGAAAAAGAAGGAAAAGAAGAAAGAAGAGAAAAACAATCATAGAATCTCACAGCTGAAGGACATCATATAATAGACAAATAGCAGTTTAAAACAATTGAAATGTATACATTCGTTATAACATTCAATGATTATCAGAGTTACATATACAAACAGATGTACATAATAAAAAGCGAAAATAAATGCAATGGAAATACATACATACAATATATATATACACACCAAATCGTCGTCTTCATCCACCAGGCTATTGAAATCTTCACTAACTGCAGCTTCTGTTGACCCGAGCATATTGCATAAAAAGAAAACACAACAAACACTCGAATCAGCACTAAATAATTCGCATATTAGTAAAATGAAAATACGAAATAACTTGAGTGTCATGGGTGCAATAACTCAAGAGATGTTACGGAATTTTTCAATCTATCAAGGATCCGTTAAACTAATACATAAATAGTATAATACACTATTATTGTAATATCTATTCAGTAAAGTAAACATAATGAAAATAGCATAAGCAGGATTACACTTTTACCCTTACACCGTTTATAATATCGTTGTCTATACAGTACCATAAACCCAACCTAACATGGATGGCATCAGAGGGCACTCCATAGGTATAATACAAATCAAAATCGTACGAGGCTCCATAAGGATAATATGACATGGCACTCGAGCTAATGCCCAAGGTAGGATTCTACCAATTGCACTCCCGGACCAGTGGTAACGCATAGCAGCCACTACCGCCCACCTCAGAACACACTCCCAAATCAAAAATGGCCTAATTCATCATAGTCATAGAAATAGTATTGGAGGAGTGCGTCCGATCAGAGGTGCTACCTCAATTAGTCACGGTATAGCTCCTGTTTTAGTCATTTCAATTATGACCTGAATGTCAAGGCTATTCCATCATCGTTCTCTTTCTTCAAATCTAGTAATCGCTTCTAACTCATCATATTTCATTCTGGATACGTAATAACGTTCATAGTTGTTAAGTGGTATCGACATTGACAAAGAGTATGCCACCTGTCGACTACGGCCTCTTTAACAACCAACGTTTACATTTTTCCACATCGGTCGGTTCTTTTACTTTTCACAAAGGATTGCTTCACATTAAAATATCATATTTTGTTTGAACCCAATTTATATTCAAAAGAATATAATTTTCATATCAACATATCATAATCAATTCCAAACCGATTTATATTTCAACTAGAATATTATTTCTAGATCCACACATCGTAATTCCATAATATCCCAAACTCAATTTTTATTCAAATAGAATACACTTCATATCAAAGATCATAATTATTTCAAAAATCGAATTATGTTCAGAATCCATTCATATTCAAATAGAAGATACATTTTCATTTCAATTCGTTTCAATCCCTTAGGAGATTCATTTATATTCAAGTAGAATATAATTTATATTTGTAACACCCCATGATTTTAAATATTAAAATAAACGAACTAAAGAATACTTGAGATAGAGTCCGAGTTTGTGTGAATTGGACTTTGTATGAAGAAGTTATGTCGTTCCGAAGTTTCATAATTTAAATAAATTAAAAACAGCTCAGGTTCAGAAAATTTCAAATTCAAATTTCAAACAGGGAAGAGGGCTATGCGGGAAAATTCCCGCCCAAAGCCAGGACGACCAGGGGATCGACCTCCCTATACAAGTCGACCAGGGGGTCGACCTGCCCCCCACCCCCCCGGGAAGATTTGAAAGGTAACGATGTTTTGACTCAGTGTTGAGTCATTAGGGCTGAGGTGTTATTCTATCTTGACTGGATGGTTTTGATAGTTTCTAGGTTAATCTGATGGCTCTAAATTAATTAAAATTCTGTATAATCAACCTAACTCTCAACCTAAAATCACACTAATTCATACCAAGAGCCGCCTGCCGTCAATGGAGAACCTAGAGTAGTTGTTGTTCTCTTCCAACTCAAAAACAAGACAGAAGCAAGAATCAAAAATCAAATCTAATCTAAATTAGGATAATAATTAGTCTACATCAAAGGCGAGCAATTCAGTTTCAGAATACAGATCCCAGAAAAACAAGACTATTCTTTTGTTTGTGAGTATAATTTCTTTCACAAAATAATTAATTAATTTAATTGTGAGAAGTTATAATTGGGATTATGATAGTATGACTTTGAATCATGTGATTTTATCGTTGATAGTTTTGTTATTGTGGATCTATTTCATATGTTGAATTGTACATGTTTAACTTGATTCATCTTATGCAAGTTTGGGATGTTATGTATGTGAATCTTATGCAAGTTTGGGATGTTAAATCATATGCTAGTTTATGAATCATATGCAAGTCTATAAGTGGATTATACACAAGTTCATACGCGAATCATGTAGATACATATGCTAGCTTATATGCAAGCATGTGACATTAATTTACATGTTTAGATCCATATGCAAGTTCACATCTTTATGTTTAGATCTATATTTAGATCCTTGGTAGTACATAGTTATGCAAATTTATGTTTTATATGCCCATTGCCTATGGTAGTTTTGTATGTGAATCATAGGCTGGTTTGAATGAAATTCATATGCAAGTTACAGGAAAACCATATCCATATATACAAATTCACGACTACATGTTTATATCTATATTTAGATCCATGATTTATGTATATCCATTGCCTATAAGAACTTATGTCATGATTCTTAGATCTATTTTATGTGTTATGCAAGTTGTGATGTTTCTTTTCTTTTTATAAGTTAGACTATTTGCGAGTCTAACATATGTCATATTAAAACATACGAATAGCGTGGGGACAATTGGAAAATATTAAATATACATAATTGTGAATTGGCATAAAATGGCCTTAAAGGCATATAATTATTTTGAGACATTAATTGGTATAAATTTATATACCTGAAATTATGGACGTAATTTAGATGACAATTATGGACATAAATAAATTTGGAATTTATTAACAAATTTGAACAGGGATATTAATCCAATTTGGGGTTAAATAATAATGTGTAATAATTAACCGCCTAAGACATGAGGTCAGACTCGTTTGTGGTATAAGACTGCCCGGACCCGCCCGGCAAATCCAGCAGCCACAAACGGTAGTCTAATGTGAGAGGTCAAATACGCAAATTAAATTCGTAACAATTGTAAAGACACAAGGTTAGGCTCGTTTGCGGTATAATTCTTCCCGGACTAGCCCGACAAATCCAGCAACCGCAAACGGTAGTCTAATGTGGGAAGTCTTTACAAGGTTACGGTTCTAATGAATTAAGTAACATTTAACAAGATAAACATGTGGTGGGGCATGGGGGTTAAGTGAGTGGCCTGATTGTTGTGAAATACAATTACAAACACTTAATTAAGTTGAAAACATGTAAGAAAACATGAATAAGATGGGGTTAAGTGGGAAGTTCTAGTGGGGACCAAGCATAGATGGAAAGATTGTGTCAAACATGGGGACCCTTTTCAAACCAGTAACCCATTTAGTATCTTTGTGAGATCGAGCTAGATTGAGGATGGGACACGCTTACTGGGTTTGATTGTAAAAGGTCAAAATGGGTTAGCGGTGGCAATGCAAGTTCAACGGGGTCATGTGCGTCCGTGGGCCCGGGCTGGTAGGTAAGACGTTGATGCATCGTGTAGATATAAGCCGCGCATCTTTAGTTGTATCAGGTTGCCACTTTGGGGAGTGATACACCCCACTGTGGGACCAACATGGGTATCTATGAGTTAGGGAGCTGATCGCATGAGGGTAGTGGGTACAACTAGTGGAGATAGGGGCAGGCAGCACCTATGAAGGCAACTAGGGGTACACGAAACTGCCATTATCATTGTTATGTTCTGCAGACGGGATCAACTTTTAGGGTGACTTGTAATGGTGCAGTATTGTAATTATCCTATAGTGATTAGATACGAGATTATCGCCAGAATATTCCTCTTGTTTGCTTTGTCATGCCCACTCGTTTCACGGTCATACCTTGTTTTACCAATTTACGCCTTATCCTAATAACTTTAATAATTATATTGTTAAAGTTATTATACTCGCCAGATTTTATGTCTGACCCCCTTTTTTTTTGCCTCTTTTCTTCCTTTTCCCCCTCAGGTTCTCAGGGTAGGACTAGTACTAGTGGAGCTTGATCTTGGATCTCTTTCTCTCTCTTTTGGAAGTGCTTGGATTGCTGAAACCAAAGTTCAGCTCATCTCTTTTATGGCTACTTGTGTTGGGGTTTTGCTTTTTTATTTTATGTACTTAGAAAAAAATTTGTCAAGGTGGATATTAAGTGTACTTGGTTTTACCGTTGGTTTATGAAGTTGTTGCAATCAAACTATTTCTCCGCTGGAATAAAAGTTGTTTTAAAATTTTCAAGTACTAATACATGTATCTGTCTTGTTATATTCTATTCTATACACTAATAATGCTCCATGAAAGTTATTGCATTCCCTTTGAGAGTGACGTTAATGGACGTAGGGTGTTACACGTGGTATCAGAGCTGAAGGTTACCAGAACATATACGAATTTTTAAAAACTGTTTTTCAAAAACATTTTATAAAGAAATACTTTCAAAAATATGTTTTAAGGAAAGTATTTTCAAGAGAAAAGTTTGTTTTAAAAAACATAACCCCCAAGAGACATATATCTTTCCTATGATTAACCGTTTTGAATCTCTTACTTTTTCTTTTTCAGCATGTCTGGGGAACCTGAGATACCCGAGGACATACCGATACCAGGCTAGTTTAGAAGGTATCTGGAGGCTAGGGCCACTATCGCAAGTCCAGCAAATGTTCCTCCTTCACCAGCTGCAGTCGCTCCTCCTCCTCCCTCACCTCGCGTTGATACTTTTTCGAAGATATGCAAAGATTTTCGGGCAATCGGCGGGAAACCTTTTCACAGATCAGAGACGTTTATAGAAGCTCGAAATGGGCTTAAGGAGGTGGAAAATGTATTTGGTAGTTTCAAGGTAGATGATGGAAGGAAGGTCCAATTGGCTGCTTGGTTAATGAAGGACGAAGCCTCGTTTTGGTGGGAGGTTACAAATGGAGAGCGTCCAATGGAGACATGGATGGATTTTAGGCGTAGGTTCGAGATGAAATTTCTCTCACGAGCAGAAGAAAATTTATATATGGAGAGGTTCTTTGCATTGAAGCATGGAAATTTTTCAGTAAAGGAGTGCGTCAACAAGTTCAATCAGTTGGCGAGGTTTGGCTTAGACTAGGTAAACACACCTGAGAAGAAGGCTTGAGGTTCGTTAAGGGTTTGAATGAGCCGCTACATGGGTTGGCTATGACCCACATTCTGATGGGGCTACCTTTGCGAGATTGGTTGACATGGCGCTTATGCATGAAGAGGAGAAAGGTGCTAATGCTAATAAGGCACCGGAGAAGAAAGGCGATCAAAAGAACACACAATAGTAAAACAAGAAAGGTGGTAAGGATAACAATAGCAAGGGAAAGAAAAGGTGCTTTAATTGTGGGACACCAGGCCATTTGAGCAAGGACTGTAGGGAAAAGAAGAAGACTGGCTTCTTCCACTGTGGAGATGCAGGACATCTAATTAAAGACAACACAAGGAAACAAGGACAAAGGCAAAGGACGGGGTCCACTTCTGGAGGGCAGATTCAGACTCTCATGGCACCAGGACAGGAAAAAGGGCAGGTTCATGCTCTCATGATACCACTACAGGAGAGAGGTAGAAACATTTCCATTGAATGTTTAGTTTTTCTGTTTGATCATCCTATTCGTACTTTGTTTGACTCTGGCGCTTCACACTCGTTTATATCTGCTTCATTAGTTGAAACATTGCACCTTACTACTAGTCTAGTAACTGATCCCATAGTAGTCTCAAATCCTATTGGTGGTTTGGCTCATCTTTCAATGACTTGTCGAGATTTGAGAGTGTCTATCTGGGGCGTTGGTTTTGAATGCAACGCATTCGTTCTTGGCTACATGGGCTACGGCTTGATTCTAGGCATGCATTGGCTAACTATATACGGTGCCATCCTAGATTGTGAAAGAAGGGTAGTTAGATTGTTCACTCGTTATGGAAAGACCCTCGATATTTCTTATGACCCTAGAGGTCCTGTAATGCTTAGCTTCCTAGAATCCCTTGACGCATCCAATGATGATTTGGATTCTGTTCGTTTGGTCCGTGAATATAGTGACGTCTTCAATGAGGTTCGAGGTTTACCCCTGATGCGCGAGATAGACTTTCGAATATACCTAGTAGATAATGCAAAGCCAGCTGCATTACCAATGCGCTACATGGCTCCGAGAGAGAGAAGAGAACTCAGTAAACATGTGAAAGAGTTGCTTGAGAAGGGGTTCATAAGAAGAAGTATTTCGGAGTGGGGTGCTCCAGTTGTTTTTGCTATGAAGGTTGATGGTTCACTTAGATTGTGCGTGGACTATAGAGAGATGAATAAACTAACAAAGAAGAACAAAAACCCATTGCCAAGGATAGATAATTTATTCGATCATTTGGTGGGTGCTTTGGTTTTCTCGTAACTGGATTTGGCTACAGGGTTTCATCAGCTAAGGGTGGATGAATACAGCATAGATAATACTGCATTTAGAACTCCTGACGATTTCTTCGAGTGGCTTATCATGCCTTTTAGTTTGACGAATGCACCCGCATACTTTGTGGACTTAATGAGTAGCGTGTTTCGGGAGTTTCTAAACATGTTTGGGGTTGTCTTTGTGGACGATATCCTGATTTTCTCTAAAAGTGAACAAGAGCATGCCCTACATCTTAGGGATGCCATAGAGACCCTATGAGCGCATCAACTTAAAGCTAAGTTCTCCAAGTGCCATTTTTGGAGAAAAGAAGTGAGGTTCTTAGGACACGTGGTCTATACGGAGGGGATAGTTGTGGATCCCACAAAGGTGGTGGCAATCTAGGATTGGAAAATTCCTAAGAACGCCATAGAAGTAAGAAGCTTTTTAGCGCTGGCTGGTTATTATAGGAAGTTCATTAAGGACTTTGCGAAGATATCAGCCCCACTCACTCGGTTAACGAAGAAGAATTTGACTTTTTCTTGGGATGTTGACTGAGACGATGCTTTCTAACATCTAAAGAGGGTTTTGACGATAGCTCCAGTTTTAGTTTTGCCATACGGGAGTAAGCCATTCACAGTATATACCGATGCTTACGGGACAGGGCTTGGTGCATTTTTAATGCAAGAGAGAAAGGTGATATGCTATGGTGGAAGGCAGTTGAAAGCTCACAAGAAAAATTACCCTACCCACGACTTATAGTTGGCTGCATAGTTTTTTCACTTAAGTCATGGCGTCATTACTTGCTTGGCGAGAGGTTTGAGTTGTATACAAACCATAAGTCGCTAAAGTACTTGTTCTCTCATAAAGATCTAAACTTGGGGCAACAGAAGTGGATGGAGTTTTTGGCATCCTATGATTTTGAGATCGCATATACCCCTGGAAAGGGTAATGTTGTAGCCGACGCCTTAAGTAGAAAGAAGTTGACTTTAAGTCCTTTGTCCGTAGAATGACAGAGTTTGGAGTATATATCTACATTTGACTTCAGACCCTCTGTCGATTATGTACCCGGATTGTTGGCATCATTAGAGGTGCAACCTACACTTTTGGGTCGAGTTGTGGAGGCACAACAAGATGACACATAGTTGGTTGAGATAGTAGGCAAGCTTATAGGAGGGGAGTCTTCGAGTCATCTTAATAGATATGCTATAGATGAGAGAGGCTGGCTGCGTAGAGATGGGAGACTTTGCGTACCACAAGACGAGAGTTTGAAGAACGCAATTCTTGAAGACTCACATCGCTCTAAGATGACCATACATATCCGTGGTGAAAAGAGGTATAGGGATATGAAGCGAGTTTTCTTTTGGACCGGAATGAAGAAGGATGTGGCTGAGTTCGTTTGTAGATGATTACTGTGCCAGCAAGTCAAGGCAGAGCAAAAGAAGCCTGGAGGTTTGCTCCACCCTTTAGAGATTCTGCTGTGGAAATGGGAAAGTGTTTCCATGGATTTTGTGGATGGGTTGCCAAGATCAAGGAAGGCTAATACGGGGATTTGTGTAATTGTAGACAGACTTACCAAAAGTGCCCATTTTATTCCCATTAAAAGTAGGAGGACCGGCGCACGGTTAGCAACTGTTTACCTTCGAGAGATAGTTCGTCTACATGGCATACCCTCTAGCGTTGTCAGCGATAGAGATCCCACTTTCACAGGCGAATTTTGGAAAAGCTTACAAGAGGTGGTTGGAACACAATTATACTTAAGTACCGCTTATCACTCTCATATGGACGGCCAGACCGAGAGAGTAAATCGGATTCTAGAAGACCTTCTAAGGCTATGCATCCTAGACTTTGGAGGAACATGGAAAGAACATCTTCCATTAGTGGAGTTCGCCTATAATAACAGATTTCAGGCTAGCATTGGCATAGCACCTTTTGAGGCTATTTATGAGCTACCATGCCGATCACCTACTTTTTGGTGAGAATCCACGGACAAGGTTTTGCTTGGACCTGACATGATTAGGGAGACTTCAGAGAAGATAGACCTGATTCGACGTCGAATGAAGACGGTACATGACCGACAGAAGTCATATGCTGGTAAGAGATGAACCGATCTTGAGTTCGATGTTGGGGACATGGTTTTTATTAAGGTGTCACTGCTGAGAAACGTAATCCATTTTGGATCAGTAGGAAAGTTGGCACCGAGATTCATAGGACCCTTTCCAATTAAAGAGAGGATTGGTCAGATGGCGTATAGAGTAGAGTTGCCAGAAAATCTCAGAGGTGTTCATGACGTGTTTCATGTTTCACATTTGCGAAAGTGTTTACATGATACAGCGAGCATGCTCAAAGAAGTGGAAGTAAAGCGCAATTCCATGGTTAGACGAGCTCCTACATGCATTCTCGGATTAGAGGTCAAAAAACTACGCAACAAAGAGGTCAAGTTGGTCAAAGTGCAATGGGGAGATGATCAAAGAGATGCGACTTAGAAGACGGAAGACAAGATGCGTATGCTGTACCCTTTCCTTTTTGGGAGTATGTTTTAAACTTCTCCTTTTTCTATCGTTTTGTTGATACTTGTCTTATCATTTAGTATTATCTTTGCAATGACATCTTCGATCTTTAGTTAGGAAGGACCCTATGGTTGCAAACATGTGTTTGAGACATGTTATGTTCGATGGATGGAAATGGATGCAAGTGGTTGCTAGTGATTGCTCATGGATGCATGTACACACACATTAGGCACTAGATCGGCTCAATCACCTTCATATTGCATATAAATGTGCGTTCATATCTAAATCGATGGATGTATAATGGTTGTGTTATCATATGGATGCTGCATATTGATGAATGGTTGTGCACACATGTAGAAATAATATGTATCGTTAGGATTCTTTCGCATACATAATGGACGCATGGCACTATCATGATTTGCATTAAGGAGGTCAACTAAATCAGTAGATCTCCTGATCTTGCATATAAGGAACATATACACACACTTTTTGCATATGCTCATACAACATTAGAAATCTTGTAAGGACAATGGATGCCTGTGTTTGATGGTTGAGTAGATGGATGATTAGATGTTAGGATATGCATTCTCCATAACTTGGAGATTTCGGGGGCGAAATCCTATAAGGAGGGGAGAATCTAACACCCCATGATTTTAAATATTAAAATTAACGAATTAAAGAATACTTAATTTCAAGTTTGAGAACTAAGGGAAACAGGTTATGCCATTGCGTTCTTCTCGAAATTCTGCTTGAGATAGAGTTCGAGTTTGTGTGAGTTGGACTTCGTATGAAGAAGTTATGGCCTTCCGAAGTTTTAGAATTTAAATAAATTAAAAACATCTCAGGTTCGGAAAATTTCAAATTCAAATTCCAATCAGGGAAGCGGGCCAGGAGGGGAAATTCCCGCCCAAAGCCAGGTTGACCAGGGGGTCGACCTCCCTATACAGGTCGATCAGGGGGTCGATCTGCCACTCCCCCCAAGGAAGATCTGAAAGGTGACGATGTTTTGACTCAGTGCTGAGTCATTAGGGCTGAGGTGTTATTCTATCTTGACTGGATGGTCTTGATTGTTTCTAGGTTAATCTGACGGCTCTAAATTAATTAATATTCTATATAATAAACCTAACTCTCAATATAAAATCACACTAATTCATACCAAGAGCCGCCATGCCGTCAATGGAGAGCCTAGAGTAGCCGCCGTTCTCTTTCAACTCAAAAACAAGATAGAAGCAAGAATCAAAAATCAAATAGGATAATAATTACTCTACATCAAAGGCGAGCAATTCAGTTTCAGAATGCAGATCCCAGAAAAACAAGACTATTCTTTTGTCTGTGAGTATAATTTCTTTCACAAAATAATTTGTTAATTAAATTTTGATAAGTTATAATTGGGATTATGATAATATGACTTTGAATCATGTGTTGTTATCATTGACAGTTTTGTTATTGTGGATCTATTTCATATGTTGAACTGTACATGTTTAACTTGATTCATCTTATGCAAGTTTGGTATGTTATGTATATGAATCTTACGCATGTTTGGGATGTTAAATCATATGCTAGTTTATGAATCATATGCAAGTCTGTAGGTGGATTATACACAAGTTCATATGTGAATCACGTAGATACATATGCTAGCTTATATGCAAGCATGTGACATTAATTTACATGTTTAGATCCATATGCATGTTCACACCTTTATGTTTAGATCTATATTTAGATCCATGGTAGTACATAGTTATGCAAATTTATGTTTTATATGCCCATTGCTTATGCTAGTTTTGTATGTGAATCATATGTTAGTTTGAATGAAATTCATATGCAAGTTATAGGAAAACCATGTCCATATATGCAAATTCACTATTACATGTTTAGATCTATATTTAGATCCATGATTTATGTATATCCATTGCCTATGCAAGTTATTGGCTATGCAAACTTATGTCATGATTCTTAGATCTATTTTATGTGTTATGCAAGTTGTGATGTTGCTTTTCTTTTTATAAGTTAGACTATTTGTGAGTCTAACATACATCATATTAAAGCATATGAACAGCATGGGGAAAATCAGAAAATATTAAATATAAATAATTGTGAATTGGCATAAAATGGCCTTAAAGGCATATAATTAATTTGAGACATTAATTGGTATAAACTTATATACCTGAAATTATGGACATAATTTAGATGACAATTATGGACATAAATAAATTTGGAATTTATTGACAAATTTGAATAGGGATATTAATCCAGTTTGGGGTTAAATAATTATGTGTAATAATTAACTGCCTAAGACCCTAGGTTAGACTCGTTTGTGGTACAAGACTGCCCAGACCCGCCCCCCGGCCAATCCAGCATCTACCACAGTAGTCGAATGTGAGAGGCTAAAGTCACAAATTAAATGCGTAACAATTGTAAAGACACGAGGTTAGGCTCGTTTGCAATATAGACTACCCGGACCCACCCGGCATATCCAGCAACTGCAAACGGTAGTCTAATGTGGGAGGTCTTTACAAGGTTACGGTTCTAATGAATTAAGTAACACTTAACCAGATAAACATGTGATGGGACATGGGGGTTAAGTGGGTGGCCTGGGTGGCATGTGAAATACGATTAGAAACACTTAACCAATTTGAAAACATGTAAGAAGACATAAATAAGAAGGGGTTAAGTGGGAAGTTCTAGTGGGGACCAAGCATTGGTGGAAAGCTTGTGTCAAACATGGGGACCCTTTACAAACCAGAAACCCTTAAATATCTTTGTGAGCTCGAGCTAGATCGAGGACGGGACACGCTTAATGGGTTTGATTGTAAGAGGTCACAACGGGTTAGCGGTGGCAACACAAGTCCAACGGTGTCATGTGCGTGCGTAGGCCCGGACTTGTAGGTAAGACTTTGTTGCATCATGTAGATATAAGTCATGCATCTTTAGTGGTATCGGGTTTCCACTTTGGGGAGTGATACACCCCACTGTGGGACTAACATGGGTATCTACGAGTTAGGGAGCCAATCGCATGGGGGTAGTGGGTACAACAAGTGGAGATAGGGGCAGGCGGCACCTATGAAGGCAACTAGGGGTACACGAAACTACCATTATCATTGTAATGTTCTGTAGGAGGGATCAACCTTTAGGGTGACTAGTAGTGGTGCAGTATAGTAATTATCCTACAGTGATTAGGAACGAGATTAACGCCATAATATTCCTTTTATTCGCTTTGTCATGCCCACTCGTTTCACAGTCATACCTTGTTTTACCAATTTATGCCATATCCTAATTGCTTTAATAATTATATTGTTAAAGTTATTATGCTCGCCAGACTTTATGTCTGACCCCCTTTGTTTTCGCCTCTTTTCTCCCCCCGGGGTACTCAGGGTGGGACTAGTACTAGTGGAGCTTGATCTTGGATCTCTTTCTCTCTCTTTTGGAAGTTCTTGGATTGCTGAAAGTAAAGTTCAGCTCATCTCTTTTATGGCTACTTGTGTTGGGGTTATGCTTTTTACTTTATGTAGTCAGAAAACAATTTATCAAGATGGATATTAAGTGTATTGGTTTTACTATTGGTTTATGAAGTTGTTGTAATCAAACTATTTCTCCGCTGCAACAAAAGTTGTTTAAATTTTTTCAAGTACCAATATATGTATCTGTCTTGTTATATTCTGTTCTATACACTAATAATGCTCCATGGAAGTTAATGCATTCCCTTTGAGAGTGACATTAATGGACGTGGGGTGTTACAATATTTCCATATTAAAAATTGGTTTAAAAATTGATTCCTATTCGAATAGAATATATGACTTTATCTCAACTCCATTTGAACCGACGATTTAAATCTAGCACTTTCCATTCGGAAGTAATTTACAATTTATAAACTATAATTTAAAAAAATTGGTGCTTAGAAAGAAAATATATATATATATATATATATATATATAGAGAGAGAGAGAGAGAGAGAGAATATAATAGTTAGAAAAAATAAGATAATTTAAAATATTATGTATATACATAATTTAAAAGTTTTACAAATTAGTTTAAGTAATAAAATATAAGGAAAATTTTAGTTATAACTAATTAGTTTTATATGTAAGAGTTTTAATAGATAAGTTTTAAGAAAGGCATAGTTAATTGAAATCAAACAGTGTAAATATATATATAATAAAATTCTGTAACTATAATCGTTCCTTTCTTCTGAACTTCAAATACTTGAATCTAACTCCAGTCTCAATGGACTTTACATAGCTCAACATCTTGCTTCAAACACCATTTCAGACGCATCTTTCAATTTAGAGAATTCAACCCATATTCAACTTTAAGTTTAAAACAACTACGAGCATCCTCGGTTATCTTTATTTCAAATTAAATTCAATAAGAATTTATTTCATTCAAATCCACACCCTAAATTTGAAAATCTCAAATTTTATTCAAAACCCAATTAGGAATTTCCACTTCATGTTGGAAAAAATTCTATTAACCATTTCAAATAAACATTCAAAATCTAGATCTTTAAAGGAACTAAGTTTATCGAGTATCGGCTCACTCTTTTAAACGAAATTTCTATCAAATAAAATTCTCAAATATTTGAAAATCATTTAACCAACCGATGTCCGTATATAATTTTCTATCCTACGGCCAGGTGGTATTAAATTTAATTTCTTGATATTTCAGGGATGGATCTATCATTTCAATCTAAGTCAGGGTCACAGAGATTTATCATTTCATTCTATGTTCTTAATTTTTTTAAATCGATTAATCCCGGGTTTATTCGATGCCTGTAACATCAAGGGTAAATGGGATTAATCGTCATAATCAACATGCAATTACACTATACTGAATACGGAGCATCAGTAGTGTCAAACCTCGATTCAGTAATAAAATCCAACCAAATGTCCATCACAACCATTCCATTCAAATGATCAGTATTAAACTGTTTTCAAGATTTACAAGAATCAGAATTTCCAACTAGCAATTTAAATTTAATTAAATGACTAATCATCAACCTAGATTTGCATAATAACACACTTGCATGTTAATTTTTAAGCAACACATCATCAAGTAAACACAACCATGCAACCAAACTTATTTCATAATTTAATTTAATAAATATGCAAATAATTTAGTTATTCATGAGTGAGAAAATCACTCACCTTTGCGTCCTTAATGGATTGGACGTCCAACCAAAGCCCAAAATTTCACAGTCCCCAAACGCAGCCAAACCAGTCTCAGATCGACCGTGTCTAAATCCAAGTTAAAATGAGAAAGTTATTAGCGTTTTTCTCATTTAAATTTTAAATATATAAAATAAATAAAAATAAATCCTCACCAAATCAGGTGCTGGCCACATCATCATCTCCTAACTCCCGCTTCCCTTTTACTCCAATACAGTAAATCGTGGATAAAACCCATTCGGTGGCCAACTTTTACCATCTACTGCCGTTGACTCCGGCAACGAGAAGCATCGAGACCACCTCCACTGCGACCCTCCTCAAAACCCGTGTCCACCTACGTCAGCCTTGCCACCTATGGTCTTCCCTATCGCCGCTGGTGAAACCATGAACCCAACAGGTTTCAAACCCTAAAACGGAAATTGCCATCAATCAACTTGACGATAGAACCACCGCCAATATGCTCTAGTCGACGATCTCTCCAATACCCAGGCTGTAGATTCTCCGCTTAAGCCCTAAATCGAAAAACCCCAGATTTAAACCTAGGGTTTTGGAAACTGCTGGCTTTGACTGCGAATTCTGGCCAAACCACTCATTGCATGTCCAAACTGAGAGGTGCTGTAGCTTCATATCGTCGAGCTCTTCGTTTTGATATGTAATTTGCCATGGTTTGGGGAGATTTTATTTTGAAGTTGTTTTTTATTTAAGCTAGGGTTTTGAGAATTTTAATTCAGCCATTGAAGATAAGAAAAAGATGGAAAAAGTATACGTACAAATGAGAATGGGCTGGTTAGTGAAAAAATGAATATATATATATAAGGAACCAAATATGAGAAACAACCATTATCATGTTACAATGATCTATTTCACACTTTCTCCCATATGATCAAACGATAAGTCGGATTGTAACGCAAGTTGAAATCCTATCATAATTAACCATTCCGGTCCCGATGAAATTGGTTTCGTCGGATTCCGAGGCAGTTGCTAGAACTGTTAAATTTCAAAGTTAATTAAATAAATAAAATATTCAAATATTCATTTAACTGTTTTAATTCAATTTAAATATTTACTAGATTCCATTTTAATTCAGTTATGACTTAAACAATCTTATAAATTGATTTCACAATTTTAAATTCTCGAATTTGATTATTTCAATTTAGATTTGAATTTCATTTATAAGTTAACAACTCAGAATTTCACCATTTACCATATAAAATTTGAATTCCCATTTTAACTTAGACAACCCAAATTTATCTTTTATTAGAATATTAAATTTCACATTACAACATTTACAAATATAAGCTAAATTAACATTATATATTTATATGTGCTCAATTCAATAATTATTATCATCAAAATCAACAAGATTTGATTTTTATCTAATACTATTCCATTTATTAATATTAAATCTAAATTTAAAAATATATAAAAATTATGGGTTGTTATAGCATAATTATCTTTGTTAAGATTATTTGGACCTTTCCTTTTCCAAACTTTCTTATATCTAGGTTGTATATCTGTCCATGTATTATTTTTTGAATTTGTATGTATATACTTCTGTTTCCTATCCCTATTTATAAAAAAATCATTACTATTGTGATTCTCTTTATCAATACACTGATTATCATCTACCTTATTCTGCTTAGAATAAACTTCACAGTTGCTGGTTTCATGACCAAAAAACTTACAAGAAGTACAAGTCATGGGTCTCCAATTGTAAGTAATTTTAACTGATGGACACTTATCACCTAAATTATCAAAAATAATACTATCATGGAGTTCATGATCAGGAGTAATTTCCACTAGTGCTTTGGCATATCTGAATTTATCTAACCTCTCTGTACTAGTGTCGAAGCAAATTAGACGTCCAATATGATTCACTAGCCATTAAGTACCAATCAGGGTCCAAAGTATCATTGGAATCCTACATAATTGAATCCATATAGGCACTTTCCTTATCTGATTTTATGAACATCCTATAGATGTATCCCATGTTGTTATAATAAACATTCTCCCACGAATGAAGATAGGATCAACATGTAAAATTTTATCACGATCGGAATCATTGGAAAAATTAAAGTAAAACATATAGCCATCAGAACTGATATCAACAGATCCACTTAATCTCCATCTATTTTTTAAAAAGTTCAAAACAGCAGAGAATGAAAGCGTACCATCAAGGAAAAATCCTACCTGGAATTTGCTCCAATATATTATTACCCCAAGTTTGACCTAATCTGGAATTGGATTCTTCGATCCATCCCTGGGAATCTCAAATTGTTGAGGCTGATAGGAACTGGCATTACAGGGCTGAGATCTGAATAAATACGCATAATCGGATTTCACGAACGAAGTAAGGAAGAACTTGATGGATTCCCCAAATTAATTCCTGAAGTTGGAGGACGTTGCTGAAAATATAGATTAGCAACTGAAGGTGGTGGATTTGGAGGTTTAGGAGGAGAGGGTATTGATGGAAGATGGGGAAGGTACCGTCGAAGGTAGAGGAGGTGGTTGAAAAAGGAAAAGAGAGTGTCAAAGCTGCCATTACTAGGGACGTGAAATATTTGAAGAGTATTCTTATCAAATTCTGAATTGTTTGATCAATTAACTATGTAATTAATTGAGTTATTTTTTATTTCAGTAATGGTAAATATATATCATACATGGGCATCTATTAATGAAAATAAGCATCGTTCCACTATATAAGTTGATTGACTGGATTATTTGGGCACTCTGATTAGCAGAAATAAACACCGTTTTGTTATTATGTTATTTTGACATATTTTTATCAGTAAATATACTTTGTTGAGTTAATATATTATCAATTGATAATATTGAATTGTATCGTTGTTTGTATAAATTAGTTTAACAAAGTGAATGTCATTTGTTAAAGAATTGTTATATACTGTTGGAGCTGCTAAGCTGAAATTTCTGAAAAGTAAATCAAAAATCAACTCAAGTTGTTAATTGTTTTAATAATCGTTCTAAGTAAACAATTAAAGGTGATTATTTTAAAAAGGGAAGATAAATTGTAATCAGTTAATCAAATTGTTTTTAGGTTGATTTAAATATATTTTAAATGGGATTGGATTATCAAATTTATTTGTTTCCATTTAACTTAACAGAAATAGTTTAACAAGTAATTGTTAAACGTAGAAATATTTTATAAATTAAATAATGTTTTAATTAACAATTTTTGGTTAAGCAAATTTTGCAGTTAAATAGAGAAGTTAGAATTTGATAAATTATCCAAGATAATGTTTTTAACTTAATTAATCCCTTAATTAAGTGAGTTTTAAAGATAATTTAATTATACAAAGAAAAGGGAATTCGGTCGATTCACTTGATTAAATTACTTGTTTTAAATATTTAAGTTGATCAAGTTAACTGTATAAATGTTTCAAAATAACAACATTGTTTTGAAATAGATTATGATTTGTAAAATCAAATGGATTTACAAATCCTGGTTTATCATATATTTTGGATATCGATTTTTTACGAATCTTAACAATAATAATGATTTCGTCTCAAGGTCTGGGAGTTAATTGAAATACCCCATCTTGAACGATTTCACCATTATCCGATAGATAGTATTAGTTTGTATTCGAAATGAGCGTTAGGGTTGAATATAGGTTTCAGCTACGAAAACTATATTCAACAGTGAAATTATCATCTAAGATTTATAATAAGAATTTTCTAAGTTAAGAATTACTTATGTTTTTAGATAGATATAAACAAAGTTAAAATTTGAATTTAAACAATTAATGATTATTTAAATAATGCTTAGCAGATCCGATGGAAATAAATCCATGCATTTTGTTTTATATTTGATAGTTAAGTCACGCACTATCAAATCTTGATCTTTTATGATGTCATTTCGAAAAGTCTGTAATTTAACTCCACTTCAATTTGATTAATACTTTTCAAGTCAGAGATTATTGAAGACAGAGTTTCTACAAGGGCTTTTCTGTTAATCCTAGGTAGCAATTGCCTAAGATGGATTTACAGGATAGCGCCTTTGATTTGTTCATTCCCAGAACAACATGTATGGACGAGTGTCTGATAGAGTATGCCTAACAGATCATATGATTGATCTCTTCAAACTATGTTTGGTGGCGGGGGAATTTGTTTCTCTTTGATTTATACCCATGGTATTGGGGAAATCAATTCGTGGTTTGATGGGTTTAATGATGTGGTATTCAAAGTGAATGAAGATGTGATCTGTCTAAAGGTATGTTCAGAACTAAAGCCTCATCAATCGGGAAACGGTATAAAATCGGGTTGGCCGCATCGCTCCCATCAAAAGGATGTATCCTTACCTGATCTAGAGAAATCAAATGCCTTCGATTGTCCTTTTTATTTGTATGTTATCGATTCAATTGTTTGACCCCCATCCGTGGTAATAATAAATTCGGTACTCTCAACCGAAATGAGGAGCCGGTAATGTTCAGCCGGGTTGCAAGATATTCTTGTTGAACCCCAATGTATTCATCTCCGGAGGTACATTGTCGGAAGGTGGTCCTATACCTTGCCATAGTTGGAATCCATTATCCAATAAGTGCCAACAATTTTGATTGTATACAATGTATGTGGAGTGTGAGATGCAAGCGTTCTGCTAGATTGCGATTTACTTGTAATTAGACACTATTATAATATCAGGATAATATTGTTTTCAAAGATTACTTTGGGTTATCATATGGTAAAAAAACATCCGTATTTATGTGTGGAACGGTCTTACGATTATCTTTTTTTCATAAGGGTTTCAAAAGTTAAAATCAATTTGTTTTAAAATCATTTACTCACACCAGTCCCATGGCTGACCCAAAGTTTATTTTCTATGTTTTTCCTAAATTCTTGGGAGCTTAAATTTGTACGGGAAGCCAAGTAGTTCAGGATTTTCAGATAGTAGATGGAGCTTGGAGCAGGAGGCTTCAACGCTAGATATATAGAGTTTATTTCTGCTGTGATGTATATATAATGTACTCTGATGATGTATGTAAGTTAAAATCCAGTTTGTATTTTGAAGGTGATTATATATCTTTTATATTTTATTCATTCCGCTATGAGATTTGTGTTTACATTGATTTTGTTATTAAGTTCTTCTTTTTCTTCTGTTCTAACTTTTCTATCTTATCTCTTTTCATCCTCTAATTTCTTCGTTCAACATCTGGGTTTTAGTGTTCTTTGAGTTAGACTTGTATTGTGTAACAACCCGAATTTTAATAACATGTTAAAACCATAAATCAAGGCATAATTAAATTTTAAAATAAGAATTAAGGGAAACGGTTGCGCCATTCCGTTTGTCTCGAAATTCTTCTTGGAAACGAGTCCGAGTTTGCGAGAATTGGAGTCCTATGAGGGAGATATGACCCTCTGAAGTTTCAGGAATTTTTAGAATAAAAAACAGCTCGAAATTCGAATTCGAAATTCGAATTTGAAATTCGAATTCAAACCCCAGAACAGGCTGGGCGGGAAAATTCCCGCCCATGGACCAGGTCGACCTGGAGTTCGACTATAATGTCGACCTCCCAGGGACCTGGTCGACAATACTGTCGACCTGGGAGTCGACCTGCTTCCCGAACCCACTTTTTGAATCAGATGCATCCTGATGTATTTAGACTCGTTTTCTGTCCAGATTCGTCTGCCTAATCCTATATAAACAGCCTCCTAGCCTCATTCTCTTTTCACCATTCTTCTCTAACCTTATGCTGCTTAAATTCTTGATGGACATGGCTTCTTCTTCTTCCTCTAAATTAAATTAAATTAAAACGCGAAGACTATTTCTTGAAGACTACGGCTAGGAATTGTATATTTGGGGATTAGCTTCTGCAATCAAATCAAGATTCAACGATTCAGTAATTCGACGACTAGTATATAGATTCGACTTCTGCATCTCAATTTCTTAGACCGCGATCTATAAGTTCAAGTTACTTTCAGATAAAAACTGTAAACTTAATATCCATGTTGTAAATTGGAATTGGATCTATGTATGATAACTGATTCATATCTATTCTTGTTCATCTTGGATCTTGACTTTCGTGAATATTGCTTTGGGCCTATTCATGTTGTAAATCAAACTCTCTCATGACTATAACCTTGACATGCCTATGACGTTGAAAACTATTGTTAATGGCCTAAGACTATGCTTGTGCCTATGACTATGAACATAAGACTATGCCTATGACGGTGAACTTAAGACCGTTGCCTATGACTATGATAAGGACAATTGTGGCTTATCACCTATGACCCTTGATTATGAGAATTATTACCTATGATTATGAACATAAGGCTATTATCTATGACCATGACTTTGAAACTATTATTATTATTGCCTATGACTATTGCCTAGAACTATTTTGGATAATTAACCATGACTATTGTGATTAATCGCTTATGGTTCTTAATTATGAGATTTCTACCTATGACCATAACTATGACTATTGGGGTTAATTACCTGAGACTACTATAGTTGATTGTTCATAGTTGAAACCCATGTTGTACACCGAATTTGCAGTTTGTTGGATCTCATACCTAGGGTGCGACTTGCTTAGTTTATTCGCTATTATGTACACCAAAACCATTGGATCCATTATCCTTGTATTTGGCTTGCTTTCGCATGCCTATTCTTTTGTGTCAACTTTTATCGTGACTATCACCTTATCCTACTAGATTTCAAATCCTATATGACAGTGATGTTGTAACCAATTATCTCAAGTTATATCATGCTAGTATTGTAATCCTTTTTATCGCTTTATGCTCGTCCCTTTTGCCTATCATAGTTTTGATGTTATTCCCTTTATTTTAAGATTTGGATTTATTTGTAGTATGGATCGATTCACGTTTACGTGCGATGGGAATACGATTTGGGTAGATTAGGCAAAACATGAATTGGTTATGAACATGAATTGTGAACTTGATAAAAGGCAAAACTTGAAACATGAACATTGTTATAACTTGAATCTGGATGTGGGCATGAAACTTGCCTTGAAAACTTGTCACGAACTTGATATGAAATTTGAACATGGACATGACACTAGAATGAACGTGAAAATGGCCAACTTGAGGTTGGGTTGAGTTTGCAGTGTAATTCTGCCCGGAACCGCCCGGCAAATCCAGTTACTGCAGACAATAGGATCCAATGTGGGTAGTTGGTCATATCGCACTTGAAAACCCGAGGTCGTACCGAGTTGTGGTGTAATTCTGCCCGGAACCGCCCGACATATCCAGTGACCACGACAATAGGTCTGATGTGAGAGGTTGGGGTGCATTAATGAATTAATGCCATTTGATAGGGTTAAGTCGCGAATCGCTTGAATATACTTAACCAATTTGACACGATGATTTGTTAGGGTTAAGTCATGAACCGCTTGAATATACTTAACCAATTTGACAAGATGATTTGGTAGGGTTAAGTCACGAACCGCTTGAATATACTTAACCAATTTGACACGATGATTTGTTAGGGTTAAGTCATGAACCGCTTGAATATAATTAACCAATTTGACACGATGATTTGGTAGGGTTAAGTCACAAACCGCTTGAATATACTTAACCAATTTGACACGATGATTTGTTTGGGTTAAGTCATGGACCGCTTGAATATACTTGACCAACTTGACACATGATTCATAGGGCTAAGTCATGAACTTGAACGACAATACTTAGCCAATTTGACATGACACGTAGGCGGGTTAAGTCACGAATTTAAATGAAAACACTTAACCTACTGGACGGAAACCCTAGTTACGCGGTCCTTTTCAGCAGTAACCCACTAGATGTATCACGGTACCCTGGAACTAGGAAGGATGGGGCACGATTACTGGGCTCATTGTAAGCGACCAGAACGATTGCTGAGTTGGTGCGCCATTGTAGGTTCAGGCGGACTATGGTCGTGCACGTAGTCCGGAGTTGAAAAAGCAGGCATTGGGCACCAGTAGGTTTACACTGTGCCTACTTGATTCGTGTCGGTGGTTGGCACCCTAGGGCTTGATACACCCTATGATTGACCTAGCACAGGTAACTACATTCGTGATAGGGCCGTATGACACAGACACATGAACAAGATAGGACTTGTAGGGAGCCGATCGATTAATAGATCATTTCATGGGACCAAGTAATGGGTCATTTCATGACATTTGGCAAGGGATCATTTTATAATCAACACATGACACGGGTTGGGGTACTAGTACGGGTGGTTCAGAGCAAATAGATATCATAGAAATATTTTAACGGTGAAGGAGAGAAATCTTGCGATCTTGCGAAATTATACTTAGTTCATTTGAATGGGAACCTCGCAATGTTATACATGACAAAAGTCATATGATGTTATTTTTAGTTATCGTGCCTGTAGCTTATCTTGTCATCATGCTTATGTTTATTTTTAGTTTATTCATGCCGTGTTATCTTTACCTATTTTTATGCTGAAAGTTACTAGTGTAACACCCAACCTCTGCCAGGGTAACTCTTGCAAGTACACTGGCTTTGGAGGGGCGTTAAACGAGGTAAACATGCATGCAGATATCACAAGACAGAACATATAAGTAAAACAGAGTAGTAAAGCAGCGGATAAAACTAGCATTTCAAAACCATAGTCATGTTACAACAAAGTACTTGGTCATTATTTTCCAACAAACAAAGTCTAGAGAAAAGCATAAACTGAAAAACTGAAATACATAAAGTACTATCCCCAAAGTGAAGTGATAAACCATAGCTAGCTCAATGTCCAAAACCGTACATGAGCAAATCCAGTAAGCAAGCTATAAAGATCCAAGCTAAGCTCCAATGTTCCCACCCTGAGGACCTGAGGGGGGGTGGGGGAAACGGAAGAAAAGAGGCGAAAGAAAACAGGTCAGTCAAAAAGACTGGTAAGCCCTAACTACTATCAGTCCATGAACTAGTAAAGTTAACTGGCATGAGAAGCTGAGATGAACATAAGGATAACAACATACTGGCATGATGATTAACTAACAAGATAGATAAAGGTGTCATCGCATAATCAAGGTTAAGTTTGCACCACGGGTGTACTAGCATTCTAACATGTCAAGTAAAAACAAGAATTGATCCCTTGGCCCAAGCTTGGCCCAATATCATGAGGTGACCTAAATCAAGGTCCAACTACACGGTCTAGTTGATCGGCTCCCTATAAGCCTAACTCGTCAAGTGTCGGTGTCCTACGACCCAAACATGAAATGTAGTTAAACTGCGCTAGGTCCATCCTAGGGTGTATCAAGTCCTAGGGTGTCAACCTCGGACACAAATCAAGTATGCACAGTCTAGATCTACTGGTACCCGTGCATGATTTTCCAACTCTGGACTATGTGCATGACCATAGTCCGCCTGGACCTACACCGGCGTACCTACTCAGCCGTCGTTTTGGTCGCTTACATGTCAGCCCAGTAATCGTGCCCCACCCTAGCCTAGTACCTAGGGTCTTATGATACTATCAAAAGGGTTACTGCTGAAAAGGACCACGCCACTAGGGTTTCTTAACGGGTTAAATATGGTTAACCCGATCCAAACGTGGATTAAATTGGTTAAGTGTATCCAAAGTTCATGACTTAACCCCGATTAACCTATCAAGCCCAAATTGGTTAAGTATTAAGTGGACCATGACTTAACCCTAATCAGGAGGCATTAATTAACTTAATGTGCTTTAACCTCTCACATTAGACCTTGTTGTGGTTACTAGTTAAGCCGGGCGGGTCCGGGTAGCTTTACATCACAACTGGGTCTAACCTCGGGTTCGAGCACAACATGACCAACTTCTCACATTGGGTCCTATTGTTTGTAGCCACTAGTTAAGCCGGCCGGGTCCTGGTAGATTTATGCTACAAACTCAACCCAACCTCGAGTTGGCCACACTCATATTTTCTAAGTGTCATGTCCATTATGTTTCCAAAACATAATTACAAGCTAATATATCACGTCATGTTATAAAAACCATGTTCATGTCATAATGTTACCCAACCCCAACGTAATCCCATCGTTTACATAATCGCAACAACGCATAAAGGATAAAATAGGGAACTTGGCATAATCATGACAAAAAGGTGTTGAAGCCACAAGTTTAACACGGTGGCATATGAAATGTACATATGTTCATATACTTGCATTATTCGGCTTCAAAAGTATGCATAAAACCGAACTTAGCATATAAGTGATACATGGTGATAAATGACATGTAGAAGTTGCTAGAAGTTCGCATTTAGCCTCACATGCAAGTTATCATAAGGGATATGATAACTTCCATGTTGCCAAAATGCAACCTTTAATATAAAGCTTGAAGCTTTAAGCTCACAAACTCAAGTTTAACTTGCATAACATGATAACATGTGTATAATGATCAACCCAAACTTGCATAACATAGCAACATGTGTCATACATAATGATTAAACCAACTTGCATAACATAATGATCAACCAAACTTGCATATCATAATGATCAACCCAAACTTGCATCATTCATTTAACTTTAGAGTTCAAAAAAAAAAGAAAGTAGAAAAGGGCTTACAATGCTATGAAGACACAAATGAATATTTATTATAAAGATTGAGACGAAGCCCTTATGCAAACACCAACAAAACCCAAATATGAAAGCTCCAAATGAAAAACCCTTGAGCCAAATCAATAAAAATCCTTGCTTTGTAATAGAAATGTTGCAACTTGATTTGAATGCAAACTAAGAACACTCATACAAGCTTGAAAACACTTGTATGAACTCAAAATCTCTCATATAAATAAACTTAGAAATTTTAGCATGAGAGTGGAGGCCATGAGAGGAACAAATTTGGCATAATTTAGTTGTAGAATTGAATAATGGTGATTTAGGCTAGGCTTAGGGGTCTTTTTATAGAAGATTAGGATAGTATTAGCCATAGGATTAACCCTAGATCCAATCCGAGCCATCAAATCCCGTCAATAGCCTCCAAAACAGGTCCAAACAGCCAAAATAGGTGCACCAGGCCGACCTGGCCGACCAGGGAGGTCGACCCCCAGGTCGACTCTAGTGTCGACCTGGTTGGGGGGAGGTCGACCCTAGTGTCGACCCCCTAGTCGACCTGTCTGGGCGGGAGTTTTCCAGCCCAGTCTGTTTTGGCTGAATTTGAATTCTAAATTCAAATTTGAACTGTTTTTGAACTTGAAATTTTCTGAAAACTTTGACGGGCCATAACTTGGTCATACGGACTATGATTTTCGAAAACTCGGACTCTATTTTGCGTATTTTTCTGAGACGAACGCAATGGCACAGCCCGTTTCCCTTGATTCAGAATTTACAGTTTAATTCTGCCCTGATTTATGTTATAACATGTTATTCAAAAATACGGGTTGTTACATTCTCCCCTCCTTAAAGGATTTCGTCCTCGAAATCTCCAAGTTAGGAAGAACGTATCATACCATCCATCATCCATCTACTCAAAACATCATCCACGTGCAGTCATTGTCATTAAAGGATTCTAAATGCTGTATGATCATATGCAAAGGTGTGTGTATATGTACTTATGTAATGCGAAAATCAGGCGGTTACTGATACAGTAAACCTCCTTAATGCAAAGTATGTTAGTGAAATGAGTCCATATGTATGCAAATTCCTAACATGATTTATAATCTCTACATGAGTGCACATAACATTCATCTATATGCAACATCCACGTGATAGCATATCAAGTTCCATCCATGAATAAGTATAAGCACTCATGCATATGCAACATGAAAGTGTGTGAGCCAATCTTAGTGCCTAATGTGTATCATGCATCCACGAGTATCCACGTGCAAACACTTGCAACCACTTGCAACCATCAAGCATAACATGTTTCAAATACATGTTTCATCCAAAGGGTTTCTACCTAAGGTTCTCATGACAAGGTTAACGAGATAATAAGATAAACAGGATAAACACGGATAGCAAAAGGAAAGATATGCTACTTAGGAGAGGAAATTGAGAATGTACCCTCAAAAAGGAATGGATAAAGCCCACGCATCTTCTCCACGGTTTCCCAAGTTGCGTCTTCATCGGCTTCACTCCACTGAACTTTCACCAACTTGACTTCTCGATTCCTTAACTTCTTGATCTCTGTTCCCAAAATACGAATCGGAGCTCTTCTCAGGGTTGCCTCTTTCTCTACCTCAATGTCTTCGAGAATGCTTGGTTCAACCACCTTAGCGGATTCATGTAGGCACTTTTGGAGATGCGAGACATGAAAGACATTGTGCACTCCGGCTAGCTTTTCGGGCAATTCCACCTTATAGGCCATCTTTCCAATTCTCTCTATGATAGGGAAAGGTCCTACGAACCTTGGTGCCAGCTTCCCCACTGCTCCAAAGCGTACCACATTACGCAAAGGAGAAACCTTCATGAAAACCATGTCTCCCACTTCGAATTCCAAATCTGCCCTTCGCTTGTCAGCATAGGATTTCTGTCTATCTTGGGCCGCTTTCATCCTTCTTCTCACTAATTCAACTTTCTCGGATGTGTCCCGTATCATATCGGGCCCAAGTATAAGCCTATCTGTTGTCTCCCACCAACAAGATGGTGACCTACACGGCCTCCCATACAAAGCTTCAAATGGTGCCATCCCCATGCTGGCTTGATAGCTATTATTATAAGCAAACTCTACAAGAGGAAGGTGGTCTTCCCAAGTACCACCGAAGTCGAGAACACAAAGCCTCAAGCGATTTTCTAGCACCCTATTCACCCTTTCGGTTTGTCCATCCGTCTAGGGGTGATAGGCTGTACTCAGATTCAATCGCGTGCCCATCGCTTCTTGCAAACTGTTCCAGAACTGGCTAATGAAAATCGGGTCACGATCGCTAACTATGCTAGAAGGAACTCCATGCAACCGCACTATCTCTCGAAGATAAATAGATGCTAGCCATGATGCGGTCCTCTTGCTCTTTACTGGGATGAAGTGAGCACTCTTCGTAAGTCTGTCAACTATGACCCATATGCTTGTGTTCCCTCTCCTTGACCTAGGCAATCCATCCACAAAATCCGTAGAAATACTCTCCCACTTCCATTGCGGGACCTCCAATGGATGTAATAGCCCACCTAGTTTCTTTGACTCGGTTGTCACTTGTTGGCACACCATGCACCTTGAAACATACTCTGCCACATCCTTCTTCATTCCGGCCCGAAAGAAAATGCGCTTCATATCTCTATACATTTTGTCTCCCCCCGGATGTATAGTCATCTTCGAGTGATGTACTTCTTCAAGAACTTTATGCACCAAGTCGCCTACTTGTGGAACGCATAGCCTTCCATCACGCCTTAGCCAACCCTTATCATCAATAGTATATCTAGCAAGGTGACTAGACGTCTCACCACGAATCAACCTGTCCATGACCTCGACTATCTGTGGATCTTCCTTTTGCGAAGCCCCAACCTGATCAAGAAGTGTGGGTCTATGCTCAAGGGATGCTAATGAACCCGTCATCGACTCAACAGCCGTCGTGAAATCAAAGGTTGCCAAGAATTCTAAGTTCTTCATCTCAACGAACAAGGGGCTCAAAGTCAACCTCCTTCTGCTTAGTGCATCTGCCACAACATTACCCTTGCCAGGGGTATAAGCTATCTCGAAGTCATAAGATGCCAAGAATTCCATACACCTTTGCTGCCTTAGATTCAGATATTTTTGCGAGAAGAGGTACTTGAGTGACTTGTGATCAGTATACAACTCAAACCTTTCGCCTAGAAGGTAGTGGCGCCAAGATTTGAGTGCAAAGACGATCGCCGCTAATTCCAAATCATGAGTGGGATAATTCTTCTCATGAACTTTAAGTTTCCTACCCCCATAACATATCACTCTTCCCTCTTGCATTAGAACAACACCTAACCCCGTGCCACATGCATCTGTGTACACGGTAAACATCTTACCACTATCGGGTAATGCCAAAACTGGAGCTGAGGTAAGGGCTCTTTTGAGCTTTTGAAAAGCAAGCTCACACTCCAAGTCCCATGCAAAGACTAAGTTCTTCTTCGTCAACTTAGTAAGAGGGGCCGAAATCTTAGCGAAGTCCCTGATGAACTTCCTATAGTAGCCCGCCAGACCGAGAATGCTTCTTTCTTCAGTTGCATTCCTAGGAGTCTTCCAGTCTTGAACTACAACCACTTTCGCGAGATCCACCGCTATGCCTTGCTTAGAAACTATATGTCCAAGAAACCGAACTTCCTTTCTCCAGAAATGACATTTGGAGAACTTGGCTTTCAACTGATGCGCTCTAAGCGTATCCATCACTTCCTTGAGATGCCTTGCATGTTCTTCCTCATCCTTTGAGAAGATCAGAATATCATCCACGAAGACAACAACAAACTTGTTAAGGAACTCCCTAAACACCCTACTCATCAAGTCTACGAAGTAGGCGGGTGCATTAGTCAAACCGAATGGCATGACAAGCCATTCAAAGAATCCATCTGGAGTCCTGAACGCAGTTTTATCAATGCTATCCTCAGCTACTCTAAGCTGATGGAATCCAGTGGCTAGATCAAGCTGAGAGAAAACAGAAGCACCAACAAGCTAGTCAAAGAGATCATCAATCCTCAGTAACTGGTGCCTATTCTTCTTTGTCAGCTTGTTCAACTCACGATAATCAACACATAGGCGAAGCGAACCATCCGCCTTAGTAGCGAATACCACAGGAGCACCCCATTCAGAAATGCTTCGCCTAATAAAATTCTTCTCAAGCAACTCCTTGATTTGCTTACTGAGCTACCTTCTTTCTCGTGGGGCCATGTGCCTAACGGGCAATGATACTGGCTTGGCATTATCGACTAGATAAATGCAGAAATCTATCTCTCGTTTAGGGGGTAACCCCTTAACTTCTTCAAAGACATCAGGATAGTCTCGGACCACCCTTACAGATTGGAGATCATCGATGGACGAGTCGAGAGATTCAAGATAACATAACATGACGGGACCTCTAGGGTTACAAGAAATTTCTAGGGTATTACCGAGGCGAGTCATGAGCCTCACCACCCTATGTTCACAATCGAGAATGGCTCCATAACTGGACAACCAATCCATGCCCAAGATCAAACCGTATCCACTGAATCCGAGAACATAAGCATTACACGTGAATTCTACGGTCAAGATAGAAATCTTCAAATCCACACAAATCATAGATAGATGGGCGGAACCCCCAATTGGATTTGAAACACAAACGGGATCCTCAACTAGACTAGTACATAGGTGCAAACTTTCAACAATGTCAGAAGAGATAAAACTATGCGATGCGCCAGAATCAAATAAGGTGCGAACAGGAAAATTAGAAATATAAACAAGACTTTCTACAGAAATACTACCTCGGTCCTGAACTAGAGCAGCATTGAGAGCATGCACTTGCCCTCCAGAAGGTCCTGCGCGCTGATTCTGCCCTTGCTTCTTGGGGCAATCCTTGCTAAAATGTCCGGTCTCTCCACAATGAAAGCATTCGCCCAACTTCCTCTTCTTCTTCTTACAGTCTTTTGCTATGTGCCCAACATTCCCACAGCAGTGGCATTTTCTTGGATCCTTTGCCTTGGCCTTGTTGCCCTTGTTGTTCTTGTTGTTCTGATTGCTCTGATTTCCTCCCCACTTTGAGTCTGTCTTCTTGGCTTGAGTCTCATTAGGCTTGACTTCTTTCTTGCCATTCTTATCGTCTCCTTGAAGCAATGCCATGTCCACTAGGCCTTCAAAAGTGGCCCCCATGGGTATATGAGATAGGGCTAAACCTTGTAATGGCTCGTTCAACCCTCGTGCATAGCGTAAAGCCTTCTTCTGGGGAGTATTAACCATATCCAGACCGAATCGGGCGAGCTTGTTAAACTCATTCACATACTCCCTCACTGTCATGTCCCCTTGCTTTAAAGATATAAACTTCTCCAATTGCAGATTTGCCTCAGCTGATGATAGAAACTTAAGCCCAACCCTCGTCCTAAAGTCTACCCAAGTCTCTATAGGTCTAGTAGCATTGGTGACCTCCCACCAATAAGAAGCTTCTTCTTTTAATAGCCATGCTGCCAATAAAACCTTTCTATGGTCTTCCACATCAAAGATAGCGAAAAGATCTTTGGTTTCTTTCAACCAATTTCGTGCCTCCACAAAAGTCTCCGTCCCTACGAAATTCTTGCCACCCATTGCCTTAAAGTCCTTGCAAACTTTTGCGAAATCCGCTTGTGGATTCTGAGGAGGGGGGGGGAGGAGGAGGAACCTCAGTTATATTGGGGGTATTTGCTGGGCCCACATCGTTGGCCCTAGCTTCCAAGTACCTCCGGAACCATCCGGGAATGGTCACTCCCTCAGGAAGGTTAAGATCGGCCAAACTGAAAAAGAAAAAGATAGATTCAGAACGAAGAAACGAAGGATAGTGCTAATGGCCTTTGGGGAATAGCCTTTTAAAATAACTAGACTTTTCTTGGAAAATACTTAATTGGTTTTGAAAATAGTTTTTCAAAAGGTAAGATTTTAAAACACTTTTGCTCAAATCTTGTAAACCTTATGCTCTGATACCAAATGTAACACCCCACCTCTGCCAGGGTAACTCTTGCAAGTACACTGGCTTTGGAGGGGCGTTAAACGAGGTAAACATGCATGCATATATCACAAGACAGAACATACAAGTAAAACAGAGTAGTAAAGAAGCGGATAAAACTAGCATTTCAAAACCATAGTCATGTTACAACAAAGTACTTGGTCATTATTTTCCAACAAACAAAGTCTAGAGAAAAGCTTAAACTGAAAAACTGAAATACATAAAGTACTATCCCCAAAGTGAAGTGATAAACCATAGCTAGCTCAATGTCCAAAACCGTACATGAGCAAATCCAGTAAGCAAGCTATAAAGATCCAAGCTAAGCTCCAATGTTCCCACCCTGAGGACCTGAGGGGGGGAAACGGAAGAAAAGAGGCGAAAGAAAACAGGTCAGTCAAAAAGACTGGTAAGCCCTAACTACTATCAGTTCATGAACTAGTAAAGTTAACTGGCATGAGAAGCTGAGATGAACATAAGGATAACAACATACTGGCATGATGATTAACTAACAAGATAGATAAAGGTGTCATCGCATAATCAAGGTTAAGTTTGCACCACGGGTGTACTAGCATTCTAACATGTCAAGTAAAAACAAGAATTGATCCTTTGGCCCAAGCTTAGCCCAATATCATGAGGTGACCTAAGTCAAGGTCCAACTACATGGTCTAGCTGATCGGCTCCCTATAAGCCTAACTTGTCAAGTGTCGGTGTCCTATGGCCCAAACATGAAATGTAGTTAAACTGCGCTAGGTCCACACTATGGTGTATCAAGTCCTAGGGTGTCAACCTCGGACACAAATCAAGTATGCACATTCTAGATCTACTGGTACCCGTGCCTGATTTTCCAACTCCGGACTATGTGCACGACCATAGTCCGCCTGGACCTACACCGGCGTACCTACTCAGCCGTCGTTTTGGTCGCTTACATGTCAGCCCAGTAATCGTGCCCCACCCTAGCCTAGTCCCTAGGGTCTTATGATACTATCAAAAGGGTTACTGCTGAAAAGGACCACGCCACTAGGGTTTCTTAATGGGTTAAATGTGGTTAACCCGATCCAAACGTGGATTAAATTGGTTAAGTGTACCCAAAGTTCATGACTTAACCCTGATTAACCCATCAAGCCCAAATTGGTTAAGTATTAAGTGGACCATGCCTTAACCCTAATCAGGAGGCATTAATTAACTTAATGTGCTTTAACCTCTCACATTAGACCTTGTTGTGGTTACTAGTTAAGCCGGGCGGGTCCGGGTAGCTTTACACCACAACTTGGTCTAACCTCGGGTTCGAGCACAACATGACCACTTCTCACATTGGGTCCTATTGTTTGTAGCCACTAGTTAATCCGGGCGGGTCCCGGTAGATTTATGCTACAAACTCAACCCAACCTCGAGTTGGCCACACTCATATTTTCTAAGTGTCATGTCCATTATGTTTCCAAAACATAATTACAAGCTAACATATCACGTCATGTTATAAAAACCATGTTCATGTCATAATGTTACCCAACCCCAACGTAATCCCATCGTTTACATAATCGCAACAACGCATAAAGGATAAAATAGGGAACTTGGCATAATCATGACAAAAAGGTGTTGAAGCCACAATTTTAACATGGTGGCATATGAAATGTACATATGTTCATATACTTGCATATTGTATTATTAGGCTTCAAAAGTATGCATAAAACCAAACTTAGCATATAAGTGATACATGGTGATAAATGACATGTAGAAGTTGCTAGAAGTTCGCATTTAGCCTCACATGCAAGTTATCATAAGGGATATGATAACTTCCATGTTGCCAAAATGCAACCTTTAATATAAAGCTTGAAGCTTTAAGCTCACAAACTCAAGTTTAACTTGCATAACATGATAACATGTGTATAATGATCAACCCAAACTTGCATAACATAGCAACATATGTCATACATAATGATTAAACCAACTTGCATAACATAATGATCAACCAAACTTGCATATCATAATAATCAACCCAAACTTGCATCATTCATTTAAGTTTATAGTTCAAAAAAAAGAAAGTAGAAAAGGGCTTACAATGCTATGAAGACACAAATGAATACTTATTATAAAGATTGAGACGAAGCCCTTATGCAATCACCAACAAAACCCAAATATGAAAGCTCCAAATGAAAAATCCTTGAGCCAAATCAATAAAAACCCTTGCTTTGTAATAGAAATGTTGCAACATGATTTGAATGCAAACTAAGAACACTCATACGAGCTTGAAAACACTTGTATGAACTCAAAATCTCTCATATAAATAAACTTAGAAATTTTAGCATGAGAGTGGAGGCCATGAGAGGAACAAATTTGGCATAGTTTAGTTGTAGAATTGAATAATGGTGATTTAGGCTAGGCTTAGGGGCCTTTTTATAGAAGATTAGGATAGTATTAGCCATAGGATTAACCCTAGATCCAATCCGAGCCATCAAGTCCCGTCACTAGCCTCCAAAACAGGTCCAAACAGCCAAAATAGGTGCACCAAGCCGACCTGGCCAACCAGGGAGGTCGACCCCCAAGTCGACTCTAGGGTCGACCTGGTTGGGGGGAGGTCGACCCTAGTGTCGACCCCCCAGTCGACCTGTCTGGGCGGGAGTTTTCCCGCCCAGTCTGTTTTGGCTGAATTTGAATTCTAAATTCAAATTTGAACTATTTTTGAACTTGAAATTTTCTGAAAACTTTGACGGGCCATAACTTGGTCATACGGATTATGATTTTCGAAAACTCGGACTCTATTTCGCGTATTTTTCCGAAACGAACGCAATGGCACAACCCGTTTCCCTTGATTCAGATTTTACAGTTTAATTCTGCCTTGATTTATGTTATAACATGTTATTCAAAAATAAGGGTTGTTACAACTAGGACTTACTCAGTCTTTATGACTGACCCGTTTTCTTTCGCCTCTTTTTCTTCCATCCCCCCCCCCCAGGTTCTCAGGGAGGAAACACTACTACTTCATTTGGACTTCTTTTTGCTTCAAGATCATCATATATGGCTTGGACCTTCCTTGGCTATGGCTGCTTTACTGTTTTACTTGGGGAATGATTTATGACTATGGTTTTATGCTTCTTAACTATTGCAAGACAGATTTCGATGTAATGGATTTAATGGCATTTTGTTTTGATGTACAAGGCTTTATACCTTTCTAGATTTTAAAGCAATGAAATTTGGTTCTTCTTCCACTGTTTTATATGTTCTGTCTTGTAATATTTCTGTGTATGTTTACCTAGATAATGCTCCACCATAGCTAGTGCATTCCCTTTGTGAGTGACCCTAGCGGAGGTGGGGTATTACATTTGGTATCAGAGCAGGAGGTTATCAGACTGGACAAAAGCTTTTAAAAACCTTCTGAAATTATTTTCATAATGTTTACAAAGAAGCATTTTTCTAAAGAAAAGTTTTATTTTACGAAAGGCATATTCCCGAAAGCCATATGCACTATCTTTTGATTCTCTCCTTGAGTCTCTTCTTTCTTTCTTTTTCACCGTAGTTTGTAGGCATGCGACACATGTCGGAGGGCAAAGTAGTGTCCAACCTCCATCTGTAGCCATAGTAGTTTTACTTGCGACTAATCTTATTTCAAACTTTGTAGGGTTGCCGTGCGATGGAAGTAGCTTTCAAGAAACTTTTCAACAAGCTATACAAGGATAGTAGGAACGAAGATAAAGAACACAAGTCTAAGGATGAGAAACTTGTTGATATGGCTTAATCCACGAAGAGGAAAAAGGTGAAAGGAAAGGGACCAAGTGAAAGAATAATAAAACCAATGACAAGAGTGAATATCTTTAGTATGGTAAAAAGGGACATGTAATTAAGTATTATAGGACAAGGACAAGGGCAAAGAACAGGATCGTCGAGAGGGAAATTGTAACAACCCGTATTTTTAAATAACATGTTATAACATAAACCAAGGCAGAATTAAATTATAAAATCTGAATCAAGGGAAACAGGCTGTGCCATTGCGTTCGTCTCGGAAAAATACGCGAAATAGAGTCTGAGTTTTCGAAAATCAGAGTCTGTATGACCCAGTTATGGCCCGTAGAAGTTTTTAGAAAATTCAAGTTTAAAAAAATAGATTCAAATTCAAATTCAGCCAATCAGAACAGGTGGGAAAAATTCCCGCCACCCCAAGTCGACTGGGGAGTCGACTTGGGAGTCGACAAACCCCTTGCTGTGTCGACTGCCCAGTCGACACCCCTGTCGACTTGGGTGGTCGGCCAGTCTGGCCTGGGTGCAACTGACTTGTTCCTCAAGACAGGTTTTAAGGCTTGTGATGGATTTCAAAGGCTCAGATCTGAACTAGGGTTAATCCTATGGCCTAAACTAACCTAATCTTCTATAAAAAGACCCTAAGACCTAGCTTAAACCCTCATTAATCATTCCTACAACTAAACTATGCCAAAATGCTTCTTGATCATGGCCTCCACCTTCATATCATTGCCTCCATCCTCTTCATGAAAATTTGAGTGTCCTAAGCTAGTAAAAGAGCCACCTTTCTTCATCAAAATAAGAATCTTTCTTCATACAAATCAAAGGAGCTTCTTGTTTCTCAAGACAACTTGGAGCTTATATTCATTTGGGGTTTTTAGTGTTGCTAGCGTGGCTTCGTCTCAATCTTATTTTATTTTATAAGTCTTCATAGCATTGTAAGCCCTATACTACTCTTAGATTCTAACTATGAAGTTAAATATGACATGTTGCAAGTTTTAGTTTGGGCCTAAGTATGATTTGTGCTTTGATTCTATCATGTTATGTATAGATTTATTCTATGCATGTTTGTAAAGCTATCACCTTGACTTTGTGCATAAAAAGCTATGAGCCTTGATATGAAATGTTGCATAAAGCAACATAGAAACTCTCATAAACCTTATGTTATCTTGCATATGATGTTATATGCGAATCACTAGCTATCATCCTATGTCATTTATGATCATGTTTCACCTATTTGCTAAAGTTTGATTTCATGCATGTTTTGAGGCATATAATGTAATATGCAAGTTTATGATCTCTCATAAACCTTATGTCATCTTGCATATGATGTTATATGCGAATCACTAGCTATCATCCTATGTCATTTATGATCATGTTTCACATATTTGCTAAAGTTTGATATCATGCATGTTTTGAGGCTTATAATGTAATATGCATGTTTACGAACACATTTGCCTCATAAGCCACCATGTTTAACTTGTGGCCAAAGCACCCTTATGCTATTATGCATGCTTGTGGCCAAAGCACCCTTATGCTATTATGTTTAACTTGTGGTCAAGGCACCCTTATGCTATTATGTTTAACTTGTGGTTGTGGCCAAATCACCCTTACGCTATTTGATATGTTTGAGGCCAAGTCACCGTTTATGCCATCATACATGTTGAGGCCATATGCTAGTATGTTGAACACGTTTGCCTCAAATATCACCATGTTTAACTTGTGATAGACTTTGCCACCTTATGCCCACCTTGTCATATTGTTATGTTCCCTCTTTAATCTATTTGCGTTGATGCGAATTTACGTGCGATGGGAATACGTTATGGGTAGTTGGGCAAACTTAAATAACATGAAAGCATGACTTGAAAATATGACATGAAAGTTTGACATGTGTTTATGCTTGAAAACATGAACGTGGACATGACATGTAGAAAATATGAGAGTGGCCAACTCGAGGTTGGGTTGAGTTTGTAGCATAAATCTACCCGGAACCGACCGGCTTAACTAGTGGCTACGAACAATAGGACTCAATGTGAGTAGTTTGTCATATCACACTTAAAAACCCGAGGTTAGACTAGGTTGTGGTGTAAAGCTACCCGGACCCGCCCGGCTTAACTAGTAACCACAACAAAGTCTAATGTGAGAGGTTGGGGTGCATTAAGTTAATTAATGCCACATGGTAGGGTTAAGTCATGGACTACTTGAATACTTAACCAATTAAACACGATGGATTGGTAGGGTTAAGTCATGGACTACTTGAATATACTTAACCAGTTGAACACGATGTATTGATAGGGTTAAGTCATGAACTGTTTGGACACACTTGACCGACTCAATACATGGTTAGGATAAGGTTAACAACACTTAACCCGTTTAAAACCCTAGTTACGTGGTCCTTTTCAGCAGTAACCAACTCGGGAGTATCTAGATACCCTGGACTAGGCTAGGGTGGGGCACGATTACTGACTGATTATAAGAGACCAAAGGAGATGGCTGAAGGGTGCACCAGTTGTTCAGGCGGACCATGGTCGTGCACATTAAGTCCAGAGTTGAACATGGGCACCGGTAGGTTTAGACCGTGTGTGGTTGAATTGTGTCTGTGGTTTACACCTTAAGGCTGGATACACCCTAGGGTGGACCTTGCACAGTCAACTACATTCCATGATTAGGCCGTATGACACCGATACACGACGAGTTAGGATTATAGGGAGCCGATCGACTAGACCGAGTACTTGGACCTTGATTTAGGTCATCTCATGATGTTGGGCCAATTTTGGGCCAAGGGATTATTTCTTGTTTATACTTGACATGGATTAGAATACTAGTACACTTGGTGCAACTTAACCTTGTATATGCGATGCCACACTTGATCTATCTTGTTAACTTTTCACCATGCCAGTTATCACCTTATGATTCATCTCTGTTTTACATGTCAAGTTAACTTTATTAGTTTTTATACTAATAGTAGGTAGGACTTACCAGTCTTTTTGACTGACCCATTTTCTTTCGCCTCTTTTCTTCCGTTCCCCCCCCCAGGTTCTCAAGGTGGGAATACAAGCACCTAGCAGGGATCTTTAGCTTGCTTACTGGATAGCTCATGTACGGTTTGGACTTGAGCTCACTATGGCTTTATCACTTCTACTATGGGGAATAGTTTACTTTATGTTATTTCCGGTTATCAGTTTATGTTTCTAGACTTGTAGTAGTTGGAAAATAATGACTCAGTATTTCGATGAAACTTGACTATGGTTTTGAAATAGTAGTTTTATCCGCTGCTTTACTTACTCTGTTTTACTTGTATTTTCTGTCTTGTGATATCTGCATGCATGTTTACCTTGTTTAACGCCCCTCCAAAGCTAGTGTGCTTGCAAGAGTGGCATTGGTGGAGGTGGGGTGTTACAGCAATTGTATGCTCTCACTACTAGCGTACCTAAGAGAGGTGGTAACGTTTCTGTTAAAGGCTTAGCTTTTCTTTTCTATCATCCTGTTATATCTTTGTTTATGTACATCGCATCCTTTTAATTCTGCTTCGATAGTTGAGTCTCTAAACCTTAGTACTAGCATAGTAGAGGATCCCATTTTATTCTCAAATCCTGTTAGGGAATCCTCTCATTTATTCATGACTTGTTTGGATTTGGGAATGTCTATGCTAAGTGTTGAGTTTATAAGTAATGTTTATGTTTTTTTTGGGCTATGGGTTGATTCTAGGGATGGAGTGGTTATCCAGTAATGGTGCCATTCTTGAGTATGAAAAGAAGGTAGTTAGATTCTTGACTTGCCTTGGTAATGCCCTCGAAGTCTAGTGTAACCCTTAGGGTTCTGCCATGCTTAGTTACCTAGAATCTCTTGATACATTTATTGATCCGCTCGAGTAGTGTTCGCCACTAAGGCAATTGGTTCATTTCACTTATGCATGAGTCATAGAAAATCACCTTAGTAAGTACATTTGGCAACATGGTTGGCATTTGTTTGTTTTCAAGAGATAGTTCTCTTCGTGGAATACCTTATAATAAGTAAACGAGATCCAGGATTCACTAGTGAATTTTGGAGAGCTTGCATGAAACCATGAGTACGCAGTTATGTTGAGCAGAGTATATTAGAAAAAGAATAAATGAAAGTGGAACGAGAGGCGACAGTGAAATGAGTTCCAACTCATATTTTGGAAACAAGAATTAAGAAGCTACGAAATTGTAAAGTTAAAAACGGCCAAAGCACAATGGAGTTAAGCTCGAGGAAATGCGGCTTAGAAGATTGAAGGCTAGATACGCACGTTATATCTCTTTATAAGAGTATATCCTTAATCCCTCTTTTCCTGTAGAGCTTACTTGCATGCTATCTTTTAAGTATATCCTCTCGGTCCTATTCTCAATCCTATTTCTATTGCAAACCCCATAGGGAGTATGACTTATCTGTTAGTAATACATGTTGGGGCTTGAGGGTGTCCGTTGGGTTGAGTAATTCTTTTGATGTCAGCCTGATGTTGATTTCGGTCTTCGGGCTGGTGCTTAGGGAGTTCTTCTCCTAATCAGTATATATGTGACATAGATTTCCAGTTTTGACGTTGCCTAATGGGCACAAAGTTTTTACTTGCTTCTATCGTTCGACTATATCTTTAGGTAGGAACAATTGGGTGTAAACATGTGTTTGAGACATGTTATGATTGATGGTTGCAAGTGGTTGCTAGTGGTTGCTCGTGGATGCATATACATGCACCTTAGGCACTAGATCGGCTCAGACACATTTTCAAATTTCATATGCATGAGTGTTTATACTTGTTTATGGATGAAATTTAATGTGTTATCATGTGAATGTTGCATATGGATGGATGTTTGTGCACACATGTAGTGTTTATGTGACTAGGACTATTTGCATACATGTTGGATTCATGGCACTAAACATATTTTGCATTAAGAAGATCAATCAGGCCTGATCATCTACATTAGATAAGGAACATATACACACACTTTCCGCATATGTTCATATAGCATTAGAAAACGTTTAAGGACAATGGTTGCTTGTGGATGATGGTTTAGTAGATGGTTGACTAGACGATAGGAAGCATTCTTCTTAACTTGAAGATTTCGGGGACGAAATCCTTTAAGGAGGGGAGAATGTAACAACCCGAAATTTAATAACATGTTAAAACCATAAATCAAGGAAGAATTAAATTTTAAAATAAGAATCAAGGGAAACGGGTTGCGCCAATACGTTCGTCTCGAAATTTTGCTTGGAAATGAGTCCGAGTTTGCGATAATCGGAGTCCGTATGAGGGAGATATGACCCTCTAAAGTTTCAGGAATTTTCAGAATATAAAATAGCTCGAAATTCGAATTCAAGCCCCAGAACAGGCTAGGCGGGAAAATTCCCGCCTATGGACTAGGTCGACCTGGGGATCGACTCTAGTGTCGACCTCCCAAGGACCAGGTCGACCATAGTGTCGACCTGGGGGTCGACCTGCCTCCCGAACCCACTTTTTGAATCAGATGCATCCTGATGTATTTAGACTCGTTTTCTGTCCAGATTCGTCTGCCTAATCCTATATAAACAGCCTCCTAGCCTCATTCTCTTTACACCATTCTTCTCTAACCTTATGCTGCTTAAATTCTTGATGGACATGGCTTCTTCTTCTTCCTTTAAATTAAATTAAATTAAAACGCAAAAACTATTTCTTGAAGACTACAGCCAGGAATTGCATATTTGGGGATTTGCTTCTACAATCAAATCAAGATTCAACGATTCAGCAATTCGACGACTAAGTTATGGATTCGACTTCTGCATCTCAATTTCTTAGACCACGATCTGTAAGTTCAAGTTACTTTTAGATAAAAACTGTAAGCTTAATATCCGTGTTGTAAATTGGAATTGGATCTATGTATGATAACTGATTCATTTCTATTATTGTTCATCTTGGATCTTGACTTTCATGAATATTGCTTTGGGCCTATTCATGTTGTAAATCAAAATCTCTCATGACTATAACCTTGACATGCCTATGACATTGAAAACTATTGTTAATGGCCTAAGACTATGCCTGTGCCTATGACTGTGAACATAAGACTATGCCTATGCCTATGACGGTGAACGTAAGACTGTTGCCTATGACTATGAGAAGGACAATTGTTGTAACAACCCGTGTTTTTATAACGTGTAATAACCATAAATCAAGGCAGAATTAATTTTTAAAATAAGAATCAAAGAAAATGGGTTACGCCATTGCGTTCGTCTCGAAATTTTGCTTGGAAACGAGTCTGAGTTTTCGAAAATCGGAGTCCGTATGACCAAGTTACGACCATTCGAGGTTTTCAAGTTCAAAACAGTTCAATTCGAATTCAAAATTTGAAATTCAAACTTCAGAATGGACTGGGCGGGAAATTTCCCGCCTAAGACCAGGTCGACCTGGGGGTCGACTATGTAGTCAACCTACCCAGGACCAGGTCGACCATAGTGTCGACCTGGGGTCGACCTGGTGCCCGAACCCATTTTTGGAGCTGGATTCACTTTGATGTTTCTGGCCTCGTTTCTATCCACATTCGTTGACCTGACCCTATAAATACAGCCACTAACACTAGTCTCTCTACACAAAATTCTTTCTGACCTTATGCTGCTCTAATTCTGGTTGAAAAGTTTGAGAAAGGGACTGCTTCTTCTACGTTGAGACTGCGTTAAGAGAATTGCTGATTTGGGGATTTCTATTAGGACTTGACTAAGCATATAAAGATTCAACATCGACTCTCTTTTTCTAATTCTCGAACCACGATCTGTAAGCCCCAGTTATTTTTAGATTTAAACTGTAAATGTAATATGAACATGATGTAAATTGAAATTGGACCAATGTATGATGACTGTTTTACATCCATTCTTGTTCATCTTGGATCTTGACTTTTGGATATGTTTTGACATTGATTTGGGGCCTATTCATGTTGTAAATCAAAAAGAAAACCCCTCATATTATCATGTTGAATCTGCTATTAGTCACAAGTTTGTGACTATCACCTTATGTCAATCGTTACCATGACTATGATATCACCTTATGTCAATCATTACTATGACTATACTATCACCTTATGACAACTGTTATCTTGACTAGTACCTTATTTTGCTAGATTTGGAATCTTTATGTTTGAGGCCAATATTCCATATGCCAGTAATGTTATAATCTTTTATCAAGTCATACCATGCTATGCTAGTAATCACTTTTTCCACCTTATACTCGTCCCTTTTTATGTTATTCCCTAATTAGATTTATTTGTATCGATTCGAGCTTACGTGCGATGGGAATACGATTTGGGTAGACTAGGTAAAACATGAATTGACTTTGAACTTGAACATGAACGTTATTATAACTTGAACCTGGATATGGACATGAACTGGAAACGACATGACATGAAAACTCGACATGAATTTTGACATGAAAACTTGAATGTTGGCATGACAATTCGATAAGCTTGAAAATGGCCAACTCGAGGTTGGGTTGAGTTTGCAGTGTAAATCTGCCCGGAACCGCCCGACAAATCCAGTGGCTGCAAACAATAGGATCCAATGTGGGTAGTTGGTCATATCGCACGTAAAACCCGAGTTTAGACTATGTTGTGGTGTAAATCTGCCCGGAACCGCCCGGTAAATCCGGTAACCACAACAGTTAGTCTAAAGTGAGAGGTTGAGGTGCACTAATGAATTAATGCCATATGATAGGGTTTAAGTCATGAACCACTTGAATATACTTAACCAACTTGACACAATGATTTGATAGGGTTAAGTCATGAACCGCTTGAACACACTTAACCAACTTGATACATGATTTGGATAGGGTTAAGTCACGAATTTGAATGACAACACTTAACCCATTAGAAACCCTAGTTACACGGTCCTTTTCAGTAGTAACCCACTTAGATGTATCACGTTACCCTGGGACTAGGCAGGGTGGGGCACGATTACTGGGCTGATTGTAAGCGACCAGAACAACGGCTGACTAGGTGCGCCATTGTAGGTTCAGGCGGACTATGGTCATGCACGTAGTCCGAAGTTGAAAAAGCAGGCATTGGGCACCCGTAGATTTACACTGTGCGTGCTTGATTCGTGTCGGTGGTGGCACCATAGGACTTGATACACCCTATGGTGGACCTAGCACAGGTAACTACATTTCTAGATAGGGCCATATGACACAGACACATGACGAGCTAGAACTTGTAGGGAGCCGATCGATTAGTAGATCATACCGTAGGACCCCGTAATGGGTCACTTCATGACACTGGGCTAAGGTATCATTTCATGATTAATACTTGACATGGGTTAGAACACTAGTACAGTTGGTGCAGTGAACCTTGAATATGTGATGCTAGACTTGACTTATCTTGTTATCTTAATTATCCTACCAGTTCTGTTATCATCCTTATGTTTAATTCCAGTTTTCACATGTCATGTTACCTTTACTAGTTTTCATACTGAAAGTCACTAGGGCTTAACAGTCTTTATGACTGACCCTTTTTCTTTCACCTCTTTTTCTTTCGTTTCACCTCTCCCCCCGGTTTTCAAGGAGGAAACGCTAGCTCTTAGTTTGGATTTAGCTTGCTTTCTGACAGCTCATGTATGGTTTGGTCTTGGGCTATGCTATGGCTGCTTCTGCTATTTATGCGGAATAATTTACTTTTGTCTTAAGTTTATGCTTCTTTATTTGGAACTTGATGTAATGGAATAATTTGTACCTTGGATATATGAGGTTTTGACTCTTTTTCCTGAAAGAAATAAAAAGTTGATTTTTAATTTCTACCGCTGCTTTATTTATATTCTGCATTGTGATATCTCTGTGTATGTTTACCTAAATAATACTTCACCAAAACTAGTGCATTCCCTTGGTGAGTGACCCTAGCGGAGGTGTGGTGTTACATTTGGTATCAGAGCAGAAGGTTACCAGGCTGGGCAAAAAGTTTTTAAAAACCTTCTGAAACTATTTTCAAAACCATTTATAAAGAAGCATTTTTCAAGAAAAGTTTTATGTTTAAAAAGGCTTTTCCCCAAGAAGCCATTAGCACTTTCCTTTGTCTTCTCGTTTGAATCTTTTTCTTTTCGTTTTTCACCACGGCTGATCTTAACCTACCTAAGGGAATACCCGTGCCTGGATGGTTCCGAAGGTACTTAGAAGCCAGGGCCAACGACGCGGGCACGGCAGACATCCCTCCTCCTCCCCCAGTGGCTGCGGTTCCTCCTCCTCCTGGTACCGCCTTTGCCAAAATATGCAAAGACTTTAAAGCAATGTGCGGCAGGAACTTCGTTGGAACTGAAACCTTTGTTGAGGCACGAAACTGGCTAAAGGAGACTGAAGACTTGTTTATTATCTTTGATATGGAGGACCATAGGAAAGTTCAGTTGGCGGCATGGTTGTTGAAAGAGGAAGCTGCATTTTGTTGGGAAGTCACCAATGCTACAGGCCAGTTGAGACTTGGGCAGACTTTAGAGAGAGGTTTGGGCTTAAATTCTTATCGTCAGCAGAAGAGAACCTTCAGATGGAAGGGTTCCTAGCACTCAAGCAAGGGGACATGTCCGTTAGGGAGTATGTGAATAAGTTTAATCAGCTTGCTCCGTTCGGTTTGGATTTGGTCAACACAGCCCAGAAAAAGGATGTACGCTTTGCTCGAGGATTGAACGAGCCACTACACAGTTTGGCCCTAACTCATATACCCATGGGGTCGACTTTTGAAAGCTTGGTGGATATGGATCTACTTCATGAGGAAGACAAGAATAGTAAGAAGGAGGTTAAGCCTAATGAGACTTAGAGTAAGAAAGCTGATTTCAAGAAGGGGAACAACAAGAATAACAAGAATAACAAGGGCAACAACAAACCACGTGAGACGAGGAAGTGCAATATTTGTGGTATTACGGGACATCTATAAAGACTGTAGAAAGAAGAAGAGGAAGTTGGGTGAATGCTTTCATTATGGAGAAACTGGACACATCAGCAAGGATTTCCCTAAGAAGCAAGTGCAGGGGCAAGGGCAGACCCAGCGAGTAGGAACTTCTGGAGGGCAGTTACATGCTCTCAACACCGCTCCAGCTCTTGACCGAGGTAGTAATATTTCCGTAGAAAGCCTTGTTTACATTTCTAACTTTCCTGTTCGAACCTTATTTGACTCTGGCACATCGCATACTTTTATTTCTTCTGATATTGTTGAAAATCTGCACCTAAGTACTAGTCTGGTTGAGGATCCCGTTATAGTTTCAAATCCAATTCTGGGCTCCGCCCGTTTATCTATGATGTGTGTGGATTTGAGGATCTCTATCTTAAGCGTAGAATTCACGTGTAATGCTTATGTTCTCGGATTTATGGGATACGGTTTGATCCTAGGAATGGATTGGCTGTCCGATTATGGAGCCATCCTTGATTGTGAACGAAGGGTAGTGAGGCTCATGACTCGCCTTGGTAATACCCTTGAAATTTCTTGTAACCCTAAAGGTCCAGTCATGTTATGTTATCTTGAATCCCTTGACTCGTCCGACGATAATTAGCAATCTGTGAGAGTGGTTCGAGAATATCCAGATGTCTTTGATGAAGTGAGGAGGTTACCTCCTAAACGCGAGATAGACTTCCGAATTTATCTTGTTGATAATGCCAAGCCAGTTTCATTGCCCGTTAGGCACATGGCCCCGCGAGAAAGAAGAGAGCTCAGTAAATAAGTTAATGAGTTGCTTGAGAAAAATTTCATTGGGCGAAGCATTTCTGAATGGGGTGCTCCGGTGGTATTCGCTACTAAGGCGGATGGATCGCTTCGTCTATGCGTAGATTATCGTGAGTTAAACAAGCTAACAAAGAAGTATAGGCACCCACTACCAAGAATCGACGATTTGTTTGACCAGCTTGTGGGAGCATCTGTTTTCTCTCAACTCGATCTAGCCACAGGATTCCATCAGCTTAGAGTGGCTGAGGATAGCATTAACAAAACTGCGTTTAGGACTCCAGATGGGTTCTTCGAATGGCTCGTCATGCCGTTTGGGTTAACGAATGCACCCGCATACTTTGTAGATTTGAGGAGTAGGGTGTTTCGGGAGTTCCTTAACAAGTCTGTGGTAGTTTCGTGGTGATATTTTGATCTTCTCAAAAGATGAAGAAGAGCATGCTAGACATCTCAAGGAAGTCATGGAAACACTTAGAGCACAACAGTTAAAGGCTAATTTCTCCAAATGCCATTTTTGGAGGAAGGAAGTCCGGTTCCTTGGACATGTAGTTTCTAAGCAAAGCATAGCCGCGAACCCCGCAAAGGTAGTTCCGATACAGGACTAGAAAATTTCTAAGAATGCAACGGAGGTGAGGAGCTTTCTCGGTTTGGCGGGCTACTACAGGAAGTTCATTAAGGACTTCGCTAAGATTTCAGCCCCTCTTACTAAGTTAACAAAGAAGAACTTAGCTTTTACATGGGACATAGAATGTGACGCTGCTTTTCAGAGACTTAAGAGAGCCCTCACCACAGCTCTAGTTTTGGCATTAACCGAAGGAGGTAAGATGTTTACCATGTACACAGATGCGTGCGGCATGGGGTTAGGTACTGTCCTAATGCAAGAAGGAAGAGTAATATGCTACGGGGGCAGACTACTTAAAGTTCATGAGAAAAACTATCCCACGCATGACTTGGAGTTGGCCGCGATTGTTTTTGCACTTAAAGCTTGGCGCCATTATCTTCTAGGGGAGAGGTTCGAGCTGTATACTGACCACAAATCTCTTAAGTACCTCTTCTCATAGAAAGAATTGAATCTGAGACAACAGCGGTGGATGGAGTTCTTGGCATCATATGACTTCGATATAGCCTATAACCCTGGCAAGGGTAATGTGGTGGCGGACGCGCTAAGTAGAAAAAGTTGACTTTAAGCACCTTGTTTGTTGAAAGGAAAAGCCTTGAGTTTATAGCAACCTTTGATTTTACACCTGCTGTTGAGTCATTGACTGCTACGTTTTCATCTCTTGAGTTAAGACTTACACTTCTAGATCAAGTAGGGACTTCACAGAAGGTAGACCCGCAAATAGTTGAAATCATGGACAAGCTGATTAGGGATGAGACGCTAATTCACCTCAGTAGGTATGTCATAGATGACAAGTGATGGCTAAGGCGCGATGGAAGGCTATGTGTCCCACAAATGGGAGACCTAGTAAGGAAAATTCTCGAAGAGGCACATCACTCGAAGATGTCTATACATCCTAGAGTGGACAAGATGTACAGAGATATGAAGCAAATTTTCTTTTGGGCCGGAATGAAAAAGGATGTGGCAGGGTTCGTTTCGAAGTGCATGGTGTTCCAACAGTTAAAGGCCGAGTCGAAGAAGCCTAGTGGGTTTTTACATCCTTTGGAGGTTCCACAATGGAAAAGGGAGAGTATCTCGATGGATTTCTTGGATGGACTGCCTTGGTCAAGGAAGGGAAATACTAGCGTATGGGTCATAGTTGATAGACTCACGAAAAGTGCTCACTTCATTCCGGTGAAAATCAAGAGGACCGCATTAGAGCTAGCGTCTATCTACCTTCGAGAGATAGTACGATTGCATGGAGTTCCTTCTAGTATAGTTAGTCATCGTGACCCGATTTTTTACTAGCCAGTTTTGGAATAGTCTACAAGAAGCAATGGGTACACGACTGAACTTGAGCCCGGCCTATCACCCACAGCCGGATGGACAAACCGAAAGGGTAAATAGGGTACTAGAAGATCTCCTGAGGCTATGCATTCTTGACTTGGTGGCACTTGGAAAGACCATTTTCCTCTCGTGGAGTTTGCATATAACAATAGTTACCAAGCTAGCATCGGAATGGCACCGTTCGAAGCCTTGTATGGAAGACCGTGCAAATCGCCAACTTGTTGGTGGGAGACGACAGACAGACTTATACTTGGGCCCGACATGATAAGGGACACTTCTGAGAAGATTGAGTTGATACGAAGACGGAAGAAAACGGCCCAAGATAGACAGAAATCTTATGCGGACTAGAGAAGGACAGACCTAGAGTTCGAAGTCGGAGATATGGCCTTTATAAAAGTTTCTCCGTTACGCAGTGTAGTTCGTTTTGGAGAAGTTGGAAAGCTAGCACTAAGGTTCGTTGGATCGTTCCCTATCACTGAGAGGATTGGACGGATGGCCTATAAGGTAGACTTACCGGAGAAGCTGGCAGGGGTGCACAATGTCTTTCACGTCTCGCATCTCCGGAAGTGCTTGCATGAGTCAGCCGAAGTGGTTGAGCCAAGCATCCTTGAAGAAGTAGAAGTGGAAAAAGAAGAAACATTGAGGCGAGTTCCGATTCGTATCTTAGGAACGGAGATTAAGAAGCCAAGGAATCGAGAAGTCAAGCTAGTTAAAGTGCAGCGGAGTGAAGCCCAAGAAGACACAACTTGGGAAACCGAAGAGAAGATACACGCGCTTTACCCATTTCTTTTTGAGGGTACATTCTCGGTCTCTTTTTCCTATAAACTCGAAAACCTTTTCGTATAATGCTTCTACTATCTACGTTTGTCTTGTTATCTTCTCGATCTTATCTTGAGAACCTTAGGTAGAACTATATGGATGTAAACATGTGATTGAAACATGTTATGGTTGATGTTTGCAAATGGTTGCAAGTGGTTGCAAGTGGATGCTAGTGGATGCATGACACACATTAGGCACTAGATCGGCTCAGTCACATTTTCATGTTGCATATTCATGAGTGCTTATACTTGTACATGGATGGAACTTGTTATGCTATCACTTGGATGTTGCATATGGATGAATGGTTGTGCACTCATGTAGAGATTATAAACTATGTTAGGAATTTGCATACATGTTGGATTCACGACACTAACATATTTTGCATTAAGGAGGTTTACTGAATCAGTAACCGCCTGATATTTTGCATTAGATAAGTACATATACACACATTTTCTGCATATGTTCATATAACACTCGAGATCTTTTAAGGACAATGGTTTCCTGTGGATGATGCTTTGAGTAGATGGATGATGGATGGTAGGACACATCCTCCCTAACTTAGAGATTTCGGGGACGAAATCCTTTAGGGGGGAGAATGTAACAACCCGTGTTTTTATAACGTGTAATAACCATAAATCAAGGAAGAATTAATTTATAAATAAGAATCAAAGGAAACAGGTAATGCCATTGCGTTCGTCTAAAAATTATGCTTGGAAAAGAGTTCGTGTTTTCGAAAATCGGAGTCCATATGACCAAGTTATGACCTTTCGAAGTTTTCAGAAGTTTTTAAGTTCAAAACAGTTCAATTCGAATTCAAAATTCAAACTTCAAAATGGACTGGGCGGGAAATTTCCCGCCCAGGACCAGGTCGACCTGGGGGTCGACTATGTAGTCGACCTACCCAGGACCAGGTCAACCTGGTGCCCGAGCCCATTTTTGGAGCTGGATTCACTTTGATGTTTCTGGCCTCGTTTCTGTCCACATTCGTTGACCTAACCCTATAAATACAGCCACTAACAACTGTCTCTCTACACAAAATTCTTTCTGACCTTATGCTGCTCTAATTCTGGTTGAAAAGTTTGAGAAAGGGACTGCTTCTTCTACGTTGAGACTGCATTAAGAGAATTGCTGATTTGGGGATTTCTATTAGGACTTGACTAAGCATATAAAGATTCAACATCGAATCTCTTTTTCTAATTCTCGAACCACGATCTATAAGCCCCAGTTATTTTTAGATTTAAACTATAAATGTAATATGAACATGATGTAAATTGAAATTGGACCTATGTATGATGACTGTTTTACATCCATTCTTGTTCATCTTGGATATTGACTTTTGGATATGTTATGACATTGATTTGGGGCCTATTCATGTTGTAAATCAAAAAGAAAACCCCTCATATTATCATGTTGAATCTGCTATTAGTCACAAGTTTATGACTATCACCTTATGTCAATCGTTACCATGACTATGCTATCACGTTATGTCAATCGTTACCATGACTATACTATCACCTTATGACAACTGTTATCTTGACTAGTACCTTATTTTGCTAGATTTGGAATCTTTATGTTTGAGGCCAATATTCCATGTGCCAGTAATGTTATAATCTTTTATCAAGTCATACCATGCTATGCTAGTAATCACTTTTGCCACCTTATACCAGTCCCTTTTTATGTTATTCCCTAATTAGATTTATTTGTATCGATTCGAGCTTACATGCAATGGGAATACGATTTGGGTAGACTAGGTAAAACATGAATTGACTTTGAACTTGAACATGAACGTTATTATAACTTGAACCCGGATATGGACATGAACTGGACACGACATGACATGAAAACTCGACATGAATTTTGACACGAAAACTTGAATGTGGGCATGACAATTAGATAAACCTGAAAATGGCCAACTCAAGGTTGGGTTGAGTTTGCAATGTAAATCTTCCCGGAACCGCCCGGCAAATCCAGTGGTTGCAAACAATAGGATCCAATGTGGGTAGTTGGCACGTAAAACCTAAGGTTAGACTATGTTGTGGTGTTAATCTGCCCGTAACCGCCCGGCAAATCCAGTAACCACAACAGTTAGTCTAATGTGAGAGGTTGAGGTGCACTAATGAATTAATGCCACATGATAGGGTTAATTCATGAACCACTTGAATATACTTAGCCAACTTGACACGATGATTTGATAGGGTTAAGTCATGATCCGCTTGAACACACTTAACCAACTTGATAAATGATTTGGATAGGGTTAAGTCACGAATTTGAATGACAACACTTAACCCATTAGAAACCCTAGTTACACGGTCCTTTTCAGCAGTAACCCACTTAGATGTATCACGATACCCTGGGACTAGGCAGGGTGGGGCACGATTACTGGGCTGATTGTAAGCGACCAGAACGACGGCTGAGTAGGTGCGCCATTGTAGGTTCAGGTGGATAATGGTCGTGCACGTAGTCCGGAGTTGAAAAAGCAGGCATTGGGCACCCGTAGATTTACATTGTGCGTGCTTGATTCGTGTCGGTGGTTGGCACCATAGGACTTGATACACCCTATGGTGGACCTAGCACAGGTAACTACATTTCTGGATAGGGCCATATGACACAGACACATGACGAGCTAGAACTTGTAGGGAGCCGATCGATTAGTAGATCATACCGTAGGACCCCGTAATGGGTCACTTCATGACACTGGGCTAAGGGATCATTTCATGATTAATACTTGACATGGGTTAAAACACTAGTACAGTTGGTGCAGCAAACCTTGAATATGCGATGCTAGACTTGACTTATCTTGTTATCTTAATTATCCTACCAGTTATGTTATCATCCTTATGTTTAATTCCAGTTTTCACATGTCATGTTACCTATACTAGTTTTCATATTGAAAGTCACTAGGGCTTACCAGTCTTTATGACTAACCCTTTTTCTTTCGCCTCTTTTTCTTTCGTTTCACCCCCCCAGGTTCTCCGGGAGGAAACGCTACCTCTTAGCTTGGATTTAGCTTGCTTTCTGACAGCTCATGTACGGTTTGGTCTTGGGCTATGCTATGGCTGCTTCTGCTATTTATGGGGAATAATTTACTTTTGTTTTAAGTTTATGCTTCTTTATTTGGAACTTGATGTAATGGAATAATTTGTACCTTGGATATATGAGGTTTTGACTCTTTTTCTTGAAAGAAATATAAAGTTGGTTTTTAATTTCTACCGCTGCTTTATTTATGTTCTGCCTTGTTATATCTCTGTGTATGTTTACCTAGATAATACTCCACCAAAACTAGTGCATTCCCTTTGTGAGTGACCCTAGCGGAGGTGGGTTGTTACAATTGTGGCTAATCACCTATGACTCTTGACTATGAGAATTATTACCTATGATTATGAACATAAGGCTATTATCTATGACCATGACTTTGAAACTATTACTATTAATTGCCTATGACTATTGCCTAGAACTATTTTGGATAATTAACCATGACTATTGTGACTAATCGCTTATGGTTCTTAATTATGAAATTTCTACCTATGACCATGACTATGACTATTGAGGTTAATTACCTGAGACTACTATAGTTGATTGTTCATAGTTGAAACCCATGTTGTACACCGAATTTGCAGTTTGTTGGATCTCATACCTAGGGTGCGACTTGCTTAGTTTATTCGCTATAATGTACACCAAAACCATTGGATCCATTATCCTTGTATTTGGCTTGCTTTCGCATGCCTATTTTTATGTTAACTTTTATCGTGACTATCACCTTATCCTGCCAGATTTGAAATCCTATATGACAGTGATGTTGTAACCAATTATCTCAAGTTATATCATGCTAGTCTTGTAACCCTTTTTATCACTTTATGCTCGTCCCTTTTTCCAATCATAGTTTGGATGTTATTCCCTTTATTTTAAGATTTGGATTTATTTGTAGTATGGATCGATTCACGTTTACGTGCTATGGGAATACAATTTGGGTAGATTAGGCAAAACATCAATTGGTTATGAACATGAATTGTGAACTTGATAAAAGGAAAAACTTGAAACATAAACATTGTTATAACTTGAATCTGGATGTGGGCATGAAACTTGCCTTGAAAACTTGTCACGAACTTGATATGAAATTTGAACATGGACATGACACTGGAATGAACATGAAAATGGCCATCTGAGGTTGGGTTGAGTTTGTAGTGTAATTCTCCCCGGAACCGCCAGACAAATCCAGTTACTGCAAACAATAGGATCCAATGTGGGTAGTTGGTCATATCGCACTTGAAAACCCGAGGTCAGACTGAGTTGTGGTGTAATTCTGCCTGGAACCACCCGGCATATCCAGTGACCATGACAACAGATCTGATGTGAGAGGTTGGGGTGCATTAATTAATTAATGCCATTTGACAGGGTTAAGTCACGAACCGCTTGAATATACTTAACCAATTTGACACGATGATTTGTTAGGGTTAAGTCATGAACCTCTTGAATATACTTAACCAATTTGACATGATGATTTGGTAGGGTTAAGTCACGAACCGCTTGAATATACTTAACCAATTTGACATGATGATTTGTTAGGGTTAAGTCATGAACCGCTTGAATATACTTAACCAATTTTACACGATGATTTGGTAGGTTTAAGTCACGAACCACTTGAATATACTTAACCAATTTGACACGATGATTTGTTAGGGTTAAGTCATGAACCGCTTGAATATACTTGACCAATTTGACACTTGATTCGTAGGGCTTAGTCATGAACTTGAACGACAACACTTAGCCAATTTGACGTGACACGTAGGCGGGTTAAGTCACGAATTTAAATGACAACACTTAACCTACTGGACGGAAACCCTAGTTATGCGATCCTTTTCAGCAGTAATCCACTAGATGTATCACAGTACCCTGGAACTAGGCAGGGTGGGGCACGATTACTGGGCTGATTGTAAGCGACCAGAACGACGCCTGAGTTGGTGCGCCATTGTAGGTTCAGGCGGACTATGGTCGTGCACGTAGTCTGGAGTTGACAAAGCAGGCACTGGGCACCAGTAGGTTTACACTGTGCGTGCTTGATTCGTGTCGGTGGTTGGCACCCTAGGGCTTGATACACCCTATGGGGGACCTAGCATAGGTAACTACATTCGTGATAGGGCCGTATGACACAGACACAGGAACGAGATAGGACTTGTAGGGAGCCGATCGATTAATAGATCGTTTCGTGGGACCAAGTAATGGGTCATTTCATGACATTGGGCAAGGGATCATTTTATAGTCAACACATGACACGGGTTGGGATACTAGTACGGGTGGTGCAGAGCAAATAGATATCATAGAAATATTTTAACGGTGAAGCAGAGAAATCTTGCGATCTTGCGAAATTATACTTAGTTCATTTTGAATGGGAACCTCGCAATGTTATACATGACAAAAGTCATATGATGTTATTCTTAGTTATTGTGCCTGTAGCTTATCTTGTCATCATGCTTATGTTTATTTTCAGTTTATTCATGCCATGTTATCTTTACCTATTTTTATGCTGAAAGTCACTAGGACTTACTCAGTCTTTATGACTGACCCGTTTTCTTTCGCCTCTTTTTCTTCCATCCCCCCTAGGTTCTCAGGGAGGAAACATTACTACTTACTTTGGACTTCTTTCTGCTTCAAGATCATCATATATGGCATGGACTTTTCTTGGCTATGGCTGCTTTACTGTTTTACTTGGGGAATGATTTATGATTATGGTTTTATGCTTCTTTACTATTGCAAGACAGATTTCGATGTAATGGATTTAATGGCATTTTGATGTACAAGGCTTTAGTCCTTTCTAGATTTTAAAGCAACGAAATTTGGTTCTTATTCCACTGTTTTATATGTTCTGTCTTGTAATATTTCTGTGTATGTTTACCTTGATAATGCTCCACCAAAGCTAGTGCATTCCCTTTGTGAGTGACCCTAGCGGAGGTGGGGTGTTAAATATTGTATTTGGTTGGCTCAAAGGGTACCTAAATCTGATTGTTACACCTCCTTCCACCTTAAGCTTTAATGGCTACCTCCTCCCTACTCTACCATCGCCACTAGCCTACCTAGCTCCCCCACCACCCCTTCAATCCCTTTCTCAAGCCGTGGCCCACCATTCCCTAAAACACCTCTTCTCGTTTTAAATATCCAATTTTTGCACCACTTATTCACTTTTTCACCACTTTGTAACCCCTATCACTCCCCTACACAACCCACTACCCCACTAGCTCACACCCTAGCCTCCACCCTCCAACCAACCAAAGGTGGACCCTATTTAACCTGGATCGTGGGTCCCACTAGAGTCTCCATGCCGAAAACCCCTTAATAATTACATATTCCTCTTATGATTTCAGGTACAAGTATATATATACATATATATATATATATATGTTGTGTGTGTGCGCGTGTGTATGTTTGTTATGATTGAGTAGTGGTTTGGAGAGAAAAGATGTGATTATGGTTCGAAAACTCCAACATAAATGAGACGGGGTGCTGGGTAGCTACTGGTGAGAACTCTGCACTTATTTCTAGTTAACTACTTTGGTTAATTAGCTGTTGAATATGTTAGTGATGAATTGTTTTGTGTTTTACATATTGATGTTATGTGATATGGATTGCTTGTTTAATTCAGTAAATGTTTAAGCTAAAAAGAAGTCGAATTGATGATACTAGTTATAGTTGAGTTAATCACTTAGTAACCCAAAGAGAATTGATTCACATTAACCACTTAGTAAGTTAAGATACATTGGTGAATATGTGATATTGGATGGACATGGGACATTGATTGATATTGATTTGATATGGATGATCATGTGAATGTGATGAGTGTGAATATGGATTTGTTTTGTCAATTATGGCAATAGGTTGTTAATGAGGTTTAATACCATAATTAACAATGGTTGATTGGGTATTAAGTGTTAATGATCTTAACACTTATGTTGATGATGCCACTAGATGGTAATTGGATGTTAATAGTTATTAATAACTATTATTGGATGTTAATGATGTGTGAAATCCATATAAATTAAATTATATGGTAATTGGTTGAAATACATTCCAATTCTAAATTAATTTGAATATTGTATTAATAAAATATTCAGCAAAAATGAAAGTTAGAATTTTAAGTCTGAAATAATTTGGAAAGGTAGTTTAAGTGATTATGAATAGTTTTCATAGAGGTAAGAATTTGATTTGAATTAATTTTCAATTAACAAAGGCATGTTTTCATATTTATTTTAAAATGAACAGTAACAGGTAAAAGTGAAGTTTGGTTAGGTTATCTAGAAAAAGTTTTAAAAAGATTTTCTTTACAAAACCGTCTTATTTATTTTGATAATGGATGTTAGGAAAATTTAGGCTTCAAATAATAAGTTTTGAAAATTAATATTATTTTGATGATTAAACCAATATTAAAATGATTAAGTAATGGACTATTGAATTTTTGAGTAAAATAATTGAAACATAGTTTCCAAAAATAATTATATAAGTTTTATATAATTAACAAATTAATTTGGAAGTGTTTCGATTTAATTTTAATTGTAATCGAACTTGGTTGGAATAGGACTTGTCACACAGCGGTAGTTCACAAACTTCGACCATTAACTTTGAACTGACATATTGAGAGATCCGACCGTCGAATTCTCCCTAAACAAAAAATGTTGTGTTCAAAACGAAAAGAGTTTCTAAATGGAATGTAAATTTTAAAAATCCAAAAGAAGGATTTTAAGATAAGTTCAAACCTATTTTTAAAAGGTCACTATAAATGCAATTTGGTGACCGGAATTGGAAACCAACTGAAACGACCTTACAAAAATTATTAAAAATATAGAAAAATCATGATAAATCATAATTAATGATTTAATTAAGAAATGTTAAGTTTTGAACTATGATTTGAGTTTTTGGACTTTTGACCTGATTTACTTAATATAGTAAATAATATTTTGAAATTTAGTCTAAAGCTAAACTAAAAGTTTTCAAAATTAAGTTCATTGGATTTGAATGGCAATTGTCTTCGAATATTTCAATATTGTATTCCGTAGTTATATGGATACTATTTAAGGAATTTAGAAGATATAGATATTGTTATCCTTATATGGTTATATGTTGAGTTTAGAATTTGATGTTGAATATAAGTCGATATCTTTTCCATTTAGAGCCTTATACTTGATATCAAATTGGATTTTGTTTTTTTTGTGAATGATGTCTTGAATAACATATATTCTTTAACCTGACTAACTATAAGATTGGTTCCTAAAGTTAAGTAATCACTGAATAATTATTTTTAGAGATTAAAGCTATGTTAGAGTTTTAATAAATCTTTCAATAAAGGTTTGATGGAATGAAATGAAGATTAAAACTATGGTAGAGTTTTAATAAATCTTTCAATAAAGATTTGATGGAATGAAAGGAGGATTAAAACTATGATTAGAGTTTTAATAAATCTTTCAATAAAGATTTTGATGAATGAAATGGAGATTAGAACTATGTTAGAGTTTCAATGGATCTTTATTTAGGTTCGAAATGATTACCCAAAAAAAGGATATCAGATATGGAGTACCACCAGTTTTACTCCATGGGGAATGGGATTTTGATTTGGATAATAACCTTTGTGTTAAGGGTTAAACTGAAATAAAAGAATAATCCAAATTGGAATGAGACACAAGATATGTTTATATATCAATTCATTTTAAAAATGCGATAATTATTTGGAAAGACTGGTTTTAACCGATTTTGAATAACTATACGAGGAATATTCAAGATACTTGAAGACAGTGGTTGAAGACCAGAGATCTTCACATCATTTGGATTATTGCTGATGTCTCAATTGGGACGTGCACCCAAAACGAGGTTATAAGTGGCGGTCGTCCATATGTACTTGGAGATTGTGTTGATATGCAAGGGCCTCTGTAACGACCCGCATTTTTGGCCGTCAAATATTTAATTTAATTTATTTATTTTAAATATCATATTGGGAATATTAATGGAATTTAATATTTAATTCGTTATTGAAACGAAGTTGAACGTTATAATTTATATATATATATATAATATAAATCGAGCTTGAAAATGGCGTGCAGTTCGTAAATTGGAGTTTTGAACTTCAACTGAGAATACAGGATTCGATATAAATCGGATTTCTGTGAAACAAGAAACGTTGGAACCGTATTGACGATAATTTTCATATAAAAGGAAAAAATCTAGGTTTCGTGTTATAGTTTGATAGTTATGGCCAAATCAAATTTTGAAATAGTCGCTATGGAAAATCGTTATTAAATTTTAGGCCTTTAAAGTAGCCGTTATGCAAACGAACTCTGTTTTCGATGAAACCAGTTCCGTTGAGTTCGTATCGTCGATTAGAGTCAGGATATGTACATAGTTTTTTATTTTTAGAGATCGAGAAATTTGGCATTAAAAAGGGTAGGGCGATTCAGGGTAAAAACAGCCTATCGGGGCAACAGTCTCAGAATGCGACGAAATTAGTGCCGTTGGGTTCGTATCGAAAAGTTATTGTCGATGTTCGCAGTTTCAAGTGGATATGATTTATCTGGTGACCGTGGAAAAATTAAACGTGTGTTCATTTCCGGTTTCATAAAGGAAATTTTTTCATACGACCTCGGATTTTGACGAAACTTGTCCCATCGGGTCCGGAATACCTTTTTACACTAAGATTAGCTTTGTTATCAGAAAACGAAGGCCGTATATGGCGGTTTTTACGAGTTACTTTACGGAGAAGTTTCGTATAATAATATATGTATATATAAACCAACAAAAATCTTGGTTCACTGTATATTTCGTGCCTACCCTGAATCTCCCCACTCTATGACCGTTGCAACGCACATGTATGTCATTATACAGTATGTAGTTTCACTGCAAGGCTACCTAATCTACACGCAGACCTCAAACTGAAAGTGACACCTTACTTTGTACCCCACTGCCAATTGATGACCTAAATCCTGAAGCTTGCCGACCAAGCATTTATAAACGAAATTGACATTTCATATCCTTGCCGACCACGTTCTGAGCCAAGCACCATCAAACACAGCTAAGTAGATAGCACTGCACCCCTATGAGCCTTCTTACCTTGGATGCCAAGGAATTCTCGGGTATAAATAGGACTCGAAACTCCATTTCTTTCTTGACCTTTTTATCTGCACCTCCTTCTCTCGATAGAATTGTTCACACACCTATATATATATAAGAGCTGGAACTATGAAGACGCGGGGAAAGGGAAGCTTAGCAGTGGGTTCGATCTATGTAGTGGAGCAAAGCGGGCTGGTCCATTTCACGTAAGAAGGGACGTCGCACTCGAGGGGACTGCTGGCGGAAGTCCATGGGAACTGAGGCGAATGGAGACATGCGGTCTCGAATGGCAAGCTGTAAGGAAATGAAGTGAGGAGTAAGGCGCACCGGTTTCCGGTCCTCGATGACACTTCAACGGCGGGTCCGAGGTGCGTTGTTGGTTTCGTGAGCATGGGAGTGAGGTTCGGTGAACTGTTCTAGTGCGGTGGTGAGGAATTTTGATGGAGGCTTTAGTTGCATGGTTGAGGATGCACAACTACTGGTATGAGGGGAAGCTCCTGATAAACGAACATGAAGTGGAAGCAAGGAGAGGGTGGGCGAAGCAGTACTGGGTGGAGCGAGAGGACGTGAAGCGCAGTAGGGTGTGGAGTGCAGTTTCGAACCATTGAGTAGAGAATGAGAGCAGCAGAAGTACCAAGGATCAGTCGAACATTAAGGGTTCGAAACTTTAACACCCTAATATATGAATGATTAAAGACTTAGTATTAAATTATGTGTAAACCCTTTTCGTTGATAAACAGAAAGGAATGGAGAAGGACATACGAGAGAAAACAAAGACCTGGGAAGAACGAACAAAGTATTCGTCATTTTTAATTCTTTTATGAGGTCATTAAGAGTTTTAATTAATCAAACATTAATAATTAATTTAAGAATCTTAAGTCTCCTTCATCCGCAGGTTTATGGTTGCGGAATGACCTGTTCTGGAGATAAAGCAGCTGATGGCGAAAGGAAATGGGTTAAATGTATAATAAATTGAATTTAAATTAGATTAAGTATTAAATAAATTTTATCAATAATTATCCTTAACATTTATTTAGGGACATGTGCTGATTTATCAACGTGTTTGTTTCCAGATCGAGATACTGTGGCCACCTGGAATTGATTAACGAAGCTTCAGAAGTGGTCCGCCTAAGTTGGGTTTAATCAAATGTAATAAACGTTTATAATTCAGTTAAGGTTAATGGCCATTTAAAGTTAGTTATTTTAATTAAATGAGTAAGCTAAAACATGGACTTTGGTTACAGGAAGCGTTCGTGGAGATGGTACGGTAATGGAGCAGTTCAGATGGGAAAAACGAACTGGAAAATAGACGGCTTGATATCTTAAGTAATAAACTATTTAATTATAATTGAGAGTATAAATAGATCAATATAAATCGTAGATCTAAATTATTGATAACTTAAGCATATATATATTGACAGAATGGAATGAAAACAAGAAGCAAGGGGACCGTATCAGGGAACGGTATATTTTGGAAAATTTTTGACAAGATCGGAGATTGCTGGAGTTTATAATTAAATTATCTGAAACCGTATCGACTGATGAAATCAAGGTGAGTTAAACTCACTCAGTTACCCTTTTTATATTTTATATAAATTTGGTGTTTTTATTTTGTGTACTCTGCTTGCCAATGGTTGACTTCTTTGCTAGTTATCTATTTAATTGTGGATTTAAACGATGAAATTAAACTGTGTTTAATTTCAATGAAATACCAAATCGTTATTTTAACAAATTGGTTCCAATAAAGGTGACTCACCTTGGTTGGTCATGTTTATTTATAAACATGTTTAAATGGTTGAATCGTTTGAATTGCTTATGGTTGATATTAAATGGTCGTTATTTAATTTATCAGTTAAACAAAACTGAACCGTCTGATTTGAGATAACCATTTGAATACAGGGAAGAACAGGTTGGAGGGATCCAACCGGATTCCTCAAATATATTATTTACTTTCATATATGAACTGTCCTGTTAGGGTTGATTGATTTGATGGTTGATTATTGAATGTTCAACATCTGTTAGTTTAAACCAATGGGTGATATTGGTTGGGTATTTGACAGAGTATGGCCTATAAAATCAATCAGGTTATAAATACTGATTCGCCGTCAGGTGAATCGATAAGGATGAAGTTATAAAATTTATTTTATAACTGGAATTGGATTTTGAATACATCATTTTGAATAAAGTTATTTAAGAGAAATAAATAAATGTTTTATTTGTTAAGACTTTGATTGGTTATGAATTTATTTTGCAAAGCAAATGTGGATGTTAATCAGATTTACCGGGGGAAGAATAAGAAATGAATTAAATGGTTAAACCTTGAGAATTTGTTTTGTAAAGAAAACAAATAATTAGAATCTATCTAAATTAATTATATTTTTAATTAATTTAAAGCGAGGATTGTTGAAATCGGTTAATGAGATAATCAAGTTTTTGAGTTAATTAAATCAACCGTTTGGAATTAGAATTGTTTATCAAGTTAATGTGTTTTGACTAAAATAGTTAAATGAATATTGTTTGAATTTAAATAAGGATTTAAAAGGGATTTAATATTTAATTTAGTTAATAAAGGGATTAACTACTAAGGTAGTTAATGTTGAAATAAGATATTATTTTAATTAATGATAAATTTAGGAATATAATTTTAAATGGGAATTCATTTAAAAAGTGATCGAATGTGAGATGCAAGCCAATTGAGTGGTGAAAGGAAATAAACGTACTCAATTGTATGAATCAAGTGAAAGGAGATTACGATAAAAGGGTTTATTATAAACCAGAGGTTTTAAGTGAGATTTAAAATGTAAAGCGTTAACTTTACATTAACGTTACGTGAGAGTGAAATCAAGTAAAAATGGGACAAGGGAAATAAGATCTCCAAGGTGGATAAGGGTTGAAAATAATTGAAAGGGGATCGATAGAAAGTGAAATTTGGGGATAAAGAAATGGGTCATAAGATTGTATAAATAAACCCAATTTATAAATGGGATTTGTTTTGAGACTGGAGTGGAATTTTGGTGTTGGATTACAACTGACATTTATCTGAGGATAAGAACGTTGTTGATCAAGGTCTGAGAGGTAATTAAAATACCCCAACTTGAACAACATCGGGATTATCTGAAGATAGTATTAGTTGGTAATCGTAAGTGACGTTAGTGGATATGTTTTGAAAATCTAAACAGCGATTTTAGCGCTGTTGTTATAGTATATGTTTTGTAAATCTAATATAGCGATTGTAACACTTTTGCTATAGTAAATGGATTGTAAACCTAAACAGCGATTATAGCGCTGTTGTTTTGTAAATCTAAATAGTAATTATACGCTATTGTTATAACATATGGGCTATAAATTTCTTTGTTAAAACTAATGGATTTCCGAATCTAAAAGATGATTTGATGGAAGAATTAAGTGGGGAATTGAATATAGCTGTTTGAGATAGAATTAGCCAAACATAGTTATTCGGCTAAGTTGCCATTTCGTACGACTGCTAGCGTAATTCGCAGGGCTGCAGATAGCCTACGGCGGTCGGATGTTTCCTGAGGGAACCAGGCATAACCATTGTGATCGCTGTGATCTAGAGTCAAGCGAATGGAGTTAAGACAAATGTTAATTAATCAATTAGAGTTATTCAAATATCGTATTTTTGAATATTTAAAAGAGTTAGAAGTTTTAATTTAATAAAGGCAAATCAGTTTGTTAAAGGCTAAATGATGCTGAATACTTAACCAGTGAACTCATTGGAGTGTCATGTTTGAAACACTGTTTATTTTGATAGTTAAAACACCGACTATCAAATCTGTCCAATACGATTGTTGGTATGGAAAAACCGGGATCGAATTTATATTCGAAAACCATTCCAACCAACAAATACGTGAAGATATCAGAAGATGATCGAGATGGTGCTGTGAAGACCGTGGATTTTCACAAACGGAAGAACCACTAATATTCTCTGCCTGACAAGCAGAGATGAGCTGTGATTCTGTCATAGTTGTAATCTACGGGTTGCAAGGACGTCTCGCTACTGATCCATGGGGTGATTCCTATATGGATGCAGTAGGAGAGTGCCTTCGGTTCATCCTATTCCTGGATGACGTGTATGGACGAGTGTCTGACAGAGTATTTCCAAAGGGTCACGTACGTTGATTTCTTCAAACGTACGATAGTTGTTGGCAGGGAATTGCCATTCTCTAGCTTTCAGCTAGAGTATTTTTGTGGACGTCAATTAGTGATATCTGATGGATCTGACAATGTGGCATTCAAAGTGAATGGTGACCAGATGTTCGAAGATAAATTCTGGCCTCAAGCCTCATCAACCGGGAAATGACAAAAATCGGGCAGGCAGCATGGCTATGTGGGTCGCTCCCATTAGGGTGTATGATCACCTATCTAGAGGAAATCCTATTTGCTTCTTAAATCTATGTTTCGATGCTGTCCCTTTTCGGGAGACGGTTGCTGATCCCAACCGTCGGTGATATACATTCGATACTCTCAAGCGAAATGAGGGGTCGGTCATGTGAGGGCCGGGTTGCAAGAAGTTCTTGTTGAACCCAGTGTATTCGTCTCTAGAGATACACGATCAGAAGGTGGACCCATACCTTGTCAAGTCGGAATCCAATTTCCAATAAGCGCCTGCGGTTTTGATTGTATACTATATATGTAGAGCGTGAGATGCTAGCGTTCTACTATATTCTATTTACTTGTATTTAGACATTATTATAATATCAGACAAGATATTGATTTCAAAACTGTTTTGGGTTATCGTAAGGTAAAAACCGTCCGTGTTTATGTGTGGATTTGGTCTTACGATTATCCTTTTCTTTTGAAAAGATTTTGAACTTTAAAATCAAGTTGGAAGCTCACCCTTATTACTGTGCGAGTTTATCTCACTCTGGTTCACCAGACTGACCCGGTGTTTTGTAAATGCTCGGGTTAGGCCGGGTTGTACAGGTTCAGGTTATCGACTACTGTGAAGAGACGAGCTGGAAGAGTCCAGACGTATGATATTACTAGTATTCCGCTGTGTGTTGTATGAAAACAGATTATCACTGTCCAGATGTTGATGTACTCTGATATTGTAAGTATCTTCAAAGTTCTCAATAAAGATTATTTCTGTATTATATTTTGTTCCGCTGCGATGTGAGACTCTGTGTTGTGTTCTTCTTCTTCTTCTATTCTAATATTTCTTTCTTTCTTATCTCACCCTCTAACTTCTTTCTATTAATGATCTGGAATATTCGATGTCTGAATGGTCAACATGATAGTTTGATGTTGATTTTCGGAGTCGAAAATCCCGGTTCGTTACAGTGGTATCAGAGCTGAAGGTTAAGTAATTACCTTGGCTCTGTGGCGTGACTCAGTAGAGATGGGGTTAGTAATACCCTAGATTGAGTTTGAGTGTATATATATGAGCGCGTATTTGTAAATTGATATAAAAACTGTTTATATTGTGTTGATTGGTTTGTCGAGTAGTTTATGAATTCTGGTCGATACAGTAATGCAAACTGTGTCGATAAGTGTTTCTAAACTCTTGGACAGAATAATTCGACACAGTATGTTTTTGAAAGTGGGTAAATGAAATAATCTTACCCAAATTATATTTTGATATAAAAGAATGATTAATATATTTGAAGTATTATAGTATATTGGATGTGTTGGTTGATTATAATTGAAATGGTTATATAAATAACCAATTAGAATTCGTATAATATGAAATCAGATGAATTAAATCTGAAATTAAAATCAGAATTAGAATTAAAATTCCCAAAAGTGGAAAAAAATGATTACAAATGAAATTGGGTTAACTATATGAGAAATTTAAGATCCTGGGAGATTTCAAATTTGTTTTACAAACATTTAGTTGGGTATTTTGAAAAGATTTCAAAATGAAAATATTTAAATACGATTTTGATAAGTGAGATAGTATTGAACTCACTTTGATGGCTGGGAAATAACTCTGAGGATGCTGGCCACATCATCAGTATTCATTTCCGAGTTCTAAGTGACGGATTACTACCAAAAATCTTGTTTGAATTGCTTTTAGAAAAACAAGCTGTTTAAAATCGTGAAAAGGAATATTTGGTTTTTGGAAAGAGCTGAACTATTTGAAAACTCCTAGGGGAATTGTTTGAACAAAAACAAGATTTAATAGAAACTTGTGAAAGCAAATATGAATTGAATTGAAATCAATTAACTGGAAATTGAATCGGGAGATAATATATCAAGTCGAATCAGATTTTGAATTGTGAGACAGGAATCTGAAAGGGTGTGGACTGGTAAGTCAAGAGTTGAAATTGGTGATGAATGGAAATTGAGATAAGAATGAGATTTGGCTTGGATGTGTGAAGGATTTGGTTTTAAGGATAAAATTGGAATTTCGTTTGGGGAATGCAGTTGTATATGCTGACAGAGTAGCAGACGGAGGGATATAATGATATGCCCGACAAAAAGGTACACGTTTATTTTTATATGGGTTTGGTGATTTATGAGCCTATTTGGCAAGCCGCTTGGCTGTTTCATTTTCTTTTGAATTGGAGAAGGCCTAGAAAGGCAAGTTGGAGTTGTACCGATTGAGCCGTACAGAGGAAGTGCTGGCGAATTTTTTTGGAAATTTAATGTGTTAGAAAATTTTCAATATTTTTGAAAATATCTATATACAGTATTGAATTGGTTTCTAATTTAAAAATAAATTGGATTTGAAAGTTAGTAAGTTTATAACGTTCTTTCTTACCTTAGCAATTTCGAGGACGAAATTATTTTAAGGGGGGAAGAATGTAACGACCCGCATTTTTGGCCGTCAAATATTTAATTTAATTTATTTATTTTAAATATCATATTGGGAATATTAATGGAATTTAATATTTAATTCGTTATTGAAACGAAGTTGAACGTTATAATTTATATATATATAATATAAATCGAGCTTGAAAATGGCGTGCAGTTCGTAAATTGGAGTTTTGAACTTCAACTGAGAATACAGGATTCGATATAAATCGGATTTCTGTGAAACAAGAAACGTTGGAACCGTATTGACGATAATTTTCATATGAAAGGAAAAAATCTAGGTTTCGTTTTATAGTTTGATAGTTATGGCAAAATCAAATTTTGAAATAGTCGCTATGGAAAATCGTTATTAAATTTTAGGCCTTTAAAGTAGCCGTTTTGCAAACGAACTCTGTTTTCGACGAAACCAGTTCCGTTGAGTTCGTATCGTCGATTAGAGTCAGGATATGTACATAGTTTGTTATTTTTAGAGATCGAGAAATTTGGCATTAAAAAGGGTAGGGCGGTTCAGGGTAAAAACAGCCTATCGGGGCAACAGTCTCAGAATGCGACGAAATTAGTGCCGTTGGGTTCGTATCGAAAAGTTATTGTCGATGTTCGCAGTTTCAAGTGGATTTGATTTATCTGGTGACCGTGGAAAAATTAAACGTGTGTTCATTTCCGGTTTCATAAAGGAAATTTTTTCATACGACCTCGGATTTTGACGAAACTTGTCCCATCGGGTCCGGAATACCTTTTTACACTAAGATTAGCTTTGTTATCAGAAAACGAAGGCCGTATATGGCGGTTTTTACGAGTTACTTTACGGAGAAGTTTCGTATAATAATATATGTATATATAAACCAACAAAAATCTTGGTTCACTGTATATTTCGTGCCTACCCTGAATCTCCCCACTCTATGACTGTTGCAACGCACATGTATGTCATTATACAGTATGTAGTTTCACTGCAAGGCTACCTAATCTACACGCAGACCTCAAACTGAAAATGACACCTTACTTTGTACCCCACTGCCAATTGATGACCTAAATCCTGAAGCTTGCCGACCAAGCATTTATAAACGAAATTGACATTTCATATCCTTGCCGACCACGTTCTGAGCCAAGCACCATCAAACACAGCTAAGTAGATAGCACTGCACCCCTATGAGCCTTCTTACCTTGGATGCCAAGGAATTCTCGGGTATAAATAGGTCTCGAAACTCCATTTCTTTCTTGACCTTTTTATCTGCACCTCCTTCTCCCGATAGAATTGTTCACACACCTATATATATATAAGAGCTGGAACTATGAAGACGCGGGGAAAGGGAAGCTTAGCAGTGGGTTCGATCTATGTAGTGGAGCAAAGCGGGCTGGTCCATTTTACGTAAGAAGGGACGTCGCACTCGAGGGGACTGCTGGCGGAAGTCCATGGGAACTGAGGCGAATGGAGACATGCGGTCTCGAATGGCAAGCTGCAAGGAAATGAAGTGAGGAGTAAGGCGCACCGGTTTCCGGTCCTCGATGGCACTTCAACGACGGGTCCGAGGTGCGCTGTTGGTTTCGTGAGCATGGGAGTGAGGTTCGGTGAACTGTTCTAGTGCGGTGGTGAGGAATTTTGATGGAGGCTTTAGTTGCATGGTTGAGGATGCACAACTACTGGTATGAGGGGCAGCTCCTGATAAACGAACATGAAGTGGAAGCAAGGACAGGGTGGGCGAAGCAGTACTGGGTGGAGCGAGAGGACGTGAAGCGCAGTAGGGTGTGGAGTGCAGTTTCGAACCATTGAGTAGAGAATGAGAGCAGCAGAAGTACCAAGGATCAGTCGAACATTAAGGGTTCGAAACTTTAACACCCTAATATATGAATGATTAAAGACTTAGTATTAAATTATGTGTAAACCCTTTTCGTTGATAAACAGAAAGGAATGGAGAAGGACATACGAGAGAAAACAAAGACCTGGGAAGAACGAACAAAGTATTCGTCATTTTTAATTCTTTTATGAGGTCATTAAGAGTTTTAATTAATCAAACATTAATAATTAATTTAAGAATCTTAAGTCTCCTTCATCCGCAGGTTTATGGTTGCGGAATGACCTGTTCTGGAGATAAAGCAGCTGATGGCGAAAGGAAATGGGTTAAATGTTTAATAAATTGAATTTAAATTAGATTAAGTATTAAATAAATTTTATCAATAATTATCCTTAACATTTATTTAGGGACATGTGCTGATTTATCAACGTGTTTGTTTCCAGATCGAGATACTGTGGCCACCTGGAATTGATTAACGAAGCTTCAGAAGTGGTCCGCCTAAGTTGGGTTTAATCAAATGTAATAAACGTTTATAATTCAGTTAAGGTTAATGGCCATTTAAAGTTAGTTATTTTAATTAAATGAGTAAGCTAAAACATGGACTTTGGTTACAGGAAGCGTTCGTGGAGATGGTACGGTAATGGAGCAGTTCAGATGGGAAAAACGAACTGGAAAATAGACGACTTGATATCTTAAGTAATAAACTAATTAATTATAATTGAGAGTATAAATAGATCAATATAAATCGTAGATCTAAATTATTGATAACTTAAGCATATATATATTGACAGAATGGAATGAAAACAAGAAGCAAGGGGACCGTATCAGGGAACGGTATATTTTGGAAAATTTTTGACAAGATCGGAGATTGCTGGAGTTTATAATTAAATTATCTAAAACCGTATCGACTGATGAAATCAAGGTGAGTTAAACTCACTCAGTTACCCTTTTTATATTTTATATAAATTGGGTGTTTTTATTTTGTGTACTCTGCTTGCCAATGGTTGACTGCTTTGCTAGTTATCTATTTAATTGTGGATTAAACGATGAAATTAAACTGTGTTTAATTTCAATGAAATACCAAATCGTTATTTTAACAAATTGGTTCCAATAAAGGTGACTCACCTTGGTTGGTCATGTTTATTAATAAACATGTTTAAATGGTTGAATCTTTTGAATTGCTTATGGTTGATATTAAATGGTCATTATTTAATTTATCAGTTAAACAAAACTGAACCGTCTGATTTGAGATAACCATTTGAATACAGGGAAGAACAGGTTGGAGGGATCCAACCAGATTCCTCAAATATATTATTTATTTTCATATATGAACTGTCCTGTTAGGGTTGATTGATTTGATGGTTGATTATTGAATGTTCAACATCTGTTAGTTTAAACCAATGGGTGATATTGGTTGGGTATTTGACATAGTATGGCCTATAAAATCAATCAGGTTATAAATACTGATTCGCCGTCAGGTGAATCGATAAGGATGAAGTTATAAAATTTATTTTATAACTTGAATTGGATTTTGAATACATCATTTTGAATAAAGTTATTTAAGAGAAATAAATAAATGTTTTATTTGTTAAGACTTTGATTGGTTATGAATTTATTTTGCAAAGCAAATGTGGATGTTAATCAGATTTACCGGGGGAAGAATAAGAAATGAATTAAATGGTTAAACCTTGAGAATTTGTTTTGTAAAGAAAACAAATAATTAGAATCTATCTAAATTAATTATATTTTTAATTAATTTAAAGTGAGGATTGTTGAAATCGGTTAATGAGATAATCAAGTTTTTGAGTTAATTAAATCAACCGTTTGGAATTAGAATTGTTTATCAAGTTAATGTGTTTTGACTAAAATAGTTAAATGAATATTGTTTGAATTTAAATAAGGATTTAAAAGGGATTTAATATTTAATTTAGTTAATAAAGGGATTAACTACTAAGGTAGTTAATGTTGAAATAAGATATTATTTTAATTAATGATAAATTTAGGAATATAATTTTAAATGGGAATTCATTTAAAAGGTGACCGAATGTGAGATGCAAGCCAATTGAGTGGTGAAAGGAAATAAACGTACTCAATTGTATGAATCAAGTGAAAGGAGATTACGATAAAAGGGTTTATTATAAACCAGAGGTTTTAAGTGAGATCTAAAATGTAAAGCGTTAACTTTACATTAACGTTACGTGAGAGTGAAATCAAGTAAAAATGGGACAAGGGAAATAAGATCTCCAAGGTGGATAAGGGTTGAAAATAATTGAAAGGGGATCGATAGAAAGTGAAATTTGGGGATAAAGAAATGGGTCATAAGATTGTATAAATAAACCCAATTTATAAATGGGATTTGTTTTGAGACTGGAGTGGAATTTTGGTGTTGGATTACAACTGACATTTATCTGAGGATAAGAACGTTGTTGATCAAGGTCTGAGTGGTAATTAAAATACCCCAACTTGAACAACATCGGGATTATCTGAAGATAGTATTAGTTGGTAATCGTAAGTGACGTTAGTGGATATGTTTTGAAAATCTAAACAGCGATTTTAGCGCTGTTGTTATAGTATATGTTTTGTAAATCTAATATAGCGATTGTAACACTTTTGCTATAGTAAATGGATTGTAAACCTAAACAGCGATTATAGCGCTGTTGTTTTGTAAATCTAAATAGTAACTATACGCTATTGTTATAACATATGGGCTATAAATTTCTTTGTTAAAACTAATGGATTTCCGAATCTAAAAGATGATTTGATGGAAGAATTAAGTGGGAAATTGAATATAGCTTTTTGAGATAGAATTAGCCAAACATAGTTATTCGGCTAAGTTGCCATTTCGTACGACTGCTAGCGTAATTCGCAGGGCTGCAGATAGCCTACGGCGGTCGGATGTTTCCTGAGGGAACCAGGCGTAACCATTGTGATCGCTGTGATCTAGAGTCAAGCGAATGGAGTTAAGACAAATGTTAATTAATCAATTAGAGTTATTCAAATATCGTATTTTTGAATATTTAAAAGAGTTAGAAGTTTTAATTTAATAAAGGCAAATCAGTTTGTTAAAGGCCAAATGGTGCTGAATACTTAACCAGTGAACTCATTGGAGTGTCATGTTTGAAACACTGTTTATTTTGATAGTTAAAACACCGACTATCAAATCTGTCCAATACGATTGTTGGTATGGAAAAACCGGGATCGAATTTATATTCGAAAACCATTCCAACCAACAAATACGTGAAGATATCAGAAGATGATCGAGATGGTGCTGTGAAGACCGTGGATTTTCACAAACGGAAGAACCACTAATATTCTCTGCCTGGCAAGCAGAGATGAGCTGTGATTCTGTCATAGTTGTAATCTACGGGTTGCAAGGACGTCTCGCTACTGATCCATGGGGTGATTCCTATATGGATGCAGTAGGAGAGTGCCTTCGGTTCATCCTATTCCTGGATGACGTGTATGGACGAGTGTCTGACAGAGTATTTCCAAAGGGTCACGTACGTTGATTTCTTCAAACGTACGATAGTTGTTGGCAGGGAATTGCCATTCTCTAGCTTTCAGCTAGAGTATTTTTGTGGACGTCAATTAGTGATATCTGATGGATCTGACAATGTGGCATTCAAAGTGAATGGTGACCAGATGTTCGAAGATAAATTCTGGCCTCAAGCCTCATCAACCGGGAAATGACAAAAATCGGGCAGGCAGCATGGCTATGTGGGTCGCTCCCATTAGGGTGTATGATCACCTATCTAGAGGAAATCCTATTTGCTTCTTAAATCTATGTTTCGATGCTGTCCCTTTTCGGGAGACGGTTGCTGATCCCAACCGTCGGTGATATACATTCGATACTCTCAAGCGAAATGAGGGGTCGGTCATGTGAGGGCCGGGTTGCAAGAAGTTCTTGTTGAACCCAGTGTATTCGTCTCTAGAGATACACGATCAGAAGGTGGACCCATACCTCGTCAAGTCGGAATCCAATTTCCAATAAGCGCCTGCGGTTTTGATTGTATACTATATATGTAGAGCGTGAGATGCAAGCGTTCTACTATATTCTATTTACTTTTATTTAGACATTATTATAATATCAGACAAGATATTGATTTCAAAACTGTTTTGGGTTATCGTAAGGTAAAAACCGTCCGTGTTTATGTGTGGATTTGGTCTTACGATTATCCTTTTCTTTTGAAAAGATTTTGAACTTTAAAATCAAGTTGGAAGCTCACCCTTATTACTGTGCGAGTTTATCTCACTCTGGTTCACCAGACCGACCCGGTGTTTTGTAAATGCTCGGGTTAGGCCGGGTTGTACAGGTTTAGGTTATCGACTACTGTGAAGAGACGAGCTGGAAGAGTCCAGACGTATGATATTACTAGTATTCCGCTGTGTGTTGTATGAAAACAGATTATCACTGTCCAGATGTTGATGTACTCTGATATTGTAAGTATCTTCAAAGTTCTCAATAAAGATTATTTCTGTATTATATTTTGTTCCGCTGCGATGTGAGACTCTGTGTTGTGTTCTTCTTCTTCTTCTATTCTAATATTTCTTTCTTTCTTATCTCACCCTCTAACTTCTTTCTATTAATGATCTGGAATATTCGATGTCTGAATGGTCAACATGATAGTTTGATGTTGATTTTCGGAGTCGAAAATCCCGGTTCGTTACAGCCTCTCTCCTTAGTTGAACACGGAATAAGGTGCCTTCGGGCTCTGAACAAACTTGTAAATGGTTGTATGTCTGACATTGTAAGTTACGACATAATAAATTAATGTCTATTGATGTTATATCAGTTAGTGGTGGAGGATTTATTCTCTTAGCTTAACACCCTCCTTTGAAACTTATGTACTCAGAGGGTTATATATTAATCGACATCGATTATATGTTGTGAATTGATAATGTGGCATGCTAAGGTAATAATAGATCAAAGCTTCTTGTTGGAAAGAAGACCTTTATAGATGATGACCAAAGCATTGATGATATAGTGTATCTTTGTGTTGAAACGTGAATTCGACAAGCCTCACAACCCATGAATGGCCTAAAACAGTATGATGGATAACACAGTAAGGACTAATGTTTCCTTCTAGATAAAAAGTGATGCCATCGTATGGAGCCTAGGAAATTTACTTATGTGGATGATGGATGAGGTGCCTCAGATGATAGTCAAACAAAACTAAGATGTCGGTCAGATACGACTGGTGGACATTATGTTCATTTAAAATTCCAACCAACCGTGTTCGGTGCTGGACGACCCTGTCGATCCAAAGTATCAAATGTGTGTGAGTCCTATGTCATTTGCTAAGATTTTCAGAATGGTTAAGGAGGATCCTTTGCCTTGGTCATTAATGGAAACCAACTTCCAGTACGAGCCTTTTGTTTTCAGTTGTAAACTTATATTGTGACAAAACAGGATAGGGTATTATGCCATCTAAGATTGATATATTTATTTGTGAAATTGATTTTCACACTATGCACTGGTGATAGCAAAAGAGAAATTTCGCGTATCAAATGAGTCTTATAATAGCTTCATTTCTAAAAAGCATTATGAGTTTTTATGGTAGGAATTCATATGGAGAAAACCCACTTCGTGTTATATGGCATGGTCCCGTGATTTACCTTACTTTAAAACGAATTATTATTTTTTTGTTTCACACACCAGTTGTGATGACCCGAATTTTTGGTTAACTTAAAATTTGAATTTTAATCAATTTTTATGAATTTTAATTTCAAAAAGGTTAATTTTGGACTGGATAAAGTTAGAAAATAAATTTAAATTTTGTCTTGGGTTTTATTTCACTTAAAGTTGGGTTAGTAAACTTTTTAAATCAATTTAAAGGTGAAGATTTTGGAATTAAATATTTTAATGTTATGTTAACGACCTTTCAAAGGACCATTTTTTAGACAAAATCGCATTCCGGCGAAACCACTTTTATTAGATCCAAAATGTTGAAATATAGTAGGATTTAAAATTTTAACTCAAACGAGTTCATATGTAAGTGTACGATATATAAACGTATGTTGAAATTTTCAGTCGAATTTGATTTAAGCTCAAAATAATGCGATTTTTCAATCGGTCTCCGAATTCGACGAGACTAGGTTCATTGGAACCGTAATTCCATCACGTAGCGAGATTTCAAATTTCAGAGATTTTAGAGTTAGTATGTGGACGTATGACCAAAACGAAGTTAACAACGTATAATTAATTCGGGAACTAATTATGTGAAAATTAGTGTCATGTCCTTATTTTCAACTTTGGTATAAATGGCCTCCCCCTTAAAAGAATGCTTCAAAGTGGGTCCCTATTTTATGTCGTTTTGTGTTTTTTTGCAAAATTTTGGCGCTGCTGAAAAAAATCAAAGAATTGCAAATATTCAAAGAAGAAATCTGAAGAAAAAAATCTGCAAACTCAACAATAATACTCAACAATTACTGACATGTATGCAATATTTCTTCCTGAGATTCAGTTGATTATTGGGATGACTTATTGCATACATATCAACAAATATTGTGCGTTCTTACTAATATGTTAAAAAATAAAATTGAACTTTTTGCAAGGCATGGTGAATTATTGTTGAAATGCCTACAAATATAGTGTATAATTACTGAAATGTCAGTAATTATGTTGAAGGAGGTGAAGGCTTATAAATATGTGCTGATATATCTGCTATTTTTTTTAATTGCTGATATATCAACAACTATGTTTAAAAATGATGTATAGCTGAAAAAATAGGCGGTGGATGAGTGATTACAGCAAGTTCTGCAATTGTTGCATTATATTGCTGATATTTTAGCAATAGTTCAGCATACGATGCAAATATTTGGAAAAGTTGGTGAATATTTAGCAATAATTGCAAATAATTGCATTGTTTGCAGCAATAAACTAGAACTTCATCATTTTTTTGTTTTTATTAGTTTTTTGGCATTTTAATGCATGAATTCGCTGATGATTACTTGTTGAATTTGGGTGATTTTTTTCATAGAATAGGGACTTAATTTATAAAAATTTAAAGCAGGGCGTGAGCTGAATTTCGAAACTTTTTAGGGACCTAAGACAAACTGGCCCATTAATTAAACCTTTTCTCACAAACTTCTACAACCAACCAAAATTTGCAAACTAATTGTCCTCCAATCCAAGTGTCATGCTCTTCCTTAACTTGTCATTCACGTGTAACTAAGTCCATTTTTTTATTTTTGGTTTTATTTATTCCATTTCTTATTTCGGTTTCTTTCTTCCTAAATTGCATTTAAGAATAAGCTTCCATTCTCTTCTCCTCTTCCCCTTTTAAGCTCACACCACTCCCCAACGCCATCACCACCAATGGTCGCTGCTTCCACACCACCTCCTCTAGGCCGTCGGCCCCTCCTCCAAGCCAAAACCTCCTTACTCCTCTTAATTTCCAAAAGAAGCTACCTTTTACCCTTAAATCCAAGTTCACCATTTTTATCCTCCTACTATGGACCACCTAGCCATGCCTAGACTCCATCCTCACCTGCAACCATGCGAAACCCCCTGACCCGCCATGCTGTGGGTCCCCCTTGCCTCCTCACTCCCTTAAAGCCTTAAAAATTCCAAATTTCTACATAAATCACTAAGTTAAAGTAAGCTTGAGTGTGAACGTGTAATTGCTGAGGAGTTTGAGTTGGAAAGGCATAATTTCGAGTCTATTGCAAGCTAGTGTGGTCCTACCGAGAAGTGCCGAGGTGTAAGGATGCTTGGGTGAGAACTTCTCACTCGAATCACTACAATTTTTAGTTAAATCATAGTATATAGCTTAATTGCTTGGTTGTTATGTGATTGTTTTAGTATGGATATGTGACTGAATTGATATTGAATGGTGATATGAATTGAAGGTGAAATTGGATTATTTAGCATGTTAGTACATAGTTAAAATACTTTTGATAGTTGTTGGAGGGTTAAACACCCACTTAAAAGTCAAACAACAGATTTATAATCACCTGTTTATGTCAAATTGACTTAGTAGAAAAATAACCTGAAATGAAGAAGTTATTGCTGATTGTTTGAATCTGTGATTGAGCTGAATTGGTTGAAAACCCCACACGGGTATTGAGATGATACTTAGCCCACACACCTCCCAAGTGTGTAGATAAGTTCACATGGATTGTGATGTAAACCCCACACGGTATTGGGATGACAATTTATTTACATGTCTCCCAAGTGTGTAGATAATAATCACTAGTTGTGAAATGGTTGAAAACTCCACATAGGTACTAGAATGAAAAAGGAACATTAATCCTAAGTGTTGATTTGTATGTCAATCGGTTGATTGACAGACCAATATAAACGTTACTTATTTATTTAAGGCTTATACAGTGAAGTTGCACTTTGTAGTGAATTGGATGTTTTATAGTTTTTTACAACTATTGATGGATGCATATAATGTGTGAAATCCATATAAATGGAATTATATGGTATTTGGTTGAATTTCATTCCCATTCGGAATAAAACTGAATATTTTTATAATATAATATTCAACGAAAAGTAGAAGTTTGATTTTGATGTCAAATTTTGGATGGATGCGAAGATATTAAAATAACGTTGAATTTTCGTAACTGTACCAAGCGGTTTGGAATAAAGTTTCATAAGGTTTTGGCCTATCAAAGTTTTTAATTTGAAATGAATAGTAACTTCAGAAAGTGATGTTCAGTTAATCTATGTGGAAAGCGCTTTAAAAGAAATTTCTTTTTAGAAGTTTCTTGCTTATTTTTATGACGAATATCAGGAAAGTTTAGAGTGAAAATAACGAGTTTCGAAAAGTAATATTATTTTAATGGTTAAAATAATACTAAAATGACTTAATACTGAAATGTTTGATTTTGAAGGAAAATGACTGAAACAGAATTTCCAATAATAATTATATATATTTTATATCATTTATAAAATATTTTGGAAGCATTTTGATTTATTTTTAATTATAAATCAATTTGGCCTTGAATAGGACGTGTCGCGCAGCGACAGTTCGCGAAGTTCAACTCGTGACTTCGAATTGACGTAGTGAGAGATCCGACCATCGGATTCTCTTGAAACTAGAAGCGTTGGGTCCAGAATGTAATGAGTTTTCAAATGGAATAAAAAGTTTTGAAATCCAACGGTTTAATTTTAATAAAAGTCCATATCCATCTTGGAAAAGGCCGTTATGGATAGAGTTCGATGACCGGAATTGGCAACCGACTATAAGGGTCTTAACAAAAATATTAAAAATATTGATAAATTATGTTAAACCGTAATAAATGATTCAGTTGGATTTTGGATGAAATATTCCAAGTTCTGAAAAATAAAAGATATTTTTATCTAAACGAGCTAGTTAAAACAAAAGTAAAGAATCCAGTGGTTTTAAAATAACATATTGGATTGTAAGGGTTTGAATATAACTAACGTTTTCCGACGTTTAAATTGCAGTGGATTTAAATGGAAATAATCTTAGGATATTTCGATATTAGATTATGTGATTATACAGATATTGTTTTGTGGAATTTGGAAGATATAGATATCATTATTCCCTATACAGTTTCTATCAGTTTCAGGATATGGTATTGAATATAAGTCGATATGAATTCTACTCAAAGCCATGTATTTGATATCAAATTGAATTTTGGGTTTGTCGTGAATGGTTTCTTTAATAACACTTTTCTTAAACCCAGGTGAAAATGAATTTATGGAATAAATCTTTTAATTAAAATTTAGTGGGATCTTCCAAAGTGAAGTTACCCAATTAAATTGGAATTGAATGGAAGTTTATTTTGGGTTTATCATTAACGTTGTTTTGAATAACATTTGTTCTTAAACCCAGTTAAAGACTGGATTAATTTACTAAAGGTTGAACAATCATTAAATAATGATTTTTGGAAATTAAAACTAAGTGGAGTTTTAATGAATCTTTATTTAGACTCGAAATGCAATGGGGTAGTTAAGTTTACGAAAACACGTGGAGTGTTAGATATGGTGTACCATCAGTTTTACTCCATGACATAATTGAATCTTTAATTAGATTTGAAATGCAAAAAAAGGTAATTAAGTTTACCAACACACGATGGGTGTTAGATATGGAGTATCACCAGTTTTGCTCCATGGGATGAATATGTTGGGATGGGATAATGGTACGAGTAATTACCTTCAAAAGAATCGATATTACAATTAAGGTTTATAAACCATAAATTTGAGGTAAGTTGTGAAAGGTTATTATAAAATCTTTTGCAATCATTTTCAAGGAAAAATTTAAATGATAATTTAAATTGATATAAATGTTTGATAAGATTTAAGGGAGTAACTCCCACGGTAAAGAGTATTTGAATAAAAGAATATTCTGGATTGGAATGGAATTGATGATATGTTTATATATCACTTGACTTCAAAGATGCACGAGTTATTCAAAAAGACTAGGTTAACCCATCCTGAATAACTAGTACAATGATTAAAATTTGAAGTTATTGAAGATGGTGGTTGAAGATCAGAGATCTTCACATCATTTGGGCTATTCTCGATATCTCGATTGGGTCGTACACATAAGACAAGGTAATAAGTGGTGGTCATCCAGATGTACTTGGAGATAGACCGGATATGTGATGACCTCTCTCTTGTATTGGACATATGGAACAAGAAATCAGGTGACTTCTTATTGGTTCTGACCCAAAATGGAGTTGCATTGGATTGTGTGTCTAACATTGTATTTTATGCTATATTAATTGATCTCTACTAAATATATATCTGTTTGGTGGCGGAGAACTTATTCTCTTAGCTTAACACCCTTCTCTGAGACCTATGAGCTTAGAGATTACATATTAATAGACATCAGTTGTATGGTATGGTTTGGTAGTGTGGCATGGTGAGATGCGATTGATCAATGCTTTTGTTGAAAAGAAGAGCTTTGTGGATGATGATCAAAGCATGGCTAATATAGCGTAGCTTGGTGTTAAGGCGTTGATTCGCGAGATTCACACCCGGTATGGGATGAAGGATAGGAGGGAGGACATGCGTTTCTTTCTAGCTTGAAGTGATGCCATGGTATGGAACCCAAGCAATTTACTTATGTGGATGTTGGAATCGAAGTGCCTCGCATGTTGCCGCATAAGGCTATGGTGGTCGACGTACCGACCAGGAGGTCCAATAGGACCAGGAAACGTATCCTTTAGGTAGTGTCTAATCCATGAGAATTTGTGGACCAGCCCTACCACTCCAAAGGGATGTTGTTTTACCTAGGACATTTTGCTAGAGATGTTCTGAAGTTCGGATGAGGAAGATCCTTTGCCTCGGCTCATGATCGAAGCCGAATTTCCAAAACAATCCTTGCATTTTCATTTGTAAACCTATATGGCGACATAATAGGATGGGGTATTATACCATCTAAGACTGATACATTTATTTTTGAAATTGTTTTCTACAATATGCACAAGTAATAATAAAAGCAAAATTTAGCATATTTAGCATGTTTTGCTATTGTAAGGTAAAACTCTATCCTCCGACTTGCGCTTGCATTGTGTGATGGGATCTAAGTCTTATGATAGCTTATTTTTCAAAAAGCATTGCAAATTTTTTTAATGGTGTTCAAATGGAGGAAACCCATTCTATGTTATACAGCATGGTCCCATAATTACCCAACTTTAAAATAGTTTTTTAAATAACTGTTTTTAATTCTCACACCAGTCCAATGACTGACGTAGAGTTTATTATTATACCACCTAAACTCTGAGTGCCCATATTTTCCACACGAGCAGCTAATAGTTTTAGTTTTGCAGGTTTTCTTTTCATAGGATCCTGGATTATGGCTAGAGCAATACTCTATATTATTTTGTAATCTTCCGCTGTTAGTATTTATGTATTTATATTTCCGCAGGTTTGTAATTATTTATTCTTTGATGTTTTTCGTTGCGTATCCATTATTTGTGCTCTGATATTCTAGTACTTTGATGTAAAGTTGTTGTAATAGCAATTAAAACTCTTGTGTTACGTTCTGATGTGCCGTATTCTCATAAAAATTCAACTTTGAGGATGTTTCAAGTAGGCTAACCACCGGCTTGAGGCGGCTCAAATTTGGGTCATTACACTAGTCTCATGACTAACTCAGAGTTTGTTGTTTCCCACCTATACTATGAGTGCCGATATTTTCCACACAGGCAGCTAGTAGTTTCCATTTTACAAGTATTATTTTTAGTAGGATTCAGGATTCAACCTAGAACTCAGTCCAGAGTATTTGATTTTCGTTGGCTGAATGTAATTATGTTTCCGCTGTGTATAATAATGTATTGCTCTCTAATATTTGTGATGTACTCTGATATATTCTTTTTCTCTAATGTAAAATAGTCGTAATAACAATGAAATGTTCTTTTGTGTTTTGTTCTGATGTGTGGTATCCTATACGGATTGAGGATTTTTGCCTTTTGGATCAGACTTATGTGGCTTATGGTCGATACGAAAGGCAGGAATTTTCGGGTCATCACATCTTAGAATCTTTTATATATATAAAAGTAAATTCCAGAATCAAATCTATATGAATCTAGAATAGAAAATATAGAATGGAGGTTAGAGGAAGAAAAGAGAATCCTTACTTTTTTGACATTCAGCAATGGAAGAGGAATAATATGGAGGCGTAGAATGAAATGAGAGCAGGGTTTAAAGCGAGACTAGGGGCTATACTTGTAGTTGCAAGTGTGTGCATAAATTATTGGATTAGTTTGATTTAATTTGGACAGTTTATGTAACGACCCATATTCTGCATAGCGGAGGATCGAAGAGTATTTTTTTATTTTCGTACGAAGTCATATGGTCGTGTAACTTTGGGAAACGACTATTGGGGTCATTTCCCACATTCATGATTTTTATCAGATTTTAAACTGACTATTTTGCCCCTGGTGAATTTTGTTTCACCTATAACTTTGATTGGTAAGAAGTTTTGACCTTAAATCACTTCCATTGTATTTGGATGATGGTTTCCAATTCCGTACAGTGGTCACATTAATCAATCAGACTTACCGTTTGGGAGATATGGAAGATAAGATTTGAAAGATGGAAAACAATCTAATTGGGCTTAATTAAGTTAGTAGAAGCTAGGCCCATAACCCAATTTGAGATTAGGGTTATGGGAGGGATGAAAGGAGCACTAGAATCATCTCCTTTCATTTTTCTAGCCGCCACAAACCTTTCTCAAACCCTAATCATGGCTTCCATCTTCTAAATCTCTCTCTAATCATTCCCTAATCACAAATTAATCACACCTACATCAAACCAAGCTGGATTAACACCAAATTCGAGGTAGAACTGCTGCACCACATTTGAATCCGAGCCAAATCAGTAAAGGTTTCAGGTCTATAATTTATTATTGGCTAAGGTGAGTGATTTGCATGTTTATACACTAATTAGTGCTAATTAGGGGTGATTAGTGATAATTAGCGAAATTATACATCCAAAAAATATGGAAAAATATGCATAAATTCTAAAATCATGTTTTATGTCACATATATGAATTTGGTTTGATTTGAATTTATTTTGTTAATCCCATAATTTAGGGAATTAAGGGGAAAATCATGGATTTGGGTATTTTTGATCTAAGTTAACATGTAAAATTACTGATTTGATGTTTTTGGTTGATTCTACATGTTACAAAAACTATTTGGTATGTTTTATGATTGCATAGGAAAGTTAAAATGGTTGAAAACACCGTCGTTTAGCGAAATTAGCTCATTGGAAATCTTGCAGTAGAATCGAACCAGATAGGAGACCTGAACCGAACCAGACAGGAGACCCGAACCGAACCGGATAGGAGACCCAAACCGAACCGGACTGGAGTCCCGAACTGAACCGGATAGGAGACCCGAACCGGATAGGAGACCCAAACCGAATAGGTGACCCGAACCGAACAGGACAGGTGACCCGAACCGAACCGGACAGGTGACCCGAACCGAACCGGACAGGAGACCCGAACCAAACCGGATAGGCAACTCGAATCGAACAGTATGTGACAAACCGAGCTGGATGTGATGAACCGAAATGGATGTGATGAACCAAATCAAATGTGACAAACTGAACCGGATGTGATGAACCGAACCGGATGTAAGGAACCAAACCAGGGAACCGAACCGGAGGTGATGAGCCGAGCCGGAGAACCGAACACCAATTCGGCCAAAACCCGAGATGAAAAAGAAGTCCAAGTGGGAAGGTATTGCTCAGGTTCCAGATGGGAACCAATGAGTTAACTTCAAGAGTTGGGCTTTGTTGCGGGACATGTGCAAAGGAGTTATCGATATCTATATCTTTGGTTTACCATTGAGAGAGGGGGCTTATAGATGAACCAGAGCCAGGGCGGTGTGGACTGGTTGGCCCGTACCCCAGAGCTAGGGAGGTATGGACTGGGTAGGGTTATTGACTACAGAACATCACAGTGTGGTCATAGTAATAGTTATACGGAGTCCAGGGTGGTGTGGACCCATCGTATGCTATATGCACTAAGTGGGAGATGTGAGGATGATTGCTATGTTTAATGTTTGCTATCACCATGACACACACACTTCCATTTTACACTCTATGTTAGTGTTATCTTAGAGTATTGAACATCTTGTTATGCTAACTCTTTGGTTGCAGTTTCAAGTCAGGTATGATTATTTATACTTGTTATTGCTTTATTCAGTTGTATAAATTTGCTATTGCTGACCCAGAGTTTTGTCTCTTCTTATTACTCTGGGTGCTCCTAAATGAGCAGACTAGAGGCAGTGTAGGTGGTTATGCACAGGTAGTTGTTCGGAGACGAGCGGCAGGCTTCCATGTACTTTATACATATTTTCCCAGTGTTATTGTTGGTCACTGCTTTAGCCATCAGTAGTGTACCTCTTTTATTTCCTTTTAGACACAACATTTTAAAGTTGAAATAATTTGGATTTGAAGCTATATTTTGGTTTCTGCTACTCTGATATAGTTTAGTTTTCGGCTTATATACTGTCTTGCCTGTTTTATATCAAGTAATGTTATTATTATATTTTATTCCATGCACTGTTAGATATACTACATGTTCTTTAGGGTAGGTGGTTATGCAAAGGTAGTTGTTTGGAGATGAGCGGGAGGCTTCCGTGTACTTCATACATATTCTCCCAGTGTTATTGTTGGTCACTACTTTGGCCATTAGTAGTGTACCTCTTTTATATCCTTTTAGAAACAACATTTTAAAGTTGTAATAATTGGATATGAAGCTATATTTTGGTTTCCGCTACTCTGATATAGCTTAGTTTTCGGCTTATATATTGTCTTGCCTGTTTTATATCAAGTAATGTTATTATTATATTTTATTCCATGCACTGTTAGATATACTACAGGTTCTTTAGGGTAGGTGGTTATGCACAGGTAATTGTTCGGAGACGAGCGGGAGGCTTCCGTGTACTTCATACATATTCTCCCTGTGTTATTGTTGGTCACTGCTTCGGCCATTAGTAGTGTACCTCTTTTATTTCCTTTTAGACACAACATTTTAAAGTTGTAATAATTGGATATGAAGCTGTATTTTGGTTTCCGCTACTCTGATATAGTTTAGTTTTCGGCTTATATACTGTCTTGCCTGTTTTATACCAAGTAATGTTATTATTATATTTTATTCCATGCACTGTTAGATATACTACAGGTTCTTTAGTAATTCATTGTTTCAACCCTTTTGACGACCATCCCGTGCCAGTCAGGCATTGGCGCATAGCGCAATTCGAGGAAATATATAGTTGTAAGGGGTGGCCATCACAGTATACGGATGTAAAACTATAAACAACCCCTACTTAAAAACAACCTCCTCCACCCTTCCCTTAGGAGGGCCGTCGACACCCTCATTAGGAGGCAGGTCATCCCCCAAGTTGACCACCCTCCTATAAGGGCAGTCAACCCCTTATGGATTCGAACCAGGTGGTTTAAGTCTCCTATAACGATGCTTTTTATAAATTTTTGAATATATGAAATTGATTCTTTCCTTATGTGTATTGTTCTTGTCCCTTTCTATATGTATAAATCTACAGACAGTTCAAACTCTTATGGAATAATATTTTATGCCAATTAATATATTTTTATATTCTATATTTATCTTCATTCAATTTAATTTTCAAACATTACATGTAGGAATTTACGTCTAACTTGTTTTATGAATATCTTCTTCATACGTACTTGGTTATCAACAAAATAAAATATGAAAATGGATCAGAAACCCACCACGAATGTGAAGTAGTACTTTCCTAGCTAAAATTTAATTATCCAATAAAAAATCAACCCGTTAATGTTTTATTAACTAATTACTGTTTATATTTAATTTAATTATCTATGTCTATTTAGGGTATATTTTATGAGGTGTTACACTAAAGGGAATCGAAGGTTATCCAGACGAAGGAGAATTAGTCACCACCTTCATTAAGCTAGAAAAATAAACCTTAGAAGGTGGAATTGGAAAAGAACCCCAATATTGGCAACTACTTGGGGGAAATAAGAATGCCTTAATGCCTTAAGAATATATTCCTAGAAGGGAAATGTGAAAGGTTGGGGAGATGGCAGTGGAAATGCCTAACTAGAAGAAGTAATAGTTGGAACTTCCTTTCTGGAAGACCGGTGATAGACAGCCAAGGGTGTCATAGAAGCCGAAGTGGAAATCATAGGAATTGCATCTTTTCCCCTCGATGTCGATACCAAAATAGAGTCGGTAATTTAATCCCTTTTAAGTTGGATTTCATCCTAAAGTTATAAAAGCCTCTATTACAACGCTGCTTTGATACTGTAAAGTTCTATTTTGAGACCGTGCTTTTAGGGAGGTGCAAGAGAAACATTCGTAAAGCGGGCGACACCTACGGTATCAAAAGCAGTAGTTATGAAAGGGAAAAGGATTAGAAAACTGGAATAATGGGATTACCTTGAAACCAAAAGGAAATTTTAATCTTACCAGAAGAATCTGGACGAATGGGTGACTAAGAGGAAAAGCTATGTCGATCACCCCTTCTTAGGTAACAAGCACCAGTTGGCCTGCGATGAACTACCGGAGGATGCCCTAAAATCTTCAAACCAACTAGAAGAATGGAACACTTAGTCAAAAGGCAAAATGTCAGGAGAGAATATCTTTTTCTTAGAGCCAAAGAAGCCTCTATCATTTCATTATGTCAGCACTTGGTGTCTTCGACACCCTACCTGCAAATGAATTCATAGCATTTTTAATGAAGGAGAGCATTGCGCTTAACATCGAAAAACCATAATAATAGAAAACCGCGAGACATCTATTAGGCTGTGTAAAAATCCAGGAGGTGCCAGAAGGGCATCTAACAAAGAAAAACTAGTCCTCCCGCTCCAGCGATTTATTTGCACTCCCTTCAACTAATTTCGGCGAAGGGTTGGTCCGGAATATATGAAAATTCAATTGGCTCAGTTTCGTTAAGAGAACTAATTGTTCAAGAGTGATGCACTAAGCGAAGAAACCCTGAAGTCTTGAGAAAGAATTTCAAACCCACGCACATATGTATATGCATTTGGGGAAAGCTGTGTTGGAGCAATTCTTAGATGACAAAGGAAGTAATGAATAAAACAAGGGAATGGGATGAAACCACCATGCAGATATGGATGGCGGTAAATGCAGAGAACCCTTCTAGCGGATTATCAGTCATATTTTCCACCTTTGGAGGATTAGCTTCAACTCCGGAGATTCCAAAATTCTCTAATACGGCGTCAACCTCGTCTTGAGACAAAACAAAAGAATACTTCTCAAAGGATGCTATCTTTTGGGGGGAGGGGTCCGCTCTAGAGTTTAATGGGAAGATTTACTCTCACTAATAGCCAGAGTTTTAGATCTTGTAAAGACTGCCTTTCTTACCTCTAAAGATGACACTTAATACCTCCTCGGTATTCTTTAATCAATCGTTTAGTCATCTAAAAGACATGTCCTTTTGTGAATAATAAAGAAGAAACAAAAAAAAAATCGCAAGTGGAGTGAAAATATATAGTTAGCAATAATCTTTACACAGATAAAGACTATAATTTAGTATATATATAAGAGAATTTATCTATAAATTAGTCCAAAAAGTTATAACACCATGTCCATACAGTGATAAGGATACAATAATAGACACAACAAGTATACGAGAATATGTCTTGGTCCTTTGGCTCCTCTCTAGAAGCTTCAAAGCAAATAGAATCTAATCTAATTTGAAATATACACAATCTAAACCGATTATTATTTAACCCCAAAGATCTGCCTGCTAAACCAGTGCGAGAAAACTTAAATCATAGGTAATTTATTTCTTTAAGTTATAAACCATCAAAATCAAAGGTGTCTCATAAGACCACAAAGCACATAAACATGAACGAGTTTTTACCTTACGATAACCAAAACAATTTTATTGCAAGTCCAGTTATATAATAATAATGTCTAGAATCCTTAAATAGATATATTAAAATAGTCAGAATGTTTACATCTCACTTTCCAACATAACAGGTATACAATCAAGTCTGAAGGCTTATATTGGAGAATGGATTCCAAATATGAAAGGGTAAAGGTCTACCCCCCGGATCTATACATCTCTAGATAAAACTTATTGGAGGTTGTGTTAATTTTCACCTCGGCTACTCAAGACTGGAACCATCCTTAAAAACTGGCTGACATCGAAAATAATCACCCCGGTTGATAAACAACCATTAAGTGCCTGAAGCATACAAAGATATCGACTATGGAAGTGGAATGATCATTTCCTAATGGGAGCAACCCCACGTAGCCATACCGCATGTCCCAGCTTTACTCATTTCATGGGTGATGAGGCTAAAGATTAATATTTACCATATAAATAGCAGAATATCTTGGAATGCTAACAATGCCTACCAAATAGGTATGCAATGCTAGCATTCATCAATGCAATTTCGTTGTAAGACCAAATGAAGCTGAATAACTTCATCTTTAAGAATCCTCATAATATTTTTAGTTCGAAACGAGTTAATTGGGTCAAAGTGGTTTCGGATAACTAGGTTCGACCTCGGCCTCTTCAAAACGATATTTGAACTTTGCATCTAAATTAGATGATTGGTTATTTAACTATTAAATATATAAACATTTAGTTTCCGGATTTGGACAGACAATACTCATACATGTCGTTTAAGACCCCTATACTGAAGGACCTATCCCCAGGTGGACTCTCCGACCCCAGCCACTTAAGACCCAGGAAGCGGGCTACGCACGAATGTTGTTAGGTTCGTCCCCCATTAGCCCTTAATACCTTTCCCTATTTGGATAAAGTGCGATACATTGTAACACCCTTTCTGTTTAGTCTCCCTCCACACGATTTATTATCGTCACGGGTTGTTATGGTTAATAATATTTTCCATTATTAACCTACTAAGTCCGATTCTATTTTTAATTATAAGTTCTGAAATCACTTATATGAATAAGGAAGGCTATATCCCCTTTTTCTCTAGGATATTTATTTGATTTCTTCATTAATTTGGACTTAGTATTCAAATGTCAATCAAAATCCATCAATCCCCTTATAAGACCCATTTTCTTTTATTTCTATCTTTATTACCCTTTTTGACCATAACATTCATATTTTCCTAAGGCAACTATTTATCAGTCCTAAGGTATCTTTTTTTTGTACCCCAATAGACAATTACTATTCTTATTCATTTATTTACTTGCTTGTTTATTGGTTGACTATTATATATATTTTTATTTATTTATTTAAGTTCTAGGCCTCTCACGTTAAGTTGACAACTTGTGGATGTTGGATTTGCAGGTCGGTTCCGGGCATACTTCTACCATAAGTTAAACTAGACCTCGTGCCTTAGTACATTTACGCATTAGACCCCTCACATTAAGCTGACTTCCAATGGTTGCTGGATTGCCGGTCAGTTTCGGGTGGACTTATGCCACAAGTTGAGCTTAACCTCATGTCTAAATGTGGTTGTAATTCAAGTTTCTTAATTTTTGTGTACAACATTATCCTAATAAATTTTAGGAAGTATACCCATTATCTTATTATATTTACTTTCCCCAATCTACATTGGTCACAATTGTTATTTATTTATTTGCCATCCTATTTATAACAATTAATTATATTGTTGCTACAAATGGTCACCACAAATAAATAAATTAAATATGGATTATATTTACATATGATTCCATAATTGAACCTTATCCACACATTCAACATTCCATACAATGTGTATATTGCCATTTTACGCTGACTTGGACGGATAATATGTTTATATCTATGTTTTCATGCGTTCAACATAGTTATTACTTTTGTTTTTGTTATTATTATTATTTTTAAATTAAATAGTTTGGTTAAATCAATAGCTTTTTGTATTCAATCTTGCCAAAAGGTTTCAAATCTCATAAAAGACCGTTAGCCGTAATCATTGTAAATAATGCCTAATTTGTATTTGCATACTTCCAAATCACAAGATATATATGTAAATATATAATTTGAAATAGTTGATGCAAATTATGCACAAATATATATATATATATATATATATATATATATGTACATTTGCACCACTTTTCCCTTTTTAATCATTTTTATCATATCTTTTGTGATATCAAAACAATGCATTTTTATTCAAAAGGAGGAAAACAACATATTTACAATGATCAAGCCAAAAACCAAAATACTGAATACAAACAAACATATTACAATCACATTTATTTACAAATTTTACATTTCTACCAAAATTTCATTTACTCAACACTGAACTAGAGATCTGGAATGTAACTACATCTAAATAGTATTTAATGGGACTGATTTCCAAAATTACAATGTTATTCAATGCCCACAATACATTTTACAATATCATTGCAATATGTTTCATAACATAATAGTAGGAATCTGCATAAACAAGTTTAAGAATCATACAATTGATATTAAGCATAACTCAACTTACAATTCACACGTTTTAACCATACTTATAGATCTGATGGTTGTCAATGAATTCATAGTACTTTAATGGACATACTTGATAGGGAATAGGCATAAAAACATATATCTAATTCAAACGAAATAGATAGGTAATTATAACTGTATTCGTAAGTTTCCCACTCACCTTACAGCCTTCAAATCCAAAGTTTGAACCCTTTAGGCCTAAAAATCCCCAAATTCTTAAAAATCTACAATTTATCTGAAAAGGGGAAAATTCCAGATCTGTAGAGTTGTAAGAAAACAGGGAGAGAAGGGACAATCTGATTTGGATCGTCAATTTGCATTCTTTTCCATTAGATATGCTAATCCTCTTAATTTCATATAAATTGGATTTGATTTGTTTGTATGAATATGTTTTAGGCTAAGAAATTAGGTTCGGAGAAGATGGAAAATGGCAGAGTTATGCTGCCGCTACAGAATGAGGCCTTACCCCTTATTTATAGGGGTAGAAATGTCTTATGACCTTTGGATTAGTTTTAAGTTATATCCATCCATTCGTTATATAAATATTATAACCTCACCTTACAAAAACCTAGCCTTCACTGGGCAAACTGATGCCCAGTAGATCAACCGCTATGGTCGACCACCTAGGCCTCAGATGCCCATGTCAGATTGGTTAAATAAGGTAATATATAATTATAAATTCTGATTTATTTAATTTCCGTCCATTTTCATATTTAGTCCATAACTTTTTCATACGGACTACGTTCGCAAAATTCCAGACATGAAAGTTGACTAGATTTCCAAGATAAATGCGTCAGTTAATGTTTCACGGCCAAGTTCCATCATTTGTAGAATAAACTATTTTTGAAATTATAAAAATTAATTTATGTCGCCAAAATTCTGGGTTGTTACAGAACTGCATCCATAACGGCCTTATCCAAAACTAATTTGGACATATTTTAGAATCTATTTGTTGGATTTTAAACCACTTATATTCATTCGAAAGATCTTATCAATACGAGCCCAACGATTCCGGTTTCAGAAGAATCCGACGGTCGGATGTCCCGACACATCAATTCAAAGTTATGGGTTAACATTCGCGAACTATCATTGCATGATGTGTTCTATTCAACCCCGAATTCAATTTATAATTAAAATAAAATAAAAAACATCTCCAAAATAATTTATAAATTATTCAATTACCATTTGGAATTTCATTTCAGTCATTTTACTTTAAATTCAATTATCTTCATTTTAAGCGATTATATGTAATAGATTTCATTCATCTTTATTCAAAACATATTTTACAAACCGTTTATAATTTCATTTAAAAATGATTTCAACTTCCACTTCAATTTTAAATCAAAGTTAAACATCCTATATTATTATAATATATAAATAGTAATATTTTCTAAATATAGATTTTGAAATCAAATCTTCTTGATATTCACTATCCAAAATCGGATATCAAAATCAAACTTCAATTCTTCACTGAATATTATACTATATATTCGTTTTTATTCTGAATTGAAAAGAGATTCAACCAATTACCATATAATTTTATTTACATGGATTTCATACATCACATATATTCAATAATAATTATAAACAATTATAGACATCCAATTCACATCTAGAGTGAACCCACAACTATATAAGCATTAAATAACGCTTATAATGGTCTTTCAATAAATCGGTTAACATCCATATAAACACTTAGGATTAGTGTAAATCAAATATTATCCCAATACCCTTGTGTGGTTTTCAACCAATAAATAATTAAATTATAAATTATTTATTCATTCCAATTGATATCACTTAAAATGGGTGTAAGACCCCATGTCCATTAATGTCACTCACAAAGGGAATGCATCAATGTCCATTGAGCGTTATTATTGTATAGAACAGATAAATTACAAGAATAAATAAATAAGACAACACAGCGGAAGTGAAAAACTTATTTCATACCATCATAACTAAAAACGAGTTTACATAAGTAGTCTCCAAAACCATTATAACAGGATCAATAGTCTTTTCCAAAAACTTCAAAGTACATAAAGAAACAAATACTTAAATAACATAATTGCATAAATCCCCACTGAGCATAAGCAGAGCCATAAAGATGAGAGAGTCCCAAGCGATGCATCTACTATCTTCAAGCAACTGAAAGAAATCGGCACTAAGCTATAGTATTCCCTCCTCGCAAACCTGAGGGGGGGGGGGGAGGAAGAAAAGAGGTGGAAAGAAAAAGGGGGCCAGACATAAAGTCTGGCGAGTGCGATAACTTTAACAATATAATTAACAAAATAACTAGGATAAGGCATAAGATGGAAAATAAGGAAATGATTGTGAACAATTGGGTATGACAGAACAAACAAGGAAATAGGACGAACAAAGATAACGTTAAAGGCGCACCTAGTCAGTATAAGATAATTACTAAACTGCACCACCACTAGTCACCCTAAAGGTTGATCCCGCCTACAAAACTTAATAATGATAATGGTAGTTTAGTGTACCCCTAGCTACCTTCATAAGTCTCTCTAATCATATCGGGTCCAAGCAAGATCTTATCCGTAGATTCCCACCAACATGTAGGCGAACGACAAGACCTTCCATAGAGAGCCTCAAAAGGTGCCATGCCAATGTTAGACTGAAAACTATAATTATATGCGAACTCCACCAAAGGAAGATGCTCTTCCCATGTACCTCCGAAGTCTAAAACACATAGCCTCAAAAGGTCCTCTAGAATACGATTCACCATCTCGGTCTGGCCGTCCGTCTGAGGATGATATGCGGTGCTCAAACATAACTGAGTCCCTATCGGCTCTTGCAAGCTCTTCCAAAATTCGCTAGTAAAGATAGGATCATGATCGCTCACTATGCTAGAAGGAACACCGTGCAAACGAACTATCTCTCGAATGTATACAGAGGCTAACCATGGAGCAGTCCTCTTACTCTTCACAGGAATGAAATGGGCGCTCTTAGTAAGTCTGTCTACCATGACCCAAATCCCCGTATTACCCTTCCTTGATTTTGGTAACCCATCAACAAAGTCCATCGAGACACTCTCCCACTTCCATTATGGGACCTCCAATGGGTGAAGCAACCCACCGGGCTTCTTTTGCTCTACTTTTACTTGTTGGCACACCAAGCATCTAGCGACAAACTCGGCCACATCTCTCTTCATACCGGCCCAAAAGTAAACACGTCTCTTGTCAATGTACATCTTGTCTCCGCCGGGATAAATGGTCATCTTCGAACGATGTGCATCATCAAGAATGATCTTCCTTAAGTTCTCGCCTCCTGGTACACAAAGTATACCGTCCTTACGTAATCAACCCTTGTCATCTAGGGTATACCTACTGAGATGGCTCGATGACTTACCCCTGATGAGCTTCTCTGCTAACTCAACCAACTGTAGGTCATCTCGCTATGCCTCACCAATCCATCCCAAAAGTGTAGGTCTGACCTCTAAGGATGCTAGCAAACCGGGTACAAAGTCAATGGAAAGTCTAAAGTCAAACATTGAGATGAACTCAAAGCTTCGCCGCTCAACAAAAAACGGACTCAAGGACAACCTTTTCCTACTTAAGGCATCTACCACCACGTTACCCTTGCCAGGGGTATATGCTATCTCAAAATCGTAGGATGCTAAGAATTCCATCCACCATTGCTGCCTTAAGTTCAAGTCCTTTTGAGAGAACAAGTATTTAAGCAATTTGTGGTCAGTGAACAATCCGAATTTCTCGCCAAGAAGATAATGGCGCCAAGACTTAAGTGCGAAAACAATAGCGGCCAACTCTAGGTCATGCGTAGGGTAATTTCTCTCATGTACTCTCAACTGCCTTCCCCCATAGGCTATTACCCTTCCCTCTTGCATTAAGATTGCGCTTAGTCCGGCCCCACAAGCATCGGTATAAACGGTAAATGGCTTACTCCCATCTGGCAACACAAAGACCGGGGATTGGTCAAAGCTCTCTTTAAACGTTGGAACGCATCATCACAATCTACGTCCCACGTAAAAACTAGGTTCTTCTTCGTCAATCATATTAATGGGGCTGATATTTTTGCGAAGTCCTTGATAAACTTCCTATAGTTGCCGGCCATCCCCAAGAAACTCCTCACCTCGGTAGCATTTTTAGGGACCTTCCAATCTTGGATGGCTACCACCTTCGCGGGATCCACAGCTATCCCTTCTTTGGAAACCGCATGCCCTAAGAATCGCACTTTCTTCCTCCGAAAGTGATATTTAGGAAATTTAGCTTTAAAGTTATGCACTTGAAGGGTCTCCAACACTTCCCTAACATGTAGGGCATGCTCTTCCTCGCTCTTAGAAATGACCAAGATGTCATCCACAAAGACCACCACGAATTTATTAAGGTACTCCCTAAACACCCTACTCATCAAGTCAACAAAGTATGCGAGGGCGTTTGTCAAACCGAAGGGCATTACAAGCCACTCATAGAAACCGTCCGGAGTCCTAAAGGCAGTCTTGTCAATGTTATCCTCAGCCACTCCCAACTGATGGAAACCAGTGGCTAAGTCCAACTGCGAAAACACTGAGGCGCCAACTAACTGATCAAATAGATCGTCAATCCTCGGCAGGGGGTGCCTATTCTTCTTAGTAAGTTTATTAAGTTCTCTATAGTCCACACAAAGTCTAAGGGATCCATCCTCCTTCGTGGCAAATACTACTGGAGAACCCCACTCCGATATACTACGTCTTATGAACCCGTTCTCAAGCAACTCCCCTACATGCTTACTGAGCTCCCTCTTTTCACGAGGAGCCATGTGGTGTATTGGCAGAGATACTGGTTTTGCATTGTCTACAAGATAAATACGAAAGTCTATATCACATTTTGGGGGTAGACCCCTCACCTCATCGAAGACATCAGCATATTCACAGACTATACGAACAGAATGTAAATCATCATTGGATGCGTCAAGTGACTCAATATAACTAAGCATCACCGATCCTCTAGGGTCACAAGAAATATAAAGGGTCTTTCCACTACGAGTCAACAATTTTACTACCCGTCGTTCACAATCTAGGATGGCGCCATATCGGGCTAGCCAATCCATCCCTAGAATCAACCCATAGCTCATGAAACACAGCACAAAAGCATTACATTCAGAACCAACGCCTAAGATAGACAATCTCAAATCCCTTCAAACCATGGATAAATGAGCCGACCCACCAATAGGATTTGAGACTACAATAGGATCCACAACAAGACTAGTATTCAAGTGCAGTGTTTCAACTAATGATGCAGAGATAAACGAATGTGATGCGCCAGAATTGAATAAAGTACGGACAGGATGATCAAACAGAAAAACTAAACTTTCAACGGAAATCGCTCTACCTCGTTCTTGTAGCAGTGGGACCGCGAGAGCCTGGACGTGCTCCCTTGCCTGCCCTGGTGCCACGAGAGCCTGAAGCTTCCCTCCAGCAGTTCTATGCCCTTACTCGTATTTCCTTGGGCAGTCCTTAACTAGATGTGACGGCCCGCCCGCACCAACCGACATTTACTCCAATTGTGCGCTGTACACATGTCCAATTGGCATGGGACGGTCGCCAAAGAATGAGAAAGAAAGAAGATGAACCAAATAAAGAACCTGTAATATGTCTCACAGCGCATGGGATAAAATATAATAACCAACATATACTTGACATAAAACAGATGAGACAGTGCATAAGCTGAAAACTTGAACTAACATCATCAGAGTAGCGGAAATATCAAATACAGCTTATTACATCTTCAAAATACTGTCTCTAAGATAAACAAAATAGGTATGCTACTAATGCCCAAAGTAGATACCGATCACGACACAGGGAGAATAACTATATATCATACGTGGAGCCTCCTGCTCGTCTTCAGTCCATCTACCAAGCGCACTACCAGCTATCCCTGTCTCTAGTCTGCTCGTGTGAGCACCCAGAGTAATAAGAAGAAACATAAAACTTAGGGTCAGACATCAGTCTGGTATGAGTGGTAGCAAGCATAAACAGAATAATAACAGATATACTAAGTCATACCTGAACCTGGACCTGCAACCAAAGAGTTAGTACTACACGGTACAACACTCTATGATGCCACAAACACATAATATAAGTATACGGGGGTGGGGATGTGTGTGTCAAACAATCAAGCATAGCAACCATCCTCGCATCTCTCACTCAGTGCGTAAAGCATACGACATCCACTTCTTCGATCACTAGAGCACTTTACTCAAACGACAGAACTCGACTTTGTACGACTATGTACATTCCTACTACCACCAACGCCATACCTATGGGATCACGCCCAACGTTTCCATGACCCCACTCCATTGGTAGGTAGCTCCCTAGTCGCACCATATCCAAAGCCCGAGTTTGTCTCTCTACCTCCAACACCTAGTGATCCAAAGTCATAGACATCGACAACTCCTTAGCACGCGTCCCGCAGCAAAGCCCAATCACGAAGTGAACTCATTGGTTCCCGTCTGGATCCTGAGCTCGAACTTCCACTTGAACTACCTTTGCATTTCGGGTTACGGATCTTCCTCCTTCGGATCGGTTCGGATCCTCATCTCTTTCACCAATTCGGGTCGGGTCGGGTTCGTGACCACCCATCGGATCGGTTCGGGTCCACCATCTCGGTTCGGTTCGCACCCTCCATCGTGTCGTGGTTCGTGCCGCCCTCAACCACTAAGCATCAGTCCTCGGATCGGGTCGGAGCCTTCTTCATGCCATGGTTCGGATCCCTTTCGTCATCATTGGGATCGTGGTCTTCATCGTCTCGGTTCGTGACTGTTACCTCGGGTCGGATCGGAGTGCACCATCGGTTCGGGTCGGATCCCTGCCTCTCCCTTGTGACGGATCGGATCGGAGTCCTTCATGGCACACTTGATCGGTTCGGTTCGTGGCGAAGAGAAATGGGCGGTTCGGGTCGGTAGGGGGCGATCCGATCCGATTTCCTGCACTAATTCCTGCAACTTTCCAGCAAGTGTTTATACGCCTCTCGACGGCGTTTTCGACCATTTTAACTATTGAAACCAATCACAAAGCATACCAAAGGGTCATAGCAACACATACAAGTGACCTCAAACACCAAAACAACAATATGACATGGTAAAATAGATCAAACATGCCCAAAACCCCATATTTTCCCTTAAGCATGTGTGAGCATAATTAATGACATGATTAGCAAAACTTAACCAAATTAACCCAAACTCATATCAGAGGTCTAAAACATTATTTATGAATTTATAAACATTTTTCCAGAATTTATTTTCGTTTAAAAACGCTAATTAGCACTAATCACCCCGAATAACCATAATTAGTGCAAAAAGCAAGCTAATCACTCACCTTAGCCACAAATAAAACAAGATCCGAAATAAATCTCTGATTTGGTGAAGATAACAAGGTGTTGTAGCAGCTCTAATCCCGATTTGGTGTTGATTTGCCTTGATTTGTCGTTGCTAATCTCTTTTCTTCAAGTTTGGAGTGGTTTGGGGTGATTTAGAGGTTGGAGGCCATTAATAGGGTTCTATGAAATGAAGTGGTGGCTGGAAAAATGACTAAAAGGATGTTTTCTAACCCTAATCAGCCCTTATACAGCCCCAATCCCGAAATCCCCTTATGGGCCCAATTGCTAACTACCCGGTTTAGCCCAATTATGCAGTTTTTCACCCTCCAAACCTTGTTTCAGCCATATCTCCCAAACGGTAAGTCCGTTTGGCTATTATGACCACTCTACGGAAAGAGAAACCATCAAACGAATCTAATGGAAGTGGTTTCAGGTCAAAATTCCTTCCCTATCAAAAGTTATGGCCGAAACAGTACCGACTAGGGGCAAAATGGTCATTTAAAAATCGACAAAAATCATGGACAGGGGAAATGACTCAAATAAATGTTTCCCAAAGTTATATGACCATACGACTTCACACGGGAAAGAAATAAATATCCTACAATCCTATGATGTGTAGAACACGGGTCGTTACACTCTCCCCCCCTTAAGAAATTTCGCCCCCGAAATTCCCTAATCAAAAACACACAAGGGTCCCGCATGCCTATCAATCATAAAACAACCATCAAACATGCAAAACAAGCAAAACAAGTCTATCCTAGCATGCGGAATAACTAAATCGCAAATTAAATCTTACCAGGCAAAGAGTTCTGGATAAGCCTTTCTAATGCTCTCCTCTGTCTCGCAAGCACAATCATTTCCGTCCTCGCCCCACTGAACTTTGACTAGCTTCACCGACTTTCTTCGAAGTTGCTTCGTATCATGCCCCACAATACGAATCGGCTTGCGGTTCTCAACCGCCTCAGGTTCTACTTCGATGTCCTCCAATTGATCAGGTGAAATAGTCACATTTGAGTCGTGAACGAACTTCCTTAGTTGGGAAACATGAAACACATTGTGAACTCCTGCCATTTTCTCTGGTAAGCCAACTCTATACGCCAAATTCCCAACTTCCTCGAGAACTTGGAAAGGACCCACAAATCTTGGTGCCAACTTGCCTCTCCTGCCAAATCGTATCACGCTCTTCAACGGAGAGATCTTGACAAACACCAAGTCACCAACGGAGAATTTCAAGTCTCTTCTTCTCTTATCAGCATAACTCTTCTGCCTATCTTGGGCTGCCTTCATTCGTTCCTGAATGATCTTAATCTTATCGGAAGTTTCTCTTACCACATCTGGTCCAAGCACAAACTTTTCGCCAGTCTCTATCCAACATGATGGTGAGTTACACGGCCTTCCGTACAAAGCTTCATATGGAGCCATACCGATACTGGATTGGTAGCTATTATTATATGCAAACTCCACTAGATGCAAATGGTCATCCCATGATCCACCAAAATCCAATATACAAGCCCTCAAGAGATCTTCCAATATACGATTCACCCTCTCCGTCTGACCGTCGGTCTGAGGATGATATGCGGTACTGAGATGTAATTCTGATCCTAAAGCCTCTTGTAAGCTCTTCCAAAATTCGCTAGTAAACAACGGATCTCGGTCACTCACAATGCCTTTGGGTACTCCATGAAATCTCACTACCCACTTCATATATAGTTCTGCCAACTTGGCTGCCGTTCTGGTCGATTTGACTGGTATAAATCTTGCACTCTTGGTCAGTCGATCCACAATTACCCAAATGCTATCATGTCCCGATCTGGTCCTCGGTAAACCATCGATAAAATCCATCGAAACTTGTTCCCATTTCCATTCGGGAATTTCTAATGGTTGCAACAACCCACTAGGCTTCTTTTGCTCGGCTTTAACTAGCTGGCAATTCATGCACTTGGATATAAACTTCCCAACGTCTCTTTTCATCCCTTCCCAGTAGTAAGTCTGCTTCATATCTCGATACATCTTATTACCACCGGGGTGTATAGTTAGCTTTGAGTGATGACATTCTCTAAGCACTTCATCCCTCAATCCATTGACATTGGGTACAACAAGCTTTCCATTCTTCCGAAGCCATCCATCTCGATCAAGCCCATACACATTCATCTCCTCTTCGATACCCCTCTCTAACTTGGAGATGATTTCTAATAGGTTAGGATCGTTCCTTTGGCTAGAACCAATCCGCTCTATCAAAGTGGGTCTGATCGTCAAGCTAGCTAGCATAACTGGATCCAATTCGCACCTTGGTCTGAAATCAAACCCCGCGATATACTCCAGCTGCTTCCATTCAAGAAACATTGCCCCTAAGCTGGCATGTCTCCTACTCAAGGCATCGGCTACCGCATTACCCTTCCCAGGTGTATACGCGATGTCAAAATCATACGAAGCCAAGAACTCTAACCATCTCTGCTGACGGAGATTCAAATCTTTCTGAGAGAAGAGATACTTTAACGACTTATGGTCGGTAAACAGCTCAAATCTTTCTCCCAAGAGGTAATGTCTCCACATCTTCAGCGCAAATACAATCGCTGCCAATTCCAAATCATGGGTAGGATACTTCTTCTCATGTGGCCTTAGCTGTCGACTGGCATAAGCTACAACCCTACCTCCTTGCATTAATACCGCACCCAGTCCGGTACCACAAGCATCCGTGTATACCGTCATCTCTTCATTTCCCTTAGGAATGACCAACACTGGCGCACGCGTCAACTTTTCCTTTAGACTCTTGAATGCATTTTCACACCCTCCGTCCCAAACGAAGGCTTGATTCTTCTTAGTCAACCGAGTCAACGGTGCCGCTGTCTTGGAGAAGTCTTTGATAAACTTACGATAATATCCAGCTAACCCCAAGAAACTTCTTACATCCTTTGCATTTTTGGGCGCAGACCAATCTTGTACCGTAGCCACCTTCGCAGGGTCCACGACAATACCATTCTCTGAAACAACATGGCCCAAGAATCTCACTTCCCTCCTCCAGAAGTGACACTTAGAAAACTTCGCTTTCAATTGGTGTCTTCTCAACACCTCCAACACAATTCTCAAATGTTCCTTGTGTTCCTCTTCTGTCCTCGAGTAAACAAGGATATCGTCTACGAACACAAGAACAAACTTATTCAGTTGGTCTCTGAATACTCTATTCATAAGATCCACGAAGTATGCTGGTGCATTGGTCAACCCGAATGGCATGACCAACCACTCATAAAACCCAGACGGCGTCCTAAATGCCGTTTTAGCTATACTATCAGCTGCTACACGGAGCTGATGAAATCCTGTCGCGAGATCCAACTGGGAGAACACTCTCGCTCCTTCCAGTTGGTCAAACAAATCATCTATCCGTGGTAGAGGATACTTATTCTTCCTCGTCACCTTATTTAACTCGCGATAGTCCACACACAATCGAAGGGAACCATCTGCCTTAGTAGCAAACACGACTGGTGCTCCCCACTCGGAAACACTTCTTCTAATAAATCCCTTCTTCAAAAGATCGCTAACTTGCACCTCGAGCTCTCGCTGTTCTCGTGGTGCCATACGACGAAGTGGCATCACTATAGGTCTGGCATCTTTCACTAAATCAATACGAAACTCAATCTCTCGGTGTGGTGGAAGTCCGGTCACTTCCTCGAAGATGTCCGGGTACTGGCCAACCACGGGCAAACCTGATAACTCATCATGCGGGATGTCGAGGGAATTTACGAAACTAGCCATTACCCCATCACAGGGTAGATTACCAAACACTACCCTCCGCCCATCATCCGCCCTAACTGTCACCAAAAAGCCCTCACAGTCTACCACCACCCCGTATCTTTGGAGCCAATCGACTCCCAAAATAATGCCATACCCAGTAAAGCCCAAAACAAAGCAATCACAAACAAACATACATCCATGACTCGATAAGACCACATTACGACAGATCATACTGAGGTTTGTTGAACCACCAATCGGGTTCGTCACAGCTAATGGTCTATCGACTAACTCGGGTTCCAATCCCAACCTATCTACCAGGTCACTAGATATGAAGGAATGGGAAGCCCCGGTATCGAACAAAACTCTAACAGGGAGATCATAAATGGAAAGCATACCTTGAATGACGACTCCCTTTCCTTTCTCCGCCGCAGTTGGGGCATTCGACGAGGAAGGAACAGCATTGATGGCATATGCTTTCACAATCTGATTCTCCTTCAGAGGTTGCGGGCACTTATCCTTAAAATGTCCCTCCTGACCACAGTTAAAGCACTTCTTTCCCACTGTCTTGGCCCTACATTCCCTTGCATAATGGCCCTTCTTTCCACATTTGAAGCACTCAACTTCTTTCCTGCTTTTCTTCTGGCCATCCTTAGCTTGGTTCTGCTTCCTCTTATTCTGAGAGTTATTCTTGCCTCCACCGCTTGCTTGCGGCTTTGTCTCTTCAGCAGATGCAGCAACAACCCCAGTCTTCGGCTTAGGGTAAAGACTTTCTGACCTCAAAGCTTTTCCCACAATCGACTCAAACGTCTCATCGATGTGATTAATCAGCCTCTCCCCTAAGTATTCATCCAAGCCAGTGATGAACTTCTCATTTTTCTTTTCGGGAGTATCGATTAGAGATAACCCATACTTCGACAAAGTGTCGAACTCAGCAACATAATCCGATACTGCCCTCCCATTCTGCTTAAGCTCCAAGAACTTCCTGAACAATTCCGATTTCTGGGCAGCTGGGATATACTTGTCGCTAAAGCGAGCTTTAAACTGATCCCAAGTAACTTGATCTTCTGGTGTGGCTGCCCTAATAGCATTCCACCAATTCATCGCTCGTCCTTGCAGCTGACGAGACGCTAGCCTTCTCTTCATCGCATCCTCGATACCCAAGTCATCGAAGATCCGATCACAGCTATCCAACCAATCCTGAACATCCGTGGCCGACTCTGTTCCGTGAAACGGCTTTCCACCAAGATTAGTGTAATCCTTACTCAACTTGGCGAAATCGACCCTAGGCGCTTGCACTACTGCACCTCCAACATTGGCAATATTAGGAGCCTCCCTCTGAATATCCACAAGCATTTCTCTCATGAGGTTGGTAAACATAGCCCTCATGTCAGGGGGATTCCCATTATTGGCCCCTCTGCCAGCACCTCTTCCTCGGCTCATCGTCAAATCTGTTAAAGAGAAAACGATTAACCATCTCCATAGTGGTGCCAGTGCAGTGCAATGCGACTTCACTCTTAAACATACTAATACTATATATAGATATAGCTTTTGAAAACCAAAATAATCACAAATACGCGCTCTCATATACGTACTATCTCTCCCTAGTGTCTTTCCCTAGGTTAACTACGCAACCTAGAGCTCTGATACCAAATGTGACGGCCCGCCCGCACCAACCGACATTTACTCCAATTGTGCGCTGTATACATGTCCAATTGGCATGGGACGGTCGCCAAAGAATGAGAAAGAAAGAAGATGAACCAAATAAAGAACCTGTAATATGTCTCACAGCGCATGGGATAAAATATAATAACCAACATATACTTGACATAAAACAGATGAGACAGTGCATAAGCTGAAAACTTGAACTAACATCATCAGAGTAGCGGAAATATCAAATACAGCTTATTACATCTTCAAAATACTGTCTCTAAGATAAACAAAATAGGTATGCTACTAATGCCCAAAGTAGATACCGATCACGACACAGGGAGAATAACTATATATCATACGTGGAGCCTCCTGCTCGTCTTCAGTCCATCTACCAAGCGCACTACCAGCTATCCCTGTCTCTAGTCTGCTCGTGTGAGCACCCAGAGTAATAAGAAGAAACATAAAACTCTGGGTCAGACATCAGTCTGGTATGAGTGGTAGCAAGCATAAACAGAATAATAACAGATATACTAAGTCATACCTGAACCTGGACCTGCAACCAAAGAATTAGTACTACACGGTACAACACTCTATGATGCCACAAACACATAATATAAGTATACGGGGGTGGGGATGTGTGTGTCAAACAATCAAGCATAGCAACCATCCTCGCATCTCTCACTCAGTGCGTAAAGCATACGACATCCACTTCTTCGATCACTAGAGCACTTTACTCAAACGACAGAACTCGACTTTGTACGACTATGTACATTCCTACTACCACCAACGCCATACCTATGGGATCACGCCCAACGTTTCCATGACCCCACTCCATTGGTAGGTAGCTCCCTAGTCGCACCATATCCAAAGCCCGAGTTTGTCTCTCTACCTCCAACACCTAGTGATCCAAAGTCATAGACATCGACAACTCCTTAGCACGCGTCCCGCAGCAAAGCCCAATCACGAAGTGAACTCATTGGTTCCCGTCTGGATCCTGAGCTCGAACTTCCACTTGAACTACCTTTGCATTTCGGGTTACGGATCTTCCTCCTTCGGATCGGTTCGGATCCTCATCTCTTTCACCAATTCGGGTCGGGTCGGGTTCGTGACCACCCATCGGATCGGTTCGGGTCCACCATCTCGGTTCGGTTCGCACCCTCCATCGTGTCGTGGTTCGTGCCGCCCTCAACCACTAAGCATCAGTCCTCGGATCGGGTCGGAGCCTTCTTCATGCCATGGTTCGGATCCCTTTCGTCATCATTGGGATCGTGGTCTTCATCGTCTCGGTTCGTGACTGTTACCTCGGGTCGGATCGGAGTGCACCATCGGTTCGGGTCGGATCCCTGCCTCTCCCTTGTGACGGTTCGGATCGGAGTCCTTCATGGCACACTTGATCGGTTCGGTTCGTGGCGAAGAGAAATGGGCGGTTCGGGTCGGTAGGGGGCGATCCGATCCGATTTCCTGCACTAATTCCTGCAACTTTCCAGCAAGTGTTTATACGCCTCTCGACGGCGTTTTCGACCATTTTAACTATTGAAACCAATCACAAAGCATACCAAAGGGTCATAGCAACACATACAAGTGATCTCAAACACCAAAACAACAATATGACATGGTAAAATAGATCAAACATGCCCAAAACCCCATATTTTCCCTTAAGCATGTGTGAGCATAATTAATGACATGATTAGCAAAACTTAACCAAATTAACCCAAACTCATATCAGAGGTCTAAAACATTATTTATGAATTTATAAACATTTTTCCAGAATTTATTTTCGTTTAAAAACGCTAATTAGCACTAATCACCCCGAATAACCATAATTAGTGCAAAAAGCAAGCTAATCACTCACCTTAGCCACAAATAAAACAAGATCCGAAATAAATCTCTGATTTGGTGAAGATAACAAGGTGTTGTAGCAGCTCTAATCCCGATTTGGTGTTGATTTGCCTTGATTTGTCGTTGCTAATCTCTTTTCTTCAAGTTTGGAGTGGTTTGGGGTGATTTAGAGGTTGGAGGCCATTAATAGGGTTCTATGAAATGAAGTGGTAGCTGGAAAAATGACTAAAAGGATGTTTTCTAACCCTAATCAGCCCTTATACAGCCCCAATCCCGAAATCCCCTTATGGGCCCAATTGCTAACTACCCGGTTTAGCCCAATTATGCAGTTTTTCACCCTCCAAACCTTGTTTCAGCCATATCTCCAAAACGGTAAGTCCGTTTGGCTATTATGACCACTCTACGGAAAGAGAAACCATCAAACGAATCTAATGGAAGTGGTTTCAGGTCAAAATTCCTTCCCTATCAAAAGTTATGGCCGAAACAGTACCGACTAGGGGCAAAATGGTCATTTAAAAATCGACAAAAATCATGGACAGGGGAAATGACTCAAATAAATGTTTCCCAAAGTTATATGACCATACGACTTCACACGGGAAAGAAATAAATATCCTACAATCCTATGATGTGTAGAACACGGGTCGTTACACTAGATGACCTGCCTCTCCACAGTGGAAACAAACAGTCTTCTTCTTTTTACTATAGTCTTTACTCAGATGGCCTGGTGTCCCACAATTGAAGAACTTCTTCTTTCCTTTGCCATTATTGTTTTTCCCGCCCTTCTTGTTTTGTTGTTGTTGCTGCGGTTTCTTTTGATCCCCTTTCTTCTCGGGTGCCTTATTAGCATTGGCACCCTTCTCCTCTTCATGCATAAGCGTCATGTCAACTAGTCTCTCAAAGGTAGCCCCCATAGGGATGTGGGTCATAGCTAACCCATGTAGCGGCTCGTTCAAACCCTTAACAAACCTCAGGGCCTTCTTTTCGGGTGTATTCACCAAGTCCAAGCCGAATCTCGCCAACTGATTGAACTTGTTGATGTATTCTTTTACTGACAGATTCCCTTGCTTTAATGCCAAAAATCTTTCCATATATAAATTCTCTTCAGCCCGCGAGAGAAACTTTGCCTCAAACCTACGCCTAAAATCTGGCCATGTATCAACCGGACGCTCTCCATTAGTGACCTCCCACCAAAACGAAGCTTCGTCCTTCATCAACCAAGTAGCCAGTTGGACATCCTTACAATCGTCCAAATCGAAAATGCCAAACAGATCCTCCACTTCTTTCAACCAATTTCTAGCTTCAATGAATGTTTCAGTCCCACTAAAAGATTTTCCACCCATCGAACGTAAGTCTTTACATATCTTGGAGAAGGTATCTCCACGCGGAGGAATGACTGGAGCTGGGGGAGGAGGAGGAACATTGGCCAGACCCACGACAGCGGCCCTAGCTTGAGATTTTGATGAAACCAACCGGGTACATGAACACCCTATGGTATCTCAAATGCTCCAGACATGCTGAAAAGAAAAGGAAAGAGTTTTAAAACAAGGGAAGCGAAAGAGAGATGTATGGCTTGCGGGGATTATGCTCTTTAAAGTAAACTTTCCTTGAAAATAGCTTCTTTAAAACAAGTTTCTGAAAATACTTTCTAGGAAAATAATACTTTTGAAACACTTTTCAAAACTTTTTATCTATCCTTGTAACCATAGCTCTGATACCACGTGTAACACCCCATGTCCATTAATGTCACTCACAAATGGAATGCATCAATCTCCGAGGAGCGTTATTGTTGTATAGAGCAGATAAATTACAAGAATAAATAAATAAAACAACACAGCAGAACTGAAAAAATTATTTCATATCATTGTAACTCAAAACGAGTTTACATAAGTAGTCTCCAAAACCATTATAACAGGATCAATAGTCTTTTACAAAAACTTCAAAGTACATAAAGAAGCAAATACTTAAATAAGATAAATGCATAAATCCCCACTGAGCATAAGCAAAGCCATAAAGATGAGAGAGCCCCAAGCGATACATCTACTATCTTCAAGCAACTAAATGAAATCGGCACTAGGCTATAGTATTCCCTCCTTGCAAACCCGAGGGGGGGAGGGAAGGGAAGAAAAGAGGTGGAGAGAAAAAGTGGGTCAGACATAAAGTCTGGTGAGTGCGATAACTTTAACAATATAATTATCAAAATAACTGGGATATGGCATAAGCTAGAAAATAAGGAAATGACTATGAACAATTGGGTATGACAGAACAAACAAGAAAATAGGACTAACAAAGATAACGTTAAAGGCGCACCTAGTCACTATAAGATAATTACTACACTGCACCACCACTAGTCGCCCTAAAGGTTGATCTCGCCTACAAAACTTAATAATTATAATGGTAGTTTAGTGTACCCCTAGCTACTTTCATAGGTGTCGTCTGCCCCTATCTCCACTAGGTGTACCCATTACCCCCATTCGATCTGCTCCCTAACTCGTAGATACCCGTGCTGGCCCCACAGTGGGGTGTATCACTCCCCAAAGTTGCAACCCGATACTACCAAAAGTGCATGGCTTATATCTACACGATGCAACAACGTCTTACCTACCAGCCCGGGCCCACACACGCATATGAACCCGTTGGACTTGCGTTGCCACCGCTGACCCGTTTTCAACTCTTATAATCAAATCTAGTACGCAAGTCCCGTCCTCGACTTGGGTCGAGCCCACAAAGATACTTAATGGGTTACTGGTTTGAAAAGGGACCCCATGCATGACACAAGCTTTCCACCTATGCTTGGTCCCCTCGAAGGTTCTTCCCACTTAACCCCATTCTTATTCATGTCTTCTTACATGTTTCAATCTTGGTTAAGTGCATCTAATCGTATTTCAAATGCCACCCAAGGCACCCACTAAATTCCACATGCCACCCAAGGCATCCACTTAACCCCCTCATGTCCCACTACATGTTTATCTGGTTAAGTGTTTCTTAATTCATTAAGACCGTAACCTTGTAAAGTCCTCCCACATTAGACTGGCATTTGTGGCAGTTGGATTTGCCAGGCGGGTCCGGGCAGTCTTACACCACAAACGAGCCTAACCTCGTGTCTTCACAACTGTTACGCATTTAATTGATGCCTTTGACCTCTCACATTAGACCGGCACTTGTGGCAGCAGGATTTGTCGGGCGGGTCCGGGCAGTCTTACACCACAAACGAGTCTAACCTCGTATCTTAGGCGATTAATTACACATAATTAATTATCCCTAATTTGAATTAATTTCCCTATTCAAATTGTCAATCAATTACAAATTTAACTATGTCTATAACCAACACCTTAATTATGTCCATCTATTTATGGTATATAAAATTATACCAATAACATCACATTTAAGGCATTTATGCCAATTCTCAATATTAAATCTTTTAATGTTATCCCATTGCCCCATGTTGTACGTTCGTTCGTTTAACGTGAAATATACGTTAGACTCAAATAGTCTAACTTATGGAAAATAGGAGAAAACATCACAACATGCATAGAATAAAAACTAGATCTAAACATATGTGGTGAACTTGCATGTGTGTATAAGGTTTTTCATCCAAGACTTGCATAGGCCAAAGTTACAAACTTGCATAAACTATGGATGTCATAGATCTAATCATAAGGTGTAAACTTACATAGGCAATAGTTACAAACTTTACATGATTCATACTCCAACATATACTTGCATATGTAATTTATGCAATATAAACTATGGTGTAAACTTGCATCTAAAACATGTAAATTAAGATCTACATGTAAACTGGCATATAGAATTTTGTATACTAGGTTATAACTCACACATGTCTTAGCCTAAACTTTAGATCCAAGCTTACATAAAATAGATTTCATGAAACATGTAAGGTTGTATATGATTCTCACTAACTTGCATATGATTCATATCTAAATTAACATCTAAACTTGCATATAGAATTATCGAGTTAAACTTATATATGATTTAACATATGAATTAGTTCCAACAACATAACCAAACTAGCATATGAAACATCATTATGAATTGATTGTACATAAGCCAATAATTAATATAGATTTACAACATAGATAATAACATCACAGCTTTACAACATAGATAATAACATAACGATCAATGATTCACAACATAACCATATAATCCGAATCATAAATCAACCTAATTAAATTGTTAATTATCTTACTAAAGAAATCGAATTCACAACTCAAAGAAGGTCTTGAGTTCTGTAATCTGAGTTCTAAAATTTATTTAGCTCTCCTTTGTAGTAGATTCGTTATTGTTTAGATTAGAGTTGAATAGAATTGAGTTGATTAGCTTTTCTTCCTCCTAAATGGTGGCGGCTACTCTAGGTTGCAAGGTGATAGCATGACGGCCATAGTTCTAATTTTTATTTGATTTTAGGGTTTGAGTCTACCCATGTTTATATAGAATTTCAAATTAATTATAGCCGTCAGATGATCTTAGGGTTAATCAAAACCATGCAGTCAGGATAAGGTGACACCTCAGCCCTAATGACTTAGCAAGGAGTCAGAAAGGACTTAGCAATGAGTCACAGTATGGATCAGATCACACCAGAAAGCTATGCAGGCTTCCTGCTTGGCATGGGCGCACTTGGGAAGTGCGCCAGTGTATTTTTGTACTAGCGCGTTTCCCAAGTGCGCCAGTGCATTTATATATATATATATATATATATATATATATATTTGGTTTTTCCGCCTAACCTCGTTCGTCCATATCTCCTTCATACGGTGTCCGTTTACGCAAACTCGGACTCTATCTCAAGCAGAATTCTGAGACGAATGCAATGGCGCAACCCGTTTCCCTTAGTTCCCTCATTTGAAATTAAGTATTCTTTAATTTGTTAACTTTAATATTAAAATTACGGGGTGTTACAATGGGTGAACATAAACAAGTTGGTTGACTTATAAATGGATATTTAAGCCAATTTCAACTGCCGCAAATAATTTAACATTGTTTGAATAGGTTAATTATTTCAAAATCACATTCAAATCATAACATAAACAATTCATCCATTGGGTTTTCAAACAACAGTAAAGTGAGCTACCATGCACCATATAACATTTTATGATAATTTAATCAAATAAAAATCATTACAAGCAATCGATGTATATTCAGTTATAAAATAAAGTAACTGTACAAATAATTTGAGTGAGAGAGTTCTCACTTTGATCGGTTTCTGAAATCGTTTAAATAACGATTGCTTTTAACTAAATTAAACAGGACGTTTAATTTAGTCAGAATCTGTAACCTGTTCCGTTTCTATCCGAACTGATTTCATCGTGTGGCTCTTGACCCTGTCATTCCAACGCATCCAACCTTGTCAAATTTTTATTAAATATGATACAGTCTTATAAACATTAATTATGTAAATAATTTAATTTAAGATCATTAATTTTAAAATCACTTTCCCTAATTAAAAATTAAGGTCGCACGTTTTTATTCATGTCATCTTCCTACTACCGAATAACCCATGCGAACCCATCAACTCGTGCCTAGGTTTAGAAATTTTCACTACCACACACGATCGGAGCTCGATTAAAGTTTGCTACAACATTGTCCTTGGGTTCTGCCTGCACTGGCCGGAGGACGGTGAATTCAGTTGCCTTAGGCACTATGAATGTCCATGTGAATGTTGGCCCTTTAAGGGATTTGATCTCACAATCTACGAAATTAAAACTGATCCCAACCATACGCTTTATAGATCTCACGTAGATGAAGAATATTACAGTTGAAATTTTTCACTAATTGTTCACGGATTGGAAGATTTAGGCATTCAAAATTAAGAAGAAATTCACCATTGATCGAATTAGGTCGGCGGGTCTGGTAATGGAGAAAAGGTTTTGATTTTCTAGATTTATATCCATATTTAAATAACATTTTATTTAAACATTCCTTAATTATGAAGTTTAAACTTCAAACTCCAAACGAACCCGAACGACTTTCACCACTAACCAAATACCCCTATTCCGGGCTCAATGGAATAGGTTTCGCAAGCCAATTCGGCGATTTTAACCGTTTTTTCTCAAAATTAAAATATAACTCAATATATTGAATTTAAACGTGCATTTTAATTTACCATGAGCACATATTGACTCCAAAAATTCCGTAATATGAAATGCTATATTTTATAAATACGGTTCTAACAAAACTAATTTCATCGAATTTGGAGGCCATTTGAAAAATGGCATTACTCTTAGCTTGTTTGATTTACAACTTAAATTCAATAGGTGTTTATTTCTATCATGATTACGTATGATTTCAATTGACTTGAAATTTTAAACCTGACAATAATTTGAATTTATGGATCCTTTCATCGAAAATAGAGGTCATTTGCAAAATGGCTTTTTTTAAAGGCTTAAATAATATTAAAAGATTAATAAGTTCCATTGCGACTATTTTAAATTTTTAATCTGGACATAACTTACAATTTATAATATGAGATCCAAAATTTTCACATTCATTAGAAAGATATAATTAAATAGATTCTAACATTTCTTGTTTTATCATAATCTGACTTATATTGCATTATGTATATTCAATTTAAGTTTAAAACTAAATTTTCAAACTACCACAACGTTATGAGTTCGTTTTATTTAAATTTTAAATTTAAATTTTCTAACTTCATTTTAAAATAAATTTCCAGTCATTATTTATCAAAATAAATCATTTTATATATTTAAAATCCAACAAATCAATTAAAAATAACTTTTAAATTGTTTCCAAAAATCAGGGTTGTTGCATAACTTTTTTTTGAAAAGGTCAGAATACGCAATTGTCTATTTCATGTTATGTTAAATCATACGATCGATACAACAATTACAAACCAAAGGATGTGCTCATATTGATTACTTATTTGAGATAAATTTCTTTATAACATTAGCAATAATGTGATTGAGAATTTTTCCATTTCTTTTATTTTTGGTAGAGATGCTAAACTTTTTGCTGCATAGCTACCACAAAACCTTTTGTTGGTTGGTAAAAACGATTGAACGAACTATTTTTTAACTAAGTTTATTTTTATTTTGCTTTTTTTTGTATTCGTGTGGTTATGAATTTTGTTTTATTTGTTTAAAGATATGATTTCTTTGTTTGAAATAGGCACCAAATATTCTTTTATTTTTATATATACTCTATAATGTAGTTGATTCATTTTTCATCATTAAATATAAGAAAGTTTATAAGGAAATCAAATAATAAAAATATACGCAATTCAAAAAACTAAAAGTCTAAATCAATAAATTTCAATGTATACATTAGGAAAATAATATAGTTGTGTATGTAGCTCATTTATGTTGGCTAAAGAAGATAATTTTACTCTTTTCTTTTAAATTTAACTATAGATACTTCCTTTTTAAAGTTATAATTCTTATTTAAATATTTTTGATGTTTTTTTAATTGACATGAACTTATTTTTCAGTCTAATATTTTCTGTTTTAATAAATACATTATTTAATATGTTTCTCATTGGTGTTATTTAGTTGACCATGAAATATTTAAGAAATCCATGATTTCCATTACATGCGGACTATATCAAATTTTTCTGGACACCACACCAAACTGTAAGGTAATTTATTTCCTAAAAAATTATTCAAGCATATTTATTATTAATGATTTTTTAGTATTTTTCCAAAATACTAAAAATTGCATCGTAGCACTAGCCCAACGGTTAAGGATTACGTCGTGGTAACAACGACTGGGTTCAAACCCCAAAATGACATGATAAGAGCTTGCCATCTGCATACGTTAAGATCAGCAACCTATGTAGGATTACGGACCAAGCTAGGTGCACTAGGGGTTTTTATGACTTCGATCGGTTTTCCCCTTTAATAATTTAAGAAAAAGCATTTTTCCAAAATAATAGCAAAAAAGCTATTGTTCGAAAATTTATTTGTACCTTCATTTAATAGAGAAAACTTTAATATTTCTAACTTCGAAAATTATGCGAACTCCATATGCGTAACATAGGTTCACACTTGTTAACATAAATAACAAAATAGAGATTTATTCCACTAGCGAGATGTCAATTAAGAAAAGTTCAATCAATTTCTAAATGGTGTTTATATGGCCAAATAGATAATATCAAGCATATACTAAATTTTATTACTTATAACTAACAATGTAATTATTGAATATTATCCGCTAATTTTTATACAAGCAATCATTCAAGAAATTTGAATATAAATATCTAGTAGCAATTCGAGATGCTACAACGTGATTATAAATATGGTTCATCCGAACTAATAGCATTTATAGATGCTATCTCACAATCCTAGTCCTAATCCAAACTAATACTAGATCAATTTTAAATAATCAATCAATTTATAAGTAAATCAAATAATATAATAATTAATCCAAATCCAACCACCAACCATTAACTAGATAACATAAAAATTTGTATATCATAAATTTGGTTGGTAATACAAAATAGTGAACTTTACTCACCATCACTCCATTTGTAATTCATGTTTTAATTTCAATTTAATTTCAAATAGGTGTTTGAAATTAACTGAAATTACAACATGCTCATGATTTAACCAATCTAGTTTCAAAATACATATATTGTTGTTAGAACCTAATGCAATTGTCCACGATGGATTCAGACCTAAAAATAGAGAGATATCTAGTTTAAAAACTGAACTAAATAGTTAGTAACTAACATAACTGAATTACAACTATCACCTTCTAATCCATTTCTTCCTCAATTCATAATCCACTTACTTCCCATATCCTTATTTCCACCATGCCAGTGATTTCTTCATTTTCCTCTCACGCTACAAGTCACTAAATCCCAAATCAAATGTTGCAACAATCTTTCCTCCTCGAGTGTTGCTCTCCCATCGCACTGGATCCAAACAATAAAGTAGTATTCACATTCAAATTTGCAATCTGATGACCACATGCTCCGAAAACAAATACCCTTGCACTAGCAAACTCACGTTGTTTACAGTAAACCCTTCGTACCTATAGAATCGAAGTTGTAGTGTTCTAGAAATCAAAACATATGAAGATCTAGGCTTGCTAAGCTTAAAGAATTTAGCTTTCCATTTTTATAAATTTATCTTTTGTTTTAAATTTTTGAAATGAAAAGATTAATGGGTTTCTCTTTTTTCCTTAAATGAAGCTTGTGTTTTCCCTATGCAAAATGCTGGAGCACGCTAGTTGTAACGAAGAGAGAAGGCAAGTAAACTTATTTTGGTTGAACTTGGAGTTTTTGTTTGAAAAAATATTCCAATATCTCGCGATATAGAATTTTATATGCATATGAACCCCCAAACGATAATCTAAAATTAACATCGTGCTTAGAAGTCCATCATGATTCTAAATGTGTAAAAATATACACTAGCTATTGGATTTTGAAAAATATATATTAAAAAACTGCTATTTCACCGTAAAGAATGATTTATAACTGTATATATTGACATCAAAAAGTGGGACTCTTGACAATCAACAAACAAAGTGCGTAATCCACACAGAAACCATAGAATATTCTCACGGACATAATCACAGAATGCAAGGCTAAAACAAACACAGGGAACATGCATGAACATTATAGTGGTTTGGCCTAATCCAAGTATACATCTACTTATAATTTTTGATTATGCTGCCAATTATAAGTTATAGTTGTTTTTTTGCAAGAAAGAAGAGAAAGAAGTGGTTTAATGACAAAATCTTTGTGTTAATACGATGTAATACGAGCTTTAGTAATGGCAATGTACTTCATAAAGTATGGAATCTGAAGGATCAGAAGAAGTCCTTCCACCAGCCTTGAAATGAAGTATATATAGACAGAGCCTCATTCGAATCGGTATGCCACATGGTGACCATCCTGGGTCAGGTCGGCCACGTGTCCGATCCACAGAACCGGGGCAATTGGCCTGACCTAGAGTTGACGTAAGGATATAAGGGGCTTACAACAAGTTCAGGTCAGCCACGTGTCTTCCTTGATTATTGTAGCGCGCTTATTGCTCGATCCGTATTTTCAGTAGATAAAGCTAGTCAGAGTTGACCAAGTAAATTCCCTCGGGAATCGGGCTTACAACAGGCATAGGGATCAAATCGATATGGTAGACCCAACCCGAGCACGTCGAACCAGAGATCACGTCTTAAGGTAAGAAGGTGGCAAGGGCACGCCGACCTGGATGTACTGATCTGGGGAGTACCAAACTGAAGCTGGAGTACTACAATCCATAGCCCTGTAATGTGGCACCAGTTCGGTCTGTCTTGGCCGATCTGAGGAGTTGATTGGATCAGGACTTGGAATATGCCAATTCCATATTTCTGCGAACTTTAACACTTCAACCAAGCGTATTATTCTAATGGAAGATTATACTAATATCTGGAGCACTTCATTTGATATAAATTCGAGTTCTCGCGACCATGCCAAAATGCGTTTTAACACTTTTCCCCCCCAGAACTTATCTTTCTTGAGTAAGGAAGGTAAGTTCTGGATAATCCATAAGCCACTCAAACTAAGAGAATCAAGAACAAAAGCCCAATATCCAAAATTTAGAAACCTAAGATCGTGCCGGGTCGTATTAAGTGTTATAGATGGCTAGAGGCCCATGATCATTGAGTATCGTAATATTAGAAAACCAGAAATCAATGGTTCCGTCGGACTATATTATATGAAAAACATAAATTCCAAAATACCCGAGAAATCCAACGATCGCTCTAGATCGTAATATATTATAAAATAGATCCAAGAAAACCACGGCCTCACCGGGGCAATCCAAGAGCTAGTATATTCCATACCTACAAGAGAATCAGGAAAATTGTTGTGTCAAATCCTGACAATACCGCTTATCCTTTCCGAATATAAACCATGCTTGAAATTTGTAGTGAGTATAATCCATACTCAATCTATAACTGAATCGCCTTGTTAATATCTAACAAAATGACTAAACCCTTCGGGTATAAATCATACCTGAAAATCCAAAATGAGCACAAGCCATCCTCGAGTCGTGATTGAGTTTCTTCTCACATCCTAACAAGTTAACATGTCCTCACAGGTATATACCATCACCATGAGTATAGATCGAGTATAAACTGTAACACCCTGGATTTTTGAATAATCGAATCAACTAAATTAAAGAATAATTAATCTCAGACATGAGAATTAAGGGAAATGGGTTGCGCCATCATGTACGTCTTGGAAATCTGATCGAGATAGAGTCCGAGTTTGCGTAAAACGGATATCAGATGAAGGAGATATGGACGAACAAAGTCAAACAGGTAAAATAGAAAAAAAAAGGATTACACTAGCGCACTTGGGAAGTGCGCCAGTACAAATTTGCACTGGCACACCTGCCAAGTGCGCCCAGGCCGAGCAGCATGCCTACACAGCTTTCTAGCTCAGTTTGATCCGTGTTGTGACTCAATGCTGAGTCCTTTCTGACTCCTTGCTGAGTCATTAGGGCTGAGGTGTCACCCTATCCCGACTGAATGGTTTTGATTAATCCTAAGATCATCCGACGGCTAAAATTAAATTAAAATTCTATATAAACATGGGTAGACTCAAACCCTAAATCAAAATAAAAACTAAAACTATGGCCGTCATGTTGTCATCTTGTATCCTAGAGTAGCCGCCACCAATTAGAGAGGAAGAACCGCTAATCGATTCAGTTCTATTCAACTCTAACAATGAATCTACTTAAAAGGAAAGCTAATACAACTTCAGAACTCAGAATTCAGAACTCAAGACCTTCTTTGAGTGTGAGTTCGATTTCTTTAATAAAATAATTAGTAATTTAATTGGATTAAGTTATGATGTGGATTATTTATATATGACGTGAATTATTGACCGCATGTTATAATTATGTTGAAAAATTGTGATGTTATCATACATGTAAATTCCATGATGTTATGTTGTGAACATCTATGTTGTAAAGTTACGATGCTATCATCTATGTTGTAAGTCGATGATTGCCTTATGTATAATCAAATCATCATGTTGTTCATATACTAGTTTGGTGATGTTGATTCATATGATAAATCATACGTATTTATGCCAGTTTAGATTTTGATTTAGACATGAATCATATGCAAGTTGGGGAAAATTATATGTAACCTTACATGTTTCATGACATCTAGTTTATGTGAAAATTTGATCTAAAGTTAGGCTTTGACATGTGTGAGTTCTATGATAAATTCTACATGCTAGTTTACATGTTTAGATGTAAGTTTACACCATTGTTATTTTGCATAAATCACATATGCAAGTTTATATAAATATATGAGTTTGGAATATGAATCATGCTATGCAAGTTTGTGGTTATTGCCTATGCAAGCTTACAACTTTATATGTAGATCCATGACATACATTATTTATGCAAGTTTGTGACCATTATCTAAACAAGTTCACACCTTTAGATTTGGATCTATGACATATGTAGTTTTATGCAAGTTGTAATTTTAGCCTATGCAAGTTTTGGATGTAGAACATCATTCACACATGCAAGTTCACCCCTTATTTTTAGATCTAGTTTTAAGTATATGTATGTGGTGATGTTTTCTTTTTATTCCATGAGTAAGACTATTCGAGTCTAATGTATATTTTAAGTTAAACTAACGAACGTACAACGTGGGGTAAAGGGGATAATATTAAAAGATTTAATATTGAGAATTGGCATAAATGCCTTAAAAGGCATAAATTAAATTTTGTGATGAAAATTGGTATGATTTTACATACCATAAATGGATGGACATAATTGAGTCAATTCTGGCCATAGTTAAATTTGGAATTGATTGATAATTCGAATAGGGAAAGTAATTCAAATTGGGGGATGATTAATTAGGAGTAATTAATCGTCTAAGACACGAGGTTAGGCTCTTTTGTGGTGTAAGACTTCCCGGACCTGCCCGACAAATCCAGCTGCCACAAATGCCATTCTAATGTGGGAGGTCTTAGGCCTAAATTAAATACGTAACAGTTGTAAAGACACGAGTTTAGGCTTGTTTGTGGTGTAAGACAGCCCAGACCCGCCCGGCAAATCCAGCTGCCACAAATGCCAGTCTAATGTGAGAGGTCCTTATGAGGGTACGGTTTTAATGAATTAAGAAACACTTAATCAGATAAACATGTAGTGGGAAATGAAGGGGTTAAGTGGGTGCCTTGGGTGGCATGTGGAATCTAGTAGGTGCCTTGGGTGGCATTTGAAATACGATTAGAAACACTTAACCAAAATGTGAAACATGTAAGTGAACATGAATAAGAAGAGGGCTAAGTGGGATGTACTAGAGGGGACCAAGCTTAGGTGGATAGCTTGTGTCAAGTAATGGGGGCCCGTTTCAACCAGTGACCCATACGTATCTTAGTGGGGTCGACCCAAGTTGAGGACGGGACACGCATACTGGGCTTGACTGTAAGAGGCCAAAACGGGTTAGCGGTGGCAACGCAAGTCCAACGGGTTCATATGCGTGTGTGGACCCAGGCTGGTAGGTAAGACGTTGTTGCATCGTGTAGGTATAAGTCATGCATTATTGGTGGTAACGGGTTGCCACTTTGGGGAGTGATACACCCCACTGTGGGGCCAGCACGGGTATCTACGAGTTAGGGAGCCGATTGCATGGGGTTAGTTGGTACACCTAGTGGAGATAGGGGAAGGAGGCATGTAGTGACCCGCATTTTTAGCTGTTGAATAATTTATTTATTTATTTATTAAATATCGATTTGTCGATATCGAGAACGTGAATTAAAAAATATTGAATATTTAATTAATAATTATAATATAATAATGTATTATAATGTCGAAATAGTCGGAAATAGTGAAATTCACAATATCGTGTAAATTGAATAGCATACGAGATTTGGTGGAGTTTCGATTCGAAATATAATAACGATTATATTGAATCGACGACAGTTGAACGTATAGTTTATAATATATTTATAAACGAGCTCGAAATGGCACGGCAGTTCGCTATTTGGCGATTCGAACTTCAACTGAATATACAGAATTCGTTTTAAATCGGATTTCTGTGAAACAAGAAACGTGTGGAGCTAGTGGAGTATATCTTTCTAGTGGAAGAGAAAAATCGGGATTTCATCGTGTAAATTTTGATTTACGTCCAAATCAAATTTTAGAAAAATCGCTATGGAATTTCCTTTATAATATATAACGATTTATAAAAGGAATTTCAAAATAAATTGAATATCGTTATAATATGGATTTGAAATATCGAGCTATAAATTCATATACGAATATTCTGGAGCTGTGGTATATTCTATGTGAATATATACGATAATATATAATTATTAATATTTAATTTAATATATTTAAATATATTTATATATTTAAATAGGCTATTTAGAGCGTTAAAAATAGCCACTTTTGCAAACGAAGTCGGAATTCGACGAAACTAATTTTGTTGGATCCGCAATGTCAAATAGTTGTTAGATTTCCAGTTTCGTGATTTTTAGAGTCACTATGTGGCCGTACGGATTTTTAGAGTGAGAAACAGTCAGTATTTCGACGGTTAAAAATACGCTGTGTGAGCATACGGAGTCGGAATTCGATGAAACTAGTTTCGTTGGGACCGTAATGTCGAACTCTAGCTATATGTCCAGTTTGGTGATTTTTGAGTATAATATGTAATCACAGGAATTTTTAAAGGACAATACAAATAGCGATGGCTTATATTTTAATATAATAATAAATATAATAAAAATATTTAAAATGCCCTATATAATCCCCATCTCCTTCTAAACCTAATTCTCACTTGCTCAGGTCAACACAAATAAACCCGCCGCATTTTTTTCATCTTCACAGTAAATCTCACGAGCAAAGAAAAATCGAAATCAAATGGAAATAAAATCCTTAAATCCTCATATTCACATATAACAATTCCTGATGGTATACTCTTGCGCCTCATACAAGTTTGATGGGATTCGGTTTAGATTTTGGGGTGCGATATTTTTACAGTGAGTTTTCAAGAAGCTAGGGTTGATGAATTCGAAGAGCGGGTGCATCGATTTGGGATTTCGAGCTCATAGTTGGATTCCTTGTGAAGATAGGAAGCTTGTGTGTGTCTTTTTGGGGAACTCGACACCAAAAGTTTCGATCCGTTGCTGAGGGTTGTTGAGGAGTATTGTGCGACAGGAGGCGGAAGGTGGCGTCGAGTTTGCCTAGGGGATGATGGAAAGGTGGAGCTCGAGTTGAGAGGGAGGTTGGTGTAGTCGGAATATGGAACGGTGATGGAATGAACGAGTTTGGGGATCGTGATGTTTGGAAATGGTTTGGGAAATGGGTACTGGAGGCGGCATATTACAGGAGTGACGGGGAAGAAGTATTATACGGGTATGGGGTTCATAGGGGTAATTGGCCAGAAGTGAGAAGTTAAGCCCAAGTTAAATAAATAAGTTTATTTTAAATATAAAATATTGTAATGACTTGAAACCTTTATATCTCGGTCGTATGTAATCAGAATGACGAACCGTAAGTTGCGTTGGGATCATATGGACGACGGCTACACGGTGGAACCGACTGGGAGTGAATCCGAGCTCGTTACAATTTATGGCGAAATAAATTGTCCAATCTGAATCAACAACAGTTTATCGTTCTTTAACGATGAACTTCCAATGTGAGTAAAACTCACCAACTCTGAACAGTTTATATTTTCATGTTGTATTTTTAGAACTGTTAGTTATTGACTGATTGACTGTGTGTTGACCGTTTGATTGAACTGCTAGTCAGTTAGTGGAATTTCTGTATTGATTCTATTTATCAGAATATATCATATGGAACTGAAAGTAATGTTATCTGTATTGTCTAACATATGTGATGCAGGGAAACAGGTTGGAGGAATCCAACTGGATTCCTCAACAGTTATTTTACTGTGATTTATATAGTGTGATATATAATGTGATATATAATCTGTTGGCGATTATATGTGTTTGAACGATATTGAACATCGTGATTTGATATGATTGGATACCATAACATACGGGATGTTGATAAGGAGATTTTCAAAGTGATATTGAAAACATAGATATTTATAAATTTAAATACTTATAAATAAGGAATATTTATAAATTGGAATATTTATAAATAGGAGATAATTTAAAAAGGGAAATAAATTCAAAACATTTCTTTTTGAATGGAAAGGCCTGTGTGGCGAGTTTGGGGATTTTCCCGATGCTCCCGATACAAAGGAGGTTATGGCGAATTTTCCCGGGAATTTAAGGAGTTAGAATATTTCAAGAATAAATTTGAAAAGGAAATATTTGTAAACCATTTACAAATAGAATTGAAAAGGAAACGTTAAAAAGGGAAATCATTTTTAAAGTGTAGAACCGTTATTTAAAAGTAAATCTTTTCAAATGAATAAAACGTTGTTAAAAAGGAAGTCTTTATAAAGTGAATAAAGTAAAATCGAATATAGACATTCGAAGTTAGTAAATCGAATATAGACATTTGAAGTTAGCAAATCGAATATAGACATTCGAAGTTAGTTAATCGAATATAGACATTCGAAGTTAGTTAATCGAATATAGACATTCGAAGTTAGTAAATCGAATATAGACATTCGAAGTTAGTTAATCGAATATAGACATTCGAAAAGGAGAAAACGAATATGGTATTCGAAGTTAGAAATCGAATATGGTATTCGAAGTTAGAAATCGAATATGGTATTCGAAGTTGTTTAATCGAATATGGTATTCGAAAGTTAGTTAATCGAATAGGTTATTCGAAAAGGGTTAGTCAAGTCGAGTTAGTCAAATAGAGTTAACCAGTTAGAGTTAATCAGTTAAAGTTAACCAGTTGGAGTTAATTAGTTAGAGTTAATCAATTAGAGTTAAAACGAACTAGAGTTAATCAAATATAGTTATTTGAAACTGAGTTAGTCAAACATAGTATTCAGGGTAAGTTGCCATCTTGTACGACTGCTAGCGTAATTCGCAGGGCTGTAAATAGTCTACGGCGGTCGGATGTTTCCTGAGGGAGTCTGGCGTAACCATTGTGATCGCTGCGATCTAGAGTCAAGCAAATGGAGTTTAATCGAATATTAGTTATTCGATAGGAGTTAATCGAGTTGAGAAATAAGTTAAGTTAAATAAGTTGAGTTGATCGGGTGGTTCGACCAAGTTAGTCGAGCCTAGTTAATCGAATCGAATTGGTCGAACCAAGTAAGGCGAGTTAGGTTAGTCAAGCTAGTCGAGCCTAGTTAATCGAATCGAATTGGTCGAACCAAGTAAGTCGAGTTAGTCGAGTCAAGTTAAGTTAGTCGAGTTAAGTTCGTCAAGTTAAATAAATCGATGTTAGTTTCATCGAAGGGAGTTATCGATTATAGTTTAATCGAAGTGAGATTTTCAAATATGAGATATTTGAAAAGGAAGAGTTATCGAATATTAGTTATTCGAAGAGAGATTATCGAATATAGGTTATTCGAAGAAGAGTTAATCAAATAGAGATTTCTCGAAGAGAGTTAATCGGCAAATTCGATTATATCGAATTGGGAAAGTACTTATACTTTCCAGTTTTTAAATAGAGATTTATTTATTTATAAATAAATAAGTGTTAGGTTAATTATTCTCTAATAAGAATAGAAGTTATAATTAAAGTTAGATAATTCGAAAGTAGGGATTATAACGTTATCGTTATAACCAATGTTTTAAATATAGAAGTGGATTAGTAAAATTGAATCCGAGAAAGGCATAAAGAAGTTGTTAAAGATTTAAAAAGATAAACTTTGACCATTTCGAAGTTATAACGTTGTTCAGTTAAGGTCTGAGAGGTAATTATACCCCAACTTGAGTGACTTCCTTCTTAACTAAGAAATGGTAAGGTTTGATCGTAAAGGAGTTTTGGAAATGTTTTCCAAACGAGAATCAGAAATGTTTTCTGATAAAAGAAAATAAGAATTTAGAATATAGGGGAACATGAGATAAGTAAATAAATGAACTAAAGAGATTAATGTTAGATGATGTTTGTTCGATATAATTTCCATCTGGGAATAATATCGTTGTTTGCACACTTGTTTTTCTTTGATGGTTAAAATCACAGACTATCGAAGTTATGACCATTTTAACGTTGTTAATATGGAGAGACCGGTTGGATTTTTATCCAAAGAACCACTCTGTATTGGCATAAGCGTCGCGAATCATATATGCCAAAGATAATTGAAGACGGAGAAAAATGCAAGGGGCTATCCTGTTTACAGAATAGTGCCTTCGGTTTGTCCAGTCCCAGGACAACTTGTATGGACGAAGGTCTGACGGAGTATATCCAATGGATCGCGTAAGTTGATCTGTTCAAACGTATTCACGTTTGGTGGCGGAGGAATTCGTTTCTCTAAGCTGTATACCCGTGTTACTTTTGGATAAATCAATTTGTGATTTGGCGGGTATGACGATGTGACATTTCTAAGTGAATGAAGATGGATGTCTGACAGAGTATTTCCAGACGATCACGTACATTGATTTCTTCAACCGTACCAAGAGTGGAAGCGGAGAAGGAAACTTCTTTAAGCCGACACGTAATGTATTGTTGTAGACGTCAATTAGTGATTTTCGATGGATTTGACAATGTAGCATTCGAAGTGAATCTGATGTAATGATAAAGCGTAGCTTCTAGCCTCATCAACCGGTAAATGACAGAAATCGGGCAGGCAGCATGGCTAAGTCGGTCGCACCGAAGTAGGGTGTATAATCACCTATCTAGTGAATATTCATTTGTTTCTTAAATCTATCAATGCTGTCCCATATATATATACGGGAACGGTTGCTGATCCCAACCGTTGGTGATGTACATTCGATACACTCAAGCGAAATGAGTGGTCGGTCATGTGTGGCTGAGTTGCAAGATGTTCTTGTTGAACTCCAGTGTATCGTTCCTAGAGTACGCTGATCGGAAGGTGGTTCCATACCTTGTCATAATTGGAAATCCAATAATCCAATACGTGCTTGCGATTTTGATTGTATACTATATATGTAGTAACGTGAGATGCAAGCGTTTCTGCTAGATTGATATTTATTTGTACTTAGACATTATTATAATATCAGAATGATATTGCTTTGAAAAGTTATTTGGATTCTCATAAGGGAAAAACCCGTTCCGTATTCATGGCGTGGTCTTATGAGATATCATATACCTGTTTAAATGATTTGAGTTTACTCATACCAGTCCCATGACTGACCCGGAGTTTATTTTGTTGTTTTCCCTAAACTCTTGGGTGCCTAAATTTGTACGGGCAGTCAAGTAGTCGGGATTTTACAGATACACTTGGAGAGCTTGGAGCAGGAGGCTTCAGGATTCTATAGCTATTATTATTTCCGCTGTTGTTGTAAGTGTTGTACTCTGATAAGTGTTATTGTATACATATACTGATGTTATTTCAAAGATATGTTATGTTATATTTTATTCGTTCCGCTGTGAGATTCGTGTTTACTCTGATGATGATGTTCTTCTTCTTCTTCTATTCTATAAGTTCTATCTTATCTATCCTCACCCTCTATCTTCTTTCTATTAGTTTCTTGAATTTCCAGTGCAATTTGGGGTTGGACTTGTGTTATTTGGTCAGCTCAAATTCCCCCGGATTTTTCGGGTTACTACAGTTGGTATCAGAGCGAGGTTAAGTATTACCTTGGCTCTGTGGCGTGACTCGGTAGAGATGGGATTAGTAATATCCTAGACTGAGTTTGAGTGTATATATACGAGTGAACGTATTTGTTAGTTAATATAAAATGATTTTATATTGTGGAGTTTTATTGGTTGAGTTGTTTGTGAATTCTGGTCGATCGGTTTGATCCACTGTATTGATTGGGGTTACTAAACACTCGAATACGATGAACCGTCATGGTATGTTTTGAAAGAGGGTAAATGGAATGATTTTACCCGAATATATTTGATATAGTATATTGGTTGTGTTGGTTGTTATTATAATCGAGTAAGATTATAAAACGGTAAAATGATTATAAATGACTAATCAGAATTCATATAAGTATATGAAATAAAATGAGGAAAATCTGAATTTAAATCAGATTGGAATTAAAATAAGGAAATTTTAAGTTCCTGGGAGATTTTGAAAATGTTTTTCAATCTGAAAATGATATAGTATTGAACTCACTTGTTCGCTGGAAAATAAACTCCGATGGTGCATCATCGGTGTTCATTTTCGAGTTTGTAAGTGGCGGATTACTAGCAAAGGCTTCGTTTTTGAATTGTTTTGAGAAAACAAGTGGTTTAGAAATTCAAATGTTTTGAATTGGTGTTATGATTTCAAATTGATTTGAAATGAACTCAGGAATTTAAAATTTTGGACTTAAAATTTAACTAATGAAGTCAAATAGATTGAGATGGTATAAATGAATAAATAAATTTAAATTTAACTTGAACTAAGTTTAAGACAGAATTGGTTAGAAAATAATCTGGAATGGAATTTCATTGATGAGTTAAGAGTTTGAAATTTGACATTAGAGCTTGAATGGAATTTGACTTGAGTAAGCAAATGAGTTGGATTTGAGAATGAATCGATTGAGTTTGATTGGATTGGTATGACATTGGTATATATTGAATTGGTAACAGATGGAAGGGATGTAATGGTATGCCCGACAAAAAGGTACCAGTTTATATTATATATGGATATGAGATTTATGAGCCGAATTGGCACGCCGCTTGGCTGTTTGATTTTCTTTTGGGGTTAAAGAAGGCCCAGAGAGGCGAGTTGGAGTTTGAGATATTGACCAGTACAAAGGAGGTGCTGGCAAAATTTTTCGAAAAGTTATGGTGTTAGAAAATTTTCAGAATTTTTGAAAATTTTAGTTAGTCGGAATAAATTAATATTTTAGTCAATATTAATTGGTTCAGTTGAAATCAGAAATAAGGGGTAAACAAATCTTAGGAATTCCAATAGATAGGGTCGTCCTCTAACTTAGCAATTTCGAGGACGAAATTTTATTAAGGGGGGAAGATTGTAGTGACCCGCATTTTTAGCTGTTGAATAATTTATTTATTTATTTATTAAATATCGATTTGTCGATATCGAGAACGTGAATTAAAAAATATTGAATATTTAATTAATAATTATAATATAATAATGTATTATAATGTCGAAATAGTCGGAAATAGTGAAATTCACAATATCGTGTAAATTGAATAGCATACGAGATTTGGTGGAGTTTCGATTCGAAATATAATAACGATTATATTGAATCGACGACAGTTGAACGTATAGTTTATAATATATTTATAAACGAGCTCGAAATGGCACGGCAGTTCGCTATTTGGCGATTCGAACTTCAACTGAATATACAGAATTCGTTTTAAATCGGATTTCTGTGAAACAAGAAACGTGTGGAGCTAGTGGAGTATATCTTTCTAGTGGAAGAGAAAAATCGGGATTTCATCGTGTAAATTTTGATTTACGTCCAAATCAAATTTTAGAAAAATTGCTATGGAATTTCCTTTATAATATATAACGATTTATAAAAGGAATTTCAAAATAAATTGAATATCGTTATAATATGGATTTGAAATATCAAGCTATAAATTCATATACGAATATTCTGGAGCTGTGGTATATTCTATGTGAATATATACGATAATATATAATTATTAATATTTAATTTAATATATTTAAATATATTTATATATTTAAATAGGCTATTTAGAGCGTTAAAAATAGCCACTTTTGCAAACGAAGTCGGAATTCGACGAAACTAATTTTGTTGGATCCGCAATGTCAAATAGTTGTTAGATTTCCAGTTTCGTGATTTTTAGAGTCACTATGTGGCCGTACGGATTTTTAGAGTGAGAAACAGTCAGTATTTCGACGGTTAAAAATACGCTGTGTGAGCATACGGAGTCGGAATTCGATGAAACTAGTTTCGTTGGGACCGTAATGTCGAACTCTAGCTATATGTCCAGTTTGGTGATTTTTGAGTATCATATGTAATCACAGGAATTTTTAAAGGACAATACAAATAGCGATGGCTTATATTTTAATATAATAATAAATATAATAAAAATATTTAAAATGCCCTATATAATCCCCATCTCCTTCTAAACCTAATTCTCACTTGCTCAGGTCAACACAAATAAACCCGCCGCATTTTTTTCATCTTCACAGTAAATCTCACGAGCAAAGAAAAATCGAAATCAAATGGAAATAAAATCCTTAAATCCTCATATTCACATATAACAATTCCTGATGGTATACTCTTGCGCCTCATACAAGTTTGATGGGATTCGGTTTAGATTTTGGGGTGCGATATTTTTACAGTGAGTTTTCAAGAAGCTAGGGTTGATGAATTCGAAGAGCGGGTGCATCGATTTGGGATTTCGAGCTCATAGTTGGATTCCTTGTGAAGATAGGAAGCTTGTGTGTGTCTTTTTGGGGAACTCGACACCAAAAGTTTCGATCCGTTGCTGAGGGTTGTTGAGGAGTATTGTGCGACAGGAGGCGGAAGGTGGCGTCGAGTTTGCCTAGGGGATGATGGAAAGGTGGAGCTCGAGTTGAGAGGGAGGTTGGTGTAGTCGGAATATGGAACGGTGATGGAATGAACGAGTTTGGGGATCGTGATGTTTGGAAATGGTTTGGGAAATGGGTACTGGAGGCGGCATATTACAGGAGTGACGGGGAAGAAGTATTATACGGGTATGGGGTTCATAGGGGTAATGGGCCAGAAGTGAGAAGTTAAGCCCAAGTTAAATAAATAAGTTTATTTTAAATATAAAATATTGTAATGACTTGAAACCTTTATATCTCGGTCGTATGTAATCAGAATGACGAACCGTAAGTTGCGTTGGGATCGTATGGACGACGGCTACACGGTGGAACCGACTGGGAGTGAATCCGAGCTCGTTACAATTTATGGCGAAATAAATTGTCCAATCTGAATCAACAACAGTTTATCGTTCTTTAACGATGAACTTCCAATGTGAGTAAAACTCACCAACTCTGAACAGTTTATATTTTCATGTTGTATTTTTAGAACTGTTAGTTATTGACTGATTGACTGTGTGTTGACCGTTTGATTGAACTGCTAGTCAGTTAGTGGAATTTCTGTATTGATTCTATTTATCAGAATATATCATATGGAACTGAAAGTAATGTTATCTGTATTGTCTAACATATGTGATGCAGGGAAACAGGTTGGAGGAATCCAACTGGATTCCTCAACAGTTATTTTACTGTGATTTATATAGTGTGATATATAATGTGATATATAATCTGTTGGCGATTATATGTGTTTGAACGATATTGAACATCGTGATTTGATATGATTGGATACCATAACATACGGGATGTTGATAAGGAGATTTTCAAAGTGATATTGAAAACATAGATATTTATAAATTTAAATACTTATAAATAAGGAATATTTATAAATTGGAATATTTATAAATAGGAGATAATTTAAAAAGGGAAATAAATTCAAAACATTTCTTTTTGAATGGAAAGGCCTGTGTGGCGAGTTTGGGGATTTTCCCGATGCTCCCGATACAAAGGAGGTTATGGCGAATTTTCCCGGGAATTTAAGGAGTTAGAATATTTCAAGAATAAATTTGAAAAGGAAATATTTGTAAACCATTTACAAATAGAATTGAAAAGGAAACGTTAAAAAGGGAAATCATTTTTAAAGTGTAGAACCGTTATTTAAAAGTAAATCTTTTCAAATGAATAAAACGTTGTTAAAAAGGAAGTCTTTATAAAGTGAATAAAGTAAAATCGAATATAGACATTCGAAGTTAGTAAATCGAATATAGACATTTGAAGTTAGCAAATCGAATATAGACATTCGAAGTTAGTTAATCGAATATAGACATTCGAAGTTAGTTAATCGAATATAGACATTCGAAGTTAGTAAATCGAATATAGACATTCGAAGTTAGTTAATCGAATATAGACATTCGAAAAGGAGAAAACGAATATGGTATTCGAAGTTAGAAATCGAATATGGTATTCGAAGTTAGAAATCGAATATGGTATTCGAAGTTGTTTAATCGAATATGGTATTCGAAAGTTAGTTAATCGAATAGGTTATTCGAAAAGGGTTAGTCAAGTCGAGTTAGTCAAATAGAGTTAACCAGTTAGAGTTAATCAGTTAAAGTTAACCAGTTGGAGTTAATTAGTTAGAGTTAATCAATTAGAGTTAAAACGAACTAGAGTTAATCAAATATAGTTATTTGAAACTGAGTTAGTCAAACATAGTATTCAGGGTAAGTTGCCATCTTGTACGACTGCTAGCGTAATTCGCAGGGCTGTAAATAGTCTACGGCGGTCGGATGTTTCCTGAGGGAGTCTGGCGTAACCATTGTGATCGCTGCGATCTAGAGTCAAGCAAATGGAGTTTAATCGAATATTAGTTATTCGATAGGAGTTAATCGAGTTGAGAAATAAGTTAAGTTAAATAAGTTGAGTTGATCGGGTGGTTCGACCAAGTTAGTCGAGCCTAGTTAATCGAATCGAATTGGTCGAACCAAGTAAGGCGAGTTAGGTTAGTCAAGCTAGTCGAGCCTAGTTAATCGAATCGAATTGGTCGAACCAAGTAAGTCGAGTTAGTCGAGTCAAGTTAAGTTAGTCGAGTTAAGTTCGTCAAGTTAAATAAATCGATGTTAGTTTCATCGAAGGGAGTTATCGATTATAGTTTAATCGAAGTGAGATTTTCAAATATGAGATATTTGAAAAGGAAGAGTTATCGAATATTAGTTATTCGAAGAGAGATTATCGAATATAGGTTATTCGAAGAAGAGTTAATCAAATAGAGATTTCTCGAAGAGAGTTAATCGGCAAATTCGATTATATCGAATTGGGAAAGTACTTATACTTTCCAGTTTTTAAATAGAGATTTATTTATTTATAAATAAATAAGTGTTAGGTTAATTATTCTCTAATAAGAATAGAAGTTATAATTAAAGTTAGATAATTCGAAAGTAGGGATTATAACGTTATCGTTATAACCAATGTTTTAAATATAGAAGTGGATTAGTAAAATTGAATCCGAGAAAGGCATAAAGAAGTTGTTAAAGATTTAAAAAGATAAACTTTGACCATTTCGAAGTTATAACGTTGTTCAGTTAAGGTCTGAGAGGTAATTATACCCCAACTTGAGTGACTTCCTTCTTAACTAAGAAATGGTAAGGTTTGATCGTAAAGGAGTTTTGGAAATGTTTTCCAAACGAGAATCAGAAATGTTTTCTGATAAAAGAAAATAAGAATTTAGAATATAGGGGAACATGAGATAAGTAAATAAATGAACTAAAGAGATTAATGTTAGATGATGTTTGTTCGATATAATTTCCATCTGGGAATAATATCGTTGTTTGCACACTTGTTTTTCTTTGATGGTTAAAATCACAGACTATCGAAGTTATGACCATTTTAACGTTGTTAATATGGAGAGACCGGTTGGATTTTTATCCAAAGAACCACTCTGTATTGGCATAAGCGTCGCGAATCATATATGCCAAAGATAATTGAAGACGGAGAAAAATGCAAGGGGCTATCCTGTTTACAGAATAGTGCCTTCGGTTTGTCCAGTCCCAGGACAACTTGTATGGACGAAGGTCTGACGGAGTATATCCAATGGATCGCGTAAGTTGATCTGTTCAAACGTATTCACGTTTGGTGGCGGAGGAATTCGTTTCTCTAAGCTGTATACCCGTGTTACTTTTGGATAAATCAATTTGTGATTTGGCGGGTATGACGATGTGACATTTCTAAGTGAATGAAGATGGATGTCTGACAGAGTATTTCCAGACGATCACGTACATTGATTTCTTCAACCGTACCAAGAGTGGAAGCGGAGAAGGAAACTTCTTTAAGCCGACACGTAATGTATTGTTGTAGACGTCAATTAGTGATTTTCGATGGATTTGACAATGTAGCATTCGAAGTGAATCTGATGTAATGATAAAGCGTAGCTTCTAGCCTCATCAACCGGTAAATGACAGAAATCGGGCAGGCAGCATGGCTAAGTCGGTCGCACCGAAGTAGGGTGTATAATCACCTATCTAGTGAATATTCATTTGTTTCTTAAATCTATCAATGCTGTCCCATATATATATACGGGAACGGTTGCTGATCCCAACCGTTGGTGATGTACATTCGATACACTCAAGCGAAATGAGTGGTCGGTCATGTGTGGCTGAGTTGCAAGATGTTCTTGTTGAACTCCAGTGTATCGTTCCTAGAGTACGCTGATCGGAAGGTGGTTCCATACCTTGTCATAATTGGAAATCCAATAATCCAATACGTGCTTGCGATTTTGATTGTATACTATATATGTAGTAACGTGAGATGCAAGCGTTTCTGCTAGATTGATATTTATTTGTACTTAGACATTATTATAATATCAGAATGATATTGCTTTGAAAAGTTATTTGGATTCTCATAAGGGAAAAACCCGTTCCGTATTCATGGCGTGGTCTTATGAGATATCATATACCTGTTTAAATGATTTGAGTTTACTCATACCAGTCCCATGACTGACCCGGAGTTTATTTTGTTGTTTTCCCTAAACTCTTGGGTGCCTAAATTTGTACGGGCAGTCAAGTAGTCGGGATTTTACAGATACACTTGGAGAGCTTGGAGCAGGAGGCTTCAGGATTCTATAGCTATTATTATTTCCGCTGTTGTTGTAAGTGTTGTACTCTGATAAGTGTTATTGTATACATATACTGATGTTATTTCAAAGATATGTTATGTTATATTTTATTCGTTCCGCTGTGAGATTCGTGTTTACTCTGATGATGATGTTCTTCTTCTTCTTCTATTCTATAAGTTCTATCTTATCTATCCTCACCCTCTATCTTCTTTCTATTAGTTTCTTGAATTTCCAGTGCAATTTGGGGTTGGACTTGTGTTATTTGGTCAGCTCAAATTCCCCCGGATTTTTCGGGTTACTACAAGGCACATATGAAGGCAACTAGGGATGCACGAAACTACCATTATCATTGTTAAAGTCTTGTAGGCGGGATCAACCTTAGGGTGACTAGTGGTGGTGCAGTATAGTAGTGGTGGTGCAGTAGAGTAATTATCTTATAGTGGTTTAGATGCGCTTTATGTTATCTTAGTTTAACTTTATTTCCTTGTTTACTATGTCACACCCAATTGTTCACAGTCATTTCCTTATTTTCCAACTTTTGACTTAGCCTAGTTATTTTGGTAATTATATTATTAAAGTTATCGCACTCGCCAGACTTTATGTCTGACCCCCTTTGTTTTCTCCTCTTTTCTTCCTTTTCCCCTCCCGGGTGCTCAGGCTGGAACTAGCATCAGTGGAGCTTGATTTTGGATAGATATATCTCTGCTTTTAGAAGATTTCTTAGATCGCTGAAGTAAAGTTCAGCCTCTCTTATTTATGGCTATTTTGTATTGGGGATTATGTCTTTCAATTTATGTACTTTGATTTGGTCAATATGGATATTATGTACTTTGACTATGGTTTTTGATGATGTAATCAAACTTATGTATTTTCCACTGCAATGAAATAAAGTTTTAAAGTTTTAGTACTGTTTATATCTATTTTGTTGTTAAGTTTTTGTTCTATACACACTTAAAATGCTCCATGAAAGTTAATGCGTTCCCTTTGTGAGTGACATTAATGGACATGGGGTGTTACACGTGGTATCAGAGCTGAAGGTTACCAGAATAGATATGAATTTTGAAAAGTGTTTTTGAAAAAAAACAACTTTTATAAAGAAGTACCTTCAAAAGTACATTTTAAGGAAAGTATTTTCAAGAGAAAAGCTTATTTTAGAAAGCATAACCGCGAGAGCCATATATCTTTCCTTCGTTCTTTTGTATTGAATCTTTCCTTTTTCGTTTCAGCATGTCTGGAATTCCCGAGATACCCGAGGGGATACCAATACCAGGATGGTTTAGGAGGTGTTTGGAGACTAGGGCCGCCACCGCAGGTCTAGCAAATCCTTCTCCTCCTCCTCCTCCTCCTTGCGTCGATACTTTTGCGAAGATATGTAAGGACTTTAGGGCAATGGGTGGAAAACCTTTTCGCGGGACAGAGACATTTGTTCAAGCTCATAATTGGCTAAAGGAGGTGGAAGAATTATTTGGGATCTTTGAGGTGGAAGATGTAAGAAAGGTCCAGTTAGCTGCCTGGCTAATGGAGGATGAGGCCTCGTTTTGGTGGGAGGTCACTAATGGGGAGCGTCCAGTTGATACATGGCCAGACTACAGGCGGAGGTTTGAGGCGAAGTTTCTCTCACGGGCTGGAGAGAATCTATACATGGAAAGATTTTTGGCATTGAAGCAAGGGAATCTATTGGTGAAAGAATACGTCAACAAATTAAATCAGTTGGCAAGATTTGGCTTGGAATTGGTGAATACTCCAGAAAAGAAGGCCCTGAGATTTTTTAAGGGTTTGAACCAGCCGCTTCATGGGTTAGTTATGACCCACATCCCCATGGGGGCTACCTTTGAGAGACTAGTTGATATGGCGCTTATGCATGAAGAAGAGAAGGGCGCCAATGCTAATAAGGCAACTAAGAAGAAAGGGGCTCAAAAGAAAACGCAACAGCAACAATAGAACAAGAAAGGTGGTAAAGACAACAATGCTAAGGGAAAGAAGAGATGCTTTAACTGTGGGACACGAGGCCATCTAAGCAAAGATTGTAGGAACAAAAAGAAGACTGGCTGTTTCCATTGTGGCGAAGCGGGACATCTGATTAAGGACTTCCCAAGGAAAGGGCAGAGGGCAGGGTCTATCTCGGGAGGGCAGGTGCAGGCTCTTATGGCACCAGGGCAGGCAAGGGGACAAGTTCAGGCTCTCCCACCGCTGCAAGAACGAGGTAGAGCAATTTTCGTTGAAAGTTTAGTTTTTCTGTTTGATCATCCTGTATATACTTTATTCGATTCTGGCGCATCACATTCGTTTATTTATACATCATTAGTTGAAACACTGCACCTAGATACTAGTCTAGTTATGGATCCCTTAGTAGTCTCAAATCCTATTGGTGGTTCGACTCATCTTTCTATGATTTGTCGGGATTTGAGAGTGTTTGTCTTGGGCGTTGAGTTTGAATACAACACCTTTGTTCTTGGTTTCATGGGCTACGGCTTGATTCTAGGTATGGATTGGCTAACTAGATACGGGGCCATCCTAGATTGTGAAAGAAGGGTAGTTAGATTGTTGACTCGTTGTGGAAAGACCCTTGATTTTTCTTGTGACCTTAGAGGTCCAGTAATGCTTAGCTACCTAGAATCCCTTGACGCATCCGATGATGATTTACATTCTGTTCATGTAGTCCGTGAATATGTTGATGTCTTTGATGAGGTGAGGGGTTTACCCCCAAAACGTGAGATAGACTTTCGAATATATCTAGTAGATAATGCAAAGCCAGTTGCATTGCCAGTGCGCCACATGGCTCCAAGAGAGAGAAGAGAACTCATTAAGAAGGTGAAAGAATTGCTTGAGAAGGGGTTCATCAGACGGAGTATATCGCAGTGGGGTGCTCCAGTAGTATTTGCCACGAAGGCAGATGGGTCCCTTAGACTTTGTGTGGGCTATAGAGAAATTAATAAGCTTACTAAGAAGAATAGGCACCCACTACCGAGAATTGGCGATCTCTTCGATCAATTAGTTGGCACCTCAGTGTTTTCGCAGTCGGACATAGCCACGGGTTTCCATCAATTGAGAGTGGCTGAGGATAGCATAGACAAGACTACCTTTAGGACTCCAGACAGTTTCTTCGAGTGGCTTGTGATGCCCTTTAGTTTGACAAATGCCCCCGCATACTTTGTTGACTTGATGAGTGGGGTGTTTAGGGAGTACCTTAATAAATTCATGGCCATCCATGATTGGAAGGTTCCTAAATATGCTACCAAGGTGAGGAGTTTCTTAGGGTTGGCTGGCTACTATAGGAAGTTTATCAAGGACTTCGCAAAAATATTAGCCCCATTAACATGCTTGACGAAGAAGAACTTAGTTTTCACATGGGACGTAGATTGTGATGATGCATTCCAACGTTTAAAGAGAGCTTTGACCACAGCCCCAGTCTTAGTGTTGCCAAATTGGAGTAAGCCATTTACCGTTTATACCGATGCTTGTGTGACAGGACTAGGCGCAAGCTTAATGAAAGAGGGAAGGGAAATAACCTATGGTTGAAGGCAGTTGAGTGTGCATGAGAGAAATTACCCTACAAATGACCTAGAGTTGGCCGCTATTGTTTTCGCGCTTAAGCCTTGGCGCCATTATCATCTTGGCGAGAAATTCGAATTGTTCACTGACCACAAATCGCTAAAATACTTATTCTCTCAGAAGGACTTGAACTTAAGGCAACAAAGGTGGATGAAATTCTTAGCGTCCTACGGTTTCGAGATAGTATATACCCCTGGCAAGGGTAACGTGGTGGCAGACACCTTAAGTAGGAAGAGGTTATCCTTGAGTCCGTTGCTTGTTGAGCGGCGAAGCTTAGAGTTCATCTCTACGTTTGACTATAGACCTTCCGTTGGGTACTCGGTTTGCTATCATCCTTAGAGGTCAGATCTACGCTTTTAGGACGGATTGGTGAGGCACAGTGAGATGACCCACAGTTGGTTGAGTTGGTAGAGAAGCTCAAAAGAGGGGAGTCATCGAGCCATCTCAGTAGGTATAACCTAGATGATAAGGGTTGGTTACGTAGGGACGGTAGACTTTGTGTACCACGAGACGAGAATCTGAGGAAGACCATTCTTGATGATGCACATCGTTCGAAGATGACCATCCATCCCGGCGGGGACAAGATGTACATGGACATGAGACAAGTTTACTTTTGGACCGGTATGAAGAGGGATGTGGTCGAGTTTGTCGCTAGATGCTTGGTGTGCCAACAAGTAAAAGCAGAGCAAAAGAAGCCCGGTGGGTTGCTTCACCCATTGGAGGTCCCACAATGGAAGTGGGAAAGTGTCTCGATGGACTTTATTGATGGGTTACTGAGATCGAGAGAGGGTAATACGGGGATTTGGGTCGTGGTAGACAAACTTACTAAGAGCGTCCATTTCATTCCCGTGAAGAGTAAGAGGACTGCTCCATGGTTAGCCTCCGTATACATTCGAGAAATAGTTCGTTTGCACGGTGTTACTTCTAGCATAGTGAGCGACCGCGATCCTATCTTTACTACCGAATATTGGAAAAGCTTGCAAGAGGCGGTAGGGACTCAGTTATGTTTGAGCACCATATATCATCCTCAGATGGACGGCCAGACCGAGAGGGTGAATCGTATTCTAGAGGACTTGTTGAGGTTGTGTGTCTTAGACTTCGGAGGTACATGGGAGGAACATCTTCCGTTGGTAGAGTTCGCATATAATAATAGCTTCCAGCCTAGCATTGGCATGGCACCATTCGAGGCTCTTTATGGACGGCCGTGTCGTTCGCCTACATGTTGGTGGGAATCTATAGATAAGATCTTGCTTGGACCCGATATGATTAGAGAGACTTCGAAGAAGATCGATTTGATTCGAAGGAGGATGAAGATGGCGCAAGATAGGCAGAAATCGTATGCGAACAAGAGGCGGACAGATCTTGAGTTTGATATTGGGGACATGGTCTTTGTCAGGGTGTCTCCATTACGTAGCGTCGTTCGCTTTGGGTCCATTGGGAAGTTAGCACCATGGTTCGTAGGGCTATTTCCTATTAAGGAGAGGATTGGACAGATGACGTATAGAGTGGAGTTGCCTGAGAGACTTAGTGGTGTACACGATGTATTCCATGTATCACATTTGAGGAAGTGCTTGCATGAGACCGCGAAAGTGGTAGAGTGGAGCTTGCTTAGAGAGGTGGAGATCGAGCGTGATGCGACGATTCGACGAGCTCCTACGTGCATTCTTGGGTCGGAGATTAAGAAGTTGAGGAATCAAGATGTCAAGCTAGTCAAAGTGCAATGGGGAGATGATGAGAGCAATGCTACTTGGGAGACGGAATAGAAGATGCGTTCATTGTACCCTTTTCTTTTCGACGGTATGTCTTTTAATTTCTCCTTTATCGCTTAGCTTGTACTTGTTTTATCTTTAGTATGTCCTCTCGCTAGTATCTCTGACCTTTAGATAGGGTAGTCCTATGGTTGAAACATATATTTGAGACATGTTATGTATGATGGATGCATGTGGATGCAAGCGGTTGCTATTGGTTGCTTGTGGATGCATATACACACACTTTAGGCACTAGATCGGCTCAGTCACTTCATATTACATATTGCCTATAAATGTGTGTACATATTTAAGAAATGGATGTATAATAGTTGTGTTATCATATGGATGCTGCATTTTGGTGAATGGTTATGCACACATGTAGAAATAATATGTATCGATATGATTCTTTCGCATACATAATGGACGCATGGCACTATCATGGTTTGCATTAAGGAGTTCAACTGAATCAGTAAACTGCCTGATTTTGCATTAGATAAGGAACATATACACACACTTCTTGCATATGTTCATATAGCATTAGGAATTTAATAAGGACAATGGATGTATGTGTTTGATAGTCGAGTAGATGGTTGTTTGGATGTTAGGATATGCATTCTCCTTAACTTGGAGATTTCGGGGGCGAAATCCTTTAAGGAGGGGAGAATGTAACACCCCGTATTTTTGAATAATCGAATTAACTAAATTAAAGAATAATTAATGTTAGACGTGAGAATTAAGGGAAATGGGTTGCGCCATAGTGTTCGTCTCAGAATTCTAGTCGAGACAGAGTCCAAGTTTGTGTAAAACGAATATCAGATGAAGGAGATATGGACGAACAAAGTAAGATGGGTAAAATAGGAAAAAAAAGGATTGCACTTGCGCACTTGGGAAGTGCGCCAGTACAAATTTGCACTGGCGCACCTACCAAGTGCGCCCAGGCCGAGCAGCAGGCCTGCACAGCTTTCTGGTTTAGTCTGATCCGTGTTGTGACTCATTACTGAGTCCTTTCTGACTCCTTACTGAGTCATTAGGGCTGAGGTGTCACCCGACTGAATGGTTTTGATTAACCCTAAGATCATCCGAAGGCTATAATTAAATTAAAATTCTATATAAACATGGGTAGACTCAAACCCTAAATCAAAATAAAAACTGAAACTATGGTCGTCATGCTGTCATCTTGTATCCTAGAGTAGCCGCCACCAATTAGAGAGGAAGAACAACTAAACAATTCAGTTCTATTCAACTCTAACAACGAATCTACTTCAAAGGAAAGCTAATACAACTTCAGAACTCAGAATTCAAAAATCAAGACCTTCTTTGAGTGTGAGTTCGATTTCTTTAATAAAATAATTAGTAATTTAATTGGATTAAGTTATGATGTGGATTATTTGGAAATGATGTGAATTATTGACCGCATGTTATAATTATGTTGAAAAATTGTGATGTTATCATACATGTTGTAAATTCTATGATGTTATGTTGTGATTATCTATGTTGTAAAGTACGATGCTATAATCTATGTTGTAATTCTATGATTGACCTATGTATAATCAAATCATCATGTTGTTCATATGCTAGTTTGGTTATGTTGATTCATATGATAAATCATATGTATGTATGGAAGTTTAGATTTTGATTTAGACATGAATCATAAGCAAGTTGGGGAAAATTATATGTAACCTTACATGTTTCATGACATCTAGTTTATGTGAAAATTTGATCTTAAGTTAGGCTATGACATGTGTGAGTTCTACGATAAATTCTACATGCTAGTTTACTTGTTTAGATGTAAGTTTACACCATTGTTATGTTGCATAAATCACATATGCAAGTTTATATAAATATATGTGTTTGGAATATGAATCATGCTATGCAAGTTTGTGGTTATTGCCTATGCAAGCTTACAGCTTTAGATGTAGATCCATGACATACATGATTTACGCAAGTTTGTGACCATTATCTAAACAAGTACACACCTTTAGATTTGGATCTATGACATATGTAGTTTTATGCAAGTTGTAATTTTGGCTTATGCAAGTTTTGGATGTAGAACATCATTCACACATGCAAGTTCACCCCTAATGATTAGATCTAGTTTTAATTATATGTATGTTGTGATGTTTTCTCTTTATTCCATGAGTTAGACTATTCGAGTCTAACGTATATTTTACGTTAACGAACGTACAAATTGGGGTAAAGGCGATAATATTAAAAGATTTAATATTGAGAATTGGCATAAATGCCTTAAAAGGCATAAAATAAAATTTGTCATGAAAATTGCTATGATTTTACATACCATAAATGGATGGACATAATTGAGTCAATTATGGCCACAGTTAAATTTGGAATTGATTGATAATTTGAATAGGGAAAGTAATTCAAATTAGGAGATGATTAATTAGGAGTAATTAATCGTCTAAGACAGGAGGTTAGGCTCTTTTGTGGTGTAAGACTACCCGGACCCGCCAGGCAAATCCAGCTGCCACAAATGCCAGACTAATGTGGGAGGTCTTAGACATAAATTAAATATGTAATGTTTGTAAAGACACGAGGTTAGGCTCATTTATGGTGTAAGACTGCCTGGACCCACCCGGCAAATCCAGCTGCCACAAATGCCAGTCTAATATGAGAGGTCTTTATGAGGTTACGGTTTTAACGAATTAAGAAACACTTAACTAGATAAACATGTAGTGGGACATGAAGGGGTTAAGTAGGTGCTTTGCTTGGCATGTGGAATCTAGTGGGTGCCTTGGGTGGAATTTGAAATACGATTAGAAACACTAAACCAAAATGTGAAACATGTAAGTGAACATGAATAAGAAGAGGGTTAAGTGGGATGTACTAGAGGGGACCAAGCTTAGGTGGATAGCTTGTGTCAAGTAACGGGGGCCCGTTTCAACCAGTAACCCATACGTATCTTAGTGGCCTCGACCCAAGTCGAGGGCGGGACACGCTGGGCTTGATTGTAAGAGGCCAAAACAGGTTAGTAGTGGCAACGCAAGTCCAACGGGTTCATATGCGTGTGTGGACCCGGGCTGGTAGGTAAGACGTTGTTGCATCGTGTAGGTATAAGCCATGCATTATTGGTGGTATAGGGTTGCCACTTTGGGGAGTGATACACCCCATTATGGGGGCAGCATGGGTATCTATGAGTTAGGGAGCCAATCGCATGGGGGAGTGGGTACACCTCGTGGAGATAGGGGCAAGAGGCACCTATGAAGGCAACTAGGGGTGCATGAAACTACCATTATCATTGTTAAAGTCTTGTAGGCGGGATCAACCTTGGGTGACTAGTGGTGGTGCTGTATAGCAGTGTTGGTGCAGTATAGTAATTATCTTATAGTGGTTTAGGTGTGCTTTACATTATCTTAGTTCAACCTTATTTTCTTGTTTAATCTTTCATACCCAATTGTTCACAGTCATTTCCTTATTTTCCAACTTATGACTTAGCCTAGTTATTTTGGTAATTATATTATTAAAGTTATCGCACTCGCCAGACTTTATGTCTGACCCCCTTTGTTTCCTCCTCTTTTCTTCCTTTCCCCGCCAGGTGCTCAGGTTGGAACTAGCACTAGTGGAGATTGATTTCGGACAGCTATATCTCTGCTTTTAGAAGATTGCTTGGATCGCTGAAGTAAAGTTCAGCCTCTCTTATTTATGGCTATTTTGTATTGGGGATTATGTCTTTCAATTTATGTACTTTGATTTGGTCAAGATGGATATTATGTACTTTGACTATGGTTTTTGATGATGTAATCAAACTTATGTATTCTCCGCTGTAATGAAATAAAGTTTTAAAGTTTTAGTGTTGTTTATGTCTTTCTTGTTGTTAAATTTCTGTTCTATACACACTTAAAATGCTCCATGAACGTTAATGCATTCCCTTTGTGAGTGACATTAATGGACGTGGGGTGTTACATAAACCATACTCTTGAATCCAAATTGAGCAAGAACCATACTCATGTTATGATAGAACTATGCTTGTCACAACCTAACAAGATAATCCGCTTTTGGGTACAAACCATACATAGAGTTTAGAGATGAGTATAATTTATACTCTAGTTTGTGATTGGGGAATCTCGCCACATCCTGACAAGATACTTAAGTAAAATCAAACATAATTCATGCATATAAATACATTTTATTAAATCCATAAGTATTACATAACCAAGACAGAGCAAGATTGGTTTATCGTTGAATCTAGAGCACGTGTAGGGACTAATTACTAATCCCATACATATGTACTTCAGCTTAGCATTTTATTCATCAGATGGTTTTTTTGTTGAGAGAAAAGTTTGTCCAAGGAATAAATCTTAACCCATGTGCATATGTGATTTCACAGAACCATGCATAAATAATAAAACAAATGAGTACAAATCTTATTTCCAAAGAAATAGAGAAAATCCGTAATCATCTAATCCAGGTTTATTCACGACAATTCCACGAAAACTAGGCCTTGGATCGCTCCCATTCTGAGGAGGATGGGGAGGTGTTAGTGTCGGCGTAGGCGTCGTTGGTTATTTAACATATATAGGTAGCTCTCCGCGACTAACCTGTTCTTTGATGAGATTATGCAAATGCCTACAGTCATTAGTGTCATGACCAAACATATCATGGAATATGCAGTGCTTTACGGATTCATGCTGCTTTTGAGTTGGCTCTCACTTGGGAGGCTTAGGGAAAGGAAGAGTTCCTTCCACGTCGAAGAGGGAAACCAGTAGAAGATAATTTTGTTTGTTGTACTTTTCATACTTGGGTTTTCTGCGGAAATATACATTTCTCTCATTCTTCTCTAGGTCCTTGCCCTTGTTCTTTCAAAAATCGGATGGTCCTCCATCCTTTTCCATGAATACATCAAGGTCATCCTCCTCGATATTAGCATCCTATTGCAGTAAGAATCTGTCGGCTTCAAAGAAGAATTCACCAAGGTCTCTGGGCAGATCCGCTGTATGGAGATTTTGAAATCTGTCTTGTCCAAGATGCCGGTGGCGATTGCCATGAGTACCATGGATGGGTTTGGTCAGTCCACCGATGCCATCACCACATTAAACCTTTCCATATACAAAAGAAAGATCTCATCGGATCTCTGCCTGAGGGATGTGAGGGTCATGACGTTTTTAGGCTGAGATATGTGGACCCTAAATTATTTTATGAAGTGGGCGACCAATGCGTTCCAGTTGATGATCGACTCTGACTCCAGCTACCAGAACCACATTGATGCGATGTTTGTAAAGATCAGGGAGAAGCACTTAGTCATGATGTTATCCAATACTGATAGAATTTCCATGTGGCGCACGTAGCGCATAAGATGCACGGTAGGGTCAGCCGTGCCATTATATGGGATGGAAGTTTGAAGTCAGACGGGTTGCGAGAATTACTGATGACCCACGTGAAAGGGCAGTAGTTGACGTTATCCACGTCACCTTGAGATGTACCGCCTCTCGAAAAGCATCGAACCAGATTGGCAATCTGGTTTTCATCCCCAAGATGTTGCTGCCAATTGTGCAATCTAGTGATAAGGACTTAGGCGAAGCTAAGAAGATGGTAGAAGTATGCCTTATGTATTTAAGTGCAGCTCGTATCTCCACCCAGACCTCAGGTCGGTATGACCAAGCCGGCACTAGTCGGTATGACGAGCCAATCCAGGATAGCAGTTCTCGTTCCTATCTCTGAGTTACCCTCATCTGGTGTTGCATTAGCTTGGTTTACATTAGAGTTTTCCTCCGTAATATCACAAGCTACTATGTCGCGACATTGTTCAATAAGTGGAGGTTGGTTCCTCCCAGCTGTGCTCCGATCAGTATGGCGGTAGGACGGAGGTAGCTTAGATACAGTCTGTGGTAAGATGTCAGGTTGATCAAAGGTTGGACTGACCCGAGACGAGGTGCCAGTGTTGTCCCAGTGGTGCTATTTCTAGGGAGTGACGTAGGTTACCTTCCATCCATCCGGGAGAAGAATATATCCATCATTTCCTATTGATTGCAAAGTATTTTATCTTGGTGTTCCATCCATCCTTGTTCTCAATTCCTTGAGAACGCTGTCCATTTTCTTCCCTCGTCAAGTACATCGAGAGGTCTCCATGCGATGAAGCCTTTCGGCTTTCCTCATTGTCTACGACTTGGGGTTGGGAAGATGTTAGATCCTTCTTCCGCTTAACTATTTTTAATCCAAAAATGAGCTATCTGAAGCCTTTTTAAGGTAGAAATTGCTGAAGGCGTGCATGTCCCCCCCCCCTTCCTGGCATACCAACATGTTGACATCAAAATGTGGGACTCTTAACAATCAACCCCCAAAGTGTGTAATCCACACACAACCCATAGGATATTCTCACACTCATAATCACAGAATACAAAAATTAAAACAAACACAGGGAACACGCTCGAGTTTTATAGTGGTTTGGCCTAATCCAAGACTACGTCCACTTATAATCTTTGTTTGTACTGTTGATTATAGGTTACAGTTGTTTTATTGTAAGAAAGTTGAGAAAGAAATTGTTTATATACAAAATTTTAGTGTTAATATGATGTATTCAAGCTCCAGTAATGGAAACGTCCTTGCATAAAGTATGAAACTCGAAGGATCAGAAGAAGTCCTTCCAACAACCATGAAATGCAGTATTTATAGACGGAGTCGTGTTCGGGTCGATTTTCCATGTGGCGACCATCCCGGGTCGAGTTGGCCACATGTCTTGCAATCGAGAGAACCGAGGTAGGCAGCCTGGCCTTGAGTTCTCGTGAGAAACAATATCCCCCAAGTTGTGTAGCTCGCAAGTCACTTGATCCTTATTTTTAGGAGATAAAGTGGGGTCAGAGCTGACAGAGTAAATGGCATTGGGAATTAAACTTACAACATGCATAGGTATTGGATCAATATAACCGACCTGACCCAAGCTTGTCAAACCAGATATCTCGTCCTAAGTTAAGAAGGGGCAAGGTTACGCCGACCCATATGTACCGATCCGGGGAGTTTAACCCAAAGCTGGAGTGTTATGATCCGTAGCCCTACAGTGTGGCACTAATCCAATCCATCTTGGACGATTGGAGGAGTTAATCGGACCGGGACTTGAAATATGCCAATTCCATATTTTTTAGAGCATTAACATTTCAACCAAGTGAATTACTCTCATGAAAGATTATACTCATATCCCGAGTATTTTGCTGATATAAACCCGAGTTTTGATGACCTTGCCAAAAAGCGTCTCAATGGTATTATTTCCAAACGTTGAATGTTACCTATTCGTATCATGCATATTGCACAATAAGCCTGATCTTTGCGAAACTTAACATCATACAATTATTTAATACTCTACATTCAATGAAACTGGTTTTGTCAAATTCCGAGATAGTTTGTAAAATTAGTATATTCTCAAGTTAATTAAATTAATTTGTTATTAAACGATTTTAAATCGAGTAAATTTCAACGACAATTATCTCTGATTATCATTTTAATTCAATCACAAATAAATTAACCCATTCTAATTCGTATTAGATTCTTAATGCCATTAGTTCACGAAATCTAATTACTTAAGTCATCATTTAAATCCAATAATTAACTTATAACATTTTAAATCCATGTTAATAAATTTCCTAACCGGATACTAGTATTTAAAAAAATTAATCATTTACACCTTTGGGTTGTTACTAAGCCATATTGTTGCTAGGTGACATTATTCCAATTATAATAATATGATAGAATAATGCAATTATATAAATATGAAAAAGAAACCTTTTAACCTTGCCAAAATCCATTGAATATCGTAATAATAAAACATATAAGCGAGCGGACCTTAGGCAAAAGTAAGAAAGTTCTAATCATTAAGATTGATTAGGCAATTTTCGATTATTATAATTTATCCTAAACCCGAACCCGTAAGGCAAAACGTGAGGAAAGTAGTTCATAATGAGAATAGGTAAAATCACAAACTTTGGTCGTATAAAAATTTATTCTACAAACAAGAATAGCATAAATTCTTCGAAAAAGTAGGCTGAAGTTTGATTTAGTTACGATTACTATAAGGAATACAAGTACTCAAGGAATTCACAGTTTAACTTCAAATCATTTATTTAACAATCAATTCAAGGCCGAAAATTGAAGAACTAGGGCATAAGGGAAAGATTAACTAATATTCGAATTTTGGTTTACAAATCCTTAAATTGAAATAGAAATATTTACCTTAATCTTTAACCTTGGTGTGTTAAGAACATTTGGGAAATTCTAAAAAACTTTAATACTTGTATGAATACTTTTTGAATGTCAAAACGGTATAAACGAAGAAGATGTATCTATGGTAAAGAGCTCCTCAATTATCCAACCATTGGATCAGATTTGGATAGATGGATTAAAATATCAAAAGGAGGGAAAGTTGAATCACCACTAAGAGCAGATGTCGAATGGACTATTTGACTTCAAAATTTGAGAACACAACTTCAGTATCGTGGGGGAAGGGAAAATGTTTGCACCAAAATAGTTTAAGAGAAACCAGAAAGCAAGAGCCAGGTGAAAGGGTGCAAATACCAGCAGTCCTCCAAAAAAGATAGAATCAAATTTTTAGTATACACTTTTGAAATCAAGGATGAAAGGGAAAAAGATTCTCCCTCTTCAGAAAAGCCACTTTTGGCATAACCTGAAGGGCATAAGCTACATACTCGCTCTCTCAAAGCATGAAGACCTACGCTTAGCGTACCATTTAGTTTTCCCAAAATGGGAATATGAGAAGCTTGAGCCTCTACATGTTGGTGATACGGATTATGGATCTTAAAGCAAGTTAATCACTAGAGGGGGTGAATATTATTTTATAGGATTTATAATTTTTCTTGAAATCTTTTTGGGTTAAACAACACAATATGCATACCATAGATTAGCAAACACAGAATCAATCGCAGAATGCAGAAAGTAAAAATAAAAGCAGTAAAATGAAAGAACACACCGGGATTTTATAATAATTCGAGACTCCCCTACATCCAGTCCCATACAATGTTGGATTGATGCGGATTTTTGTCAAACAATATGTAGTTACAATCCTTGATTTCAGGATACAAGGGCACATCCCGACAAATTCCAAGTATAGCGAGATTTAGTTGATTTACGGGCCACAACTTTACAGCCAATGAATTTTCGAGGCACAATCCATAAAAACCCAAATTTTTATAAACAATTATTAAATAGAGAAGATTAATAATAGAATATTAATTAAAACCATATTCAGAGCAAAAAGGATTTCACCGTTAGATACGCTAGATTTTTTTTGGTTCGGATAGACTTTTAGTTTGCGTAAAAAGGATGAAAAATGAACAAGATATTATCAATTAAAGTTTGAATTAGAAAATTAATAAATAAGTCAAACGAAATCAACACTGTATGTGGGTGAACGTCCCATAACTAGGTCGACCCCTATGTCGACCTAGGACCCGGGTGGGTCGACCTCTGTGTCGACCCACACAGGGGTGGGTCGACCCACATACGTGCCAGGTGCAATTTTTGCTTGCCATGATGGCGGTTGTTTCTGAATACTTCTTTGATGATGTTTTGCTGATTGTTTTTAAGGGATAAGATTGAAAACCTAGCATCCTAAGGCTTGAATTATCCTTCTGCACATATAAATAGACAATTACTCCTCACTTTTCCACTACACCTCTTCTTCTACATCTTCCCAGCCTTCACTCTACTATGTTTTGAATAAAATAAAATTTGGGGAAATAGTCGGAACACTGTCAAATTTATAGATCATCTAAAGGATTCTTCTTCTTCTCATTCTTCTTCGAGGCCCTTTCTGGATTTGAAATCTTTTCTCTGTGATTTTTGTGTGATCTTTAGATCAGCAATTTATATAAGAGGGATTAAAATAGTAAAATAGTCTGGATTTGCAAGTTTTACAATTACATTGTTTATAAGTTTGTCTTTTGCAAGTGATTATTCTATTTATTACTATGTATTGTTTATTCCTTTTTAGTTTTTTATTTGTTTATAAGCAATTCTTCTTCTTTGTCCCTTTCTCTGTTATTATTTTGTTTACAGTCTTGCAATACCCTATTTTATTTATTTTATTCATTTCTATGTGTAGGCTTTATGAGTAGCCTAGACCGATTTCTCCTTTTCATTTGTTTTTGCACTAAGCCTAGCCAATGAGAGCCTAAGGCCTTGTCATTAAAATTGCATAAAAATGGGAATAGTATTGAGAGTTTGTCAAAAAGAGGATTTTGGGCTTGTTGAAAATTGGTGAACATTATACACAATAATAAACTGTAAATTCGGATAAATCTAAATTAAAGAGTATTCAAATTTAAGTAGAAATGTTAATTACAACATAGAAATGTAACGCATGGTTATATTGGGCTTATTAATGAACTTAAATGTGTTAAGTTAAAAATATGAAGTTAATAAACTAGAGGGGTCTGTTCCAGTAGGATATAAGGGGCTTGTAGAAATCATATTTATAAATTGGGTATGTTCCAGTGGGATATAAGGCGCTCACCGAAATTCTAGTTATAAATTAGGGGCCAAGCCTAAGGGTGACTTATATCAATTGCATACTTTTGTGTGGGAACCCGTACTAGTCGGTATCCCTTTGTTATCATGGAGTCTTGCCCTAGGTAGAGGCTAGCGCATGCATTATTGAACTGGGTAGTAAATGGTTCAAACGAGGTGGGTACATGCACGTTTAGGCGGATCCATCAGCGTGCATGTTTCCTCTTGGGGAAGATAAGATGTTGTAATGCTTGTGATTAATGTTGAGTCCTTTTATTTGATGGGTTCAAGGGTGAAAACCCTGAATTCCATAGTTGGTACAAGTTACTCACATTTGGGAAGAAGCTGATCGATGGGTAGAATTTAGGTAAAACCTAATTGTGATATTTTGGTTTGTTGGTGCTGTAACTTTCGGATAGAAACAAGAAGCTTATTTTATTTCATGTTTATCTATTTCATTTATGTTTTTATCTTCATTACTATTTGTCTATCTAAATACTTCCTTATCTTATGCTCATGCTAAAAATTACTAGAATTCACAAGACTTATGTCTAACCTCGTTTGTTTTATCCTTCTCTCTTCCTTCCTCCCCAGGTTCTCAGGGTAGAGGATTACAGCAGTCACTTTTGATATTTTTTCCCAGCTCGGATTTGGGCTATTTCTTGTTTCATGTATTTCTTTAGTACTTGTTTTCCTACTATTGTAATGACTTATGAGAGGGATAGTTTTTGTGGTTCCACTACGCCATAGATGACATATCGCAACGAAAATCCATTGTATTGCTAGCTACAATATTGCCATTACTATGCTTTTTTTGTCGATTGCAACGCACGCTTTAATGTGTTAGCATAGATATCAACATGTGTTGCAGTACTCACGTGAAAAAATTTATCAATCCACGTCAACAAGATCCATGTCAATCAGATTTTCCCTTCACTCCTTAACTACTGTGCTCCAAATTTTCATTTCCCTTTGAAACATAATTCACGCTATTTTCCTTTGTTTCTTTTTCATTTAGATCCCTAATTTTCTTTCACCCCCAAATTTCTAAATCAGATCCAAAATTAGCTCCTTCCAATTTTGTTCCTCTTTCACGATGGAATCAGCTCCTTCCTATCAAATCGGATCTAAAATCAGCTCCTTCTAATTAAATCCAAAATCAGTACTTCTACGCCACTCCCAACCGTGACCGCGATTACCTTCGTAGACCATTTCCGGCTGTCTCTTCACTGAGTATCAAGCCTTCATCGACTATGTAAGTATTATGAAATCGTTCTAATTGCAACATTCAAAACCATAACTCCAAAGTCCTCCATCCGATTCTTTTTAATTTGGGTAAATTATTCTGACCTAGATTCGGTTTCAAGGTAAAATCGTTTTCTGTGTTCTGGAGTGATGTTTTAATGAATTCAAATACTCATATCTTGGATTGCTTCAATTTCCTGGGGATTATGATCTATCCTATAGTTTGCGGCTACCATAAATTATGTCCTTAAACAGTTTTACACTTTCTGTGAAACGAGCAGTGCATTTTATATTTGCGAATGGTTTTACTCTTATAGCGGTAATCATCATTTTTGTTCTTGCGTTCATTGATTTTATACAGTGATACATCGAACCCTTATTTCTAGGAACAGTTCTTTAAGACAATCATAGTGCTTTCCAGTATCCTAGTTTAATAAATGGGATCAATGGTCAGGGCTTTTTGTTGTTGTTGACTAAATACATAGGTAGTCGGATGTCTTTTTTATATAACATTTGAAATTTTGAAACTAACAACAATATCTTCTGTGTCATTCGGAGGCATTGCTGGAAGAAAATTTATCGAGTACCTTATGCGTATACATGTTCTATATTGAACTTGAGAACAATAGTTCTCAGTTGCTCATAAAGACTTTAAAATATCTTAAGAGTATAAAGGTCATGTAGATATTGTGCAGATAATGGTTCATTTCAATTTATTGAAGGGTTGAATTTAAAATGTTGCACTATTATGAATGAGAGGCTATTGTCTACTGATTTGGAAGGAAAAGTCAAATTCAAGTAACTATCATCAATGGTCCTAGCAGGACTTCCCAATTGTGTTCATCTTTTTATATTCTTCTCAATGAAATCAAAAATAGGATATTTATTCAGATCTATGTTTGATTGTTATTGTTTCTAAAGTTGTATTAAATTTGTATCAAATGTCATAATCATACAAGAAGATAGTGCTAGATGCAATGAATGTAAGAAGCTTGAACCATGTTTGTAACGACCCAGATTTTTGGTTGGTTAATTTTAAATATTTGATATGGATTTAAATATTGAGTTGATAATATAAATTTATATTTATATTGAGTTATAGATTTTATAATCGAAATACAATTTATTTCGAATATTTATAATTATCAAAATACGAGAAATTTGAAATAATTCAATTCGAATTTAAAACGGAGTTAAAATAATTCAAATGATTAATACAGATTTTATTTGAATTTAAAACAAAATTGAACTAGAATTTTAAACTGAATCAAAACAATCTAGATGATTGGTATAAATTCAATTTCAATATATATTCTATTTGAATATAGATATAGACAATAATAATAATTTATTATCAAGGAATTAAATTGTTTTGAATTTAATTTATATCAGTTTAAATTAATATCTCCTCCATACGGTCGAACTGAGTTTCGATACCTATCCCGTTGTATTCAGAATAGCGGTTTTACCCTAGGAAGGTTGGTCGTGCTCAAAAAGGAGTTCGCGATCACGGGATATTTTAAAATTGAATAAACACCGTACCAGCTAATACCTGCCCGTAATAACATCTGTACCTATTAAGACTTACCTCAGATAAGTCCTACCCGGTAAAACACCTACCTTAAATTCCTTAATGACTAAGCTTTCTTCCTGTATATATATGTGATGACTCCCTCTCTTCTCTCCTCTATTTCATTTTCTTCGTTCTTTCTCCAAGTAAGGAAAATTAAACCAAAGCCCCATTTTCTTTTCAACCGCGGATTCCTCCATTTAAAGTAAATCAGATCCATAGAAATCTGAGGACCCCGAATTACTTGAAGGCCGACATCGAAACAACGATGGTTGCGTAAGGGGTACAACGTTTGGTTCAAAAGGGGGATGTCGTGGGTATTCGAAGTCAACATCGACGGAAGAATTAAGGATAGCATTGAGGGTATGGGGTGTTGGAGTGTGAGCCGTGGTGGTCAACGAGGTCAAAAGGGTAGATACGATGGCAAAATCTCGAGTGGAGGTCGTTAACGATTTGTTGTGATATGGGTAGAGTGCCGAGATAGGTGATTAAGGGATCTTCAGACGGTTTTAAACCTAGCTGAAATGTGCGTTTGGGGATTAAAGGGCTACTGTAGTTCAGATTTACTGATGATATTGGAGAGCATGAATATAGATGTGAGGTGAATTTGTGGCCAAGGCAGTAAGTAAATAGTTAGAAGAAAGGGATCCGGTCAGAACGTAGTAGTGGATCCTGGGGCACGAGAGTGAGGCATTACAGTGTAGTGATGGAAATATTGGTACAATTTGGCTGACGAATTGCCATTTGAGCTGTTTAGTAAAATGCGGTATTGGGACAAATTGGAGTTGGTGCTGATTTAGGCAAAAGAGTAATTAAGTCGGCTTCGAAATTGTTCAGGAAACAAGGTATATGATTCTTCGTAATTTAAAATACATAGGAATTTATTTATTTATATATTAAATTAATTTAATAATCATCTACATGAAAGAAATTAAATAATTTAGGTACTGATAGATTTATTCGCGATGGATTTGGATTGAGATAAATCTGGAGCAAGTTTGGATTTTTGATAATCAGAAACGAATCGTTATTTCAACAATAAAGATCACGATGACTAAATCTCACACAATTTATTATTAAGAATTTATTTTTAGTTGGTAAAAATAAATGATGGTTGCCTGGTTGCATTAAAATATTTTTGTGGTTGTTATAAAAATATATTAATTATTTAGGCTTGGTGTTTGTGGTTATTATATATATATGTATATATATATATTAATGGTTGGATTCCCGTAGTATCATTAGCGGATGCCCGCGGTATCATTAGCGGATGATTTCCCTATACAACCCACAATATATATAGTGGATGACCTTCATACCGCGATATCCTGCATCGAAGCAGGATGGGTATTATTTATGTTGGCTAACGTCTTTTGATGCAGGAAAACGGGTTGGAGGAATCCAACTGGATTCCTCAAAATTTATTACTGTTTGTTTTCACATATATATTATAATATATGATGTGTTATAAAACCCGTGATTTGATAATTGAGTTTTTTTGGATATTTAATTATCGCTGGGCTAAAATGTTGATATATAAGAATATTGTGAAAACGATATTTGAGATTTAAATGGAAAATTCTACTTTCCTAAAAATAGAATTTGAAATTAGAATAGATTAAAATTATTAACTTGTTTTAAATAAATAAAACCAGTATTGAAATTTATAAACAATATTTATAAATTAAATAATCAGGGGATTTAAGAATAATTTATAAACGTTACTTATAAATTAAATAATCAGGGAACTTAAGAATAATTTATAAATGATGTTTATAAATTAAATAATCAGGGAATTGAAGAGAATTTCTAAAAGGTGTTTATAAATGAAATGGGAAAAATTATCATTTAGATAATTTGGGAAAGGTAAATTCAGATGTGAATTTAATAGGGAAAATTTATTTTTCCAAAGTAGAAAATTAATTTCAAAAATGAATTTGGAATCGAGACTTGTTTAAGTATATTAACCGGTAATATAAACGGTGTTTAAAAAGAAAGGTGAAAAATTATCATTTGGATAATTTAAGTATTTAAATTCAAATATGAATCTAAAATGAGAATTTGGGAATCATGTTAAAAAGGGAATGATAGTTTTTTTTTTGGAATTCGGAATATACAAAATAGATTTGAAATGAAACTTGTTTTAATATATAAAACAAGGAAGTTGGATTTATAAACGATATTTATAAATCTAGCGAAATAAATTATCATTAGATAATTTAGAGGTTTAAATTCAAGTATGAATTTGAAAAGTAGGATTTTAAATGGAATCGAAATGGAACTTGTTTTTAGAAAACAAGAAAGTGAAATTTATGAACAACGTTAATGAATTAAGGAAAATAAGTCACCATTTGATAACATAGAAATTTAAATTTCAATATGAATTTAACCATGAATTGGAAATCGTTTCAAAAAGGGAATGACGGGTTTTGTTTCGATATTCAGAATATAAACTGAATTAAACCAAATCCAAGAGATTTAAATTAGAATTCGATTATATCAAATTTTATAAATAATTTATTTATAAAAGAAATTGGAATTTAATATAGCAAATTGAGTTATAAACAAATTTATAACCAAGTAATGAAAAATCGACGATTTGAGATAATCGAAAATATTAAGTTGGATTTGAAAATTGGATTTAATATATATTAAAATTATATTAGAATGGAGTTGAATTTATTATAAACAAAGTTTAAACGTTTATATATATAAATATTATTAAAACGAACTTGCCGCAGCGCTGCAGTTCGTAAATTGGCGTTTCGAACTTCAATTGAGTATATAGAACTCAAATTTAGTCGGAATTCTTTGAAACAAGAATCGTCAGGACCGATTGAATAATAGTTTCCTAATGAAAGAGAAAAACCTGGATTTCATCTGATAGATTTTGAGTTATGTCAAAATCAAATTTTCAGAAAAGCAGCGCCAAAATCGTTTAAAAACCATAATGGTTTATATATATAAATATAAGGATTTTGAAGCAAATAAAATCCAAATTTCCATTTGAAAAATCTGGACTTGAGTTATAAAATAAATATGAACTCGAGTGGAGTAAATGGATTGATTTTTGAAACAAAATCAGTTATTTTTTTGAATAGAATTAACTAAGTGGAAGGATAATTTGTTAATCGAATTTTAGATCGAGATATTTCTTTTGATAAGTAAATGAAACTAGTGAATTTCATATTCGAAATTGAATACGAAACCTAAAATGAAAATAGGATTTAATTAATTTATAAGCAAACTAGAATACGTATGAACATGATGTGTTCGAATAACAAGTGAAATAGGCTAAGAAGCTAATTAAAGAATAAATGGGCGAAACTGAATTCAAACGATTGGATTGAGTTGAATTGAATTGAAAACAGGTGAACACGTGTTAGAAAGGTATGGAATGAAGTATTTGAAGATTATAATTTGTATGCTCGATAAAAAGTTACACGTTTAATTCCATATGAGATTTTATGTGCGGAATCGGCAAGCCACTTTGCTTTTTGATTTTATTTTTGAATGGAAAGGGCCTAGAGAGGCGAGTTGAGGTTTGATCTATCGACCGATACAAAGTAGCTTATGGCGAAATTTTCCGGAAATTTAATAAGTTAGAATATTTTTAAGATAATTTGATAATTAGAAATTTATATATCAATATATATAGAATTCGATAAGAAACGAAATTAAAATAGATTGTTAGAAACAAAAAGAAAATCGATAATTAATCTAGTAAAAATTAGAAAGAGAAACATATACGGGTTTAAAAATGAGTAATTGGTTTGTATGATGTTGATTATTCGAGGTAAGTGGTCTTGTCCGTTTTGAAGTGAATAATTAAATCTGGTAAAAATTAAAAAGGAGTTGACATTTGGAAATGTTTTTCAAATAGCGAAAAGGGCCAAGATGATTGTTGAAAATATTTGGCTAACAATTATTGATAAGGAAATGGAGTAGTGATTAATGAATGAAATATCAATTAAAGGGCCCAGTCATTTGTTTGATGCTTTGAATGAATGTTTGTTTTCTTCGATAGTTAAATAACCGACTTTCAAAGTGTTTGCAAATACCACTGTCAATATGGAGAGACCGGTTGGATTATTATCCATGAACCACTCCGTATTGGCAGTAGCGTTGCGAATCAGATTATACGAAGATAATCAGAGACGGATTAAAGTGCAAGGGCTTTTTCTATTAATGGAGATTATGCCTTTGGTTTCGTTCAATTCCAAAATGAACGTAAATGGACGAATTTATGACAGAGTATTTACATTGATCGCATATTTTGGTCTGTATAAATATATATGGTGGCGGAGAATTTATTCTCCTAGCATAATATCCAGGATATATTTGTGGAAATCAATTAGTGATTAGCGGATCTGACAATGTGGCATTCAAAGTGATTGAGCTATCAAGGAATGATAAGCAATCGTAGCCTCAGGCCTCAACAACAGAGAAATGACAAAAATTGGGCAGGCAGCATGGCTACGTGCGTCGCTCCCATTAGGGTGTATAATCACCTATCTAGATAAATTCCTTTTACTTATTTAATCTGTCGATGCTGTCCATTTCGGGAAACGGTTGTTGATCCCAACCGTTGGTGATATACATTCGACACACTCAAGCAAAATTAGTGGTCGGTCATGCATGGATCGGGTTGCAAGATGTTCTTGTTGAACCCAGTGTATTCCCCTCTAGGGATACACTATCGGCAGGTGGTTACATACCTCGTCGTGTTGGAAATCCAATCTCCAATAAGAGCCATGCAATTTTTGATTTTATATTATATATGGAGCGTGAGATGCAAGCGTTCCTCTAGATTCTATTTAATTGATGTAGACATTATTATAATATCACTGGATTTGATATCAAAAGTATATTTGTATATCGTACGGTAAAATCCATCCGTGTTTATGTGTGGATCGGTCTTACGATCATCATTTCTTTCGAAAGGATTTTGAAAGTTAATCAATTGGTTGTTGTTTACTCACACCAGTCCCATGATTGACCCAGATTTTATTTTATTTTGTTTTCCCTAAACTCTTGGGTGCCCATATTTGTAGAGGCAGTCAGGTTGTCGGGATTTTTCAGATTCACTTGGAGGAGCTGGAAGTAGGAGGCTTCATCTGTTAGCTATAGACTATCATATTTCCACTGTGTACTATGTGGTATTTGGAAACAGGTATTTATAACTGTTCCCGGAATAGCTATTGTGCTATGATGATGGTACGTATATAAAGTTACCGAATTGTATTTCAAAGTTATATTATATAATATATTTTATTCGTTCCACTATGAGTTTGCGATCTTCGTTTTTCTTATATTCTAATATTTCTTTCTTTCTATTTCTCATCCTCTAACTTCTTTCTAATAATGATTTGTATTTCTATGCAACTTGGGTTGGACGTGTGGTGTTATTAGTTAACTCATATAGTAAGGATTTGCGGGCCGTTACAGTTGGTATCAGAGCTTATGTTGAGCGAATACCTAGGTTGTGGTGTTGTGCTCATTAGAGATAGGGTCAGTAGTACCCTAAAATGAGTTGAGTGTATATACGAGAGCGTGTATTTGTTAATTGATATAAAAGTTATTTTATATTATGTTGGCTAGTCTGTTGAGTGGTTTACGAATTCTGATCGAATCATAGGATGCCATGAAGTTGATAGGAATTTCTAAACACTTTGGCAGAGCAATTCGACATGATATTTTTTTAAAGTGGGTAAATGGAATAATTTTATCCAAAATTCTATCTTGATATAGAAATAAATAATTTTTTGAAATTATTACAATATATGGATGTGTGGTTGTTATTATAATCCGATGAGATTATAAAAAAATTGAAATGGTTATGTATAACCAAATAGAATTTGTATACAAATAAAATATATAGAACTGAGATGAATTAAAAATTTAATTCAAACCAGAATTTAGAATTTTAAATCCAGGGAAGCTGGAAAAAATATCTCTCAAAGTATATTAAAATAATATAGCGTTGTTTTTGAAGGATTTTTGATTTAAAATCAATTTAGATGGATTTTTAAAGTGATAAAGCATTGAATTCACTTCAATCGCTGGAAAATAACTCTGATGATAACTGCAGCATCATCAGTGTTCATTTTCTAGTTTCTAAGTGATGAATTGCTACCTTAGAAAAGTTTTTGGTGGAAATTTGTTTTGGAAGAAAACAAGTGGTTTGAAAATTCAAATGTTTTGAATTTGAAATGGATATATATATGTATATATTTAAGTGATTTTGAAGGATTTGAAATGAAAACCATGGGATTTGGATTCTGGAATTGAAATTTAAATTAAGCTAGTTAAATAGATTGAAGTGAATGAATTGACTAGAATTAATTTGAATATATTTAAATGGAATATGACTTGGAGATAAATCATTCATAATAAATGAATGTGAGTACAGATGAGGTGAAATATAAACGGGAACCAAAAGTTTTGGTCGGACGGAATTTGTTGAAATTTGAAGAGTTCAGGTTCAACATATGTATATCTTTGAAAAGTTAATGGGTTCGTACCACTTTTCCTACCTTAGTAATTTCGGGGACGAAATTCTTTTAAGAGGGGAAGAATGTAACGACACAGATTTTTGGTTGGTTAATTTTAAATATTGAGTTGACAATATAAATTTATATTTATATTAAGTTATAGATTTTATAATCGAAATAAAATTTATTTTGAATATTTATAATTATAGAAATACGAGAAATATGAAATAATTCAGTTTGAGTTTAAAACAGAGTTAAAATAATTCAAATGATTAATATGGATTTTATCTGAATTTAAAACAAAATTGAATCCAGAATTTTAAACTGAATCAAAACCATCCAGATGACCGGTATAATTCAATTTCAATATATATTCTGTTTGAATATAGATATAGACGATAATAATAATTTATTATCAAGGAATTGAATCGTTTTAAATTTAATTTATATCTGTTTAAACTAATATCTCCTCCATATGGTCGAACTGAGTTTCGATACCTGTCCCAGTGTGTTCATAATAGCAGTTTTACCCTAGGAAGGTCGGTCTTTGTGTTCAAAAAGGAGTTCGCGATCACGGGATATTTTATAATTGAATAAACACCGTACCAGTTAATACTTGCCCGTAATAAACTCTGTACCTATTATGACCTACCTCAGATAAGTCCTACCCGGTAAAACACCTACCTTAAATTCCTTAATCACTAAACTTTCTTCCTATATATATATGTGACGACTCCCTCTGTTCTCTCCTCTATTTCATTTTCTTCGTTCTTTCTCCAAGTAAGGAAAATATAACCAAAGCCCCATTTTCTTTTCAACCGCGGATTCCGCCATTTAAAGTAAGTCAGATCCTTCGAAATCCGAGGACCCCGAATTACTTGAAGGCCAACATCGAGATAACGATGTTCGCGTAAGGGGTACAACGTTGGGTTCAAAAGGGGGCTGTCAAGGGTATTCGAAGTCAATATCGATGGAAGAATTAAGGGTAGCATTGAGGGTATATGGGGTGTTGGAGCGTGAGCCGTGGTGGTCAACGATGTCAAAAGGGTAGATACGATGGCAGCAGATGGGTTTTAGGGGATCGCGATGGATGATTTTGAGAAGCTCGCGAGTTCACGAAGGGTCCACTTCGAGCAATAACGCGATCGGTTTCTGGAAGAAGATGGGTTGCGATGGCGTTTGAACTGGGGGTCCAGATAAGGGCTTCATGATGGTTTTGTTGCAAAAACTGGAGTTGAGGTCGTTACCGATTTGTTGTGATATGGGTAGAGTGCCGAGCTAGGTGATTAAGGGATTTGCAGAAGGTTTTAAACCAAGCTGAAAGGTTCGTTTGGGGATTATACGGCTACTATAGTTCGGATTTACTGATGATATTGGAGAGCATGAATATGGATGCGAGGTGAGCTTGTGGCCAAGGTAGTAAGTAAATAGTTTGAAGATAGGGATCTGGTCAGAATGTGGTAGTGGATCCTGGGGCACGACAGTGAGGCACTACGGTGTAGTGATGGAAATATTGGTACAATATGGATGACGGATTTCCATTTGAGCTGTTCAGTAAAGTGCGGTATTGGGACAAATTGGAGTTGGTGCGGATTTAGGCAAAAAAGCAATTAAGTCGGCTTCGAAATTGTTCAGGAAACAAGGTATACGATTTTTCGTAATTTAAAATACATAGGAATTAATATATTTATATGTTAAATTAATTTAATAATCATCTACATGAAATAAATTAAATGATCTAGGTGCTGATAGATTTATTCGCGATGGATTTGGATTGAGATAAGTTGGGAGCAAGTTTGGATTTTTGATAATCAGAAATGAATCGTTATTTCAACAATAATGATCACGATGAGTAAATCTCACTCAATTTATTATTTAGAATTTATTTTTAGTTGGTAAAAATAAATGATGGTTGCCGGGTTGCATTAAAACAATTTTGTGGCTGTTATAAAAATATATTAGTTATTTAGGCTTGGTGTTTGTGGCTATTATATATATATATATATTGATGGTTGGATTCCCACAGTATCTTTAGCGGATGCGCGCGGTATCATTAGTGGATGATTTCCCTATACACCACACAATAGTGGATGACCTTCATACCGCGATATCCTGACTCGAAGCTTGATGGGTATTATTTATGTTGGCTAACGTCTGTGGATATAGGAAAAACAGGTTGGAGGAATCCAACTGGATTCCTCAATATTTATTACTGTTTGTTTTCATATATATATTATCATTATGATGTGTCTGTGATTTGATAATTGAGTGTTTTTGGATATTTAAATATCACTGGGCTTAAATGTTGATATATAAAAATCTCGTGAAAATGATATTTGAGATTTGAATGGAAAATTCTACTTTTCTAAAAATAGAATTTGAAATTCAAATGGATTAAAAATATTAACTTGTTTTGAAAAAATAAAACAAGTATTGAAATTTACAAACGATATTTATAAATTAAATAATCAAGGAATTTAAGAATAATTTATAAATGATACTTACAAATTAAATAATCAGGGAATTTAAGATTAATTTATAAACGATGTTTATAAATTAAATAATCAGGGAATTGAAGTGAATTTATAAAAGGTATTTATAAATGAAATGGGAAAAATTATCATTTAGATAATTTGGGAAAGGTAAATTCAAATGTGAATTTAAAAGGGAAAATTTATTTTTCCAAAGTAGAAAATTAATTTCAAAAATGAATTTGGAATCGAGACTTGTTTAAATATATAAATAGGTAATATAAATGATATTTATAAAGAATAGTGAAAAATTATCAATTGGATAATTTAAGTATTTAAATTCAAATATGAATTTAAAATGAGAATTTGGGAATCATGTTAAAAAGGGAATGATAGTTTTATTCTAGAATTTGGAATATACAAAATAGATTTGAAATGAAACTTGTTTTAATATATAAAACAAAGAAGTTGGGTTTATAAACGATATTTATAAATCTAGCGAAATAAATTATCACTAGATAATTTAGAGGTTTAAATTCAAGTATGAATTTGAAAAGTAGGATTTGAAATGGAATCGAAATGGAACTTGTTTTTATAAAGCAAGAAAGTGAAATTTATGAACAACGTTTATGAATTAAGGAAAATAAGTCATCATTTGATAAATTAGAAATTTAAATTTCAAATACGAACTTAACCATGAATTGGAAATCGTTTCAGAAAGGGAACGATGGGTTTTATTTCGATATTCGGAATATAAACTGAATCATGTCAAATCCAAGGGATTTAAATTGGAACTCGATTATATCGAATTTTATAAATAATTTATTTATAAAAGGAATTGGAATTTAATATACCAAATTGAGTTATAAAGAAATTTATAACCAAGTAATGAAAAATCGACGATTTTAGATAATCAGAAATATTAAGTTGGATTTGAAAACTGGATTTAATATATATTAAAAATATATTATAATGGAGTTGAATTTATTATAAACGGAGTTTAAACATTTATATATATAAATATAATTAAAACGAACTTGTCGCAGCGCTGTAGTTTGTAAATTGGCATTTCGAACTTCAGTTGAGTATATAGAACTCAAATTTAGTCAGAATTCTTTGAAGCAAGAATCGTCAGGAATAATAGTTTCCTAATGGAAGAGAAAAATCTGGATTTCGTCTGATAGATTTTGAGTTATGTCAAAATAAATTTTTCAGAAAAGCAGTGCCAAAATCATTTAAAAACCATAATGGTTTATATATATAAATATAAGGATTTTGAAGCAAATAAAATCCGAATTTCCATTTGAAAAATCTGGACTTGAGTTATAAAATAAATATGAACTCGAGTGGAGTAAATGAATTGATTTTTGAAACAAAATCAGTTATTTCTTTTTGAATAGAATTAACTAAGTGGAAGGATAATTTGTTAATCGAATTTTAGATTGAGATATTTCTTTTGGTAAGTAAATGAGACTTGTGAATTTCATATTCGAAATCGAATATGAAACCTGAAATGAAAATGGGATTAAATTGATTTATAAGCAAAATAAAATACGTATGGACATGATATATTCAAATAACAAGTGAAATAGGAAAAGAAGCTAATTAAAGAATAAATGGGTGAAACTGAATTCAAACGATTGGACTAAGTTGAATTAAATTGAAAATTGGTGAACATGTGTTAGACATGTATTGAATGAAGTATATGAAGATTATAATTTATATGCTAGACAAAAAGGTACAAGTTTAATTCCATATGAGATTTTATGCGTCATATCGGCAAGCCACTTTGTTACCCGAAATCCCCTTATGGGAAATCGTGGATTGTACTGAGGACAAGCCACATCGGAACGCAAACAGAAGAACATTTCATTGTATATTACAACAATTTCATCAAATTACAAGAATATACAGAGTATGAATGAATAAAATACATTTGATAAATATCAGAGATTAATAAATTACATAGCAGCGGAAAATAATACAAAGCACAACTGAAGGAGATATACGAATACAGAGCTTTCCGGATATCATTCTAGCTGTAAATCAGGATCTTGTGAATATAAATTTGTAAAACCAAAACTACTAGCTGCCCATGTCAAAATAAGGGCACCCAGATTTTAGGTTAAACAATAAACTCCAGGTCAGTCATGTGACTGGTGTGAGAACTAAAACAATTATTAATCTTTATTTTAAAGTAAGATAAATCAAGGGACCACGCCGTATAACATGGAACGGGTTTCCTCCCAAGAGTATCAGTGCATAAAACAATAGCGCAATGCTAAATAAAGAACAATGAAGCTATTATAAGACCCAGGTCCCATCACACAATGCAACGCAAGCCGGAGGATAGGGTTTTCGCTTATAATAGCCAAACATGCTTGGTACGTTAAAAAATAATAATTTGATACTATTATAAGTGTATAGTGTCAAAACAATTTCAATCATAAATATCAATCATAGACGGCAAGGGTACCGTATATTATGTCGACATACTAGGCTCTACAATCAAAACCGCAAATGTAACTTATTGGAAATTGGATTTCCATCTGTGAACCGAGGCAAGGGATCGTCCTTTACCGAATTCGAGACGCTCTAGCCTGCCCCTCAGGCAAGTGTGTAGGCAAGCCTTGGATCGTCAGGGTCGGTCCACCGATGTGGATTATTATGCTTGAACACTGCGTTTCCCTGCCCTTTGCGGCGTAAATGAGCCAAATGACTCCATCGACTCCACATAGTCACCGATATATCCGAGGCGCCTCGCAACAGCAGCAACCACACAGGTGAATATAATATAAATGTAAGGGCTGGTAGGTCACTGACACCACCCTAGCTAGAAGGAAACGCATGTCCTCCCTGAGGTCCTCTCCCGTTTTTGGTTCACAACCGAGGTGTGAGGCTAGCAAATCAACACTACACAAAGATATGCCACACAGGCGATGCTTTGATCATCAACCACAAAACTCAGCTTTTCAACAAAAGCCTTGATCATTTGCCACTTAGGCATGCCACACAGGCAATTCACTCCATGCGATTGATATCCGTCAATATATAACCCCTGAGCTCGTACGTCTCAGAGAAGGGCGTTAAGCAAGAGAATAAATTCTCCACCGCCAAACAGATATATATTTAATAGAAATCAATCACACAGAATAAAATCCAATGTCAGAAACACATTCTATTTACAAGTTCGTTCTAGGTCTGAAAAAACCGGAGGCACCTTGTACCTCGCATATCCATCGATCTCCAAGTACGTCAGGACGATCACCAACTGATTTCCTCCTCTTGGGTGTACAGCCCAATCAAGATCATCAGTAATCACCCAAACGATATGAAGACCTCCGATCTTCGACCACTGTCTTCATCCTCGACACATCGTCGAATCAGTTATCCAGAAAGGCATAAACCTGGTCTTTCTGAATAACTCGCGTATATAATTAACAAGTGTTACACAAACACAACATACGCCTCATTCCAATTCAGAATATTCGTTTTTTTCAAATATTCTTAAACTTTGTGAAAGGGTCCCATTAATTTTATCAAAGATAAATTCTTTAAATCTATTCCTTAATCTTCCTTTGAGTATCAATTCAAATTAGTCGGGATTAGCGAACCACACCGAAGTAATCATTTATTTATTTCCCAATCCTAACATATTCATCCCATGAAGTAGAACTGGTCATACTTCATATCTAACACCATGATGTTATCGGTAAATTCAATTACCATTTCACGTTCAAATCTAATTAAAGATTTAAATATCGCCTGGGGCAAAACTGGTGATACTCCATTCTCGATCATTTCAATCTAATTAAAGATTCATTAGAACTCCACTTGGTTTAAATCTTCCCATAAATCAATATTAATGATTGTTTAACTTGGGAAATCATATCCTGTCTTTAACTGGGTTAAAGATCCAATGTCATTTAAAACACAGTCCACGATAAACATAAAATCACATTCCATCAATTATTGGGTTAAAGAACAAGTGTTATTTAAAACACCGTTCACAATAAATCCAAAAATCTATTCCAATTCAATTCCAATTAAATATCATTTAATTTGTATACTTCATTAAATCTAAATAAAAAGATTTAATCTTTTTCTCAACTAGGTTTAAGAACAGTGTTAATGAAGACACCATTCACGACAAACCCAAATCCCTTGTGATATTTACCACAAGGTTCCGAATAGAAAATATACCGACTTATATTCAATATCAAATTCTACGACCAACAAATATCGAATTGGAAATAATGATATAAATATATATTTCAAATTTCCATAACAATGTCTATATAATCACGAAATCCAACATCGAAATATTCCAAAGATGATTTCGATTCACATCCATTCCAATTCAATTATTGGAATTCTGGTTATTTTTCAAAACCATTTCAAATCCAATTTATTTATTTTAAAAATAAATGGAATTATAATTCTAGTTCAAAACTAGTTCATTTCCATAAAAGTCTCTTTTTATCTTTTCAATTATGGAAATTTTCATCCTAATTCTTTCCAAATCATTTCTTATGATTTTACACAAATTATTACTATTTTTAATAAATTTATAAAGGCCCGCACAGTTGATTTCCATCAACGGCCATCGAACTGCACTTACAGCGACCTTTTCCAAATTTGATTTGGACATAATTCCAAATACAACCATTAGATTTCAAATTTCTAATATTCGTTAGAAATCTCTTTCCGATACAAACCCAAAGGTTCCGGTTTTAGGAGAATCCGACGGTCGGATCTCCCGCAACGTCAATTCGAAGTTAATGGTCGAAATTCGCGAACTGCCGCAGCGCGACATGTTCTATTCAGGCCATTATATATATGTAATATATATATTATATATATTTCATCGATTTCCTTTTAAAACGTATTTTATAACTCGTTTTAAATTCGTTTTCGAAACGATTTCAACTTCATATTAAATTTCGAATCAAAATTGAATATTCCATATCATTAATCTATAAATGATAATATTTTCAAAACGTTATATTTTGAAATCACATCCTTTTCTGTATTCATTATAAAATGAGTAAAATCGATATAAATATCGTTCACGTCAAAATGGCGTCAATCTAATCAACACGGCTTTTACTCAACACGTGAATATTTATTCTTTATTCAACACATGAATTTATATTTTTATTCAACAGATGAATATTTATTCTTTTCAACACATGAATTTATATTTTTATTCAACACATGAAAATTTATTTTTATTCAACACATGATTATTAACTCTATTCAACACATGAATTTATATTTTTATTCAACACAAGTATATTTATTCTTTATTTTCCAAATTGGAATGAGGCCCAATCAATTACCATATTATGTTAACTATATGGATTCCCTACAATACATGTATATAATAGCAATGATAAATAATTAACCATCATCCAAAGTACACCACACAACTGCATAAGCATTAAATATAAATAATTAATGCTTACAGAGTCTGTCAACCCATCGATTGATATAAAACTAAACAATTGGGATTAGTTTACGTCAATATCATCCCAACACCCATGTGGGGTTTCAATCAATCAAACACATATTTTATTTGTGCATTTCGGCGATGTGTAAAATTTATCGACCCAATCAATATCACTCAAATTGGTGTACATAAACAAATCGTTTGATTTGTAAATGAATATTTATTTTACTTCAACACATGAATATATATTTTATTTCAACACATGAATTTATATTTTATTTCAACACATCACAATCAATTTTCACAACACACAAAATCAAACAAGTCGTTCATGGTCTGCGGACGACGGGTGTCGGGTGCTGCTAAGCACCATCTGCATCCTAGTATATATTTCAAATAGAAATTAAAATAAAAGTGAGGAGTTCTCACCGACTAGCTAAACCAAATGCCATGGCTCTACATATGTAGAAAATCTTCGTTGTGCTCGCCTTTTGTCACTTTCATGGTCCGTATTCACTACATATATAAAAATCACATATTTTTATTTCACTTTCAAGATGATAAAAATAGCATCTTTAACACGATGTTTTCATTATATAGATTATATTTTTTTTATGCTAATTCATATATATAAAAATATCGCCTTCATTATATAAAAATCCGACCATTGTATATTTAAAAATCGTATCTTTACTTCATTAAAAATCGTATCTTTACTTCATTAAAAATCGTATCTTTATATGATATTCATGAAAATAAGAATCTGATCTTCACTTATATAAAAATCGTATCTTTATGACGCTCCTCACACAATAAAAATCATAACTTGCCAAATAAAAATCTTATTTTTCTATAACTAAAAATCACGTCTTTTTGTTGTTAAAAATCACTTCTTTCTTTTCATTGTTATATATACATAAAAATTTAAACTCTAAAATGTTCAAAAAAATCCTAGTTTTATTGTGTAAAATCAGATTTTTAAATCACTTAAACAAAAGAAAATAAGGTAAAAACTCACCGCCGAGTGAAGAAGGGGAGGGGGTTCTTGCGTTGTGCTGGCCGACTAGAGGGGGTGCTTGGCGGCTGCTGGCGCGGGGAAGCTTCAGGCGGAGGTGGTCTCACGCGACTGGGTGGTTAGGGCATCGGCTTGAGGGGCTTATGGGGTTACGGTTCTTAGAGAAGGAGAAGGAGGAGGCTTCGGTGGCGCAGGGGAGGGCGGCACCGACCTGGGCGGTGACGCGTCGAGCGCGGCGGTGGTTGGCTTCAAGGGCGACGGGGTTTCGCCCCTTTCTTTCTTTTTATTATTTTGAAATTGATTTTCCGGTTTGTGAATAAAGGGGAAAGGGGTTTGACCGGGAAGAGAGGAGTAGAAGGGGTTTATAATAAAATTTATATTATATTTAATTTACACCAAAAAGTAACTTTTAAATTCGATCCCCAAACGAGACCCACGACTGTCATCCCTAGCCTATTACCCCCATTTCGAACACAATGGGATGTGTTTCGTAAGCCGGTTCGGCCGTTTCGATCATTTTTTGTCAAAATCAAAATATAACCCTATATATTGAATTTGAACGCACATTTCAATTTACCGGGGCCACATACTGACTCTAAAAATTCCAGAAAAATTATTTCTAGCTTCGTATTGACGATACGGTCCTAACAAAACCAATTTTTTCAAATTTGAAGACCGTTTGAAAAATGGCCATTTTCCAGTCGATTAAGACTAACCGAAACTGGTCAAATGCGTTTAACTTCGCCACGCTCACATATAGCTTCATAAAATTATGAATTTTGAAAGCTAGCAATAACTTAACATCACGGATCCAACAAAAGTGGTTTCGTCGAAAACAGAGGACGTTTTCAAAATGGCTGTTATTAAGGGCCAAAATTCCATGGCGATTATTCTGAATTTTCGATTGGACATAACTTTTTATTCCTGCTATGAAATTTCAATCTTTCAGATTCTTGGAAAGATATTTTCAAATAGATTCTAATATTTTTGGTTTTGCTAAAATTTGATTTATTTTTAATCCTGTACATTCATTTGAACTTTGAAATCGAATTTCAAACTACCACGCCATTTTCAGTTCCTTTTATAATTAAAAATAATTATTTATATTCTAACGATGATTCAAATAAATATATACGTTCTAATTCTATTCAAAACAAATTTTCGTCGTTATTATTTAAAATAATTCATTTTAAATATTCAAAATTCACTAAAATTGCCAAAATAAAAATTTTAAATTGGCTCGGATTTTTGGGTTATTACAATCTCCCCCACTTAAAACTTTTCGTCCCCGAAATGGAACGAAGCTGAAAGTTGTTTAACTAATCAACTCAACTTTCACTATTTTCATTGCAGCTTAAGTTCTTCAACTTTTCAGTTTCTAAGAACTTTTCAAATTTTTCAAAAATTTGGCTAACACCCTAAATTTGCGAAAAATTTCGCCATAACCTCCCCTGCACCGGGAGCTTCGGGGTATTTCAAATAGCCTCCCATGGCCCTCACCAATCCAAAAAGAAAAAGAAATAGCCAAGCAGCTTGCCAATCGGCTCATAAAATCATCAAAAACCCAAGAAATACAATAAACATGTACCTATTTGTCGGGCAAACAATTTTATTCTTCTGCTCTAGCCTCTTTGCTATGACCTGTTCAAATGTAAGTACCTGTACATGTATGCAAATTCAAACAATTTTCAATACAGTTCAATATTTGGTTCAATTTGGCTAAAGGTTCAACATTTAATTAATCAAACAATAATCAAACAACACAATCAGCAATCAATTAGTAGATTAACGTTTCAAATTCATTACTTTGATACGTAGTCCAAAAAATCAGATTTTTGATGCCAAATCACAACAATATATTCTAACTATATTTTGGTTCTCACACTAGTCTATGGAAATATATAAATATCACACTTTCGGCACTCGAATATAAATACTGATGATGCGGCTGCATCATCAGAATTATATCTGGGCGACTGGAGTGTGACTCTATAACCATCTAGTATATTGGAGGCTTCCAATACACATGGATCAAACGTATATTAAAATCTCTATATACCTAATAGTACAAATCAATATAAATAAATATTCAAATACGAATAATTGAATTAAATTTTCAAAAAAAAAATTGTTTTCAATTTTATTTTAAGAACATCACTCTTCACACTCGTTCTAGGATACTACTGATATTATCTCTAACGAGTCATTCTCATTGGATATTACTAATCCAATCTCTGATGAATTCTTTCGTTTGGTTCTTATGTGTCATGTTCTCGAGCTCTGTAAACCAAAGCTCTGATACCAAGCTGTTACGACCCCAAATCCCCCTTACGGGAAATCGCCGAATGTACTGAGGACAAGCCACATTGGAACGCAAACAGAAGAACATTTCATTATATATTACAACAATTTCATCAGATTACAAGAATATAAAGAGTATGAATGAATAAAATACATTCGATAAATATCAGAGATTACAATAAATTACATAGTAGCGGAAAATAATACAAAGCACAAATGGAGGAGATATACGGATACAGAGCTTTCCGGATATCATTCCATCTGTAAATCAGGATCCTATGAATATAAATATGAAAAACCAAAACTACTAGCTGCCCGTGTCAAAATAAGGGCACCCGGAGTTTAGGTTAAAACAATAAATTCCAGGTCAGTCATGTGACTGGTGTGAGAACTAAAACAGTTATTAATCTTTATTTTAAAGTAAGGTAAATCAAGGGACCACGCCGTATAATACGGAACGGGTTTCCTCCCAAGAGTACCAGTGCATAAAACAACAGCACAATGCTAAATAAAGAATAATGAAGCTATTATAAGACCGAGGTCCCATCACACAATGCAACACAAGCCGGAGGATAGGGTTTTCCCTTACAATAGCCAAACAGGCATGGTACGTTAAAAACAAATCATTTGATACAATTATAAGTGTATAGTGTCAAAACAATTTCAATCATAAATGTCAATCATAGACGACATGGGTACCATATATCATGTCGCCATACTAGGCTCTACAATCAAAACTGCTAATGTCACGTATTGGAAATTGGATTTCCATCTGTAAACCGAGGCAAGAGATCGTCCTCTACCGAATTCGAGACGCTCTAGCCCGCCCCTCAGGCAAGCGCGTAGGCAAGCCTTGGATCTTCAGGGTCGGTCCACCGATGTGGATTATTATGCCTGAACACTGCGTTTCCCCGTCCTTTGGGGCATAAATGAGCCAAATGACTCCATCGGCTCCACATAGTCACTGATATATCCGAGGCGCCTCACAATAGCAGCAACCACACTGGTGAATATAATATAAATGTCAGGGCTGGTAGGTCACTGACACCACCCTTGCTAGAAGGAAACGCATGCCCTCCCTGAGGTCCTCTCCCGTTTCTGGTTCACAACCGGGGTGTGAGGCTCGCGAGTCAACGCTACACAAAGCTTTGCCACACAGGCGGTGCTTTGATAATCAACCACAAGACTCAGCTTTTCAACAAAAGCCTTGATCATTTGCCACTTAGGCATGCCACATAGGCAATTCACTCCATGCGATTGATATCCATCAATATATAACCCCTGAGCTCGTATGTCTCAGAGAAGGGCGTTAAGCAAGAGAATAAATTCTCCGCCGCCAAACAGATATATATATATATAATAGAAATCAATCACGCAGAATAAAATCCAATGTCAGACACACAGTCCATTTAAAAGTTCGTTCTGGGTCTGATCGAAACCGGAGGCACCTTGTACCTCGCATATCCATCGATCTCCAAGTACGTCTGGACGATCACCAACTGATTCCCTCTTCTTGAGTGTACAACCCAATCAAGATCATCAGTAATCACCCAAACAATGTGAAGACCTCCGGTCTTCGACCACCGTCTTCATCCTCGACACATCGTCGAATCAGTTATCTAGAATGGGATAAACCCGGTCTTCCTGAATAACTCATGTATATAATTAACAAGTGTTACACAAACACAACATGCGCCTCATTCCAATTCAGAATATTCGTTTATTCAAATATTCTTATACTTTGGGAAATGTTACCATTAATTTTATCAAAGATAAATTCTTTAAATCTAGTCTTTAATCCTCCTTTGAGTATCAATTCAAATTAGTCGGGATTAGCGAAACACACCGAAGTAATCATTTATTTTATTTCCCAATCCCAACCTATACATCCCATGAAGTAAAACTGGTCATACTTCATATCTGACACCATGGTGTTATCAGTAAATTTAATTAACATTTCACGTTCAAATCCAATTAAAGATTTAACTAACGCCTGGAGCGAAACTGGTGAAACTTGTAACAACCCGAAAATCTGGGCCAGTTTAAAATTTTTATTTTGGCAATTTTAGCGAATTTTGATTATTTAAAATTGATTTTTTTAAATAATAACGACGAGAAATTTATTTTGAATATAATTCGAACGTATATATTATATACGTCGTCGTTAGAATATAATTAATTATAAAAGGAATTGAAAATGGCGCAGTAGTTCGATAATTCGATTTCAAACTTCAATTGAATGTACCGGGTGCAAAATAAACCGGATTTTAGTGAAAACAAAAATAATGGGATCAAATTGTGAATATCTTTCCAACGAATCTGAAAAATCAATATTTCATAGTGGGAATCAAAAGATATGTCCAGTTGAAAATTCTGAACAGTCGCTATGGAATTCAGGCCCTTAAAAATGGGAATTTTGCAAACGACCTCGGATTTCGATGAAACCACTTTTGTTTGATCCGTGATGTCAAGTTATTGCTAGGTTTCAAATTTTGTAATTTTTCGAATCAATATGTGAGCGTGGCAAAGGAAAACGCGTTTGACCAGTTTTAGTTGAATTTAATCTACTGGAAAATGGCCATTTTTCAAACGGTCTCAGAATTTGACTAAACTAGTTTTGTTAGGACCGTATCGTTAATACGAAGCTAGAAAATATTTTTCGGGAATTTTTAGAGTCCGTATGTGACCCCGGTAATTTGAAATGTACGTTTAAATTGAATATATACTGATTTATATTTCAAATTTAACGGAAACTGATCGAAACAGCTGAATTGGGTTACGAACCATATCCCATTGTGTTCGGAATGGGGGTAAATAGCTAGGGGCGACAGTCGTTGGGTCTCGTTTGGTGTTCGGATTGAAAGTCAACTTTTGGAATTAAAATATAATATAAAAATAAAACTCCCTTCCCCCTCTTACCTTCTTATCCACATCAGCCCCCCCTTACGTTTACTTTTCAAAATCGAATAAAGGAAAAAAGGAAGAAAAAATAAACCCGCTCGTGCCTGAGACCTAGCCCGCCGCCCTCCTCCGCTCCAGCCGCCACCGCGACGTGCGCCACCCACCTCCTCATCTCCGCCCATCCCCTCTCTCCTCCTCACGAACTCGAGTGAACCCCCTCCCTTCCCAGCCTAATCCAACGCCCACAAACCCGCGACCCCGTGAAGCCGCCTCCAACCAAACCCACCACGGCGCCGACCATCGCAGGAAACCCCCCTTCCTTTCAACACCCCGAGCGCATAGCACCTCCATCCCCCTTCATCGCTGAAAAACAGTAAGCCTCCTTTCATTTTAATTTGGTTTATTTACTTCTTTTCTATAGGATTAGCTTAAAGAAAATAGAATTCTTATAGAAGGCAAAATAGAATTATTATAGAAAGGGAAAATAGAATTTTGCTAGAAAGAAAAGATTGGATTTTTAAATAGGAAGTAGCGTGTTAAGAAAATATGATTTTTATCATATAATAGCAAAATAAAAATTCGATTTTTCTATATTGAATAGCGAAGTAAAAATTCGATTTTTCTATATTGAATAGCGAAGTAAAAATTCGATTTTTCTATATTGAATAGCGAAGTAAAAATTCGATTTTCAATATTGAATAGCGAAGTAAAAGTTCGATTTTTTCTATATTGAATAGCGAAGTAAAAATTCGATTTTTCTATATTGAATAGCGAAGTAAAAATTCGATTTTTCTATATTGAATAGCGAAGTAAAAATTCGATTTTTCTATATTGAAAAGCGAAGTAAAAATTCGATTTTTCTATATTGAATGGCGAAGTAAAAATTCAATTTTTCTATATTGAATAGCGAAGTAAAAATTCGATTTTTCTATATTGAATAGCGAAGTAAAAATTCAATTTTTCTATATTAAATAGCAAAGTAAAAAATTCGATTTTTATATATTGAATAACAAAGTAAAAATTCAATTTTTTACATATGTAGAGAATACAGGCGAAGAAAGTGACAAAAGGCGAGAACGGCGAAGATTTCTACAAAGAAGAGTCATGGCGTTGGATTAGCAATTCGGTGAGAACTCCTCACTCAAAATTTCTTTTTCTAGTTATATATACACACTAGGATGTAGACGGTGTTTAGTAGCACCCGACACCCGTCATCCACAGACCATGGATGGCTTGTTTGTTAAATTGTTTGGTTGTGTAGCTGGTTAGTTTATTTGGTTTGAATTGAATTGTTTGGTGAAATGGAGTGGATTTGATTGATGTGTGAATGGCGTGGGCCTTCACTAGACCGGGGATAAGGCTAGGCCTTGTCCCATTTCTAGTATCGTGCCGTTATGCCGCCGAAATTTTCTAAAAATAAGTTAGAAAAATAAAGATAACATTTTATTTAATAAATGAACCGAATAGAATATTCATAGGTTGAATAAAATAGTTTGATCGTTGAAAATATAATTTTTAACATGAATGTGTATAAATAAATATTCATTTACAAATCGGACGGTTTGTTTATGTACACCTATTTGAAGGACATTGATTGAGACGATAAATTTTACACATCGCCCAGCTGCACAAATAAAAATCTGTGTTTGATTGCTTGAAACCCCACATGGGTATTGGGATGATATTTGACGTACACTAATCCCGATTGTTTAGTTGTATGTCGATCGATTGATCGACAAGCTGTTATAAGCGTTGAATATTTATATTTGATGCTTATACAGTGTAGAATGCACTTTGGATGATGGTTGATTATTCATCGTTGTTGATATATACATGTGTTGTAGAAAATCCATATAATTAACATTATATGGTAATTGATTGGGCCTCATTCCAGTTTTAAAATAGAAATATTTGAAATAGAATATTTGAAAATAGGAATATATGAAGCCGTATTGATTAGATTGACGTCATTTTGACGTGAACGATATTTATATCGATTTTATTCATTTTGTAATGAATATCGAAAGTGATTTCAAAATCTGATATTTTAAAAAGAAATGAATTCGAATTGAAATTGAATATAAATGAATTCGAATTGAAATTGAATATAAATGAATTCGAATTGAAATTGAATATAAATGAATTCAAATTGAAATTGAATTGAATTGAAACGAACTGAAATTGAATTAGAAATCAATTTGACTTGAAATCAATTTGAAATGAATTTAAATCGAATTTATAAGGAAAAATTCAACTTTGATTTGAATTTGAAATGAATTTGTAATCGTTATGAAAACGAATTTAAAACGATTTATTAAATACGTTTTAAAGGAAATCGACGAAATATATATTATATATATTATATATATAATATAATGGCCTGAATAGAACGCGCCGCGCTGCGGCAGTTCGCGAATTTTGACCATTGACTTCGAACGGATATTACGGGAGATCCGACCTTCGGATTCTCCTAAAACAGGAACCGTTGGGTTCGTATTGAAAAGAGCTTTCTAATGAATAGTAGAAATTAGAAATCTAACGGTTGGATTTGGAATTATGTCCAAATCAAATTTGAAAAAGGCCGCTGTAAGTGCAGTTCGATGGCCATTGGTGGAAATCGACTGTACGGGCCTTGATGAAATTATTAAAAATAGTAATAATTTGTGTAAAATCATAAGAAATGATTCAGAAAGAATTGGGATGTAAAACTCCATATTTGAAAAGATAAAAATAGATTTTTATCAAAATGAACTAGTTTTGAACTAGAATTATAATTCTATTTATTTTTAATTAAATAAATTGAATTTGAAATGGTTTTGAAAATAACCAGAATTTCCCATGATTGCATTGGAATGGATTTGAATCGAAATTGTCTTCGGAATATTTCGATGTTGGATTTCGTGATTATACAGATATTGTTATGGAAATTTGAAAGATATATTTATATCGTTATTTCCAATACGATATTTGTTTGTCGTGGAATTTGATATTGAATATAAGCCGGTATATTTTCCATTCAGAGCCTTGTAACTAATATCAAATGTGATTTGGGTTGGTCGTGAATGGTGTCTTCATTAACACTGTTCTTAAGCCCAGTCAAGAAAAGATTAAATCTTTTTATTTAGATTTAATGAAGAATACCAATTAAATAATATTTAATTGGAATTGAATTTGAATTGATTCTTGGGTTTATCGTGAATGGTGTTTTAAATAACACTTGTTCTTTAACCCGATAATTAATAGAATGTGATTTTGGGTTGTCGTGAATGGTATCTTCAATAATACTGTTATTAGACCCAAAGGAGTTAAGAAAATCCAGAAACTAACTGGAGATTAGTTGAGTTGAATGGTTTTTGGGGTATTGATCTGATGTTGGTTTCGGCCTTCGGGGTTAATACTTAGGGAATTGCTCACTTTCTAATTCACGGTTAGGGACTGAATGAAATGTGATAGGATTTTGGGTTTATCATGAACCGTGTTTTTAAATGACACTGATTCTTTAACCCAGTCACAGATTAAAACTAGGTGGAGTTTTAATGAATCATTAATTAGATTGAAAACATCGAGAATGGAGTATCACCAGTTTTGCTCCAGGCGATAGTTAAATCTTTAATTAGATTTGAACGTGAAATGGTAATTGAATTTACCGATAACACTGTGGTGTTAGATATGAAGTATTACCAGTTGTACTTCATGGGATGAATAGGTTGGGATTGGGAAATTAAAACAAATGATTACTTCGGTAAGGTTCGTTAATCCCGACTAGTTGAATCGAAATTCAAAAGAAGATTAAAGAATAAATTCAAGGAATTTATCTTTGATAAAATTAATGGGAACCTTTCCCTATGAATGTGAAATTTAGAAACTAACTGTCAGTTAGCTAAGCAGAATGGTTTTCTAGATATTGATCTGATGTTGGTTTCGGCCTTCGGGGTTAATATTTGGGGAATTATTCTCTTGATTAATTTACGGTTAGTGACTGATGAATTTTAATGAGGCGTATGTTGGGTTTGTGTAACACTTGTTTATTATATACGCGAGTTGCTCAGAAAGACCGGGTTTATCCCATTCTGAATAACTGAATCGACGATAAGAAATCGAAGATGAAGACGATGGTCGAAGACCGGAGATCTTCACCTCGTTTGGATGGTAACCGAGGTCCTGATTGGGAGGCATCCCGAAATATGGATAATGAGTGGTGATCGTCCAGACGTATGTGGTGATCGATGGGTTTGCGAGGTATTCAGTGCCTCCGGTTTCGTTCAGACCCAGAACGGACTTGCAAATGGAAAGTGTTGTCTGACATTGGAATTTGTTCTGTGTGATTGATAGCCATCAGTTGCACGGTGTGAATTGCCTGCGTGGCATGCTAAGATGCAGTGATCAGGGCTTCTGTTGAAAAGCAAAGTCTTGTGGTGATGATCAAAGCATAGACTGTGTGGCATAGCTTTATGTATAACGTGAAATCGCGAGCCTCACACCCCGTTATAAACCAGAAACGGGAGAAGGACCTCAGGGTGGGCATGCGTTTCCTCCTAGCTAGGGTGGTGTCAGTGACCTACTAGCCCTGACATTTATATACTTTTCACCTGTGTGGTTGTTGCTGTTGCGAGGCGCCTCGGTTAGATCGAACGATCCGGGTCCGATGGAGTCATTCGTTGGCTCGCTTACGCCCCATAGGGCGGGGAAACGTATTGTTCAGGCATAATAATCCACATCGGTGGACCGGCCCTGATGATCCAAGGGGCAGTTGCGGCTGTTCCTGAGACTCGGGCTAGGCAGTCTCGAATTCGGTAAGGACTATCTTTTGCCTTGGTTCATGATGGAAGTCCAATTTCCAATACGTGACGGTTCGATTTTAGTTGTAATCCTATATATGGCGACATAGTGGGATGGGGCGCTTATGCCGCCTATGATTGATACTTATGATTTGAAGTTGTTTTATACACTATGCACTTATAATAGTATCGAATGATTTGTTTTAAACATATCAAGCATTCTTGGCTATTATAAGGTAAAAACCTTATCCTCCGGCTTGCGTTGCATTGTGTGATGTGAACTGGGTATTATAATAGCTTCATTTTTCTTTATTTAGCATTTCGTTGTTGTTTTATGCACTGTTGTTCTTGGGAGGAAACTCGTTCCGCGTTAGCGGCGTGGTCCCTTGATTTATGTAATGACCCGGATTTTGAGCGGCTTTGGTTATCGACGTAAGCCCGACGTCGATAACCAAAACATCGAAAAATCCCGGTAACTAATGAAAGAAATTAGAAGGTGAGAATAGATAAGATAGAACTTATAGAATAGAAGAAGAAGAAGAACACAACATCAGAGTAAACACGAATCTCACAGCGGAACGAATAAAATATAACATAACATATCTTTGAAATAACATCAGTATATGTATACAATAACACTTATCAGAGTACAATACTTACAACAACAGCGGAAATAACTATAGCTTATATGATCCAGAAGCCTCCTGCTCCAGTTCTTCAAGTATACCTGTAAATCCTGACTACTTGACTGCCCGTACAAATTTAGGCACCCAAGAGTTTAGGGAAAACAAAATAAAACTCCGGGTCAGTCATGGGACTGGTGTGAATAAACTCAAATCATTTAAACAGGTATATGATATCTCATAAGACCACGCCGCAGAACGGAACGGGTTTTTCCCTTATGAGAATCCAAATAACTTTTCAAAGCAATATCATTCTGATATTATAATAATGTCTAAGTACAAATAAATATCAATCTAGCAGAAACGCTTGCATCTCACGTTACTACATATATAGTATACAAATCAAAATCGCAAGCACGTATTGGATGATTGGATTTCCAACTATGACAAGGTATGGAATCACCTTCCGATCAGTGTACTCTAGGAACGATACACTGGAGTTCAACAAGAACATCTTGCAACTCAGCCACACATGACCGACCACTCATTTCGCTTGAGTGTATCGAATGTACATCACCAATGGTTGGGATCAGCAACCGTTCCCGTATATATATATGGGACAGCATTGATAGATTTAAGAAACAAATGAATATTCTCTAGATAGGTGATTATACACCCTACTTCGGTGCGACCGACTTAGCCATGCTGCCTGCCCGATTTCTGTCATTTACCGGTTGAAGAGGCTAGAAACTACGCTTTATCATCACATCAGATTCACTTCGAATGCTACATTGTCAGATCCATCAGAATCACTAATTGACGTCTACAACCATACATTACGTGTCAGCTAAAAGAAGTTTCCTTCTCCGCTTCCACTCTTGGTATAGTTGAAGAAATCAATGTACGTGACCGTCTGGAAATACTATGTCAGACATCCATCTTCATTCACTTAGAAATGTCACATCGTCATACCCGCCAAATCACTAATTGACTTATCCAAAAATAACACGGGTATACAGCTAAGAGAAACGAATTCCTCCGCCACTAACGTGAATACGTTTGAACAGATCAACTTACGCGATCCATTGGATATACTCTGTCAGACCTTCGTCCATACAAGTTGTCCTGGGACTGGACAAACCGAAGGCACTATTCTGTAGACAGGATAGTCCTTGCATTTTACTCCGTCTTCAATTATCTTTGGCATATATGATTCGCAACGCTTATGCCAATACAGAGTGGTTCTTCGGATAATAATCCAACCGGTCTCTCCATAATAACAACGTTAAAATGGTCAAAACTTCGATAGTCTGTGAGTTAACTATCGAAGAAAAACAAGTGTGCAAACAACGATATTATTTCCGGATGGAAATTATATTGAACAATCATCATTTAACATTAATCTCTTTAGTTCATTTATTTACTTATCTCCTATTTCCCTATATTCTAAATTCTTATTTTTCTTTTATCAGAAAACATTTCTGATTCTCGTTTGGAAAGCATTTCCAAAACTCCTTTACGATCAAACCTTACCATTTCTTAGTCAAGAAGGAAGTCACTCAAGTTGGGGTATAATTACCTCTCAGACCTTAACTGAACAACGTTATAACTTCGAAATGGTCAAAGTTTATCTTTTAATCTTTAACAACTTCTTTACGCCTTTCTCGGATTCAATTTTACTAATCCACTTCTATATTTAAAACATTGGTTATAACGATAACGTTATAATCCCTACTTTCGAATTATCTAACTTTAATTATAACTTCTATTCTTATTAGTGAATAATTAACCTAACACTTATTTATTTATAAATAAATAAATCTCTATTTAAACACTGGAAAGTATAAGTACTTTCCCGAATTCGATATAATCGAATTTGCCGATTAACTCTCTTCGAGAAATCTCTATTTGATTAACTCTTCTTCGAATAACCTATATTCGATTAACTCCTTCTCGAATAAACGATATTCGAAAATCTCTCTTCGAATAACTAATATTCAATAACTCTTCCTTTTCAAATATCTCATATTTGAAAATCTCACTTCGATTAAACTATAATCGATAACCCCCTTCGATGAAACTAACATCGATTACTAACATCGATAACTCCTTTCGATGAAACTAACATCGATAACTCCTTTCGATGAAACTAACATCGATAACTCCTTTCGATGAAACTAACATCGATTTATTTAACTCGACGAACTTAACTCGACTAACTTAACTTGACTTGACTAACTCGACTTACTTAGTTCGACCAATTCGATTCGATTAACTAGGCTCGACTAACTTGACTAACTTAACTCGACTTACTTGGTTCGACCAATTCGATTCGATTAACTAGGCTCGACTAACTTGGTCGAACCACCCGATCAACTCAACTTATTTAACTTAACTTATTTCTCAACTCGATCAACTCGATTAACTCCTATCGAATAACTAATATTCGATTAAACTCCATTCGCTTGACTCTAGATCGCAGCGATCACAATGGTTACGCCTGACTCCCTCAGGAAACATCCGACCGCCGTAGGCTATTTACAGCCCTGCGAATTACGCTAGCAGTCGTACAAGATGGCAACTTACCCTGAATACTATGTTTGACTAACTCTGTCTCAAATAACTATATTTGATTAACTCTAGTTCGTTTTAACTCTAATCGATTAACTCTAACCGGTTAACTCTATTTGACTAACTCGACTTGACTAACCCCTTTCGAATAACATATTCGATTAACTAACTTTCGAATACCATATTCGATTAACTAACTTCGAATACCATATTCGATTAACTCCTTTCGAATGTCTATATTCGATTAACTAACTTCGAATACCATATTCGATTAACTCCTTTCGAATGTCTATATTCGATTAACTAACTTCGAATACCATATTCGATTAACTAACTTCGAATACCATATTCGATTAACTCCTTTCGAATGTCTATATTCGATTAACTAACTTCGAATACCATATTCGATTAACTAACTTCGAATACCATATTCGATTAACTCCTTTCGAATGTCTATATTCGATTAACTAACTTCGAATACCATATTCGATTAACTAACTTCGAATACCATATTCGATTAACTCCTTTCGAATGTCTATATTCGATTAACTAACTTCGAATACCATATTCGATTTCTCTAACTTCGAATACCATATGCGATTAACTAACTTCGAATATCATATTCGATTAACTTCTTTCGAATGTCTATATTCGATTAACTAACTTCGAATACCATATTCGACTTCTCTAACTTCGAATACCATATTCGATTAACTTCTTCGAATGTCTATATTCGATTTACTTTATTCACTTTATAAAGATTTCCTTTATAACAACGTTTTATTTATTTGAAAGGATTTACTTTTAAATAACGGTTCTACCCTTTAAAAATGATTTCCCTTTTTTTTTAATGTTTCCTTTCCAGTTCTATTTGTAAATGGTTTACAAATATTCCCTTTTCAAATTTATTCTTGAAATATTCTAACTCCTTAAATTCCCGGGAAAATTCGCCATAACCTCCTTTGTATCGGGAGCATCGGGAAAATCCCCAAACTCGCCACACAGGCCTTTCCATTCAAAAAGAAAATGGTTTGAAATTATTTCCTTTTCAAATATCTCCTATTTCTAAATATCCCAATTTATAAATATTCCTTATTTATAAATATTCCACTTTATAAATATTCTATTTATCAATATCACTTTGAAAAATCTCCTTATCAATATCCCGTATGTTATGGTATTCAATCATATCAAATCACGATGTTCAATATCGTCCATACACACACAATCAACAACAGGTTATAATTCACATCATATATCAAAATATATGAAAAACAATAAAATAACTGTTGAGGAATCCAGTCGGATTCCTCCAACCTGTTTCCCTGCATCCACAGATGTTACACAACATGATTGTCATCACTTTTAGTTCAATATGAATTATTCTGATAAACAGAATCAATATATAACTATATAACTGTTTATATTATATATATATATATAATACTTCTTTAACTGACTAGCAGTTCAATCAACAGTCAACACACAATCAATCAGACAATTTTTAACAGTTCTAAAAATACAACATGAAATTATAAACTGTTCAGAGTTAGTGAGATTTACTCACATTTGCAGTTCATCGTTAAAGAACGACAAACTGTTATTTGATTTGAATCAAACAATTTATTTCGCCATAAATTCATACGAGCCCCAATCCACTTCCAGTCAGTCTCATTGTGTTGCTCCCGTCCATACGGTCCTAACGTAACTTACGGTTCGTGATTCTGATTTCATATGGCCAAGATATGATAACTTGAAGTTAATGCATTATTTATAAAATTAAATAAAACTTGAATTTAATATATCGGGCCTCACCCCTTTTCATACCGGCCCATTTCCCTTTAAAGCCCACCCTCCTTTTCAAATACCCAGACCCGAACGAACAGCCTTCTTCCCCAAATCTAAAATTCCCGTTGCTCCTCAAATTTACTCAGCACCGTTTGCCTTTGACCGGCCACGCCCTCCACCTTGGCCATCGATGGCCACTGCAACCACCACCAAAATACTCAACAACTCGACCTCCTCCTGACCGTCACCACTGCAACCAACTCGATGGGACCTGTAACGACCCGGATTTTCGACGACTTTGGTTATCGACATAAGCACGATGTCGATAACCAAAACATCGAAAAATCCTGGTAATTAGTGAAAGAAATTAGAGGGTGAGGAAAGATAAGATAGAAACTTAGAATAGAAGAAGAAGAAGAAGAAGAAGAACACAACATCAGAGTAACACGAATCTCACAGCGGAACGAATAAATATATTTCATAACATAACTTTGAAATACAAATCAGTACTTGAATATACATATCATTATCAAAGTACAGCACTTACAACACAGCGAAAATAACTATAGCTATATGATCCTGAAGCCTCCTGCTCCAAGCTCTTCCAGTATAACTGTAAATCCCGACTACTTGACTGCCCGTACAAATTTAGGCACCCAAGAGTTTAGGGAAAACAACAAAGTAAACTCCGGGTCAGTCATGGGACTGGTATGAGTAAAACAGTTTAAAAACAGTTCGAACAAGTAAATGATATCTCATAAGACCACGCCGCATAACGGAACGGGTTTTTCCCTTACGAGAATCCAAAATATCTTTATATCAAAAACCTTTTGATATTATAATAATGTCTATCAACCACAGTATATATATAATCATCTAGTAGAAACGCTTTCATCTCACGTTCTACATATATAGTATACAATCAAAACCGCAAGCACGTATTGGGTAATGGATTTCCAACTATGACAAGGTATGGAATCACCTTTCGCTCGTGTACCTCTAGAGAGGAATACACTGGGTTAAACAAGAACATCTTGCAACCCGGCCACACATGACCGACCACTCATTTCGCTTGAGTGTATCGAATGTATATCACCAACAGTTGGGATCAGCAACCGTTTCCCGAATGGGACAGCATCAACAATAGATTTTTAGAAGCAAATGAAACTCTAGATCAGGTGATTATACACCCTACTTCGGTGCGACCGACTTAGCTATGCTGCCTGCCCGATTTCTGTCATTTACCGGATGATGAGGCTAGAAGCTACGCTTTAACATCACATCAGATTCACTTTGAATGCCACATTGTCAAATCCATCAAATCACCGATTGACGTCCTCAACCATACATTACGCGTTAGCTAAAAGAAGTTTCCTTCTCCGCTTCCACTCTTGGTACAGTTGGAGAAATCAATATATGTGACCGTCTGGACATACTCTGTCAGACATCCGTCCATACAAGTCATCCAGGAACAGGATGAACCGAAGGCACTATTCTGTAAACAGGATAACCCTTGCATAACTCCGTCTTCAATTTCCTTTGGCATATATGATTCGCAACGCTTATGCCAATACAGAGTGGTTCTTTGGATAATAATCCAACCGGTCTCTCCATATTAACAACGTTAAAATGGTCAAAACTTCGATAGTCTGTGATTTAACTATCGAATAAAAACAAGTGTGCAAACAACGATATTACTTCCAAATGGAAATTTATATCGATCAAACATCATTCAACATTTATCTCCTTAGTTCATAATTTTACTTATCTCCTGTTTCCCCTCTATTCAATATTTCTTATTTTCTAAATTTGGAAAATATACGTTATTAACAATGGAAAACATTTCCATTTCATGTTTTCTTTTTTAGAAAACATGTCTGGTTTCTTCTTTGGAAAACATTTCTAAAGCTTCTTCATTGGACTTAGACAGATGTTTAAACAAACCATCGCGATGCCAATTCAAACCATTTCCTTTACTACCGAACCTTAACTATTCCTTAGTTAAAAACGAAGCCAATCAAGTTGGGGTAGAACTACCTCTCAGACCTTTCAGACCTTAACTGAACAACATTTCTAACTTTGAAATAGGCAAAGTTCACTTTGTATTCCTTAACAAACTTCCTTACTTAACCCTCCTTCGAATAACTATATTCGATTGACTCTTATCAATTAACTCTATTGAACTAACCCCTATCAATTAACTCTATTGGACTAACGCTATTTATTTACTCATTTCACTTACTCTTTACGAATAAACTATATTCGATAATTCCTTTTACTTTCTATTCGAATAACTATATTCGATTAACTCATTTGCTTCTATTCGAATAACTATATTCGATTTAACTCATTTGCTTCTATTCTAATCGATTAAACTAACATCGATTATCTCCTTTCAACTTTATTCTCTAATCGATTAACTAACATCGATTAACTTCTTTTTAACTTTATTCTCTAATCCATTAACTAACATCGATTAACTTCTTTAACTTTAACACTAATCGATTAACTAACATCGATTAACTTCTTTTTAACTTTAACACTAATCGATTAACTAACATCGATTAACTTCTTTTAATAAATTACGTTTTCCGTTACAACTATTTCCTTTTTATAACGTTCACTTACCGTTACAAATATATCCTATTTATAACTTCTATTTATTTTCTAAATAAATATTCCTTTTCTATTTCTATTTATTTTCTAAATAAATATCCCTTTTATAAAACCGTGTTCGTTTTATAAATAATTCCTTTTATAAAATCCTGTGATTTTATAAAATTCCTTTATTTCAATATACATTGAAATACTTCTTTTTACATCCTAGGGTCTTTTATGATATTTATAATATCGAATAACAATGATCAACATCATTCCAACGCCCATAATCCATAACAGATTATATAACACATCATATATCACAATATATGAAAACAGTAAAATAAATGTTGAGGAATCCAGTCGGATTCCTCCAACCTGTCTCCCTGCATCACAGATGTTAAACAATATAGATAACATCACTTTCAGTTCCATATGATATATTCTGTTAAACGGAATCAATATAGAAATTAAATCAACTGACTAGCAGTTCAATCAAACAGTCAACATACAGTAAATCAGCCAATATCTAACAGTTCTAAAAATACAACATGAAATTATAAACTGTTCAGAGTTAGTGAGATTTACTCACATTGGCGCGTTAACCATTAAATAACGGTTTGTGTTATTTGATTCAGTTGGACAATTTATTTCGCCATAATTTCAAACGAGATCTAATGGACTTCCAGTCAGTCCCATTGTGTTGTTCCCGTCCATACGATCCCAATGGGTCCACATTTTCGCAACTCTGTTCACGAATGGTTAAGTTATGGACTTGGTAAACTAACACACTATTTAAAATGAAACTTTAACTTATTTATATATGGGCCTTACCCATTAAATTCTTGATCCATAAAAATGCAGACCCGTCTACACGCTAGTCTTCTTCTCCATCATAAAGACAAACAGAACACGCCCCCCCTGGTTTTAATAGGCCATTTTAAATCCTTTGCTTCACCGATACTTATGCCAGAAAGCACACAATAAAACCGCACCTGATTCCCACTTACACCACTCAACTCTTTGCCACCACATTTCACCAAATATCCAGTGACACTCAAAACCGAATCCACCCATAGATGTTCCTATACTCCTCCATATTATTATTATTTCCAAGATTCATGTTACTCCAGAATGTCGTGCTCACCTTCCACCCTTTGCTTAACAAAACTGACGTCCCCATGTTCTCCTACTGGAAAATCAAACCCCGCAACAACTTCTCTCTCTCTTAAATCACCCAGACCGCCTTCTACCCTTGTAAGCTTCCTCTGTCACTTCGCTTAGCTGTTTGAACCCACTCGTCCCCTTCCAGTCCGTGTCCATCACACATAGTACCCGTTCCCCCCCCCCCCCCTTTTTGCTGCAAGAACACGTTAAGCCTTCCTTCCATGTAGCATTCCGCCGACATGTACACACCAAAAGCCATACTTCCTGCCTCCACACTCCGCCATTTCAAGGCTTCCAGTTTGTTTTCCCCGTTTGTCTCCAACTCCACAAATAACGCTACACAGACTTCGAAACTCCTTCACCAACCACTTCTTCACCGCACAGTTCGAATCCCAACATTTCCAGAAAAACTGCCTCAAACAGGAAAACGCGAGCTCAACTCCACAGTATTTACTCTCCAGAACTACACCAACCCCTCAGCAGATACTCCCTCATATGAATACTCCCCTCAACAATCCGCCCTTCATCATCGCGACCCCTCCAGAGATTTGAAAAGGTGGGTTTTCTCGTTTTCAATTGTCTGTAGTGGCGGCTGAGAAAGGGTTCGTGGAAAATGAGAATTAGGTTAGACGATGGGTTTTAGGAGGTCATTATATAGGAGGGTTTTGCTTTGAGTTTTTTTTTGCAATGGAGACTTCTCCACGTTTTTCTGCGTTTAATTGGTATGTGTGGCTGAGAAAAATTGAGTGTTTGCCTTGATTAAGTCCATATATTAGTTAGGATATTTTAGGGTACACCATTTCATAAAACTCCACTTATTTTCGGACCTCAATCGACGAAAATAAAAATACCGTTGTCATCAGCGATGCCCCACGATCCCAAAAATATAATAATACCGGTAGATTAACTCATATTTTGAAACCTCAAAAATGTTGATTACAGGGTGCAAAATACTCCCAATAAAAAGTCGCATATTTAATTAATTAAAAATTATAGTAAAATTCTAAAAATTAAATTATCACTACTTCCCAAAAGAACCTTGTTCAAATTCGAATCTGATAACTAGTTATATCGAATAAACCGTTACGGTCGATAAACGCTTCTATAGCGACTATTTTAAAATTTGATTTGAACATATCTCAAAATCTACACGACGAAATCCCGATTTTTCTCTTCCACTAGAAAGATATACTCCACCAGCTCCACACGTTTCTTGTTTCACAGAAATCCGGCTTCAAACGAATCCTGTACATTCAATTGAAGTTCAAATCGCCAAATAGCGAACTGCAGCGCCACTCGAGCTCGTTTATAATTATATTATAAACTATTCGTTCAACTGTCGACGATTGAAATTATTCAAATTCAATTTCAAGCTGAATTAAATATCATAGATGATCCGGTTCACACCATATCGTCATTTCAGCCAATTCTAATTATTTCAGAATTAAATGTATTATTTAATTTATTATTTTAAATTAAATATTCATCCTTATTAATTCCACGATCATCAAAATTCTCTAAACCACCATTTCAATGATTAATAAATTAATTCTAATACCTCTGCCAATGCGGGTCATTACAATCTTCCCCACTTAAAATAATTTCGTCCTCGAAATTGCTAAAAGGTAGAGGACGACCCTATCGACTGGTTAGAACATATTTGTTTACTTCTTAACTTCAGTTTCAACTGAACCAATTTAATTTCAATTAAATTACTTATTCATTCTTATCAACGAAAATTTTCAAAAATCCTGAAAATTTTCTAACACCTTAACTCTTCGAAAAATTTCGCCAGCACCTCCTTTGTACTGGTTAATCGGTCAAACTCCAACTTGCCTCTCTGGGCCATCTCCAACCCAAAAGAAAATCAAACAGCCAAGCGGCTTGCCAATTCGGCTCATCCAAAATCTCATATCATATGAAATATAAACTTGTACCTTTTGTCGGCATATCATTATATCCCTTCCACCTGTTATTAAATTTAGCGGATACAAGGGTTATCCTAATCAAATCCCCATCTTCTTTTATCCACGACACAACCATTCGCTTATATCCTAAGTCGAATTTTATTACAAATTCGAGTTCCATTCTCGATTTCAAACTCTTAACTTCCCAATCCAATTTTCATTTTAGATTCTTATCTCGACAATCCAATTTTATTCAAGGATAAATTTTTCCTGATATCGTTCTATTTCCATTCAGTTTTCACTTAACTGTTTCAATTCAATTTCAGCTTACTTCCGCAAACTTCTATTTAAATTTGTTCTTAATTCAAACAGTCTCTTCCTGGGAATTTTAAACAGTTTACTTTTTCAAAAATTAAATTTTCGTTTTTGAAATTTAACTGAGCCCATAATCAATATTCCATTAGTTAAATCACTTCTCTATTTCTTTATCAATATTTGTTAACCAAATATTTTCAATAACCATATTGGCCTTCTACGTTATTTGGAAAACATTTCCGAATATCACCTTCCTTTATTTTCTAAACTTTAGAAAATATATGCTATTTATAATTGGAGAATATTCCAATTACTTATCACTTTTCCGATCTTGTTTATTTCTATACTTAGGAAATATTCTATTATGCTATTTCCAAGTTTACACTTATTCGGGTTAGAACGGATGTTGCGTAAAACATCATTACGACAACCCAAATACTATATTCAACTAACTCTCATCCAACATTGATTTTCGAGCCTGAAATCTTACTATTTATTTGTTAATAATGAAATCAATCAAGTTGGGGTATAACTACCTCTCAGACCTTGACTGAATAACATTTATAACGTCAAAACAGATATGACTACTTACTCGAACAATCAATACCATACAACTACTGATTCACTTTTAAACACGTACACTTTCTCTTTCTATTCTTTTGATATTTTATTCTTATACTTCCTTTTTGATTTTACTATTCTATTTCTAAGTTCGTTTCCTTATAGACTTCTATATATATCGATATGTTGATTTCTAACTATCAAATTATCTTAAAAATATTCTAACTCCTTAAATTCCCAGAAAAATTCGCCATAACCTCCTTTGTACCAGGAGCATCGGGATATTTCAAATAGCCTCCCATGGCCCTTACCAATCCAAAAGAAAAAAGAAAAAGCCAAGCGGCTAGCCGATATGGCGCATAAAATCTCATATATGAATTAAATACATACCTTTCCGTCGAGCATTCTATTTATATACCTTCATACCTTATCCATACATATCTCATATATATCCATACATTCCTAATTCATTCCAACTTAATCCAATCGTTTTAACTTATTCCGTTAAGTGATTTTCAAATTACTGGTTTTCCCATTTCACCTTCATATTTGAGTATAACCTGTTCAAATATATGTTTAACTTGTTTATCAACTAATTGAATTCCATTTCAAATTTTATTTGAATTTCCTATATTCAAATTCCATTTCAATTCTCTTATTCAAATTCTATATCTGAATTTCGTTATTCAAATTTATTTTCAAACTCCATTTGAATCTTCTATATTCAAATTCTATTTGAATTCTCTTTATTTCATTTCAATTCCCTTTGAATCTTCTATATTCAAATTTCAAATTCACTTCTATTTGAATCTTCTTTATTCAAATTTCCTTTTCAATTCTATTTGAATCCTCTACATTCAAATTTCATTTCACTTTTGATATTCAAATCCTATATTTGAAATCTCTTATTTTTTCTATATCCAAACGCCATTTGAATTTCTATATTCAAATTCTATATCACTTCTATTGAATTTCATATATTCAAACTCCCTTTGAATTTCTATATTCAATTTCTATTTGAATTTCTCTTTATTCAAATCCCGTTTAAATTTCTATATTCAAATCCTATGTTTGAACTTCCTTTATTCAAATTCCTTTTCAAACTTTCTTTATTCATTCTTTACATAAGTCTCGATTTCAATTCCTTTTGAAATCGATATTTCTTCCTTTGGAAAATAGATTTCCCTTTCAACTTCACACTTGTATTTTTATTTCTGAATTATCCAAATGATAATTCTCTTCACTTCATTTTATCAACTTCGTTTATAAAGGAACTATTTATAAACTTCATTTATAAATGAACTTATCGTTTTATTTCTTTTAAAACAAGTTAATATTTCAAATCTATTTCAAAATTCAACTTCTATATTATAAACCCCATTTTGAAATTCAACACACTTGTCTTTCCCAAAACAAATTCAAAACAGTATCTTTGGTAGTAATTCGTCACTTACAACTCGAAAATGAATACTGATGATGCAGCTGTCATCATCAGAATCTATTTTCCAGCGATCGAAGTGAGTTCAATACTATAAAACCATTTCTAAACATTTCCACTTTGAAATTCATTTCAAAATATAAATCACACTGCTTGTAAAACAATTTAAAATCTCCCAGGATCTTAAATTTTCCTTATTTTTAATCCCAATCCATTTACAAACACTTATCCAATTCTCCAGAGTTTTAACTCAATTCCGGGTTTAAATTTCAGATTAACTCATCTTATTTCACGTATTTCACTTATATGAATTTTGATTGATTATTTACATAACCATTCAATTTATAATCTTACTCGATTATAATAACAATCAATATATCCAATATATATCTAAATATACGTTGGGTAAACTATTTTCATTTACCCTCTTTTCAAAACATACCATGACGGTTCATCGTATTCGAGTGTTTAGTAACTCCTACCGATACAGTGGATCAAACTGGTCGACCAGAATTCATAAACAACTCAACCAATGAATCTCCACAATATAAAACAATTTTTATATCAATAACAAATACGTTCACTCGTATATATACACTCAATCTCAGTCTAGGGTATTACCAACCCCATTTCTACCGAGTCACGCCACAGAGCCAAGTAATTCTTAACTTAAGCTCTGATACCAACTGTAACGACCCGGATTTTCGGCGACTTTGGTTATCGACATAAGCACGATGTCGATAACCAAAACATCGAAAAATCCTGGTAATTAGTGAAAGAAATTAGAGGGTGAGGAAAGATAAGATAGAAACTTAGAATAGAAGAAGAAGAAGAAGAAGAAGAACACAACATCAGAGTAACACGAATCTCACAGCGGAACGAATAAATATATTTCATAACATAACTTTGAAATACAAATCAGTACTCGAATATACATATCATTATCAAAGTACAGCACTTACAACACAGCGAAAATAACTATAGCTATATGATCCTGAAGCCTCCTGCTCCAAGCTCTTCCAGTATAACTGTAAATCCCGACTACTTGACTGCCCGTACAAATTTAGGCACCCAAGAGTTTAGGGAAAACAACAAAGTAAACTCCGGGTCAGTCATGGGACTGGTATGAGTAAAACAGTTTAAAAACAGTTCGAACAAGTAAATGATATCTCATAAGACCACGCCGCATAACGGAACGGGTTTTTCCCTTACGAGAATCCAAAATATCTTTATATCAAAAACCTTTTGATATTATAATAATGTCTATCAACCACAGTATATATATAATCATCTAGCAGAAACGCTTTCATCTCACGTTCTACATATATAGTATACAATCAAAACCGCAAGCACGTATTGGGTAATGGATTTCCAACTATGACAAGGTATGGAATCACCTTTCGCTCGTGTACCTCTAGAGAGGAATACACTGGGTTCAACAAGAACATCTTGCAACCCGGCCACACATGACCGACCACTCATTTCGCTTGAGTGTATCGAATGTATATCACCAACAGTTGGGATCAGCAACCGTTTCCCGAATGGGACAGCATCAACAATAGATTTTTAGAAGCAAATGAAACTCTAGATCAGGTGATTATACACCCTACTTCGGTGCGACCGACTTAGCTATGCTGCCTGCCCGATTTCTGTCATTTACCGGATGATGAGGCTAGAAGCTACGCTTTAACATCACATCAGATTCACTTTGAATGCCACATTGTCAAATCCATCAAATCACCGATTGACGTCCTCAACCATACATTACGCGTTAGCTAAAAGAAGTTTCCTTCTCCGCTTCCACTCTTGGTACAGTTGGAGAAATCAATATATGTGACCGTCTGGACATACTCTGTCAGACATCCGTCCATACAAGTCATCCAGGAACAGGATGAACCGAAGGCACTATTCTGTAAACAGGATAACCCTTGCATAACTCCGTCTTCAATTTCCTTTGGCATATATGATTCGCAACGCTTATGCCAATACAGAGTGGTTCTTTGGATAATAATCCAACCGGTCTCTCCATATTAACAACGTTAAAATGGTCAAAACTTCGATAGTCTGTGATTTAACTATCGAATAAAAACAAGTGTGCAAACAACGATATTACTTCCAAATGGAAATTTATATCGATCAAACATCATTCAACATTTATCTCCTTAGTTCATAATTTTACTTATCTCCTGTTTCCCCTATATTCAATATTTCTTATTTTCTAAATTTGGAAAATATACGTTATTAACAATGGAAAACATTTCCATTTCATGTTTTCTTTTTTAGAAAACATGTCTGGTTTCTTCTTTGGAAAACATTTCCAAAGCTTCTTCATTGGACTTAGACAGATGTTTAAACAAACCATCGCGATGCCAATTCAAACCATTTCCTTTACTACCGAACCTTAACTATTCCTTAGTTAAAAACGAAGCCAATCAAGTTGGGGTAGAACTACCTCTCAGACCTTAACTGAACAACATTTCTAACTTTGAAATAGGCAAAGTTCACTTTGTATTCCTTAACAAACTTCCTTACTTAACCCTCCTTCGAATAACTATATTCGATTGACTCTTATCAATTAACTCTATTGAACTAACCCCTATCAATTAACTCTATTGGACTAACGCTATTTATTTACTCATTTCACTTACTCTTTACGAATAAACTATATTCGATAATTCCTTTTACTTTCTATTCGAATAACTATATTCGATTAACTCATTTGCTTCTATTCGAATAACTATATTCGATTTAACTCATTTGCTTCTATTCTAATCGATTAAACTAACATCGATTATCTCCTTTCAACTTTATTCTCTAATCGATTAACTAACATCGATTAACTTCTTTTTAACTTTATTCTCTAATCCATTAACTAACATCGATTAACTTCTTTAACTTTAACACTAATCGATTAACTAACATCGATTAACTTCTTTTTAACTTTAACACTAATCGATTAACTAACATCGATTAACTTCTTTTAATAAATTACGTTTTCCGTTACAACTATTTCCTTTTTATAACGTTCACTTACCGTTACAAATATATCCTATTTATAACTTCTATTTATTTTCTAAATAAATATTCCTTTTCTATTTCTATTTATTTTCTAAATAAATATCCCTTTTATAAAACCGTGTTCGTTTTATAAATAATTCCTTTTATAAAATCCTGTGATTTTATAAAATTCCTTTATTTCAATATACATTGAAATACTTCTTTTTACATCCTAGGGTCTTTTATGATATTTATAATATCGAATAACAATGATCAACATCATTCCAACGCCCATAATCCATAACAGATTATATAACACATCATATATCACAATATATGAAAACAGTAAAATAAATGTTGAGGAATCCAGTCGGATTCCTCCAACCTGTCTCCCTGCATCACAGATGTTAAACAATATAGATAACATCACTTTCAGTTCCATATGATATATTCTGTTAAACGGAATCAATATAGAAATTAAATCAACTGACTAGCAGTTCAATCAAACAGTCAACATACAGTAAATCAGCCAATATCTAACAGTTCTAAAAATACAACATGAAATTATAAACTGTTCAGAGTTAGTGAGATTTACTCACATTGGCGCGTTAACCATTAAATAACGGTTTGTGTTATTTGATTCAGTTGGACAATTTATTTCGCCATAATTTCAAACGAGATCTAATGGACTTCCAGTCAGTCCCATTGTGTTGTTCCCGTCCATACGATCCCAATGGGTCCACATTTTCGCAACTCTGTTCACGAATGGTTAAGTTATGGACTTGGTAAACTAACACACTATTTAAAATGAAACTTTAACTTATTTATATATGGGCCTTACCCATTAAATTCTTGATCCATAAAAATGCAGACCCGTCTACACGCTAGTCTTCTTCTCCATCATAAAGACAAACAGAACACGCCCCCCCTGGTTTTAATAGGCCATTTTAAATCCTTTGCTTCACCGATACTTATGCCAGAAAGCACACAATAAAACCGCACCTGATTCCCACTTACACCACTCAACTCTTTGCCACCACATTTCACCAAATATCCAGTGACACTCAAAACCGAATCCACCCATAGATGTTCCTATACTCCTCCATATTATTATTATTTCCAAGATTCATGTTACTCCAGAATGTCGTGCTCACCTTCCACCCTTTGCTTAACAAAACTGACGTCCCCATGTTCTCCTACTGGAAAATCAAACCCCGCAACAACTTCTCTCTCTCTTAAATCACCCAGACCGCCTTCTACCCTTGTAAGCTTCCTCTGTCACTTCGCTTAGCTGTTTGAACCCACTCGTCCCCTTCCAGTCCGTGTCCATCACACATAGTACCCGTTCCCCCCCCCCTTTTTGCTGCAAGAACACGTTAAGCCTTCCTTCCATGTAGCATTCCGCCGACATGTACACACCAAAAGCCATACTTCCTGCCTCCACACTCCGCCATTTCAAGGCTTCCAGTTTGTTTTCCCCGTTTGTCTCCAACTCCACAAATAACGCTACACAGACTTCGAAACTCCTTCACCAACCACTTCTTCACCGCACAGTTCGAATCCCAACATTTCCAGAAAAACTGCCTCAAACAGGAAAACGCGAGCTCAACTCCACAGTATTTACTCTCCAGAACTACACCAACCCCTCAGCAGATACTCCCTCATATGAATACTCCCCTCAACAATCCGCCCTTCATCATCGCGACCCCTCCAGAGATTTGAAAAGGTGGGTTTTCTCGTTTTCAATTGTCTGTAGTGGCGGCTGAGAAAGGGTTCGTGGAAAATGAGAATTAGGTTAGACGATGGGTTTTAGGAGGTCATTATATAGGAGGGTTTTGCTTTGAGTTTTTTTTTGCAATGGAGACTTCTCCACGTTTTTCTGCGTTTAATTGGTATGTGTGGCTGAGAAAAATTGAGTGTTTGCCTTGATTAAGTCCATATATTAGTTAGGATATTTTAGGGTACACCATTTCATAAAACTCCACTTATTTTCGGACCTCAATCGACGAAAATAAAAATACCGTTGTCATCAGCGATGCCCCACGATCCCAAAAATATAATAATACCGGTAGATTAACTCATATTTTGAAACCTCAAAAATGTTGATTACAGGGTGCAAAATACTCCCAATAAAAAGTCGCATATTTAATTAATTAAAAATTATAGTAAAATTCTAAAAATTAAATTATCACTACTTCCCAAAAGAACCTTGTTCAAATTCGAATCTGATAACTAGTTATATCGAATAAACCGTTACGGTCGATAAACGCTTCTATAGCGACTATTTTAAAATTTGATTTGAACATATCTCAAAATCTACACGACGAAATCCCGATTTTTCTCTTCCACTAGAAAGATATACTCCACCAGCTCCACACGTTTCTTGTTTCACAGAAATCCGGCTTCAAACGAATCCTGTACATTCAATTGAAGTTCAAATCGCCAAATAGCGAACTGCAGCGCCACTCGAGCTCGTTTATAATTATATTATAAACTATTCGTTCAACTGTCGACGATTGAAATTATTCAAATTCAATTTCAAGCTGAATTAAATATCATAGATGATCCGGTTCACACCATATCGTCATTTCAGCCAATTCTAATTATTTCAGAATTAAATGTATTATTTAATTTATTATTTTAAATTAAATATTCATCCTTATTAATTCCACGATCATCAAAATTCTCTAAACCACCATTTCAATGATTAATAAATTAATTCTAATACCTCTGCCAATGCGGGTCATTACAATCTTCCCCACTTAAAATAATTTCGTCCTCGAAATTGCTAAAAGGTAGAGGACGACCCTATCGACTGGTTAGAACATATTTGTTTACTTCTTAACTTCAGTTTCAACTGAACCAATTTAATTTCAATTAAATTACTTATTCATTCTTATCAACGAAAATTTTCAAAAATCCTGAAAATTTTCTAACACCTTAACTCTTCGAAAAATTTCGCCAGCACCTCCTTTGTACTGGTTAATCGGTCAAACTCCAACTTGCCTCTCTGGGCCATCTCCAACCCAAAAGAAAATCAAACAGCCAAGCGGCTTGCCAATTCGGCTCATCCAAAATCTCATATCATATGAAATATAAACTTGTACCTTTTGTCGGCATATCATTATATCCCTTCCACCTGTTATTAAATTTAGCGGATACAAGGGTTATCCTAATCAAATCCCCATCTTCTTTTATCCACGACACAACCATTCGCTTATATCCTAAGTCGAATTTTATTACAAATTCGAGTTCCATTCTCGATTTCAAACTCTTAACTTCCCAATCCAATTTTCATTTTAGATTCTTATCTCGACAATCCAATTTTATTCAAGGATAAATTTTTCCTGATATCGTTCTATTTCCATTCAGTTTTCACTTAACTGTTTCAATTCAATTTCAGCTTACTTCCGCAAACTTCTATTTAAATTTGTTCTTAATTCAAACAGTCTCTTCCTGGGAATTTTAAACAGTTTACTTTTTCAAAAATTAAATTTTCGTTTTTGAAATTTAACTGAGCCCATAATCAATATTCCATTAGTTAAATCACTTCTCTATTTCTTTATCAATATTTGTTAACCAAATATTTTCAATAACCATATTGGCCTTCTACGTTATTTGGAAAACATTTCCGAATATCACCTTCCTTTATTTTCTAAACTTTAGAAAATATATGCTATTTATAATTGGAGAATATTCCAATTACTTATCACTTTTCCGATCTTGTTTATTTCTATACTTAGGAAATATTCTATTATGCTATTTCCAAGTTTACACTTATTCGGGTTAGAACGGATGTTGCGTAAAACATCATTACGACAACCCAAATACTATATTCAACTAACTCTCATCCAACATTGATTTTCGAGCCTGAAATCTTACTATTTATTTGTTAATAATGAAATCAATCAAGTTGGGGTATAACTACCTCTCAGACCTTGACTGAATAACATTTATAACGTCAAAACAGATATGACTACTTACTCGAACAATCAATACCATACAACTACTGATTCACTTTTAAACACGTACACTTTCTCTTTCTATTCTTTTGATATTTTATTCTTATACTTCCTTTTTGATTTTACTATTCTATTTCTAAGTTCGTTTCCTTATAGACTTCTATATATATCGATATGTTGATTTCTAACTATCAAATTATCTTAAAAATATTCTAACTCCTTAAATTCCCAGAAAAATTCGCCATAACCTCCTTTGTACCAGGAGCATCGGGATATTTCAAATAGCCTCCCATGGCCCTTACCAATCCAAAAGAAAAAAGAAAAAGCCAAGCGGCTAGCCGATATGGCGCATAAAATCTCATATATGAATTAAGTACATACCTTTCCGTCGAGCATTCTATTTATATACCTTCATACCTTATCCATACATATCTCATATATATCCATACATTCCTAATTCATTCCAACTTAATCCAATCGTTTTAACTTATTCCGTTAAGTGATTTTCAAATTACTGGTTTTCCCATTTCACCTTCATATTTGAGTATAACCTGTTCAAATATATGTTTAACTTGTTTATCAACTAATTGAATTCCATTTCAAATTTTATTTGAATTTCCTATATTCAAATTCCATTTCAATTCTCTTATTCAAATTCTATATCTGAATTTCGTTATTCAAATTTATTTTCAAACTCCATTTGAATCTTCTATATTCAAATTCTATTTGAATTCTCTTTATTTCATTTCAATTCCCTTTGAATCTTCTATATTCAAATTTCAAATTCACTTCTATTTGAATCTTCTTTATTCAAATTTCCTTTTCAATTCTATTTGAATCCTCTACATTCAAATTTCATTTCACTTTTGATATTCAAATCCTATATTTGAAATCTCTTATTTTTTCTATATCCAAACGCCATTTGAATTTCTATATTCAAATTCTATATCACTTCTATTGAATTTCATATATTCAAACTCCCTTTGAATTTCTATATTCAATTTCTATTTGAATTTCTCTTTATTCAAATCCCGTTTAAATTTCTATATTCAAATCCTATGTTTGAACTTCCTTTATTCAAATTCCTTTTCAAACTTTCTTTATTCATTCTTTACATAAGTCTCGATTTCAATTCCTTTTGAAATCGATATTTCTTCCTTTGGAAAATAGATTTCCCTTTCAACTTCACACTTGTATTTTTATTTCTGAATTATCCAAATGATAATTCTCTTCACTTCATTTTATCAACTTCGTTTATAAAGGAACTATTTATAAACTTCATTTATAAATGAACTTATCGTTTTATTTCTTTTAAAACAAGTTAATATTTCAAATCTATTTCAAAATTCAACTTCTATATTATAAACCCCATTTTGAAATTCAACACACTTGTCTTTCCCAAAACAAATTCAAAACAGTATCTTTGGTAGTAATTCGTCACTTACAACTCGAAAATGAATACTGATGATGCAGCTGTCATCATCAGAATCTATTTTCCAGCGATCGAAGTGAGTTCAATACTATAAAACCATTTCTAAACATTTCCACTTTGAAATTCATTTCAAAATATAAATCACACTGCTTGTAAAACAATTTAAAATCTCCCAGGATCTTAAATTTTCCTTATTTTTAATCCCAATCCATTTACAAACACTTATCCAATTCTCCAGAGTTTTAACTCAATTCCGGGTTTAAATTTCAGATTAACTCATCTTATTTCACGTATTTCACTTATATGAATTTTGATTGATTATTTACATAACCATTCAATTTATAATCTTACTCGATTATAATAACAATCAATATATCCAATATATATCTAAATATACGTTGGGTAAACTATTTTCATTTACCCTCTTTTCAAAACATACCATGACGGTTCATCGTATTCGAGTGTTTAGTAACTCCTACCGATACAGTGGATCAAACTGGTCGACCAGAATTCATAAACAACTCAACCAATGAATCTCCACAATATAAAACAATTTTTATATCAATAACAAATACGTTCACTCGTATATATACACTCAATCTCAGTCTAGGGTATTACCAACCCCATTTCTACCGAGTCACGCCACAGAGCCAAGTAATTCTTAACTTAAGCTCTGATACCAACTGTAACGACCCGGATTTTCGGCGACTTTGGTTATCGACATAAGCACGATGTCGATAACCAAAACATCGAAAAATCCTGGTAATTAGTGAAAGAAATTAGAGGGTGAGGAAAGATAAGATAGAAACTTAGAATAGAAGAAGAAGAAGAAGAAGAACACAACATCAGAGTAACACGAATCTCACAGCGGAACGAATAAATATATTTCATAACATAACTTTGAAATACAAATCAGTACTCGAATATACATATCATTATCAAAGTACAGCACTTACAACACAGCGAAAATAACTATAGCTATATGATCCTGAAGCCTCCTGCTCCAAGCTCTTCCAGTATAACTGTAAATCCCGACTACTTGACTGCCCGTACAAATTTAGGCACCCAAGAGTTTAGGGAAAACAACAAAGTAAACTCCGGGTCAGTCATGGGACTGGTATGAGTAAAACAGTTTAAAAACAGTTCGAACAAGTAAATGATATCTCATAAGACCACGCCGCATAACGGAACGGGTTTTTCCCTTACGAGAATCCAAAATATCTTTATATCAAAAACCTTTTGATATTATAATAATGTCTATCAACCACAGTATATATATAATCATCTAGCAGAAACGCTTTCATCTCACGTTCTACATATATAGTATACAATCAAAACCGCAAGCACGTATTGGGTAATGGATTTCCAACTATGACAAGGTATGGAATCACCTTTCGCTCGTGTACCTCTAGAGAGGAATACACTGGGTTCAACAAGAACATCTTGCAACCCGGCCACACATGACCGACCACTCATTTCGCTTGAGTGTATCGAATGTATATCACCAACAGTTGGGATCAGCAACCGTTTCCCGAATGGGACAGCATCAACAATAGATTTTTAGAAGCAAATGAAACTCTAGATCAGGTGATTATACACCCTACTTCGGTGCGACCGACTTAGCTATGCTGCCTGCCCGATTTCTGTCATTTACCGGATGATGAGGCTAGAAGCTACGCTTTAACATCACATCAGATTCACTTTGAATGCCACATTGTCAAATCCATCAAATCACCGATTGACGTCCTCAACCATACATTACGCGTTAGCTAAAAGAAGTTTCCTTCTCCGCTTCCACTCTTGGTACAGTTGGAGAAATCAATATATGTGACCGTCTGGACATACTCTGTCAGACATCCGTCCATACAAGTCATCCAGGAACAGGATGAACCGAAGGCACTATTCTGTAAACAGGATAACCCTTGCATAACTCCGTCTTCAATTTCCTTTGGCATATATGATTCGCAACGCTTATGCCAATACAGAGTGGTTCTTTGGATAATAATCCAACCGGTCTCTCCATATTAACAACGTTAAAATGGTCAAAACTTCGATAGTCTGTGATTTAACTATCGAATAAAAACAAGTGTGCAAACAACGATATTACTTCCAAATGGAAATTTATATCGATCAAACATCATTCAACATTTATCTCCTTAGTTCATAATTTTACTTATCTCCTGTTTCCCCTATATTCAATATTTCTTATTTTCTAAATTTGGAAAATATACGTTATTAACAATGGAAAACATTTCCATTTCATGTTTTCTTTTTTAGAAAACATGTCTGGTTTCTTCTTTGGAAAACATTTCCAAAGCTTCTTCATTGGACTTAGACAGATGTTTAAACAAACCATCGCGATGCCAATTCAAACCATTTCCTTTACTACCGAACCTTAACTATTCCTTAGTTAAAAACGAAGCCAATCAAGTTGGGGTAGAACTACCTCTCAGACCTTAACTGAACAACATTTCTAACTTTGAAATAGGCAAAGTTCACTTTGTATTCCTTAACAAACTTCCTTACTTAACCCTCCTTCGAATAACTATATTCGATTGACTCTTATCAATTAACTTTATTGAACTAACCCCTATCAATTAACTCTATTGGACTAACGCTATTTATTTACTCATTTCACTTACTCTTTACGAATAAACTATATTCGATAATTCCTTTTACTTTCTATTCGAATAACTATATTCGATTAACTCATTTGCTTCTATTCGAATAACTATATTCGATTTAACTCATTTGCTTCTATTCTAATCGATTAAACTAACATCGATTATCTCCTTTCAACTTTATTCTCTAATCGATTAACTAACATCGATTAACTTCTTTTTAACTTTATTCTCTAATCCATTAACTAACATCGATTAACTTCTTTAACTTTAACACTAATCGATTAACTAACATCGATTAACTTCTTTTAACTTTAACACTAATCGATTAACTAACATCGATTAACTTCTTTTAATAAATTACGTTTTCCGTTACAACTATTTCCTTTTTATAACGTTCACTTACCGTTACAAATATATCCTATTTATAACTTCTATTTATTTTCTAAATATATATTCCTTTTCTATTTCTATTTATTTTCTAAATAAATATCCCTTTTATAAAACCGTGTTCGTTTTATAAATAATTCCTTTTATAAAATCCTGTGATTTTATAAAATTCCTTTATTTCAATATACATTGAAATACTTCTTTTTACATCCTAGGGTCTTTTATGATATTTATAATATCGAATAACAATGATCAACATCATTCCAACGCCCATAATCCATAACAGATTATATAACACATCATATATCACAATATATGAAAACAGTAAAATAAATGTTGAGGAATCCAGTCGGATTCCTCCAACCTGTCTCCCTGCATCACAGATGTTAAACAATATAGATAACATCACTTTCAGTTCCATATGATATATTCTGTTAAACGGAATCAATATAGAAATTAAATCAACTGACTAGCAGTTCAATCAAACAGTCAACATACAGTAAATCAGCCAATATCTAACAGTTCTAAAAATACAACATGAAATTATAAACTGTTCAGAGTTAGTGAGATTTACTCACATTGGCGCGTTAACCATTAAATAACGGTTTGTGTTATTTGATTCAGTTGGACAATTTATTTCGCCATAATTTCAAACGAGATCTAATGGACTTCTAGTCAGTCCCATTGTGTTGTTCCCGTCCATACGATCCCAATGGGTCCACATTTTCGCAACTCTGTTCACGAATGGTTAAGTTATGGACTTGGTAAACTAACACACTATTTAAAATGAAACTTTAACTTATTTATATATGGGCCTTACCCATTAAATTCTTGATCCATAAAAATGCAGACCCGTCTACACGCTAGTCTTCTTCTCCATCATAAAGACAAACAGAACACGCCCCCTGGTTTTAATAGGCCATTTTAAATCCTTTGCTTCACCGATACTTATGCCAGAAAGCACACAATAAAACCGCACCTGATTCCCACTTACACCACTCAACTCTTTGCCACCACATTTCACCAAATATCCAGTGACACTCAAAACCGAATCCACCCATAGATGTTCCTATACTCCTCCATATTATTATTATTTCCAAGATTCATGTTACTCCAGAATGTCGTGCTCACCTTCCACCCTTTGCTTAACAAAACTGACGTCCCCATGTTCTCCTACTGGAAAATCAAACCCCGCAACAACTTCTCTCTCTTAAATCACCCAGACCGCCTTCTACCTTTGTAAGCTTCCTCTGTCACTTCGCTTAGCTGTTTGAACCCACTCGTCCCCTTCCAGTCCGTGTCCATCACACACAGTACCCGTTCCCCCCCTTTTTGCTGCAAGAACACGTTAAGCCTTCCTTCCATGTAGCATTCCGCCGACATGTACACACCAAAAGCCATACTTCCTGCCTCCACACTCCGCCATTTCAAGGCTTCCAGTTTGTTTTCCCCGTTTGTCTCCAACTCCACAAATAACGCTACACAGACTTCGAAACTCCTTCACCAACCACTTCTTCACCGCACAGTTCGAATCCCAACATTTCCAGAAAAACTGCCTCAAACAGGAAAACGCGAGCTCAACTCCACAGTATTTACTCTCCAGAACTACACCAACCCCTCAGCAGATACTCCCTCATATGAATACTCCCCTCAACAATCCGCCCTTCATCATCGCGACCCCTCCAGAGATTTGAAAAGGTGGGTTTTCTCGTTTTCAATTGTCTGTAGTGGCGGCTGAGAAAGGGTTCGTGGAAAATGAGAATTAGGTTAGACGATGGGTTTTAGGAGGTCATTATATAGGAGGGTTTTGCTTTGAGTTTTTTTTTGCAATGGAGACTTCTCCACGTTTTTCTGCGTTTAATTGGTATGTGTGGCTGAGAAAAATTGAGTGTTTGCCTTGATTAAGTCCATATATTAGTTAGGATATTTTAGGGTACACCATTTCATAAAACTCCACTTATTTTCGGACCTCAATCGACGAAAATAAAAATACCGTTGTCATCAGCGATGCCCCACGATCCCAAAAATATAATAATACCGGTAGATTAACTCATATTTTGAAACCTCAAAAATGTTGATTACAGGGTGCAAAATACTCCCAATAAAAAGTCGCATATTTAATTAATTAAAAATTATAGTAAAATTCTAAAAATTAAATTATCACTACTTCCCAAAAGAACCTTGTTCAAATTCGAATCTGATAACTAGTTATATCGAATAAACCGTTACGGTCGATAAACGCTTCTATAGCGACTATTTTAAAATTTGATTTGAACATATCTCAAAATCTACACGACGAAATCCCGATTTTTCTCTTCCACTAGAAAGATATACTCCACCAGCTCCACACGTTTCTTGTTTCACAGAAATCCGGCTTCAAACGAATCCTGTACATTCAATTGAAGTTCAAATCGCCAAATAGCGAACTGCAGCGCCACTCGAGCACGTTTATAATTATATTATAAACTATTCGTTCAACTGTCGACGATTGAAATTATTCAAATTCAATTTCAAGCTGAATTAAATATCACAGATGATCCGGTTCACACCATATCGTCATTTCAGCCAATTCTAATTATTTCAGAATTAAGTGTATTATTTAATTTATTATTTTAAATTAAATATTCATCCTTATTAATTCCACGATCATCAAAATTCTCTAAACCACCATTTCAATGATTAATAAATTAATTCTAATACCTCTGCCAATGCGGGTCATTACAGGACCCCCCCTCATCTCGACCTGGTACTTCTTCGATGTTTCCCCACAGACGCATTCCAACCCAAACGAACGGAGGTGAAATCGCCACCACCCTTCTCTTCGCCTCACTCCCCCGAATTCGCTCGTCACCTTAAATGGAAGATCGACGCCCAAAATCACCAGGTTTCCGCGAACCCTAGGCACGCTGAACCGAAACCAGGAACACCACATGATGACCGAACTCAACAAAAATGATATGAGGATGAAGCTTTCCTCACCAGGATCCTAAACATATGTGTCTAATGATTTCTGGATTTTATATGGATTTGTTTGGATTTTCTAAGAGAGGATTTGGTTTTTTTTCATAGGAAATAATGCGGCTACTTTTCTGTTGACTTTGGAAGGATTGAATTAGGTTTAGACTTAGTTTCAGGTATTTATAGGGTATTTTTAACAATTTAATATTCGATTAAATATTTCCTTTTAAATCCTGCGTTACTTACATAACCGTTTAAAAATTCCTACGGTCATGGATAATACCCAAAAATCACGAAAATTGACATGTAGCTGGAGTTCGTCATTACGGTCCCAACGAAACTGGTTTCGTCGAATTCCGACTCCGTATGCTCACACAGCGTATTTTTAACTGTCAAAATACTGACTGTTTCTCACTCTAAAAATCCATACGACCACACAGTGACTCTAAAAATCACGAAACTTAACATCTAGCAATAATTTGATATCGCGGATCCAACAAAACTAGTTTCGTCGAATTCTGAGGTCGTTTGCAAAACTGGCTATTTTTAAAGCTCTGAATGACCCATTTAAATATATAAATATATTTAAATATAATTAAATTAAATATAAATAAATTTATATTATCGTGTATCTTCACATATGATATCATAAAGCTCCAGAATATCATATCAGAATTTACAGTTTGATATTTCAGACTTTAGATTTATCGATATTCAGTTTATATCGAAAACCCTTTTATAACGTAAATAAAGCGTTGCAAATTATAAAGGAATTCTATAGCGACTTTTCTGAAATTTGATTTGGACGTAAATCAAAATCTACACAACGAAATCCAGATTTTTCTCTTCCACTAGAAAGATATACTCCACCAGCTCCACACGTTTCTTGTTTCACAGAAATCCGGCTTAAAACGAATCCTGTATAGTCAGTTGAAGTTCGAATCGCCAAATAGCGAACTGCCGCGTCGTTTCAAGCTCTATTTTAATTATAATAAAATTATACGTTCAAACTGTCGTCGGTTAAATATATTCGTTATTATATTTCGAATCGAAACTACACCAAATCTCGTATGCTATTCAATTCACATGATATTGTGAATTTCACTATTTCCGACTATTTCGACATTATAATATATTTTATTATATTATAATTATTAATTAAATATTCAATATTATTTAATTCACGTTCTCGATATCGATAAATCGATATTTAATAATTAAATAAATTAATTGTTCAACAGCTAAAAATGCGGGTCACTACATTCTTCCCCACTTAAAATAATTTCGTCCTCGAAATTGCTAAGCTATGGGACGACCCTACCTACTGGGTAAAAATTTATCTGTTTACCTCTTATCTCTGGTTTCAACTGAACCAATTAATATTGACTAAAATATTAATTTATTCCTGCTAACCAAATTTTCAAAAATTCTGAAAATTTTCTAACGCCTTAACTTTTCGAAAAATTTTGCCAGCACCTCCTTTGTACTGGTCAATATCTCAAACTCCAACTTGCCTCTCTGGGCCTTCTTTAACCCAAAAGAAAATCAAACAGCCAAGCGGCTTGCCAATTCGGCTCATAAATCTCATATCCATATATAATATAAACTGGTACCTTTTTGTCGGGAATATCAACTCTATCACTTCCATATGCTATCAACTCAGCATATACCAGTGTTATCTCAATCAAATTCCAATCAGTTCATATCCTCAAATCCAAACCGAATTTCATTCGAACTCCAATATTAGATTCCAAATTATTGACTTATCAATTTGGTTCCATTCTAGATTATCGCTAATCCAATTCAATTTTATTTAACTTAGTTCGAGTTAAATTCAATTTATTTTTCTCAATTTTTACCATCTCAATCTCTTTAACTTCATTAGTTAAATTTAAATTCCATAATTTAAATTCCTGGGTTTTATTTCAAATCAATTTGAAATCATACTGCCAATTCAAAACCTTTGAATTTTCTAAACAACCTGTTTTTTCAAAACAATTCAAATCAAAATCTTTGGTAGTAATCCACCACTTAGAACTCGAAAATCACACCGATGATACTGCGCAGTCATCATCGGAATTATTTTCCAGCGACCCAAGTGATTTCAATACTATATCATTTTCAAAACCATTACTAAATACTTCCATTTTGAAAACATTTCAAAATCTCCCAAGAACTTAAAATTTCCTTATTTTAATTCCAAATCTGATTTAAATTCAAATTCAATTCATCTTATTTCATATACTTTACTTATATGAATTCTGATTGGTTACATACTTAACCATTTAATTTATAATCTTACTCGATTATAATAGCAACAAATATATCCTATATATGATAATATATCACATATCCATACTGTGTCGGTCCATCGTATTCAAGTGTTTATTTACTCCTACCGATACAGTGGATCAAACTGATCGACCAGAACTCATAAACAACTCAGCCAAAGAATCCCCACAATATAAAACCATTTTTATATCAAATACAAATACGCACTCGTATATATACACTCAAACTCAATCTAGGGTATTACTAACCCTATCTCTACCGAGTCACGCCACAGAGCCAAGTAATTCTTAACTTAAGCTCTGATACCAACTGTAACGACCCGGATTTTGAGCGGCTTTGGTTATCGACGTAAGCCCGACGTCGATAACCAAAACATCGAAAAATCCCGGTAACTAATGAATGAAATTAGAAGGCGAGAATAGATAAGATAGAACTTATAGAATAGAAGAAGAAGAAGAACACAACATCAGAGTAAACACGAATCTCACAGCGGAACGAATAAAATATAACATAACATATCTTTGAAATAACATCAGTATATGTATACAATAACACTTATCAGAGTACAATACTTACAACAACAGCGGAAATAACTATAGCTTATATGATCCAGAAGCCTCCTGCTCCAGTTCTTCAAGTATACCTGTAAATCCTGACTACTTGACTGCCCGTACAAATTTAGGCACCCAAGAGTTTAGGGAAAACAAAATAAAACTCCGGGTCAGTCATGGGACTGGTGTGAATAAACTCAAATCATTTAAACAGGTATATGATATCTCATAAGACCACGCCGCAGAACGGAACGGGTTTTTCCCTTATGAGAATCCAAATAACTTTTCAAAGCAATATCATTCTGATATTATAATAATGTCTAAGTACAAATAAATATCAATCTAGCAGAAACGCTTGCATCTCACGTTACTACATATATAGTATACAAATCAAAATCGCAAGCACGTATTGGATGATTGGATTTCCAACTATGACAAGGTATGGAATCACCTTCCGATCAGTGTACTCTAGGAACGATACACTGGAGTTCAACAAGAACATCTTGCAACTCAGCCACACATGACCGACCACTCATTTCGCTTGAGTGTATCGAATGTACATCACCAACGGTTGGGATCAGCAACCGTTCCCGTATATATATATGGGACAGCATTGATAGATTTAAGAAACAAATGAATATTCTCTAGATAGGTGATTATACACCCTACTTCGGTGCGACCGACTTAGCCATGCTGCCTGCCTGATTTCTGTCATTTACCGGTTGAAGAGGCTAGAAACTACGCTTTATCATCACATCAGATTCACTTCGAATGCTACATTGTCAGATCCATCAGAATCACTAATTGACGTCTACAACCATACATTACGTGTCAGCTAAAAGAAGTTTCCTTCTCCGCTTCCACTCTTGGTATAGTTGAAGAAATCAATGTACGTGACCGTCTGGAAATACTATGTCAGACATCCATCTTCATTCACTTAGAAATGTCACATCGTCATACCCGCCAAATCACTAATTGACTTATCCAAAAATAACACGGGTATACAGCTAAGAGAAACGAATTCCTCCGCCACCAACGTGAATACGTTTGAACAGATCAACTTACGCGATCCATTGGATATACTCTGTCAGACCTTCGTCCATACAAGTTGTCCTGGGACTGGACAAACCGAAGGCACTATTCTGTAGACAGGATAGTCCTTGCATTTTACTCCGTCTTCAATTATCTTTGGCATATATGATTCGCAACGCTTATGCCAATACAGAGTGGTTCTTCGGATAATAATCCAACCGGTCTCTCCATAATAACAACGTTAAAATGGTCAAAACTTCGATAGTCTGTGAGTTAACTATCGAAGAAAAACAAGTGTGCAAACAACGATATTATTTCCGGATGGAAATTATATCGAACAATCATCATTTAACATTAATCTCTTTAGTTCATTTATTTACTTATCTCCTATTTCCCTATATTCTAAATTCTTATTTTTCTTTTATCAGAAAACATTTCTGATTCTCGTTTGGAAAGCATTTCCAAAACTCCTTTACGATCAAACCTTACCATTTCTTAGTCAAGAAGGAAGTCACTCAAGTTGGGGTATAATTACCTCTCAGACCTTAACTGAACAACGTTATAACTTCGAAATGGTCAAAGTTTATCTTTTAATCTTTAACAACTTCTTTACGCCTTTCTCGGATTCAATTTTACTAATCCACTTCTATATTTAAAACATTGGTTATAACGATAACGTTATAATCCCTACTTTCGAATTATCTAACTTTAATTATAACTTCTATTCTTATTAGTGAATAATTAACCTAACACTTATTTATTTATAAATAAATAAATCTCTATTTAAACACTGGAAAGTATAAGTACTTTCCCGAATTCGATATAATCGAATTTGCCGATTAACTCTCTTCGAGAAATCTCTATTTGATTAACTCTTCTTCGAATAACCTATATTCGATTAACTCCTTCTCGAATAAACGATATTCGAAAATCTCTCTTCGAATAACTAATATTCAATAACTCTTCCTTTTCAAATATCTCATATTTGAAAATCTCACTTCGATTAAACTATAATCGATAACCCCCTTCGATGAAACTAACATCGATTACTAACATCGATAACTCCTTTCGATGAAACTAACATCGATAACTCCTTTCGATGAAACTAACATCGATAACTCCTTTCGATGAAACTAACATCGATTTATTTAACTCGATGAACTTAACTCGACTAACTTAACTTGACTTGACTAACTCGACTTACTTAGTTCGACCAATTCGATTCGATTAACTAGGCTCGACTAACTTGACTAACTTAACTCGACTTACTTGGTTCGACCAATTCGATTCGATTAACTAGGCTCGACTAACTTGGTCGAACCACCCGACCAACTCAACTTATTTAACTTAACTTATTTCTCAACTCGATCAACTCGATTAACTCCTATCGAATAACTAATATTCGATTAAACTCCATTCGCTTGACTCTAGATCGCAGCGATCACAATGGTTACGCCTGACTCCCTCAGGAAACATCCGACCGCCGTAGGCTATTTACAGCCCTGCGAATTACGCTAGCAGTCGTACAAGATGGCAACTTACCCTGAATACTATGTTTGACTAACTCTGTCTCAAATAACTATATTTGATTAACTCTAGTTCGTTTTAACTCTAATCGATTAACTCTAACCGGTTAACTCTATTTGACTAACTCGACTTGACTTACCCCTTTCGAATAACATATTCGATTAACTAACTTTCGAATACCATATTCGATTAACTAACTTCGAATACCATATTCGATTAACTCCTTTCGAATGTCTATATTCGATTAACTAACTTCGAATACCATATTCGATTAACTCCTTTCGAATGTCTATATTCGATTAACTAACTTCGAATACCATATTCGATTAACTAACTTCGAATACCATATTCGATTAACTCCTTTCGAATGTCTATATTCGATTAACTAACTTCGAATACCATATTCGATTAACTAGCTTCGAATACCATATTCGATTAACTCCTTTCGAATGTCTATATTCGATTAACTAACTTCGAATACCATATTCGATTAACTAACTTCGAATACCATATTCGATTAACTCCTTTCGAATGTCTATATTCGATTAACTAACTTCGAATACCATATTCGATTTCTCTAACTTCGAATACCATATGCGATTAACTAACTTCGAATATCATATTCGATTAACTTCTTTCGAATGTCTATATTCGATTAACTAACTTCGAATACCATATTCGACTTCTCTAACTTCGAATACCATATTCGATTAACTTCTTCGAATGTCTATATTCGATTTACTTTATTCACTTTATAAAGATTTCCTTTATAACAACGTTTTATTTATTTGAAAGGATTTACTTTTAAATAACGGTTCTACCCTTTAAAAATGATTTCCCTTTTTTTTTTAATGTTTCCTTTCCAGTTCTATTTGTAAATGGTTTACAAATATTCCCTTTTCAAATTTATTCTTGAAATATTCTAACTCCTTAAATTCCCGGGAAAATTCGCCATAACCTCCTTTGTATCGGGAGCATCGGGAAAATCCCCAAACTCGCCACACAGGCCTTTCCATTCAAAAAGAAAATGGTTTGAAATTATTTCCTTTTCAAATATCTCCTATTTCTAAATATCCCAATTTATAAATATTCCTTATTTATAAATATTCCACTTTATAAATATTCTATTTATCAATATCACTTTGAAAAATCTCCTTATCAATATCCCGTATGTTATGGTATTCAATCATATCAAATCACGATGTTCAATATCGTCCATACACACACAATCAACAACAGGTTATAATTCACATCATATATCAAAATATATGAAAAACAATAAAATAACTGTTGAGGAATCCAGTCGGATTCCTCCAACCTGTTTCCCTGCATCCACAGATGTTACACAACATGATTGTCATCACTTTTAGTTCAATATGAATTATTCTGATAAACAGAATCAATATATAACTATATAACTGTTTATATTATATATATATATATAATACTTCTTTAACTGACTAGCAGTTCAATCAACAGTCAACACACAATCAATCAGACAATTTTTAACAGTTCTAAAAATACAACATGAAATTATAAACTGTTCAGAGTTAGTGAGATTTACTCACATTTGCAGTTCATCGTTAAAGAACGACAAACTGTTATTTGATTTGAATCAAACAATTTATTTCGCCATAAATTCATACGAGCCCCAATCCACTTCCAGTCAGTCTCATTGTGTTGCTCCCGTCCATACGGTCCTAACGTAACTTACGGTTCGTGATTCTGATTTCATATGGCCAAGATATGATAACTTGAAGTTAATGCATTATTTATAAAATTAAATAAAACTTGAATTTAATATATCGGGCCTCACCCCTTTTCATACCGGCCCATTTCCCTTTAAAGCCCACCCTCCTTTTCAAATACCCAGACCCGAACGAACAGCCTTCTTCCCCAAATCTAAAATTCCCGTCGCTCCTCAAATTTACTCAGCACCGTTTGCCTTTGACCGGCCACGCCCTCCACCTTGGCCATCGATGGCCACTGCAACCACCACCAAAATACTCAACAACTCGACCTCCTCCTGACCGTCACCACTGCAACCAACTCGATGGGACCCCCCCTCATCTCGACCTGGTACTTCTTCGATGTTTCCCCACAGACGCATTCCAACCCAAACGAACGGTGGTGAAATCGCCACCACCCTTCTCTTCGCCTCACTCCCCCGAATTCGCTCGTCACCTTAAATGGAAGATCGACGCCCAAAATCACCAGGTTTCCGCGAACCCTAGGCACGCTGAACCGAAACCAGGAACACCACATGATGACCGAACTCAACAAAAATGATATGAGGATGAAGCTTTCCTCACCAGGATCCTAAACATATGTGTCTAATGATTTCTGGATTTTATATGGATTTGTTTGGATTTTCTAAGAGAGGATTTGGTTTTTTTTCATAGGAAATAATGCGGCTACTTTTCTGTTGACTTTGGAAGGATTGAATTAGGTTTAGACTTAGTTTCAGGTATTTATAGGGTATTTTTAACAATTTAATATTCGATTAAATATTTCCTTTTAAATCCTGCGTTACTTATATAACCATTTAAAAATTCCTACGGTCATGGATAATACCCAAAAATCACGAAAATTGACATGTAGCTGGAGTTCGTCATTACAGTCCCAACGAAACTGGTTTCGTCGAATTCCGACTCCGTATGCTCACACAGCGTATTTTTAACTGTCAAAATACTGACTGTTTCTCACTCTAAAAATCCATACGACCACACAGTGACTCTAAAAATCACGAAACTTAACATCTAGCAATAATTTGATATTGCGGATCCAACAAAACTAGTTTCGTCGAATTCTGAGGTCGTTTGCAAAACTGGCTATTTTTAAAGCTCTGAATGACCCATTTAAATATATAAATATATTTAAATATAATTAAATTAAATATAAATAAATTTATATTATCGTGTATCTTCACATATGATATCATAAAGCTCCAGAATATCATATCAGAATTTACAGTTTGATATTTCAGACTTTAGATTTATCGATATTCAGTTTATATCGAAAACCCTTTTATAACGTAAATAAAGCGTTGCAAATTATAAAGGAATTCTATAGCGACTTTTCTGAAATTTGATTTGGACGTAAATCAAAATCTACACAACGAAATCCAGATTTTTCTCTTCCACTAGAAAGATATACTCCACCAGCTCCACACGTTTCTTGTTTCACAGAAATCCGGCTTAAAACGAATCCTGTATAGTCAGTTGAAGTTCGAATCGCCAAATAGCGAACTGCCGCGTCGTTTCAAGCTCTATTTTAATTATAATAAAATTATACGTTCAAACTGTCGTCGATTAAATATATTCGTTATTATATTTCGAATCGAAACTACCCCAAATCTCGTATGCTATTCAATTCACATGATATTGTGAATTTCACTATTTCCGACTATTTCGACATTATAATATATTTTATTATATTATAATTATTAATTAAATATTCAATATTATTTAATTCACGTTCTCGATATCGATAAATCGATATTTAATAATTAAATAAATTAATTGTTCAACAGCTAAAAATGCGGGTCGCTACAATTTACCTAAATTTAAAATAAAGATTAATAACTTTTTTAGTTCTCACACCAGTCCCATGACTGACCTGGAGTTTATTGTTTTAACCTAAACTCTGGGTGCCCCTATTTTGACACGGGCAGCTAGTAGTTTTGGTTTTGCAGATTTATATTCACGGGATCCTGGTTTACAGCTGGAAGGATATCCGGAAAGCTTTGTATCCATATATCTCCTTCAGTTGTGTATTGTATTATTTTCCGCTGCTATGTAATGTATTGTAATCTCTGATATTTATCGAATGTATATTATTTGTTTATACTCTGTATATTCTTGTATTCTGATGAATTGTTGTAATATACAATGAAATGTTCTTCCGTGTGTGTTCTGATTTGTCGTGTTCTCAGACGATAGGGCGTTTCGAACGGTCTGGGTCGGTTTAGCGACTGGTTCGGACCGAGCGAAATTCCTTTTCGTCATAGAACTCCATTCTCTATCACTTCAATCTAATTAAAGATTCATTAAAACTCCACTTGATTTTAATCTTCCCACAAATCAATACTAATGATTGTTTAACTTGAGAAATCATATCCTGTCTTTAACTGGGTTAAAGATCCAATGTCATTTAAAACACGGTTCACGATAAACCCAAAATCACATTCCATTAATTATCGGGTTAAAGAACAAGTGTTATTTAAAACACCGTTCACAATAAACCCAAAAATCTATTCCAATTCAATTCCAGTTAAATATCATTTACTTGGTATACTTCATTAAATCTAAATAAAAAGATTTAATCTTTTTCACAACTGGGTTTAAGAACAGTGCTAATGAAGACACCATTCACGATAAACCCAAATCCCATTTGATATTAACTACAAGGCTTCGAATAGAAAATATATTGGCTTATATTCAATATCAAATTCTACGACCAACAAATATCGTATTGGAAATAACGATATAAATATATCTTTCAAATTTCCATAAAAATGTATGTATAATCACGAAATCCAACATCGAAATATTCCAAAGACAATTTCTATTCACATCCATTCCAATTCAATTATTGGAAATTCTGGTTATTTTTCAAAACCATTTCAAATCCAATTTATTTATTTTAAAAATAAATGGAATTATAAATCTAGTTCAAAACTAGTTCATTTCGATAAAAATCTATTTTTATCTTTTCAAATATGGAAATTTTCATCCCAATTCTTTCCAAATCATTTCTTATGATTTAACACAAATTATTTCTATTTTTAATAACTTTATCAAGGCTCACACAGTCGATTTCCATCAACGACCATCGAACCGCACTAATAGTAACCTTTTCCAAATTTGCTTTGGACATAATTCCAAATCCAACTGTTAGATTTCAAATTTCTAATATTCGTTAGAAAGCTCTTTTCGATACGAATCCAATGGTTCCGGTTCTAGAAGAATCCGACGGTCGGATCTCCCGCAACGTGAATTCGAAGTCAATGGTCGAAATTCGCAAACTACTGCAGCGCGACGCATTCTATTCAGGCCATTATATATATAATATATATATTATATATATTTCTTCGATTTCCTTTTAAAACATATTTTATAAATCGTTTTAAATTCGTTTTCGAAACGATTTCAACTTCATATTTAATTTCAAATCAAAATTGAATATTCCATATCATTAATCTATAAAAGATAATATTTTCAAAACGTTATATTTTGAAATCACTTCCTTTCCTATATTCATTATAAAATGAATAAAATCGATATAAATATCGTTCACGTCAAAATGGCGTCAATCTAATCAACATGGCTTTTATTCAACACATGAATATTTATTCTTTATTCAACACATGAATTTAAATTTTTATTCAACACATGAATATTTATTCTATTCAAAACATGAATTTATATTTTTATTCAACACATGAATATTTATTTTATTCAACACATGAATATTAATTCTATTCAACACATGAATTTATATTTTTATTCAACATAAGAATATTTATTTTTTATTTTCAAATTGGAATGAGGCCCAATCAATTACCATATAATGTTAATTATATGGATTCCCTACAACACATGTACATAAGAACAATGATAAATAATCAACCATCATCCAAAGTGCACCACACAGCTGCATAAGCATTAAATAAAAATAATTAATGCTTACACAGTCTGTCAACCCATCGATTGACATACAACTAAACAATTGGGATTAGTGTATGTCAATATCATACCAACACCCATGTGGGGTTTCAATCAATCAAACACATATTTTAATTGTGCAATTGGGCGATGTATAAAATTTATCGTCCCAATCAATATCACTCAAATCAGTGTACATAAACAAATCGTTCGATTTGAAAATGAATATTTATTTTACTTCAACACATGAATATATATTTTATTTCAACACATGAATATATATTTTATTTCAACACATCACAATCAATTTTCACAACACACAAAATCAAACAAGTCGTCCATGTTCTGTGGACGATGGGTGTCAGGTGCTGCTAAGCACCATCTGCATCCTAGTATATATTTCAACTAGAAATTAAAAAAAATTGAGGAGTTCTCGCCGACTAGCTAAACCAAACTCCACGACTCTTCATATATAGAAAATCTTCGCCGTGCTCGCCTTTTGTCACTTTCGTGGTCCGTATTCACTACATATATAAAAATCACATATTTTTATTTCACTTTCAAGATGATAAAAATAGCATCTTTAACACGATATTTTCATTACAAAGATTATATTTTTTTTACGCTACTTTATATATATAAAAATATCGCCTGCATTATATAAAAATTCGACCTTTGTTTATTTAAAAATCGTATCTTTACTTCATTAAAATTCGTATCTTTACTTCATTAAAAATCGTATCATTACGATATTTATGAAAATAAGAATCTTATCTTCAGTTATATAAAAATCGTATCTTTATGACGCTCCTTACACAATAAAAGTCATAACTTCGCCAAATAAAAATCATATTTTTCTATAACTAAAAATCACTTCTTTTTGTTGTTAAAAATAACTTCTTTCTTTTCATTGCTATATGTACATAAAAATCTAAACTCTAAAATGTTAAAAAAATCCCAGTTTATTGTATGAAATCAGATTTTTATATCATCTAAATAAAAGAAAATAAAGTAAAAACTCACCGTCGAGCGAAGAAGGGGAGGGGGGTTCCTGCGCTGTGTTGGCCGACTAGAGGGGGTGCTTGGCGTCTACTGGCGCGGGGAAGCTTCAGGCGGAGGTGGTCTCATGCGATTGGGTAGTTAGGGCATCAGCTTGAGGGGATTAGGGGGTTACGGTTCTTAGAGAAGGAGAAGGAGGAGGCTTCGGTGGCGCAGGGGAGGGCGGTGCCGGCCTGGGCAGTGACACATCGAGCACGGCGGTGGTTGGCTTCAAGGGCGATGGGGTTCCGCCCCTTTCTTTCATTTTTTATTTTGAAATCGATTTTCCGGTTTGTGAATAAAGAGGAAAGGGGTTTAACCGTGAAGAGAGGAGTAGAAGGGGTTAATATGAAAATTTATATTATATTTAATTTACACCAAAAAGTAACTTTTAAATTTGATCTCCAAACGAGACCCACCGACTGTCGTCCCTAGCGTACTACCCCCATTCCAAACACAATGGGATGTGTTTCGTAAGCCGGTTTGGCCGTTTCGATCAGTTTTTGTCAAAATAAAAACATAACTCTATATATTGAATTTGAACGCACATTTGAATTTACCGGGGCCACATACTGACTCTAAAAATTCCAACAAAAAATTATTTCTAGCTTCGTATTGATGAACAGTCCTAAACAAAACCAATTTTGTCAAATTTGAAGACCGTTTGAAAAATGGCCATTTTCCAGTCGATTAAAACTAACCGAAACTGGTCAAATGCGTTTAACTTCGCCACGCTCACATATTGCTTCATAAAATTATGAATTTTGAAACCTAGCAATAACTTGACATCACGGATCCAACAAAAGTGGTTTCGTCGAAAACAGAGGTCGTTTGCAAAATGGCTATTTTTAAGGGCCAAAATTCCATAGCGACTATTCTGAATATTCGATTGGACATAACTTTTTATTCCCGCTATGAAATTTCAATCTTTCATATTCGTTGGAAAAATATTTTCAAATAGATTCAAATATTTTTGGTTTCGCTAAAATCCGGTTTAATTTGAATCCTGTACATTCATTTGAACTTTGAAATCAAAATTTCAAACTACCGCGCCATTTTCAATTCCTTTTATAATTAAAAATAATTATTTATATTCTAACGATGATTCAAATAAATATATACATTCTAATTATATTCAAAATAAATTTCTCGTCGTTGTTATTTCAAATAATTCATTTTAGGTATTCAATATTCACTAAAATTGCCAAAATAAAAATTTAAATTGGCTCGGATTTCCGGGTTATAACACACTTGGCTTTTTAATTTTCTTTTTGAATGGAAAGGGCCTAGAGAGGCGAGTTGAGGTTTTAACTATCGACCAATACAAGTAGATTATGGCGAAATTTTCCGAAAATTTAAGGAGTTAGAATATTTTTAAGATAATTTGATAATTAGAAATTTATATATCAATATATATAGAATTCGATAAGGAACAAAATTAAAATAGAATGTTATAAACAAAAAGAAAATCTATAATTAAATCTAGTAAAAATTAGAAAGAGTAACATATATGGGTTTAAAAATGAGTAATTGGTTTGTATGATGTTGATTATTCGAGGTAAGTAGTCTTGTCCATTTTGAAGTGAATAATATTTTCAGTCAAGATCTAAGAGGTAATTATACCCCAACTTGATTGATTTCATTTTTAACTGACAAATAGCAAGATTTAGTCTTGAAGATAAATGTTTGAGTAAGATTAGTTGAATGTAGTATTTTGGGTTGTCGTAACGATGTTTTACACAATATTCGTTTTAACCCAAATAAGTGGAATTTTGGAAATTTAAAAATAAATATTTCCTTAGTGTAGAAATGAACAGGCGTGAAAGATAAGTAATTTGAATGTTCTCCAATTAAAATTAGAAAATATTTTGTACGTATAGAAAATAAAAGAAGTTGATATTTGGAAATGTTTTTCAAATAGCGAAAAGGGCCAAGATGATTGTTGAAAATATTCGGCTAACAAATATTGATAAGGAAATGGAGTAGTGATTTAATTAATGAATGAAATATCAATTAAAGGGCCAATGATTTCTTTGATGCTTTGAATGAATGTTTGTTTCCTTCGATAGTTAAATAACCGACTATCGAAGTGTTTGCAAATACCGTTGTCAATATAGAGAGACTGGTTGGATTATTATCCGTGAACCACTCTGTATTGGTAGTAGCGTTGCGAATCAGATTATATGAAGATAATCGAAGACGGAGTAAAGTGCAAGGGCTTTTTCTATTAATGGAAATTGTGCCTTTGGTTTCGTTCAGTCCCGAAACGAACGTAAATGGACTAATGTCTAATAGGGTATTTCCAATAATCGCATATGTTGGTCTGTATAAATATATATGCTGGCGGAGAATTTAATCTCTTAGCATAATTCCAGAATATATTTGTGCAAATCAATTAGTGATTAACGGATCTGACAATGTGGCATTCAAAGTGATTGTGCTATCAACGAATGATAAGCAATCGTAGCCTCAGGCCTTAACAACCGGGAAAAGGCAAAAATTGGGCAGACATCATGGCTATGTGCATCGCTCCCATTACGGTGTATAATCACCTATCCAGAGAAATTCGTTTTACTTCTTTAATCTATCGATGTTGTCCCTTTTGGGAAACGGTTGCTGATCCCTACCGTTGGTGATATACATTCGATACACTCAAGCGAAATGAGTGGTCGGTCATGTGTGGGACGGGTTGCAACATGTTCTTAGTGAACCCAGTGTATTCCTCTCTAGGATAAACTATCGGAAGGTGGTTCCATACCTCGTCGTGTTGGAAATCCAGTCTCCAATAAGAGCCATGCGGATTATGATTTTATATTATATGTGGAGCGTGAGATGTAAGCGTTCCTCTAGATTCTATTTAATTGATGTGGACATTATTATAATATCACTGGATTTGATATCCAAAATATATTTGGTTATCGTAAGGAAAAAACCATCCATGTTTATGTGTGGATCGGTCTTACGATCACCATTTCTTTTGAAAGGATTTTGAAAGTTAATCAATTGGTTGGAGTTTACTCACACCAGTCCCATGGCTGACCCAGAGTTTATTTTGTTTTTTTCCCTAAACTCTTGGGTGCCCATATTTGTATGAAAAGTCAAGTAGTCGGGATTTTTCAGATTCACTTGGTGGAGCTGGAAGCAGGAGGCTTCATCTGTTAGTTATAGACTATCATATTTCCACTGTGTACAATGTGGTATCTGGAAACAAGTGTTTATAACTGTTCCAGGAATAGCCATTGTGCTATGATGATGGTATGTATATAAAGTTACCGAATTGTATTTCAAAGTTATGTTACATAATATATTTTATTCGTTCCGCTCTGAGTTTGTGATCTTCGTTTTTCTTCTATTCCAATATTTCTTTCTTTCTATTTCTCAACTTCTAACTTCTTTCTAATAATGATTCGTATTTTTGTGCAATTTTGGTTGGACGTGTGCTGTAATTAGTCAACTCATATAGTACGGTTTTGCGGGTCATTGCAGTTGGTATTAGAGCTTAGGTTGAGCGAATACCTAGGCTGTGGTGTTGTGCTCATTAGAGATAGGGTCAGTAGTACCCTAGAATGAGTTGAGTGTATATACGAGAGCGCGTATGTGTTAATTGATATAAAAGTTATTTTATATTATGTTGGCTAGTCTATTGAGTGGTTTATGAATTCTGATCGAATTGTGGGATGCCACGAAGTCGATAGGAATTTCTAAACACTTGGACAGAGCAATTCGACATGACATTGTTTTAATGTGGTTAAATGAAATAATTTTATCCAAAATTCTATCTTGATATAGAAATGAATAATTTTCTGAAATTATTACAATATATGGATGTGTGGTTGTTATTATAATCCGATGAGACTATAAAAAAATTTAAATGGTTATATATAACCAAATATAATTTGTATACAAATAAAATATATAGAAATGAGATGAACTAAAAATTTAATTCAAACCAGAATTTAAAATTTTAAATCCTGGGAAGCTAAAAAATTTTTTTTTCAAAGTATATTTAAATAATATAGCTTTGTTTTTTAAGGATTTTTGACTTAAAATCAATTTAGATGGATTTTTAAAGTGATAAAGCACTGAATTCACTTCAGTCGCTGGAATATAACTCTGATGATAACTGCAGCTTCGTCAGTGTTCATTTTCGAGTTTCGAAGTGATGAATTGCTACTTTAGAAAAGTTTTTGGTGGAAATTTGTTTTGGAAGAAAACAAGTGGTTTGAAAATTCAAATGTTTTGAGTTTGAAATGGAAATAAATATATATATACATACATATATATATGAATATATTTAAGTGATTTTAAAAGGATTTGAAATGAAAACCCTGTGATTTGGATTTTGGAATTGAAATTTAAATTGAGCTAGTTAAATGGATTAAAGTGAATGAATTGACTAGAATCAATTTGAATATATTTAAATGGAATATGAATTGGAGATAAATCATTAATAATAAATGAAAGTGAGTACATATGAGGTGTAATTTAAACGAGAACCAAAAGTTTTGGTCGGACGGAATTTGTTGAAATTTGAAAAGTTCAGTTTCAACATATGTTTGTCTTTGAAAAGTTAATGGGTTCTTACCACTTTTCCTACCTTAGTAATTTTAAGGACGAAATTTTTTAGGAGAGGAAGAATGTAACGACACAGATTTTTGGGTGGTTAATTTTAAATATTTGATATGGATATAAATATTGAGTTGACAATATAAATTTATATTTATATCGAGTTATAGATTTTATAATCGAAATACAATTTATTTTGAATATTTATAATTATCGAAATACGAGAAATTTGAAATAATTCAATTTGAATTTAAAACAAAGTTAAAATAATTCAAAATATTAATATGGATTTTATTTGAATTTGAAACAAAATTGAATCCAAAATTTTAAACTGAATCAAAACAATCCAGATGACCGGTATAAATTCAATTTCAATATATATTCTATTTGGATATAGATATAGACGATAATAATAATTTATTATCAAGGAATAGAATTGTTTTGAATTTAATTTATATCAGTTTAAATTAATATCTCCTCCATATGGTTGAATTGAGTTTCGATACCTGTCCCAATGTGTTCAGAATAGCGGTTTTACCCTAGGAAGGTCGGTCGTTGTGTTCAAAAAGGAGTTCGCGATCACGGTATATTTTAAAATTGAATAAACACCATACCAGTTAATACTTGCCCGTAATAAACTTTGTACCTATTAAGATCTACCTCAAATAAGTCCTACTCGGTAAAACACCTACCTTAAATTCCTTGATCACTAAGCTTTTTTCGTGTATATATATGCGATGACTCCCTCTGTTCTCTCCTCTATTTCATTTTCTTCGTTCTTTCTCCAAGTAAGGAAAATAAAACCAAATCCCCATTTTCTTTTCAACCGCGGATTCCTCCATTCAAAGTAAATCAGATCCTTCGAAATCTGAGGACCCCAAATTAATTGAAGGCCAATATCGAGACAACGATGCTCGCGTAAGGGGTACAACGTTGGGTTCAAAAGGGGGCTGTCATGGGTATTCGAAGTCAACATCGGTGGAAGAATTAAGGGTAGCGTTAAGGGTCTAGGGTGTTGGAGCGCGAGCCGTGGTGGTCAATGAGGTCAAAAGGGAAGATACAATGGCAGCGGATGGGTTTTGGGGGATCACGATGGATTATCCTAGGGCACGACATTGAGGCATTACAGTGTAGTGATGGAAATATTGGTAAAATATGGATGACGGATTGCCATTTGAGTTGTTCAGTAAAGTGCAGTATTGGGACAAATTGGAGTTGGTGCTGATTTAGGAAAAAGAGTTATTAAGTCGGCTTTGAAATTGTTCAGGAAACAAGGTATACGATTTTTCGTAATTTAAAATACATCGGAATTAATTTATTTATATGTTAAATTAATTTAATAATCATCTACATGAAATAAATTAAATAATCTAGGTACTGATAGATTTATTCGTAATGGATTTGGATTGAGATAACTCTGGAGCAAGTTTGGATTTTTGATAATCAGAAACGAATCGTTATTTCAACAATAAAGATCACGAAAAGTAAATCTCACTCAATTTATTATTTAGAATTTATTTTTAGTTGGTAAAAATAATTGATGGTTGCCTGGTTGCATTAAAATATTTTTGTGGCTGTTATAAAAATATATTAGTTATTTAGGCTTGGTGTTTGTGGCTATATATATATATATATATATATATATATATATATTGGTGGTTGGATTCCCGCGTTATCATTAGCGGATGCCTGCGGTATCATTAGCGGATGATTTCCCTATACAGCCCATAATATATATAGTGGATGACCTTCATACCGCGATATCCTGCCTCGAAGCAGGATGGGTATTATTTATGTTGGCCAACGTCTATAGATGCAGGAAAAATAGGTTGGAGAAATCAAACTGGATTCCTCAAAATTTATTACTGTTTGTTTTAACATATATATTATCATATATGATGTGTTATAAAACCCATGATTTGATAATTAAGTGTTTTTGGATATTAAAATATCACTGGGCTAAAATGTTGATATATAAAAATACTGTGAAAACGATATTTGAGATTTAAATGGAAAATTCTACTTTTCTAAAAATAGAATTTGAAATTCGAATGGATTAAAAATATTAACTGGTTTTGAATAAATAAATTAAGTATTGAAATTTATAAACGATATTTATAAATTAAATAATCAGGGAATTTATGAATAATTTATGAATGATGCTTATAAACTAAATAATCAGGGAATTTAAGAATAATTTATAAACGATGTTTATAAATTAAATAATCAGGGAATTGAAGCAAATTTATAAAAGGTGTTCGTAAATGAAATGGGAAAAATTATCATTTACATAATTTGGGAAAGGTAAATTCTGATGTGAATTTAAAAGGGAAAATTATTTTTCCAAAGTAGAAAATTAATTTCAAAAATGAATTTGGAATCGAGACTTGTTTAAATAAGTAAACAGATAATATAAACGATGTTTATAAAGAAAGGTGAAAAATTATCGTTTGGATAATTTAAGTATTGAAATTCAAATATGAATTTAAAATGAGAATTTGGGAATCATGTTAAAAAGGAAATGATAGTTTTATTCTGGAATTCGGAATAAACAAAATCGATTTGACACGAAACTTGTTTTAATATATAAAACAAAGAAGTTGGATTTATAAACGATATTTATATATCTAGCAAAATAAATTATCATTAGATAATTTAGAGGTTTAAATTCAAGTTTCAATTTGAAAAGTAGGATTTGAATGGAATTGAAATGGAACTTGTTTTTAGAAAACAAGAATGTGAAATTTATGAACACGTTTATGAATTAAGGAAAATAAGTTAACATTTGATAACTTAGAAATTTCAAACATGAATTTAACCATGAATTGGAAATCGTTTCAGAAAAGGAACGACGGGTTTTATTTCGATATTCGTAATATAAACTGAATTAAGTCAAATCCCAGGGATTTAAATTGGAATTTGATTATATCAAATTTTATAAATAATTTGTTTATAAAAGGAATTGGAATTTAATATACCAAATTGAGTTATAAACAAATTTATAAACAAGTAATGAAAAATCGACGATTTGAGATAATCGGAAATATTAAGTTGGATTTGAAAACTGGATTTAATATATATTAAAAAATATATTAGAATGGAGTTAAATTTATTATAAACGAAGTTTAAATGTTTATATATATATATATATATATATATATATATATAATTAAAACGAACTTGCCGCAGCACTACAGTTCGCCAATTGGCATTACGAACTTCAATTGAGTATATAGAACTCAAATTTAGTTGGAATTCTTTGATACAAGAATCGTCAGGACCGATTGAATAATAGTTTCCTAATGGAAGAGAAAAATATGGATTTCGTCTGATAGATTTTGAGTTATGTCAGAATCAAATTTTCAGAAAAGCAGCACCAAAATCGTTTAAAAACCTTAATGGTTTATACATATAAATATAAGGATTTTTAAGCAAATAAAATCCGAATTTCCATTTGAAAAATTTGGACTTGAGTTATAAAATAAATATGAACTCGAGTGGAGTAAATGGATTGATTTTTGAAACAAAATTAGTTATCTATTTTTGAATATAATTAACTAAGTGGAAGGATAATTATTGTTAATCGAATTTTAGATCGAGATATTTCTTCCGATAAGTAAATGAGACTTGTGAATTTCATATTTGAAATCGAATATGAAACCTAAATGAAAATGGGAATAAATTAATTTATAAGCAAACTAAAATACATATGAACATGATATGTTCGAATAACAAGTGAAATAAGCTAAGAAGCTAATTAAAGAATAAACGGGCAAAAATGAATTCAAACGATTGGATTGAGTTGAATTGAACTGAAAACAGGTAAACATATGTTAGACAGGTATGGAATGAAGTATATGAAGATTATAATTTGTATGCTCGACAAAAAGGTACACATTTAATTCCATATGAGATTTTATGCGCCGAATCGGTAAGCCACTTGGCTTTTTGATTTTCTTTTTGATTGGAAAGGGCCTAGAGAGACAAGTTGAGGTTTGAACTATCGACCGTTACAAAGGAGGTTATGGCGAAATTTTCCAGAAATTTAAGGAGTTAGAATATTTTTAAGATAATTTGATAATTAGAAAATTTATAGATCAATATATATATATATATAATTCGATAATGAAACGACCACGAATTTCGCTCGATCTGAATCAGTCGCTAAACCGATCAAGACCGTTCGAAACGCCTGATTGTTTTGAGAACATGACAAAATAGAACGCAGACAGAAGAACATTTCATTGTATATTACAACAATTCATCAGAATACAAGAGTATACAAAGTATAAATCAATATTACACATTTACCAAATATTAGAGATTACAATAATCTACATAGCAGCGGAAAATAATACAATGCACAACTGGAGGAGATATACGGATACAAAGCTTTCCGGATATCATTCTAGCTGTAAACCAGGATCCTGTGAATATAAATCTGCAAAACCAAAACTACTAGCTGCCCATGTCAAAATAAGGGCACCCAGAGTTTAGGTTAAAACAATAAACTCCAGGTCAGTCATGTGATTGGTGTGAAAACTAAAATAGTTATTAATCTTTATTTTAAAGTTAGGTAAATCAAGGGACCACGTCATATAACATGGAACGGGTTTCCTTCCAAGAACACCAGTGCATAAAACAAACAGCGCAATGCTAAGAAAAGAACAATGAAGCTATTATAAGACCCAGGTCCCATCACACAATGCAACGCAAGCCGGAGGATAGGGTTTTTACCTTATAATAGCCAAAGAATGCTTGATACGTCTAAAACAAATCATTTGATACCATAATAAGTGCATAGTGTATAAAACAACTTCAAATCATAAGTATCAATCATAGACGGCATAAGCGCCCCATCCCACTATGTCGCTATACTAGGCTCTACAAATAAAACCGCAAATGTCACGTATTTGGAAATTGGATTTCCGTCTGTGAACCGAGGCAAAAGATAGTCCTCTACCGGTTCAAGACAATCTAGCCCATGTCTTAGGCAAGTACTCGGACAATCCTTTGGATCGTCAGGGTCGGTCCACCGATGAGGATTAAAATGCGTGAACACTGCGTTTCCCTGCCCTTTGGGGCGTAAATGAGCCAACGAATGACTCCATCAAACCCGGATCGTCCGATTAAACCGAGGCGCCTCGCAACAGCAACAACCACATAAGTCAAACTCGTTAGGGCGTGTAAAACCACTGACGCCACTTCTAACTAGAAAGAAACGCATGTCCTCCCTGAGGTCCTTCTCCCGTTTTTAGTTCACAAACGGGGTGTGAGGCTCGCGAATTCACGTTACACAATGCTATGCCACACAGGCCACACAAGCAAATCACTCCATGCAACCGATATCCATCAATCACACAGAATGATATCCAATGTCAGACACACAGTCCATTTACAAGTCCGTTCTGGGTCTGAACGAAACCGGAGGCACCTAGTACCCCGCATATCCATCGATCTCCAAGTACGTCTGGACGATCACCAACTGATTCTCTCCTCTTGGATATATGGCCCAATCAAGATCGTTAGTAATTATCCAAACGATGTGAATACTTCCGGTCTTCATCCACCGTCTTCATCTTCGACACCACGTCGAATCAGTTATTCAGAATGGGTTAAACCCGGTCTTTCTAAATAGCTCGCGTATATAATAAATAAGTGTTACACAAACACAACATACGCCTCATTCCAATTCTTCCCAAATCGTTTTTTATGTTTTACACAAATTATTACTATTTTTAATAATTTTATCAAGGCCCGTACAGTCGATTTCCACCAACGGCCATCGAACTGCACTTACAACGACCTTTTCCAAATTTGATTCGGACATAATTCCAAATCCAATTGTTAGATTTCAAATTAATAATATTTGTTAGAAAGCTCTTTTCGATACGAACCCAACGGTTCCGATTTTAGGAGAATTTGACAGTCGGATCTCCCGCAATATCCATTCGAAATCAATGGTCGAAATTCGCGAACTGCCGCGGCGCGGCACGTTCTATTAAGGCCATTATATTATATATATAATATACATAATATATACTTCGTCGATTTCCATTCGAAACGAATTTTATAAATCATTTTAAATTCGTTTTCAAAACGATTTCTACTTCCATCTCAAATTCAAATCAAAATTAAATCTCTTAATATAAATTCGTTTTAAACCAATTTCAACTCGATTTCAATTCAAATCAATTTCAAATTCAAATCGATTTTAATTCAAATCGATTTCGGTTCAATTTCAAAACGTTTTAAATTCAATTCAAAACGATTTCAATTCTATTTCAATCTAATTCGAATTTCAATTCTATTCAGTTTTCACTTTAATTCGAATTTCAATTCATTTCAAAATATCAGATTTTGAAATCACTTTCGATATTCATTGTAAAATGAATAAAATCGATATAAATATCGTTCACATCAAAATGGCATCAATCTAATCAACATGGCTTCATATATTTCTATTTTCAAATATTCTATTTCAAATATTTCTTTTTCAAATATTTCTTTTTCAAATATTTCTATTCAAATATTTCTTTTTCAAATATTTCTATTCAAATATTTCTTTTTCAAATATTCCTATTCAAATATTTCTTTTTCAAATATTTCTATTCAAATATTTCTTTTTCAAAACTGGAATGAGGCCCAATCAATTACCATATAATGTTAATTATATGGATTTTCTACCACACGTATATAACAACAACGATAAATCACCAACCGTCATCCAAAGTGCGTTCTACACTGTATAAGCATCAAATATAAATATTTAATGCTTATAACAGTCTCTCAATCAATCGATCGACATACAGCTAATTATTGGGATTAGTGTATGTCATATATCATCCCAATACCCGTGTGGGGTTTCAAACAATCAAACACATATTTTATTTGTGCAGTTGGGTGATGTGTAAAATTTATCGTCCCAATCAATATCAGTCAAATGTGTGTATATAAACAAATCGTTCGACTTGTTTATATTAATTTATTTCTTTTCATATACACGTTAAAAATTCTATTTTGAACTATAAAATATTTTTAACTATATAAATATTTTATTTCATTTCACATCACATCACACAATCAACTACACATCAAAATCAAACAAACAGCATACAAGCCGTCCATGGTCTGTGGACGACGGGTGTCGAGTGCTACTAAACACCGTCTGCATCCTAGTATATATTTCAAACAAGAAATTTAAGTTAAAGGTGAGGAGTTCTCACCAAAATCTAAATCCAACGCCACGATTCTTCATATGTAGGAAATCTTCACCTTTTCGTCCTTTGTCACTTTCGTTGCCCTTATTCACTACATATATAAAAATCACATTTTTATATTCTCTCCACTTTACGATAAAATAAAGTTCTTTTTTTCACTTCATATATTTAGAATGCTTCTTTCTATATAAAAATTATATTTTTATATTTCTACTTCTTATATAAAGATTAAATTTTTATTATCATAACCATACAAAATTATATTTTTATGTTTCTACTTTAAATAAAAACAATATTTTTAATAATCTACCAAGTAAAATTCATATTTTTTTCTATCGCCATTTTCTATATAAACATTTCGCCTTTTCAAGTATAAAGATTTCGCCATTTCAAATATAAAGATTTCGCCTTTTCAAATATAAAGATTTCGCCTTTTCAAATATAAAGATTATAATTTTACTCCTTCTATAATATAAAAATCATATTTTTATATTATCTAGTATATAAAAATCATACTTTTAATATGCCTATCATGTAAAAATTATATTTTTAGTATTCCTATCATATAAAAATTATATTTTTAGTATTCCTATCATACAAAAATTATATTTTTATAATGGTTCTTCATACCTAAAAATCACCTCTTTATAATTACGAAAGAAATCACATTTTTATTCAACTAAAAATTGTATGTTTATACTTCTAAAAACAGAACTTTATATAAATAAAAACCCTGTTTTAATCACGCTAATACAAGTATAAAAATCGAATCTTTAATTGCACAAGTTAGTAAATGAAAACTTACTTTGTTTCCAGCGAGAAGGGAGGCTGATGTGATGGAATGGCGGCGCAGGGGGGTTTCATCACGGTGGCGGCTGGCTTTCAGTGCGACGGCGGACTGGGGTGGCTTGAACAGAGGGCGGTGGTTTTGGCTGAAGGGGGGCTAGTGTTTGGGTTGCGCACCGGCGGAGGGTCGGAGAGAGAGGGTAGGGGCGAGGTGCGGTGGTGGCACGCCAGCGACGGCGGCACCCTGGTGAGCGGCGGTGCATTCCACGAGAGGGCGACGAGGAGGAGTTTTGGTGAATCGGGTTTTTCCTTTTATTTGGTGCGTTGACTGAATAAGGGAGAGAGATAACGGGAGGGGTAATATATAAAATAAATATTTAATTATTTATTGATTTCAAAAAGCAACTTTTTATTTCGAACTCCAAAGGAGACCCACCGACTGTCGTCCCTAGCGTTTTACCCCCATTCCGAACACAATGGGATATGTATCGGAGGCTGATTCAATCGTTTTGATTAGTTTCCGCCAAAATCAAAATATAAATCTATATTGATTTTGAATGCACATTTCAATTTACAGGGGCCACATACTGACTCAATAAATTCCAAAAATATATTTTCTAGCTTCGTATTGATGACATGGTCCTAACAAAACTAATTTCGTCAAATTCTAAGACCGTTTGAAAAATGGTCATTTTCCTGTCGATTAAAATCAACTGAAACTGGTCAAACGCGTTTTCCTTTGCCATGCTCACATATTGATATGAAAAATTATGAAATTTGAAACCTAGCAATAATTCAACATCACGGATCCAACAAAAGTGGTTTCGTCGAAATCCGAGGTCGTTTGCAAAATGGCCATTTTTAAGGGCCGAAATTCCATAGCGACTATTTTGAATTTTCAATTGGACATATCTTTTGATTCCCGCTATAAAATTTCAATTTTTCGGATTCGTTGGAAAGATATCCTTAATTAGATTCAAATATTTTTGGTTTTACTAAAATCCGGTTTATTCTGCACCCGATACATTCATTTGAAATTTGAAGTCGAATTATCGAACTACCGCGCCATTTTCAATTCCTTTTATAATTTAAAATAAATATTTATATTCTAACAACGATCTGTATAATGCATACGCTCGAATTCAATTCAAAATAATTTTCTCGTCATTATTATTTAAAATAATTCATTTTAAATAATCAAAATTCGCTAAAATTGCCAAAATAAAAATTTTAAATTGGCCCAGATTTCCGGGTTATTACAATCTCCCCCACTTAAAACTTTTCGTCCCACAAAAGGAACGAAGACAAAGTTGTTTTACAGATCAAATCAACTTCCAGTATTTTCACTACGGCTTAAGTTCTTCAACTTTTCAGTTTCTAAGAACTTTTCAAATTTTTTAAAAATTTGGTTAACACCCTAAATTTTCGAAAAATTTCGCCATAACCTCCCCTTCACCGGAGACTTCGGGATAATTCATTATCCTCCCATGGCCTTCTTCAATTCAAAAGAAAAAAAGCCAAGCGGCTAGCCAATCGACTCATAAAATCATCATCACCCAAACAAAACAGTAATTTATGGTAAACATGTACCTATTTGTCGGGCAAACAATTTTATTCTTCTGCTCTAGCCTCTTTGCTATGACCTGTTCAATGTAAGTACATGTATATGCAAGCAAATGCGACTAATTTTCAATACAATTCACTTTTTGATACAATTTGGCTATAGGGTACAAATTTTAATTAATTAATTAATAATCAACAACACAACCATCAATCAATTAGTTGATTAGCTTTTCAAATTCATAACTTTGATATATAGTCAAAAATCACATTTTTGGTGCCAAATCACAACAATAAGCCCTATCTAGTTTTGGTTCTCGCACCAGTCAATTGGAATCATATAGATATCACGCTTTCGGCACTCGAATATAAATACTGATGATGCGGCCGCATCATCAGAATTATCCCCGGGCGACTAGAGTGTGACTGTATATCCATCCAGTATATTAGAGGCTTCCAATACACGTGGATCAGACGTATATTAAAATCTCTATATACCTGATAGTCCAAATCAATATAAATAAATAATAAAATACGAATAATTGATTTAAATTTTCAAAATAAAATTTGTTTTCACTTTAAAAATATACTCTTCACACTCGTTCTAGGATACTACTGATCCTATCTCTAACGAGTCATTCCCATTGGATATTACTAATCCAATATCTGATGAATTCTTTCGTATTGTTCTAATGTGCCTTGTTCTCTGAGCTTTGTAAACCAAAGCTCTGATACCAAAATGAAACGACCGCGAATTTCGCTCGATCCGAATCAGTCGCTAAACAGATCAAGATTGTTCGAAACGCCTGATTGTTTTGAGAACACGACAAAATAGAACGCAGACTAAAGAACATTTCATTGTATATTACAACAATTCATCAAAATACAAGAATATACAGAGTATAAATCAATATTACACATTTACCAAATATCAGACATTACAATAAACTACATAGTAGTGGAAAATAATGCAATACACAACTGAAGGAGATATACGGATACAAAGCTTTCCGGATATCATTCCAGCTGTAAACTAGGATCCTATGAATATAAATCTGCAAAACCAAAATTACTAGTTGCCCGTGTCAAAATAAGGGCACCCTGAGTTTTGGTTAAAACAATAAACTCTAGGTCAGTCATGTGACTGGTGTGAGAACTAAAACAGTTATTAATCTTTATTTTAAAGTTAGGTAAATCAAGGGACCACGCCGTATAACACGGAACGGGTTTCCTCCCAAGAACACCAGTGCATAAAACAAACAGTGCAATGCTAAATAAAGAACAATGAAGCTATTATAAGACCCAGGTCCCATCACACAATGCAACGCAAGCCGAAGGATAGGGTTTTTACCTTATAATAGCAAAAGAATGCTTGATACGTTTAAAACAAATCATTTGATACCATAATAAGTGCATAGTGTATAAAACAACTTCAAATCATAAGTATCAATCATAGACGGCATAAGCGCCCCATCCCACTATGTCGCCATACTAGGCTCTACAAATAAAACCGCAAATGTCACGTATTTGGAAACTGGATTTCCATCTGTGAACGGAGGCAAAAGATAGTCCTCTACCGGTTCGAGACAATCTAGCCCATGTCTCAGGCAAGTACTCAGTCAAGCCTTTGGATCTTCAGGGTCGGTCCACCGATGTGGATTAAAATGCCTGAACACTGCGTTTCCCCGCCCTTTGGGGGCGTATATGAGCCAATGAATGACTCCATCGGACCCAGATCGTCCGATTAAACCAAGGCGCCTCGCAACAGCAACAACCATATAAGTCAAACTCGTCAGGGCATGTAAAACCACTGACGCCACTTCTAGCTAGAAAGAAACGCATGCTCTCCCTGAGGTCCTTCTCCCGTTTTTAGTTCACAACCAGGGTGTGAGGCTCGCGAATTCACGTTACACAAAGCTATGCCACACAGGCCGTGCTTTGATCATTAACCACAAGACTTTGCTTTTCAACAGAAGCCTTGATCATTTGCATCTTAGCATGCCACACAGGCAAACCACTCCATGCAACTGATATCCATCAATCACACAGAATGATATCCAATGTTAGACACAAAGTCCATTTACATGACCGTTCTGGGTCTGAACGAAACTAGAGGCACCTAGTACACCGCATATCCATCGATCTCCAAGTCCGTCTGGACGATCACCAATTGATTCTCTCCTCTTGGGTGTACGGCCCAATCAAGATCATCTGTAATTATCCAAACGACGTGAAGACCTCCGGTCTTCAACCACCGTCTTCATCTTCAACACCACGTCGAATCAGTTATTCAGAATGGGTTAAACCCGGTCTTTCTGAATAGCTTGCATATATAATAAATAAGTGTTACACAAACAAAACATACGCCTCATTCCAATTCTTCCCAATTCATTTCTTATGATTTTACACAAATTATTACTATTTTTAATAATTTTATCAAGGCCCGTACAGTCGATTTCCACCAACGGCCATCGAACTGCACTTACAGCGACCTTTTCCAAATTTGATTTGGACATAATTCCAAATCCAACCGTTAGATTTCTAATATTCGTTAGAAAGCTCTTTTCGATACGAACCCAACGGTTCCGGTTTTAGGAGAATCCGACGGTCTGATCTCCCGCAATATCCACTCGAAGTCAATGGTCGAAATTCGCGAACTACCGCGGCGCGGCACGTTCTATTAAGGCCATTATATTATATATAATATATACATAATATATACTTCGTCAATTTCCATTCGAAACGAATTTTATAAATCGTTTTAAATTCGTTTTCAAAACGATTTCAACTTCCATCTCAAATTCAAATCAAAATTGAATCTCCCAATATAAATTCGTTTTAAATTCATTTCAACTCGATTTCAATTCAAATCAATTTAAAATTCAAATCGATTTCAATTCAAATCGATTTTAGTTCAATTTCAATACGTTTTAAATTCAATTCAAAACGATTTCAATTATATTTCAATATAATTCGAATTTCAATTCTATTCAGTTTAATTCGAATTTCATTTCAATTCACTTTAATTCGAATTTCAATTCATTTCAAAATATCAGATTTTGAAATCACTTTCGATATTCATTGTAAAATGAATAAAATTGATATAAATATCGTTCACGTCAAAATGGCAACAATCTAATCAACACGGCTTCATATATATCTATTTTCAAATATTCTATTTCAAATATTTCTTTTTCAAATATTTCTTTTTCAAATATTTCTATTCAAATATTTCTTTTTCAAATATTTATATTCAAATATTTCTTTTTCAAATATTCCTATTCAAATATTTCTTTTTCAAATATTTCTTTTTCAAAACTGGATAGAGCCCCAATCAATTACCATATAATGTTAATTATATGGATTTTCTACCACACGTATATAACAACAACGATTAATCACCAACCATCATCCAAAGTGCGTTCTACACTGTATAAGCATCAAATATAAATATTTAACGCTTGTAACAGTCTGTCAATCAATCGATCGACATACAGCTAATTATTGGGATTAGTGTATGTCATATATCATCCCAATACCCATGTGGGGTTTCAAACAATCAAACACAGATTTTATTTGTGCAGTTGGGCGATGTGTAAAATTTATCGTCCCAATCAATATCAGTCAAATGTGTGTATATAAACAAATTGTTTGATTTGTTTATATTAATTTATTTCTTTTCATATACACATTAAAAATTCTATTTTCAACTATAAAATATTTTTAACTATATAAATATTTTATTTCATTTCACATCACACAATCAACTACACATCAAAATCAAACAAACAAGCATAAAAGCCGTCCATGGTCTGTGGACGATGGGTGTCGGGTTCTACTAAACACCGTCTGCATCCTAGTATATATTTCAAACTAGAAATTTAAATTAAAGGTGAGGATTTCTCACCTAAAGCTAAATCCAATTCCACGACTCTTCATATGTAGGAAATCTTCACCTTTTCATCCTTTGTCACTTTCGTTGCCCGTATTCACTACATATATAAAAATCACATTTTTATATTCTCTCCACTTCACAATAAAATAAAGTTTAGATTTTTATTCACTTCATATATTTACAACGCTTCTTTCTATATAAAAATTATATTTTTACATTTCTACTTCTTATATAAAGATTGAATTTTTATTATCATAACCATACAAAATTATATTTTTATGTTTCTACTTTGAATAAAAACCATATTTTTAATACTCTACCTAAGTAAAAATAATATTTTTTCTATCGCCATTCTCTATATAAAGATTTCTCCTTTTCAAATATAAAGATTTCGCCTTTTCAAATAGAAAGATTTCGCCTTTTCAAATATAAAGATTATATTTTTACTCCTTCTATAATATAAAAATCATATTTTTATATTATCTAGTATATAAAAATCATATTTTTAATATGCCTATCATGTAAAAATTATATTTTTAGTATTCCTATCATAAAAAAATTATATTTTTAGTATTCCTATCATACAAAAATTATATTTTTATAACGGTTCTTCATACCTAAAAATCACCTCTTTATAATTGCGAAAGAAATCACATTTTTATTCAACTAAAAATTGTATCTTAATACTTCTAAAAACAAAACTTTTTATAAATAAAAACCCTGTTTTTATCACGCTAATACAAGTATAAAAATCGAATCTTTAATTGCACAGGTAAGTAAATGAAAACTTACTTTGTTTCCAGCGAGAAGGGGGGCTGAGCTGATGGAATGGCGGCACAGGGGGGGTTTTATCATGGTGACGGCTGGCTTTTAGTGCGACGGCGGACTGGGGTGGCATGAACAGAGGGCGGCGGTTTTGGCTGAAGGGGGGCTAGGGTTTGGGTTGCGCGCCAGCGGAGGGTCGGAGAGAGAGGGTAGGGGCGAGGTGCGGTGGTGGCACGCCAGCGACGGCGGCACCCTGGTGAGCGGCGGTGCGTTCCACGAGAGGGCGACGGGGAGGAGTTTTGGTGAATCGGGTTTTTCCTTTTATTTGGTGCGTTGACTGAATGAGGTAGAGAGATAAGGGGAGGGGTATTATATAAAATATATATTTAATTATTTATTGATTTCAAAAAGCAACTTTTTATTTCGAACTCCAAAGGAGACCCACCGACTGTCGTCCCTAGCGTATTACCCCATTCCGAACACAATTGGATATGTATCGGAGGCTGATTCGATCGTTTCGATCCATTTCCGCCAAAATCAAAATATAAAACTATATATTGATTTTGAATGCACATTTCAATTTACTGGGGCCACATACTGACTCAATAAATTCCAGAAAAATATTTTCTAGCTTCGTATTGACGATACGGTCCTAACAAAACTAATTTCGTCAAATTCTGAGACCGTTTGAAAAATGGTCATTTTCCAGTCGATTAAAATCAAATAAACATGTCAAACGCATTTTCCTTTGCTACGCTCACATATTGATTCGAAAAATTAAGAAATTTGAAACCTAGTAATAATTCGACATCATGGATCCAATTTTAAAAGTGGTTTCGTCGAAATCCGAGGTCGTTTGCAAAATGGCCATTTTAAGGGCCGAAATTCCATAGCGACTATTTTGAATTTTCAACTGGACATATCTTTTGATTCCCGCTATAAAATTTCGATTTTTCAGATTCGTTGGAAAGATATCCTTAATTAGATTCAAATATTTTTGATTTCACTAAAATCCCATTTATTCTGCACCCGTTACATTCATTTGAAATTTGAAGTCGAATAATCGAACTACCGCGCCATTTTCAATTCCTTTTATAATTTGAAATAAATATTTATATTCTAACGACGATCTATATAATGTATACGCTAGAATTCAATTCAAAATAAATTTTTCGTTGTTATTATTTAAAATAATTCATTTTAAATAATCAAAATTCGCTAAAATTGCCAAAATAAAAATTTTAAATTGGCCTAGATTTCCGGGTTATTACAGATAAGGAACGAAATTAAAATAGAATGTTACAAAACAAAAAGAAAATCTATAATTAAATCTGGTAAAAATTAGAAAGAGAAACGTATACGGGTTTAAAAATGAGTAATTGGTTTGTATGATGTTGATTATTCGAGGTAAGTGGTCTTGTCCGTTTTGAAGTTAATAATATTTTCAGTCAATATCTGAGACGTAATTATACCCCAACTTGGTTGATTTTATTTTTAACTTATAAATAACAAGATTCAGTCTTGAAGATAAATGTTTGAACAAGATTAGTTGAATGCAGTATTTTGGGTTGTCGCAACGATATTTTATACAACATTCGTTTTAACCTAAATAAGTGGAATTTTGGAAATATAAAAATAAATATTTCCTAAGTGTAGAAATGAACGGGCATGAGAGATAAGTAATTGGAATGTTCTCCAATTAAAATTAGAAAATATTTTCTATGTATAGAAAATTAAAGAAGTTGATATTTGGAAATGTTTTTCAAATAGCGAAAAGGGCCAAGATGATTGTTGAAAATATTTGGCTAACAAATATTGATAAGGAAATGGAGCAGTGATTTAATTAATGAACGAAATATCAATTAAATGTTCCAGTGATTTATTTGATGCTTTGAATGAATGTTTGTTTTCTTCAATAGTTAAATAACTGACTATCGAAGTCTTTGCAAATATCGTTGTCAATATGGAGAGACCGATTGGATTATTATCCGTGAACCACTCCGTATTGGCTGTAGCGTTGCAAATCAGAATAAATGAAGATAATCGAAGACAGAGTAAAGTGAAAGGGCTTTTTCTATTAATGGAAATTGTGCCTTTGGTTTCATTCAGTCCCAAAACGAACGTAAATGGACGAATGTCTGACAGAGTATTTCCAATGATCGCATATGTTGGTCTGTATAAATATATACGGTGGCGGAGAATTTATTCTCTTAGCAAAATATCCAGAATATATTTGTGCAAATCAATTAGTGATTAACAGATCTGACAATGTGGCATTCAAAGTGATTGTGCTATCAAGGAATGGTAATAATCATAGCCTCAGGCCTCAACAACTGAGAAATGACAAAAATCGGGCAGACAACATGGCTATGTGGGTCGCCCACATTAGGGTGTATAATCACCTATCTAGAGAAATTCCTTTTACTTCTTTAATCTATCGATGTTGTCCCTTTAGGGAAACGGTTGCTGATCCCAACCGTTGGTGATGTACATTCGATACACTCAAGCGAAATGAGTGGTCGGTCATGTGTGGGTCGGGTTGCAAGATGTTCTTGTTGAACCCTGTGTATTCCCCTCTAGAGATACACTATCAGACGGTGGTTCCATACCTTGTCATGTTGGAAATCCAATTTACAATAAGAGTCATGCAGTTTTTGATTTTATATTATATATGGAGCGTGAGATGCAAGCGTTCCGCTAGATTCTATTTAATTGATGTAGAATTATTATAATATCACTGGATTTGATATCAAAAATACATTTGGTTGTCGTAAGGTAAAAACCATCCATGTTTATGTGTAGATCAGTCTTACGATCATCATTTCTTTTGAAAGGATTTTGAAAGTTAATCAATTGTTTGGAGTTTACTCACACCAGTCCCATGACTGACACAGAGTTTATTTTGTTTTGTTTTCCCTAAACTCTTGGGTGTCCATATTTGTACGGGCAGTCAAGTAGTCGGGATTTTTCAGATTCACTTGGAGGAGCTGGAAGTAGGTGGCATCATCTGTTATCTATAGACTATCATATTTCCGCTGTGTACTATGTGGTATCTGGAAACATGCGTTTATAACTGTTCCAGGAATAGCTACTGTGCTCTGATGATGGTACGTATATAAAGTTACTGAATTGTATTTCGAAGTTATATTATATAATATATTTTATTCGTTCCGCTGTGAATTTGTGATCTTCATTTTTCTTCTATTCTAATATTTCTTTCTTTTTATTTCTCATCTCTAACTAATTTCTAATAATGATTTGTATTTCTGTGCAATTTGGGTTGGACGTATGGTTTTATTAGTCAACTCAGATAGTACGGATTTGCGGGCCGTTACAATGTTTGTGTATTTGGAGTCGTATCTTATTCTCTTATATTATGCTTTGTTATCATATATCTGATTGTTTATTTTCCTACCTCAGATTTGTAGATCCCATTGCCTTTGTTATGCATAATATGTGCAAGTTCATTACATTTCAATGAAACTTGATGACATTTCCATTATGGTAGCACGAAATGAGCCATCATTCGATGGAACCAAGTAATGTGTACTAACAGGAAAGAGTTCTAAAATAAGTTTGTTAGCATGCATGATCTATAGAATTTAGACATACTCAAGCATCTGTCTCTACATTATAGACTCTTTGTGTAATAACCCGGAAAATACGAGCCAATTTAAAATTTTTAAAATGGTGATTTCAAAGGAATTTGAACAATTGAAATAGAATATTTCAATAAAATAGTGAATTAGGAATAGTGAGTCGGTTTGAAAATTTGAATTCAAACTTTGACTGACTGTGCATGGTGGAAAATATAACGGATTTTAGCGAAACCAAAAATATTTAAATCTGTTAGTCAATACCTTTCTAATGAATCTGAAAAATCGAAGTTTCATAACGGGAATCAAAAGTTATGGCCGAATGAATTTTCAAAAGGGTCGGTATATAGAATATATAGCCCTGGAAAATTGATATTTTGCAAACGACCTCGGAATTCGACGAAACCACTTTTGTTGGGTCCGGGATGTCAAACTATTGCTAGGTTTCAAATTTCATAATTTTTGAAACTAGTATGTGAGCATGGCAAAAGAAAATGTGATTGGTCAATTTCTGTTAAATTGGATCGACCAAAAAATGGCCATTTTTCAAACGACCTCAGAATTCGACGAAACTAGTTTTGTTGGGACCGTAGCGTAAAAACATTGCTAGATTTATTTTTCTGGAATTTTTCGAATCAGTTTGTGGCCCTGGCAAATTGAAATGTACGTTGAAAGTTAAAAATTAAATGTTTTATACTTTAATTTGAAAAATAACTAACTGTAACAGTCGAATTTGCCTACGAAACATATCCCATTGTGTCCGGAATGGGGGAATTTAGCTAGGGGTGACAGTCGTTGGGTTTAAAAAGGAGTTCGTTTGAGAAAACACTATTTAAAAATTTAATATAGTCCTCGGCCAATCAGAATTTTCCATTCATAAATTTAAAAAAAAAAAGAAAAGAAAACCCCCCCGATCAACGGCGAAACCCGCTCCTGACCTTCTCTCCTCCACCGCCGCCGCCCAAGTCGCTTCCAGACTTCGCCATCGCCACCCTTCGACGCGCCTCAGCCCCCTCTTCAAATCCGACTAACCATCGCCGCCCCTCGTCGCCTGTGCCGCCCGTATCGACGCCCCAAAGTCCCGACCTTTCCTCCGCCGCCGCCGCCGATCTGGACCACCGAACGCCACCAAACCACCACCGATAGGAAGCCCTCTCTTCCCTCTTCCACGTCAGCACCCCCGATCGTCCCCACGTGCCACTGATTTTGCGAAAACTGTAAACCTAGTTTTGAAGCTTCGTGAAAGTGAGTTTTTCTTTGATCTTTACACTTTGAAAAATCATATCTTTTTGGTGTGTTGACGAAATTCGATGAAACAGGAAACATCGGGACCGCAAGGAAGTTCTCTACCCAATAGAAGAAGCCGCGGATTTTTCTGACATCGTATAGATTTTTAGCGCTCCGAAAACAAAGATGAGAAATCTAAATTAACGTGAAATTGAATGGAAAATGTCGTGTATAATTTATATTAGCGAAATATAAATTGCATACCTGTTGTATACCTCATGTACATGCGTAGTGTAAGCTATATAAGCGAAGTATGAATTTTACATGCATAGAATAATTGATATATGTGTTGAAATGCAAGTGAAATATAGCAATTATATATATATATATATATATATATACTCCCCTCGTCCACAAACCATGGACATTATTTATTGTGATGAATTGGTGTGAAATATTGGATGAAAAATACGAATGGTTGAATAATTGTTTGTGGTCGATATTGTTTGGTTGTGGTTTAAAAATACCCATTGGTGATTGAAATGAATTGGAAATATTTGTGGAAATAAAAATAAACATGCCGCCTGCGTGCGAATTAGATGCATGAATCCCCATTATCAAAAACCGCGAGGTTTTAAGGTAGAGCGAGGAGCCGTACTAGGGACGGTGCCGGTTTTATCTACCCTGCCGTTATACTGCCGAAATTTTGAATAATCTTTGTGTGTTAGAATTATTTTCATATGTTGAAATTATTTTTCATGCGTTGAATTTAAAGCCATATGTTGAAAATATATCCATGTGTGGAAATGTTTGTGTGTTGAAAAGTGTTGTGTGAAAATTAGATTCATTTGTGAATGAATGAAGTGTTTAAACAATAAAAATCACATTTTTATATATATATGAAGTATGAAAAATATTCGCCTTATATAACTAGTTTCAACAATAAAAATCCCATCTTTCTAATATGAACAACATAAATAAAATGTCCATTTGTGGATATGCTCATTTGTTGAGAAGTGTGTGTAGTGGAAAAGTTCATGTGTTGAATAAAAAGATCGAACAATAAAAATTACGTTTTTATTAAAACTATGAAGTGTTGAAACATCTATTTGTCGAATAAATATGTTAAGTGATAAAAATATCATTTTTATCATATGTGTGATATGCTAAAGATATGCGGACGTTGAAGTAAATATTTGTGAAAGAAATATTATTTTTAACATGCATAGGAACTAAATAAAATAGTCATGTGTTGAAATATATTCTAGTTCGCCAAAATTATCATCTTTGAAATGTGAAGTGTTAAAAATAGCCACTTGTTCAAATAAACGTGCATGAGTTGAAATATACATTAATCAGCTAATGATATGATTTTAGCCTATGCATGCAATATTAGAATGAATGGTGTTTTTAAACCAAAGCAAATCAAATATGAAATTGAATGGAAAATGATAAGTGATAGAAATTGTATATATGTACATGCATATCTATTGAACAGGTTAAAGAAAAGGGGCTAGAGAAGAGAAATAAAATTTTGTGCCCGACAAATAGGTACACATTTACCGCTTTGTTTAGGTGATGATTTTATGAGCCTGTTGGCTAGCCGCTTGGCTTTTTCTTTTTCTTTTTGATATGAGACGCCCGTGTGGCTATTTGGGAATTTTCCCAGACCCTCCCATACAAAGGAGTTTATGGCGAAATTTTCCGAAATTTAAAGGCGTTAGTGAAATAATTGAAGTGGAAACGATATAGGAATTTTTGAATGAACTATATTTATATAAATATATAAATATAAATGAAATTAAAACGAAACGTGGCCATGTAGTTAGTGTTTTGAAACCGTGATTTCAAACGGCTAGTGCGGGAAATCCGACCGTCGGATTTTCCCAAAACTGAAACCGTTGGATTCATTTTGAAATGACCTTCCTAATGATATAAAATTTGTGAAGATCCAACGGTTAGATTTTCAGATATGTGTAAAACAAAATTAGTGGAAAGCAGCGCCAGTGTATCGATACGACCGGAAAAGTCGTTTAATTAAATTTAGCCATTTTTAATTAAATAGAAATGGCGATATATCGTTATAAAATACTATAGATGATATAGAGTGGAAATAAACCAATTTCATAGTGTTTGCTTGATATGTGATGGTTGAATGTATTTGATATGAAAATTATAACTAAATAACCGAAATGTGAATGTTGAATAATCCAACCATGTGATTAATTGATTTGAAAATCTAAATATACGTGGGTTATTTGAAAAGGCCGAGTTCATCTCATTTCAAATAATCGATCGACGTTGAGAAGTCGAAGAGTCGAAGACGGCTGAAGACCGACGATCTCCACATTGGATGGATGGGCGCTACTGATGCTCGTGATTGGAGTAGCTACCATGAAGGAATTGAAGTAGTAGCTGTCCAAACATACTGTTGATTGTACGGATATGCGAGGAATTGGTGCCTCCGGTTTCGTTCAGACCCAGAACGGACTTGTAAATGGACTATGTGTCTGACATTGGATTTTGTTCTGTGTTGATTGATCTCTGTTAAATATATATCTGTTTGGCGGCGGAGAATTTATTCTCTTGCTTAACTCCCTTCTCTAAGACGTACGAGCTCAGAGATTATGTATTGACAGAAATCAGTCGCATGGAGTGGATTGCCTGTGTGGCACGCCTAAGTGGCATATGATCAAGGCTTCTGTTGCAAAGCAAAGTCTTGTGGTTGATGATCAAAGCATGGTCTGTGTGACGTAGCTTTGTGTATAACGTGAATTCGCTAGCCTCACACCCCGGTATGAGTCAAAAACGGGAGAAGGACCCAAGGAGTGCATGACGTTTCTTTCTAGCTATGGTGGTGTCAGTGACCTCCCCGCCCTGACATTTATATCTACTTTTCACCTGAGTGGTTGTTGGAATGCGAGGCGCCTCGATTATAGGTCTGTAAGGACCGGGAAACATGTGTTCAGGAATAATTAATCCTCAAAAGTAAGAGAGGACCGACCTTGGAGGATCCAGGGGATTGCTGTGTGCGGTCCCGAGGCATTTGCTAGAGTGTCTTGAATCGGAGAGGAGCTTGCCCCTTGCCTCGACTCATGAAGGAATCCAATTTCCAATACGAAATATGCGGATGTGATTGTATTACTAGTATGGCGACATAGTAGATGGTAGCTATGCCGCCTAAGATTGATATTTATGATTGAATTTGCTTTTGAAACATATATGCACTAGTAATAATATCAAGCACTTTTGTTTTATTCGTATGAAGCATCTTTGGCCATTATAAGGTAAAAACTCTATCCTCCGGCTTGCGTTGCATTGTGTGATGGGACCTAAGTCTTATAATGGATTCATTTTAAAAAAAACATTACGTTGATTTAATCTGTTTACTTTATCTCATGCACTAGCACTCATTGGAGTAAACCCGTTCCGCGAAAGTGGCGTGGTCCTTTGATTTCCCTTATTATTGTTGTTAATAAGTTAAGTAGATCTCTCATACCAGTCCCATGACTAACTCGTAGTTTGTTTCACCTTGCAAACTCGGGTGCCCTCATTTTCACATGGGCAGCCTAGTTACAGGCTTCTGACGCACCTTTTGGCTCATGGCGAGGCTTGACTACACCGTGCTGACTTGGATTTTCTCCGCCATTATTGTATCTATATTATGATTCCGCCATTGGCGATGTAGACTGGTATTCCTTTTGTGTACTCTTTATGTATGATTCCGCCTCAGGCGATGGTGACTGATTATGTATCATTATGCACTAAGTTGTATCCTGTACTGTGTTTCTCTGATGTGATGATATCTATATGATTCCGCTGTCATATGTGTGTAAATTATTCTATTTTCTGTTTATGCTATTATCTGTGATCTGCTAATGATGATTAATGTGTTATATTCCAATGATTATCCTTAACACCGTGTCATGGGGTTTTGGGATCGTCACAGCTGGTATCAGAGCTTTGGTTAACCTTAGTTCTGGAGTCTAACACATTAAGCACTTCGTCAAAATAGAATCAGTAGTATTCTAAGGCGAGTCGCTCATTAGAGATAGGACTAGTAATGTCCTAGAATGAGCCGAGCAGAATAGCAAAAACAATTTGATCAGTCCATCGTTATCTTTCCGTAAAATTTTCCGCTTAAATATGCAGTTGACTATCATTTCTGTTAGCTGACTTTTCCGCTGCTTATACAGAATTTGACAAATGGCTACCAGAGCAGCCGCCGCTAGAGGAGGCCGTGCCGGGCGAGGCCGAGGAAGGGGAGAAGTCCCAGCTCAAGAAGGGCCTTTGATACAACCTCCGACAACTCAATACTTCGAGCTTGACTGTGTAGCTAAGAGGTATAAAAACTTAGGAGCCAAGACCTTCTCGGGGACTGGCACCGTAATAGAGGCCCTTGCATGGCTCAAAACATGCGAGAAAATTCTTGAAGGCCTAAGGCTTGGAGACGAAGACAAAGCTATTATGGGCGCCTGGCTTATGCAGGAACAAGCTGAATTATGGTGGGAATCTCTTACCGCCGGGAATAGAGAAGCTGGAAGAACATGGGATGGATTTAAGGAACTCTTCAAAGAAAAATATGTCCCCGAACAAGCTCTAGAAAGAATGCACGATGACTTCGCCAATCTCCAGCAGGGGGATCTTTCCGTGAAGGATTATCTGAATAAATTTACAATGTTGTCGCCCTATGCTCCAGAACTCGTCGCCACTGCGAAATCCAAAAATAAGAGGTTTATCCTTGGGCTAAGACGACAATATCAAGATAGAGCCATGGCCCATGTCAAGCTGGAATTCAACGAGCTGGTGGAAATGACATGCAACTATGAAGACCTTGATCGAAGGCATCTGGATCAGGATCGCGCTAGAAGCCAAGCCGGAAACAAGCGCAAGCCTGCTGTAAATCAAGGCGAGTCAAGCCAAGCAGCATCTTCAAAACCTCAGACTGGCAAGCCGCCAAGAGGAAATTGCTTTAATTGTTGTAAGCCGGGGCACTACTCAAACGTCTGCACAGCTCCGAAGAGGTAGAAAACAAACTCTCAATGCTCGAGCCAAGGCTCTCAGAACCCTCGCTCGTGCTTCAACTGTCGCAAGACCGACCATCTGGTCAAAGACTGTCCTTTGCTGAAGAAAGCTATAGTAGCTCATGTCTATGACGGGTCTAGCCCGCCAGCTGCTTCCGATGGAGCAGGTAAACCTGATGTTTTGGGAGGTACCCTTACCATTAAAAATATTCATGTTTCTGTATTGTTTGACACAGGTGCATCACGTAGTTTTATTGCTATAAACACAGTGCACAAATTAAAGTTAAAACAGAGAAAGCTTAAAGAATCGGTTGAAGTACATAACCCGATAGGGGGTCCTATTACTCTCAGTACATGTTGTAGAGTGCTAATATCTTATTCTTTCTACAAATTTCCCATTAATTTGATTGTTATGGATTTTCCCGAATTCGACGTTATCCTTGGGTTAGAATGGTTAACGAAATACGAAGCTGAAGTGAAATATGCGGAAAGAATCCTTAAAATTCGAACAGAGCTTGGACATATATATACCCTGTCATGGTTCGAATCCGAATAGAGAAGAATTTTGGTTGGCATTAGAACTTATCCCCACTTCCATGGAAAAGATTCCGGTTGTTAGAAACTATGCGGATGTGTTTGAAGAAGTTGAAAACTTACCTCCGCAAAGAGAAATAGAATTCCGAATCGATCTAATTCCCAATGCCAGACCAGTGGTGCATCCAATTCGCAGAATGACTCCGAAAGAAAAAGAAGAATTGGGCGATCAAACTCGTCAACTGTTGTGGAAGAGTCTAATCAGACCGACTTTTTCTAATTGGGGTGCAGCTGTTGTGTTTGTCCCAAAGTCAGACGGTACTCTTCGATTATGTGTTGATTACCGAGACCTCAACAAACAGACGCTTAAAAATAAATATCCATTACCCCGCATTGATGATTTGCTAGACCAATTGAATGGGGCGAAAGTATTTTCCCGAATGGACCTAGCTACAGGTTTTCATCAATTGAGAATAGCAGAAGAGTGTGTTCCTTTGACCGCTTTCAGAGGTCCAGACATATTTTATGAATGGTTAGTAATGCCGTTTGGCCTATGCAACGCTCCAGCATACTTTGTCGATCTAATGAATAGAGTGTTCAGGGGAGTTCTGAATAAATTTGTCCTCGTATTTATCGATGATATTTTAATCTACTCCAAATCAAAACCCGAGCACGAAAAACACTTAGAACAAGTATTGAAGACTCTAAGGAAGAGCGTCTTCAAAGCCAAATTCTCTAAATGTGTCTTCTGGCAAGAAGAAGTCAAATTTCTTGGCCATGTCGTGTCAGAGAAAGGAATTTCTGTTGACCCAAGCAAAATAACAGCGATTCAAGACTGGAAACAACCCACTACTCCCACAGAAGTTAGAAGTTTTATGGGGTTGGCTAGTTATTATCGGAAGTTCGTTAAGGATTTTTCGAAGATATCCGGTCCGTTAACGAAGCTCACAAAGAAACATGAGAAGTTTAAGTGGACTTCCGACTGTGAAGAAGCTTTCCAGGAATTGAAATCGAAGCTGACCACCGCTCCAGTGTTAACTATTATCGATGGCAATCAGGATTTAACAGTTTGGACAGATGCTTCTATTAGAGGTCTTGGTGCAGTGTTAATGCAGAGAGGCCAAGTAGTCGCTTATGCAAGCCGCCAACTGAAACCGCATGAGAAGAATTATGTGACTCATGATCTTGAGTTGCTAGCCATCGTTTTTGCCTTGAAAATCTGGAGGCATTATTTATTGGGCGAGAAATTTATACTGTACACAGATCATCAATCATTGAAGTATTTATATACCCAGAAAGATCTGAATCTGAGACAACAGCGTTGGCTAGAATTTCTTGCAGCGTATGATCTTGATATCCTGTATACGCTGGGGAAAGCTAACGTAGTAGCGGATGCGCTTAGTAGGAAAACCGCAATCATTGCCAACCTTATAATTACACCTGGATTGATTGATAGGATTTCAGTCCTTTAAAAAGACGATGAATTCATTCAGAGAATCCGTCAGAGGGTCAAGGAAGGTGAAACTACGAGTTTTCGTATTGACAATAAGGGGGTTCTCAGGTTAAATAATAGGATTTGCATTCCGAATATTCCAGGCCTTCGAAGAGAAGTGCTGGACGAATGCCATAAATCCAAATTTTGCATCCATCCTGGGGTGAGCAAAATGTACAACGATATCAAACGCACTTTCTGGTGGAAGGCAATGAAAAGAGATATTTCCTTGTATGTTAGCATATGCCCGACTTGTCAATTGGTCAAGAGTGACCAACAGAAGCTAGTTGGACTGTTACAACCGTTGGAAGTCCCAAGTTGGAAATGGGAACAGATTTCCATGGATTTCATAGATGGTTTGCCACGAACCAAGAAAGGTAATGACAGCATTTGGGTAATCGTAGATCGCTTCACGAAGACTGCCCATTTTATACCTGTCAGATCCAATAGAACTGCTCAAAGTCTAGCGCAAATATACTTCAAAGAAATTGTTAAGCTGCATGGAATTCCCATCAGCATAGTCAGTGATAGAGATCCCCTATTTACTAGCAAATTCTGGGAGGCTTTCCAGACAGAATTGGGAATGAAACTGAATATGAGCACCGCTTATCACCCACAAACAGATGGCCAAACTGAGCGGGTGAATAGAATTCTGGAAGATTTATTGCGGGCTTGTATAATTGATTTTGGTGGGTCATGAGAGGATCATTTGCATTTGGCAGAATTCTCATATAACAATAGCTATCAAGCAAGTTTGAGAATGTCACCATTTGAAGCATTATATGGCAGACCCTGCAGATCTCCAGAATGTTGGGTAGAACCTGGCAACAGACTTGTACTAGGACCCGATATGATTAGGGAAGCATCCGATAAAGTCGACTTCATCAAGAAGCGTTTGAAAACCGCCCAAAGCCGACAGAAAAGTTATGCAGACTCTAGAAGGAGAGATTTGACATTTGCTGTTGGTGAGCATGTTTATTTGAAGGTTTCTCCGATGAGAGGAGTAATAAGATTTGGCAAGACTGGGAAGTTGGCACCGAGATTTATTGGTCCCTTTCCTATACTTGAGCGAATTGGAACTCTTGCTTATAGGGTTCAATTAATAGATTGGTTGCCTGGAGTGCACAATGTATTTCACGTATCTCAACTTAGAAGACATGTGCATGATCCAGATCTTGTTGTAGAAGAAGCAGCGCAACGGGATGTGGAGATAACTCCAGAATTAGCACTCAGAAGAGAGCCATTAAAAATTGTTGGCAAAGAAACTAGGGAACTCAGAAGCAAAAAGGTTCATTTAGTTAAAGTGCAGTGGAGCAGTGATCCTAGAGACTGTACTTGGGAAACTGAGGAAAGCATTAAGCAAGCTTACCCCAAATGCAGAGTGGATATCTCTGACTAACTCCGGTGCAAGGTACCTTTGCAATACTTTGCATTTACATTTTATTTCCTACTTTACTGTTGTTTCCTTTTCGAGGACGAAAAGTTTTAAGTGGGGGAGATTGTAATAACCCGGAAAATACGAGCCAATTTAAAATTTTTAAAATGGTGATTTCAAAGGAATTTGAACAATTGAAATAGAATATTTCAATAAAATAGTGAATTAGGAATACTGAGTCAGTTTGAAAATTTGAATTCAAACTTTGACTGACTGTGCAGGGTGGAAAATATAACGGATTTTAGCGAAACCAAAAACATTTAAATCTGTTAGTCAATACCTTTCTAACGAATCTAAAAAATCGAAGTTTCATAACAGGAATCAAAAGTTATGGCCGAATGAATTTTCAGAAGGGTCGGTATATAGAATATATAGCCCTGGAAAATTGATATTTTGCAAACGACCTCGGAATTCGACGAAACCACTTTTGTTGGGTCCGGGATGTCAAACTATTGCTAGGTTTCAAATTTCATAATTTTTGAAGCTAGTATGTGAGCATGGCAAAAGAAAATGTGATTGGTCAATTTCTGTTAAATTGGATCGACCAGAAAATGGCCATTTTTCAAACGACCTCAGAATTCGACGAAACTAGTTTTGTTGGGATCGTAGCGTCAAAACATAGCTAGATTTATTTTTTTGGAATTTTTCGAATCAGTTTATGGCCCTGGCAAATTGAAATGTACGTTGAAAGTTAAAAATTAAATGTTTTATACTTTAATTTGAAAAATAACTGACTGTAACAGTCGAATTGGCCTACGAAACATATCCCATTGTGTCCGGAATGGGGGTATTTAGCTTGGGGCGACAGTCGTTGGGTTTAAAAAGGAGTTCGTTTGAGAAAACACTATTTAAAAATTTAATATAGTCCTCGGCCAATCAGAATTTTCCATTCATAAATTTAAACCCCCCCGATCAACGGCGAAACCCGCTCCTGACCTTCTCTCCTCCACCGCCGCCGCCACAGTCGCTTCCAGACTTCGCCACCGCCACCCTTCCACGCGCCTCAGCCCCCTCTTCAAATCCGACTAACCATCGCCGCCCCTCGTCGCCTGTGCCGCCCGTATCGACGCCCCAAAGTCCCGATCTTTCCTCCGCCGCCGCCGCCGATCTGGACCACCGAACGCCACCAAACCACCACCGATAGGAAGCCCTCTCTTCCCTCTTCCACGTCAGCACCCCCGGTCGTCCCCACGTGCCACTGATTTTGCGAAAACTGTAAACCTAGTTTTGAAGCTTCGTGAAAGTGAGTTTTTCTTTGATCTTTACACTTTGAAAAATCATATCTTTTTGGTGTTTTGACGAAATTCGATGAAACAGGAAACATCAGGACCGCAAGGAAGCTCTCTACCCAATAGAAGAAGCCGCGGATTTTTCTGACATCGTATAGATTTTTAGCGCTCTGAAAACCAAGGTGAGAAATCTAAATTAACGTGAAATTGAATGGAGAATGTCGTGTATAATTTATATTAGCGAAATATAAATTACATACGTGTTGTATACCTCATGTACATGCGTAGTGTAAGCTATATAAGCGAAGTATGAATTTTACATGCATAGAATAATTGATATATGTGTTGAAATGCAAGTGAAATATAGCAATTATATATATATATATACTCCCCTCGTCCACAAACCATGGACGATATTTATTGTGATGAATTGGTGTGAAATATTGGATGAAAAATACGAATGGTTGAATAATTGTTTGTGGTCGATATTGTTTGGTTGTGGTTGAAAAATACCCATTGGTGATTGAAATGAATTGGAAATATTTGTGGAAATAAAAATAAACATGCCGCCTGCGTGCGAATTAGATGCATGAATCCCCATTGTCAAAAACCGCGAGGTTTTAAGGTAGAGCGAGGAGCCGTACTAGGGACGGTGCCGGTTTTAACTACCGTGCCGTTATGCTGCCGAAATTTTGAATAATCTTTGTGTGTTAGAATTATTTTCATATGTTGAAATTATTTTTCATGCGTTGAAATTAAAGCCATATGTTGAAAATATATCCATGTGTGGAAATGTTTGTGTGTTGAAAAGTGTTGTGTGAAAATTAGATTCATTTGTGAATGAATGAAGTGTTTAAACAATAAAAATCACATTTTTATATATATATGAAGTATGAAAAATATTCGCCTTATATAACTAGTTTCAACAATAAAAATCCCATCTTTCTAATATGAACAACATAAATAAAATGTCCATGTGTGGATATGCTCATTTGTTGAGAAGTGTGTGTAGTGGAAAAGTTCATGTGTTGAATAAAAAGATCGAACAATAAAAATTACATTTTTATTAAAACTATGAAGTGTTGAAACATCTATTTGTCGAATAAATATGTTAAGTGATAAAAATATCATTTTTATCATATGTGTGATATGCTAAAGATATGCGGACGTTGAAGTAAATATTTGTGAAAGAAATATTATTTTTAACATGCATAGGAACTAAATAAAATAGTCATGTGTTGAAATATATTCTAGTTCGCCAAAATTATCATCTTTGAAATGTGAAGTGTTAAAAATAGCCACTTGTTCAAATAAACGTGCATGAGTTGAAATATACATTAATCAGCTAATGATATGATTTTAGCCTATGCATGCAATATTAGAATGAATGGTGTTTTTAAACCAAAGCAAATCAAATATGAAATTGAATGGAAAATGATAAGTGATAGAAATTGTATATATGTACATGCATATCTATTGAACAGGTTAAAGAAAAGGGGCTAGAGAAGAGAAATAAAATTTTGTGCCCGACAAATAGGTACACATTTACCGCTTTGTTTGGGTGATGATTTTATGAGCCTATTGGCTAGCCGCTTGGCTCTTTCTTTTTCTTTTTGATATGAGACGCCCGTGTGGCTATTTGGGAATTTTCCCAGACCCTCCCGTACAAAGGAGGTTATGGAGAAATTTTCCGAAATTTAAAGGCGTTAGTGATAAATAAATTGGTGATAATTGAAAATTTTCAATAATCCAGGTACAGTTGGTCATATCTCATAATATAATTAATTTAGAAATTTATTTCACAGTCCATTTCTGTACCTACCACATTTTCTATCATCCATATATTGGTTTTATACCAAGGAGTGTTTTCTTTTTAAAAGGTGAAATGATAAATATATATATAATAAATATATAAGTGTGTCTCTAACCTCATTTAAAAATCCAAGCTCTGGTCATGCATGGTTAAGAGACAACTTATAATTTAAGCTGCGACTGACCTCATTTAAAAATCCAAGCTCTAGTTATGCGTGGTCAGTGTGCTCTTAAATAAATAAAAAAATAAAAAAATGTGCGCTAAAAACTGAAATAAAATTGAAATTCTCCTTGGTGTGTATAAACCAGCCTATCAATCCATTTTCTGTCTGTGAAATGTGTTGAAATCTTATGACGTATTATGATTGATGGGTATTGGGATTTGAGATTATCTGATTTTGTCACTTAAGTTGAATTTATAATTATAGTCCAAATCCACCACTATATTTTGTGCTTTATCTTTTATAAAATTCTTTTGGAAAATAATTGAAAAATATTTTTTTTAACTCTCTCCATAATATATAAAATTCATCGTAAATCCGTCATTTTTTTTCTACAATGTGAAATATGCCACCTGTTCTTAGTTTATTATGATTTTTGTTTGACTGATTGAGATTTACGATGACTGTTCTTCCTCTTAAGCTGAAATTATATTTTTAGTCAATTTTCATCTGCATTTTAAACTCTGTATCCTTTTGATGATAACAAAAGGGGGAGAATGGATAGAGATTTTGATTTATGAGTGAATATTTTATAAATATTTTTAATTTTGAAAATTTATTATTATTCATACATTTCACTCATGCATAGTTATAGGGGGAGTTTCTGTTGTAGGGGGAGCATTTAAATAGGGGGAGTTCAAATATCCACGAACAAACACATTTATTATATTCAAAATCTTTTATTTGTTTGTCATCATCAAAAGGGGGAGATTGTTGTATATAACGCAGTTGTATACACAATTATATGATTTTTTGTTTGATGATAACAACCAAATATATTTTTATTATAAATGTGTTTGGTACTGTACTGTTATATATATACATCACAGCAATGAATATAATATTTATATTTAAATAAAATACGACTGTACAGAAATTCAAATATTAACACAGTATTTCATTTAAATAGAATATTTTATTTCAATATTCAAACAGTACAACTATTTGTAACTTCACTATTTATACATTCACAGAATATTTGTACTTGTATAAACAGAATAAAATAGACAAGTTCGTTTGACAACAATAAAATGATATTTTATTTCAATCAAAACTTGTTTATTACAGACATCAGTACATTTCATATATACACAGCTCCTCACTGCAACACTCATACATTCATTCAGTTTACATTTCATATATATATCCATTTTCACTTGTATATACAGACTCATACATTCATTGACACCACACACTGTCTTCTTATCTTCAGCTTGTCAGTCCTGTCATCACAGTCAGTCCAGTCATCCCAGCTTACCTGTCACACATGAAACACACACACACAGTACACTGCGATAGAAATAAAACAGAATACATGCAAATTTAAATTTTATTTTAAAATTCTATTTGCCTCAGTTTTCTGGTGTGTTTCTCATCATTTTTCATGACTTGATCTGAATTATAAAACCATCAATCTGTGTCTAGACAGCTTGTGATATTCACAGTGATACACTGTAAATACCACAAGGCAGACAACATATATATTTCAATGCAGGGACAGGGACAACTCGTCTGATGGCTGCATATACACATGTGTATATATATACACGTGTGCACTGCCTCGCCAATTCAGCGTGCAACTGAGGAGTAGCTACGTGGACCTTCTCAACTCAGTGCATATTTGAAAAGCAACAAAGTCAACACAAACAATCATGATCAAAACCTCAAAGATAGCAATCAATTTCAGAATGGTCAAAACATATCAAAATTGTCGAGCCAGTAACAACACAGAAATCACAAGTTTTGGGTTCAAGCATGAAGCAAAAAAAGTGGAAAGACAAACTCATGCAAATGCAATGTTTCAGAATGGAGCAGCATGCAACAGCCCAAACAATACAGCAAGCATGGAGCCATGATCAAGTGTACAACAAGCCTCAATATATCAGCCCACACAAGTTCAAGGATAGATCCAGCAAGGTAAATCAATTATTCAATGCAACTCAGCAAGTAGTGGTCGAGATATAGCTCATGATGGAGCTACAGCAAATAAAATAGCATGGTGTACATGTAAACAGTGCAGCAGGTTCAAACTTGGTGCTACGGCATGACAAGATGATTGAGCACAAAGTGGCCAGAGCATGTGGTCAAGATGATGCACACACATGACACAGCAAAGTACATCAAGCCAGAAAAACATGGTCAAACCAAACAAGTATGACAATGGACAAAATTCATGTACAGCAAGCAGGTTCAAGACAACACATTGGTGCAGCTACAAGCTAATGTGGACATGCAGCATATAGCAAGTCTAAGCAGTAACAAAAGTGCATGGTTTCAAGTATCAAAGTGTAAACAGAGTTGATCATGCATACAAGAAGATTCTCAGTGACATATAAATGACAGAAACTTCAATATCAAACCAGATGACCAAAACTGAAAACAGAGTCATAGGTGATGCTCACAGTGTGTTATGGATACATGTCTAAAAAAAAAAAAAAATCATGATCAAATGAATGTTCAGTTTGATACAACCACAATTGAATCAACACAGTATACATGAAGTCATGCACATGAATAAACAGCTCGACCAAATGATATCACAAGATAAGGCAAGAGTTTATGTTTCCAGAAATGAATGAATGAAATTCAATTTCAATTATTTCCTGCTTTGGCTCAATCAGAAAGTCATTCAAGGCAAATTTTTTTTCCAAAGGATGCAATCAAATATTATGTTTCCAGATTTATACATTGAAGGCCAAGAAAAAGATTAGAGGCATCATCTCATCTTTCAGAATTGTCACATTCAAAGTCGAGGCTTTTTAAATTTCAAAATGGGAAAATATGTTTTGAAGACCATAATCAGATATCCAGATTCATTCAAAGAAACAGCAACATATCAGTGCAGATTTGGATGCATATTTGGGAGGTTTAATTCCAGAAATTGAAGTTATCATGTTTTTGGCAAGAATTAACAAATGGAAACAAATAAATTGCTTTCAGTCTGGCATTTATAGAGCAAAAAGAGATTTTGTTTTTATTTCCAGAAATGAAGCACTCTGTTTTGGCAACTTCCTAAAGGGGACAGCAATCAAATATTTTTGTTTCCAGTTTCAGGAAACATTGCAATCGAATTACAAGTGGCCACAAATTCAATCACGCATTTTTTTTCATTTGAGAAAAATCAGAGGAAAATCAAGGGATAGCACAAAGAGACGCTTCAGCAATCAGAGTATATTTCAAAGTCGGGAAGCAACAATTCAAATTGAAGACAGACAAAAGGGGAAACCCTAATCAGATCGAGCCATTCTTTGGTGAAATCAGAGCTCAGTTTAAGGATTTCAAATCCTATTTCTAAACACCAACTCATCACGGGCAAAAATCATCGAAATCAACAAACATCTCGCAAATTTTTCAACACAATAATTTTCAGAAAAACTCACTTTGATTTCGGTTGAGAGTAAGAGATAAAATCCCAAATCGAGACATCTGAGAGCAACAGCGAGTCGGAGCTTCAGAGAAGCAATTTCATCAAGCCGTCGATTTGATTTGGGACGAAGCAGGAGAAAACCCTAGCCATTTTTTTTAGAGCCGCCGCCATTTTTGAGTTTCAGAACAAAAAGGAGATCGGGAAAAAGCAAAGCAAAGGGGCCGGCCAATTCCTAGTTTGACTAGGCCATGTTTTAAAAGGGGGATGACCCCTTATCTTTTTTAACTCCATCTCCTTGGGTTTTTATTTATTTACTTTGTATTTTGTTTATTTTGTATTGTTTTTAAATTGTTTTGTAAACTGTCCAGGAGTTCTAGAGTCTGTAATCTCTAGGGGGATTTAGTCAAGGAGTTGACTGTCAGTTTCAGAGTCTGTAAATCTGAGTTACAGGTTACGGGTTTGTAATCTGGGGAAAATCTGATTCAAGGTTTTGAATCAGTCTAGGGATTTGAGCGTAGGGTTAGAATAGGAGCTGGGTTTGCGAGTGTACATGGTCTTGTATGCGGGATCTGTTCTATCACCTAGTAGAAACCTTAGAAATGCAGCAGTAGGCAGGGTTTTGCCGAAGCTGGGTATATCTGTGTGTGATTTATTTTCTGCATTTCAGTTTCTGCTATTTTCTGTGATCAGCTTATTATTATATATCTCGTTAAGTTTTTAATTCAGTTAAAAACTGTGAAAAACCCTATTCACCCCCCCTCTAGGGTTATTCTAGATCCAACAAGTGGTATCAGAGCGAGGTATTCGGTTAACTCTAGAGAAATGGTGAATCCTAGTTGTCAGTCCATAGAGAGTCAGTCCAGTCATATTCCATCTATTTTCAATGGTACAGATTTTTTAAATTGGAAATCAGAAATGAAATCTTATTTAAAATCTGTTGATATTAAATGTTGGAATAGTATTAAAAATGGGTATGATATTGTAAGTAGGGTTGATATTGAATTTAATTTACATGCTACTCATATTTTATATTCGTATATTGATGATATTCAATATAGCCTTATTTCCCATTGTTTGACTGCGCAGGAAATCTGGCAGACTCTCAACGCGCTATATGGAAAAATTGACAAATGCTCAAAATCCCAGAAAGATAACTCGGCTTCAGATTTGTGCTTGACAGGTTGTACAGATGGAAATCCAGATGGAGACTCAACAGGAAATATTTCTTTGATTCACCGTTTAAATGGTTTAACTGAATCTGTTGAGAAGTTAAAAACTAAAAATAAACTTCTGAAATCTGAGAAGCTTGAGTTGATCTGCAAAAATAATGTGTTGGAATCAAAACTCAAAAACGTTAAGAATTCTTCAAATTCTAATTGCAAAAATTGTTTAAAATTGAAAACCAATCTTGTTCATCTCAATAAAAATATTCAAAAGTTTGAAAAGGAAATTCTGATCTTAAAAGAAAACAAGATTGAGTTATCAAATTTGAACAATCTTCTACAAAAGGAATTTGAAGTTTTTAAGACTGATATAAGTTCCAAATTTGAGATTGCTGAAAATGAAAATTTGGTGAGAAGTGATTTGATTTTGAAAGAACTTGAAAACGAGATTGAAAATTTCAAGAAATTTGAATCTGAAAATCGAAAATATTTTGAATTTGAAATTGCTGAATTCCAAACCAAAATTAAATCACTTGAATCTGAAAATTTGGTTTTAAAACAATATGATGCTGAAAGGAAGATCATTGATAACCCCTGTTCAGATTTAATAAAAGAGAACGATGATCTTAAATTCAAAATTCAACGACTAGAGTCAACTTTGACTAAATTTTCTAATAGTGAAAAGTCGTTGAATATGTTGTTGCAAAACCAAAATTCTATTAGAAATAAATATGGTCTTGGATTTGGGAAAACAAATGTTTTTGAAAATCGCAATTCAAATGGTTTTAATAATCCTTCAACTTTCTTTGAAAAGAATCGTCTTCATAATTTGACCTTTGTTAATTCCAAAGGATTTTTGAATCAAAAGCAAGATTTGAATTTGTTTTGTAATAATTCATCTAAACAATCCTGGATCCCAAAAAGAGATGAAACAAACTTCATTAAATTCAAACAGATATGGGTTCCAAAGGGAACAAAGGTAAATTCTGATGGATTGTTATACAAACAAGTCTGGGTACCGAAAGATGTTAATAAAACTGCGGGTGGTTTTTCTAATTTTGTTAGACCACTCAATCCTCTCAACTGTTAGGTACTGAAGAAGGGTGGCTGAGGAACTGCTGTGCTGAAAAGAAATTTGAAATCAAGATTGTCTATAACTTTGTGTCATTTACAGTTCCTTAGGCCAAGATCTGATGAGTCAGAGAGTCTGGTTTACACTGATTTCAGGTATGATCTCTGAACTTGTCCTTGTAAATATTTTTTTAATCTCTTGTTTATTTGTTCTTCTATCTCTCTTCTGTTTTTTTTTTTCTGTTTGATTTGTCACTATCATATCATTTTAACTTCTTGGGCTTCCTTAACTTCTAATTACAGTAATCATGATCTTCTGGAAACTTTCTTTATTTGAATAGAATTCTGAGGTGTTAATCATTTCCATATCCTGAATTTAATCTTGTAAATATCTGCTATTGTTTTTGAGATTTTTTTTATTTCTGAATTCATAATAGTGTTGATGTATTCTTATCATATCTTGAACACTGTTAGTTTGAATTCTAAATTTTTTGAAGATCTGAATATTTAATGAAATGTCACACACCTTTGTTGTTCTGAGTTTATTCTAATTCATTTTAGAAAAGCTCAAAATATTATACTCATTACAACACTCTGTTATTTATCAGTTGTGATAATTTCATTGATTTTCAGATTGGCTTGTATCAGTGATACATCTTGGAATTCATCTTTATTCATGATCATTATATTGAAATATGTTTGTTTGAAATCATCTGAAATTCTAGATATTTTGAATATCACACACCTCTTATTGTTGAAATTGTCAATCTCGTGTGACTGATTCATTATATCCCAAAACTTTACATTGATTTATATGATTTCAAATAATTTATCCCGATCATGAATATTTTCAAATTTGATGTAAATGACCTGAAATTTCTCTTGGGCTTGTCGGAAATAGTTTTGAGAAATTCTTGAAAATGTTTTTTAAAAATGGTCTTTGAAAATCATTGTTATTTCATGATTATTTGATTTGAATATATGTTTTGTTTAAAATCATTTGAAATTATTGATTTATTGGATCTCACACATATCTTGAATCTGAAATATAACCTGGTGTGATTGATTCATTAAATCCTAATACTTTTACATTTCTTCAAATGATTTAAAATAGAGTATATTTGCAAATCTTGGATCATGAACCACCTTATGTGACCAACATCTTGACAAGCCTGTTGTGATACTGATTTCTCTGTGCTGCTCTGATACTGTTTTTTGAAAAATGTTTGTTTTGGAATCATGCTGCTCTGATTATAAGAAATTGATTTGTAAATATTTTTTTAGGACTGCTTGATTTGGTATCAAAGATTTATCGTACTCTGATGAATGAAATTTGTGTGCTTGAGTTGCTTGCATTGTAATTAAGTATTTTCTGTTGACTGAAGTACCATTTGTTTGCCACCGGGGTGTCATTAAAATCCTCGAGAAAGCGAGAACATTTGGTATCAGAAGCGCCTTATATTTGTCTCATCCATCTGTTCTGATTTTTCACTTTGTAGAGACACCATGTGGTATCAGTTTAAAAGTGCTGCATATTTTTTTTGCTGTATATATATATTTTCCCCTCTTGTCATGTATAGATCAGCATATTACTCTTGTAATTGTTTTTCAATTTTAAAATTATTTATTGATTATTCTTTCAGAAATTGAAATCAATATCCAAATTAAACTGTATTTATAATTCATCAAAATTATAATCAGATTTAGAAATTGTGATGAATTGTGACTGCAGTATATTTCACAACGAGAGGAGAATTTTATTTAGATTTTCATGATGGTTAAATATTTATTATAATATCTTTGAACTGGCAATTATTTCACGGCAATCTTCATTACTTATCATCCTTCTGCCATCCGTTATGATTTTATATAAATGTGGAGAGTTTAATTTTTCTTAAAATCATTTTAAATAAACAGTGAAAATATTTGTGATGGAATTGTGGTTATATTATTATTCAGAATTAGTGATAATTGAAAATTTTCAATAATCCAGGTACAGTTGGTCATATCTCATAATATAATTAATTTAGAAATTTATTTCACAGTCCATTTCTGTACCTACCACATATTCTATCATCCATATATTGGTTTTATACCAAGGAGTGTTTTCTTTTTAAAAGGTGAAATGATAAATATATATAATAAATATATAAGTGTGTCTCTAACCTCATTTAAAAATCCAAGCTCTGGTCATGCATGGTTAAGAGACAACTTATAATTTAAGCTGCGACTGACCTCATTTAAAAATCCAAGCTCTGGTTATGCGTGGTCAGTGTGCTCTTAAATAAATAAATAAATAAAAAAATGTGCGCTAAAAACTGAAATAAAATTGAAATTCTCCTTGGTGTGTATAAACCAGCCTATCAATCCATTTTCTGTCTGTGAAATGTGTTGAAATCTTATGACGTATTATGATTGATGGGTATTGGGATTTGAGATTATCTGATTTTGTCACTTAAGTTGAATTTATAATTATAGTCCAAATCCACCACTATATTTTGTGCTTTATCTTTTATAAAATTCTTTTGGAAAATAATTGAAAAATATTTTTTTTTAACTCTCTCCATAATATATAAAATTCATCGTAAATCCGTCATTTTTTTTTCTACAATGTGAAATATGCCACCTGTTCTTAGTTTATTATGATTTTTGTTTGACTGATTGAGATTTATGATGACTGTTCTTCCTCTTAAGCTGAAATTATATTTTTAGTCAATTTTCATCTGCATTTTAAACTCTGTATCCTTTTGATGATAACAAAAGGGGGAGAATGGATAGAGATTTTGATTTATGAGTGAATATTTTATAAATATTTTTAATTTTGAAAATTTATTATTATTCATACATTTCACTCATGCATAGTTATAGGGGGAGTTTCTGTTGTAGGGGGAGCATTTAAATAGGGGGAGTTCAAATATCCACGAACAAACACATTTATTATATTCAAAATCTTTTATTTGTTTGTCATCATCAAAAGGGGGAGATTGTTGTATATAACGCAGTTGTATACACAATTATATGATTTTTTGTTTGATGATAACAACCAAATATATTTTTATTATAAATGTGTTTGGTACTGTACTGTTATATATATACATCACAGCAATGAATATAATATTTATATTTAAATAAAATACGACTGTACAGAAATTCAAATATTAACACAGTATTTCATTTAAATAGAATATTTTATTTCAATATTCAAACAGTACAACTATTTGTAACTTCACTATTTATACATTCACAGAATATTTGTACTTGTATAAACAGAATAAAATAGACAAGTTCGTTTGACAACAATAAAATGATATTTTATTTCAATCAAACTTGTTTATTACAGACATCAGTACATTTCATATATACACAGCTCCTCACTGCAACACTCATACATTCATTCAGTTTACATTTCATATATATATCCATTTTCACTTGTATATACAGACACATACATTCATTGACACCACACACTGTCTTCTTATCTTCAGCTTGTCAGTCCTGTCATCACAGTCAGTCCAGTCATCCCAGCTTACCTGTCACACATGAAACACACACACACAGTACACTGCGATAGAAATAAAACAGAATACATGCAAATTTAAATTTTATTTTAAAATTCTATTTGCCTCAGTTTTCTGGTGTGTTTCTCATCATTTTTCATGACTTGATCTGAATTATAAAACCATCAATCTGTGTCTAGACAGCTTGTGATATTCACAGTGATACACTGTAAATACCACAAGGCAGACAACATATATATTTCAATGCAGGGACAGGGACAACTCGTCTGATGGCTGCATATACACACGTGTATATATATACACGTGTGCACTGCCTCGCCAATTCAGCGTGCAACTGAGGAGTAGCTACGTGGACCTTCTCAACTCAGTGCATATTTGAAAAGCAACAAAGTCAACACAAACAATCATGATCAAAACCTCAAAGAAAGCAATCAATTTCAGAATGGTCAAAACATATCAAAATTGTCGAGCCAGTAACAACACAGAAATCACAAGTTTTGGGTTCAAGCATGAAGCAAAAAAAGTGGAAAGACAAACTCATGCAAATGCAATGTTTCAGAATGGAGCAGCATGCAACAGCCCAAACAATACAGCAAGCATGGAGCCATGATCAAGTGTACAACAAGCCTCAATATATCAGCCCACACAAGTTCAAGGATAGATCCAGCAAGGTAAATCAATTATTCAATGCAACTCAGCAAGTAGTGGTCGAGATATAGCTCATGATGGAGCTACAGCAAATAAAATAGCATGGTGTACATGTAAACAGTGCAGCAGGTTCAAACTTGGTGCTACGGCATGACAAGATGATTGAGCACAAAGTGGCCAGAGCATGTGGTCAAGATGATGCACACACATGACACAGCAAAGTACATCAAGCCAGAAAAACATGGTCAAACCAAACAAGTATGACAATGGACAAAATTCATGTACAGCAAGCAGGTTCAAGACAACACATTGGTGCAGCTACAAGCTAATGTGGACATGCAGCATATAGCAAGTCTAAGCAGTAACAAAAGTGCACGGTTTCAAGTATCAAAGTGTAAACAGAGTTGATCATGCATACAAGAAGATTCTCAGTGACATATAAATGACAGAAACTTCAATATCAAACCAGATGACCAAAACTGAAAACAGAGTCATAGGTGATGCTCACAGTGTGTTATGGATACATGTCTAAAAAAAAAAAATTTCATGATCAAATGAATGTTCAGTTTGATACAACCACAATTGAATCAACACAGTATACATGAAGTCATGCACATGAATAAACAGCTCGACCAAATGATATCACAAGATAAGGCAAGAGTTTATGTTTCGAGAAATGAATGAATGAAATTCAATTTCAATTATTTCCTGCTTTGGCTCAATCAGAAAGTCATTCAAGGCAATTTTTTTTTCCAAAGGATGCAATCAAATATTATGTTTCCAGATTTATACATTGAAGGCCAAGAAAAAGATTAGAGGCATCATCTCATCTTTCAGAATTGTCACATTCAAAGTCGAGGCTTTTTAAATTTCAAAATGGGAAAATATGTTTTGAAGACCATAATCAGATATCCAGATTCATTCAAAGAAACAGCAACATATCAGTGCAGATTTGGATGCATATTTGGGAGGTTTAATTCCAGAAATTGAAGTTATCATGTTTTTGGCAAGAATTAACAAATGGAAACAAATAAATTGCTTTCAATCTGGCATTTATAGAGCAAAAAGAGATTTTGTTTTTATTTCCAGAAATGAAGCACTCTGTTTTGGCAACTTCCTAAAGGGGACAGCAATCAAATATTTTTGTTTCCAGTTTCAGGAAACATTGCAATCGAATTACAAGTGGCCACAAATTCAATCACGCATTTTTTTTCATTTGAGAAAAATCAGAGGAAAATCAAGGGATAGCAAAAAGAGACGCTTCAGCAATCAGAGTATATTTCAAAGTCGGGAAGCAACGATTCAAATTGAAGACAGACAAAAGGGGAAACCCTAATCAGATCGAGCCATTCTTTGGTGAAATCAGAGCTCAGTTTAAGGATTTCAAATCCTATTTCTAAACACCAACTCATCACGGGCAAAAATCATCAAAATCAACAAACATCTCGCAAATTTTTCAACACAATAATTTTCAGAAAAACTCACTTTGATTTCGGTCGAGAGTAAGAGATAAAATCCCAAATCGAGACATCTGAGAGCAACAGCGAGTCGGAGCTTCAGAGAAGCAATTTCATCAAGCCGTCGATTTGATTTGGGACGAAGCAGGAGAAAACCCTAGCCATTTTTTTTAGAGCCGCCGCCATTTTTGAGTTTCAGAACAAAAAGGAGATCGGGCAAAAGCAAAGCAAAGGGGCCGGCCAATTCCTAGTTTGACTAGGCCATGTTTTAAAAGGGGGATGACCCCTTATCTTTTTTAACTCCATCTCCTTGGGTTTTTATTTATTTACTTTGTATTTTGTTTATTTTGTATTGTTTTTAAATTGTTTTGTAAACTGTCCAGGAGTTCTAAAGTCTGTAATCTCTAGGGGGATTTAGTCAAGGAGTTGACTGTCAGTTTCAGAGTCTGTAAATCTGAGTTACAGGTTACGGGTTTGTAATCTGGGGAAAATCTGATTCAGGGGTTTGAATCAGTCTAGGGATTTGAGCGTAGGGTTAGAATAGGAGCAGGGTTTGCGAGTGTACATGGTCTTGTATGCGGGATCTGTTCTATCACCTAGTAGAAACCTTAGAAATGCAGCAGTAGGCAGGGTTTTGCCGAAGCTGGGTATATCTGTGTGTGGTTTATTTTCTGCATTTCAGTTTCTGCTATTTTCTGTGATCAGCTTATTATTATATATCTCGTTAAGTTTTTAATTCAGTTAAAAACTGTGAAAAACCCTATTCACCCCCCTCTAGGGTTATTCTAGATCCAACAGTGATTTCAAACGGCTAGTGCGGGAAATCCGACCGTCGGATTTTCCCAAAACTGAAACCGTTGGATTCATTTTGAAATGACCTTCCTAATGATATAAAATTTGTGAAGATGCAACGGTTAGGTTTTCAGATATGTGTAAAACAAAATTAGTGGAAAGCAGCGCCAGTGCATCGATACGACCTGAAAAGTCGTTTAATTAAATTTAGCCGTTTTTAATTAAATAGAAATGGCGATATATCGTTATAAAATACTATAGATGATATAGAGTGGAAATAAACCAATTTCGTAGTGTTTGCTTGATATGTGATGGTTGAATGTATTTGACATGAAAATTATAACTAAATAACCGAAATGTGAATGTTGAATAATCCAACCATGTGATTAATTGATTTGAAAATCTAAATATACGTGGGTTATTTGAAAAGGCGAGTTCATATCATTTCAAATAATCGATCGACGTTGAGAAGTCGAAGAGTCGGCTGAAGACCGACGATCTCCACATTGGATGGATGGGCGCTACTGATGCTCGTGATTGGAGTAGCTACCATGAAGGAATTGAAGTAGTAGCCGTCCAAACATACTGTTGATTGTACGGATATGCGAGGAATTGGTGTCTCCGGTTTCGTTCAGACCCAGAACGGACTTGTAAATGGACTATGTGTCTGACATTGGATTTTGTTCTGTGTTGATTGATCTCTGTTAAATATATATCTGTTTGGCGGCGGAGAATTTATTCTCTTGCTTAACGCCCTTCTCTGATACGTACGAGCTCAGAGGTTATGTATTGACAGAAATCAGTCGCATGGAGTGGATTTCCTGTGTGGCACGCCTAAGTGGCATATGATCAAGGCTTCTGTTGCAAAGCAAAGTCTTGTGGTTGATGATCAAAGCATGGTATGTGTGACGTAGCTTTGTGTATAACGTGAATTCGCGAGCCTCACACCCCAGTATGAGTCAAAAACGGGAGAAGGACCCAAGGAGTGCATGACGTTTCTTTCTAGCTATGGTGGTGTCAGTGACCTCCCAGCCCTGACATTTATATCTACTTTCCACCTGTGTGGTTGTTGGAATGCGAGGCGCCTCGATTATAGGTCTGTAAGGACCGGGAAACGTGTGTTCAGGAATAATTAATCCTCAAAAGTAAGAGAGGACCGGCCTTGGAGGATCCAGGGGATTGCTGTGTGCGGTCCCGAGGCATTTGCTAGAGTGTCTCGAATCGGAGAGGAGCTTGCCCCTTGCCTCGACTCATGAAGGAATCCAATTTCCAATACGAAATATGCGGATGTGATTGTATTACTAGTATGGAGACATAGTAGATGGTAGCTATGCCGCCTAGGATTGATATTTATGATTGAATTTGCTTTTGAAACATATATGCACTAGTAATAATATCAAGCACTTTTGTTTTATTCGTATGAAGCATCTTTGGCCATTATAAGGTAAAAACTCTATCCTCCGGCTTGCGTTGCATTGTGTGATGGGACCTGAGTCATATAATGGCTTCATTTTATAAAAAGCATTACGTTGATTTAATCTGTTTACTTTATCTCATGCACTAGCACTCATTGGAGTAAACCCGTTCCGCGAAAGTGGCGTGGTCCTTTGATTTGCCTTATTATTGTTGTTAATAAGTTAAGTAGATCTCTCATACCAGTCCCATGACTGACTCGTAGTTTGTTTCACCTTGCAAACTCGGGTGCCCTCATTTTCACACGGGCAGCCTAGTTACAGGCTTCTGACGCACCTTTTGGCTCATGGCGAGGCTTGACTACACCGTGCTGACTTGGATTTTCTCCGCCATTATTGTATCTATATTATGATTCCGCCATTGGCGATGTAGACTGATATTCCTTTTGTGTACTCTTTATGTATGATTCCGCCTCAGGCGATGGTGACTGATTATGTATCATTATGCACTAAGTTGTATCCTGTACTGTGCTTCTCTGATGTGATGATATCTATATGATTCCACTGTCATATGTGTGTAAATTATTCTATTTTCTGTTTATGCTATTATCTGTGATCTGTTAATGATGATTAATGTGTTATATTCCAATGATTATCCTTAACACCGTGTCACGGGGTTTTGGGATCGTCACACTTTGGAATAGTATACTGAGGAAAAACCTTGCATGACATCATTAGTTTTTACCTTACAGACTCTTTGGAATAGAATACTGAGCATTATCCTTTTTAATATACAGTTCTCAGTACCTTCCTTGTGTTAGTTTACCTTACTATGCCAACTATTCTTCAAGAGCAAATTGCACAAATCTTGGAATCACTTTGCTTGCATATAGAAGTGGGGACAGTTCTATTCACAGATTCCATTCTGGTCCGGGTTGATAATGCAGAAATATGCAGATTATAAAATGGAAGGTGATCTACGAAATTATATGAATGGTAAGTTTTGTTTGCATCCACAATATTATTCAGTTCATCCTTGTGATTTTCAAGCATGATTTCCTTTTCGCAGTATTATTCAGTTAATCCGTAATGTATTACCAGGAAAAAATATAGTTTTACACTGTGCTTAAGTCATGATCGCATGGTCATCTACTGTAAGATGGAGGAATCGGTGATAGAGTCTACCGCTCAACTATTTTTGAATGGAAGACAACTTTTCGGAATAGCGACTGTTGTCCCAACTGTAGTAGTGTTATCTGGATTTTGGTACATTTTTCGTCTTTTTTATCATATGTTTTCATTATACTTTCAGTTTTATTTTGTGATTCTGGATGTAATAAAGACAAGTGATATACTGAGTTAAATAAATTATAGTTATTTTGCAGCTAATACACAGACAATAGCTCGGTATAACTAAGCACATTTACATACCCATTTTTTGAAGAAGTTGGTTTTGTCAACTATCGCTTGGATTGGGGGAAAGAATGATTTTCCTTGTATTGCCAATTTAGTTGTGGGTTGATTATGCTTCTTTTAGCAGCCTTTGCTGCTTATGTTATTTCTAGTTTAGTCGTGGGTGGACTATGCTTCTTTTTCCAGCCTTTCTAATGATTGAAGAAACTATATGTAAGCATGTTGGGCTACTTTATGTTTTAATTTCTATAGATTACTGGTAATGTTATTTTCTGTGTATTAATGACCTTACTTATTCATATTTTGATTGTTTCCTTTAACTCTTGATTACTATATTTGTTTCTTGTGCAGGCATAGAACCATTTTTTTTGTGAAAGCGTCAACTGTTTAGTTAAGTATTGTAGGTATAATACCATTGGATAATTTACCTTTGCAATTGGTATCTCCATTGGAAAATGTACGAGGGGTTCTTCGATAACATCGATGATTTGTTGGATTTTTCGATCGATGATTGATGAATGTCCAATTCTGGAAACTCACTGCTCGATATTCCTTTGCCTACTCAATATCCTATTCCGGACAGCAAGGATTGCCGCATTACGCCGAACCCTCATGATATCATATGTTTTGCCTACTCAGGTTTTATTTTCGAAAAATTGATTTTGTTTTGTGTCTTATGATTCTTGAAGAATGAAAATGACTTGTATTCATACATTTATGCAGGCCAGCTGTAATGTCCCATGTTTTTACAGTATTATAATTAATTTATTAAATTATATAAATAGTGATATAGAAATTTAATGGTTGTTTAATTAAATAATATTGAATATTTAATTAAATTAAATATTCGAATAATATATTTAATTCCGAAATAGTCGTAAATAGTGAATGGACAATAAAATGTGAACTGGACAATTTAAAATATATAATTCAATTTAGAGTTGAATTATATTAACGAATATATTATTTAAACGAAGTTTGAATGTATAATTATATTTTAATTATAATCGAGCCCGTAACGTCACGGCAGTTCGTTATTTGGCGATTTGAACTTCAAATGAATATACATGGTCTGTTTTAAATCGGATTTCTGTGAAACAAGAAAATTTAGGAGCTGGTGAAGTATATTTTTCTAATGGAAGAGAAAAATCGGGATTTCCTCGGGTATATTTTTAGTTGTGTCCAAATCAAATTTTTGAAAAGTCGCTATGGCATTCCTTTATAATTTATAGCGATTTATTTATATTATAAATGGATTTTTCAATATAAATTGAATTTCGACTCAACCGAGATTTGAATATCAAGTTATAAATCCAATTGGAGCTGTATGATATTCTAGTATGAATATATACGATAATATAAATTTATTTATATTTAATTTAATTATTTTTAAATATTTAAATGGGTTATTTAGAGCTCTAAAAATAACCATTTTTGCAAACGAGCTTTGTTTTCGACAAAACTAATTTTGTTGGATCCATAATATTAAATTATTGTTAGATTTCAATTTCCATGATTTTTAGGGTCAGTGTGTGGCCGTACGGATTTTTAATGTCAAAAACAGTCAGTATTTTGATAGTTAAAAATACGCTGTGTGAGCAAACGGAGTCAGAATTTGACAAAACTAGTTTCGTTGGGTCCGTAATGTCGAACTATAGCTGCACGCCGATTTTCATGATTTTTGGATATCATGTGTGATCACACAGATATTTAGAAGGCAAAAACGGATATAAAATGATAAAAATAAATATTAAAAAAACAAGGGAAGCTTCTCAGACAAGCCAACCACCTCTATAAATATACCCTTTACACTTTCCTAACCCTATTTTCTTACTTCATTGGTCAAACCATTTTCTGCCGTCCCTGACTTTTTCTACAGCAAAAATGTTGAGAGGAAATAAATCAAAACAAATAGAAATCAAATTCTATGATTTACAATACATGTATATTTAGCATCCTAGAGTGAAGGCCTTCAGTCCTATATATGTATCATCAAGTTCGATCAGTATTTGTTTCGCACCAGTAGAAGGAGCGTGGACTAGGGTTGCGAATCACAGGAAATCAAAGCATGTATTCACCAAATTGAGTTCATATTTGGGTTCCAATTTCAAAGAGAAGAAGCTCGACAAATTTTGACGGATTTTGGTGTTAATTGATTTCGCAACATTCATTGTAGCGGCTTGAAACTAGCCTGGAGGACGCGATTCACCTGGGTGTGCGAGTTGACGAATGGCCAAAGTTTGATGAGTTTCTGAAGGGGCGGATTTTTGTAGTTGTCATTTGAATTTTGGTGAGAAAAGGATTCGATCCTCATATGGTTACAACGCGCGACTGAGAACCTAGATTTCGATAGATGGGTTCGAACTACATTATTTTTATTGGATTAAGTAGAGTTTAAGTTGAGAAGCTCGTTGATGATGCTTTGGTGTGATTAGGTGGTGTATAGAAGATGTGATGAAAGCAATGGTGTGTGCAGTGGTTTTGGAAAGGGAGGAGCAGCTGGTATTCAAATTATTGAGGAATGGATTTCGGGCTTGTGTATTTAAACGGTTGTGGGCCTTGAGTATTAGGTGAAGCCCAAACATGAATTTATTTAAGTTAAATTTACTTTAAATCACGTATAGCTTGTGAAATTCGTAACTTCGTCATACGGTATCGGAATAAGACGAAACAAGATCTGCTGAGACGAGCGCTTCACAATGGAACTGACTAGGAATGGATTGGAGCTCGTGACAGTTTATTGCAAAATAAAACGTTCGTCTGAATCAAAGATAGTTAATCGTTATTTAACAATAACTGTCCAATGTGAGTAAAACTCACCAACTCTACAAGTTCATATTTTTATAACGTATTTTTAGAATTGATAAATGATGAATGATTGTTGTGTGTTAACTGTTTGGTTGAACTGCAAATTGATTGGTTGAAAATACCAATATAGTTATATATATATATATATATATATATATATATCGTTAATCAAATATTGATTCTGTTTATCAGAATATTTCATATTGAAATGAAATTTGATGTGAATTATATTGTGTAACATCTGTGGATGCAGGGAGACAAGTCGGAGGAACAACTAGATTCCTCAACATTTATTTTACTGTTTTTCATATATTGTGTTATATGATATGATATGAAATCTGTTGTTGATTTGGTATGTTTGAATGATACCAATCATTGTTATATGGTATGTCAAATACCATGAGGAATACTGGAATATTAAAAAGGAAATTTTCAATGTTATATTGAAAAAGAAATATTTATAAAATCAAAAGATTTTATAAAAAGAAACATTTTTAAAATAAATAGAACGATAGAAAAAGAAAATATTTATGGAACAAATAGAAAAGGAAATATTTGTAAACCATTTGCAAATAGAACTGAAAAGGAAATATTTGTAAACCATTTACAAATATAATTGAAAAGAAATATTTTTAAAACATTTACAAATAGATTAAAAATGGAAATATTTATTTATGAAATAAATAAAGTTATAAAAGGAAATATTTATTTATAAAATAAATAGAGTTAAAAAAGGGAATTTTAAATAAGATTTAAGTGTTAGAAATAGAAAGGAGATTTCGTATGATTAATTCTATGAATAGAAATATATATAGAATTTGGAAATGGAATATTATTTCAAAATATGAAATCAAACATAATGGATTATATAAGGGAGTAACTCGATTAGAGTTAATCGTATAGAGTTAATCGATTAGAGTTAATCAAATAGAGTTAATCGATTAGAGTTAATTTACAAGAGTTAATTCATTAGAGTTAATCGATTGAGTTATTCGAATAGAGCTAATCGATTAGAGTTAATTCATTAGAGTTAATCGATAGAGTTAATCTAATAGAGTTAATCGATTAGAGTTAATTCATTAGAGTTAATTCATTAGAGTTAATCGATGGAATTAATCCAATAGAGTTAATCTATTAGAGTTAATCAAATAGAGTTAATTAATAAGAGTTAATTGATAGGGTTAATTGATGAAGTTAATCGAATTATAGTTTATTCAAATAGAGTTAAACAAGTTATCGGTTATAGTTTATTTGAATAGAGTTAAAGGAGTTATCGAATATAGTTTATTCGAATAGAGTTAAAGGAGTTAACGAATATAATTTATTCGAATGAAGTTAAAGGAGTTATCGAATATCGTTTATTCGAAGAAAGGAGTTAATTGAATATGGTTTATTCGAAAGGAGTTAATCAAATATAGTTTATTCGAAAGGAGTTATCGAATATAGTTTATTCGAAGAAAGGAGTTAATCGAAAATAGTTTATTTGAAGAAAGGTGTTAGTCGAATATAGTTTATTCGAAAGAGGATTATCGAATATAGTTTATTCGAAAGAGAGATTATCGAATATTAGTTATTCGAAGAGAGTTAATCTAATATAGTTTATGTAATAACCCGGAAATCTGGGCCAATTTAAAAAATTTATTTTGGCAATTTTAGTAAATTTTGATTATTTAAAATGAATTATTTTAAATAATATCGACAAGAAATTCATTTTGAATAGAATTAGAAATATATATTTATATAGATCGTCGTTAGAATATAAATATTTTATTTTAATTATAAAAGGAATTGAAAATGGCGTGGTAGTTTGAAAATTCGATTTCGAATTTCAAATGAATGTACAGGATTCAAAATAAGCCGGATTTTAGCGAAACCAAAAATATTTGAATCTAATTGAGAATATCTTTCCAACGAATCTGAAAAATCAAAATTTCATAGCGGGAATCAAAAGATATGTTTAGTTGAAAATTCAGAATAGTCCCTACGGAATTCTGGCCCTTAAAAATCGGAATTTTGCAAACGACCTCGGTTTTCGACGAAACCACTTTTGTTGGATCCGTGATGTCTAGTTATTGCTAGGTTTCAAAACTCATAATTTTTCTAATCAATATGTGAGCGTGGCAAAGGAAAACGTGTTTGACCAGTTTTAGTTGATTTTAATCGACTGAAAAATGGCGATTTTTCCAACGGTCTCTGAATTCGATGAAATTAGTTTTGTTATGACCGTATCATAAATACGAAGCTAGAAAATATTTTTCTGGAATTTTTAGAGTCAGTATGTGACCCCAGTAAATTGAAATGTGCGTTCAAATTCAATATATAGATTTATACTTTGATTTTGACGAAAACTAATCGAAACAATCGAATCAGCTTACGATACATATCCCATTGTGTTTGGAATGGGGGTAGTTAGCTATGGACGACAGTCGGTGGGCTCGATTTTGGGTTCAAATGTAAAGGTTGCTCTTTATGGAAAAATTAAAATAAAATAATATAAAATATATTAATATCTATGGCCCCCCTCTTATCTCTCTCTTCCCCCATACGGTCAATGCCATTTCAAAATAAAATAAAATAAAAAAGATGAGAGAGAAGGGGCGACGGGGCCCCTCATCGATGGCAAGCGATTGACGCAGCCTCCCCCAGGTCGCGACCCCCCTCTCAGCTCCTCCTCCCTCCCACGACGCTCTCCCCTCTTCCTCGTGTTCCATCCATGAACCCAAACCTGACCCCGCCTGAAACCACGACCGTCGGCCTTCCCTGAGCCCCACCGCACCCTGATTCGCCGCCGCCGCCCCTTACCCGACCTCTAGCCACCCGATTCCCCCCCTCTCTCCTCTGAGAAATCCAATGTAGTAAGTTTTTTTTACCTTTTTCGTTTTTATTTATTTATTTTATTCTATGTAGGGTAATTAATTTAAAAGACAGAGTATTTATAAATTAAACAAGATCAGATTTTGATAGGTAAAGTTTAGTTTTTAGATATGATTAAATTAAAAATATGAAAGCATATATTTTTAGAAATGTAAAGCATATATTTCTAGCAATGAAAGGTAGATTTTTTATTTATATAAAGGCGAGGTTTTTCGTTTATATGAAGTGTGAAGAAAGATCGGATTTTTTTATGTAATATTAGTAAAGAAAGATCAGATTTTTATATATGATATTAGCAAAGGAAGATCAAATTTTTATATATGATATTAGCGAAGGAAGATCGGATTTTTATATATATGAGAAGTGTTTTAAAAATACGATTTTGATTATGAAGTTAACAATATAAAATATGATTTCTATATGATGTAGATATTAAAAATATGATTTTTATATTATATAGATAATAAAAATTCGATATTTATATCATAGAGAGAATAAAAATATAATTTTTATATGATAGGAAGATTAAAAATATGATTCTTATAGTATAGAAAGAATAAAAATACGATTTTTATATTATATAGATAGTAAAAATTTAATCTTTATATGTGAAGCAAAATAAAAATCTGATTTTTATTATATACATGTTGAAATAAAAATGTGATTTTTATAGCGATGATATACAAATCTGATCTATATATTGGAAGTAGATAAAAGAAATATAATTTTTATATAGAGAATAGGGTGATAAAAATATGATCTTTATTATATGAACACCGTTATAAAAATAGAATTTTTATCTATATAGTAGCGGTATAAAAATGTGATTTTTATCCATAGAGAGCAATTATAAAAATGTGATTTTTATATACGTAGCAACAATATAAAAATGTGATTTTTGTATATGTAGTGGCTACGGGCAACGAAAGTGACAAAAGGCGAGAATGGCGAAGACTTCTACATATAAAGAGTCGTGGTGTATTGGTTTAGCTAGTCGGTGAGAACTCCTCACTTTAATTTTTGTTTTCTGGTTGAAATATATACTAGGATGCAGACGGTGTTTAGTAGCACCCGACACCCGTCGTCCACAGACCAATGATGACTTGTTTGTTTGATTGTTGTGTTGTGAAATTTGATTGTGTGATGTGGAATAAAATATTTTATAGTGGAAAATATTTTATGGTTAAAAATATAATTTTTAATGTGTACATAAAATAAATATTTATAAACAAATCGGACAATTTGTTTATACACACTGATTTGACTAATATTGATTGGGACGATAAATTTCACACATCGCCCAACTGCACAAATAAAATCTGTGTTTGTTGATTTGAAACCCCACACGGGTATTGGGATGATATTTGACGTACACTAATCCCGATTGTTTCGTTGTATGTCAATCGATGGGTTGACAGATTGTGTAAGCGTTAATTATTGATATTTAATGCTTATGCAGTTGTGTAATGCACTCTGGATGATGGTTGATTCTTTATCGTTGCTATTATATACATATGTTGTAGAAAATCCATATAATTAACATTATATGGTAATTGAGTGGGCCTCATTCCAATTTATAATATAAATTCATGTGTTGAATAAAATAAATATTCATGTGTTGAATAGAATAAACATTCCTATTTTGAATAAAAGTCGGGTTGGTTAGATTGACGCCATTTTGACGTGAATGATATTTATATCGATTTTATTCATTTTTATAATGAATATAGAAAAGAAAGTGATCTCAAAATATAACGTTTTGAAAATATTATCATTTGTATATCGATGATGTGGAATATTCAATTTTTATTAGAAATTGAATATGAAGTTGAAATCGTTTCGAAAACGAATTTAAATCGATATATAAAATACGTTTTGAAAGGAAATCGATGAAATATATATAATATATATACTATATATAATGGCCTAAATAGAACGCGCCGCGCCGCGGCAGTTCGCGAATTTCGACCATTGACTTCGAATGGATATTACGGGAGATCCGACCGTCTGATTCTCCTAAATCCGGAATTGTTGGGTTCGTATCGAAAAGAGCTTTCTAACGGATATTAGAGATTGGAAATCTAATGGTTAGATTTGGAATTATGTCCAAATCAAATTTGGAAAAGGTCGATGTAAGTGCAGTTCGATAGCCGTTGATGGAAATCGACTGTACGGGCCTGGATAAAATTATTAAAAACAATAATAATTTGTGTAAAATCATAAGAAATGATTTGAGAAGAATTGGGATGAAAATTTCAAAATTTGAGAAGATAAAAATAGATTTTTATCGAAATGAACTAGTTTTGAACTAGAATAATTATTTATTTATTTTTAAATAAATAAGTTGGATTTGAAAGGGTTTTGAAACTAACCAGAACTTCCAATAATTGAATTGGAATGGATTTGAATCGAAATTGTCTTCAGAATATTTCGATGTTGGATTTTGTGATTATACAGATATTGTTATAGAAATTTAAAAGATATATTTATATCATTATTTCCAATTCGATATTTGCTGGTCGTAGAATTTGATATTGAATATAAGCCGATATATTTTCTATTCAGAGCCTTGTATTTAATATCAAATAGGATTTGCGTTTGTCATAAACGGTGTCTTCATTAACACTGTTCTTAAACCCAGTTGAGAAAAAGATTAAATCTTTTTATTTAGATTTAATACAGTGTACCAATTAAATGGTATTTAATTGGAATTGAATTTGAATTGATTTCTGGGTTTATCGTGGACGGTGTTTTAAATAACACTTGTTCTTTAACCCGATAATTAATGGAATGTGTTTTTGGGTTGTCGTGAACGGTATCTTCAATAATACTGTTCTTAAACCCAACGGAGTTAAGAAAATTAGAAACTAACTGGAGATTATTTAAGTTGAATGGTTTCTTGGGTATTGATCTAATGTTGGTTTCGGCCTTCGGGGTTAATACTTAGGGAATTGCTCACTTACTACTTTATGGCTAAAAGCTGATATAATGGAACGTGATTTTGGGTTTATCGCGAACCGTGTTTTAAATGACATTGGTTCTTTAACCAAGTTAAAGCTTAGAACTAAGTGGAGTTTTAATGAATCTATAATTAGATTGAAAAGATCGAGAATGGAGTATCACCAGTTTTGCTCCAGGCGATTGTTAAATCTTTAATTAGATTTGAACGTGAAATGGTAATTGAATTTACCAATAACACTGTGGTGTTTGATATGAAGTATGACCAGTTTTACTTCATGGGAGGAATAAGTTGGGATTGGGAAATAAAATAAATGATTACTTCGGTGTGGTTCGCTAATCCCGACTAGTTGAATTGATATTCAAAAGAAGATTAAAGAATAAATTTAAAAGAATCTATCTTTGATAAAATTAATGGGAACCTTTCCCTTAGAATGTGAAATTTAGCAATTAATTGAAGATTAGTTAAGATGAATGGTTTCTTGGGTATTGATCTGATGTTGGTTTCGACCTTCGGGATTAATATTTGGGGAATTGTTCCCTTACTAATTTACGGTTAGTGACTGATGAATTGGAATGAGGCGTATGTTGTATTTGTGTAACACTTGTTTATAATATACGGGAGTTATTCAGAAAGACCGGGTTTATCCCATTCTGAATAACTGATTCGACGTGGTGTCGAGGATGAAGACGTTGGTCGAAGACCGGCGGTTTTCACGTCATTTGGGTGATTACTGATGATCTTGATTGGGCCGTACACCCAAGAGGAGGGAATCAGTTAGTGGTCGTCCAGACGTACTTGGAGATCGATGGATATGCGAGGTACAAGGTGCCTCCGATTTCGTTCAGACCCAGAACGGACTTGTAAATGGACTGTGTGTCTGACATTGGATTTTATTCTGTGTGATTGATTTCTATTGAATATATATATATACGTTTGGCGGCGGAGAATTTATTCTCTTGCTTAACGCCCTTCTCTGAGACGTACGAGCTCAGAGGTTATATATTGATGGATATCAAACGCGTGGAGTGAATTGCCTGTGTGGCATGCCTAAGTGGCAATTGATCGAGGCTTCTATTGAAAAGCAAAGTCTTGTGGTTGATGATCAAAGCACCGCCTGTGTGACATAGCTTAGTGTAACGTGAATTCGTGAGCCTCACACCCCGGTTGTGAACCAGAAACGGGAGAGGACCTCAGGGAGGGCATGCGTTTCTTTCTAGCTAGAAGTGGCGTAAGTGGTTTTACACACCCTGATGAGTTTGACTTATGTGGTTGTTGCTGTTGCGAGGCACCTCGGATATATCAGTGACTATGTGGTTGTTGGCTCGTTTACGCCCCAAAGGGAGGGGAAACGTAGTGTTCAGGCATTTTAATCCACATTGGTGGACCGGCCCTATCGCTCCAAGGGTCGCTCGAGCTCTGATCCTGAGACATGGGCTAGATTGTCTCGAATCGGTAGAGGACTATCTTTTGCCTCGGTTCACAGATGGAAATCAAATTTCCATTATGTGATATTTCGGTTTTATTTGTAGAGCCTAGTATGGCGACATAGTAGCATGGGATACTATGCCGTCTATGATTGATACATTTATATTTGGAGTTGTTTTCATACACTCTACACTATAACAGTATTAAAATGATTTGTTTTTAGCGTATCAAGCATTCTTTGGCTATTATAAAGTAAAAACCCTATCCTCCGGCTTGCGTTGCATTGTGTGATGGAACTTGGGTCTTATAACATCTTCATTTTTCCTTATTTAGCATTGCGCTATTGTTTTCTGCACTGGTATTCTTGGGAGGAAACCCATTCCGTGTTATACGGTGTGGTCCCTTGATTTACCTAACTTTAAAATAAAGATAAATAACTGTTTAAGTTCTCACACAAGTCACATGACTGACCTGGAGTTTATTGTTTTAACCTAAACTCTGGGTGCCCTTATTTTGACACGGGCAGCTAGTAGTTTTGGTCTTGCAGATTTATTATTCACAGGATCCTTATTTATAGCTGGAACGATACTCGGAAAGCTCTGTATCCGTGTATTACTTGTAGTTGAGTATTGTAATATTTTCCACTGCTATGTAATGTATTGTAATCTCTGATATTTTATAATGTGTAATATTGATTTATACTCTTTATATTCTTGTAATCTGATGGAATTATTGTAATAAGCAATGAAATGTTCTTCTATTTGCGTTATGATGTGTCTTGTCCTCAAAGTATCCGCTCTTTCCTTACCGGGGAAGTCACGGGTCCTTACAATGGTATCAGAGCTTTGGTTTATAGAGCTCGGAGAACAAGACAGATTAGAACCAAACGAAAGAATTCATCAGAAATTGGATTAGTAATATCCAATGGGAATGACTCGTTAGAGATGGGATCAGTAGTATCCTAGAACGAGTGTGAAGAGTATATTTTTAAAATGAAAACAATTTTTGTTTTGAAATTTGAATCGCTGTATACGTATTCGAATATTTATATTAAATTAATTTGGACAATCCAATATATAAAGATTTTGCATATACGCCTTGCAAACGTGTATTCAAAGTTTTAATGTACTAGATAGTTATAGAATCACACTCTAGTTGCCCGGGGATAATTCTGGTGATGGGGCACCATCGCCAGTATTTCGAGTTTCGAAAGTGAGATATCTATATATTTCCATTAGATTGGTGTGAGAACCAAAGCTAGATAGGGCTTATTGTTGTGATTTGGAATCAAAAATCTGATTTTTGGACTATTTATCAAAGTTATGAATTTGAAATGTTAATCAACTAATTGATTGCTGATTGTGTTGTTTGATTATTGTTTGATAAATTAAATGTCGAACCTTTATCCCAATTGAATCAAATAGTGAGTGTAGAGAAAATTTGTCGCATTTGATTGCATATACATGTACTTACATTGAACAAGTCATAGCAAGGAGGCCGGAGCAGAAGAATAAAATTGTTTTCCCGACAAATAGGTACATGTTTATTGTATTTATTGGGTTTTGGATGATTTTATAAGCCGATTGGCTGTTTCTTTTTCTTTTTGGATTGAAGAAGGCCATGTGAGGCTTTATGAAATATCCCGAAGTCCCCGGTGCAGGGGAGGTTATAGCGAAATTTTTCGTAAATTTAGGGTGTTAGCCAAATTTTTGAAAAATTTGAAATGTTCTTAGAAACTGAAAAGTTGAAGAACTTAAGCCATAAAGAAAATAACGAAAGTTGAGTTGGTCTGTAAAACAACTTTCGGCTTCGTTCCTTTTCGAGGACGAAAAGTTTTAAGTGGGGGAGATTGTAATAACCTAGAAATTCAGGCCAATTTAAAAATTTTATTTTGGCAATTTTAGCGGATTTTGATTATTTAAATTGAATTATTTTAAATAATATCGATGAGAAATTTATTTTCAATAGAATTAGAAATATATGTTTATATAGATCGTTGTTAGAATATAAATATTTTATTTGAATTATAAAAGGAATTGAAAATGGCGCCACTACAAGAAAACATACATATGGTTACATTCATTAATTGCGTTTGATATGCAAATGTAACCAATGTGATTTTTAATTTTATATTTAGAGGTTTTGGTTACGTTTATTTAACAATGGACTAAAATAATGGGTTTATTTAATGCTTCCCTCCCACTGCGTTCACTTCCCTCCTCTATTTCAGTGTTCCGCCTAAACCTAAATTCCTTTTTTCTCTTCCCCGTTTCAGCGTTACTCGTCATTCCTTCTTCCCTCCTCTCCTTCAGTCCACATATCCGCGTTCGATCTTTTTCTCTACCAATAAATCTCCGCGTTCCCGGCGGCGAAGCCACTAGGCAAGTGACCCTCCCAGCAATTTCTGGGAAACAAAAGAAAAGCGCAAGATAGTGCTGGTCTGTGCGCAAAGCAATGGTTTTGTACCACGAAAAATTTAGGTCATTATCTTCAGCGATCGCGCATAAAAAAGGTAACATTATTAGATCAATCAACATTAAGTGAGAAAAAAACAGGATCGCCATCCGTAGAAAATCGCGACTTCAAATTAGACGTTGAAATGACGACAACGACGACTCCAATTGACTTTCGGTCTTTGATGATTATTTGACTAGGACGATAATAGGTACATGTAGGCTTTGCTCCGAACTACTTCAGCACATCTAGGGCACAGTTAGATGTTGGCATCTTTAATTGTTCTGCTACTTGCATCTGTAGTCACTACTTTAATTAATTCCTGCTTCTTTACTTAAAAAGTTATATTATTTAAGGTACTTAATTTACTATTTTCAATTTCCCATCCTTGTTTTCAAAACTAGAAAACCGTTCACTATGTTGGTGTGCTCATTTTCTTGTACATTAAGTTATCCCATCAGCGAAATAGCAACTGATCAAGTTGCAATTTAATGTTTGTATAAAATTCAAAACATTTTGATTTCTATGTCCTAAGATTAAGGTGGTTATACTACAAATGGATTTGATTGTTACCATCTACGCCTAAAATCTACTTTAAAATATCAAAATTTTCAGTTTCAATGAGCATCAAACTGTAGATTATGTTCAACGTGATCGACAACATGTTATTAATTGTAATTAATTTTTTTGAAGTTTATTCAATACAACCAACGGCAAGTTGCCCATTAAATCGAATGGCAAAGGTAGCTAAAATAGATTTAGTTAACTATTTCATGAATGAAACAATTGTGTATATAGTTCCTTTTATATTTTGGCAGTGCAAGTTATTTTGAGATAGTCATGTGATGAAAAACAAAGTCTGAAGGACAGCAATATCGGCTTACCATTCTACGGTTTACATTCTCTTGATGGTAGTTGCTATGGCTAGTGAATCTATGCAGCATTTTATTACAGTAAACTCACATTGAAAATTTATTGTGTATATCTATCTTCTTATGCATATTTTCCATATTTTTGCTTCTAACAAATCTCTGTCTGTACTATTAATAGAAGAAATTTTGCAAATAGAATTTACACCATTTTTTTATTTTCCAAAAATACCGTTTTCCAAATCTACCACCTACACCATTTTTTTTATGGTTATACAGTCTTTCTCTATATTATTCATTGATTCATCACTGATTTAATGAAGTTTACTTAATTTTTTAAGCTTAATCTTTACTGTTTGCCAACTCTACTCACTAGGTGGCTATTTATTGTTAGTTCTTGAGATGTGAATGAAGTTACGATGACTTTAATCACATCCTGCAAAATAAAACCAGTGTACTTGATGACACAAAAAATTGGTTTGCATGTGAAAAGAGCCTTGGTGTCTTTTTTTGATCATACTATATATACAATATATAGTTATAAATTAAAATAGATAATAGCATCATTAGACTATAAAGATCTTTTAATAAAAATAATAATGGCTGTCAAAATTAGATTCTTGTTTGATTGTACTCTTACCTACACTATTTTATATTATGCAACATTTTAAGTCTATTCATGTTCCTATATTGCCTTTAACTTTTTGTTTTGGGTTAACATAATTTAAGATTCACTCAAGACTCTCAAAAGCTTATATTCAAGTAGTTTATCAATTTCTGCTAATGTTATACCTGCTTTATTCAAGTAGTTTATCAAAGCTTGATGCTTGAATGGTTCAAATAGTTTCAGTTGGTCTTGGCTGTGATGATTAGGCCCAAAAGAGACAAGTTATGGGTTGAAGCCATTTTCATATACTTCTCTTGGGCCTTTTGGTGCACTTAGAATGCAGTATTTCTTCCAATTCTCGATTTGATTAGAAAATCTGTTTTATTTATTTATTGATGCTTGAATATGTTTTATTTATTTATCAATTTAACCTGTTAATGCATCATATATAATAAAAATCTGATTAGACAGCATGTTTTTTGGACTATAAGAACAACCTCATTTATATTCTAGATGTTCCAGAAAGACTAGTAGAAATCTTTAGATTTTATTACGGAAGAAGAATGATATGGTGATAAATTTGGAGGAAGAAGAACGGTTATAGAAGAGAGAAGAACATGCAGTGGAGAGGAATTTTTTGGAAAATATTGCTTACCCTGAAACAGTTTTTACATGAATATATAGCCTTTTCCCTTAACTTCGCCTACATGGCCATAGGGGACCATTTCCTATAACAACGTTGCAGCAAAAGGTGATAACCCAAATAACAACAAAAGTAAAATAAAATAAATACAATGTTTTCCTAACAACTTGCAGTCTCCACTTGTATTGCCTTCAATCCAGGAATCTTCTAGGTAGTTGCACCATCTCTTAGTCATTGTTCTGTCTTCATGTAGTGCTGAGGAATTATAACACGTATCAAAGAATCACATGAAGCAGGGCTCTGAAGATTCACTGACTTCAGTTATTACTATTTCTTTGATGTCATATGCTAGCAATTTAGGTAACCAACATATTGTATTACTGCTCATCTGCCATCATACACTATTTATTTAGTATTTACCACTATCAGTATGTAAGCTATGCCCTGGATATTAAGAGATTCCTAACGAAATCATTTTGCTAAGAGACTTAAATTTTATGTTCAATAATAGTTTGCAATATGTCGGTGATAAAACTAGTGTTTCTTCAATAACTCCTAAAGGAGTATTGTTGAAGTGCACGAAGCTTGGATCCAGGTATTTAAGTTCCTGCATATTTTTCTACTTCCTAATATCGCATCTATTATTTGTATAAAGTTGATATTTCTAATGGTTTATCTACTGTCATGCAGCTGACGTAAAGGATGAGAGAGAACCGATGCGGGATTGAAAGAAACATTATAACAGAGAATTTGCGAGAATCTATATTAAGTAAACATACTCCCTACAGTCCATAATATAAGACGTTTTAGGTTATTTGATTTAGTTCAAAATATAAGACGTTTTAGCTTGTTTTATGTCCTTGATTCATAATAAATGATTGTGACTAAATGGTTGCTTCACAATTTTTTATGAATGAAAATAGAAATGGTAAGTAGATTGCACATAAAATGAAAACTTAATTTGTGGGTGCTACTTAGTTTAAGCATGAACCAGAGTGTCAATTATATTTTTTCCTTAATTACTGTGCAAATTTCTAAAAAGTCTTATATTATGAACCGAAGGGAGTATAAGCCTAGGGGGAAATGATTGTCGCATTATTATATATAATATTTTACATAAATTTCATTTTGTTTTTTAGTACCTGATTCTTGTATTCAAGCTGATACTGAGGAGCTAATAGTTAAGTTGAAACCATTGGCTTCGAAAATACAATTTGGATCAGAGTTTGGAGTATTTGAAAGAAAAGAACATCTTATTGTTGGTAAGTTCTTGCTCAACTTCTATTTTCTAAGTTTCTATGTGCATGTTACCAGTTTTTTACATTGCATCATGTAATTCTTTATATCTAACCACTAAAACATGGTTTATTCGTGCATTTTAACTGGATCTAAACCAATATGTCATTTACTCTGTTATGTTCAGTTGCAAAACATGTACCATGTTTTATGCAGGGGCGGAGCCACAGTAGCCTCATCTAGGGCCAAGGCCATAGGTTGAAAAATAGAAAACAGGCAAAAATAAGTAGAAGGCAATAGGCTGCCCTAGCTAAAATTCAGTTTATGCCCCAGCTGGACCACATGGCTAGCTCCGCCACTGGTTTTACATATGAAATATAGGATGAATGCAAAGGTCAACGATCATGTTTACTGTCAAGTTTCATGCGGTTTCAAGTGGTTGATTAGTATAGTATGCTGTAATACTCAACGTTTATGCCTTGTTTTGAAATGATGTCTTGACAACTATAAGCATCCCCTGTTAGTATGCTGAAATTTCTTTCCTTGTCCATACATACCCACACTTACCATCGATTGTAGTTTTCGCATATATCAGATTGGATTTTTCCTAATTTTCGATTTCTTTTCCTTCCAACACTTGTTTTTAAGTCATTGTGAAGGACTTGTGTTTGATATACAAGCAAAAAATTGATATCACGCTGATAACACAGTTTTGAGTACTAAAAAATAAGTGAATGCATTGTATTAATTTCTGTTTTGTTTATTACATTTGACCTAGGCTATTGCACCGTATTCTTACAGGCCTACATTGTTTTGTACATTATATGTATGATCAACTATGCAGATCAGCCAAATGATCAACTATGCAGTCGGCCACACTCGATATGAGAAATCAGGAGAATCACACGCTTAAGCAATGCTTATTTTGGAGCACGGTTTGTCGAATGTGGAAGAGAACTCTATGGGAATGTTTATGTTTGTTATGTCCACGTTGCTTTATGAAAGAGGAGAAGTTGAAGATGCTTTTAAAAAGCTTCACGAGGTTTATCATCCTGTGATTAAAGTTGCAGCTTTATAAGGTTTGATAAGGTTGAACTTGGAGGTAGGTGAGAGGCTTGCTTCCAAGTACTTCCAGAAGGAAATGAACCTTTCCTAAATGTAGCAAAAGTTCATGCAAAAGCTGTTCAGGGGATTGCTCATCATGTCGTTGGAGATCATAAATCAGATGAACAATAATTTGGAGGTCCAGACTGTTAAAAATTTATGTGGAGGAAGAGAAACAAATTAGAAGAAAGTAGAATATTTTTTCAAGAGAGGAAAAAAACTTTTATTGCTTGATTCTTTTTTCTTGCTTGATTATTGATTGGTACAACATATGAGAGAGTATCTATATATAACATGACAGTGTTCTACACTCTTCTCTCTCTAGATAATTCTATTGCATATTTTGATAGACCAAAATTTATTATCATTTATTTGATTTTGGCCTTTCCTAAAACAAGGATATAATTTATTACATAATTGGAATTTACTTATAGAACCAAATTTATTTGTTTCCATTTAAAATCAAGTTTACTTTTCAACATCCCCCCGTAAACTTGGTTTTATTACTCCAAGCAAATTTCTCAACCTGATAAAATCTTCATACTTCAGCGGCTTGGTGAAAATATCAGCAATTTGATCATTGAACTTCACGTACTCTAGCTGCACTTCCTTTCTAATGATGCACTCTCTAATGTAGTGATAGCGAGTGTCAATATGCTTGCTTTGATCATGAAAAACTGGATTTTTGGCCAAAGCAATTGCTGATTTGTTATCCACGAAAATCTTGGTTGGCTCCATTTGTTGCAAATCTAATTCTTTTAGCAAGTTCCTTAGCCAAATTGCATGGCAAACACATGAAGCAGCCGCTACATACTCCGGTTCGCATGTAGAGAGCATGACAATTGGTTGTTTTTTCGATATCCATCTGAAAGCTGTGTCTCCCATGTAGAACACAAAATCACTTGTGCTTTTCCGGTCATCTATATCTCCACTCCAATCGCTATCACTATATCCAACAAGATCATAATTATCAGAAACAGAGTAGTACAAACCAAATTTTGTTGTCCCTTTAACATAGCGAAGAATCCTCTTTGCTGCTTTCAAATGTGTTGTAGTTGGATTCTCCATGTATCGGCTTACAACTCCAACCGCATATAGAATGTCGGGCCTTGTGCACATTAAATATCTTATGCTGCCAACCAAGCTCTTGAAAAGTGTAGAGTCTACCTTTTCTCCTTCTTCGTGTCTTGATAATTTGATTCCACATTCAATTGGCGTGCAAACTGGATTAGAGTCTTCCATCTTGAACTTTCTCAATATTTCCTTAGCATAGCCTTCTTGAGTGATTAGAATGCCTTCATCTTCTTGTTTTACTTCAATGCCAAGATAATAAGACATGAGCCCAATATGAGTCATCTCAAACTCCTTCGTCGTCTCGTTCTTAAACTCTTTAAACAGGCTTGCATTGTTACCTGTGAAAATCAAGTCATCTACATACAAACATACAATCAATGTATCACCATTTTGGATTTTAATATAGAGTGCATGCTCATATGGACATTTAATGAAGTTTCTCTCTTTCAAATACTTATCAATTCGAGCATTCCAAGCTCTTGGGGCTTGTTTCAACCCATAAAGTGCCTTCTTTAGCTTCAAAACTTTGTCTTCTTCTCCCTTGACTTCGTAGCCTTGTGGCTGCTCGATATAAACTTCTTCTTCAAGGACTCCATTTAGGAAGGCATACTTCACATCCATTTGATGTATCTTCCAATTGTTTTGAGCTGCTAAAGAAATTATCAATCTTACAGTTTCTAATCGAGCAACTAGAGCAAATACCTCTTCATAGTCAATGCCAGCTCTTTGAATATAGCCTTTTGCTACCAATCTTGCTTTGTATCTCTCAACTTCTCCTTTGGCATTTTTCTTTACCTTGTACACCCACTTGACACCAATCGCCTTGTGTCCTATTGGAAGTGAAGCTAGCTCCCATGTGTCGTTTTTCTTGATTGCCTTAATTTCTTCGTCCATAGCATCTCTCCAACTCTTCTTCTGCAAAGCTTCTTGAAAATTTATGGGCTCACAATCTGCAAAAAGACAAAAAAAAGTAATATTGTCTTGGTTTTCTGTTACATCATAAATTTCTTGAAGGCTTCTAAAACGAGGAACCCTTTCACTTGAGCTCCCATTATCTTGACAATTTGTTGCTGGTGAGGCTAGTGGGGAAATAGGCTCTTCACTTGATTGCTCGATCCTTGGTTGTTGTATCTCATCTTCTTCAAAATATGGAAAGAAGTTGTAATTCTCATCATACGATTTCCAATCCCATTCTCCTTCTTCATCGAATACAACATCTCGGCTAATTATTATTTTCTTCGTATCAGGATTATAAAGTTTATAGCCTTTTGAATTTGTGTCATAACCAATAAAAATATATTTTTCACTTTATCATCCAATTTGCTTCGCTTTTCATTCGGTACATGTACATGAGCTATACTTCCAAAAACTCTTAGATGAGAAATGCCAGGCTTCCTTCCGCTCCATGCTTCTTGTGGTGTCTTCCACCACACACCTATTGTTGGAGATCGGTTTGATAGATAAACAGCGCTTGCCACAGCTTCCGCCCAAAATTCCTTTGGTAGTCTCTTACTTTTGAGTATGTTCCTTGTCATTTCAACAATTGTCCTGTTCTTCCTTTTTGCTACTCCGTTTTGTTGAGGAGATCTAGGCACTGTTAGTTGGCGTTGAATTCCATTATCTTCACAAAACTTCTGAAATTCTCTTGATGTGAATTCTCCTCCACGGTCAGATCTCATGGCTTTTATCATAAGCCCACTTTCCTTCTCAACATGAGCTTTGAACTTCTTGAAGTTCTCAAATACTTCTGATTTCTCCTTCAAAAAATACACCCACGTTTTTTATTGAAAAATCATCAATAAAAAGAAGGAAATCATTACTTTTACCTAGCGAGCTTGGCTTGATTGGTCCACACACATCTGTATGTATGAGTTCTAATGGTTTCTTGGCCCTTGAGTATGACTCCTTTGGAAAGCCCATTTTGACTTGCTTCCCAAGTAAACATCCTTCGCACAGTTGATTGGGATGATTTATGCAAGGCAATCCTCTCACCATTTCTTTCTTAAAGAGCAATTCCAATCCTTTGAAGTTAAGATGTCCAAAACGAAGATGCCAAAGCCATGAGACATCTTGGTAGCACGCCTTAAGACATTGGGCGACACCATGTTGAATGTTGAGCACAAACATTCTATTTTTTGACATTGGTACTTTAGTAATGAGATTGGTTGCACTGTCTCTTATGGAAAGGCTTTTATCCTTTAATTGAATATCATAACCTTTCTCTAAGAGTTGCCCTAAGCTCAAGATGTTACTTTTCAAGTTTGGCACATAGTAAACATTAGAAATAAATTGATGCTCTCCATTCTTCAATTTAGTAAGAACATTACCTTTCCCTTTCACTGCTACCTTTGATTCATCTCCAAACACCACATTGCCCTTTATTGTTTCATCAAGCTCCACAAACATATTTTTTTCTTCCGCACATATGGTTGCTTGCGCCGCTATCTAGATACCATTGATTGTCCTCCCCTTTTTCATTTTCTTTATGGGCCAATAATAATGTGCCATCTTCTACAATTATTTCTTCAGCATAATTTGTCTTCTCTTCAACTTTATTGTTTCTTGGAGCTCTACATTCAGAAGCATAGTGTCCAAATTTGTTGCAATTATAGTATTTGATCCATGACTTGTCACTCCTTGAATTTGAGTTGCCTCTCCCACAACCTCTAGTTGTGCTTTCTGCTCTTTGATTATTGAAGCTATGGTTATTGTCATGGTTGGGCCTCCAACCTCGTCCATATCCATAGCCACGTCCTCTTCCTTGTTCTTGACCACGACCCCATCTTTGTTGGCTTTGATTACTTTCTTCCTTTTTTGAATCAATTCGTGTCTTAAGAACATGCTCTACGGTCTCTTCCTTCTTCTTTTTCTTTTCTTCATAAGCCTGCAATGAGCCTAAAAGCTCCTCTATAGCCATGGCCTCCAGGTTTTTTGTTTCTTCAATGATGGCGAAAATATGTTCAAACCTTGAATCTAATGATCTAAGAATCTTCTCCATGATTCTGACATCATCTAATTTTTCACCATTTCTTTTCAAGTTATTAGTATCAATTAAAACTCTTGAAAAATAATCAGAAACAAGTTCACCTTCTTTCATATGTAGAGATTCACATTCTCCTCTTAATATTTGAAGACGCACCTTTTTGACTTGATCTGCCCCCTTGTAAGATACCTGAAGCCTTTCCCATGCTTCTTTTGATGATTTTGCTTCCGAAATCTTTTCAAAAGCGTCATCATCCAATGCTTGATAAATTAGACTAAGAGCCTTCTTGTCTCTTGTCCTCAAGTTTTCTAATTCATCCTTTTGGGTTTGGGATAGACTATCTTCGTCTTCTGGTTCAGTATAGCCTTTCTCAACTATCTGCCATAAACGATTTGCTCCAAGGAGGGCCTTCATTCTTAAGCTCCAATTATCATAGTTGGTCTTGGTAAGCATTGGAACTGGAACGGGAACATTGTTATTCACCGTCTCTTAGGATCTTCAAGCTCCGATACCACTTTTTTAAAAATTTATGTGGAGGAAGAGAAACAAATTAGAAGAAAGTAGAATATTTTTTAAGGGAGGAAAAAAACTTTTATTGCTTGTTTCTTTTTTCTTGCTCGATTATTGATTGGTACAACATATGAGAGAGTATCTATATATAAGATGACAGTGTTCTACACTCTTCTCTCTCTAGATAATTCTATTGCATATTTTGATAGACCAAAATTTATTATCATTTATTTGATTTTGGCCTTTCCTAAAACAAGGATAGAATTTATTACATAATTGGCATTTACTTATAGAACCAAATTTATTTGTTTCCATTTAAAACCAAGTTTACTTTTCAACACAGAATGCGGTCTCGTATATAATAAAGATCAACTAGGGAGTGCTTATTTGTCTAAAGGGTTACTTTTATATACTAGTGGAAATTTATCAGCTGCAAAAGATATGTATGATGAGATTCTCCAAGTATTTGGGGTTAAAGATTCTGCTGAAATCTCACATTTTTCATCAGCGAATATGAAACCTGAAGAAGTTCATATAGGAGCTGCTTGTGCTTTAGGTCAGCTTTTATCACAGGCAGGAAAGTTTAGTGAAGCAGAGGAAACAAAGGCGCTCATTCAAGCTGAAAAACATTTTGGTACAAAACACCCAGTGGTTGGAGTCATATTAACCTACTTACCTCCCATGTACAAAACAAGGCCATGATGGAAGCTTCAAGTGGCATACTGATACCGGAGGGACTTTATCGAAAGGCAACAGATTTGCTGAAGCCCCCAGCTTTAGAAAATGAAGTTGCTAATGTGCAAGTGGCCAATAGAGATGTAATTGAACTTGCAAGAGGTTTGTTTCTTTTTATGCTTAGTCTACCTCCATTTTAATTTAACTATATTTGTTAACTATTTTTTCTTGACAACCTATTATTTTTTCCAATAGTTTTGCCTAATATATTTTAGCATATAAATATTTAATAATATGTTAGTATAAATGAAGCGACCCGAACTTCCCCGGTCTCCGAAGAGATTAGAAAGAACGAATTACTTTGAGAACAACACACAAAAGGACGCAGACGGAAGAACATTTCATTGTTATTACAACAATTCCATCAGATACAAGAATATACAGAGTATGAATAAATATTATACAACAGAAAAATATCAGAGATTACATTAAATTACATAGCAGTGGAAAAATATACAAAACACAACTGAAAGTGATACACGGATACAGAGCTTTCCGAGCATCGTTCCAGCTGTAAATCAGGACCCTGTGAATATAAATCTGCAAAACCAAAACTACTAGCTGCCCGTGTCGAAAATAGGGGCACCCAGAGTTTAGTTAAAAATAATAAACTCCAGGTCAGTCATGTGACTGGTGTGAGAACTAAAACAGTTATTAATATTGGTTTTAAAGTTAGGTAAATCAAGGGACCACGCCATATGACACGGAATGGGTTTCCTCCCAAGAATACCAGTGCATAGAACAAACAGCGCAATGCTAAATAAAGAAAAATGAAGCTGTTATAAGACCCAGGTCCCATCACACAATGCAACGCAAGCCGGAGGATAGGGTTTTTACCTTATAACAGCCAAAGCATGCTTGATACGTTAAAAACACATTATTTGATACTATAAGTGGTATAGTGTCAAAACAGTTTCAATCATAAATATCAATCATAGGCGGCATGGGTACCATCTATCATGTCGCCATACTAGTTCTACAATTAAAACCGAAACACACGTATTGGAAATTGGATTCCGTCATGAGCCGAGGCAAGGGGCAAGCTCCTCTCCGGTTCGAGACACTCTAGCAAATGTCCCAGGACCCCACTATGATCCTTGGATCTTCAGGGCCGGTCCTCTCTTACTTTTGAGGATTGGCAATTCCTGAACACACGTTTCCCGGTCCTTACAGACCTATATCCGAGGCGCCTCGTATCCAACAACCACACAGGTGAAAAGTATATAAATGTCAGGGCTGGTAGGTCACTGATACCACCCTAGCTAGAAAGAAACGTCGTGCTCTCCCTGCAGTCACTATCCCGTTTTTGACTCATACCGATGTGTGAGGCTCGCGAATTCACGTTATACACAAAGCTACGCCACACAGGCCATGCTTTGATCATCACCACAAGACTTTGCTTTTCAACAGAAGCCCTGATCAATTGCCACTTATGCGTGCCACATTGGCAATTCACTCCATGCGACTGATGTCCATCGATATACAACCTCTGAGCTCGTACGTCTCAGAGAAGGGCGTTAAGCAAGAGAATAAATTCTCTACCACCAAATAGATGTATATTTAATAAAGATCAATCAACACAGAATAAAATCCAATGTCAGACACACAATCCATTTACAAGTTCGTTCTGGGTCTGAACGAAACCGGAGGCACTTTCCTCGCATATCCATCCATCTCCAAGTACGTCTGGACGATCACCAACTGTTTCCCTCATCCTGGGTGTACAGCCCAATCAAGATTATCAGTAATCACCCAAACGATGTGAAGACTTCCGGTCTTCAACCACCGTCTTCATCTTCGACATCTCGTCGAATCGGTTATTCAGAATGGGTATAAACCCGGCCTTTCTGAATAACCCACGTATATAATAAACAAATGTTACACAAACACAACAAACGCCTCATTCCAATTCAGAATATTCTTTTATTCACAAAATCACATTCTTAGGGAAATGTTCCCATTAATTTTATCCAAGATAAATTCTTCTAAATTTATCCTATAATCTTCCTTTGGATATCATTTCAAACTAGTCGGGATTAACGAACCACACCGAAGTAATTATTTATTTTATTTCCCAATCCCAACCTATATATCCCATGGAGAAAACTGGTAATACTCCACATCTAACACCACGGTGTTATCGGTAAATTTAATTACCATTTCACGTTCAAATCTAATTAAAGATTTAACTATCGCATTGGAGCAAAACTGGTGGTACTCCATTCTCGATCACCTTTCAGATTTGATAATTTAAATTATCAATTCACATTTTTAATCTAATTAAAGATTCATTAAAACTCCACTTAGTTTTAATCCTTTCAAAAATCAATATCCTGCCTTTAACTGGGTTAAAGAACCAATGTCATCAAAAACACGATTCACGACAAACCAAATCACATTTGATATTAAATACAAGGCTCTGAATAGAAAATATATCGGCTTATATTCAATATCAAATTCTGAAACCAATGAATATCGTATTGGAAATAACGATATAAAATATCTTTCAAATCCCTATAACAATATTTGTATAGTCACGAAATCCAACATCGAAATATCCCGAAGATAATTTCGATTCAGCTCCAGTCCAATCCACGTATTGGAAATTATCGATTATTTTTAAAATCACTTTCAAATTCAATTTATTTATTTTAAAAATAAATTGATTTCAATTCTAGTTCAAAACTAGTTCATTTCGATAAAAATCTATTTTTATCTTTTCAAATGTGGAATTTTCCAGCCCAAATCTTTCCAATTCACATATTATAATTTTACACAAATTATAGATATTTTTAATAATTTTATCAAGGCCCGTACAGTCGATTTCCAACAACGGCCATCGAACTGCACTTACAGCGACCTTTTTCGAATTTGATTTGGACATAATTCCAAATCCAACCGTTAGATTTCAAATTTCTAATATTCATTGGAAAGCTCTTCTCGATACGAACCCAACGGTTCCGGTTTTAGGAGAATCCGACGGTCGGATCTCCCGCAATGTCCGTTTGAAATAAATGGTCGAAATTCACGAACTGCCGCGGCGCGGCGCGTTCTATTCAGGCCATTATATTATATATATAATATATATAATATATATTTCGTCGATTTCTATTTAAAACGAATTTTATAAATCGTTTTAAATTTGTTTCTAAAACAATTCAACTTCTATATTCAATTCAAATCAAAATTGAATTCTTCTTTATGAATCCGTTTTAAAATTCATTTCTATTCAATTCAAATTTTAATTCAATTTGAATTCATTTCAATTCACTTTCAATTCAATTTGAATTCGTTTTCAATTCAATTCATTTCGAAATCGTTTTCAATTCAATTCATTTCGAAATCGTTTTCAATTCAATTCATTTCGAAATCGTTTTCAATTCAATTCATTTCGATTTTATTCGAATTCAAATTCACTTTATATTCAATTCGAATCGAATTCATTTTCTATTCAATTCGAATCCATTTCAAATTGATTCAATAAAATTTCCATTTGAATTTTTAATCTAATTCAATTTGAATTTCCTTTCAAAATATTAAATTTTGAAATCACTTTTCAATATTCATTATAAAACGAATAAAATCGATATAAACATCGTTCGCGTCAAAATAACGCATCTCTAATCAACACGGCTTTATATTTCAATAATTCGTTATTCTATTCAACAAATGAATATTTGTTCTATTCAACACATGAATCTATATTTCTTTCAACACACGACTAATCTCAACACATGAGTACTGTCACCACATCACTATTTTTTTGTTATGTAAAATATTTTATAAAACTATGGTATCTATCGTTTGATTTTCAATTAGACTTCTACTGAGAAGTAGTTCTAATTTTAAATATGATAAAGATGTAAATTTCATTGTATAAAATATTTCACTCAACACATGAACATCGTCAACACATGACTATTTTTATATTCAACACATGAATTTTCTTTTATAATATTCATTATTTTCCCGATTGGAATGAGGCCCAATCAATCACCATATAATGTTAATTATATGGATTCCATACAACACATGTATATAATAGCATTAATAAGCAATCAACCATCAACCAAAGTGCACTACACTGTATAAGCATCAAATATAGATATCTTACGCTTATAACAGCCTGTCAATCAATCGATCGACATATTTAATCAATCAGGATGAGTGAACTTCAAATTTCATCCCAACACCCGTGTGGGGTTTCAAACAATCAAACACAGATTTTATTTGTGCAGTTGGGCGATGTGTAAAATTTATCATCCCAATCCATGTCCTTCAAATCAGTGTACATAAACAAACCGTCCGGTTTGTAAACGAATATTTTATTTATTCACTTTCACGTTAAAAATTATATTTTTTACGATAAAATATTCTATTTCAACACTTGAATTTCTATTCATTTACACAATAAAAATAATATTTTTATTTTTCTAACATATTTTAGAAAATTTCGGCGGCATAACGGCACGATACTAGAAACGGGACGAGGCCTAGCCTTATCCCCGGTCTAGTGAAGGCCCACGCCATTCACACATCAATCAAATCAATTTCAATTCACCAAACAATTCAATTTAAACCAAATAGACTAACCAACTACACAACCAAACAATTTAACAAACAAGCCATCCATGGTCTGTGGATGACGGGTGTCGGGTGCTACTAAGCACCGTCTGCATCCTAGTATATATATATAACTAGAAAAAGAATTTGAAGAGTGAGAAGTTCTCACCGACGGCTATCCTAACTTCATGACACTTCATCTATAGAAATCTTCTTTGTCCTCTCCTTTTTATCATCTTCTTTGTCCGTAGCCACTACATATGTAAAAATCACACATTTTCATATTTTGATGTCTTTAAAATAAAAATCACATTTTTATTTGTTCACTTTCAATTTAAAAATCATATTTTTATAATCACTTCATATCTTTAAAAATCGAATTTTTCACTATGCTATATAGATAAAAATTACATTTTTATCACGCTATTTCTATATAAAGATTTCGCCTTTTTAAATTTAAAGATTTCACCTTTTTAAATTTAAATATTTCACCTTTTTAAATTTAAAGATTTTACCTTTTTAAATAAAGTTTTCGCCTTTATAAAAATAAAGTTTTCATCGTTATGAAAATCACCACTTTATTTCAACGTATATAAAATAAAAATCAGATTTTTATTTCGCTACATATACAAAGATTATATTTTTATATTCTCTATCCTATAAAGATTATATTTTTAATACTTTAAAAATATAAAAATCATATTTTTAATATTTCTATATAGTAAAGACTATATTTTTAATTCTTTAAAAATATAAAAATTATATTTTTAATACTTTAAAAATATAAAAATCATATTTTTATTACTTTTAAAAATCAAATCTTTTCTGTTTTAAAAAATCACGTCTTTTATAATTCTAAAAACACTGTCTTTTCTAATTTAAAAATCACATCTTTTCTTTTATAAAGTTTAAATCTTTTCAAAGAAAATCAGTTTTTAAACAAACAAAAAAACAGTTTTAAACTTTAAAAATAAAAAATAGTGTTTAATCTTTTTTTTTCAGTTTATATAAAACAAAATAAAATAAATAAATAATAAAAAAAAAGGAAGAAAAGACTTACAGGGGGGATATGGCGGCGCCTGAAGTGGGGGAGGAGGAGGTCGGGGAGAAGAAGATGGAGGCGGCGGTGCTTAGGGTTAGGGGGGGGTCGCGGTGGTTCGGGAGGCTCGTGGGAGGAGGAGCGATAGGGGAAGGAGAAGAAGCGGAGGATGGGGGGGATCCTCGCGATGGTCGGCGCCGTCGTTTGAGGTGGAGGGGGGGGGGTCTCGCCGTCGGCGGTGGGGGATCGATCGGAGGAGCGACGAGCTCCTCCGTCCCCTTTTCTCTCGTTCTTTTTTTTTTATTTTTTTTATTTGTTTCGATTTCTGAAATAATGATTTGGGGGGGCCAGAGCGGTTTTAAGGAGGAGGGGTTTTAAAAAAAAATTTATTAATTTAATTATTTAATTATTTTATTTTAATTCAAAAAGTCAACTTTTTCAAACGACCTCTAAACGAGGTCCACCGCCTGTCGTCCCTAGCGTTTCAGCCCCATTTCGAACACAATGGGAAATGTATCGTAGGCTGATTCGGCTGTTACAATCAGTTTCCATTAAATTTACATTTAAATCACTTTATTCAATTTTAAACGTACATTTCTAATTACCGGGGTCACATACGAACTTTAAAAATTCCAGAAAAATATTTTCTAGCTTCGTATTGACGATACGGTCCTAACAAAACTAGTTTCGTCGAATTCTGAGACCGTTGGAAAAATGGCCAATTTCCAGTCAATTAAAATCAACTGAAATGGTCAAAACACGTTTTCCTTTGCCATGCTCACATATTGATTCGAAAAATTATGAAATTTGGAATCTAGCAATAACTTGACATCACGGACCCAACAAAAGTGGTTTCGTCGAAATCCGAGGTCATTTGCAAAATGTCTATTTTTAAGGGCCTGAATTCCATAGCGACTATTAAAAATTTTCAACTGGACATATCTTTTGATTCCCGCCACGAAATCTCAATTTGTTAACTTCGTTGGAAAGATATCGTCAATTAGATCCTAATGTTTTTGGTTTCACTAAAATCCGGATTGTTTTGCACCCGGTATGTTCAATTGAAGTTTGAAATCGAATTATCGAACTACCTCGCCATTTTCAATTCTATTTATAATTATATATAATTATTATATATTCTAACGACGACGCGTATAATATATACGTCGAATTATATTCAAAATAGATTTCTCGTCGATATTATTTAAAATAATCTATTTTAAATGTTCAAAATTCGCTAGAATCGCCAAAATAAAAATTTTAAACTGGCCCAGATTTTCGGGTTGTTACAATCTCCCCCACTTAAAACTTTTCGTCCCCGAAAAGGAACAAAGTCGTGGTTTGATTAATCAACACTACGTTCGATCTGGCTTCCATTCTCCAACTTTTCAGTTTCTGAGAAATTTCAAAATTTCAAAAATTTGGCTAACACCCTAAATTTTCGAAAAATTTCGCCATAACCTCCCCTGCACCGGGAGCATCGGGGAATTTCAAATAGCTTCCCCGGTCCTTCAGATCTCAAAAAGAAAAAGAAAAAGCCAAGCGGCTAGCCAATAGGCTCACAAAATCATCATCACCCAAACAAAACAGGAAATTATGTAATAAACATGTACCTATTTGTCGGGCAAACAAATTTTATTCTTCGGCTCTAGCCTCCTTGCTATGACCTGTTCAATGTAAGTATATATATATGCAAGCAAATGCGACCAATTTTCAATATAATTCAATATTTGATTCAATTAGGCGTAATGGTTCAAAATTATCAAACAACTAAACAAACAACACAAACATCAATCAATTAGTGAATTAGAATTTCAAATTCATAATTTTACTACATATAAAGAAAATCAGGTTTTTGATGCCAATTCACAACAATGTGTTCTAGCTATATTAGTTTTGGTTCTCACACCAGTCTAATGGAAATATATAGAAATCACACCTTCGTTACTCGAACATGAATACTAATGACAACTAGTCAATCATCAGAATCATCTTCGGGCCACTAGAGTATGATTCTATATCTATCCAGTATATTAAAACTTCGAATATACGTTCATGACGCGTATACGCGAAATCTATATATACTCAATTGTCCATATTCAAAATAAATAAATAATCAAATACGTTTTAAAATGGCTTAAATTTTCAAAACAAAATTGTTTTCATTTGAAAAATATACTCTTCACACTCGTTCTAGGATACTACTGATCCTATCTCTAACGAGTTATTCTAATTGGATATTACTAATCCAATATCTGATGAATTCTTTCGTATGGTCCTAATGTGTCTTGTTCTCGAGCTCTGTAAACCAAAGCTCTGATACCAAATGAAGCGACCCGAACTTCCCCGGTCTCCGAAGAGATGAGAAAGAACGAATTACTTTGAGAACAACACACAAAAGGACGCAGACGGAAGAACATTTCATTGTTATTACAACAATTCCATCAGATACAAGAATATACAGAGTATGAATAAATATTATACAACAGAAAAATATCAGAGATTACATTAAATTACATAGCAGCGGAAAAATATAAAAAACACAACTGAAAGTGATACACGGATACAGAGCTTTCCGAGCATCGTTCCAACTGTAAATCAGGACCCTGTGAATATAAATCTGCAAAACCAAAACTACTAGCTGCCCGTGTCGAAAATAGGGGCACCCAGAGTTTAGGTTAAAACAATAAACTCCAGGTCAGTCATGTGACTGGTGTGAGAACTAAAACAGTTATTAATATTGGTTTTAAAGTTAGGTAAATCAAGGGACCACGCCATATGACACGGAACGGGTTTCCTCCCAAGAATACCAGTGCATAGAACAAACAGCGCAATGCTAAATAAAGAAAAATGAAGCTGTTATAAGACCCAGGTCCCATCACACAATGCAACGCAAGCCGGAGGATAGGGTTTTTACCTTATAACAGCCAAAGCATGCTTGATACGTTTAAAACACATTATTTGATACTATAAGTGGTATAGTGTCAAAACAGTTTCAATCATAAATATCAATCATAGGCGGCATGGGTACCATCTATCATGTCGCCACTAGTTCTACAATTAAAACCGAAACACACGTATTGGAAATTGGATTCCGTCATGAGCCGAGGCAAGGGGCAAGCTCCTCTCCGGTTCGAGACACTCTAGCAAATGTCCCAGGACCCCACTACGATCCTTGGATCTTCAGGGCCGGTCCTCTCTTACTTTTGAGGATTGGCAATTCCTGAACACACGTTTCCCGGTCCTTACAGACCTATATCCGAGGCGCCTCGTATCCAACAACCACACAGGTGAAAAGTATATAAATGTCAGGGCTGGTAGGTCACTGACACCACCCTAGCTAGAAAGAAACGTCGTGCTCTCCCTGCAGTCACTATCCCGTTTTTGACTCATACCGAGGTGTGAGGCTCGCGAATTCACGTTATACACAAAGCTACGCCATATAGGCCATGCTTTGATCATCACCACAAGACTTTGCTTTTCAACAGAAGCCCTGATCAATTGCCACTTATGCGTGCCACATTGGCAATTCACTCCATGCGACTGATGTCCATCGATATACAACCTCTGAGCTCGTACGTCTCAGAGAAGGGCGTTAAGCAAGAGAATAAATTCTCTGCCGCCAAATAGATGTATATTTAATAAAGATCAATCAACACAGAATAAAATCCAATGTCAGACACACAATCCATTTACAAGTTCGTTCTGGGTCTGAACGAAACCGGAGGCACTTTCCTCGCATATCCATCCATCTCCAAGTACGTCTGGACGATCACCAACTGTTTCCCTCATCCTGGGTGTACAGCCCAATCAAGATTATCAGTAATCACCCAAACGATGTGAAGACTTCCGGTCTTCAACCACCGTCTTCATCTTCGACATCTCGTCGAATCGGTTATTCAGAATGGGTATAAACCCGGCCTTTCTGAATAACCCACGTATATAATAAACAAATGTTACACAAACACAACAAACGCCTCATTCCAATTCAGAATATTCTTTTATTCACAAAATCACATTCATAGGGAAATGTTCCCATTAATTTTATCCAAGATAAATTCTTCTAAATTTATCCTATAATCTTCCTTTGGATATCATTTCAAACTAGTCGGGATTAACGAACCACACCGAAGTAATTATTTATTTTATTTCCCAATCCCAACCTATATATCCCATGGAGAAAACTGGTAATACTCCACATCTAACACCACGGTGTTATCGGTAAATTTAATTACCATTTCACGTTCAAATCTAATTAAAGATTTAACTATCGCATTGGAGCAAAACTGGTGGTACTCCATTCTCGATCACCTTTCAGATTTGATAATTTAAATTATCAATTCACATTTTTAATCTAATTAAAGATTCATTAAAACTCCACTTAGTTTTAATCCTTTCAAAAATCAATATCCTGCCTTTAACTGGGTTAAAGAACCAATGTCATCAAAAACACGATTCACGACAAACCAAATCACATTTGATATTAAATACAAGGCTCTGAATAGAAAATATATCGGCTTATATTCAATATCAAATTCTGAAACCAATGAATATCGTATTGGAAATAACGATATAAAATATCTTTCAAATCCCCATAACAATATTTGTATAGTCACGAAATCCAACATCGAAATATCCCGAAGATAATTTCGATTCAGCTCCAGTCCAATCCACGTATTGGAAATTATCGATTATTTTTAAAATCACTTTCAAATTCAATTTATTTATTTTAAAAATAAATTGATTTCAATTCTAGTTCAAAACTAGTTCATTTCGATAAAAATCTATTTTTATCTTTTCAAATGTGGAATTTTCCAGCCCAAATCTTTCCAATTCACATATTATAATTTTACACAAATTATAGATATTTTTAATAATTTTATCAAGGCCCGTACAGTCGATTTCCAACAACGGCCATCGAACTGCACTTACAGCGACCTTTTTCGAATTGATTTGGACATAATTCCAAATCCAACCGTTAGATTTCAAATTTCTAATATTCATTGGAAAGCTCTTCTCGATACGAACCCAACGGTTCCGGTTTTAGGAGAATCCGACGGTCGGATCTCCCGCAATGTCCGTTTGAAATAAATGGTCGAAATTCACGAACTGCCGCGGCGCGGCGCGTTCTATTCAGGCCATTATATTATATATATAATATATATAATATATATTTCGTCGATTTCTATTTAAAACGAATTTTATAAATCGTTTTAAATTTGTTTCTAAAACAATTCAACTTCTATATTCAATTCAAATCAAAATTGAATTCTTCTTTATGAATCCGTTTTAAAATTCATTTCTATTCAATTCAAATTTTAATTCAATTTGAATTCATTTCAATTCACTTTCAATTCAATTTGAATTCGTTTTCAATTCAATTCATTTCGAAATCGTTTTCAATTCAATTCATTTCGAAATCGTTTTCAATTCAATTCATTTCGATTTTATTCGAATTCAAATTCACTTTATATTCAATTCGAATCGAATTCATTTTCTATTCAATTCGAATCCATTTCAAATTGATTCAATAAAATTTCCATTTGAATTTTTAATCTAATTCAATTTGAATTTCCTTTCAAAATATTAAATTTTGAAATTACTTTTCAATATTCATTATAAAACGAATAAAATCGATATAAACATCGTTCGCGTCAAAATAACGCATCTCTAATCAACACGGCTTTATATTTCAATAATTCGTTATTCTATTCAACAAATGAATATTTGTTCTATTCAACACATGAATCTATATTTCTTTCAACACACGACTAATCTCAACACATGAGTACTGTCACCACATCACTATTTTTTTGTTATGTAAAATATTTTATAAAACTATGGTATCTATCGTTTGATTTTCAATTAGACTTCTACTGAGAAGTAGTTCTAATTTTAAATATGATAAAGATGTAAATTTCATTGTATAAAATATTTCACTCAACACATGAACATCGTCAACACATGACTATATTTATATTCAACACATGAATTTTCTTTTATAATATTCATTATTTTCCCGATTGGAATGAGGCCCAATCAATCACCATATAATGTTAATTATATGGATTCCATACAACACATGTATATAATAGCATTAATAAGCAATCGACCATCAACCAAAGTGCACTACACTGTATAAGCATCAAATATAGATATCTTACGCTTATAACAGCCTGTCAATCAATCGATCGACATATTTAATCAATCAGGATGAGTGAACTTCAAATTTCATCCCAACACCCGTGTGGGGTTTCAAACAATCAAACACAGATTTTATTTGTGCAGTTGGGCGATGTGTAAAATTTATCATCCCAATCCATGTCCTTCAAATCAGTGTACATAAACAAACCGTCCGGTTTGTAAATGAATATTTTATTTATTCACTTTCACGTTAAAAATTATATTTTTTACGATAAAATATTCTATTTCAACACTTGAATTTCTATTCATTTACACAATAAAAATGATATTTTTATTTTTCTAACATATTTTAGAAAATTTCGGCGGCATAACGGCACGATACTAGAAACGGGACGAGGTCTAGCCTTATCCCCGGTCTAGTGAAGGCCCACGCCATTCACACATCAATCAAATCAATTTCAATTCACCAAACAATTCAATTTAAACCAAATAGACTAACCAACTACACAACCAAACAATTTAACAAACAAGCCATCCATGGTCTGTGGATGACGGGTGTCGGGTGCTACTAAGCACCGTCTGCATCCTAGTATATATATATAACTAGAAAAAGAATTTGAAGAGTGAGAAGTTCTCACCGACGGCTATCCTAACTTCACGACACTTCATCTATAGAAATCTTCTTTGTCCTCTCCTTTTTATCATCTTCTTTGTCCGTAGCCACTACATATGTAAAAATCACACATTTTCATATTTTGATGTCTTTAAAATAAAAATCACATTTTTATTTGTTCACTTTCAATTTAAAAATCATATTTTTATAATCACTTCATATCTTTAAAAATCGAATTTTTCACTATGCTATATTGATAAAAATTACATTTTTATCACGCTATTTCTATATAAAGATTTCGCCTTTTTAAATTTAAAGATTTCACCTTTTTAAATTTAAAGATTTCACCTTTTTAAATTTAAAGATTTTACCTTTTTAAATAAAGTTTTCGCCTTTATAAAAATAAAGTTTTCATCGTTATGAAAATCACCACTTTATTTCAACGTATATAAAATAAAAATCAGATTTTTATTTCGCTACATATACAAAGATTATATTTTTATATTCTCTATCCTATAAAGATTATATTTTTAATACTTTAAAAATATAAAAATCATATTTTTAATATTTCTATATAGTAAAGACTATATTTTTAATTCTTTAAAAATATAAAAATTATATTTTTAATACTTTAAAAATATAAAAATCATATTTTTATTACTTTTAAAAATCAAATCTTTTCTGTTTTAAAAAATCACGTCTTTTATAATTCTAAAAACACTGTCTTTTCTAATTTAAAAATCACATCTTTTCTTTTATAAAGTTTAAATCTTTTCAAAGAAAATCAGTTTTTAAACAAACAAAAAAACAGTTTTAAACTTTAAAAATAAAAAATAGTATTTAATCTTTTTTTTTCAGTTTATATAAAACAAAATAAAATAAATAAATAATAAAAAAAAGGAAGAAAAGACTTACAGGGGGGATATGGCGGCGCCTGAAGTGGGGGAGGAGGAGGTCGGGGAGAAGAAGATGGAGGCGGCGGGGCTTAGGGTTAGGGGGGGGGGTCGCGGTGGTTCGGGAGGCTCGTGGGAGGAGGAGCGATAGGGGAAGGAGAAGAAGCGGAGGATGGGGGAGGGGATCCTCGCCATGGTCGGCGCCGTCGTTTGAGGTGGAGGGGGGGGTCTCGCCGTCGGTGGTGGGGGATCGATCGGAGGAGCGACGAGCTCCTCCGCCCCCTTTTCTCTCGTTCTTTTTTTTTTTTTATTTGTTTCGATTTCTGAAATAATGATTTGGGGGGGGCCAGAGCGGTTTTAAGGAGGAGGGGTTTTAAAAAAAATTTTATTAATTTAATTATTTTATTATTTTATTTTAATTCAAAAAGTCAACTTTTTCAAACGACCTCTAAACGAGGTCCACCGCCTGTCGTCCCTAGCGTTTCAGCCCCATTCCGAACACAATGGGAAATGTATCGTAGGCTGATTCGGCTGTTACAATCAGTTTCCGTTAAATTTACATTTAAATCACTTTATTCAATTTTAAACGTATATTTGTAATTAACGGGGTCACATACGAACTTTAAAAATTCCAGAAAAATATTTTCTAGCTTCGTATTGACGATACGGTCCTAACAAAACTAGTTTCGTCGAATTCTGAGACCGTTGGAAAAATGGCCAATTTCCAGTCGATTAAAATCAACTGAAATGGTCAAAACACGTTTTCCTTTGCCATGCTCACATATTGATTCGAAAAATTATGAAATTTGGAATCTAGCAATAACTTGACATCACGGACCCAACAAAAGTGGTTTCGTCGAAATCCGAGGTCATTTGCAAAATGTCCATTTTTAAGGGCCTGAATTCCATAGCGACTATTCAGAATTTTCAACTGGACATATCTTTTGATTCCCGCCATGAAATCTCAATTTGTTAACTTCGTTGGAAAGATATCGTCAATTAGATCCTAATGTTTTTGGTTTCACTAAAATCCGGATTGTTTTGCACCCGGTATGTTCAATTGAAGTTTGAAATCGAATTATCGAACTACGTCGCCATTTTCAATTCTATTTATAATTATATATAATTATTATATATTCTAACGACGACGCGTATAATATATACGTCGAATTATATTCAAAATAGATTTCTCGTCGATATTATTTAAAATAATCTATTTTAAATGTTCAAAATTCGCTAAAATCGCCAAAATAAAAATTTTAAACTGGCCCAGATTTTCGGGTTGTTACAATAATATTTGAAATGTTATCCAAAATAAAGAATTTTTTATCATATTAGATCATGTAAAACATGGATATTTGATTTGCTTCCTATTTTTATGTCAAGCTGTTACAAAGCTATCGGTTTGTTATTCAATGATATGTTCATATCTCTCAGATGCACAGTCCAGAATTTGATTTTCAAAATATGCATGGTACTTATTTTATCTGGCACAGATGTAATACCAATGAATATAAAATCATTGTTATTTTACACCATTGATTTTTATCCATTTTTATTTAATACCTTACCATTACATTTGTTTTTTCAGGTTGGAACACTGTGAATTAGATATGCTGAGGAATGGCTGAAAGGTCTACTGAGCTAGGCAATCAGGTTTATTCATCTTGGTTTTCACCTTTCTTTTTTTACAAGCAAAACATTGGATCATGTAGTTTCTGCTGTAAGGTAGATTTTATATGGAAGTAACATCAAATAATGATTGTGAAACATTCTCATTCTCTTTTCTGGTTATCTTTGCAAGTATTACTATTTTAGTGCTTTTGACTGTAGCAGCTGTCAATGTTTAATTCCATCATAAAATATTTATGTAAAGTGTAACTGGGAACTCCAAAGCCTTTATCTGTTAGTTCAGACAAAACACTTCCTTCCCTTGAAATTCCAGAGCCTGTATTAATTAGTTCGAAGGAAACCCCATCTGATGATGATATACTCTCAAAAAAAAATTCAGTCAGTAAGAAAACAAAATGTTGATGGTTTTCTAAGTTGGAAATACTGTCAAGTGGCTGTCAAAAAGCCCGCATATCAGATACTTATGGTTCACTGTGTTATAAACCAAATATGCAAGGGGCATATAATTTGGGAAAAACTTAAGATGGAAATGGTTATAGCACTCCACCAATTATGATTAAAATGGATTTAAAACAATTTAATCTGTGAGTTTTAATCTTTTCCTTTCTTGTTTTCTTTTTGCTGTTAGTGAACGCGTTGTCATCTCAATAATTTGAACTGTATTATTCCATTGTGCATTTGAAATTCTTTAGTGTAGTACACAAAATACATGTTCATACGTAAATTGAATATTATGTTCTGTCATTGTAACTAACAGCAAAACTTCTGAAACTTGCAAAAGATGAAAATTTTGATATGCATGTACAAATGAGATCACTAGTTTGAATTTAAGATTTAAGAAAAAAGGGCCTTTTTTTCTTTTCACAATTTAGTTGTATTTATTTTAGTTTTCGATGATGATGCATACTTAAGAAAAATTGATACTTGGCGTCATGTGGTTCCGATTCCTAAACCTTTGAATCCAGTAATGGTCTCGTCGTTCGACTAACTACAGCTGGCTCCCTACTGCAATATATATCTATTGTTAGATTCCTTTTATTTTCACATGAAATCTCCGAGGGATGAATTATAAATTTTCCTTTTAAATATTTAAATTTACATGGTTTGTGCATGTATTGGTCAAGATCATGGTTAATGCTGTCGAAAAGGTTAGACTTGTCGGGATCCCCGATGTCATGGTTTGTGAGATAGATGCAATGTTTGGTTATAGTAAGTTGGTACTCCAGGTATGACGTAATATTATTGTGAAGGACCCAATAATTTAATCAAAGCAACAATATTTTCCGGTATTATGGCTGATTGAAAGCTGAACTAAGTAGCAAGATTATTTAAATAGCAGCAAACAAATCTCACTAGCATTTGATCTAACTAAACTAAATATATGACTTTATATACTTTATTTACCAACTATGGTAACTGAAAACACTTTAGACCATCATGCCTTCTATTATTGAAATTATGTTTAACAGTTTAAGAACTAAACTACATGAGTTTGCGGTGCAACTAATCACAAAATATCACCATTCATAGTCAGCTACAATATTCAGGTAGCATGCAACCTCTAACAAAAAGGTAAACATCTATCTTATCGTTTCCTTTGACATAAATTATTGTTTAAATGTTACTAGATAATTCATGATAAATTCTTATTGTTGATTATTAACCTGTCTACTTGTAATTAGCATTCTGGAGTGAAGGCCATCAACAACAATGGACATGACTTTAATTGTTATATATATTAATATATTTGTTAGTACTGATTGTGTAAACTTGTTTTTTGAATGCTTGTGGTATATGAATTTGCTGATTTTGTCAAATGATTATTATATAAATGGTTATGGAAAATACTTATGTAACTAATATCTTTTAAATTATTTGAGTATGATAATTATATGATTGGTAAATTGTTGATTTAAATCATTTTTATACGATTGTTGTTGATTTTAATATGACCATTATAAAACTGGTTATTGAAAATAATATAAGCCATTAAAAGTATATGGTAGCATTTAAATATGTTAAAAAACAAGCAACATGTTTTGATAGCGTTTAAGAAATGCTACAGAAATAAATGTAATACACAACATGATTTTTAGTGGCAAAAAATAAGTGCAACGAAAAGTTTTTAGTCGCACGAAATGAATGCTACAGAAAAGTAAAAATAATCTATATATAAACCTTCAGTGGCGTTTGGAAAACGCAACTGTAAAGAAGATTTGGTAGCGTTTACTAAAACGCAACCAAAAATACAAGACGTTTAGTTGCGGGACCTGTAATAGCGTTCTATAAAACGCTACCAGAAGGCTTTGGTAGCGTTTTTCAAATGCTGCTAAAGGTCTTTTCTGGTGTAGTGCGCGGTAGTTTGAAAATTCGATTTCAAATTTCAAATGAATGTACAGGATTCAAAATAAACCGGATTTTAGCGAAACCAAAAATATTTGAATCTAATTGAGAATATCTTTCCAACGAATACGAAAAATCAAAATTTCATAGCGTCAAAAGATATGTCCAATTGAAAATTCAAAATAGACGCTATGGAATTCTAGCACCTAAAAATGGGAATTTTGCAAACGACCTCGGTTTTCGACGGAACCACTTTTGTTGGATCCGTGATGTCTATTTATTGCTAGGTTTCAAAATTCATAATTTTTTGAATCAATATATGAGCGTGGCAAAGGAAAACGTGTTTGACCAGTTTTAGTTGATTTTAATCGACTGGAAAATGGTCATTTTTCCAACGGTCTCAGAATTCGATGAAATTAGTTTTGTTAGGACCGTATCGTCAATACGAAGCTAGAAAATATTTTTCGGGAATTTTTAGAGTCAGTATGTGATCCTAGTAAATTGAAATGTGCGTTCAAATTAAATATATAAATTTATATTTTGATTTTGACGAAAACTGATGGAAACAATCGAATCAACTTACGATACATATCCCATTGTGTTCGGAATGGGGGTATTTAGCTATGGACGACAGTCGGTGGGCTCGATTTTGAGTTCAGATGTAAAGGTTGCGCTTTATGGAAAAATTATAATAAAATAATATAAAATATATTAATATCTATGGCCCCCCCTTATCTCTCTCTTCCCCCATACGGTCAATGCCATTTCAAAATAAAATAAAATAAAATAAAAGAAGAGAGAGAAGGGGCGACGGAGCCCCTCATCGATGGCCGGCGATTGACGCCGCCTCCCCCACCCCCTCTCAGCTCCTCCTCCCTCCCATGACGCTCTCCCCTCTTCCTTCTGGCCCATCCATGAACCCAAACCCGACCCTGCCTGAAACCACGACCGTCGGCCTCCCCTGAGCCCCACCGCACCCTGATTCACCACCGCCGCCCCTTACCCGACCTCCAGCCACCCGATTCCCCCCTTCTCCTCTGTGAAATCCAACGCAGTAAGTTTTTTTTACCTTTTTCGTTTTTATTTATTTATTTTATTCTATGTAGTGTAATTAATTTAAAAGACCGAGTATTTATAAATTAAACAAGATCAGATTTTGATAGGTAAAGTTTAGTTTTTAGATATGATTAAATTAAAAATATGAAAAGCATATATTTTTAGAAATGTAAAGCATATATTTCTAGCAATGAAAGGTAGATTTTTTATTTACATAAAGGCGAGGTTTTTTGTTTATATGAATTGTGAAGAAAGATCGGATTTTTATATGTAATATTAGCAAAGAAAGATCAGATTTTTATATATGATATTAGCAAAGAAAGATCATATTTTTAAATATGATATTAGCGAAGGAAGATCGGATTTTTATATATATGATAAGTGTTTTAAAATTACGTTTTTGATTGTGATGTTAACGATATAAAATATGATTTCTATATGATGTAGATATTAAAATTTTGATTTTTATATTATATAGATAATAAAAATTCGATCTTTATATCATAGAGAGAATAAAAATATAATTTTTAGATGATAGGAAGATTAAAAATATGATTCTTATAGTATAGAAAGAATAAAAATACGATTTTTATATTATATAGATAGTAAAAACTTAATCTTTATATGTGAAGCGAAATAAAAATCTGATTTTTATTATATATATGTTGAAATAAAAGTGTGATTTTTATAGCGATGATATAAAAATCTGATCTTTATATTAGAAGTAGATATAAGAAATATAATTTTTATATAGAGAATAGCGTGATAAAAATATGATCTTTATTATATAAACACTATTATAAAAATAAAAATTTTATCTATATAGTAGCGGTATAAAAACGTGATTTTTATCCATAGAGAGCGATTATAAAAATGTGATTTTTATATACATAGCAACAATATAAAAATGTGATTTTTATGTATGTAGTGTCTACGGGCAACGAAAGTGACAAAAGGCGAGAACGACGAAGACTTCTACATATAAAGAGTCGTGGTGTATGGGTTTAGCTAGTCGGTGAGAACTCCTCATTTTAATTCTTGTTTTCTAGTTGAAATATATACTAGGATGCAGACGGTGTTTAGTAGCACCCGACACCCGTCTTCCACAGACCATGGATGACTTGTTTGTTTGATTGGTGTATTGTGAAATTTGATTGTGTGATGTGGAATAAAATATTTTATAGTGAAAAATATTTTATGGCTAAAAATATAATTTTTAACCTGTATATAAAGTAAATATTTATAAACAAATCGAATGATTTGTTTACATACGCTGATTTGACTGATATTGATTGGGACGATAAATTTTAAACATCGCCCAAGTGCACAAATAAAATCTGCGTTTGTTGATTTGAAACCCCACACGGGTATTGGGATGATATTTGACGTACACTAATCCCGATTGTTTCGTTGTATGTCAATATATGGGTTGACAGACTGTGTAAGCGTTAATTATTGATATTTAATGCTTATGCAGTTGTGTAATGCAATCTGGATGATGGTTGATTATTTATCGTTGCTGTTATATACATGTGTTGTAGAAAATCCATATAATTAACATTATATGGTAATTGATTGGGCGTCATTCTAATTTATAATATAAATTCATGTGTTGAATAAAATAAATATTCATATGTTGAATAGAATAAACATTCATGTGTTGAATAAAAGCCGTGTTGGTTAGATTGACGCCATTTTGACGTGAACGATATTTATATCGATTTTATTCATTTTTATAATGAATATAGAAAAGAAAGTGATTTCAAAATATAACGTTTTGAAAATATTATCATTTATATATCGATGATGTGGAATATTCAATTTTGATTAGAAATTGAATATGAAGTTGAAATCGTTTAGAAAACGAATTTAAAATGATTTATAAAATACGTTTTGAAAGGAAATCGACGAAATATATATAATATATATATTATATATATAATGGCCTGAATAGAACGCGCCGCGCCATGGTAGTTCGCGAATTTCGACCATTGACTTCGAATGGATATTACGGGAGATCCGACCGTCGAATTCTCCTAAAACCGGAACCGTTGGGTTCGTATCGAAAAAAGCTTTCTAACGGATATTAGAGAATTGAAATCTAATGGTTGGATTTGGAATTATGTCTAAATCAAATTTGGAAAAGGTCGATGTAAGTGCAGTTCGATGGCCGTTGATGGAAATCGACTGTGCGGGCCTTGATAAAATTATTAAAAATAGTAATAATTTATGTAAAATCATAAGAAATGATTTGAGAAGAATTGAGATGAAAATTTCCATATTCGAAAAGATAAAAACAGATTTTTATCGAAATGAACTAGTTTTGAACTAGAATAATAATTTATTTCTTTTAAATAAATAAGTTGGATTTGAAAGGGTTTTAAAAGTAACAAGAATTTCCAATAATTGAATTGGAATGGATTTGTATAGAAATTGTCTTTGGAATATTTCGATGTTGGATTTCGTAATTATACAGATATTGTTATGGAAATTTGAAAGATATAATTATATCGTTATTTCCAATATGATATTTGTTGGTCGTAGAATTTGATATTGAATATAAGCCGATATATTTTCTATTCAGAGCCTTGTATTTAATATCAAATGGGAATTGGGTTTGTCATGAACGGTGTCTTCATTAAGACTGTTCTTAACCCAGTTGAGAAAAAGATTAAATCTTTTTATTTCGATTTAATGAAGTGTACCAATTAAATGATATTTAATTGGAATTGAATTTGAATTGATTTCTGGGTTTATCGTGAATGGTGTTTTAAATAACACTTGTTCTTTAACCCGATAATTAATGGAATATGATTTTGGGTTGTCGTGAACGGTATCTTCAATAATACTATTCTTAGAACCAACGGAGTTACGAAAATAAGAAACTAGCTGGAGATTAGTTAAGTTGAATGGTTTCTTGGGTGTTGATCTGATGTTGGTTTTGGCCTTCGGGGTTAATACTTAAGGAGTTGCTCACTTGCTATTTTACGGTTAAAAGCTGGTAGAATGGAATGTGATTTTGGGTTTATCGCGAACCTTGTTTTAAATGACATTGGTTCTTTAACCCAGTTAATGATTAGAACTAAGTGGAGTTTTAATGAATCTTTAATTAGATTGAAAAGATCAAGAATGGAGTATCACCAGTTTTGCCCCATGCGATAGTTAAATCTTTAATTAGATTTGAACGTGAAATGGTAATTGAATTTACCAATAACACCATGGTGTTAGATATGAAGTATGACCAGTTTTACTTCATGGGAGGAATTGGTTGGGATTGAGAAATAAAATAAATGATTACTTAGGTGTGGTTCTCTAATCCCGACTAGTTGAATTGATATTCAAAAGAAGATTAAAGAATAAATTTAAAAGAATTTATCTTTGATAAAATTAATGGGAACCTTTCCCTTAGAATGTGAAATTTACCAATTAACTGAAGATTAGTTAAGATGAATGGTTTCCTGGGTATTGATATGATGTTGATTTCGGCCTTAGGGGTTAATATTTGGGGAATTATTCCCTTACTAATTTACGGTTAATGACTAATGAATTGGAATGAGGCGTATGTTGTGTTTGTGTAACACTTGTTTATAATATACGGGAGTTATTCAGAAAGACCGGGTTTATCCCCTTCTGAATAACTGATTCGACGTGGTGTCGAGGATGAAGACGGTGGTCGAAGACCGGAGGTCTTCACGTCATTTGGGTGATTACTAATGATCTTGGTTGGGCCGTACACCCAAGAGGAGGGAATCAATTAGTGGTCGTCCATACGTACTTGGAGATCGATGGATATGCGAGGTACAAGGTGCCTCCGGTTTCATTCAGACCCAGAACGAACTTGTACATGGACTATGTATCTGACATTGGATTTTATTCTGTGTGATTGATTTCTATTGAATATATATCTGTTTGGCGGTGGGGAATTTATTCTCTTGCTTAACGCCCTTCTCTTAGACATACGAGCTCAGAGGTTATTTATTGATGGATATCAAACGCATGGAGTGAATTGCCTGTGTGGCATGCCTAAGTGGCAATTGATCGAGGCTTCTGTTGAAAAGCAAAGTCTTGTGGTTGATGATCAAAGCACCGCCTGTGTGGCATAGATTTGTGTAACGTGAATTCGCGAGCCTCACACCCTGATTGTGAACCAGAAACGGGAGAGGACCTTAGGGAGGGCATGCGTTTCTTTCTAGCTAGAAGTGGTGTAAGTGGTTTTACATGCCATGACGAGTTTGACTTATGTGGTTGTTGCTGTTGCGAGTCGCCTCGGATATATCGGTGACTATGTGAAGCTGATGGAGTCATTAGTTGGCTCATTTACGCCCCAAAGGGCGGGGAAACGTAGTGTTCAGGCATTTTAATCCACATCGGTGGACCGGCCCTGTCGCTCAAAGGGTCACTCGAGCTCTGATCTTGAGACATGGGCTAGATTGTCTCAAATCGGTAGAGGACTATCTTTTGCCTCGGTTCACAGATGGAAATCCAATTTCGAATACGTGATATTTCGGTTTTATTTGTAGAGCCTAGTATGGCGACATAGTAGCATGGGATACTATGCCATCTATGATTGATACATTTATATTTTAAGTTGTTTTCATACACTCTACACTATAACAGTATCAAAATGATTTGTTTTTAGCGTATCAAGCATTCTTTGGCTATTATAAGGTAAAAACCCTATCCTCTGGCTTGCGTTGCATTATGTGATAGGACCTGGCTCTTATAATAGCTTCATTTTTCTTTATTTAGCATTGTGCTATTGTTTTATGCGCTGGTATTCTTGGGAGGAAATCCGTTCCGTATTATACGGCGTGGTCCCTTGATTTACCTAACTTTAAAATAAAGATAAATAACTGTTTTAGTTCTCACACCAGTCACATGACTGACCTAGAGTTTATTGTTTTAACCTAAACTCTGGGTGCCCTTATTTTGACACGGGCAGCTAGTAGTTTTGGTCTTGCAGATTTATATTCATAGGATCCTGATTTATAGCTGGAACGATACTCGGAAAGCTCTGTATCCGTGTATTACTTCTAGTTGTGTATTGTATTATTTTCCGCTGCTATGTAATGTATTGTAGTCTCTGATATTTTATAATGTGTAACATTGATTTATACTCTGTATATTCTTGTAATCTGATGGAATTGTTGTAATAAGCAATGAAATGTTCTTCTGTTGGCGTTATGATGTGTCTTGTCCTAAAAGTATCCGCTCTTTCCTTACCCGGGAAGTCACGGGTTCTTACAGTTTATTCGAAAAGATGTTATCGAATAAAGATTATTCGAAAGAGAATTATACTTTGAATTCGATTATATCGAATTCAGGAAAGTATTATTCACTTTCCGTTTTTAATCAAGATTTATTTATTTATAAATAAATTAGTTATTTGTTTTTTTCCAAATTAATAAATAAAAGTTATACTTAAGTTATTATTATTCTAAAGCATGGGATTATAAAACTATTGTTATAATCAAATGATTTCGGTAAAAGAAGTGGATTCGTAAATAGAATCCGAGAGTTACGTAAGGAAGTTCTGTTGAAGATTTAATAGGTGAACTTTGTTTGTTTCGAGGTTAAAGAGGTTTTTCAGTTAAGGTCTGAGAGGTAATTGTACCCCAACTTGATTGACTCCATTTTTATCTTAGGAATATTTAAGGTTTGATAGCGAATGTCTGTTAAGTAAATTAGTTAATGAGTGTAATGGTTTGAATTGGCATAGAGATGTTTTATTTAAATATCTGTTTAAATCCACTGAATGAGTTTTGGAAACATTTTCCAAATATAATATGAGATGTTTTTTAATCCTAGAAAATGAAATGTTTGATGATAAAGAATATTGAAATGACAGTGATACGTGAAAAAGAGATGGAAATGTTTTCCAATGATTAATAACGTATCTTTTCTTAATTTAGAAAATAAGAAATGTTGAATATACGGAAACAGGAAATGAGAAATGAATAAATTGATGAACTAAAGAGATAAGTGTTAAATTATTGTTGATCGATATACTTTCCATCTGGAAGTAATATCATTGGTTGCACACGTGTTTTTCTTTGATAGTTAACTCACTGAATATCGAAGTTTTTGACCATTTTTCCATCGTCAATATGGAGAGACCGGGATCTGATTCATTATCTGCAAACCACTGTGTATGGGCATTAATGTTGCAAATCAAATATGATGAAGATAATTGAAGACGGAGTTATGCAAGGGCTGTTCTAGCGATCCTAGGTAGAAATTGCCTAAGATGGATTTATAGAATAGTACCTTCGGTTTGTCCAGTTCCAGGACCACCTGTATGGAAGAATGTCTGACAGAGTATATTTAATGGATCACGTAAGTTGATCTCCTCAAACGTATTAATGTTTGGTGGTGGCGGAATTCGTTTCTCTTAGCTGTATACCTGTTGTATTTTTGGGGAAATCAATTTGTGATTTGATGGGTGTGACGATGTGACATTCAAAGTGAATACTTGTGTGATATGTCAGAGATAAGCGTGGCCACTAGCCTCACAATCGAAAAATGACAAAAATTGGGCAGGCAGCATTGCTAAGTGGTTGGCTGCCAATTACGGTGTATTGCAACCTATCTAGAGATATTCATTTCATTATTTAATCTATTCGATGCTGTCCCATTCGGGAAACAATTGCTGATCCCAACCGTTGGTGATATACATTTGATACACTCAAGCTAAATGAGTGGTCGGTCATGTGTGGCCGTGTTGCTAGATGTTCTTGTTGAATCCAGTGTATTCCTATCTAGAGGTACACTATCTGAAAGTGGTTCCATACCTTGTCATAGTTGGTAATCCATTATCCAATAAGTGCTCGCGGTATTGATTGTATACTATATATGTAGAACGTGAGATGAAAGCGTTTCTGCTAAATGATTATTATATTGTGGTTGATAGGCACTATCATAATATCAATAATTTTTTATATAAAGATTTTCATTCTTTCAAAATGATTTGAAAGTTAAATCAAATTGATTTGGATTCTCATAAGGGAAGAACCTATTCCGTTATACGGCGTGGTCTTATGAGATATCGTTTAATTACTTAAACTGTTTTGAATTGATTTACTCACACCAGTCCCAATGACTGACCCAGAGTTTGTTTTGTTTTGTTTCCCTAAACTCTTGGGTGCCCAATTTTGTACGGGCAATCAAGTAGTCAGGATTTTACAGATATACTTGGAAAGCTTGGAGCAGGAGGCTTCAGGATTATATAGCGATAGTTATTTCCGATGTGTTGTACTCTGATAATGTTACTGTATATATATATATATATACTAATTTTATTTCAAAGTTATGTATCTATTATATATTGTTCATTCCGCTATGAGATTCGTGTTACTCTGATGTTGTATGTTCTTCTTCTTCTATTTTAAGTTTCTATCTTATCTATTCTCACCCTCTAATTTCTTTCATGGACTATCCCGTATTTCCGATGCTTGGAAAGTCGACATTGAGTTTATGTCGATAACCAGGATCGCGAAAACCTCGGGTAGTTACAGCATCTGAGCAAGAATCAAGATATCTGATAGAGTTAGTTTGCATATGAGTGATACGAGTGACAATGTAGTGAGGAATGTACGTAAATATGAATGATCGTGTAATATATGAGTGAATGTCCAATGGTGAAGTCAAAAAAATTGTACCATTTGAAATGTTGAAATAAAATATTTATTTGAATAAAATATTGTTTTATAATAATATTTATTATAATATTATGAAATCTTTGATTAGTAGCAGTTGAGTTGTAATTACTTTTAGCAGTTGTAAAACAAATTTTAACAACTACTAGAAAAAGTTGTAGGAAAGGTTGACTTTATTACGATTGCCAGCTGTACTAGGCATATTACAACTGTTTTTGGTAGTTGTGAAAGGGTTTTTTTATTCTAGTGGTACCTATGGCAACACCTATACTGATGTTACCATATGGTCGCAAAGGTGTTGCCTTTGGCTCTAAGGCAACGTGGCAAAAGGCTACCCCAAAAAATTGTTGCCACAGATCACTTTTTCCTTATAGCAACACTTTTGGCACCTACTGTGTCACTTCTTTGGGATTGCCATAGGCCATCTATGGCATAGTGTTTTACCATTGTACTCTGATATATTTTTCCATGAGACAATTTGTTCATTTATGATGATGGTCTTCTGGTATTTTGAAATGCAGTTAATGATGTGACTGGATTTGGTAAATTTAATAATAAGTGTTTTTTTATGTTTCCACTGTGTTTTATATTTCTATCTTGTGAATTTTAGTCTTTGTATTGTTCTTTATACCTATGCGCTACACAAAACTTAATGCATCCTTCTAAGGGTGACATTAAGGGATATGGATGTCACATTTGGTATCAGAGCCTATGGTTACAAGATCAGAGATTTTTTTTGAAAAAGTGTTTTCAAAAGTAAAGAATTATCTAGCAAAACCTATTTTTGGAAAATATATCCCCTTAAGTCAATTAAAATATTCCTTTAATCTCTTTTGGAATCCTTTTCTCTACTCTTTTAAGCATGTCTGGGGATCCTAATTTTCCTATCGGCATTCCCATTTCGACATTGTTAAGTAGATATGTTGTGTTGAGCCTGTGATTTTTGTTTGATGATAACAAACATATTTTATTAATGTGTTTAAAATTGTACTGTTAACTGTCTTTCACATCATACTGAAATAAAAATATCTTTTTGTATAATAGTGTTTCTATACAGAAATTGAAAATCTACACAAGTAGTTATTATTCAGAAAATTATATTTCTATTTCATAATCCAAATAGTGCATTTTTTCATTTAAACTCTCTGCTATACAAAATATAAATACAAATGTTTTTCACTGCATACATATATGTCTCTCTCATTCACATCTCCTCTCACACTTGATTACATATCTCTACACACTCTTACTATCCCTTTGCTCCTACTGCATCATCCTGAAATCTATCACAGAAAAGAAATACACACATTAGACTGGAACAAAAAATAGACACTGAACAAATAAAATTTTATTCTATATTTTTTTATTTGCCTCAGATTTTCTGTGTATTTTTCTCATTATCTTTCTGACTTGATCATCCTCAACATAACCATACTGGTTTGTTGATCAGAATCAGCATCAAACTCTGCTGATTCTGACCATCCTCAACACAGTACAGTCATTCTGCTAATGTATATTACAGTGTCATATGTATAAGACAGGTCAAAGAAAAATCAAAATAGAAATGGAAATGCAAAATTTCAGATCAGCAAAAGCAATGTCAACATGCAAGATCAGCCAAAAATGTGTGACAAACATCGACAAATCAACTCAAGTTAAAATTGGTTGGGCAAGGTGTCAAAATGGCCAAGACAACATGGATTACTTAAGCTCAGTATGATTTACATGAGGGATCAAGCAAAGATCAAAGAAAATAACTTGGCAGATCAGGTTACACTCAATTCAAGCATGGAAGATCACCTCAAGTTCAAGTATTTCTATGGAAGATCTCTTCTTTAAGAAGGTGGACAAATAGCAAAGGGATGGCACAATGTAACAGGAAGTCTCAGCAATAATTTAAATCAGCAGCTAATGGCCACAACCGAGGCAACAATATAAACACAAGCATGATAGCAATGATCAACATATAATGGCACAACAACAATGCTTGATAGCAGCAGCAATATCAGGTGAAAAACAACATGGAGCAAGTGACATAACACATATGAAGTATCACATGTATAAAAACATATATATATATATATATATACACACACACACATTTGTGTATATATACATGAATGCATACAGTGCCATATATAAGGCAGCATGATCATGAACATCTATCCAGTTCTAAATAGAAATAGTGCAGCAGCAAATACAGGAACATGATAATGCTAATATACATTGTGCAGCAAAGAAATCAGAGCAAAGTTTTTTTAGCATGTTTTCTGAAATCAACCAAGGCATGTAAATCAAGACATTTATGGGTCGAGAACAAATCAGTGAATTTTTTTTAGACAAAATCATTCCCAGAAAATCAGTTAAGGCAAGGAATTAAAATCACGTTCGAAATGGAAAGTTTTAAATTGCTTTCACAAAATACAATTCACTGTTTTATTTTGACAGTCGGCAATGGACAAAAAAGAATTGTGCAAATATGTTTCTAGAAGTATATGAACATTTTTGGCACGAAATTCTTCAATTGGTTTCCAGTTATTCACGGTAATGATTCAGCAAATCAAAACAAATCAAGAAAGTTTTTAAAGCCAAGGAATTTTATCAAGTCAATAATGCAAGGGAAATCACAGTCATTCATCAAGGCAACATTTTTCACAATCGACGCAGTGAAATAAATTGAAGACGTATATGGGAAGTTATTCAAAATTGTTTGAAATGTAACTCAGAAATCTCGCAAGCCATTTCAATACCAAGAAAGCCGAAATTCATTCAAGAATGTCAAAAAGGGAAATCTGGCTAAATCAGATTGAGTAATTATTTGAAATCAGAGGTCTAGTGTTTTAGAACCCCTATAAATACACAAAATTTCATCATCGACAGACATCCAACTCATTCGAAATCAATTGAAACCCTACAGTCAAATCAAAGAGCATACGGTGTTGGAGTGGAAGAGAGAGACATTCGAAGTCAAGCCAGAATGCATCATCAACCATTTGGAATAGAATCAAACCCATCGAGACCTCAAATTGAAGAAACCCTAGTCGCCACCATGTTTTCTTTAGAGAAACAAAAGTGGACGGTCTGGTTTTAAGTGGAGAAACAAACGTGGTTGACTTGATTTTAAGTGAAGAATACAAAGGGGGTTTTCTTTGTTTAAGGACTTGTTTTTGTTGTTTGTAATTTCCTTTATAACTGTAATTCTTGTTTTTCTAGTTTCAAATTGAACTAGGGTTTACAGATTAATGGTCTGTAGTCTGGGAAAACTTGGTCTAGGGTACACAGTGTAACGACCCGCAAATCCGAGCTATCTGAGTTGACTAAATACAACACACGTCAATCCTAAATAACACAGAAATATGAACCATTAATAGAAAGAAGTTAGAGGGTGAGAATAGATGAGATAGAAACTTAGAATAGAAGAAGAAGAAGAACATAAACACATCACAGAACCTCACATCGCAGCGGAACAAAATATAATATATAACAGCTTTTGAAATACAAAATTTTAACTATAGATACATTCATCATTTATCAGAGTACTCATACTTACAATACAGCGGAAATAACACTAGATAACTAAGGCTGAAGCCTCCTGCTCCAAGCTCCTCCAAGTGAATCTGTAAAATCCCGACTACTTGATTGCTCGTACAAATTTGGGCACCCAAGATTTTAGGGAAACAAAACATAATAAACTCTAGGTCAGTCATGGGACTGGTGTAAGTAAACTCCAACTATTGGTTTAACTTTTAAAAATCCTTTCGAAAGAAAAGATAATCGTAAGGCCGATCCACACATAAGCACGGATGGTTTTTACCTTACGATAATCCAAAACATTTTGATATCAAAATCTGGTGATATTATAATAGTGTCTAAATCAAATAAATAGAATCTAGCGGAACGCTTGCATCTCACGCTCCATATGTAATATTAAATCAAAAACCGCAGGGCGCTTATTGGAGATTGGATTTCCATCTTGACAAGGTATGGGACCACCTGCCGATAGTGTATCTCTAGAGGCGAGTACACTGGGTTCAACAAGAACTTCTTGCAACCCGGCCCACACATGACCGACCACTCATTTCGCTTGAGTGTATCGAATGTATATCACCAACGGTTGGGATCAGCAACCGCCTCCCGACTGGGACAACATCGAATAGAATAAGAAATTAAATGAACCTCTAGATAGGTGATTATACATCCTAATGGGTGCGACCCACATAGCCATGCTGCCTGCCCGATTTTTGTCATTTCCCGGTTGTTGAGGCCTGAGGCTACGCATACTTACCATTCATTGATAACACAATCACTTTGAATGCCACATCGTCAGATCCGTTAATCACTAGTTGAGTTTGCACAAATATTCTGGATGTTATGCTAAGGGAATAAATCCGTTGCAACCATATACATTTTACAGACCAACTCATTTGATCAATGGAAATATTTTGTCAGACATTCGTCCATTTACGTTTGTTCTGGGATTGAACGAAACCGAAGGCACTATTTCTATTTAATAGAAAAAATCCTTGCATTTTACTCCGTCTTCAATATATTCGGCATACTTGGTTCGCAAAGCTTATGCCGATACGGAGTGGTTCTTCGGATAATAATCCAACCGGTCTCTCCATATTGACAACGATGGTCAAAACATCGATATTTTGTGATTTAACTATCGAATAAAAACAAGTGTTCATCCAAACATATCAAACAAATCACTGGGCTCTTTAATTAATATTTCATTAATTAAATCTCTTCTCCATTTCCTTATCAATATTTGTTAACCAAATATTTACAAGTATCGCCTCCTTTTATTTTCTATAGTTAGAAAATATTTTCGATTTTTATTGGAAAACATTCCAATCACTTATCTCTTCCACGAACTCATTTAGTTCTATACTTAGAAAACATTTGTTATTTTATTTCCAAGTTTACATTTATTTGGGTTAAAACGGATGTTGTGTAAAACATCGTTACGACAACCCAAATATATACATTCAACTAAATCTCTTTAAACATTGATCTTCGAGACCGAGTTTTGCTATTTATCGGTTGTTAATGAAACCAATCAAGTTGGGGTATAATTACCTCTCAGACCTTGACTGAATAACATTCATAACGTCATAACAGACAAGACTACTTACACGAATAATCAATACTATACAAACCAATTATCTATTTTTAAAACACGTAAACATTTCCCTTGTTATTTTTAACAAGTCTAAGTTATAGTTTTCCTTCTTGTTTCAAATATCCTATTTAAATTTGTTTCATTGTCTAATTCTCTATATATATCGATATATGGACTTCTAGTTATCAAATTTTCTTAAAAGAATTCTAACTCCTTAAATTTTCGGAAAAATTTGCCATAATCTCCCCTGTATCGGGAGCATCGGGAAATTTCAAATAGCTTCCCGGTAACTTCTCATCTCAAAAAGAAAAAGAAAAAGCCAAGCGGCTTGCCGATACGGCGCATAAAATCTCATATATGAATTAAACATGTACCTTATTGTCGAGCACACTAATTATATACCTTCATCACTTTATCCCATAACTGTCTCCGGTATATCTATACCTGTACAATTCATTTCAACTTCATACACTCGTTTTGACTCTATTCGTTAAAGTAACTCTTTAACTAACTCTTTGCCCATTTCGTTTGTATATATGAATATAACACGTTTCAAATATATTTCAACTTACTTATCAACTAATTGAATTCAAATTTTAATTTAAGTTCTATATTTGATTTCAAATATATGTTTACAATTCAAAAATTCAATTTTCAAAGTTCGACTTCAATTCACCACTCGATTAACTAATTCTTCTTTGACTTAGTTAATTCTATTCAAAAATCAAAAATATGATTATTGTTTCAAAAATCACTTTTCTTACTTCACTTGAGTTCACCTTTATGTTCTAACTCAAGACCAGGTTTTTAAATGGAAATTCGGATTTTTATTTGCTTAAAAATCCCTATATTTATTATATAAAATCCATTATGGTTTTAATGGTTTCTGGCGCTGCACTTTTAAAAATTTGATTTTGACATAACTCAAAATCTATTCGACGAAATCCAGATTTTTCTCTTTCATTAGAAAACTATTATTCAACCGGTCCTGACGATTCTTGTTTCAAAGAATTCCGACTTCAATTGAGTCCTGTATACTCAATTGAAGTCCGAGTCGCCAATTTACGAACTACAGCGCTGCGGCGAGTTCGTTTTAATTATATTTATATATATATATAAACTTTTAAACTTCGTTAAAATGAATCCAACTCCATTTTAACTCTATTTGAATTTCTTGATTCAAATTCCAATCTCGCTTTTATTTGAATTCTATATTCAAATTCCAATTCCTTTTCTATTTGAATTCTATGTTCAAATTCTATTTCCTTTTCTATTTGAATTCTATGTTCAAATTCTATTTCCTTTTCTATTTGAATTCTATATTCAAATTTCCATTTCCTTTTCTATTATTCAAATTCTATATTTAAATTTCCTTTATTCAACTCCCATTTAAATTCCTATATTCAAATTCTATAGTTGAATTTCATTTTCTATTTTTTTTTTCAAATTCAATACTTGAATTTCTATTTCAATTCCATATTCAAATTCAATACTTGAAATTCCATTTGAATTCTATTATTCAATTTCTATACTTGAAATTCCATTTGAATCCTATTATTCAATTTCTATTTCAGTTCTTCTTTGAAATTCAATATTTCAAATTTGATTCAATTCTTCTTTGAAATTCAATATTTCAAATTCGATTCAATTCTTCTTTGAAATTCAATATTTCAAATTCGATTCAATTTTTCTTTGAAATTCAATATTTCAAATTCGATTCAATTCTTCTCTGAAATTCAATATTTCAAATTCATTTATTCAAATTCCTTTATTCCTCTATTCACATTCCTTTATGAATTTCTATATTCAAATTCCATATTCAATTCTTTTTGAATTCTCGATTCAAATTCTATATACAATTCTGTTTGAATTCTCTATATTCAAATTTCTATATTCAATTCTGTTTGAATTCTCTATATTCAAATTCCTTTATTAAGTTTCCATTTGAATTTCTATATTCAAAATTCTATTTCAAATTCTTTTATTCAAATCCCTTTTGAATTCCTCTTTGAATTTTCTTTATTCAAATTCAATATTTGAATTTCATTATTCAATTTCATTTTCAATTCTATTTGGATCTATTTGAATTTTCTATATTCAAATTTCAAATTCAATTCTATTTGAATCTTCTATATTCAAATTTCAAATTTCAATTCTATTTTTGAAAACTAGATTTTCCTTTCTAATTCTCAAATATCCTTTTTCATGATATTTTTATATATCATTACTTAAGCCCAGTGATATTTAAACACACAAAGCAACCAATTATTTATTTTTCTAACACATCATATATAACAATATATATGCAAACAAATAAACAAACAGATAATATTTTTTTTTGAGGAATCCAGTTGGATTCCTCCAACCTGTTTTCCTGCATCCACAGATGTTAGCACATAAATAATACCCATTCTGCTTCGTGGCAGAATATCGTGGTATAGAAGGTCATCCACTAATCATAGCGTGGGGCGTATAGGGTAATCATCCGCTATGAAACTGCGGGCATCCACTAATGAGACTGCGGGAATCCAACCAATCAATCAACCCAATATATATATAATACAGCCTAAATAACTAACATATATAAAACAACCAGAAAATATTCACACAAGCAACAAACAATTATTTTTAATGAAATAAAAATAATTCTAAAGGTGAGTGAGATTTACTCACCAGGATTTTTTTATTCGATCCCCTTCTGACTCAATCCAAACTTTGTTGCGAGGTATTTTCCATATTGTCCAATATACTTTGTTTTATCAGCACGGTTATGCATTCCGATTTTAATTCCCATCATCTCGGTGATGAGTCATCTCCACCGAACCATCTCGAATTGTCTGGAATGAATTTATTCTTATGATATTTTATTTTATTCGACGATTAAACAAATTATTAATTTAAATTATCCACACCATAAATAAAATATTTATTCTATGTATTTTAAACATTAAACCCCTTTTATATATTTACCGCTTAAATAGATAAACAACAAATTTATTTACTTTTTATCTATTTTCCCGTTCTAAATTAACCCTCACAAATCAATTTAAATTAATTATCTAACCATGATTAAAATCTTGTGCATACCTAAATATGATCTTCCTTAGTTAAAATGACATTACACACCTTTTTACACGTTTTGGATTAAACAAATTTAATTTAAATAAGAAAATATTAAGTAAATAAATTTTATTTAAATTACCTTGTATACATTTAATACAATACTTATATATGTGTGAGTTAAATGAGCTATATATATATTATATATATATATTATATATATATTATATATATATATATATTATATATATATTATATATATATTTAACCAAACACCAGATTCTATTAAATAAAAATAAATCTTATATGTTAATCTTAATTAATTTAAATTAACTAAATTTCTTACCTTAAGATAATGCCTTCTTCTTCCTTTAAACAGCGGTAACTTCACTGTCGAACACCCAGCAGACTACACAATCACCCAAACCTCTACTGTCCATTTCGCACCCCTCCCTCTTCGTTCTGTTCTTAGCATGTTCACCCAAACCTCCACGCACTACTTCCCAACCCAAATTTGAAACTCGCACCCCTATAAACCCACTTCGATACCAGCTCCAGATGACGCTAACCCTCACCACAATCCTGTCGCACCCTTCATCCAACCCTAATCGCGAGCCCCTCGTCAGTTGTAGTCGAGCTTCAGAACTCCGAGATCTCAGACAAGAGAACCCATCGTGCACCACCTCAAGGGTCAAAATTCCCTTCTGACAACGTGCGATTCGCACCCCCTCCACTGGATCGCTCTTCGCTTATCAAAAACAAATTCGAGCTCGCCCCCTTTTTTCGATTTGGACACAGAAAAATCCAAAAGGAAGGAGATAGAAACAATTTGGTAGTGGAGGATTTTACGGTTTTTAATTCCATTTGAAAGCTTTGATTTGCGATTACAACAGAGGACGCCATTTCGATTTTTGAAGGAGGTGGTTTTATTTAGAACGAAAATCAGAAGAGAAAATAAAGGAAGAGGTCGCAATTTATAGATAGAGAGAAACTTTGTCATCAAGGAGTTCACAGTGTATGAAGTACATCACTATTTATTCCGATTTGATTTCGAGAGATTTTTATTTTATTTTAACAGATATCGATTTGACTTCGATCCTATCCACAATCAGAAATTTCAGGGTTCGCAACCTGAGATTTTGGACCACTATTTTAACGCACTGACCGACATTTCAATATTATAGCGTCATTCTGAACTGAACAGTATATATTCTGAAATTTAATTTTAATGTATATACCACATTTAAATTAATTATAAAAATAAAAATTTAAAATTAGAACTAATAAATTTTCTGGTAACAAATTATTTCTATCACCGTCTATACTCAAACAGAATTAACCCCGGTCATCTAAATTGTTTTGCTTCGGTACTTTAACTCCGATTTCAATTATATTTTGTATTTTGATGATTTAATATATTTGATATTAAATCGAAATCAATATCTAAATCGATAACATAAATATTCAATTATATTATCAAATAGATATATAAAATGAATATTAAATATTAAAATTAATCGACCAAAATCCTGGGTCGTTATATTCTTTCCCCCTTAAAATAATTTCGTCCCCGAAATTGCTAAGGTGAAAAGAATGCTACTAACCCATGTACTTTCCAAAAACCACTTACGTTGAAACTCAACTTTTCATATTCCCCCAACTTTAGTTTTACCCAAAACTTCTGGTTTCCATTTATTTACTTCGATCCATTTAACTTGTTTAAGTTAAATTTAAATACCAGAATCCAAATACCTGGGTTTTTTTTCAAATCCCTTTGAAATCATATATATATATATATATATATATATAAACTATTTTCCAATTCAAAACATTTGAATTTTTCCAAACTATTTGTTTTCTTCCAAACAAATTTCCATCAAAACTTTTTAAGATAGCAATCCATCACTTAGAACTCGAAAATGAACACTGATGATGCTGCAGTTATCATCATAATTATTTCCAGCCACTGAAGTGAGTTCAGTGCTTTAACACCCTTATAATCCATTCACAATGATTCTGATTCAAATTCCTCCAAAGTAATGCTATATTACTTTAATATACTTCAGAAAATATTTTCAAACTTCCCAGGGTTTAAATTCCAAATTCTGGTTTGAATTAAATTTTAATTCATCTCAGTTGTATATTTTATTCATATACAAAGTCTATTTTGGTTATATATAACCATTCCAATTTCATAAGCTTATTTGATTATAATAACAACCAACACATCCATATATTATAATTTCAAAGAATTATTCCTTTCTATATAAAAATAGCTTTTTGGGTAAAATTATTCCATTTACCCACATTTAAACAATATTGTGTCGAAATTTTCTGTTCAAGTATTTAGAAATTCCTATCGACGTCGTGGCGTCCCACGATTCCACCAGAAGTCATAAACCACTCAACAGACTAGCCAACACAAGATAAAACAATTTTTATATCAAATAATAAATACGCTCTCTCCTATATATATACACTCAACTCATTCTAGGGTACTGCTGATCCTATCTCTAATGAGCACATTTCCACCAAAGCCTAGGTATTCGCTCAACCTAAGCTCTGATACCAACTGTAACGACCCGCAAGTCCGAGCTATCTGAGTTGACTAAATACAACACACGTCAATCCCAAATAACACAGAAATACGAACCATTAATAGAAAGAAGTTAGAGGGTGAGAATAGATGAGATAGAAACTTAGAATAGAAGAAGAAGAAGAACATAAACACATCACAGAACCTCACATCGCAGCGGAACAAAATATAATATATAACAGCTTTTGAAATACAAAATTTTAACTATAGATACATTCATCATTTATCAGAGTACTCATACTTACAATACAGCGGAAATAACACTAGATAACTAACGCTGAAGCCTCCTGCTCCAAGCTCCTCCAAGTGAATCTGTAAAATCCCGACTACTTGACTGCCCGTACAAATTTGGACACCTAAGATTTTAGGGAAACAAAACAAAATAAACTCTGGGTCAGTCATGGGACTGGTGTGAGTAAACTCCAACTATTGGTTTAACTTTTAAAAATCCTTTCGAAAGAAAAGATAATCGTAAGGCCGATCCACACATAAGAACGGATGGTTTTTACCTTACGATAATCCAAAACATTTTGATATCAAAATCTGGTGATATTATAATAGTGTCTAAATCAAATAAATAGAATCTAGCGGAACGCTTGCATCCCACGCTCCATATGTAATATTAAATCAAAAACTGCAGGGCGCTTATTGGAGATTGGATTTCCATCTTGACAAGGTATTGGACCACCTGCCGATAGTGTATCTCTAGAGGCGAATACACTGGGTTCAACAAGAACTTCTTGCAACCCGGCCCACACATGACCGACCACTCATTTCGCTTGAGTGTATCGAATGTATATCACCAACGGTTGGGATCAGCAACCGCCTCCCGACTAGGACAACATCAAATAGAATAAGAAATTAAATGAACCTCTAGATAGGTGATTATACATCCTAATGGGTGCGACCCACATAGCCATGCTGCCTGCCCGATTTTTGTCATTTCCCGGTTGTTGAAGCCTGAGGCTACGCATACTTACCATTAATTGATAACACAGTCACTTCGAATGCTACATCGTCAGATCCGTTAATCACTAGTTGAGTTTGCACAAATATTCTGGATGTTATGCTAAGGGAATAAATCCGTTGCAACCATATACATTTTACAGACCAACTCATTTGATCAATGGAAATACTTTGTCAGACATTCGTCCATTTACGTTCGTTCTGGGATTGAACGAAACCGAAGGCACTATTTCTATTTAATAGAAAAAATCCTTGCATTTTACTCCGTCTTCAATATATTCAGCGTATTTGGTTCGCAACGCTTATGCCGATACGGAGTGGTTCTTCGGATAATAATCCAACCAGTCTCTCCATATTGACAACGATGGTCAAAACTTCGATAGTTTGTGATTTAACTATCGAATAAAAACAAGTGTTCATCCAAACATATCAAACAAATCACTGGGCTCTTTAATTAATATTTCATTAATTAAATCTCTTCTCCATTTCCTTATCAATATTTGTTAACCAAATATTTACAAGTATCGCCTCATTTTATTTTCTATAGTTAGAAAATATTTTCGATTTTTATTGGAAAACATTCCAATCGCTTATCTCTTCCACGAATTCATTTAGTTCTATACTTAGAAAACATTTGTTATTTTATTTCCAAGTTTACATTTATTTGGGTTAAAACGGATGTTGTGTAAAACATCGTTACGACAACCCAAATATATACATTCAACTAAATCTCTTTAAACGTTGATCTTCGAGACTGAGTTTTGCTATTTATCGGTTGTTAATGAAACCAATCAAGTTGGGGTATAATTACCGCTCAGACCTTGACTGAATAACATTCATAACGTCAAAACAGACAAGACTACTTACTCGAATAATCAATACTATACAAACCAATTATCTATTTTTAAAACACGTATACATTTCCCTTGTTATTTTTAACAAATCTAAGTTATAGTTTTCCCTCTTGTTTCAAATATCGTATTTAAATTTGTTTCATTGTCTAATTCTCTATATATATCGATATATGGACTTCTAGTTATCAAATTTTCTTAAAAATATTCTAACTCCTTAAATTTTCGGAAAAAATTCGCCATAACCTCCCCTGTATCGGGAGCATCGGGAAATTTCAAATTGCTTCCCGGTAACTTCTCATCTCAAAAAGAAAAAGAAAAAGCCAAGCGGCTTGCCGATACGACGCATAAAATCTCATATATGAATTAAACATGTACCTTATTGTCGAGCACACTAATTATATACCTTCATCACTTTATCCCATAATTGTCTCCGGTATATCTATACCTGTACAATTCATTTCAACTTCATACACTCGTTTTGACTCTATTAGTTAAAGTAACTCTTTAACTAACTCTTTGCCCATTTCGCTTGTATATATGAATATAACACGTTTCAAATATATTTCAACTTACTTATCAACTAATTGAATTCAAATTTTTAATTTAAGATCTATATTTGATTTCAAATATATGTTTACAATTCAAAAATTCAATTTTCAAAGTTCGACTTCAATTCACCACTCGATTAACTAATTCTTCTTTGACTTAGTTAATTCTATTCAAAAATCAAAAATATGATTATTGTTTCAAAAATCACTTTTCTTACTTCACTTGAGTTCACCTTTATGTTTTAACTCAAGACCAGGTTTTTAAATGGAAATTCGGATTTTTATTTGCTTAAAAATCCCTATATTTATTATATAAAATCCATTATGGTTTTAATGGTTTCTGGCGCTGCACTTTTAAAATTTTGATTTTGACATAACTCATAATCTATTCGACGAAATCCAGATTTTTCTCTTTCATTAGAAAACTATTATTCAACCGGTCCTGACGATTCTTGTTTCAAAGAATTCCGACTTCAATTGAGTCCTGTATACTCGATTGAAGTTCGAGTCGCCAATTTACAAACTGCAGCGCTGCGGCGAGTTCGTTTTAATTATATTTATATATATATATATAAACTTTTAAACTTCGTTAAAATGAATCCAACTCCATTTTAACTCTATTTGAATTTCTTGATTCAAATTCCAATCTCGCTTTTATTTGAATTCTATATTCAAATTCCAATTCCTTTTCTATTTGAATTCTATGTTCAAATTCTATTCCCTTTTCTATTTGAATTCTATGTTCAAATTCTATTTCCTTTTCTATTTGAATTCTATATTCCAATTTCCATTTCCTTTTCTATTATTCAAATTCTATATTTAAATTTCCTTTATTCAACTCCCATTTAAATTCCTATATTCAAATTCTATAGTTGAATTTCCTTTTCTATTTTTTTTTCAAATTCAATACTTGAATTTCTATTTCAATTCCATATTCAAATTCAATACTTGAAATTCCATTTGAATTCTATTATTCAATTTCTATACTTGAAATTCCATTTGAATCCTATTATTCAATTTCTATTTCAATTCTTCTTTGAAATTCAATATTTCAAATTCGATTCAATTCTTCTTTGAAATTCAATATTTCAAATTCGATTCAATTCTTCTTTGAAATTCAATATTTCAAATTCATTTTTTCAAATTCCTTTATTCCTCTATTCACATTCCTTTATGAATTTCTATATTCAAATTCTATATTCAATTCTTTTTGAATTCTCGATTCAAATTATATATTCAATTCTGTTTGAATTCTCTATATTCAAATTTCTATATTCAATTCTGTTTGAATTCTCTATATTCAAATTCCTTTATTAAGTTTCCATTTGAATTTCTATATTCAAAATTCTATTTCAAATTCTTTTATTCAAATCCCTTTTGAATTCCTCTTTGAATTTTCTTTATTCAAATTCTATATTTGAATTTCATTATTCAATTTCATTTTCAATTCTATTTGGATCTATTTGAATTTTCTATATTCAAATTTCAAATTCAATTCTATTTGAATCTTCTATATTCAAATTTCAAATTTCAATTCTATTTTTGAAAAATAGATTTTCCTTTCTAATTCTCAAATATCCTTTTTCATGATATTTTTAAATATCATTACTTAAGCCCAGTGATATTTAAACACACAAAGCAACCAATTATTTATTTTTCTAACACATCATATATAACAATATATATGCAAACAAATAAACAAACAGATAATATTTTTTTTGAGGAATCCAGTTGGATTCGTCCAACCTATTTTCCTGCATCCACAGATGTTAGCACATAAATAATACCCATTCTGCTTCGTGGCAGAATATCGTGGTATAGAAGGTCATCTACTAATCATAGCGTTGGGCGTATAGGGTAATCATCCGCTATGAAACTGCGGGCATCCGCTAATGAGACTGCGGGAATCCAACCAATCTTTCAACCCAATATATATATAATATAGCCTAAATAACTAACATATATAAAACAACCAGAAAATATTCACACAAGCAACAAACAATTATTTTTATTGAAATAAAAATAATTCTAAAGGTGAGTGAGATTTCACCAGGATTTTTTTATTCGATCCCCTTCTGACTCAATCCAAACTTTGTTGCGAGGTATTTTCCATATTATCCAATATACTTTGTTTTATCAGCAATGTTATGCATTCCGATTTTAATTTCCATCATCTCGGTGATGAGTCATCTCTACCGAACCATCTCGAATTGTCTGGAATGAATTTATTCCTATGATATTTTATTTTATTCGACGATTAAACAAATTATTAATTTAAATTATCCACACCATAAATAAAATATTTATTCTATGTATTTTAAACATTAAACCCCTTTTATATATTTACCACTTAAATAGATAAACAACAAATTTATTTACTTTTTATCTATTTTCCCTTTCTAAATTAACCCTCACAAATCAATTTAAATTAAATATCTAACCATGATTAAAATCTTGTGCATACCTAAATATGATCTTCCTTAGTTAAAATGACATTACACACCTTTTTACACGTTTTGGATTAAACAAATTTAATTTAAATAAGAAAATATTAAGTAAATAAATTTTATTTAAATTACCTTGTATACATTTAATATAATACTTATATATGTGTGAGTTAAATGAGCTATATATATATATATATTTAACAAAACACCAGATTCTATTAAATAAAAATAAATCTTATATGTTAATCTTAATTAATTTAAATTAACTAAATTTCTTACCTTAAGATAATGCCTTCTTCTTCCTTTAAACAGCGGTAACTCCACTGTCGAACACCCAGCAGACTACACAATCACCCAAACCTCTACTGTCCAGTTCGCACCCCTCCCTCTTCGTTCTATTCTTTGCATGTTCACCCAAACCTCCACGCACTGCTTCCCAACCCAAATTTGAAACTCACACCCCCATAAACCCACTTCGATACCAGCTCCAGATGACGCTAACCCTCACCACAATCCTGTCGCACCCTTCATCCAACCCTAATCGCGAGCCCCTCGTCAGTTGCAGTCGAGCTTCAGAACTCCGAGATCTCAGACAAGAGAACCCATCGCGCACCACCTCGAGGGTCGAAATTCCCTTCTGACAACGTGCGATTCGCACCCCCTCCACTGGATCGCTCTTCGCTTATCAAAAACAAATTTGAGCTCGCCCCCCTTTTTCAATTTGGACACAGAAAAATCCAAAAGGAAGGAGATAGAAACAATTTGGCAGTGGAGGATTTTATGGTTTTTAATTCCATTTGAAAGCTTTGATTTGCGATTACAATAGAGGATGCCATTTCGATTTTTGAAGGAGGTGGTTTTATTTAGAACGAAAATCAGAAGAGAAAATAAAGGAACAGGTCGCGATTTATAGATGGAGAGAAACTTGGTCATCAAGGAGTTCACAGTGTATGAAGTACATCACTATTTATTCCGATTTGATTTCGAGAGATTTTTATTTTATTTTAACAGATATCGATTTGACTTCGATCCTATCCACAATCAGATATTTCGGGGTTCGCAACCTGAGATTTTGGACCACTATTTTAACGCACTGACCGACATTTCAATATTATAGCGTTATTCTGAACTGAACAGTATATATTCTGAAATTTAATTTTAACGTATATACCACATTTAAATTAATTATAAAAATAAAAATTTAAAAGTAGAACTAATAAATTTTCTGGTAACAAATTATTTCTATCACCGTCTATACTCAAACAGAATTAACCCCGGTCATCTAAATTGTTTTGCTTCGGTACTTTAACTCCGATTTCAATTATATTTTGTATTTTGATGATTTAATATATTTGATATTAAATCGAAATCAATATCTAAATCGATAACATAAATATTCAATTATATTATCAAATAAATATTTAAAATGAATATTAAATATTAAAATTAATCGACCAAAATCCTGGGTCGTTACACACAGGCTAGTCTAGAATTTTGAGCTTAGGGTTAGGATAGGAGCAGGCGTTGCGAATTTACATAGGATTGTAAGCGGGATCTGTTTGTAACTACTAGTAGAAATTTAAGAAAGGCAGAAGTTGGCACAAATTGCCGAAGCTGGTTATCTCTGTGTGTGATTTTACTTTACTGCAATTTTTCATTACTGTGTGATTGATTTTATTACTGTTAAACCCTATTCACCCCCCCCTCTAGGGTTAATATTGATCCTACAATTGGTATCAGAGAAGGTGTTTATTTAACTCTAGAGACATGACAACAATGAATAATGCTTTTTCTGAGGGACAATCTATTGCTAGGCCACCCATGTTCAACGGTAGTGATTACGCGTATTGGAAAGCTAGAATGAAAATCTATCTTTTGTCTATTAACTATGATGTCTGGGATATAATTGAAACTGGCTATAAATCACCCACGATAGTTGTTAATGAAATTGAAATGCTTAAACCAAAAGATAAGTGGGATGCAAATGATAAGAAACAATACTCTATTGATTCTAAAGCCATGAATGCTTTGATCTGTGCCTTAGATAAAACTGAATATAACAAAATTTCTCATTGAAAACAGCTAAGGAAATCTGGCATACACTGGAGGTCACTCACGAAGGAACGTCGAAAGTAAAAGAATCTCGTCTCGCTCTATTCAGCAATGAGTATGAAAACTTCACTATGAAGAAGGATGAGAGTATCAAGCACATGTATGGACGTTTCTCTATGCTAGTCTACAATGCTAGAGCCCTTGGAAAAGTTTTTACAGAAGTTGAACTTATGAGAAAAATTCTGCGTGTTCTGCTAATGAATTTTGAGGCAAAAGTCACAGCTATTCAAGAATCAAAGGATCTGAGTAAGCTGAGCGTGGAGGAGCTTGTTGGAAATCTAATGACGTATGAAATGGAGCTAATATCACGAGAAGATCGCAACAACTCTGATCTGAAGAAGAAGTCAATTGCTTTGTCCAATACTGTCAACATCGATGGCGAAGACTCCATTGAACAGCTTGCAATGGCTGTCAGACAAATTGCAAAGTGGAGCAAATTCAAACCTCGAAGAAACAAACCAAAATCCAATAAGCTGAAGAACTCTAACAATTCAAATGAGGAACCACTTTGCTATAACTGCCAGAAGCCTGGACATCTGAAACCAAACTGTCCCCTTCTTCAGCACAAAAGAAACAAGAAGAAAAAGAAAGCCTTTTTAATAACTTGGGATGGCGAGGAAGGAGAATAAGACTCAGATAGCAGCGAGGAAGAAAGTAACCTATGCTTCATGGCAAAATAAGATTCGGAAGAGGATAGAGAGGAATCGACAGAGGCATACAGTTATGATGATTTGTTTTTAATGTCTAAACATCTTTCAGAAATCATTGATACACTAGAAACAAAAGTCGAAAAACTTAAAGCAAAAAATTTAGAACTATCAACTATCAAGTCCACAATTGAAAATCTTGAAAAAGAAAATTTGATTTGAAAGAAACCGATGAGATTAAGATAGAGGATTTTATTAAAAGATGCACTTCACTTGTGGATGAAAATACAACACTAAGAACCAAAGTTCAGAATCTTGAAGTCACCTTAAATAAGTTTTCAATTAGACAAACATCTTTCAGAATGTTGCTAGGAAACCAATTATTTGCTAAAATAGGAAAAGGACTAGGTTTTGGTAAAGTACAAAATGATGTGACTATGATTGACAATGCAAAAAGTAGAAGCATCGTTCCTAAGTGTGTAAAGTGCAGGGAAATTGGCCATAATTTTGAAAATTGCAAGAATAGGAATAAAAACAGAAAATTCACTAGAATTTGGGTTCTTAAATACTTGGCACACAATTACCATAAATTCCGGAACACAAATAAGAGGACAAAACAAATATGGGTTCCAAAAGATTCTTCTTTCATCACACTTCAGTCACCGATATTTATGGACCTAGGAACGTCTCTAGGTGATCTTTCTCTCTTCTTGTGTAGGTATGTTGGTGGGCTAAAGAGCAACAAAAATGGTATTTGGATTCAGGTTGCTCCAAACATATGACAGGAGACAAGAGATTGTTCCTTATCCTAGAAAGATATAAAGGTGGGAGTGTGACATTAGGTGACAACAACAAATGTAAGATTATTGGTAAGGGAAAAGTAGGTAACAACATTTTTTCCTTAACTGATGTCTTATATGTTGATAATTTGTATCACAATCTTATTTCCATAAGCCAACTATGTGACAAAGGAATGAATGTGGTTTTTGATAGTGAGATTTGCAAGACCATCGATATATCCACTGGAAAAGTTGTTTTTAATGGCAAAAGAAAAGCAAATATCTACACGCTCTCTTTTGATGATGTAACTATTTCTAGATGTTTGGTTGCCACTGAAGAAGAGGCAGTTTTATGGCACAGAAGACTAGCACATGCTAGTCTGCATCTCCTTGAAAAACTAGAAACGAATAAGCTTTTCAGAGGTTTACCTCATCAGAAATTTAAAAATAGCAAAGTGTGTAAGGCTTGCTTCATGGCAAAACATTATCGTTCGTCATTCCATCCAAAAAATGTTGTTAGTACTTCACGTGTTCTTGAATTGGTTCATGTGGATTTGTTTGGACCAACTGATACTGCTAGCTTAAATGGTAAACGTTATTGTTATGTATTGGCTGATGATTACTCTAGATTTACATGGGTTTATTTTCTAGCCAAAAAGTCTGAAACATTTGATTACTTTTCAAATTTTTCAAAACTTGTTCAAAATGAAAAAGGTGTTTTAATTTAAACCTTGAGAAGTGATCATGGAGGTGAATTTGAAATTTTAGATTTTGAAAAATTCTGTGATGAAAATGGTTTTTAACATGAATTTTCCGCCCCTCGAATACATCAACAAAATAGAGTGGTTGAAAGGAAAAATCGTACATTGCAAGAGATGGCTAGATCTATGTTATGTGAATATAAATTACCTCAAACCTTCTGGGTTGAGGCAGTTAATACTTCATGCTATGTAATGAATAAAATCATGATTAGACCAACACTTAATAAAACATCATATAAAATGTGGTCTGACAAAATGCCTAACATCCCATATTTTAGAGTTTTTGGATGTCCTTGTTATATTCTGAAAACAGGAGATCAATATGGAAAGTTTGAACCAAAAACAGTCGATGGGATCTTCATGGGTTATTCTTCAAGGAGCAAAGCTTACAGATTCTTCAATAAGGAATCAAGAACAATTGTGGAGACCATTAATGTGAAGTTCAACGAATCAGACTCAGAGATAGCTTCAAAAAAAGATAAAGTTGAAGGTGGTGTGCAAGAAGATGAAAAAGAAAGCAATGAAGTTGAGGCAAACAACAAAGAAGTCGCAGAAACAACTGCTAAAGCTAAGAGGTTGAAATTCAAACCCAACCATCCTCCAGATTTGGTTATTGGAACTCCAACAGCTAGGGTTCACACCCGTTCCTCTCTCAAGAAAAATGTTTGTGCTTTCTGTATTCACAGTGCTTTCATTTCTGAAATTGAACCAAGTTCATATGATATTGCTCTTAATGATGAATCTTGGATTTTAGCTATGCAAGAGGAACTTAACTAGTTTGAGAGAAACAAAGTCTGGAATTTGGTGCCTAGGCCAAAAGAATATCTAGTTGTTGGAACAAAATGGGTGTTTAAAAATAAACATAATGAATCTGGAAATGTAATTAGAAAAAAGCTAGGTTGGTTGCTAAGGGATACAATCAAATTGAAGGCATTGATTTTGATGAAACATTTGCTCCGGTTGCTAAGTTAGAAGCAATTAGAATTTTGCTAAGTTTTGCATGTTTTAACATTGTAAACTTAAACAAATGGATGTTAAGAGTGCCTTTTTGAATGGTGAGATGAAAGAAGAAGTCTTTGTTGAACAACCCCCTGGTTTTGAGAGTCATGAATTTCCAAATCATGTGTACAAACTAGAAAAAGCATTATACATTCTTAAGCAGGCTCCTCGAGCTTGGTATGACTGTTTCTATTCATATGTTTTGGAAAATGGTTTTAAAAAGGGATGTGCTGACACTACTCTATTTCTGTTACTTGATGGTAATGATTTCTTGATTGTTCAAATTTATGTTGATGATATCATTTATGGTGCTACTAATGATATTTTGTGTGAGAAATTTGAAAAAGTCATGCAAGACAAGTTTGAGATGAGCTTGGTTGGAGAGCTAAAATACTTTCTTGGATTTCAAATCAAACAAAGCAACAAAGGAATCTTCATTTCTCAGACAAAGTATTTAATGGATTTATTGAAGAAATTTGGAGTTGAAGATGCAAAACCAATGAGAACACCAATGAGCCCAACAACTAAGCTTGACAAAGATGAAAAAGGTGTTGCTGTTGATCAAAAAAAATATCGTGGAATAATTGGTTCACTTCTCTATCTCTCTGCTTCTGGACCCGATATTATGTTTTTTGTCTGTTTATGTGCTCGTTTTCAATCTAATCCAAAAAAATCTCATTTAAAAGCCACAAAATGAATTCTGAGGTATTTATTGCACACACCAAAACTTGGTTTTACTGATGTTGATTAAGTTGGTTCACTCATTGATAGGAAGAGCACTAGTGGAACTTGTTTCATTCTTAGACATTCTCTTGTTTCTCAGTCAAGTCGTAAACAAAATTGTGTTGCATTATCCACCACTGAAGCTGAGTATATTACATTAGGAAGTTGTTGTGCACAAATTTTATGGATGATGCAAACTCTGTCTGATTTTGGCATATTCTATAAACAAGTTCCTTTAAAGTGTGATAGTAAGAGTGCAATAGATCTTTCAAATAAACATGTACATCATTCACGCACAAAACACAATGATGTGAGACACCACTTCATTAGAGTTCATATTGCTAGTAACGACATTTGTATTGAATTTATTCCAACTAAATCTCGACTTGCAGATATTTTTACTAAACCCCTTTCTGAAGCTAAATTTTGCAGATTACGATTGGATTTTGGGATTATAGAAATTAATTAATCTCTCTGCATTTTTGGGAATTTTTTTTCTTAAGATGTTTTGTTATTGATTTCATTTTATGGCAAATTATTCCAACCTTCGAATCATCAAGATAAGAACAGTTTAATTTGGACATTTATAATAAAATTATGACTTTGTTAGATTTAAGAATATGAGATGGTTGAAAGCTTCTCTATGACCTTGATTTGATCAAATACGTTTTATAATATGAGTAATTTATGATTTCTTTTCACATCCATCTCTATCTTTATCACCCTTCTATCATCCATTATTATTTTATATATATTAAAGGGATTTTGTATATTAAAAAAAAGGTTATATATATAATAATTATAATAAGTATTTCTCTGACCTCATTTAAAAATCCAAGCTCTGGTCCCGTATGGTTATGAAATTACTTATTTAATTTCATGCTGCAACTAATCCCATTTAAAATCCAAGCTCTGGTTATGCATGGTTAGTGTGATCCTCAAATATATATATATTGTGGATATAATAATATATAAAATCCTCCCTGGTATATATTAACCAACTTTCTATTCCATCTTCTAATTTGTGAAATATGTTCCTATCTTACGGATTATTATGATTTTTTTTTGATTGGTTGGGGTTTGTGGTTTCTAATTCTGTCAATTGACCTGATCTCTTACTATTGTCCATATCCTTTGCAAATACCCAGCCATGTTCATCTTTTGATGATTACAAATAGGGAGCAGTTAAGATTTTGATACATACACATACATCTATAGATTTTATTTTGCCATTAATGCTAAGTGTTTATTATTTTCTTTTCTTTTCAAATTTTTATTTATGTCTGTTTACATTTATAGGGGGAGCACATATATAGGGGGAGTTCATATACAATCACATTCTGCTGTATTGAAAATCTTAAGTAAGTTTGTTATCATCAAAAAGGGGAGATTGTGGAGCCTGTGATTTTTTGTTTGATGATAACAAACATATTTTATTAATGTGTTTAAAATGGTACTATTAACTGTCTTTCACATCATACTGAAATAAAAATATTTTTTTGTATAATAGTGTTTCTATACAGAAATTGAAAATCTACACAAGCAGTTATTATTCAGAAAATTATATTTTTATTTCATAATCCAAACAGTACATTTTTTTTCTTTTGAACTCTCTGTTATACAAAATATAAATACAAATGTTTTTCACTGCATACACATATGTCTCTCTCATTCACATCTCCTCTCACACTTGATTACATATCTCTACACACACTTACTGTCCCTTTGCTTCTACTACATCATCTTGAAACCTGTCACAGAAAAGAAATACACACAGTAGACTAGAACTAAAAATAGACATTGAACAAATAAATTTTTATCTATAATTTTTTATTTTCCTCAGATTTTCTGCCTGTTTTCTCATCATCTTTCTAACTTGATCAGCCTCGACATAACCATACTGGTTTGCTGATCAGAACTAGCATCAAAGTCAATTGATTCTGACCATCCCCAACACAGTACAATCAGTCTGCTAATGTATATTACAGTGTCATATATACAGGACAGGTCAAATAAAAATCAAAAGAGAAATGGAAATGCAAAATTTCACATCAGCAAAAGCAATGTCAAGATGCAAGATCAGGCAAAAATGTGTGACAAACATTGACAAATCAACTCAAGTCAAAACTGGTTGGACAAAGTGCCAAAATGGCCAAGAGAGCATGTATTACTTCAGCTCAGTATGATTTACATGAGAGATCAAGCAAAGATCAAAGAAAATAAATTTGCAGATCAGATTACACTCAATTCAAGCATGGAAGATCACCTCAAGTTCAAGGATTTCTATGGAAGATCACTTCTTTAAGCAGGTGGACAAACAACAACTGGATGGCACAATGTAACAGGAAGTCTCGACAATAATTTAAATTGGCAGCTAAAGGCCACAGCTGAGGCAACAATATAAACAGAAGCATGATAGCAATGTTCAACATATAATGGCACAACAACAATGCATGATGGCAGCAGCAATATCGGGCGAAAAACAGCGTGGAGCAAGTGACATAACACATATGAAGAATCACATGTTTACAAACATATATATATACACACATTTGTGTATATATACATGAATGTATGCAGTGTCATATCTAAGGCAGCATGATCATGAACATCCATCCAGTTCTAAACAGCAATAGTATAGCAGCAAGTACAGGAACATGATAATGCTAATATACATGGTGCAACAAAGAAATCAGAGCAAAGTTTTGTTTTTTAGCATGTTTTTTGAAATCAACCAAGGCATGTAAATCAAGACATTTAAGGGTCAAGAACAAATCAGTGAATTTTTTTGGAAAAAATCATTTCCAGAAAATCAATTAAGGCAAGAAATTAAAATCATGTTCGAAATGGAAAGTTTTAAATTGCTTTCACAAAATACAATTCACTGTTTTATTTCGACAATCAGCAATGGACAAAAGAGAATTGTGCAAATATGTTTCCAGAAATATATGAACATTTTTGGCACGAAATTATTCATTTGGTTTCCAGTATTACACAGTAATGATTAAGCAAATCACAACAAGTCAGGAAAGTTTTCAAAGCCAAGGAATTTTATCAAGTCATTCACATAGGAAATCATAGTCATTCATTAAGGCAACATTTTTCACAATCAACGCAGTGAAATAAATTGAAGACATATATGGGAAGTTATTCAAAATTGTTTGAAATGTAACTCAGAAATCTTGCAAGCCATTTCAATACCAAGAAAGCCGAAATTCATTCAAAAATGTCAAAAAGGGAAATCGGGCTAAATCAGATCGAGTCATTATTTGAAATCAGAGGCCTAGGGTTTCGGATCCCCGATAAATACACACAATTTCATCATCGACAAACATCCAACTCATTTGAAATCAATTAAAACCCTACAGTCAAATCAGAGAGGTTACAGTGTTGGAGTGGAGGAGAGAGACATTCGAAGTCAAGCCAGAATGCATCGTCAACTATCTGGAATAGAATCAAACCCATCGAGACCTCAAATTGAAGAAACCCTAGCCACCGCCATGTTTTCTCTAGAGAAGCAAAAGTGGACGGTCTGGTTTTAAGTGGAGAAACAAATGTGGATGGCTTGATTTTAAGTGAAGAATACAAAGGGGGTTTTCTTTGTTTAAGGACTTGTTTTTTTTTTGTTTGTAATTTCCTTTCTAACTTTAATTCTTGTTTTTCTAGTTTCAACTAAAATTAGGGTTTACAGATTACTGGTCTGTGGTCTCGGAAAATCTGGTCTAAGGTTCACAGGCCAATCTAGGATTTTGGGCTAAGGGTTAGGATAGGAGCAGGCGTTGCGAGTTTACATAGGATTGTAAGTGCGACCTGTTTGTAACTCCTAGAAGAAATCTTAAAAAGGCATCAGTAGGCACAAATTGTCGAAGCTGGGTATCTCTGTGTGTGATTTTCCTAAACTGCAATTTTTCATTGCTCTGTGATTTATTTTATTACTATTAAACCCTATTCACCCCCCCCCCTCTAGGGTTAATATAGATCCTACATGTTGATGCTACGATGCCTGGCGAAGTACAAGTTAATTTCCCACCCAAAGTTGCATTCGCGGTAGTTCTACCTAATGTAGTAGTTAACTTCTGTAAGTTGTGCAAGGATTTCTATGTGATGGGCGGCAAACCATTTCTTTAATTAGAGAGTTGTGTGGAGGCTCATAATTGGCTAAGAGAGACATATGTGTGTTTGTAATATTGGAGCTACATGACAGGAGGAGGATTTAGTTGGTCGCTTTGCAACAAAAAGGGAGCATCTTATTGGTGGGAAGTAGCTTAGCCGAAGCGAGCTGTAGAGACGTAGGATGAGTTCAAGGATAAATTGTAGAAGAAGTCCTTGTCACAAGCTGAAGAAGGAATGCAGTTGGAAAATTTCTTGAGTTTGAAGCAAGGTAGTATGTCAGTGAAGGTGTATGTGAATAGTTTCAATGAGGTGGAAAGGTTTGGCTTGGATCTAGTTAATACTGCAAACAAGAAGGCTTTGAGATTTGCAAGGGGACTAAATCAACCCTCCAAGGACTAGCGATGACACATATCTATATGGGGGCTACGTTTGAGAGGCTTGTGGATATGGTTTTGATGCATGATGATAGAAAAGTGAGTAAGCAGGAGAATAAGACAGAGGAGGGCCAAGCCAAATACTGAAAAGAATAATTAGTGGCCGAAGAAGGGTGTAGTGAAGAAGGGAGAGAAAATTGAGAAGGCGAAAATCAAGAAGGAAGTTAAGTTTCATGGCTGTGAAATGATGGGGAGCTTCATCAAAGACTGTAGGAGGACTAAGAATGGTGCTTGTTTTAAGTATGGGCCGACGGGACATTACTACAAGAAATGCCCTCAAAAAGAGGGGCGGGGGAAGGATCTTCCAGAGCACAGGTTCATGCATTTGCGGTGACTCAGAATGGGGGTAGCAGTTCAGACAGAGGTAGGAAAGTTACTGTAGAAGGTTTAATTTCTCTTTTTGAGTCTACTATTATGACCTTGTTCGATTCTGGTGGTTCTCATTCTTTCATATTCAATTCTATTATTGATAGTCTACACCTAGATACTTCCATAGTTTCTAATCTAATAGTTGTCTTAAACCCTATAGGTGGTATGACTCACCTATCTATAATGTGTAGGGGTTTAATTATTTCTATTCCTGGCCTGATTTTGAGTGTGACGCGTATGTACTGGGTTTTATGGGTTACGAGATTATTCTAGAGATGGATTGGCTCGCAATGTATGGTGTCATCCTTGATTGTGAAAGGAGAGTTGTTAGGCTTTTGACATGCCACGGTAAACTCTCAAGATTTCTTGCGACCCACAAGGGTCAGTTATGCTCAGTTTCTTAGATTCCCTATACGCTTCTATTGACGATCTCAGTTTGGTACCTATAGTTAGAGACTTTCAGGACGTATTCTAGGAGGTGAGAGGGTTACCTCCCATGCATGAGATAGATTTCTAAATATACTTGGTGGAGAATGCTAAGACTGTCGCTTTACCAGTGCGCTACATAGCTCTGAGAGAGAAGAGAGAGCTTAGTAAGCTAGTGGGTGAGTTGTTTGAGAAAGGATTTATTAGATAGAGCATTTCTAAGTGGGAAGCACCAGCCATCTTTGTGAGCACCAGCCGTTTTTGTGACCAAGGCAGACGGCTCTCTCCATCTATGTCTAAAATATAGGGCGTTGAATAAGCTCACCAAGAAAAATAAACACCCACTCCTACAGATAGATGACTTGTTTGATCAGTTAGTAGGCACTTCGATTTTCTCAATGTTCGATCTAGCCATAGGTTTTCATTAGCTTAGAGTTATGGATGACAACATAGGCAAGACTATTTTAGGATTCCCGACAGATTCTTTAATTAGCTGGTTATGCCTTTTAGGCTGACCAATGCAAGGACATATTCTGTTGATTTAATGAGCCGAGTATTTAGGGAGTACCTTAATTAGTTTGTAGTGGTATTTGATGATGATATCTTGGTTTTCTCGAGGAGCGAGGAAGAGCATGCCGTGCACTTAAGAGAGGTCGTCTGTATCCTCCAAGCACATCAGTTGAAGGCAAAGTTTTTTAAGTGCCATTTCTGGTGAAAGGTAGTGAGGTTCTTAGGGCACGTTGTCTCTAGAGATGGTATAGCGGTGGACCCAACTAAGGTTATCATTCTTCAAGATTGGAAAGCTCCTAAGAATGCTATAGAGGTTGGGAGTTTTTTGGCATTAGCGGGATACTATAGAATGTTCATTAAGGAATTTGCGCGGATATCATCTCTGCTTACCCGTATAATGAAGAAGATCCTTGTTTTTGCTTGTGATGTAGATTGCGGGTGTGCATTCTTGAAATTGAATAATGATCTTACGTCAGCTCCTATTTTGACTCTTCCTAGTGGTACAAAGATGTTTACCATTTATAAGGATGCTTATGGAACAGGTTTAGGTGCAGTGATGATGCAGGATGGTAGGGTTGTCTGCTATGGGAGTAGGAAGTTGAGGGTACATGAGAAGAACTACCCTACCCACGATTTGGAGCTAGCAGTGATAGTATATGCGCTCAAATCTTGAAGTTACTATTTATTAGGTGAGAGGTTCGAGCTTTATACCTATCATAAGTCACTTAAGTATTCGTTCTCGCAAAAAGATCTCAATTTGTGACAACAACATTGGATGGAGTTCCTTGCGTCTTATGACTTTGAGATAGCATATATCCTAAGGAAAGGGGTATGTGGTTGCAGACGCACTGAATAGGCAAAAAATGACTTTGAGTCCATTATCCATAGAGTGACAGAGTTTGTAGTTCATTGCATCGTTCGATTTTAGACCATCTATGGAGTCTGCACCCATATCATTGGTATCGTTAGAGGTGCGACCTACTCTTATAGAGCGCATTGGATCAAGTCAGCGCAAGGATCAGCAGTTAATGGACACCATGGACCGACTCAGTAGAGGAGAGACCTCAAGTAACCTAGCTGGGTATTCAGTGGATGGGAGAGGGTGGATACGTCGTGATGGGTGACTGTGTGTTCCAAGAGTTGGTGATTTATTGAGATTATTTTTAGAGGAGGCCCATCACTCTCAGATGACTATCCATTTGGGCGGTGACAAGATGAATAGAGATGTGAGGACGCTTTTTCACTGGATCGGAATGAAGAAGGACAAGGCAAGTATATAGCCAGATGTATGACTTGCCTGTGAGTGAAGGCTGAACAGAGTAAGCCAGGTGGATTACATCACCTCTAGACATACTACAGTGGAAGTGGGAGGCCGTCTCTGTGGACTTTATAGATGGGTTGCCCAGATCAAGGAGGGGAAACGCCAGCATCTAGGTTATAGTTGACATATTTGTAAAGAGCGCTCACATTATCCCAGTCAAGAGCAATAGGACAACAGCTTGGTTGGCATTGGTTTATTTTAGAAAGATCGTCCGACTTCATGGAGTACCCTTAAGTGTTGTTAGTGACCGTGGCCACATCTTTATGAGCGAGTTTTGGAGGAGCTTATATGAGGCATTTTGAACATAGCTACGACTTAGTACCTCCTACTGTCCACAGATAGGTGGACAAATAGAGAGGGTTGATAGGGTTCTCGAGGATTTATTGAGGTTGTGTATCTGTAATGTCCCATATTGTTACGGTATTATAATTAATTTAATTTAATTACTTAAATAGTGATATATAGAATTAAAGGGTTGTTTAATTAAATAATATTGAATATTTAATTAATTTAAATAATAGAATAATATATTTAATTCTGAAATAATCGAAAATAGTGGAATTGACAATATTGTGTGAATTGGATTATTTATAATATATAATTCATTTTAGAGTTGAATTATATTAACGAATATATTATATAAATGATAGTTGAACGTATAAATTATATTATAATTATAATCGAGCTCCAAATGGCGCGGCAGTTCATAGTTTGGCGATTCAAACTTTAAACGAATATACAGAATCCGTTTTAAGCCAGATTTTTGTGAAACAAGAAACGTTCGGATCTGTTGAACGATATTTTTCTAATGGAAGAGAAAAATCAGGATTTCGTCGTATAGATTTTGATTTATGTCCAAATCAATTTTTCAAATATTCATTATGGAATTCATTTATAATTATAACGATTTATAAAAGGAATTTCATTACAAATCGAATATCGATTTAAGCGAGATTTGAAATATCGAGTTAGAAATTCATATAGGATTACTCAGGAGCTGTATGATATTCTATTGTGAATATATATGATAATATTTATTTATAAATATCTAATTTAATTATTTTTAAATATATTAATATTTAAATTAGATTTTTTAGAGCTTTAAAAATTGCTACTTTTGCAAACAAGCTCCGTTTTTCGAAGAAACTAATTTTGTTGGATCCGCAATGTTAAATTACTGTTAGATGTCAAGTTTCATGATATTTGAAGTCAGTATGTGGCCATATGGGATTTAAATGTGAAATACAGTCGATAATTTGACTTTAAAAATGCGCTATGTGAGCAAATGAAGTCGGAATTCTACGCAACCAGTTTCGTTGGGTCCGTAATTTCGAACTGCAGCTACATGTTTATTTTTGTGACTTTTGGATATCATGTGTGATCATAGGAATTTTAAAGGACAAATATAAGCAGCATTGGATTAAAATCGAATACAACAATAGAAAATATCTAAACCTTTACCACTATAAAATCACCTTAAATCCTTATAACCTAATACACTTCCTCTTCTCCTCTAAACTAAGAACAAGCCGCCACTTCATAAAAATAATTCGTGAGTTTACAAATTCCTATATATTCATATATAATTCCTAAAATCACCACATAAATATATTCGAAATCCTCATCTGATGCTCTTCAATTCTATACCCAATTCATTGGGTGCGATTTGGTTTTTTGTGTTTCTTGAATTCGAGTAGCAATCTAGGGTTGGGTGAATCACGAGATTTAAACATCGTTTCAAGAAATTGTGATTGTATTTAAGTTTATCGTGAGGTAGAATGCTTGCGTGGAATTTGTGGGGAGGAACGGAGGTAATAAGTGACGCACGAGCTACTATTCACGATCGAAGTACTGTTGTGACGCGACACAGATATCCATTTCGAATTGAATGTTTTTGATATGGGGTTGAAGAGAGATTGAAGGTGAAAAGGATGGCGTGTTTAGTTTGAAGAATAATGGAGAAGCAAGTGGGAGGTGGAAGCAAGAAGTCGCGAAAATGGTGTTGGTAGTTTCCTGGAAACGCGATGATGAGAGGTGGATCGAGTGTCGATTGAAAGGGATGAGGAGAAGTAGAATTTGAAGAGGAAGATTTTGTATCTTTTGCCGTGATTTATTTCGGAGTGTTGAAGTAGGAAAAGGAAATAAAAGGATCGAATGGCATGGGTTTATTGAGCCGGCGTCAGTCTGAAATTGAGAAGGAGGAATACTATTTATCGAAGTTTAACAAACGGACAGATCCGTTAGGATCGTATGGACAATGACTGCACAGTGGAACCGACTGGGAGTCAATTGGAGCTCGATAAAATCTATAGCGAAATAAATTGCCTGATTTGAACCAACGACCGTATTCGTTATTTAACGATTAACGGATAATGTGAGTAAAACTCACTAACTCCACTATTTCATATTTTTATAACATATTTTTAGAACTTATAATTGTCAATTGATTGCTGTGTGTTGCTTGTCAGGATGAACTGCTAATTGTTTGGTTAAAATTATAGACAACGATATACATACATACATATATATATATATATATATATCGTTAATCAAATATTGATTTTTTTTATCGGACTATTTCATATTGAAATGAAATCGATGTTATTTATATTGTTTAACATCTGTGATGCAGGGAAACAGGTCGGAGTAATCCAACTGGATTCCTCAACATTTATTTTACTGTTTTTCATATATTGTAATATATAATGTGATATATAATCTGTTGCTGATTATGTGTGTTTGAATGATATCGATCATTGTTATTTGGTATTTTAAATACCATATATAATACTGGAATTAAAATGGGAATTTTCAATGTGTATATTGAAAATTAAATATATTTACATAAAATCAAATGATTTTATAAAAAGGAAATATTTATTTAGAAAATAAATAGAATTATAAAAGGAATATTTATTTAGATATATAAATAAATTATAAAAAGGAAATATGTGCAAAATAAATATTAATTAGAATCTGTTTTAACAGATAAATGGAGAAGATTAATTTATAAATAATGATTTATAAATTAAGTAAACAATTTATCATGGGATAATTTGAATATATAAGTCAGAACTTATATAGAGAAAGAGAAATCGGTTTTTACACTGATATTTTAAATAGAATGTGAACTCCACATTTATAAAGGGAATTACAAAAGAGATTTAAGTGCTGGAAATAAAAAGGGGATTTCGTATGAATAATTCTATAAATAGAAGTATAAATAGAATTTGGAAATGGGATATTATTTTAAAATATGAAATTAAAATTAACGAATTATATTAAATAGAGTTAATAGATTAGAGTTATATCGATTAGAGTTAATCGAATATAGTTAATCAATTAGAGTTAAATCGATTAGAGTTAATCGAATAGAGTTAATCGATAAGAGTTAAATCGATTAGAGTTAGTCGAATAGAGTTAATAAAATAGAGTTAATCGATGAGAGTTAAATCGATTAGAGTTAATCGAATAGAGTTATTCGAAATAAAGTTATCAAATATAGTTAATTAAAAGAGAGTTATTTGAAATAGACTTATCAAATAGAGTTATTTGGAATAGAGCTATCGAATAGAGTTATTCGAAATAAACTTATAAAATATGGTTAATTAAAATAGAGTTATTTGAAATAGAGTTATCAAATAGAGTTGTTTGAAATAGAGTTATCAAATAGAGTTATTTGAAATAGAGTTATTCAAAGAGGGATTATCGAATATAGTTTATTCAAAAGGAGATAGTCGAATATAGTTATTCGAAAGAAGATTATCGAATATAGTTTATTCGAAAGAGAGATTATCGAATACTATTTATTCGAAGAGAGTTAATCGAATATAGTTTATTCGAAAAGGAGTTATCGAATAGAGATTATTCAAAACAGAATTATATGCTGAATTCGATTATATCGAATTCGGGAAAGTCCTATTCTCTTTCCGTTTTTAATCAAGATTTATTTATTTATTAATAAATTAGTTGTTTGTTAGTTTATCCAAATTAATAAATAAAAGTTATATTTTGAAGTTAGATATTTTAGGAGTAGGAATTGTAACACTATAGTTATAATCAATGTTTTCAATAAAAAAGTGGATTTGAAATTGAATACGAAAGTTTCGTGAGGAAGTTTGTTAAAGATTTTAGAGGGTGAACTTTGTCTATTTTGAGGTTAGTAATGTTGTTTAGTTAAGGTCTAAGAGGTAATTATACCCCAACTTGATTGACTTCGTTTTTAACGAAGGAATGGTAAAGGTTTGATGGTGAAGGTTAGTTAAGTAAATTTAGTTAATGAGTGTAATAGTTGAGTTGGCATAGCGATGTTTTATTTAAACATCTATTTAAATCCAATGTAGATGTTTTGGAAATGTTTTCTAAATAAGAATCAGAAATGTTTCTAATATAGAAAATAAGAAATGTTGAATATATGGAAACAGGAATGAAAAATGAATAAATAAATGAACTAAAGAGATAAATGGAAAATGATGATTGATCGATATAACTTCCATTTGGAAATAATATTGGTGTTTGCACACGTGTTTTTTTTTTTGATAGTTAACTCACCGACTATCGAAGTTTTTGACCATTTTTCCGTTGTCAATACAAAGAGACCGAGATCAGATTCATTACCTGAAAGCCACTCTTTATGGGCGTTAGCATTGCGATCTAATATGATGAAGATAATTGAAGACGGAGTTATGCAAGGGCTGTCCTGTTTACAGAATAGTTCCTTTGGTCTGTCCAGTCCCAGGACGACCTGTATGGAAGAATGTCTGACGGAGTATATTTAATAGATCGCGTAAGTTGATCTCTTCAAACGAATGTACGTTTGGTGGCGGCGTAATCCATTTCTCTTAGCTGTATACCCGTTGTATTTTTGGGGAAATCAATTTGTGATTTGGTAGGTATGACTATGTGACATTCAAAGTGAATAATTGTGCGATCTGTCAGATATAAGCATGGCCTCTAGCCTCACAACCGGGAAATGACAAAAATTGGGCAGGCAACATGGTTGGGTTGCTTCCATTAGGGTGTATTATCACCTAACTAGAGATATTCATTTCATTCTTTAATCTATTCGATGCTATCCCATTCGGGAAACGGTTGCTGATCCCAACAGTTGGTGATATACATTCGATACACTTAAGCGAAATGAGTGGTCGGTCTTGTGTGGTCGGGTTGCAAGATGTTCTTGTTGAACCCATTGTATTCCTCTCTAGAGGTACACTATCGGTGGTTCCATGCCTTGTCATAGTTGGTAATCCATTATCCAATAAGTGCTCGCGGTTTTGATTGTATACTATGTATATAGAACGTGACATGAAGGCGTTTCTGCTAGATGATTATTTAGTTGTGGTTGATAGACATTATTATAATATCAAAAGAGTTTTGATATAAAGTTTATCGTTTCTTTCAAAAGGATTTTTGAAAGTTAAATCAAGTGTTTCGGATTCTCATAAGGGATAAACTCGTTCCGCTATATAGCGTGGTCTTATGAGATATCATTTAATTGCTCAAACTGTTTTAAACTGTTTTACTCACACCTGTCCCATGACTGACCCGGAGTTTATTTTGTGTTTTTTTACCCTAAACTCTTGGATTACCAATTTTGTATGGGTAGTCAAATAGTCAGGATTATACAGATATACTGAGAGCTTGGAGCAGGAGGCATCAGGATTATATAACTATTGTTATTTCCACTGTGTTGTAAGTGTTGTACTATGATAATGTAACTGTATAAATATACTAGTTTTATTTCAAAGTTATGTATCTATTATATATTGTTCGTTCCGCTATGAGATTCGTGTTACTTTGATGTTGTATGTTCTTCCTCTTCTTCTCTTCTAAGTTTCTATCTTATCTATTCTCACCCTCTGTTTTCTATATATTAGTTTTTTTCTGGTTTCCAGTGCAATTTTGGTTGGACTTGCGTTATGTGGTCAGCACAAATGGTATCGGAAATTCGGGACGCTACAGTTGGTATCAGAGCTGAAGGTTAAGTGATTACCATGACTCTATGGCATGACTCCATAGATATGGGGTTAGTAATACCCTAGATTGAGTTGAGTGTATATATATGAGCGTGTATATGTTATTTGATATAAAAATGGTTTTATATTGTGTCGATTTATTGGTTGAGTTTTTTATGAATTTTGGTTGATTAGTTTGATCCACTGTATCAATAGGGTTTCTAAACGCTTGAATACGATAAACCGACAGAGTATGTTTTGAAAAAAGGGTAATGAAATAATTTTACCCAAATATATTTTGATATAAAAAAAATATTGGAAATATTTTAATATTGGATGTGTAGGTTGTGATTATAATCAGATAAGATTATAATTGAAACTATTGTGTAAATAACCAATCAAAATTCGTATAAGTGTTACGAGATGAATTAAAGCTGAATTTAGACCAGAATTGAAATTACAACTCTAGAAATTTGAAAAAAGTTTTTGCAAATTGATTTGGAATTAATATATGTGAATTTTAAAATCCAGGGAGATTTTAAATTGTTTTGAAGAATTGTAAATGGTATTTTGAAATGAATTTCAAAATGGAAGTTTTAGATATGGTTTTGAAAGTGATATAGTATTGAACTCACTTCGATACCTAGAAATAGATTCCGATGATGATCATGACATCATCGGTGTTCATTTTCGAGTTGTAAGTGATGGATTACTACCAAAGTTTTGGTTTTTGAAATATTTTGAGAAAACAAGTTGTTTTGATATTCCAAATGAATATTTTATTTTTCGGAAAAGGCTAAGCTGTTTAAAAACTCCTAGAAAGAGATTATTTGAATTAAAACAAATTAAAGTAGAATTTGTAAAAGCAAATAGAAATAGAAACTAAATTGAAACCAGTTAAGTGGAAAATGAATTGAGATAGAACATATTGAATTAGATTGGATTAGAGACAATCTGAAATGAAATTGGACTGGTAAGTTAAGAATTGAAATTAAAAATGGAATTTGAATTGAGAACAGAATTTGGCTTGGGTATAACGGAATGATTGGGATGATATTGGTATATGCATAATTTGCAACAGATGGAAAGGATGTATTGATATGCCGACAAAAAGGTACCAGTTTATATTTATATTGGGATTGAGATTTTGATGTGTCGAATTGGCAAGCCACTTGGTTGTTTGATTTTCTTTTGGGTTGGAGAAGGCCTGGAGAGGCGAGTTGGAGTTTGAGCTGTTGACCAGTACAAAATAGGTGTTGGCGAATTTTTTTGAAAAGTTAAGATGTTAGAAAATTTTCTGGATTTTTGAAAATTTTCGTTAGTAGGAATGAATAAATATTTAATTGAAATTAAATTGGTTTAGTTGAAACTAAAGTTAAGAAGGGAACAAATAAGTTCTAACCAATCAATAGGGTTTGTTTTCTACCTTAGCAATTTCGAGGATGAAATTATTTTAAGGGGGGAAGAATGTAACGTCCGGTGTTTTTACGGTATTATAATTAACTAGTTTAATTATTTAAACAGTGATATAGAGAATTAAAGGTTTTTTAATTAAATAGTATAATGGATCATTTATAATATATAATCGGAAATAGTGGAATTGAAAATATTGTGTGAATTGGATCATTTATAATATATAATTCAGTTTACAATTGAATTATATTAACGAATACATTATATAAACGATAGTTGAATGTATAAATTATATTATAATTATATTCGAGCTCCAAATGGTGCGACAGTTCGTAATTGGGCGATTCGAACTTTAAACGAATATACAGAATCCGTTTTAAGCCGGATTTCTGTGAAACATGAAACGTTCGGATCTGTTGAACGATATTTTTCTAATAGAAAAGAAAAATCGGGATTTCTTCGTGTAGATTTTGATTTATGTCCAAATCAAATTTTTAAATAATCGCTATGGAATTCCTTTATAATTTATAATGATTTATAAAAGGAATTTCATTATAAATCGAATATCGATTTAATCGATATTTGAAATATCAAGTTAGAAATTCATATAGGATTATTCTGGAGCTATATGATATTCTATTATGAATATATACGATAATATTTATTTATAGATATTTAATTTAATTATTTTTAAATATATGAATATTTAATTTGGATTTTTTAAAGCTTTAAATATAGCCACTTTTGCAAACGAGCTCCATTTTCAATGAAACTAATTTTGTTGGATCTGCAATGTTAAATTATTGTTAAATGTCAAGTTTCGTGATTTTTGAAGTCAGTATGTGGTCATACAAGATTTTAATGTGAAATACAATCGATAATTTGACTTTAAAAATATGCTGTGTGAGCAAACGAAGTCGGAATTCGATGAAACCAGTTTCGTTGGGTCTGTAATGTCGAACTGCCACTGCACGTCCATTTTCATGATTTTTGGATATCATGTGTGATAATGGGAATTTTAAAGGACAAATATAAATAGCGTTGGATTAAAATCGAATATAAAAATAGAAAATATCTAACATAAATATCTAAACCTTTGCCACAATAAAATCACCTTAAATCCTTGTAACCTAATACACTTCCTCTTCTCCTGTAAACTAAGAACGAGCCGCCACTTCATAAAAATGATTCGTGAGTTTATAAATTCCTAGAAATACATATATAATTCCTAAAATCACCACATAAATATATTCGAAATCCTCATCTGATGCTCTTCAATCCTGTACCTAATTCGTTGGGTGCGATTTGGTTTTCTGAGTTTCTCAAATTCGAGCTGAAATCTAGGGTTGGGTGAATCACGAGATTTAAACATCGTTTCAAGAAATGGTGATTGTATTTGAGTTTATCGGGATGAAGAATGCTTGTGTGGAATTTGTGGGGAGGAATGGAGGTAATAAGTGATGCACGAGCTACTGTTCACGGTCGAAGTACTATTGTGACGTGACGCGGATATCCATTTCGAATTGAATGTTTTTGATATGGGGTTGAAGAGAGATTGAAGGTGAAGAGGATGGAGTGTTTAGTTTGAAGAATAATGGAGAAGCGAGTGGGTGGTTGAAGCAAGAAGTCGCGAAAATGGTGTTAGTAGTTTCCTGGAAACGCGATGATGAGAGGTGGATCAAGTGTCGATTGAAGGGGATGAGGAGATGTAGAATTTGAAAAGGAAGATTTTGTATATTTTGCTGTGATTTAATTCAGAGTTTTGAAGTAGGAAAAGGGGATGAAAGGATCGAATGGCATGGGTTTACTGAGCAGGCGTCGGTCTGAAAGTGAAAAGGAGGAATACTATTTATCGCGGATTAACGAACGGTCAGATCTGTTAGGATTGTATGGACGACTACTGCACAATGGAACTAATTGGGAGTGAATTGGAGCTTGTTACAATTTATAGCGAAATAAATTGCCTGATCTGAATCAACGACCGTAATCGTTATTTAACGATTAACGGACAATGTAAGTAAAAATCCCCAACTCTACTAGTTCATATTTTTATAACGTATTTTTAGAACTGATAAGTGTTGATTGATTGTTGTGTGTTGCTTATTTGGATGAACTGCTAATTGATTGGTTAAAATTATAGATAACGATATATGTATCGTTAATCAAATATTGATTCTGTTTATCGGAATATTTCATATAGAAATGAAATCGATGTTATTTATATTGTTTAACATCTGTGATGCAGAGAAACAGGTCAGAGGAATCTAACTGGATTCCTTAACATTTATTTTACTGTTTTTCATAAATTGTAATATATGATGTGATATATAATCTGTTGCTGATTTTGTGTGTTTGAATGATATCGATCATTGTTATTTGGAATTTTAAATACTATATGTAATACTGGAATTAAAATGGGAATTTTCAATGTGTATATTGAAAATTAAATATATTTATATAAAATCAAATGATTTTATAAAAAGGAAATATTTATTTAGAAAATAAATAGAATTGTGAAACGAATATTTATTTATAAATATAAATAAATTATAAAAAGGAAATGTGTGGAAAATAAATGTTAAATAGAATCTGTTTTAACAGATAAATGGAGAAGATTAATTTATAAATAATGATTTATAAATTAAGTAAATAATTTATCATGGGATAAATTGAATATATAAGTCAGAACATATATAGAGAAAGAGAAATCAGTTTTTTACAATGATATTTTAAATAGAATGTGAACTCAACATTTATAAAGGGAATTATAAAAGAGATTTAAGTATTGGAAATAAAAAGGGGATTTCATATGAATAATTCTATAAATAGAAGTATAAATAGAATTTGGACATGGGATATTATTTTAAAATACGAAATTAAACTTAACAGATTATATTAAATAGATTTAATCAATTAGAGTTAAATTGATTAGAGTTAATCAAATAGAGTTAATCAATTAGAGTTAAATCGATTAGAGTTAATCGAATGGAGTTAATCCATAAGATTTTAATCGAATAGAGTTGTAACGAACCAGAATTTTCTAAATTTAAATATGAATTTCCATAGCACATTTTGAGATTTTCTGAATACATATTTCTGGAGTTAATAAGATTTAATATTTGAAATTTCCTTCTTATTGGTTTGGAAAATTTATTTTTATTTGTATAAAACTTATTTTTAAGATTATATATATATAATATTATAATATTAGGATTTTGTAAATTTTACATAATGGTTTTATATTATAGATAGTAATATTTTGTATTTATATATATATGTATGTTTTATAATATGAATTTTATAATTTGAAGATTTATTTTGAGGAAATATTTGATATATAAAGATTTAAACAATTTTATATATAGATTTATATGGATTTTTAATTTTTAATAGTTGTTTGACTTGAAATTAAATTATAATTAAATATCAGTTAAAAATATTCATCCGATTTCTGCACGCGCTGTTTTAAAATAATTTTTAGAATTTTTCTGTAATTTTTAATTTTGAAAATAAGCAGATAATTTTTCAATGTATTTTGGGTATAAATGTGGTCCTTTAGACGCTTTACAAAATTGATCAATCAGACCGGTTTTATTGCTGTTTTCAAATCAGAGCGTGTTGTTGTTTACAATGATGGTCTTATTTCAGTGCAACTCGCGATAAATAACTCTAAAAATCAAAAATTGGAAGTGAACAAAATGAATACACTATGTATGGACTTGAAGTGTGGAATAGTAGAAATGAAAATAAGGCCTAACGCATGAATGATCTCACATTTTTTTTTGAGTGGCAAGTGTCCTTTTGATGTGGCGTTATGCATGTAGAAATTGGATAAGGAGTGGCCACGTGTGGACTTAGGTGGAAGTTTGCATGAGCATTGTTATGGACGTGTGTCCTTTGTTATTGCCAAAGCTACCCTTATATTAGATTATAAAGAAGACACGCACCCATATTCTTCTATTTTTCTTTCGCACCAGATGCTCTCGCACCTTCTTCTTCTTCTCCTGTCAACACCTGCGCCTTCCATCCTCCATGCATCCGCACCTCACAACTCTCGGCTCTCTCCCCTCCTTTCTTGAAACGCACGCACGCATATTCCGCTCTCTCTCTCTCTACTCTATCACCTGTAGCGCTCACGTCCCGCACCCCGTTTCCTCCGTCCGCCATCCTCTCTTGCTTTCTCTCTCCTCTCATTGCATGCGTAGGTACATGCATAAAAAAAAAAAAAAGAAAGAGGTTCGCATGCACTCAAAAAGGGATTAGGAGAGGAGGCCGAAATAGCCTGGTTGCATGCATGCGCAAGCATGCGATTGTACAGCACTTCCGTGCTTTTGGTCTTTAAAAAAAAAAAAAAAAAAGAAAAAAAAAGGAAAAGGCACAGCACAAATAGTCTACACGCAAGGAAAAATGGGGTACACATGAGTTGTTGTGCGCATAGCGGAGCGTAGCAACGTTCGTAAAGTTGAACGCGGTCATCCGGAGTTTTATTGCGGAGAAGACGGTGCGCGCTGGTAACGTTTGTAAACTGGAACGCGGTTGATACCAGGCTCGACGGTGAAAGTTTGGAAAGCGCAAGGTGAGAACTCCTCTTTAATTATTTCATTTTTGGGTAGAAATAATTTGTTATAAATTATTTATAATTATAATAATTGATGGAAAATCAGTGGTTGTGGATGCTTGAAATGTTATGGTTGTATATCGCTGATGGATCGATGGATATGTATGCTATAGTAACACCGTAAAACACTGAGCGTTACTGATAATAACGCTTCATACACACTTGATTTATTTTGTGGTTGTGATGAATGGATGGTGCATGTTTGTTTAGTTAAGATATTGCATTTGTTCTGTTTGAGTGAAGTCGCATGCACCATAGTTACAGATCTTACGGGTGACCGATTTTAAATGCTCCTTTTAGTTAAATAAATATTTCATTTTAATAAAGATTTGTAAATTTGTTGAAACTGTTGAAATCCAAATTTAAGATGAATAAATTTTGGAAAAAAAAAAAAAATTTCCAATGAATTATTAAGCTTTGTTTGGCCTTTAAAAATGATCTGAGTTTTAGCATCGATTTTTGATTGTTTAAGTAAAAGAAAAGAGATTGAACGAATTATTTTATCAATATCAGGCGTATAAATATGTTTTTATATTTGAATTATTTAGAATAAATTGGTATTTTAAATTTTATCGCATCAAGTAATATATATTCTTGGATATCAATTGTAAATTTTCAAGTAAAGCGTTTTGAAAATAATCTTAAAATTCTCATATATGATTTAGGGATTTAAATTTCGAAATTGAATTTGGAAATGATTCAAATATGGGTTTAATATGGATTTTTGATGCGAACAAAAAAAAAATTTGAACGATTATTTGAAATGAAACAAGTTTGGAAAAGCATGAGAATCCATATTTATTTGAAATGAAGATCTGAGCAATATGAAGTGATTTCGAACAAACTTGATTTTTGAGAAATATAAATTTGGTTTTAAACTAAAGTTATGAAATAAATTTGTTTTGGAAATGGATTGAACAAATCATATAAAACAATTTATAGCAGAATCAAATTCGTTGTTAAGAGACAGTTCGACAATATCGGTTTCGAATTTCAAATCGTTATAACTTGAACATATGAAATCGAATTGACGTGAAACAGAAAACAACGGATTTATAATAATAATGGGTTTCGTATAAAAGAGGAATTTTCAAATTCCATCGTATGATTTTCGAGTTAGGTTTAAATTTAAATCGGGAAAGGTCGCCGTACATGCCGTTCGCCGACCACAATGAAAATCGAATAGAATGAATTTATATTATATTATTTGAAAGTGATTTATGGTTTAAAATTTTGAATTTAGAATGATTGGGATTTATTTAATTTAATAACCATTTCCCAACGCTTTCAGTAACGCTTTAACGTTATTTGAAATGATTTGAATTTGAAGACTTCAAACATGAACCATTATGGAAAGGACTTGATTCTTCCATATGATATGAATTTGAGATGAGTTTGAATAGAATTGGTCGTCTGATATTCGGTATGGGTTTATAGGAGCAGACAAATACGATCAGAAATATCAACATATCCATATCCTGATTCTGATCGTGTTGCCTGAGTTTGTGAATCAATATCGAGTATAAGTCGATTGATTCTATATGAAATGATATGTGAAACATAGGTGTTTAAATGGAAATCCAAATCCAAATAAAGATTTGGTTACTCAAGTGTCGACGGATTAATTAAGTTGTTTTGAAAATAAAGTTTGGAAACAACGTTGAATTTGAAAGGGGTTAAGGATAATGGGTTTCCGGGGAATTAAATCCAACATTTAATTCAAAGTAAATTGGAAATGTTTGGAAAGGAGATTTGAATTGGGAAACCCGTGTGATTTGTAACTATTGTTTTAAGATACGTTGTTACTTGGAAAGTCCGGGATCGGATATAGGTCCGAAAACCATTCCAAGTAATATTACGACGTTATGATGAAATTCAAGATTTGGAATCGATAAATGAAGACCGGAAATATCCAGATTATTTAGATCGATTGCTGACATCTCGGATCGGGCCGTACACCCGATACGAGGGTGGCAGGAGATCTGAGTATATTTGGAGATTTTCGGATTGTGTTTCGTTCAGACCCAGAACGGACTTGTATGGATGGTATGTCTGACATTGTAATTGACCACGTAGCACTGATTCGTGTGAATATACATATGATTTGTGGCAATTGAATATCTCCGTCTCTAAGTTACGTTCTTAGAGAATATGTATTAATTCGAATCAGTGATATGTGGAGATATTGACAATGTGGCATACCCAAGTATGAATGAGCTAGTGATGATCAAAGCATGGCTTATCGAAGCGTAGCTTTGTGTATGACGTGACATCGACAAACCTCACACACCGGATGATGAGAAACTGGCGGTTTGGTCTGTATATATATATGATTTGATGATGAGTGCTGCAGCAGTGGGGAACCACTTGTGAACTGGGGATGGGGTATGTTCGGGGGGCCGCGTCTGGTCGAAAACCGTAGATACTGCCCTGGCGATTTGTTGCGTTACACTTCGCTCAAGTCCCTGATTGATCTTTCGTGCCAGGAATCATCAAGTTGGAAATCCAAATCTCCAATACGAGCCATGCGATTTTGATTGTATTTATATATGGCGATATAGTGGTATGGGACACTCATGCCGTCTAGGATTAATACATTTAATTGCGAATTTGTTTTCCACACTATATGATAATATTAAAGAGGATTTTCACGTATGAAATCATGTTTGGTTATCATAAGACAAAACTCGCCCATCTGGTGTGCGCTTGCATTGTGTGATGTGGGACGAGCTTATGATAGCTTCATTTTTTCAAAAGTCATTGCGTATTTCTATGCACGGGAATTCATATGGAGTAAAACCCGTTCCGCATTAGCGGCGTGGTCCGTTGAATTACCCAACTTTAAAATGAAACTTAAATGATAACTGTTTTTGAGTTCTCACACCAGTCCCACGACTGACCTGGAGTTTATTGTTCCTTCCTAAACTCTGGGTGCCCACTAATTTCCACACGGGCAGCTAGTGTTTAGTTTTGCAGTTATGGATCATTGGAGAAGATTCAGAACGCTTCCGGAGTTAGAGTTCACGCTAGAGTTGGAGCTTCCGCTGTATCAGATAATGTTCTTCCGTTGAGAGTTTTATTTTCTTCCGCTGTGTATATTTACGTGTAACTCTGATATTCATGTAACTCTGATGTAATATTGAATTATTCAATGAAAAGTTCTGTTGTTTTGTTCAATGTATGTAAGTACCCATAACAATTCGTCTTTATGAACGATTTGAGTCGGTTTAATTACCGGCGAGAATCGGGCAAAAAGGCGGGTCGTTACAGTTGGTATCAGAGCTTTGGTTATACAAAGCTATTGGGTACGTACATATTTGGACAAAAGAATAGGACTCCTCAGAGCTACAATATCTCATTAGAGATAGGGTTAGGAATACCCTAGAATGAGACCTCGGAATATTATGACGAGAGAGCGTATATTTTTGAAACCTATATAAGGTATTTTTGAACAAGTAAATCATTTTGAAACGATGATTATTTAAATTATAATTTGAAATAAGGATTTCGAGTGTTTTATTCGACGTCATGATTGGACTATCGAGTATGTAAGGATTTTGAATATACGTCTGATCAACGTATATACGAAGTCCAATATATACTAGCTAGATATAGAATCACATTCTAGTCGCTCGAGGATGATTCTACTGATGACCATGGCACCATCAGTGCTTATTTTCGAGTTTCAAAAGTGGGATGACTATATGATTCCGGTTAAGACGTCGAGAAATACTTAAATGGTTTCGATATGATTAGAAATATTAAAAGGATTAATATAAGATAGATAAGATAAAAACATACTTAACCTAGATAACATACTAATTATAGAAGTAAATCTCACTTAAAGAACTGAGAATGAATTTTTGGTAATGCATGTAAGTAAGTTTATTCACTAATCATGTATGTGAACATTTCTCAGTTTGAATAGAAGGAATTGATCAAATTCTAACCAAGGTTTGAATATAAAAGTAATAAGATATCATGCTTACACATGTAAATGAGTGCTAAATAAATATATTCGAACCTATACCTAGTATGAATTGTAAACACTAAAATGCAAGTTAAACTATTTCCTTGGAAATATATTTCGGCTACCAAACTCCCTCAAGAAATTTGAGAGTGATTTTGGACTTAAGTTAAGAATTTGGTTAAAAAGATGATTTAAAATTTGTAACAAATATCTAAGTGGGGAAGGAAACCAATTTTTCCTCAATGGGAACTGTATGTGCTCGACTTCTCTATCTTGGCCTAAGTTAGTTCCATCGTTTAATTCGAACCGTTGAGTAGCGTCGTTCATCCCTTTTTCTTAGGCTTAGTCGAATACCTTGACTTGAATCATCGTTTTCAATTGCTTACACTCGTATCCTTGGGTGCACTTGACTTTCTTGTCTTGATCCTGTTTAGAATTTGGACCCCACTTATTTGACCTTGAGTAGTTCATCTTTTGATTTAGGCGTGTTTTGATTTAGGCCATTATACCCTTTTGTGTCAAACTAATAACTTTGATTTATTCAAGATATTATGTTAACGGAACTTAAGCAAATAAGTTTGCATAGAAATTCAGAAGTATTTGATATATAATATAATTATGCAGGGAAAATGGATTTTGAAAGATGAATTTTAAGAATTGGTTCTAAATATTTTGAAACTTATTCTAATGTTGAATAATGATGGTTTGAAACATGCATGTACTAAATTAGAGTGCGCAGCGAAAGCGTGATGATATATTTGAATAAGAATGAATAAAGCCTTATAGTATGGTTAAAATGAGTTATGTTTGAATAGAAAGAGAAAAAAGGTGCCGAACTAGTACAGGTCGCACCAGAGGACATTTATTGGCCTATAGATCCTGTATTTGTTGAACAGTTAGAAATGTTGATGCATGAAATGGGATAACCAGCAGTTATAGCTGAGGACGACCCGCTCCTAGAGGCGGGAAATGATGGATTTGATGATGGTGTAGAGGATGGGGAGAAATCCCAATATGATGATGATATCGTAATGGACGATAATGATGTTGTAGCAGATGAGGGTGGTTTCGAATAATCTACATTCGAGGATGACCCACTTCCAGAGATGGGAGATGATGAGTTTGATGAGAAATGGAGTATATAAACCAGCTCTTGGACAAGGCTGATGAAGATGGATATATGGGTAATGAGCATGGTAAATTTATCGTGGGAGTAGATGATGATGGCTTCATGGCAGACGATGAAGAGCCATTAGCTGATGAAGAACCCAAGGAAATTGATTTAACCGATCCATCCGATGATGGGTCAGATACAACAGATGTTTAGTTACGATGAGTCTGGATCTTGTATGTATATAGTGTTTATATGTTGTCTTAAGACCCCAGATGCACTGAGTTGTTTTAGGCTAGTATGGTTTTGAGGACTAGTAACAGATAGCAAGGTGCACCCTTGATGACTGTATTTTTGGCTGCCCAAGTGCGTAGTATGTGCTCAGGTAGGGTTAGATGTGTTTTGTATGCTGACTTGAAAGATTTTGTATGACATGATACGTTGGATTGACTATGATATGCGTGTCCCACTATTTAATTTAAATCTGTTTGTTTTGGATATTTATAAAACCTGTTCCAAATCATATAAAAAAGTTTGATTTATAGTTTAAAATTTACTATCTTCCTTTTCGAGGACGAAAAGTCTTAAGGGGGGAAGAATGTAACGAACCAGAATTTTCTAAATTTAAATATGAATTTCCATAGCACATTTTGAGATTTTCTGAATACATATTTCTGGAGTTAATAAGATTTAATATTTGAAATTTCCTTCTTATTGGTTTGGAAAATTTATTTTTATTTGTATAAAACTTATTTTTAAGATTATATATATATAATATTATAATATTAGGATTTTGTAAATTTTACATAATGGTTTTATATTATAGATAGTAATATTTTGTATTTATATATATATGTATGTTTTATAATATGAATTTTATAATTTGAAGATTTATTTTGAGGAAATATTTGATATATAAAGATTTAAACAATTTTATATATAGATTTATATGGATTTTTAATTTTTAATAGTTGTTTGACTTGAAATTAAATTATAATTAAATATCAGTTAAAAATATTCATCCGATTTCTGCACGCGCTGTTTTAAAATAATTTTTAGAATTTTTCTGTAATTTTTAATTTTGAAAATAAGCAGATAATTTTTCAACGTATTTTGGGTATAAATGTGGTCCTTTAGACGCTTTACAAAATTGATCAATCAGACCGGTTTTATTGCTGTTTTCAAATCAGAGCGTGTTGTTGTTTACAATGATGGTCTTATTTCAGTGCAACTCGCGATAAATAACTCTAAAAATCAAAAATTGGAAGTGAACAAAATGAATACACTATGTATGGACTTGAAGTGTGGAATAGTAGAAATGAAAATAAGGCCTAACGCATGAATGATCTCACATTTTTTTTTGAGTGGCAAGTGTCCTTTTGATGTGGCGTTATGCATGTAGAAATTGGATAAGGAGTGGCCACGTATGGACTTAGGTGGAAGTTTGCATGAGCATTGTTATGGACGTGTGTCCTTTGTTATTGCCAAAGCTACCCTTATATTAGATTATAAAGAAGACACGCACCCATATTCTTCTATTTTTCTTTCGCACCAGATGCTCTCGCACCTTCTTCTTCTTCTCCTGTCAACACCTGCGCCTTCCATCCTCCATGCATCCGCACCTCACAACTCTCGGCTCTCTCCCCTCCTTTCTTGAAACGCACGCACGCATATTCCGCTCTCTCTCTCTCTACTCTATCACCTGTAGCGCTCACGTCCCGCACCCCGTTTCCTCCGTCCGCCATCCTCTCTTGCTTTCTCTCTCCTCTCATTGCATGCGTAGGTACATGCATAAAAAAAAAAAAGAAAGAGGTTCGCATGCACTCAAAAAGGGATTAGGAGAGGAGGCCGAAATAGCCTGGTTGCATGCATGCGCAAGCATGCGATTGTACAGCACTTCCGTGCTTTTGGTCTTTAAAAAAAAAAAAAAAAAAAAAGAAAAAAAAAAGAAAAAAAAAAAGGAAAAGGCACAGCACAAATAGTCTACACGCAAGGAAAAATGGGGTACACATGAGTTGTTGTGCGCATAGCGGAGCGTAGCAACGTTCGTAAAGTTGAACGCGGTCATCCGGAGTTTTATTGCGGAGAAGACGGTGCGCGCTGGTAACGTTTGTAAACTGGAACGCGGTTGATACCAGGCTCGACGGTGAAAGTTTGGAAAGCGCAAGGTGAGAACTCCTCTTTAATTATTTCATTTTTGGGTAGAAATAATTTGTTATAAATTATTTATAATTATAATAATTGATGGAAAATCAGTGGTTGTGGATGCTTGAAATGTTATGGTTGTATATCGCTGATGGATCGATGGATATGTATGCTATAGTAACACCGTAAAACACTGAGCGTTACTGATAATAACGCTTCATACACACTTGATTTATTTTGTGGTTGTGATGAATGGATGGTGCATGTTTGTTTAGTTAAGATATTGCATTTGTTCTGTTTGAGTGAAGTCGCATGCACCATAGTTACAGATCTTACGGGTGACCGATTTTAAATGCTCCTTTTAGTTAAATAAATATTTCATTTTAATAAAGATTTGTAAATTTGTTGAAACTGTTGAAATCCAAATTTAAGATGAATAAATTTTGGAAAAAAAAAATTTCCAATGAATTATTAAGCTTTGTTTGGCCTTTAAAAATGATCTGAGTTTTAGCATCGATTTTTGATTGTTTAAGTAAAAGAAAAGAGATTGAACGAATTATTTTATCAATATCAGGCGTATAAATATGTTTTTATATTTGAATTATTTAGAATAAATTGGTATTTTAAATTTTATCGCATCAAGTAATATATATTCTTGGATATCAATTGTAAATTTTCAAGTAAAGCGTTTTGAAAATAATCTTAAAATTCTCATATATGATTTAGGGATTTAAATTTCGAAATTGAATTTGGAAATGATTCAAATATGGGTTTAATATGGATTTTTGATGCGAACAAAAAAAAAATTTGAACGATTATTTGAAATGAAACAAGTTTGGAAAAGCATGAGAATCCATATTTATTTGAAATGAAGATCTGAGCAATATGAAGTGATTTCGAACAAACTTGATTTTTGAGAAATATAAATTTGGTTTTAAACTAAAGTTATGAAATAAATTTGTTTTGGAAATGGATTGAACAAATCATATAAAACAATTTATAGCAGAATCGAATTCGTTGTTAAGAGACAGTTCGACAATATCGGTTTCGAATTTCAAATCGTTATAACTTGAACATATGAAATCGAATTGACGTGAAACAGAAAACAACGGATTTATAATAATAATGGGTTTCGTATAAAAGAGGAATTTTCAAATTCCATCGTATGATTTTCGAGTTAGGTTTAAATTTAAATCGGGAAAGGTCGCCGTACATGCCGTTCGCCGACCACAATGAAAATCGAATAGAATGAATTTATATTATATTATTTGAAAGTGATTTATGGTTTAAAATTTTGAATTTAGAATGATTGGGATTTATTTAATTTAATAACCATTTCCCAACGCTTTCAGTAACGCTTTAACGTTATTTGAAATGATTTGAATTTGAAGACTTCAAACATGAACCATTATGGAAAGGACTTGATTCTTCCATATGATATGAATTTGAGATGAGTTTGAATAGAATTGGTCGTCTGATATTCGGTATGGGTTTATAGGAGCAGACAAATACGATCAGAAATATCAACATATCCATATCCTGATTCTGATCGTGTTGCCTGAGTTTGTGAATCAATATCGAGTATAAGTCGATTGATTCTATATGAAATGATATGTGAAACATAGGTGTTTAAATGGAAATCCAAATCCAAATAAAGATTTGGTTACTCAAGTGTCGACGGATTAATTAAGTTGTTTTGAAAATAAAGTTTGGAAACAACGTTGAATTTGAAAGGGGTTAAGGATAATGGGTTTCCGGGGAATTAAATCCAACATTTAATTCAAAGTAAATTGGAAATGTTTGGAAAGGAGATTTGAATTGGGAAACCCGTGTGATTTGTAACTATTGTTTTAAGATACGTTGTTACTTGGAAAGTCCGGGATCGGATATAGGTCCGAAAACCATTCCAAGTAATATTACGACGTTATGATGAAATTCAAGATTTGGAATCGATAAATGAAGACCGGAAATATCCAGATTATTTAGATCGATTGCTGACATCTCGGATCGGGCCGTACACCCGATACGAGGGTGGCAGGAGATCTGAGTATATTTGGAGATTTTCGGATTGTGTTTCGTTCAGACCCAGAACGGACTTGTATGGATGGTATGTCTGACATTGTAATTGACCACGTAGCACTGATTCGTGTGAATATACATATGATTTGTGGCAATTGAATATCTCCGTCTCTAAGTTACGTTCTTAGAGAATATGTATTAATTCGAATCAGTGATATGTGGAGATATTGACAATGTGGCATACCCAAGTATGAATGAGCTAGTGATGATCAAAGCATGGCTTATCGAAGCGTAGCTTTGTGTATGACGTGACATCGACAAACCTCACACACCGGATGATGAGAAACTGGCGGTTTGGTCTGTATATATATATGATTTGATGATGAGTGCTGCAGCAGTGGGGAACCACTTGTGAACTGGGGATGGGGTATGTTCGGGGGGCCGCGTCTGGTCGAAAACCGTAGATACTGCCCTGGCGATTTGTTGCGTTACACTTCGCTCAAGTCCCTGATTGATCTTTCGTGCCAGGAATCATCAAGTTGGAAATCCAAATCTCCAATACGAGCCATGCGATTTTGATTGTATTTATATATGGCGACATAGTGGTATGGGACACTCATGCCGTCTAGGATTAATACATTTAATTGCGAATTTGTTTTCCACACTATATGATAATATTAAAGAGGATTTTCACGTATGAAACCATGTTTGGTTATCATAAGACAAAACTCGCCCATCTGGTGTGCGCTTGCATTGTGTGATGTGGGACGAGCTTATGATAGCTTCATTTTTTCAAAAGTCATTGCGTATTTCTATGCACGGGAATTCATATGGAGTAAAACCCGTTCCGCATTAGCGGCGTGGTCCGTTGAATTACCCAACTTTAAAATGAAACTTAAATGATAACTGTTTTTGAGTTCTCACACCAGTCCCACGACTGACCTGGAGTTTATTGTTCCTTCCTAAACTCTGGGTGCCCACTAATTTCCACACGGGCAGCTAGTGTTTAGTTTTGCAGTTATGGATCATTGGAGAAGATTCAGAACGCTTCCGGAGTTAGAGTTCACGCTAGAGTTGGAGCTTCCGCTGTATCAGATAATGTTCTTCCGTTGAGAGTTTTATTTTCTTCCGCTGTGTATATTTACGTGTAACTCTGATATTCATGTAACTCTGATGTAATATTGAATTATTCAATGAAAAGTTCTGTTGTTTTGTTCAATGTATGTAAGTACCCATAACAATTCGTCTTTATGAACGATTTGAGTCGGTTTAATTACCGGCGAGAATCGGGCAAAAAGGCGGGTCGTTACAAGAGTTAATTAAATAGAGTTAATCGATTAGAGTTAAATCGATTAGAGTTAATCGAATAGAGTTATTCGAAATAAAGTTATCAAATATAGTTAACTAAAATAGAGTTATTTGAAATAGATGTAACGAATGGGAATTTCGTTCGATCCGAATCAGTCGCTAAACCGACCAAGACCGTTCGAAACACCTGATTGTTTTGAGAACACAACCAATTAGAACGCAGACAGAAGAACATTTTATTGTTAATTACAACAATTCCATCAGAATGCACGAATATACAGATTATGAATCAATATTACACAGAAAATATTAGAGATTTAAATTACATTTAAATACATTACATAGCAGTAGAAAAATAATACAAAACACAACTAGAAGTAATACACGGATACAGAGCTTTCCGGATATCATTCCAGCTGTAAATCAGGATCCTGTGAATATAAATCTGCAGAACCAAAACTACTAGCTGCCCATGTCAAAATAAGGGCACCCAGAGTTTAGGTTAAAACAATAAACTCCAGGTTAGTCATGTGACTGGTGTGAGAACTAAAACAGTTATTAATCTTTATTTTAAAGTTAGGTAAATCAAGGGACCACGCCGCTCACACGGAAGGGGTTTCCTCCCAAGAAAACCAGTGCATAAAACAACAGCGCAATGCTAAATAAAGAACAATGAAGCTGTTATAAGACCCAGGTCCCATCACACAATGCAAAGCAAGCCGGAGGATAGGATTTTACCTTATAACATCCAAAGAATGCTTGATACATGAAATTTTATCTTTTGATTCTTAATCATACTCCAACCGCAAATTAGTAAGAGAACGATTCCCTAAGTATTAACCCCGAAGGCCGAAACCAATATCAGACCAATACCCAGGAAACCACCCATCTTAACTCGTTTTCAGTTAGTTTCTAATTTCATATACATTCATAAATATCAATCATAGACGGCATGGGTACCGTATATCATGTCGCCATACTAGGCTCTACAATCAAAACAACAAATGTCTCGTATTTGGAAGTTGGATCTCCATCTGTGAACCAAAGCAAAAGATAGTCCTCTATCGATTCGAGACTCTCTAGCCCGAGCCTCAGGCAAGTACTCAGTCAAGCCTTTGGAGCGACAGGGCCGGTCCACCGATGTGGATTAAAATGCCTGAACACTGTGTTCACCCGCCCTTTGGGGCGTAAATGAGCCAACGAATGACTCCATTGGCTTCACATAGTCACCGATATATCTAAGGCGCCTCGCAAACCAACAACCACATACGTCAAACTCGTCAGGGCGTGTTAAACCACTGACGCCACTTCTAACTAGAAAGAAACGCATGTCTTCCCTGAGGTCCTCTCCCGTTTTTGGTTCACCACCGGGGTGTAAGGCTCGCGAATCAATGCTACACAAAGCTATGCCACACAGGCCGTGCTTAGATCATCAACCACAAGACTTTGCTTTTCAATAGAAGCCTTGATCATTTGCATCTTAGCATGCCACACAGGCAAACCACTCCATGCAACCGATATCCATCAATCACACAGAATGATATCCAATGTCGGACACACAGTCCATTTACAAGTCTGTTCTGGGTCTGAACGAAACCGGGGGCACCATGTACCTTGCATATCCATCGATCTCCAAGTACGTCTGGACGATCACTAACTGATTCCCTCCTCTTGGGTGTACGGCCGAATCAAGATCATCAGTAATTATCCAAATGACGAGAAGACCTCAGGTAGTCAACCACCGTCTTCATCTTCGACTCATCGTCGGATCAGTTATTTAGAATGGGATAAACCCGGTCTTTCCGAATAACACGCGTATATAATAAACAAGTGTTACACAAACACAACATATGCCTCATTCCAATTCATCAGTCACTAACCGTAAATTTAGCAAGAGAACAATTCCCAAAATATTAACCCCGAAGGCCGAAACCAACTTCAGATCAATACCAAGGAAACCATTCATCTTAGCCAACCTACGGTTAGTTTCTAAATTTCACATTCTTAGGGGAAGGTTCCCATTAATTTTATCAAAGATAAATTGTTTTAAATTTATTCTTTAATCTTCCTTTGAATATCGCTTCAAACTAGTCGGGATTAGCGAACCTTACCAAAGTAATCATTTGTTTTAATTTTCCAATCCCGACCTATTCATCTCATGAAGTAAAACTGGTAATACTTCATATCTAACACCACGGTGTTATCGGTAAATTCAATTACCATTTCACGTTCAAATCTAATTAAAGATTTAACCATCGCTTGGAGCAAAAACTGGTGATACTCCAATCTCAATCATTTCAATCTAATTAAAGATTCATTAAAACTCCACTTAATTTTATTCTTTAACTGGGTTAAAGAATCAATGTCACTTAAAACATGGTTCACGATAAACCCAAAATCACATTCCATTTCAATCACTCCTTAACCGTAAATTAGCAAGTGAGCAATTCCCTAAGTATTAACCCCGAAGGCCGAAACCAACATCAGATCAATACCCAAGAAACCATTCAACTTAACTAATCCCCAATTAATTTTCTGATTTTCTTAGCTCCATTGGGTCTAAGAACAGTATTATTGAAGATACCGTTCACAAAAACCCAAAATCACATTCCATTAATTATCGGGTTAAAGAACAAGTGTTATTTAAAACATCGTTCACGATAAACCCAAAAATCAATTTCAGTGCAATTCCAGTTAAATATCATTTAATTGGTATACTTCATTAAACCCAAATAACAAGATTTAATCATTTTCTCAACTGGGTTTAAGAACAGTGTTAATAAAGACACCATTCAGGACAAACCCAAATCCCATTTAATATTAAATACAAGGCTCTGAATAGAAAATATATCGGCTTATATTCAATATCAAATTCTACGACCAACAAATATCGTATTGGAAATAATGATAAAAATATATGTTTCAAATTACCATAACAATATCTGTATAATCACGAAGTCTAACATCGAACTATTCCGAAGATGATTTCGATTCAAATCCATTCCAATTCAATTATTGGAAATCCTGGTTATTTTCAAAAACATTTCAAATCCAATTTATTTATTTTTAAAAATAAACAAATTATTATTCTAGTTCAAATCCAGTTCATTTCGATAAAAGTCTATTTTTATCTTTTCAAATATGGAGTTTTTCATCCCAATTCTTCACAAATCATTTCTTATGATTTTACACTAATTATTAATATTTTTAATAGTTTTATCAAGGCCCGTACAGTCGATTTCCATCAACGGCCATCGATCTGCCCTTACAACGACCTTTTCCAAATTTTATTTGGACATAATTCCAAATCCAACAGTTAGATTTCAAATCTCTAATATTCATTAGAAAGCTCTTTTCGATACGAACCCACCGGTTCTGGTTTTAGGAGAATCCGACGGTCGGATCTCCCGTAATATCCATTCGAAGTCAATGGTCGAAATTCGCGAACTGCCACTGCGCGGTGCATTCTATTCAGGCCATTATATATATATATAATATATTATATATATTATATATATTTCGTCGATTTCCTTTTAGAACGTATTTTACAAATCGTTTTAAATTCGTTTTCAAAACAATTTCAACTTCCTTTTCAAATTCAAATCAAAATTGAATTTTCCCTTACAAATTTGTTTTAAATTCATTTCAATTTGATTTCATTTCAAATCGATTTTTAATTCAATTTCATTTCGTTTTCAATTCAATTTGAATTTCAAATTAACTCAATTTCAATTCGAATTCATTTCTAAATATTCGATTTTGAAATCACTATCAATATTCATTATAAAATCGACAAAATTCCCGTTCGTGTTAAAATGACGTGTAACTACTTAACCCGGCTTCGCATTTCTATTTTCAAATATTCTATTTCAAATATTATTTTTTCCAAATATTTCTATTCAAATATTTCTTTTCCAAATATTTCTATTCAAATATTTCTTTTCCAAATATTTCTATTCAAATATTTCTTTTCCAAAAATGGAATGAGGCCCAATCAATTACCATATAATGTTAATTATGCGGATTTTCTACAACACATGTATAAAATAACAACGATAAATAATCAACCATCATCCAGAGTGCACAACACAACTGCATAAGCATTAATTATAAATAATTAACGCTTACACAGTCTGTCAACCCGTCGATTGACATACAACTAAACAATCGGGATTAGTGTACGTCAAATATCATCCTAATACCCGTGTGGGGTTTCAAATTAACACACACAGATTTTATTTGTGCAGTTGGGCGATATGTAAAATTTATCATCCCAATCAATATCAGTCAAATCAGTGTATATAAACAAATCGTCCGATTTGTTTATAAATATTTATTTCATCTTAGATACACGTTAAAAATTCTATTTTCAACTATAAAATATTTTTAACTATATAAATATTTTATTTCATTTCACATCACACAATCAACTACGCATAAAAATCAAACAAACAAGCATACAAGCCGTCCATGGTCTGTAGACGATGGGTGTCGGGTGCTACTAAACACCGTCTGCATCCTAGTATATATTTTTAACTAGAAATTTAAATTAAAGGTGAGGAGTTCTCACCGATTGCTAAACCAAACGCCATGACTCTTCTTATGTAGAAATCTTCATCGTGCTCGCCTTTTGTCAGTTTCATCATCCGTAGCCACTACATATTTAAAAATCGCATTTTTATAATGTTGCTATGTATATAAAAATCATATTTTTATAATCACTCTACATGGATAAAAATCACATTTTTATATCGCTATTATATAGATAAAAATTCTATTTTTGTACCGCTACTATATAGATAAAAATTCCATTTTTATACCGCTAATATATAGATAAAAATTCTATTTTTATATCTCCAACAAAATAAAGATCGAATTTTTATTATCTATATAATATAAAAATCATATTTTTATCCTTTCTATCATATAAAAATATCGCCTTTCTCTAATTAAAAATATCACCTTACTCTCTTTGCTATACATATAAAGATCAAATCTTTGTTCGCATTTCATAGTAATAAAAATCGTATTTTTAAAGCGTTAAAAATCATACTTTTACTTCTAAACGACTTGATATCAAAAATCATATTTTTAAAGTGTTATATATATAATTGGGTTTTAAATTAATAAAACTAAATAAAATAATATAGAAACTCACCGTAATCGATTGAAGGAGGAGATGCTCACTGATTGGATAGGGAGGAGGTGGCCAGGGGATTTTAGGCAGCGGCGGAGGTTTCTCTGGTGGTCGGCATGGCCAATAGGGTGGCGGCTCAGTGGTTAGGGTCGCGGTTTCCATTAGAAGGGAGGAGAGAGAGTAGCTGAGGAGGATGGGGAAGAGGCGGACGATCGCCAGAGCGAGGGGGGCGGAGGACTGGAGCGCGGTGGTGGTGATGGAAGGGGGGCGGCGCCATTCCTCAATCGTTTTTTTCCTTCTGTTGAAAAGTAAACGGGTGGGGGGTGGGCTGGCTGTAAAGAGAAAGAGGGGAGAGGATTTTTTTATTTCTTTAATTATTTAATTTAAAAAAACAGCTTTTAATTTCGACCTCGAAATCAAACCCACCGATTGTCATGCATAGCTAATAACCCCCGTTCCGAACACAATGGGAAAGGTATCGCAGGCTGATTCGACTGATTCGATCAGTTTCCGTCAAAATCAGTATAAATCTATATATTGAATTTGAACGCACATTTCAATTTACCGGGGCCACATATGGACTCTAAAAATTCCCGAAAAATATTTTCTAGCTTCGTATTGATGATACGGTCCTAACAAAACTAATTTTGTCAAATTCTGAGACTGTTTGAAAAATGGCCATTTTCCAGTCGTTTAAAATCAAGTAAAACTGGTCAAACGCGTTTTCCTTCGCCACGCTAACATATTGATTTAGAAAATTATGAAATTTGAAACCTAGCAATAACTAGACATTCCGGATTCAACGAAAGTGGTTTCGTCGAAAACCGAGGTCGTTTGCAAAATTTCCATTTTTAAGGGCCGAAATTTCATAGCGACTATTCTGAAATTTCAACTAGACATATCTTTTTATCCCTGCTATGAAATTTCGATTTTTTGGATTCGTTGGAAAGATATTCTCAATTAGATTCTAATATTTTTGGTTTCGATAAAATTCGGTTTATTTTGAATCCTGAACATTCATTTGAATTTTGAAATCGAATTATTGAACTACCGCGCCATTTTCAATTCCTTTTATATTTATAAATAAATATTTATATTCTAACGACGACGTATATAAATATATATGTTCTAATTCTATTCAAATTAAATTTCTTGTTGTTATTATTTAAAATAATTCATTTTAAATATTCAAAATTCACTAAAATTGCCAAAATAAAAATTTTAAATTGGCTCAGATTTTCGGGTTATTACAATAGAGTTATCAAATAGAGTTATTTGAAATAGAGTTATAGAATAGAGTTATTCGAAATAAAGTTATCAAATATAGTTAATTAAAATAGAGTTATTTGAAATAGAGTTATCAAATAAAGTTACTTGAAATAGAGTTATCAAATAGAGTTATTTGAAATAGAGTTATTTAAAGAGCGATTATCGAATATAGTTTATTCGAAAGGAATTATTCGAATATAGTTATTCGAAAGAAGATTATTAAATATAGTTTATTCGAAAGAGAGATTATCTAATATTAGTTATTTGAAGAGAGTTAATCGAATATAGTTTATTCGAAAAGGAGTTATTGAAAAGAGATTATTCGAAAGAGAATTATACGTTGAATTCGATTATATCAAATTCGGGAAAGTCCTATTCACTTTCCATTTTTAATTAAGATTTATTTATTTATTTATTAATAAATTAGTTGTTTGTTTATTTATCCAAATTTATAAATAAAATTTATATTTTGAAGTTAGATATTTCAGGAGTAGGAATTGTAATGTTATAGTTATAATCAATGTTTTCAATAAAGAAGTGGATTCGTAAATTGAATACGAGAGTTACGAGAGGAAGTTTGTTAGAGATTTAAGAGGGTGAACTTTATCTATTTCGAGGTTAGAAATGTTGTTCAGTTAAGTTCAGAGAGGTAGTTATACCCCAACTTGATTGGCTTCGTTTTTAACTAAGGAATGGTTAAGGTTTGATAGTGAAGACTGGTTAAGTAAATTTAGTTAATGAGTGCAATAGTTGAGTTGGCATAGCGATGTTTTATTTAAACATCTATTTAAATCCAATGTAGAAGTTTTGGAAATGTTTTCCAAATAAGAATAAGAAATGTTTCTAATATGGAAAATAAGAAATTTTGAATATATGGAAAACAGGAAATGAAAAATGAATAAATAAATGAACTAAAGAGATAAATGGAAAATGATGATTGATCGATATAATTTCCATCTGGAAATAATATCATTGTTTGCACATGTGTTTTTCTTTGATAGTTAACTAATCGACTATCGAAGTTTTTGACCATTTTTCCATCGTCAATACGGAGAGACCGGGATCAAACTCATTATTTGAAAACCACTATGTTTGGGTGTTAACTTTGCGATCAAATATAACGAAGATAACTGAAGACAGAGTTATGCAAGGGCTGTCCTATTTACAAAATAGTGCCTTCGGTCTGTCTAGTCCCAGGATGACTTGTATGGAAAAATGTCTGACGGAGTATGTTTAATAGATCACATAAGTTGATCTCTTCAAACGTATGTACGTTTGGTGGTGGAGGAATTCGTTTCTCTTAGCGGTATACCCGTTGTATTTTTAGGGAAATCAATTTGTGATTGGGCGGGTATGACGATGTGACATTCTATAACACCCCACCTTCGTTAAGGTCACTCACAAAGGGAATGCCTTTACTTTGGTGGAGCATTTTAGTAAACAGAACAAAAACTTACAAGACAGATAAAACAGTACTTGAAAATTTTTAACCTTATTACAGCGGAAACAGAAATCAATATGGTTACATCCTTTCAAATCTCAGAATTCAAGTACAAAATATCAGTCTTGTACAAAAGCCTTCAAAATGCATGGTTTAAAATCATAATCCCCATAGAACGGAAGCTATACAGAGCCAAGCCATACTTTAAGCACTTCAAGCAAAGAGAAATCCGGATCAAGCTAAAGTATTCCCTCCTTGGATAACCTGGGGGAAACGGAAGAAAGGAGCCGAAACAACAAGGGCAGACAAAAAGTCTGGCAAGTCCAGTGACTTTCAGCATATGAACAGATAATAATAATAATATGACATGAACATAAAACTGGATGAGAGATAACTGTAACAGGTGTAGCAGATATAACAGAAGAACAGAATGACATAAACTATTGCTTTACACTTCTCTGCACTAATACTAGTATAACAGATTAGGTGTCACCCTAATGGCTAAATTGAAACAGGAACGGGTACTGAATAATTTAACAGAAACAGAATGCTAATAATGGGCCTTTACTACCCGATCAGAAACAGACAGAAGCAGAAACAGATTAATCCCTACGGAAACAGAATGTAGAATTAGGTGTACACTAGTAATGGGCCTTTACCACCCGAACAGACGGTACCACACATAAACAGACAGGTGTTACCACCCAACAGAAACAGACGGTACCAATAGAAACAGACAGAACTAAGTGTACCCTAAAACCCTACCCCAAGCGATCGGCTCCCTAATACATAAATATCCTGTGTCGGCCCCACAGTAGGGTGTATCACTCCCTAAAGTGACAACCAATTGGCATAGACCTATTTACAGATGTCACAGCGTCTTACATCCTCAGAGGCAGACCGGGATCCATGCACGCACATGACCCGGTTGGAACGCACCATCAACACCCCTCGCCATTATCAGAATGAACCACTTATAATTAGTTCAGTAAGCGTGCCCGGACCCTACCTACTGTTGGGTCAAAGTTTTGATACCAGAAAGGGTTACTGACTAATATGGGTCCCAAACAACAGATGACACAAGTAATTCCCCTCCTAACCTTGTGTCCCCAGACTAACAGATTCCAGATTAACTTGTTTACAAGTTCAGACATACAGAATTTAGATTTACTAGTTCACAGACTAAGTTAACAAGTTTTCAGACTAACAGATCAGATGTACAGATTTTTCAGATTTGTCTAACTTTGTATTGGGCCTACAGATTCATGGATGGGTTTACTACACCTATTAATCCAGTTGGTTTAACCCTATTTCCCCCAATACATTTTAGACGTCATTCTTATCTTAGATTTGCATTAATTAATTATTAATGCCCAGACCTCTCACAATAGGTCGCTAGCTTGTGGCCGTTGGATGGGCCGGGCGGTTCCGGGCAGACTTCTGCCACAAGCCAGACCTAACCTCGTGTCTTAAGCAGGTTATGACTAACTTCTCACATTAGAACCTATTGTTTGCGGCCACTGGATGTGCCGGGCGGTTTCGGGCAGAATTACGCCGCAAACTCATTCTAACCTCGAGTTAGTCACGTTTATCTTTGCGGCCAATTAAATAATAATTTACCGTTTATGCACACGCCCAATATATATATGCCAATTCAGATTATATCAATAGCGGACTAATTATATCAACTCAACAGATAACAGATTTTAGCAGATTATAGATTTTCCAGATTATATGACTTAACTGATTTAACAGATTTAGCAACTTAGCAGATTTTGGCATATAACAGGTTAGGCATTTAAACAAATAAATTTAACAGATTTAGGCATTTTCAACAGACTTAGCAAATGACAGATTTGGCAGATGAACAAATCTAGCAGACTAGGCAGTAGAGCAGAACTAGCAGATTAAGCAATATAACAGAACTAGCAGATTAGGCAATGTACACAACTAGCAAATTAGGCAAATATAACAAATTTACTTATTTCTTAAAGTTTCATACCTTGCCTAATTATAAATCTTGCCTAAGTTCACATGCATAAATAATAGTCGTGATGCACAATATAATCATATACCCCATGTTTGCATTACATTTACATAGCATAGATTATGGTCATAATTTACCATATATCATATGTTCCCATTTTTATTAAACTTGCATCGTACAAAAGATCCATATATAGATTATACCAAATATAGCCATATATTACTATGCATGTTATATATCACAAAGATCCCCTACTTAGGTGTTTATTTACATAATAGATATCCTACTTCCATGTAAGTCTTTATACCTAAGCCATATTCCCTTTATCTCAAATTATATGTTCAATACAGTCTACATTTATGTCCAATTATATACCTTTTTATGTCGTGTCCACAAATCATATGTTCAATATCTTTTTATGTTATAAACATAACATGTCAAATCATCTCAGATTTATGTTCTAGCTACAATCCATGTTTTTTCCTCAAATCAGTCACCTATTGGCCTTGCAAAATTCATGCATCATTCATTTTGCTGTCCCAAACAATCTAGCGTAGGTTAATCTCTTATGAGATTGGCTCAGGCTCGTGGTAGCCTGGCTATAAAACAGAAAGAGGAAAGAGGTACAGAATAAGATAAATCAAATTAGAACAGAACAGATATAATCTCAGATTCAGATTCACAATTCATGTCAAAATCAGAATTAACGTTTATAGCGGAAAATAATTGTACTTGCCTTAATTGGATTAAAGAAAGAACTCTAGTTGTTGTAGAACCGTTGCAGAAGCTCTAATCTCTAATTGAATTTAGGTTGATGTTGATTGTCTTCTAGTTTTGATTTCAGCAGAGTAGCAACGCCATTTTTATTTTTAATTTAGAAAAAACGCAGAGTAGAAGCAGAATAGAATTGTGTGCAGAGAAGGCTGGGTTTGGGGCTGTTTAAATAGGTTTAGGCAGACGAATCTAGAGAGAAAACGAGACCAGATACATCAGAACGCACCCAGGTAGAAAATCAGATTCGGGAGGCAGGTCGACCCCCAGGTCGACACTAGGGTCGACTCTAGGGTCGACCCCCTGGGGGCAGGTCGACTCTAGGGTCGACCCCCTGGGGGCAGGTCGACTCTAGGGTCGACTCCCCAGTCGACCTGGTCTGTGATGTTTAATTTTTTTCTGAACTTTGGAAGGCCATAACTTGGTCATATGGACTCCGTTTTACGAAATTTCGGACTCTATTTCGCGTATTTTTCTGAGACGAACGCAATGGCATATCCCGTTTCCCTTGATTCTGATTTTATATTTTAATTATACTCAGATTTGTAATTCTTAAGTTCACAGAAAATACGGGGTGTTACATTCTCCCGTCCTTAAAGGATTCCGTCCCCGAAATCTTCAAGTTAAGAAGTGTAACACCCCACCTCCGTCAGGGTGACTCTTGCAAGCACTCTGATTTTGGAGGGGCGTTTGAATCAGGTAAACATGCATAATGATATATCAAGGCAGAACAAGAACATATGTATATATGTAAACAGAGTAAAGAAGATAAGTAAAACAGCGGAAGATTTCAAACTATTTCAAAACAAGTCTGATACAACATAGTGTCAACTTTCCAAATACACAAGTCTAGATAAAAACAACATCACTGAAAAACTGAAATACATAAGTACTATCCCCAAAATAAGTGATAACCATAGCTAGCTTCATGTCAAGACCGTACATGAGCTAAAATCCCACAAGCAAGCGATCAGAAATCCAAGCTAAGCTCCAATATTCCCACCCTGAGAACCAGGGGGGAACGGAAGAAAAGAGGCGAAAGAAAAACAGGTCAGTCAAAAAGACTGAGTAAGCTCTACTACAATCAATGTAAACTGATAAAGTTAACTGGCATGAGAAGCAGGGATGAACATAAGGATAACAACATACTAGCATGATGATTAACTAACAAGGTAGATAAATGTGTCATCGCATAATCAGGTTTAAGGTTTTTGCACCACAGGTGTACTAGCAAACTAACATGGCTTGAATAAACAAGTATTGATCCCTTGGCCCAAGCTTTGGCCCAATAACCTGAAGTGACCCCAATTCGAGGTCCAATAACATGAAGTGACCCTAATACGCGGTCCAACCAAACGGTCTAGTCGATCGGCTCCCTATAAGCCTAACTCGTCACGTGTTGGTGTCAATACGGCCCAAACATAATTGTAGCCAGACTGTGCAGGGTCTCCCGTCGGGTGTATCAAGCCCAAGGGTGTCAACCCCTGGACACCATAAACATGAGTGCACAGTCTCGATCTACTGGTACCCGTGCATGTTTTCCCCGGCTTCGGACTGTGTGCACGACCATAGTCCGCCCGGAACTACACCGGCGTACCCTTCTGCCGTCGTTTTTGGTCACTTACCTCCAGTCCAGTAATCGTGCTCCCTCCCTAGCCTAGACCCTAGGGTCTTAATGATACAAACTTGGGATTAATGCTGGAGTGGACCCCCATTGCTAGGATTTTTCTAGTGGGTTAAGTACGGTTTAACCCTCTTGCTAATCATGGATTAACTTGGTTAAGTGTAACGATGAGTTCACGACTTAACCCTGATTAATCTACCAAGCCCAAATTGGTTAAGTATTAAGGGGACCATGACTTAACCCTAATCACGAGGCATTAATTAATTTAATGCGCCTTAACATCTCACATTAGACCTTGTTGTGGTTACTAGTTAAGCCGGGCGGGTCCGGGTAGCTTTACACCACAACTTGGTCTAACCTCGGGTTCAAGGCACAACATGACCAACTTCTCACATTGGGTCCTATTGTTTGTAGCAACTAGTTAAGCCGGTCGGTTCCGGGTAGTTTTACGCTACAAACTCAACCCAACCTCGAGTTGGTCACACTTATATTTTCTAAGTGTCATGTCCATCATGTTTCCAAAACACATTACAAGTTTTCAAGAATTTGGGTAGACCTAACTTAATAGGTAAATTCCCAATGGGTAGACCTAACTTAATAGGTAAATTCCCAATCTTATGTTTTCATGTCTTTTAAGTTTACCCAACCCCAAATGCAATCCCATCGCTTACATATCGCAATAGCGCATAAAGGATAGAAAGAGGGAACTTGACATAATCATGACATAAAGGTGTTGAAGCCACAAGTTCAACATGGTGGCATATGAAATGTACATGTGTTTCATATACTTGCATATTACATTTTTAGGCCTCAAAAGCATGCATAAAACCAAACTTAGCATATTGGTGATACATGGTGATAAATGACATGTAAAAATGGCCATAAGTTCGCATTTAGCCTCACATGCAAGTTATCATAAGAGATATGATAACTTACATGTTGCCAAAATGCAACTTTTAGCCTAAAGCTTGAAGCTTTATGTTCATATACTCAAGATAAGCTTGCATAACATGATAACATGAACAAAATGATCACCCCAAACTTGCATAACATACTTGCATATCATATGACGAACTTGCATCTCAAACTTGCATAACATAACATGATAAACTTGCATATCATAACATGGCAAACTTGCATAGCATAACATGGTAAACTTGCATATCATAACATGGCATACTTGCATAACATAACATGATAAACTTGCATATCATAACATGGCATACTTGCATAACTTAACATGATAAACTTGCATATCATAACATATCAAACTTGCATAACGTGACATAGTAAACTTGCATATCATGGCAAAATTGCATATCATACATTTAACTTTAGAGTTTAAGTATGAAAGTAGAATAGGGCTAACAATGCTTATGAAGACACAAAGATATGACAAAGCCCTTATGCACTCAAATAGACCCAAAATGCAAGCTCTAATAGAAAAACCCTTGAGCCAAAATGATCAAAACCCTTGCTTTATGATGTAAATATGCAAACTTGACTTGAATGCAAGCTAATGATGCTCATACAAGCTTGAAACACTTGTATGCATTGAAAATCTCTCATAGAAATGACTTAGGAATTTTATGAAGAGAGTGGAGGCCATGAGAGGAATGATTTTGCCATAGTTTAGTTACTTGAATGAATAATGATGATTTAGGGTTAGGTTAGGGGCTTATTTATAGAGATTAGGATTAGTTCTAGCCTTAGGATTAAACCCTAGTTCCAATCTCAGCCCTCAAAACCGAATCTGGCCCTAAAACCTAACCAAGACCCCAAATGGTGCACCAGGCAAAACTGCCCGACTGAACCAAGTCGACAGCCAAGTCGACAGGGCTGTCGACTTGGGTCCAACCAAGTCGAATCCCAAGTCGACAGGGCTGTCGACTTGGGTGCTCTGGCGGGAATTTTCCCGCCTAGCCCAATCTGACCTAATTTTTCAAATTTAAACTTGAATTTGAAATCTGTTTTCACTTTGAAATTTTCTGAAAACTTCGTTGGGCCTTAATCGGGTCATACGGACTCCGATTTTCGAAAACTCGGACTCTATTTCGCGTATTTCTCCGAGACGAACGCAACGGCATAGCCCGTTTCCCTTGATTCAGATTTTAGAATTAAATTCTGCCTCGATTTACGTTATAACAGGTTATTGAAAATACGGGTTGTTACAAGAAGAATGTGTCCTACCATCCAATCACTCATCTACTCAGTCATCATCCACAAGCATCCATTGTCCTTAGAAATTTCTAGTGCTGTATGAACATTTGCAAAAGTGTGTGTATATGTTCCTTATCTAATGCAAAGATCAGGCGGTCTACTGATTCAGTTGACCTCCTTAATGCGAATTATGTCAGTGCCATGAGTCCAATATGTATGCAATTTTCCTATTTGATACATATCATTTCTATATGAGTGCACAACCATCCACTCATATGCAACATCCATGTGCTGATTCAACCATTTTGCATCCATAAAAATTTAAAATGCTCACTCATCCATATGCAGTATGAGAGTGTTTTCGAGCCGATCTAGTGCCTAGTGTGTGTATATGCGTCCACGAGCAACCACTAGCAACCACTTGCATCCACTTGCAACCATCAAACATAACATGTCTCAAACACATGTTTACACCCATTAGGATTCCTATCTATAAGTTGAACAATCAATCGATAGGATATAGTCGAGTGATGGAAGCGAGTACAGATAAAACAAAAACTTGATTCCTATCAGACATTGGTTGAGAAAATAATTCCCCTAAGGGTCAACCCCGAAGACCAAAATCAACATCAGATTGACACCCAGAGGATCACCTCCTTTAGCCAATGTCAAAACTGGAAAGAAGAATTATTCAAATATTTATAGACTACTGGTACAGATCAGGTTCCCTAATGATTCTTAGGAAGCTAAGCATGATAAAAATCATATCCCACAAAAACTCAGAATGTATGCGTCATACTTGACGTCTAACACAAATATCCCTCAAACCCCAATCTCAAACAGATGAGCCATAACCCTTATGGGTCTGAGTCTACAGCGGAATTCAGAGATAATACTAGTAATAAAGTGCAGAGTATCGATTACAAAATCAAAATACCAGAATCAGAAAAAGTCTTAACTCCATAATCAGATAAAGAAATTAAACCTACTATAGAAATTTTTCCATTTCTATTCTAGCCACTAGCCTCGAGAGTGTTTGCCTGCACTCCTTGCCCTCGTCTCTTCGGGCATTCCCTAGTGAAGTGCCCCATCTCTCCACAGTTGAAGCAAGTGCCTTTCCTTTTTCTGCAATCCTTGTTCAGATGAGTCGAGCTCCCACAAGTAAAGCACTTTTTCCCCTTCTTATCTTCAGTCTTTTCATCCTTCTTTTGTGTTTCCTTTTTGGGCCCCGCTTTCTTATTCTGTGGTTCTTCCTTCTTTGTCTCTTTCGGGCCCTTGTCTTCCTCGTGCAGTAGTGCCATGTCCACCAATTTCTCGTAAGTCGCTCCCATGGGTACATGGGTCATGGCTAGGTTGTGCAGTGGCTCGTTCAATCCTTTAACAAAGCGGAGAGCCTTTTTATGCTGAGTGTTGACTAAATCCAATCCGAACCTAGCTAGTTGATTGAACTGGTTGACGTATTCCTTGACCGTCATACTTCCTTGCTTAAGAGATAAGAACTTCTCTAGTTGTAAACTCCGTTCAGCTTGCGAGAGAAATTTTGTCTCAAACCTTGTTCTGAAATCCATCCATGTCTCAACCAGCCTCTCGGCGTTAGTGACTTCCCACCAGTAGGAAGCTTCGCCTTTGAGCAGCCATACCGCCAACTGTACCTTCTGCCTATCGTCCACCTCGAAGATAATGAATAGATCCTCAGTTTCTTTGAGCCAATTCCTCGCTTCTACGAATGATTCAGTTCCTTTGAAATCCTTCCCACCCATGGCCCTAAAATCTCTACAGATCTTTGAGAAAGAAATTGCACGAGGAGGGGGTGGGGGAGGGGGATCATTTGCTGGACCTGCAGCGGCGGTCCTAGCCTCAAGATATTGAGGAAACCAACCGGGTACATGAACACCCTCTGGTATCTCAGATGCTTTAGACTTGCTGAAACGAAAAAGGAAAGGTTCAATACAAAAAGGACTGAAAGAAAGATATATGGCTCTTGGGGATTATGTTTTTCAAAATAAGCTTTATTTTTGAAAATACTTCCTTTCAAAACCTTTTTGAAAATAGTTTTCAAAACTTTTTATAAAATATGGTAACCTTCAGCTCTGATACCAAGTGTAACACCCCACCTCCGTTAGGGTCACTCACAAAGGGAATGCCTTTACTTTGGTGGAGCATTTTAGTAAACAGAACAAAAACTTACAAGATAGATAAAACAGTACTTGAAAATTTTTAACCTTATTACAGCGGAAACAGAAATCAATATGGTTACATCCTTTCAAATCTCAGAATTCAAGTACAAAATATCGGTCTTGTACAAAAGCCTTCAAAATGCATGGTTTAAAATCATAATCCCCATAGAACGGAAGCTATACAGAGCCAAGCCATACTTTAAGCACTTCAAGCAAAGAGAAATCCGGATCAAGCTAAAGTATTCCCTCCTTGGATAACCTGGGGGGAAACGGAAGAAAGGAGGCGAAACAACAAGGGTCAGACAAAAAGTCTGGCAAGTCCAGTGACTTTGAGCATATGAACAGATAATAATAATAATATGACATGAACATAAAACTGGATGGGAGATAACTGTAACAGGTGTAGCAGATATAACAGAAGAACAGAATGGCATAAACTATTGCTTTACACTTCTCTGCACTAATATTAGTATAACAGAATTAGGTGTCACCCTAATGGCTAAACTGAAACAGGAACGGGTACTGAATAATTTAACAGAAACAGAATGCTAATAATGGGACTTTACTACCCGATCAGAAACAGACAGAAGCAGAAACAGATTAATCCCTATGGAAACAGAATGTAGAATTAGGTGTACACTAGTAATGGGCCTTTACCACCCGAACAGACGGTACCACACAGAAACAGACAGGTGTTACCACCCAACAGAAACAGACGGTACCAACAGAAACAGACATAACTAAGTGTACCCTAAAACCCTACCCCAAGCGATCGTCTCCCTAATACATAAATATCCTGTGTCGGCCCCACAGTAGGGTGTATCACTCCCTAAAGTGACAACCAATTGGCACAGACCTGTTTACAGATGTCACGGCGTCTTACATCCTCAGAGGCAGATCGGGATCCATGCACGCACATGACCCGGTTGGAACGCACCATCAACACCCCTCGCCATTATCAGAATGAACCACTTATAATTAGTTCAGTAAGCGTGCCCGGACCCTACCTACTGTTGGGTCAAAGTTTTGATACCAGAAAGGGTTACTGACTAATATGGGTCCCAAAAAAAAGATGACACAAGTAATTCCCCTCCTAACCTTGTGTCCCCAGACTAACAGATTTCAGATTAACTTGTTTACAAGTTCAGACATGCAGAATTCAGATTTACTAGTTCACAGACTAAGTTAACAAGTTTTCAGACTAACAGATCTGATGTACAGATTTTTCAGATTTGTCTAACTTTGTATTGGGCCTACAGGTTCATGGACGGGTTTACCACACCTATTAATCCAGTTGGTTTAACCCTATTTCCCCCAATACGTTTTAGACGTCATTCTTATCTTAGATTTGCATTAATTAATTATTAATGCCCAGACCTCTCACATTAGGTCGCTAGCTTGTGGCCGCTGGAGGGGCCGGGCGGTTCCGGGCAGACTTCTGCCACAAGCCAGACCTAACCTCGTGTCTTAAGCAGGTTATGACTAACTTCTCACATTAGAACCTATTGTTTGCGGCCACTGGATGTGCCGGGCGGTTCCGGGCAGAATTACGCCGCAAACTCATTCTAACCTCGAGTTAGTCACATTTATCTTTACGGACAATTAATTAATAATTTACCGTTTATGCGCACGCCCAATATATATGCCAATTCAGATTATATCAATAGCGGACTAATTATATCAACTCAACAGATAACAGATTTTAGCAGATAAAAGATTTTCCAGATTATATGACTTAACGGATTTAACAGATTTAGAAACTTAGCAGATTTTGGCATATAACAGGTTAGGCATTTAAACAAATAAATTTAACGGATTTAGGCATTTTCAACAGACTTAGCAAATGACAGATTTGGCAGATGAACAAATCTAGCAGACTAGGCAGTAGAGCAGAACTAGCAGATTAAGCAATATAACAGAACTAGCAGATTAGGCAATGTACACAACTAGCAAATTAGGCAAATATAACAAATTTACTTATTTCTTAAAGTTTCATACCTTGCCTAATTATAAATCTTGCCTAAGTTCACATGAATAAATAATAGTCGTGATGCACAATATAATCATATACCCCATGTTTGCATTACATTTACATAGCATAGATTATGGTCATAATTTACCATATATCATATGTTCCCATTTTTATTAAACTTGCATCGTACAGAAGATCCATATATAGATTATACCAAATATAGCCATATATTACTATGCATGTTATATATCCCAAAGATCCCCTACTTAAACATAATAGATATCCTACTTCCATGTATGTCTTTATACCTAAGCCCTATTCCCTTTATCTCAAATTATATGTTCAATACAGTCTACATTTATGTCCAATTATATACCTTTTTATGTCGTGTCCACAAATCATATGTTCAGTATCTTTTTATGTTATAAACATAACATGTCAAATCATCTCAGATTTATGTTCTAGCTACAGTCCATGTTCTTTCCTCAAATCAGTCACCTATTGGCCATGCAAAATTCATGCATCATTCATTTTACTGTCCCAAACAATTTAGCGTAGGTTAATCTCTTATGAGATTGGCTCAGGGTCGTGGTAGCCTGGCTATAAAACAGAAAGAGGAAAGAGGTACAGAATAAGATAAATCAAATTAGAACAGAACAGATATAATCTCAGATTCAGATTCACAATTCATGTCAAAATCAGAATTAACGTTTATAGCGGAAAATAACTGTACTTGCCTTAATTGGATTAAAGAAAGAACTCTAGTTGTTGTAGAACCGTTGCAGAAGCTCTAATCTCTAATTGAATTTAGGTTGATGTTGATTGTCTTCTAGTTTTGATTTCAGCAGAGTAGCAATGACATTTTTATTTTTAATTTAGAACAAAGGCAGAGTAGAAGCAGAATAGAATTGTGTGCAGAGAAGGCTGGGTTTGGGGCTGTTTAAATAGGTTTAGGCAGACGAATCTAGACAGAAAACGAGACCAGATACATCAGAACGCACCCAGGCAGAAAATCAGATTCGGGAGGCAGGTCGACCCCTAGGTCCACACTAGGGTCGACTCTAGGGTCGACCCCCTGGGGGCATGTCGACTCTAGGGTCGACTCTAGGGTCGACCCCCTGGGGGCAGGTCGACTCTAGGGTCGACTCCCCAGTCGACCTGGTCTGTGCTGTTTAATTTTTTTTGTACTTTGGAAGGCCATAACTTGGTCATATGGACTCCGATTTACGAAATTTCGGACTCTATTTCGCGTATTTTTCCGAGACGAACGCAATGGCACAGCCAGTTTCTCTTGATTCTGATTTTATATTTTAATTATACTCATATTTGTAATTCTTAAGTTCACAGAAAATACGGGGTGTTACACATTCAAAGCGAATAATTGTTTGATCTGTTAGAGATAAGCGTGGCCTCTAGCCTTGCAATCTGGAAATGACAAAAATCGGGCAGGCAGCATGGCTATATGGGTTGCTTCCATTAGGGTGTATTATCACTTATCTAGAGATATTTATTTCATTCTTTAATCTATTCGATGCTGTCCCATTCGGGAAACGGTTGCTGATCCTGACCGTTGGTGATATACATTCGATACACTCAAGCGAAATGAGTGGTCGGTCATGTGTGGCTAGGTTGGAAGATGTTCTTGTTGAACCCAGTGTATTCGTCTCAAGAAGTACACTATCGGAAGGTGGTTCCATACCTTGTCATAGTTGGTAATCCATTATCCAATAAGTGCTTACGGTTTTGATTGTATACTATATTTGTAGAACGTGAGATGAAAGCGTTTCTATAAGATGATTATTTAGTTGTGGTTGATAGACATTATTATAATATCAAAGGAGTTTTGATATAAAGTTTATCGTTTCTTTCAAAAGGATTTTTGAAAGTTAAATTAAGTGTTTTGGATTCTCATAAGGGAAAAACCCGTTCCGTTATATGGCGTGGTCTTATGAGATATCGTTTAATTGCACAAACTGTTTTACTCACACCAATCCCATGACTGACCCAGAATTATTTTTTTGTTTACCCTAAACTCTTGGGTGCCCAATTTTGTACGGGCAGTCAAGTAGTCGGGATTTTACTGTGACGATCTCAAAACCCCATGCTACAGTGTTAAGGATAATCGTTCGAATATAACACACTAATCATCATTAGCAGAGTACTGAAAATAGCAAAAGCAGGAAATAGAATAATTTACACAAATATGACAGCGGAATCATATACATATCACCACATCAAAGAGCACAGTGCAGGATACAACTTAGAGCATAATAATACATAATCAGTCTACATCGCCTATGGAGGAATCACATACATAATAAGTACATAAATGAAACATCAGTCTACATCGCCGGAGGCGGAATCAAAATACATATATAGTAATGGCGGAAAATCGTAGTCATCAACATGTAGTCAAGCCTCGCCATGAGCCAAAAGTGTACCTCTGTTGCGGTGCTAGCCAAAATACGTCAGCCACCTGTAACTAGGTTGCCCGTGTGAAAATAAGGGCACCCAAGTTTGCAAGGTGAAACAAACTACGAGTCAGTCATGGGACTGGTATGAGAAATCTACTTAACTAATTAAACCACAATTATAAGGCAAATCAAAGGACCACGCCACTTTCATGGAACGGGTTTACGCCAATGAGTGCTAGTGCATGAAATAAAGTAAATTATTAAATCTTCGCAATGCTTTTTATAAAAATGAAGCCATTATAAGACTCAGGTCCCATCACACAATGCAACGCAAGCCAGAGGATAGAGTTTTTAACTTATAATGGTGAAGAGATGCTTCATACGTATAAACAAAAGTGTTTGATATTATTACTAGTGCATATATGTTTCAAAAGCAAATTCAATCGTAAATATCAATCCTAGGCGGCATAGCTACCATCTACTATGTTGCTATACTAGTAATACAATCACATCGGCAATTTCGTATTGGAAATTGGATTCCATCATGAGTCGAGGCAAGGGGCAAGCTCCTCTCCATTCGAGACACTCTAGCAAATGTCACAGGACCGCACACAGCAATCCTTGGATCTTCAGGGTCGGTCCTCTCTTGCTTTTGAGAATTGGCAATTCCTGAACACACGTTTCCCGGTCCTTACAGACCTATAATCGAGGCGCCTCGCATTCCAACAACCACATAGGTAAAAAGTATATATAAATGTCAGGGCTGGTAGGTCACTGACACCATCGTAGCTAGAAAGAAACGTCGTGCTCTCCCTGCAGTCACTATCCCGTTTTTGACTCATACCGAGATGTGAGGATAGCGAATCCACGCTATACACAAAGCTACACCACACAGGCCATGCTTTGATCATCAACCACAAAACTTTGCTTTGCAACAGAAGCCTTGATGATATGCCACTTAGGCGTGCCACACAGACAATCCACTCTATGCGACTGATTTCTATCGATATATAACCTCTGAGCTCGTACGTCTCAGAGAAGGGCGTTAAGCAAGAGAATAAATTCTCCTCCGCCAAACAGATATATATTTAATAGAGATCAATCAACACAGAACAAAATCCAATGTCAGACACACAGTCCATTTACGAGTTTGTCCTAGGTTTGAACGAAGCCGGAGGCACCAAATTCCTCGCATATCCGTACAATCAACATTACGTCCGGACGGCTACCATTTCAGCTCCTTCAAGTTAGCTACTCCAATCACGAGCATCGGTAGCGCCCATCCATCCAATGTGAAGATCGCCGGTCTTGAACCGTCTTCATCTCTTCGACTTCTAACCATCGATCAATTATTTGAAATGAGAATCAACTCGGCCATTTCAAATAATCCACTTATATTTAGATTTTCAAATAAACTCTTCACATGGTTCAATCATTCGACATTCACATTTCAGTTCTTTAGTATAGTTTCCATGTCAAACACATTCAACCATCAAATATCAAGCAAACCAAGCAGAATCGGTTTATTTCCACTCTATATCGCCTATAATATTTTATAATGATATATTGCCATTTTTATTTATTTAAAAATGGCCCTATTTAATTAAACGACGTTTCAGGTCGTGCCGAGGCACTGGCGCTGTTTTTCCCAAAATTTGTTTTATACATATCTGAAAATCTAACCGTTGGCTTTCAACAAAGTTTATATCATTGGGAAGATATTCCCAAAGCGAACCCAACGGTTCCAGTTTCGTGAAAATCCGATGGTCGGATCTTTTGGTATAATCGTTTGAAGTCACGATTTCAAAACGCGAACTGCACGGCCTCGATTCGTTTTAATTTATATATATATATATATATATAATTCATTCGACGATTTCAATATCGTTTTCACTTCAAATATTTCACTAACACCTTTATATTTCGAAAAATTTGGCATAACCTTCTTTGTACGGGAAGGGGTTTGGAAATTTATTGGGCCGTATTAGGTACCCAATAAATCTTAATAAGCTTGCACATATTTGTAGTGATATATTCCGGTGTCCACAAGGGAGTGTGTATAGATCATAACTCTAGAGAATAAATTCTCGTCACCCTATAAATGGTTTTTGTGCCTTAATGACCAGAGAGACGTGTTTATTGTCATCTCTAGACCCATGTAGGTTTTTTATTAATCTTGCAATTTACCTTACAATTTATATAGTCCAGATCAGTCATATGTTCAACATGTAATATATAGTCATCGCCATACAAGCCGCTCACTCGTATGATAATCTTCAACCACGTCACACAAGCTCCAAACGCTTATGTGGTATATGATGAAGTATGCCTATCGTCACGAAGTATGCCATGTAGTGTAGTTCAAAATTAATTGTTACTATCCTATGGCGATGTTTATTATTACACACAGAACAACTAGCACTCCGCATCCAATGGCATTCACAGGAGTTGATATAATAATAAAATTTGCACATCCAACTCATTAAGGTTTACCTATTTGTTGGGCACGCAAATAAATTATTTACACAACAGCTAATCCATTTCCTATTCAACACATGTATATATATATATATATATATATATGTGTGCAAAACTAAGCTAAAAATTCTATTTCTAGCGAACAAAGGTTTATTTCCACTTATGGTTATTTTTAACACTACACGTTTCACTTAAAAATGATATTTTTGTCGAACTAAAATATATTTCAACACATGACTATTTTATTTAGTTCCTATACATGTTAAAAATAATATTCATAGCAAACAAATATTTTTTTCAACCTTGTAAATTTTTAGCAATTCACACACATGATAAAAATGGCATTTTCATAATCAAAAATATTTATTTGACACATGAATGTTTTTAACACTTCATATTCTCAATAAAAATGTAATTTTTATCGATCTTTTATTCAACACATGAACCTTTTTTACACATGAACTTCTCAACACATGAGCATTTCCACACATGGATATATTTTATATGGTTTGTACATATAAGAAAGATGTAAATTTTATAGTTGAAACAATTTATTTAAAATACGAATATTTTTCATACTTCTTATACATAATAAAAATGTGATTTTTATTGTTAAAACAATTTATTTATTCAACACATGAATTATTTTTCAACACATGAACTTCTCAACACATGAGCATTTCCAAACATGGATATGGTTTCAACACATGACTTTTGTTTCAACACATGAAAGTAATTTCAACATATGAAACTAATTCTAACGCACGAATATTATTCAAAATTTCGGCAGCATAACGGCAGGGTAGTTAAAACCGGCACCATCCCGAGTACGGCTCCTCGCTCTACCTTAAAACCTCGCGGTTTTTGACAATGGGGATTTCATACATCTAATTCGCACGTAGGCGAGTATGATTTTTCTTTTCCACAATTTATTTCTATCACAAATGGGTATTTTTCAACCACAACTAAACAATATCAACCACAAACAATTCTATCAACCATTCGCATTATTCACCAAATTTTTCACACCAATTCACAAACAATAAATATCGTCCATGGTTTGTGGAAGAGGGGAGTGTGTGTGTGTGTATATATATTCGTATATAAATGTATTTTATTTCCATTCCAACACACATATCATTTATACAATGCAAGTATAATTCATACTTCTCTCGTATAACTTACACAACGCATGTACATGAGGTATACCACACGTGTATAATTTATATTTCGCTTATATAATTTATACATCACATTTCAATTCACATTTCAGTTTAGAAATCTCACATTGGTTTTCGAGATGCTAAAAATCGTATCTTGCTCAGAAAAATTCGCGGTATCTTCTAGATTGTAGAGAGCGTCCTTGCGGTTATGATGTTTCATGTTTCATCGAATTTTGTTAATACATGATAAAGATATGATTTTTCAAAGTTTGCAACACTTAAAAGTGTTATTTTCAGTTCAAATATAATAAAGCCGATACCTTTCAACGTTTGTTCAAAACTAGGTTTTGATTTATTGAACAAATGATTGCATGATATTGGAATCGGCTTGTACCACGTCGAAGAGGGTCGAGGGGGCTTCAGGCGCGTGGCGTTCAACTCGGTTGCGCCCAGCGTTCGTGGCGGCGGCGAAAAGTTCGGGGCTTTGGAGGGAAAAATCTCGAGGTAGGAGCAACGATAGGGGGAGTTCTTTATATGGATTTGAAGAGGGGGAGGAGAGTTACAAAAAGTTCAACTGGGGGTGGGGCTGATTCGGCCAGTGGCGATCGAAAATCGCCTGGGAAGCGGCAAAAGGTGTTCCGCCATCGAGATCGGGTTACAGGGGGGTTTTGAGATATTTATTTTTTATTTTAATTATGAATGGAGAAATCCTATTGGTCGATGGTTTTATTAAATTTTAAAATAGTGTTTCTCAACACGAACACCAATTCAAACCCAACGACTGTCACCCCTAGCTAAATACCCCCATCCCGGACACAATGGGATATGTTTCGTAGGCCAATTCGACTGTTATAGTCAGTTATTTTTCAAATTAAAATATACAACATTCAAATTCTGTTTTTAACGTACATTTCAATTTACCAGGGCCACAAACTAATTCGAAAAATTCCAAAAAAATATATCTAGCTATGTTTTGACGCTACGGTCCCAACAAAACTAGTTTCGTCGAATTCTAAGGTCGTTTGAAAAATGGCCATTTTTTGGTCGATCCAATTTAACAGAAATTGACCAAACACATTTTCTTTTGCCACGCTCACATACTAACTTCAAAAATTATGAAATTTGAAACCTAGCAAATATTTGACATCCTGGATCCAACAAAAGTGGTTTCGTCGAATTCCGAGGTCGTTTGCAAAATGTCTATTTTCAAGGGCTATATATTCTCTATAGCGACCTTTTAGAAAATTCGTTTGGGTATAACTTTTGATTCCCGCTTTGAAACTTCGATTTTTCAGATTTGTTAGAAATTTATTCATAAAAAGATTTAAATATTTTTGGTTTCACTAAAATCCATTACATTTTGCACCCGGTACAGTCAGTCAAAGTTTGAATTCAAATTTTCAAACTGTCGCACTATTTCTAATTCATTATTCTATTGAAATATTCTATTTCAATTGTTTAAACTCCTTTAAAATATCCAATTTAAAAATTTTAAATTGGCTCGTATTTTCCGGGTTGTTACATTTACAGATATACTGAGAGCTTGGAGCAGGTGGCTTCAGGATTATATAGCTATTGTTATTTCCGCTGTGTTGTAAGTGTTGTAATCTGATAATGTTACTGTGTACATATACTAGTTTTATTTCAAAGTTATGTATCTATTATATATTGTTCGTTCCGCTGTGATATTCATGTTACTCTGATGTTGTATGTTCTTCTTCTTCTCCTCTTATAAGTTTCTATCTTATATATTCTCACCCTTTGTTTTCTTTCTATTAGTTTTTTCTGGTTTCCAGGGCAATTTGGGTTGGACTTGTTTTATGTAGTCAGCTCAAATGGTACCGGAAATTCGGGACACTATAGTATCCTAGACTTCGGAGGGAGTTGGAAGTAGCATCTTCCATTGGTAGAGTTCACATATAATAATGGCTATCAGACAAGTATTGGTATGTCTCCCTTCGAGGCACTTTATAGACGACCCTGTAGATCACCTACATGTTGATGAAGTCTACAGGCATATAGATGAAGGCAGCTCATGAAGACAGGTAGAAGTCATATGCCGATCAGTGGAGGACAGACCAAGAGTTTGAGGTATGAGATATGGTCTTTGTTAAGGTATCGCCTTTGAGGAATGTAGTTCGTTTTGTCTTGGTAGTGAAGTTAGCACTGAGGTTTATAGGGACATTTCCTATAGTAGAGAAGATGGGTCAGATGGCCTGTATAGTAAGACTACCAGAGAGGCTAGCAGGAGTTCATGATGTGTTCCATGTTTCACATTTGAGGAAGCGTCTACATGATTTTGCGAACGGAGTACCTTTGAACCAATTTATTTTAACTAAATTATTAATTCATTTCTATTAACAAAAAAATTCAAAAATCCTGAAAAATTTCTAGCACCTGGAATTTTTGAAAAAATTAATCAGCACCTCCTTTGTACTGGTCAATCGGTACAACTACAACTCGCCTCTCTAAGCCTGTTCCAACCCAAAAGAAAATCAAATAGCCAAGCGGCTTGCTAATTCGGCTCATAAAGCTCATGCTTATACCTAATATAAACTTGTACCTTTTTGTCGGGAATATCAACTTTATCACTTTCACCTGCTATCAATTCAACATATACTAATGTCATCTCAATTAATTTCCAATCAATATCTGTTCAATACAGCTATTCGCTTATATCCAAACCAAATTTCATTTGGAACTCAAGTTCTATCCTTAATCCCAAATTCTCAACTCATCAACCCAATATCGTTTCAAATTCCTATCTCATAAATCCAATTTGTTTCAATACCATTCTAAACCAATCCAATTCCAATTCCCACTTAACTGGCATTATTTCAATTCCAATTTGCTTTTACAAATTCTAGTTTAATTTGTTTTAATTCAAACAATCTTTCAAAGGGAATTTTAAACATTTTTGATTTTTATAAAATCAACAAATCCTTTTCAAAATTCACACAACTTGTTTTTCCATAAAGCAATTTAAAAACAAAATCTTTAGTAGTAATCCATCACTTAGCAACTTGAAAATGAACACCAATGATGCAGTTGTCATCATCAGAATTTATTTTCCAGCGATCGAAGTGAGTTCAATACTATATCACTTTTCAAAACCATTTCTAAACATTTCCATTTTGAAATCAATTCAAAATACCATTTTCAGTGCTTGCAAAACAATTTAAAATTTCCTAGGATTTTAAAATTCACGTATAGTTAATCCAAATCCATTTACAAACACTTTTTCAAATTTTCAGAGTTTTAATTTCTATTTTGGTTTAAATTTCAGATTTAATTCACTTCGTAATAATTATACGAATTTTATTTAGTTATATATATAACCTTCTCAATTATATGATTGTAATAACAACCAACACGTCCAATATACTGTACTCATTTCAATATAAATCCTTTATATTAAAATATAATTTGGGTAAAATTATTTCGTTTACCCTCTTTTCAAAAGATACAGTGTTGGTTCATTGTATTCGAGCGTTTACAAATCCCTACCGATACAATGGATCAAATTGATTGAACAAAATTCATAAACTACTCAACCAATGAATCTCCATAATATAAAACAATTTTTATACCAATAACAAATACATTAACTCGTATATATACACTCAACTCAATCTAGGGTATTACTAACCCTATCTCTACTGAGTCATACTACAGAGCCAAGGTAATAACTTAACCTTCAGCTCTGATACCAACTGTAGTGTCCCGAAATTCCAGTACAATTTGAGCTGACCAAATAACACAAGTCCAACCCAAATTACACTGGAAACCAGAAAACTAATAGAAAGAAAATAGAGGGTGAGAATAGATAAGATAGAAACTTAGAATAGAAGAAGAAGAACATACAACCTCAGAGTAAACACGAATCTCACAGCGGAACGAACAATATATAATAGATACATAACTTAGAAATAAAATTAGTATATGTATACAGTAACATTATCAGAGTATAACAATTACAACACAGTGGAAATAAAAATGGCTATAAATTCCTGAAGCCTCCTGCTCCAAGATATCCAAGCATATCTGTAACATCCTGACTACTTGACTGCTCGTAAAAATTGGGCACCCAAGAGTTTAGGGAAAACAAAACAAACTCTGGGTCGATCATGGGACTGGTGTAAGTAATCAACCTAAAATAGTTTGGGAAAATAACACGATATCTTATAAGACCACGCCGTATAACGAAACAAGTTTTTCCCTTATGAGAATCCAAAATAATCTTTATATCAAAATTATTTTGATAATATATTAGTGTCTACAATCACAATATTATAATCATCTAGCAGAAACGCTTACATCTCACGTTCTACATACATAGTAACAATCAAAATCGCGAGCACTTATTGGATAATGGATTTCCGACTATGACAAGGTATGAAACCACCTTCTTATAGTGTAACTCTAGAGAGGAATACACTGGGTTCAACAAGAACATCTTACAACCCGGCCACACATGACCGACCACTCATTTCGCTTGAGTGTATCAAATGTATATCACCAACGATTGGGATCAGCAACTGTTTCCCGAATGGGACAGCATCGAATAGATTAAAGAATGAAATGAATATCTCTAGATAGGTGATAATACACCCTAATTGGCAGCCAACCACTTGTCCATGTTGCTTGCCCGATTTTTGTCATTTCCCGATTGTGAGGCTAGAGGCCATGCTTATCTCTGACAGATCACACAACTATTCACTTTGAATGTCACATCGTCATACCCGCCAAATCACAAATTGATTTCCCCAAAAATACAATAGGTATACATCTAAGAGAAACGAATTCCTCAGCCACCAAACATACATACGTTTAAAGAGATCAACTTACACGATCTATTAAATATACTCTGTCAGACATTCTACCATACAGGTCGTCCTAGGACTGGATGAACCGAAGGTACTATTCTGTAAACAGGATAGCCCTTATATAACTCCGTCTTCAATTATCTTGACCATATTTGATCGCAACGCTAACACCCATACGGAGTGGTTTCTCAGATAATGAATCCGATCCTGGTCTCTCCGTATTGACAACGAAAATGGTCAAAATCTTCGATAGTCGGTGATTTAACTACCAAAGGAAAACATGTGTACAAACAATAGTCGTATTTCCAAATCAAAATCTTACCGAGCAAATCATCAATCAACACTGATCCACTTTAATTTAATTTGTCATTCAATTATCCATTTCCCTATTCCTGTTTCAATATATTCAACATTTCTTATTTTTTAAATTTAGAAAATATACATTATTAACATTGGAATTCATTTCCATTTCTTATTTTCTATATTAGAAAACATTTCTTATTATTATTTTGAAAACATTTCCAAAACTCCTACATTGGATTTAAACAGATGTTTAAATCAAACATTGTTATGCCAACTCAAAACCATTATACTCGTTAACTAAATTCACTTAACCAATCTTCACTGTTGAACCTTAACCATTCCTTAATTAAAGACGAAGTCAATCAAGTTGGGGTATAACTACCTCTCAGACCTTAATTGAACAACATTTCTAACTTCAAAACAGGCAAGGTTCACCTTTTAAACCTTTAACAAACTTCCTTCGTAACTCTCCTTTGAATAAATCTCCATTCGATAACTCTTTCCTTCGAATAAAATATATTCGATAATCACTTTTCAAATAGCCATATTCGATTAACTCTATTAAATTAACACTATTCGATTAACTCTAATTGATTTACTCTTATCAGTCAGCTCTATTTGATTAACTCTATTGGATTAACTCTATTTGATTAACTCTATTTGATTAACTCTATTGGATTAACTCTAATCAATTAACTCTTATCAATTAACTCATATCGATTAACTCCTTTCGAATAAACTATATTCGATTAACTCCTTTCGAATAAACTATATTCGATTTACTCCTTTAACTCTATTCGTATAAACTCTATTCGATTAACTCCTTTCGAATGACTAATATTCGATTACCCTTTCGAATAACTAATATTCGATAACTCCTTCCGAATAACTAATATTCGATGACACCTTTCGAATAACTAATATTTGATAACTCCTTTCGAATAACTAATATTCGATAACTCCTTTTGAATAACTAATATTCGATAATCTATCTTCGAATAACTAATATTCAATATCCTCTTTTCGAATAAACTATGTTCGATTAATTTTCTTCTTCAAATAACCTTATTTGTGAAGACCCGTAACTTCCCCATGAGGGAAAGCTCGGATTACCTTGATAACAAGCCACAACAGAACGCAAAAAGAAGAACATTTCATTGTATATTACAAGAATTCCATCAGAATAAAAGAATATACAAAGTATGAATTAATATTACATAGAAAATATCAGAGATTTAATATTACATTTAAATACATCACAGCAGAAATAATACAAAAACAAAACTAGAAAAGATATACGGATACAGAGCTTTCCGGATATCGTTCCAGCTGTAAATCAGGATCCTGTGAATATAAATATGCAAAACCAAAATTACTAGCTGCCCGTGTGGAAAATAGGGGCACCCAAAGTTTAGGTTAAAACAATAAACTCCAGGTCAGTCATGTGACTGGTGTGAGAACTAAAACAGTTATTAATCTTTGTTTTTAAAGTTAGGTAAATCAAGGGACCACGCCGTATAACACGGAACGGGTTTCCTCCCAAGAATACCAGTGCATAAAACAAACAGCGCAATGCTAAATAAAGAATAATGAAGCTATTATAAGACCCAGATCCCATCACACAATGCAACGCAAGCCGAAGGATACGGTTTTCCCTTATAATAGCCAAATATGTTTGATACACGAAATTTCATCTTACATTATTATTATAAGTGAAGAAAACAACTTCAAATATAAATATATTAATCATAGACGGCATGGGTACCATATATCATGTCGCCAATACTAGGCTCTACAATCAAAACCGTAAAATGTCATATTTGGAAATTGGATTTCCATCATGGTGGCTCCTGATTCGAAAGATCGATCGCGTAGTGCCATCTACAACGGCTTATGTCTCAGCTAGAGAAGACACTGTAATGCACATCCGCACTTTTGGGAAATCGAGTATCACTGCGGCTTACGTCTCGGTGAGAGAAAACACCGCTTACCCTATCCCTCTGAGCACTAAGCTCAATCTCGGTCGATCGAATCCACGACACCACTAAGGTGCCCATCCTCTAAAAAGCATACTGATCAAACCATCAGTTTACCACCATACCGGGGTATGAGGCTCGCGAATCAACGCTATACACAAAGTCGTGCTATATTAAAGCTGCGCTTTGATCATCATCCACCAAACCTTTCTTTTCAACAAAAGTCTGGATCACTGCATCTCAGCATGCCACACTATCAATCCATATCGTACCACTGATTTCTGCCAATATATAAACTCTGAGCTCGTATGTCTCAGAGAAGGGTGTTAAGCAAGAGAATAAATTCTCCGCCGCCAAACAAATATATATTTAGCAGAGATCAACGAATACAATATAAAGGAATACAATGTTAGACACACCATCCATTTACAAGCCCGTTCTGGGTCTGGACGAAACCGGAGGCACTTTCCTCGCATATCCATCGAACTCCAAGCACGTCCGGACGGCTACTACTTTAGCCCCCTTCAAGGTAGCTACTCCCATCGTGAGCATCAGTAGCACCCATCCATTCGATGTGAAGATCGTCAGTCTTGCACTGTCTTCAATCTCTTTGACTCGTCGTCGAATCAGTTATTCAGAATGGGTTATACCTGGACTTTCTGAATAACTCGCGTATCTTAATCAACAAGTGCTATAAAACACAATACACGCCTCATTCCAATTTAGAATATTCACACTTCTAGGGAAAGATTTCCATTAATTTTATCAAAGATAAATTCTTTTAAATTTATTCTTTAATTTTCCCTTGGATATCATTTCAAACCATATTGTGGTTTGCCAAACTAGTTGGGATTAGCGAACCACACCGAAGTAATTATTTATTTATTTTCCCAATCCCAACCTATTTATCCCATGGAGCAAAACTGGTGATACTCCATATCTAAGACCACGGGGTTATCGGTAAAGTTAATTACCATTTCACGCTCAAATCTAATTAAAGATTTAACTATCGCTAGGTGTAAAACTGGTAATACTCCATTCTCGCTCACTTTCCAAATTGGGTAATTTAAATTATCAATTCACGTTTCAATCTAATTACCGACTCCTTAAAACTCCTTTTACTGGGTTGAAGGACTAATGTCGTTTAAAACACAGTTCACTATAAACCCAAATCACATTCTATTTATTATCGGGTTAAAGAACAAGTGTTATTTAAAACACCGTTCACGGTAAACCCACAAATCAATTCTAATTAAATATATTAGAAATTCTGGTTATTTAAAATCCATTTCAAATTCAATTTAATTATTTCAAAAATAAATTGATTTTAATTCAAGATTTAAAACTAGTTCATTTCGATAAAAATCTATTTTTATCTTTTCAAATATGGGGTTTTTCATCCCAGTTTTTCCCAAATCATTTCTTACGATTTTACACAAATTATAGATATTTTTAATAATTTTACCAAGGCCCGTACAGTCGATTTCCATCTACGGCCATCGAACTGCACTTACAGCGACCTTTTCCAAATTTGATCTGGATATAATTCCAAATCCAACCGTTAGATTTCAAATTTCTAATATTCATTGGAAAGCTCTTTTCGATACGAACCCATCGGTTCCGGTTTTAGGAGAATCTGACGGCCGGATATCCCGCAATGTCCGTTCGAAGTCAATGGTCGAAATTCGCGAACTGCCGCAGCGCGGCGCATTCTATTCAGGCCATTATATTATATATATAATATATATATAATATATATTTCGTCGATTTCTATTTAAAACAAATTTTATAAATCGTTTTAAATTCGTTTTCAAAACGATTTCAACTTTATTTCAAATTCAAATCAAAATTGATTTTTTTCTAATATAAATTCATTTTAAATTCATTTCAAATTGATTTCAATTCAAATTCAATTCTATTCAATTTCAATTCAAATTCATTCCTATTCAATTCAGTTTCAAATTCATTTTCTATTCTATTCAATTCGAGTTCATTTTGTATTCTATTCAAATCGAATTCTTTTTATATTCTATTCAAATTGAATTAATTTTATATTCTACTCAATTCGAATTCATTTTATATTCTATTCAATTTTCATTTTCTTTTCAATATTCATTTTCTTTTCAATATTCATTTTAAAAACAAATATAATCGATATAAATATCGTTCGCGTCAAAATAGCGCATCTCTAATCAACATGGCTTTATATTTTTCAATAACTTCGTTATTCTATTCAACAAATGAATATTTATTCTATTCAACACATGAATCTATATTTCTTCCACCGCCTGACTAATCTCAACAAATGAGTATCGTCAACATGTTAATCTTTATTTTATAATATTCTTCATTTTCCCAATTGGAATGAGGCCCAATCAATTACCATTTAATGTTAATTATATGGATTCCATACAACACATGTATATAATAGCAACAATAAATAATCAACCATCATCCAAAGTACACAACACAACTGCATAAGCATTAAACATATATAATCAACGCTTACACAGTCTGTCGACCAATCGATCGACATACAATTAAATAATTGGGATTAGTGTATGCCAAATATCATCCTAACACCCATGTGGGGTTTCAACAATCAAACACAGATTTTATTTGTGCAGTTGGGCGATGTGTAAAATTTATCGTCCCAATCAATATCAGTCAAATGTGTGTGTATATAAACAAATCGTTCGATTTGTTTATAAATATATATTTCATTTTATATACACGTTAAAAATTATATTATTAACTATATAAATATTTTATTTCACTATATAAATATTTTATTTCATTCCACAACACACATTCTATTTTTCACATCAAAATCAAACAAACAAGCATACAAGCCGTCCATGGTCTGTGGACGACGGGTGTCGGGTGCTACTAAGCACCGTCTGCATCCTAGTATATATCTTAACTAGAAATTTAAAATAAAAGTGAGGAGTTCTCACCAAAGCTATCCCAACTCCATGACCTTATCTTCGTCATGCCCGCCCTTGTTACTTTCGTCTTTCGTATTCACTACACACATAAAAAACCCCATTTTTATATTCACTTCTTCATTATAAAAATCAATTTTTTATCTTCATTACCTTATAAAAATCATGTTTCTCTCTCTCCATTCTCTGTATAAAGATTTCGCCTTTTCAAATATAAAGGTTTCGCCTTTTCAAATATAAAGATTTGAATTCTCTTTATAAAATTAAAAATTCGATCTTTACATGCCATAAAAACCTCATCATTCTATTCGAAATTCACTTCTTTTCTAAATTAAAAATCACTTCATTTACAATTTAAAAATCGTTTCTTCACAAGTTAAAAATCAATCCTTTTACACGTTAAAAAAAATCACTTCTTTCCTTTTATAAAAATCTCATCTTTCTTTACTCTAAAAATTCAGTCTTTGCTATTATAAAAATTCAATCTTTTGTATTATAAAAATTCAGTTTTGGTGTATTATAAAAATTCAATCCTTTTGGTTATAAAGATCTAACATTTCTATACTATAAAAATCAAAACATTTATTTATCTTATAAATAAATCAGTAAAGAAAATAAGCAAACAAAAAGAAATAAACAAACTAAAATTAAAGAAAACACTTACAGTTGATTTCAAGAAGGGGGAGGGGGAAAGGTCGAACGGAGGTGGCTGGATCGGGCTTCAATGCGGCGGAGGAGGGAGATGGCGGAGCTCGATTGGCCGACTGTGGCTTAGGGTGGCACGCGTCAGGGTCTGAGGGCTTGGGGTAGGGTTTTTATTCGCGGCGTGCTTCACGAACGGGGTGTAGAAGAGGAGAGAGAGGAGGGGCGCGAGACGGGCAGGGCGTCGGAGCTTCTCGTCGGAGGCGGCTTTCGCTTGAGGAGGGCGGCAGCGGGTTTTGATCGACGAGAGGTTTTTTTTAATTTTAATTCGATTTTCTGGAGGAGATAGATAAGAGGGAAAAGAAGGGGCCAAGGGGTTATATATAAAAGTATATTTATTATATTATTTAATTCCATAAAGTAACTTTTAATTTCAACCTCGAAACGAGACCCACCGCCTGTCGTCTTTAGCTAATTACCCCCATTCCGAACACAATGGGATATGTATCATAAGCTGATTCGGTTGTTTCGATCAGTTTTCGTCAAAATCAACATATAACTCTATGTATTAATTTTGACTGCGCATTTCAATTTACCGAGGCTACATTCTAACTAGAAAAATTCCTGAAAAATATTTTCTAGCTTCGTATTGACGATACGATCCTAACAAAACTAGTTTCGTCGAATTCTGAGACCGTTTGAAAAATGGCCATTTTCCAGTCGATTAAAATCAACTGAAACTGGTCAAACGCATTTTCCTTTGCCACGCTCACATATTGATTCAGAAAATTACGAAATTTGAAATCTAGCAATAATTTGACACTGCAGATCCAACAAAAGTGGTTTCGTTGAAAACCGAGGTCATTTGCAAAATTTCCATTTTTAAGGGTCAGAATTCCATAACGACTATTTTGAATATTCAATTGGACGTAACTTTTGATTCCAGCTATGAAATTTTGATTTCCCGGATTCGTTGGAAAGATATTATCAATTAGATTCAAATATTTTTGGTTTCGCTAAAATCCGGTTTATTCTGCACCTGTACATTCATTTGAAGTTTGAAATCGAATTATCGAACTACCGCGCCATTTTCAATTCCTTTTATAATTATAAATAAATATTTATAATCTAACGATGACGTATATAAATATATACATTTGAATTCCGTTCAAAATAAATTTCTTGTAATTTTTATTTAAAATAATTCATTTTAAATATTCAAAATTCGCTAAAATTGCCAAAATAAAAATTTTAAATTGGCTCGCATTTTCCGGGTTGTTACATTCTCCCCCACTTAAAACTTTTCGTCCCCGAAAAGGAACGAAGCCGAAAGTTGTTTCACTAGTCAACTCAACTTCCTATATTTTGATTATGGCTTAAGTTCTTCAACTTTTCAGTTTCTAAGAACTTTTCAAATTTTTCAAAAATTTGGCTAACACCCTAAATTTTCGAAAAATTTCGCCATAACCTCCCCTACACCGAGAGAACTGGGAAAATCCCGAAATTTCCATACAGGCCCTCTGATCTCAAAAAGAAAAAGAAAAGGCCAAGCGGTGTAATAACCCGGAAATCTGGGCCAATTTAAAAAATTTATTTTGGCAATTTTAGCGAATTTTGGATATTTAAAATGAATTATTTTAAATAATAACGACGAGAAATTTATTTTGAATAGAATTCGAACGAATATATTTATATAGATCGTCGTTAGAATATGAATATTTATTTTAAATTATAAAAGAAATTGAAAATGGCGCGGTAGTTCGATAATTCGATTTCAAACTTCAATTGAATGTACCGGGTGCAAAACAAACCGGATTTTAGTGAAACCAAAAATAATAGGATCTAATTGATAATATCTTTCCAACGAATCCAAAAAATCAAAATTTCATAGCGGGAATCAAAAGTTACGTCCAGTTGAAAATTCTGAATAGTCGCTATGGAATTCAGGCCCATAAAAATGGAATTTTTGCAAACGACCTCGGTTTTCGACGAAACCACTTTTGTTGGATCCGTGATGTCAAGTTATTGCTAGATTCCAAATTTCGCAATTTTTCGAATCAATATGTGAGCGTGGCAAAGGAAAACGCGTTTGACAAGTTTCAATTGATTTGAATCGACTGGAAAATGCCCATTTTTCAAACGGTCTCAGAATTCGACGAAATTAGTTTTGTTAGGACCGTATCGTCAATACGAAGCTAGAAAATATTTTTCTGGAATTTTTCTAGTTAGTATGTGGCCCTGGTAAATTGAAATGCGCTTTCAAATTCAATATATAGAGTTATATGTTGATTTTGACGAAAACTGATCGAAACAATCGAATCATCCTATGATACATATCCCATTGCGTTCGGGATGGGGGTATTTTGCTAGGGGCGACTCTTGTTGGGTTTGAATTGGAGTTCATGATATTAAACAAGTAAAATTAGAAATAAATATTAAATAAATTAATATATATATAACCCTTAACCCTAAGTCTTCATTGGTCAAAATCCATCCCGAGGTCAACGTTCAAAACTACGCCTCTTTTTCACTTTCGACGATGGAAAGCCCAAAATTTTCTTCCTTAATCCCGTTCAAATCAACACGAATTAGAAGAAGATTATAAACCAAAACCCATTCAACAAATTGAGATCTACAAATCAACCGGTTCTGATCAAATTTAAAGCAGCGAGTAGCTCGATTTTCGAGCTGAAAGGCCAGACATTCACGGCGGAATTAGCGGTGCTACAGTGCGTCGAGCTCGACGCTGGTGGCGTGGGGGGATGCGCCATGTTTAGGCGCTTCAGATGATGGCCATTGATGGGCCTCCAGCGCGGTGTGCCGGCGGTGCGTGGTGGTCAAATGGGAGGAAGACGGGTTAATGGTTTCAGAAAGGGGCGCGGGTAAGACTGTGTTACAGCAACTTGCAGGATGAAGGTGAGAGTTTTATTTAATATAAATGTCTAGTAAAAATATGTTTTTGTTTAATACAAATACATTGGTAAAAATCAGATTTTCAAAAATAATAGCATAGTTTAAAACTGAAATTTTTCTATGTAAAACATTGTTTTAAAATATGACTTGTATATAAATAACGCAGTATGTAAATATAGTTTTAAAAATATAAAAGAGTATATGGTTTTAAAATGATAATTCCATGGTTTTATAAATATAAAAATAGAATTTAAAATCTGAAATTATATAAATTATATTGTTTAGAAAGTCTGGTTTTATATATATATATATATATATATATATATATATATATATATATATATATATAACATGAAAGGAATACAATCTTTGTCAGAATAGGAATATAATCTGTCTGAAAAGGAAAAATCTTTATATAGAGAATATAAAAATATTATCTTTAAATATAAAGTAGAAAAAAAATATAATTTTTATTTATTGAATGAAGCAATAAAAATATAATTTTTATTTGAATAGCGTGAAAGGACTGCATTGGAATGTCAAACAGATCCAGACGGTTTAGCAATTCAAAAGCAAAGTACGGCGGAGTGGAACCCTCAGTGAGAACTCCTCACCTTTATTTTATTTTATTGCTAGTTAATAATATATACTAGGATGCAGACGGTGTTTAGTAGCACCCGACACCCGTCGTCCACAGACCATGGACGGCTTGTATGCTTGTTTGTATGATTTTGATGTGTAGTTGATTGTGTGATTTGATGTGAAATGAAATAAAATATTTATATAGTTGAAAATATTTTATAGTTAAAAATAGAATTTTTAACGCGTATATGAAAGGAAATAAAAATAAACCAATTGGACGATTTATTTATATACACACATTTGACTGATTTTGATTGGGACGATAAATTTTACACATCGCCCAACTGCACAAATAAAATCTGTGTTTGATTGTTTGAAACCCCACACGGGTATTGGGATGATACTTGACGTACACTAATCCCGATTGTTTAGTTGTATGTCGATCGATTGATTGACAGACTGTTATGAGCGTTAAATATTTATATTCGATGCTTATACAGTGTAGAATGCACTTTGGATGATGGTTGATTATTCATCGTTGTTATTGTATACATGTGTTGTAGAAAATCCATATAATTAACATTATATGGTAATTGATTGGACCTCATTCATTTGGAAATAGAAATACTCGAAATAGAAATATTTGAAAAAAAGAAATATTTGAGATAGAAATATTTGAAATAGAATATTTGAAATAGAATATTTGAAAATAGAAATATTCGAAATAGAAATATTTGAAAAAAAGAAATATTTGAGATAGAAATATTTGAAATAGAATATTTGAAATAGAATATTTAAAAATAGAAATATATGAAGTCGTGTTGATTAGATTGACGCCATTTTGACGTGAACGATATTTATATCGATTTTATCCAATTTATAATGAACATCGAAAGTGATTTCAAAATCTGACATTTTGAATAGAAAACGAATTCGAATTGAATTGAATAGAAAACGAATTCGAATTGAATTGAATAGAAAACGAATTCGAATTGAATTGAATTGAATTGAAAACAAATTCGAATTGAATTGAATAGAAAACGAATTCGAATTGAATTGAATAGAAAACGAATTCGAATTGAATTGAATAGAAAACGAATACGAATTGAATTGAATAGAAAACGAATTCGAATTGAATTGAATAGAAAACGAATTCGAATTGAATTGAATTGAATAGAAAATGAATTCGAATTGAATTGAATAGAAAACGAATTCGAATTGAATAGAATAGAAAACGAATTCGAATTGAATTGAATAGAAAACGAATTCGAATTGAATTGAATAGAAAACGAATTCCAATTGAATTGAGTAGAAAACGAATTCGAATTGAATCGAATAGAAAACAAATCTGAATTGAATTGAATTCAATTGAAAACGAATTGAAATAGAATTGAAATCGATTTGAATTGAAATCAAATAGAAGTGAATGTAAAAAGAATTTATAAGGGAAAATTCAATTTTGATTTAAATTTGAAATAAAGGTGGAAATTGTTTTTGAAAAAAATTTGAAATGATTTATAAAATTCGTTTTAAAAAGGAAATCGACGAAATATATATATAATATATATTATATATATAATGGCCTGAATAGAACGCGCCGCGCCGCGGCAGTTCGTGAATTTCGACCATTGACTTCGAACGGACATTGCTGGAGATCCGACCGTCGGATTCTCCTGAAACCGGAACCGTTGGGTTCGTATCGAAATGAGATTTCTAATGAATATTAGATATTCGAAATCTAACGGTTGGATTTGGAATTATGTCCAAATCAAATTTGGAAAAGGTCTCTATAAGTGTAGTTCGATGGCCGTTGATGGAAATCGACTATACGGGCCTTGATAAAATTATTAAAAATAGTAATAATTGGTCTTAAATCATAAGAAATGATTTGGAAAAAATTAGGATGAAAAACTTCATATTTGAAAAGATAAAAATAGATTTTTATCGAAATGAACTAATTTTGAACTAGAATTAAAATTCTATTTATTTTTAAAATAATAAAGTGGATTTGAAAGGGTTTTGAAAATAACCAGGATTTCCAATATATAGATTGGAATGGATTTGAATCAAAATTGTCTTTGGATTATTTCGATGTTGGATTTCGTGATTATACAGATATTGTTATGGAAATTTGAAAGATATATTTATATCGTTATTTCCAATACGATATTTGTTGGTTGTAGAATTTGATATTGAATATAAGCCGATATATTTTCTAGTCAGAGCCTTGTATTTAATATCAAATGTGATTTGGGTTTGTCGTGAATGGTGTCTTCATTAACACCGTTCTTAAGCCCAGTTGAGAAAAAGATTAAATCTTTTATTTAGATTTAATGAAGTCTACCAATTAAATAATATTTAATTGAAATTGAATTGGTATATCGTGAACAGTTTTAAATAACACTTGTTCTTTAACCCGATAATTAATAGAATGTGATTTTGGGTGGTCGTGAACGGTATCTTCAATAATACTGTTCTTAGATCCAAAGGAGTTAAGAAAATAAGAAACTAACTGGAGATTAGTTAAGTTGAATGGTTTCTGGGGTATTGATCTGATGTTGGTTTCGGCCTCCGGGGTTAATACTTAGGGAATTGCTCACTCGCTTATTTATGGTTAGGGTCTGACTGAAATGTAATGTGATTTTGGGTTTATAGTGAACCGTGTTTTAAAATGACATTGATTCTTTAACCCAGTTAAAGATTAAAACTAAGTGGAGTTTTAATGAATCTTTAATTAGATTGAAAAGATCGAGAATGGAGTATCACCAATTTTGCTCCAAAGCGATAGTTAAATCTTTAATTAGAATTGAACGTGAAATGGTAATTGAATTTACCGATAACACCGTGGTGTTAGATATGAAGTATTACCAGTTTTGCTTCATGGGATGAATAGGTTAGGATTGGGAAATAAAATAAATAATTACTTCGGTGTGGTTCGCTAATCCCGACTAGTTTGGAAAACCATAATTTGGTTTGAAACGATATCCAAAGGAAGATTAAATAATAAATTTTAAAGAATTTATCTTTGATAGAATTAATGGGAACCTTTCCCTAAGAAGGTGAAATTTAGAAACTAACTGTAGGTTAGCTAAGAAGGATGGTTTCCTAGGTATTAATCTGATGTTGGTTTCGGCCTTCGGGGTTAATATTTGGGGAATTGTTCTCTTGCTAATTTACGGTTAGTGACTGATGAATTGGAATGAGGCGTACGTTGTGATTGTGTAACATTTGTTTACTATATACGCGGGTTGTTCGAAAAGGCCGGGTTTATACCCATTCTGAATAACCGATTCGACGATAAGTCGAAGATGATGACGGTGGTCGAAGACCGAAAGTCTTCACATCGTTTGGGTGATTACTGATGATCTTGATTGGGCAGTACACCCAAGATGAGGGAATCAGTTGGTGGTCGTCCAGATGTACTTGGAGATCGACGGATATGCGAGGAAAGTGCCTCCGGTTTCGTTTAGACCTAGAACGGACTTGTAAATGGATGGTGTGTCTGACATTGTATTTCTTTATATTGTTTTCGTTGATCTCTGCTAAATATATATATGTTTGGCGTTGGGGAATTTATTCTCTTGCTTAACGCCCTTCTCTGAGACATACGAGCTCAGAGGTTATATATTGGCAGAAATCAGTGGTACGATATGGATTGATAGTGTGGCATGTTGAGATGCAGTGATCCAGACTTTTGTTGAAAAGCAAAGTTTGGTGGATGATGATCAAAGCGCACCTTTGATATAGCACGGCTGTGTGCATAGCGTTGATTCGCGAGCCTCACACCTCGGTATGGTGGTAAACTGATGGTTTGATCAGTATGCTTTTTAGTGGATGGGCACCTTAGTGGTGTCGTGGATTCGGTCGACCGAGATGAGCTTAGTGCTCAGGGATATATAGAGTAAGCGGTGTTTTCTCTGACTGGGACGTAAGCCGCGGTGATACTCTGGTCCCAAAAGTGCGGATGTGCAGACGGTGTTTTCTCTTGTTGGGACGTAAGCCGTGGGGAATTGCATTACGCGATCGATCTTTCGAATTAGGAGCCACCATAATGGAAATCCAATTTCCAATACGTGTATTCCGATTTTATTTGTAGAGCCTAGTATGGCGACATAGTGGGATGGGGCGCTTATGCCGTCTATGATTGATACTTATGATTTGAAGATATTTTATACAATATGCACTTATAATAGTATCAAAAGATTTGTTTTAAACGTATCAAGCATTCTTGGCTATTATAAGGTAAAAACCCTATCCTCCGGCTTGCGTTGCATTGTGTGATGGGACCTGGGTCTTATAATAGCTTCATTTTTCTTTATTTAGCATTGCGCTGTTGTTTTATGCACTGGTATTCTTGGGAGGAAACCTGTTCCGTGTTATACGGCGTGGTCCCTTGATTTACCTAACTTTAAAATAAAGATTTACAACTGTTTTAGTTCTCACACCAGTCACATGACTGACCTGGAGTTTATTGTTTTAACCTAAACTCTGGGTGCCCTTATTTTGACACGGGCAGCTAGTAGTTTTGGTTTTGCAGATTTATATTCACATGATCCTGGCTTACAGCTGGAACGATATCCGGAAAGCTTTGTATCCGTATATCTCGTTCTAGTTGTGTTTTGTATTATTTCCGCTGCAATGTATTTAAGTGTAATTTAAATCTCTGATATTTCTGTGTAATATTTATTCATACTCTGTATATTCTTGTATTCTGGTGCATTGTTGTAATTAACAATGAAATGTTCTTCCGTTGCATTCTGATTTGTCTTGTTCTCACAGTAATTCGTTCTTTCTCATCTCTTCAGAGACCGGGTAAGTTCGGGTCGCTCCGTCTCATTTGGTTTCAGAGCTTTGGTTTACATAGCTCAAGAACAAGACACATTAGAACCATACGAAAGGATTCATCAGATATTGGATTAGTAATATCCAATTAGAATAACTCGTTAGAGATGGGATCAGTAGTATCCTAGAACGAGTGTGAAGAGTATATTTTTCAAATGAAAACCATTTTGTTTTGAAAATTTAAATCGTTTCATATGTATTTGAATATTTTATTTGTATTGAATTTGGACAATCCAATATATTTAGATTTTGCATATACGCGTCATGAACGTATATTCGAGGTTTTAATATACTGGATAGATATAGAATCACATTCTAGTCGCCCGGAGATGGTACTGATAATTGTCATGACATCATCAGTATTTATGTTCGTGTTTCGAAGGTGTGATATCTATATATTTCCATTAGACTGGTGTGAGAACCAAACCTTATATAGATAGATTTATTTGTTGTGATTTGGCATCAAAAACATGATTTTTGACTATATATCAAATTTATGAATTTGAAACGTTAATCCACTAATTGATTGATGTTTGTGTTGTTTGTTTAGTTGTTTGATAATTTTGAACCATCATGCCTAATTGCATCAAATATTGAATTGTATTGAAAATTAGTCGCATTTGCTTGCATATACATGTATATCCATTGAACAGGTCATAGCAAAGAGGCTAGAGCAGAAAATAAAATTTGTTTGCTCGACAAATAGGTACATGTTTACTATATAATTTACTGTTTTGTTTGGGTGATGATGATTTTATGAGCCGATTGGCTAGCCGCTTGGCTTTTTCTTTTTGAGATCAGAAGGCCTATATGGCAATTTCGGGATTTTCCCGTGCTCCCGGTGCAAGGGAGGTTATGGCGAAATTTTTCGAATATTTAGGGTGTTAGCCAAATTTTTGAAGAATTTGAAAATTCTCAGAAACTGAAAAGTTGGAGAATGGAAGCCGGATCGAACGTAGAGTTGATTGATCAAACCACTTTCGGCTTCGTTCCTTTTCGGGGACGAAAAGTTTTAAGTGGGGGAGATTGTAATAACCCGGAAATGCGAGCCAGTTTAAAATTTTTATTTTGGCAATTTTAATGAATTTTGAATATTTAAAATGAATTATTTTAAATAATAACAACGAGAAATTTATTTTGAATATAATTCGAACGTATATATTTATATACATCGTCGTTAGAATATAAATATTTATTTTAAATTATAAAAGGGATTGCAAATGGCGTGGTAGTTCAATAATTCGATTTCAAATCTCAATTGAACATACCGAGTGCAAAATAAACCGGATTTTAGCGAAACCAAAAATATTAGAATCTAGTTGAAAATATCTTTCCAACGAATCTGAAAAATCAAAATTTCATAGCGGGAATCAAAAGTTATGCCCAGTTGAAAATTCAGAATAGTCGTTGTGTAAATTATACATGGCCCAAAAAGTCAAATTTTGCATATGGATGAATTTGGACTCGAAACGCTTCCATTGAGTTCAAAATGCCATTTAGAACTCCGAAAAGTACGAGCTTTGATATATTCCGATATCCGGAATAGTGGCTATGGGCTGGAGTTGTTCGGTTAACAATACCAAGCCCTTAAAAAGTGAAATTTTGCATACGAGCTCAGAATTCGACGAGATAATTTTTTATGGATTCAAAATGACAAATCATTGTTGAGTTCCAAATGGCGTGTCGAACGGAGTTAGTATGTGGTCGTGCGAGCTGAAACAGTTCAGGGTAAAACGAGCAGTCATTTTACAAAGGAACATTATTGATACGACCTCAGAATATTCGATTTCGTTTTTTTTTCTGGATTCGTATCGTCTAATAATGGTTAAATCCAAGAGGGCATGATTTTTGGTGTTAGTGTGTGAGCGTGCGAGAAGAAAAGGTGCGCCAAAATCGCATTTTTGAGCAATATCTGAGCATATTCGTGATTTTTTTTAACGGTCAAACGAACTCGGAATTCGACGAAACTTGTTTTGTTGGACTCGCCTTCACGTCTACTATCTCGTGTCCGAAATCCGCGGTGATTTGAGATCGTTAGCGTTCAGGCGATAGGAGAGAAACTAGCATATAATCACTTTTACTCCATTTTTCTCTTCATAATTTCATTTCTCTCTTCCTCTTCAAAAACACAAAAATGGCCTCCACCCTCCCACCGCCGCTGCCCTCCTCCACCAGCGCCACCACCGGCCTCCGGCGAGCCACCGCACCCCCTCCTCTTCTTCCCGTCCTCCTCTTCATCCTCCTCTCTCTCCTCTCTCCATTTGCAAACCCTAAGCCCCAAATCACCAACCACCACCACCGCGGCCACCACGGGCCCCACCGCCACCACCAGCACCCTCCCCCACGTCCATCAGGCCGGCGCTTCCCCTCAGTCCACCCCAAGTCCGGCCGTGGGCCCCCCTCCTCCAAAAACTCATTTTCACAAAATTCCCGTTTTGCACAAAACACCCCGGAATGTTTTGGCCTATATCTCTCAAACGGTGCGTTTCTGGCCAAAGTCCCTCTAAACTAAAGTTGTAGAGCACGAAATTCTCTTCGATTTGGCTATATGGAAGTCGTGTTTTGGAGTCCGGAGCTGCTCGGAAAACGCGTTCGAAGTCTGCTGTTCAAAAGCGGTAAAATTCGTGTACTTTCGCGAATTCTGGCGAATTGGAGCATTTTCGGCAAAAAGACCCTTTAGGAGAAAGTTATCCGGAATGGCGCATTTAAGCTAAAAAAAAGATGGTGTGAAGAGTGAAGCTCGTTTGCAAATTCTGGAACCCGAACAGTGAATCCGGGCGTTAGAAAAAAGTGAGTTTTCTCCGCTTTAAAGCTTCTATGGTTTTTGACAAATGAAGTAGAATAAAAATATGATTTTTATATTATAGGAAGAATAAAAATATGATTTTTATATTATATAGATAGTAAAGATTTGATCTTTACTATATGAGCAACAGTATAAAAATGGAATTTTTATCTATATAATAGTAGAATAAAAATGTGATTTTTATATATTTAGTGGCTACGGGCAACGAAAGTGACAAAAGGCGAGAACGGCGATGATTCCCTACATAAGAAGAGTCGAGATGATTGGATTGGCTTTGGTGAGAACTTTTCACTCTAAATTTCTTTTTCTAGTTATATATATATACTAGGATGCAGACGGTGTTTAGTAGCACCCGACACCACTGTCCACAGACCATGGACTTGTTTGTTTGGTTGCATAGATTAGTTAAATTATTTGATTTGGAGTTGGTTGTTTAGTGAATTGAATTTGATTTGATTGATATGTGTATGGCGTGGGCCATCACTAGACTGGGGATAAGGCTAGGCCTTGTCCCGTTTCTAGTATCGTGCCGTTATGCCGCCGAAATTTCCTAAAATAAGTTAGAAAAATAAAGATATCATTTTATCGTGTAAATGAACTGAATAGGAATTCAGGTGTTGAAATAAAATGTTTTATCGTTAAAAATATAATTTTTAACGTGAATGCAAACAAATAAATATTCATTTACAAATTGAACGATTTGTTTATGTACACTGGTTTGACTGACATTGATTGGGACGATAAACTTTATACATCGCCCAACTGCACAAATAAATTCTGTGTTTGATTGTTTGAAACCCCACACGGGTATTGGGATAAAATACGGCATACACTAATCCCAATAATTAGTTGTATGTCAATCGATGGATATTTGATGCTTATACAGTGTAGTGCACTTTGGATGATGGTTGATTATTTATCGTTGCTATTATATACATGTGTTGTATGGAATCCATATAATTAACTTTATATGTTAATTGATTGGGCCTCATTCCAATCGGGAAGATAAAGAATATTAGAAAATAAAGGTTCATGTGTTGACAGTACTCATTCGTTGAGATTAGTCATGTGTTGAACGAAATATTTTAACGATAAAATTTACATCTTTATCTTTATAAAATAAAGGTTCATGTGTTGACCGTACTCATCCGTTGAGATTAGTCATGCGTTGAACGAAATATTTTAACAATAAAATTTACATCTTTATCATATATAAAATTAGAAACTGACTGGAAAATAGATAAGATGAGTGGTCTCCTAGATATTGATCTGATGTTGGTCTCGGCCTTCGGGGTTAATATTCAGGGAATCGTTCTCTTACTAGTTTACGGTTGGAGTCTGATTTGAAATCAAACGATAGATACCAAAATTTTTATAAAATATATTAAATAACAAAAATAGTCACACGTGGACAGTACTCATTCATTGAAATTAGACATGTGTTGACAAAAATATAGATTCACGTATTGAATAGAATATATATTCAATTGTTGAATAGAATAACGAAGTTATTGAAAAATATAAAGTCGTGTTGATTAGAGATGCGCTATTTTGACGCGAACGATATTTATATCGATTATATTCGTTTTTATAATGAATATTGAAAAGAGATAAAAATCGAATATTTATAATAGGAAAACGAATTTGATTTGAATTGAATAGAAAACGAATTCGAATTGAATTGAAAAGAAAACGAATTCGATTCGAATTGAATTGAAAAGAAAACGAATTCGAATTGAATTGAATTGAAAAGAAAACGAATTCGATTCGAATTGAAAAGAAAACGAATTCGAATTGAATTGAATTCAAAAGAAAACGAATTCGAATCGAATTGAATCGAAAAGAAAACGAATTCGAATCGAATTGAATTGAAAAGAAAACGAATTCGGATTTGAAATGAATAGAAAACGAATTTGATTTGAATTGAATAGAAAGCAAATTGAATTTGAATTGAATAGAAAACGAATTGAATAGAAAACGAATTGAATTTGAATTGAATAGAAAACGAATTTGAATTGAATTGAATAGAAAACGAATTGAATTTGATTTGAATAGAAAACGAATTTGAAATGAATTCAAATTGAATTGAAAATTGAATTGAATTGAAATGAATTTTAAAACGGATTTATAATAGAAAATTCAATTTTGATTTGAATTTGAAATAAAGGTTGAAATTGTTTTTGAAACAAATTCGAATCTATTTATAAAATTCGTTTTGAATAGAAATCGACGAAATATATATTATATATATATAATACAATGGCCTGAATAGAACACGCCGCGCCGCGGCAGTTCGCGAATTTCGACCATTGACTTCGAACGAACATTACGTGAGATCCGACCGTCGGATTCTCCTAAAACTGGAACCATTGGGTTCGTATCGAAAAGAGATTTCTAACGAATATTAGAAATTTGAAATCTAACAGTTGGATTTGGAGATACGTCCAAATCAAATTTGGAAAAGGTCGCTGTAAGTGTAGTTCGGTGGCCGTTGATGGAAATCGACTGTACGGGCCTTGATAAAATTATTAAAAATAGTAATAATTTGCGTAAAATCATAAGAAATGATTTGGGAAAAATTGGGATGAAAAACTCCATATTGGAAAAGATAAAAATAGATTTTTATCGAAATGAACTAGTTTTGAACTAATATTAAAACCAATTTATTTTTAACTAAATAAATTGGATTTGAAATGAGTTTTAAATAGAATTGATTTGTGGGTTCATCGTGAAGGGTGTTTTAAATAACACTTGTTCTTTAACCCGATAATAAATAGAATGTGATTTGGGTTTATCGTGAACTGTGTTTTAAATGACATTAGTTCTTTAACCTAGAAAAGGGAGTTTTAATGAATCTGTAATTAGATTGAAATGTGAATTGATAATTTAAATTATCAAATATAGAAAGTGAGCGAGAATGGAGTATCACCAGTTTTGCTCCAAAACGATAGTCAAATCTTTAATTAGATTTGAACATGAAATGGTAATAAATTTTACCGATAACACCGTGGTGTTAGACATGGAGTATTACCAGTTTTGCTTCATGGGATTAATAGGTTGGGATTGGGAAATAAAATAAATAATTACTTCGGTGTGGTTCGCTAATCCCGACTAGTTTGGAAAACCATAATTTGGTTGAAATGACATCCAATGGAAGATTAAAGAATAAATTCAAAGAATTTATCTTGGATAAAATTAATGGGAACCTTTCCCTAAGAATATGAAATTTAGAAACTAGCTGTAGGTTAGCTAAGAAGGATGGTTTCCTGGTATTGATCTGATGTTGGTTTCGTCCTTCGGGGTTAATATTTGGGAAATTGTTCTCTTGTTGATTTACGGTTAGTAGCTACTGAATTGGAATGAGGCGTATTTTGTGTTTGTGTAACATTTGTTTTTAATATACGCGGGTTGTTCGGAAAGTTCGGGTTTATACCCATTCCGAAAAACCGATTCGACGATAAGTTGAAGATGATGACGGTGGTCGAAGACTAGAAGTCTTCACATCGTTTGGATAATTACTGATGATCCTGATTGGGCTGTACACCCAAGAGGATGGAAATAGTTGGTGATCGTCCAGACGTACTTGGAGATCGATGGATATGCGAGGAAAGTGCCACCGGTTTCGTTCAGACCCAGAACGAACTTGTAAATAGATTGTGTGTCTGACATTGGATTTTATTCTATGTTGATTGATTTTTGTTAAATATATATCTGTTTGGCTGCGGAGAATTTATTCTCTTGCTTAACGCCCTTCTCTGAGACGTACGAGTTTAGAGGTTATATATCGATAGATATCAATCGCATGGCATGAATTGCATGTGTGGCACGCTGAGTTGCATGGATCAAGGCTTTTGTTGAAAAGCAAAGTCTTGTGGTTGATGATCAAAGCACGGCCTTTGTGGCGTAGCTTTGTGTATAGCGTGCATTTGTGAGCCTCACACCTCAGTATGAGTTAAAAACGGGATAAGGACTGCAGGGAGAGCACGACGTTTCTTTCTAGCTTTGGTGGTGTCAGTGACTTACCAGCCCTGACATTTATATACTTTTCACCTATGTGGTTGTTGGATGAGGCGCCTCGATTTTAGGTCTGTAAGGACCGGGAAACGTGTGTTCAGGAATAATTAATCCTCAAACGTAAGAGAGGACCGGCCATGAAGATCCAGGGGTTACCCAGAGTGTGTAGTCCCGAGGCATTTGCTAGAGTGTCTCGAAGCGGAGTGGAGCTTGCCCCTTGCCTCGACTCATGATGGAAATCCAATTTCCAATACGAGATATTTCGGCTTTATTTGTAGAGCCTAGTATGGCGACATAGTAGCATGGGATGCTATGCCGTCTATGATTTATATTTATGATTGAAATTGTTTTCACACTATACACTTATTGTAGTATCAAATGATTTGTTTTTTTAAACGTACCAAGCATATTTGGCTATTATAAGGTAAAACCCTATCCTCCGGCTTGTGTTGCATTGTGTGATGGGACCTGGGTCTTATAATAGCTTCATTTTTCGAAAAAGCATTGCGTTGTTTATTCTAGGCACTGGTATTCTTGGGAGGAAACCCGTTCCGTGTTATACGGCGTGGTCCCTTGAATTACTCTCTTTTAAAGTAAAGTTTTAAATAACTGTTTTAGTTCTTACACCAGTCACATGACTGACCTGGAGTTTATTTCTTTAACCTAAACTCTGGGTGCCCCTATTTTCTACACAGGCAGCTAGTAGTTTGTTTTTTGCGGATTTATATTCACATGATCCTGGTTTACAGCTGGAAGGATGCTCGGAAAGCTCTATATCCGTGTATTACTGTAATAACCCGAAAAATGTGAACCAATTTAAAAAAATTTAAATTTGGTTATTACCAAAGAATTTGAATAGTTGAAATAGCATGTTTCAATAAAATATAGAATTGGGTATAGTATTGCAGTTTGAAATTTTGAATACAAACTTTGTCTGACTGTACCGGGTGGAAAATATAACGGATTTTAGTGAAACTGAAAATATTTAAATCTGTTTATGAATATCTTTCTAACGAATCTGAAAAATCGAAGTTTCATAGCGAGAATCAAAATTTATGGCCAAATGAATTTTCAGAAAGGTCGCTATATATCATATATAGCCCTTGAAAATTGATATTCTGCATACGACCTCGGAATTCGACGAAACCACTTTTGTTGGGTCCGGGATGTCAAATTATTGCTAGGTTTCAAATTTCATAATTTTTGAAGCTAGTATGTGAGCGGGGCAAAAGAAAATGTGATTGGTCAATTTCTGTTAAAATGGATCGACCTGAAAATGGACATTTTGCATATGAGCTCAGAATTCAACGAAACTGGTTTTGTTGGGACCGTATCGTCAAAACAAAGCTAGATTTATTTTTCTGGAATTTTTCGATTCAGTTTGTGGCCCTGGCAAATTGAAATGTACGTTTAAATTGAATATTAAATGTTTTATACTTTAATTTGAAAAATAACTGACTGTAACAGTCGAATTGGCCAACGAAATATATCCCATTGTGTCCGGAATGGGGGTATTTAGCTAGGGGCGACAGTCGTTGGGTTAAAATTGGTGTACGTGGGCTAGAAGGGGTATTAAAGGAATTTAAAAATGTTATATATTAGAAAATATATTTCATTTTCTCTCTCTTCTGAAAAAACCCGATCAACCCTTAAACGAACGACAGAAATCGTTCCAGACCTTCCCACCCCGATCGCCGCCGCCACAGCCAGTTTCGCCGCCTCCTCCAGTTAAAGATTCTTATTGCCTCCGCCTCCTCTTTAAGTCCGACCAAGCCTCGACTCAAACCATCGACTGTACGCGTCGAATTTCGAGGAGGAAGTCGCCCCCTTTGGAGCGCCGCCGCGACTCGCTGGAGCCACCGAGTTCATCGCCACCACCGTCGCTCGGAAGGTGGTTCGTAGCCCTTCGACGCCGTGTAGTCTGATCGGAGCAACAAGGTACGTTTTTGATTTAAAATCAAAACCTAGTTTTGAAGCTTTGCAAACCTTTCTGATTTAAATTTTGAAATGAAAATAACACTTTTAAGTGTTGCAAAACTTTGAAAAATCATATTTTTTTAGTGTGTTAACGAAATTCGATGAAACAGGAGACACCGTGACCGCAAGGAGGCTCTCTACATTCTAGAAGAAGCCGCGGATTTTTCTGATATTCCTACGATTTTTAGCACTGCAGAAACCAATGTGAGGAATCTAAACTAATTGTGTGGATGAAATCGCGTTGTATAAATTATATAAGCGAAGTGTAAATTATATACGCATTGTATACCTCATGTACATGTGTTGTATAAGTTATATTAGCGATGTATAAATTATACAAGCGTTGAATGAAACATATATGCTTTGAATTGTGATGAAATGCAAGTGAATTATAATATTATATATATATATATACTCCCCTCGTCCACAGACCATGGACGATATTTATTGCTTGTGATTGACGTAATATTATATGGTATGACGAATGGTTGGAAATAATTGTTTGTGGTTGATATTGTGGTTGAAAAATACCCTCTTGTGGTTGAAACAAATTAGAATAGGATTGTGGAATTGAAAATAAAACATGCCGCCTACGTGCGAACTAGATGCATGATCCCCATTGTCAAAAACCGCGAGGTTTTAAGGTAGAGCGAGGAGCCGTACTAGGGATGGTCCCGGTTTTAACTACCCTGCCGTTATGCTGCAGAAATTTTCTGAAATATATATGTGTTAGAATAATTTTCATTCGTTGGAATAAATTACATATATTGAAGCAAATATTCATGTGTTGAGTGGCAATTCATTCGTTGAGTTGAAATTCATGTGTTGAATATTATTTGAATTTAAACAAAGGCTTTAGCGATAAAAATCACATTTTTATATGTATACAAACTATAGCGAATATTCATGTGTTGAATTGAAATTAATTCGCTGAGTTGAAATTCATGTGTTGAATATTATTTGAATTTAAACAAAGGCTTTAGCGATAAAAATCACATTTTTATATGTATACAAACTATAGCGAACATTCATGTGTTGAATTGAAATTCATTCGTTGAGTTGAAATTCATGTGTTGAATATTATTTGAATTTAAACAAAGGCTTCAGCGATAAAAATCACATTTTTATATGTATACAAACTATAGCGAATATTCATGTGTTGAGTGGCAATTCATTCGTTGAGTTGAAATTCATGTGTTGAATATTATTTGAATTTAAACAAAGGCTTTAGCGATAAAAATCACATTTTTATATATATTCAAATTATAGCGAATATTCATGTGTTGAGTTGCAATTCATTCGTTGAGTTGAAATTCATGTGTTGAATATTATTTGAATTTAAACAAATAGCTCTAGCGATAAAAATCACATTTTTATATATATACAAACTATAGAGAATATTCATGTGTTGAATCGAAATTCGTTCGTCGAGTTGAAATTCATGTGTTGAATGTTATCGTATTTGAAAATAAAATGAAGCGACAATAAAAACTACATTTTTATTGTGATTATGAAGCGTTAAAAACATTCACGTGTTGAATAAAAAAATTTGACGATAAAAATATTTCTTTTATCATGTATATGCTTTGATAAAAATACACACGTGTTGAAATAAATAATAGTTCGCTAGAAATATTATTATTGGCTTTGTTCTGCATATATATACATGTGTTGAACAGGGAAAATGGATTAGTTGTAGAGTAAAGAAATTATTTGCGTGCCCGACAAATAGGTAAGCCTTGATGAGTTGGCTGCACAATTTTATTTTTATATCAACTCCTGTGAATGCCATTGGATGCGGAGTGCTGGTTATTCTGTGTGAAATAATAAATATCGCCATAGGATAGTAACAATTAATTTTGAACTACACTACATGGCATACTTCTTGACGATAGGCATACTTCATCATATTCCACATAAGCAATTGGAGCTTGCGTGACGAGGTGGAAGATTTACCATACGAGCGAGAGGCTTGTATGGCGATGACTATATACTATAGGTTGAACTGATGACTGATATGGACTATATAAAATATAACGATAAATCGCCAGATTAATAAAAACCCCACACGGGTCTGGAGTTGACAATAATCACGTCTCTCTAGTTATTAGATACGGCACATGGACTATTTATTTCCACACGGAAACGGGGTGACGAGAATTTATTCTCTGGAGTGATTATCTATACATGCTCCCCCGTAAACACCAGAATATATCACTATAAATATGTGAATGCTTTTTAGGATTTATTGGGTACCTAACACGGCCCAATAAATTTCCAAACCCCTCCCCGTACAAAAGAGGTTATGGCGAAATTTTTCGAAATATTAAGGCGTTAGTGAAATATTTGAAGTGAAAACTATAGTTGAAATTATAGAATGAACTATATTTATATATAAATATGAATATAATTAAATTAAATCGAATAACGACGCTGCAGTTCGAATTTTGAAACCGTAACTTCAAACAACTAGTGTGGAAGATCGGACCATCGGATTTTCATGAAACTGGAACCGTTGGGTTCGCCTGGGGAATATCTTCCCACTGATATAGACTTTGTGGAAATCCAATGGTTAGATTTTCCGATATGTGTAAAACAAATTAGGGGAAAAACAGCGCCAGTGCCACGGCACGACCTGAAACGTCGTTTAATTAAATATGGCCGTTTTTAAATAAATAAAAATGGAGAAAAATCGTTATAAAATATTATAAGCAACATAGATTGCAAATAAACCAATTGGGCTTGAATTGTTTGATATTTGATGGTTGTATGTGCTTGACACGAAAATAACACTAAAGGACTGAAAGATGGATGTCGAATAATATAACAATGGAAAGAATCGATTTAAATTCTAATGACGTGAATTATTTGAAAAGGCCGAGCTAACCCTCATTTCAAATAATTTATCGAGCGATTTGAATTGGAAAATGCAAAGATGATTCAAGACCGACGATCTTCGTATCGGTTGGATGGGCGCTGCTGAGGTTCCTGACCGGAGTAGCTACCGGAAAGGGATGGAAGTAGTAGCCGTCTGAACGTATGTGTTGATCGGACGGATATACGAGGAATTTGACGCCTCCGGTTTCGTTCAGACCCAGGACGGACTGGTAAATGGACTGTGTGTCTGACATTGGATTTTGTTCTATACTGATTGATCTCTATTAAATATATATCTGTTTGGCGGCGGAGAATTTATTCTTTTGCTTAACGCCCTTCTTTGAGACATACGAGCTCACAGGTTATATATAGATGGAAATCAATCGTATAGAGTAGACTGCCTATGTGGCATGCCAAGATGCAGTGATCAAGGCTTCTGTTGCAAAGCAATGTCTTGTGGAGGATGATCAAAGCACGTTCTATGTGGCCTAGCTTTGTATATTTCGTAGATTCGCGAGCCTCACACCCCGGTATGAGTTAAAAACGGGATACAGACCGCTGGGAGAGCACAACATTTCTTTCTAGCTATGGTGGTGTCAGTGACTTACCAGCCCTCACATTTATATCTATTTTTCACCTATGTGGTTGTTGGAATGCGAGGCGCCTCGATTATAGGTCTGTAAGGACCGGGAAACGTGTGTTCAGGCATAATTAGTCCTCAAATGTAAGAGAGGACTGGCCCAGCCGAATCCAGGGTTGCCCAGAGTGCGTAGTCCTGAGGCATTTGCTAGAATGTCTCGAAGCGGAGAGGAGCTTGCCCCTTGCCTCGACTCATGACGGAAATCCAATTTCCAATACGAAATAACAGACTCGATTGTAGAACTAGTATGGCGACGTAGTAGATGGTAGCTATGCCGCCTATGATTGATATTTATGATGCTATTCGCTTTTGAAACATATATGCACTAGTAATAATATCAATTGATTTTGCTTTATACGTATCAAGCATATTTGGCCATTATAAGGTAACACTCTATCCTCCGGCTTGCGTTGCATTGTGTGATGGGACCTGAGTCTTATAATGGCTTCATTCTTTTTAAAAAAACATTGCGTTGTTTTAAAAGAAGTACTTTGTTTTAAATGCACTAGCAATCACTGGAGTAAACCCGTTCCGCGAAAGTGGCGTGGTCCTATGATTTGCTTATTGCTGTTGTTTAACTGTTAAATAGATTCCTCATACCAGTCCCCATGACTGATTCGTTGTTTGTTTCACTTTGCAAACGCGGGTGCCCCTATTTTCACACAGGCAGCCTAGTTCATAGGTGACAGGTTGTTTTGTGCTCTGCACTGTTGCATAGAGTGCATTTTTGGCTCATGGCGAGGCTGACTTCACAGAATCGACTTTGACATTTTCTGCCATTACTGTACTTATATTATGATTCCGCCACGGGCGATGCAGACTGATTTACTTTCCGTACTTCTTATTGTATGAATATGTCCCGCCTTCGGCGATGTAGACTGATACCCTTATTATGTCTCACTGCATGTATGTATTCCGCCTCTGGCGATGATGACTGATCACTTTCCTTTTTATTTACTAAGTTATATCCTACGCTATGCTATTCTGATGATTATTACATGTTGTGATTCCGCTGTCATATCCATGTAAAATTATTCTATTTATTTTTTTTTGCTATTTTCTGTACTCTGCTATGATGATTAATGTGTTATATTCCAATGATTATCCTTAATACCGCCCCTCGGATTTTGGGATCGTCACAGTTGGTATCAGAGCTTTGGTTAATCTTAGCTCCGGGATCTAACACATTAAACACCTTGTCAGAATAGAATCAGTAGTGTTCTAAGGCGAGTAGCTCATTAGAGATAGGATTAGCAATGTCCTAGAATGAGCAAAGCAAATTAGTAAAACAATTTGATCAGTACATCATCGTTATCTTTCCTTATGTTCCCCTGCTTTATCATATAAAAATTAACAAATCTGTGAGCTTGACTCTTTTCTTGCTTATACAGTACTCTCCTAGATGGCTACACGAGCAGCAACAGCTAAAGGAGGCCGTGGAGGCTGAGCAGGAGCAGGAGGAGGACGGGGGAATATCCCCGTAGTTGAGGGAGGCCCTATTGTTCAGCCACCAGCACCCGAGGACTTTGAACTAGACAGAGTAGCGAAGAGGTATAGGAATCTGGGGGGAAAACCCTTTTCTGGCACAAGTACAGTGACAGAGGCTATTGCTTGGTTAAAGACCTGTGAGAAAATCTTTGAAGGCATGGGTTTGGGAACCAACAACAAAGCACGACTAGGTATTTGGCTCCTACAGGAGGAAGCAGAGTTGTGGTGGGATGCCATCACCTCAGAAGATGCAGCAGGTACTGTCAGAACCTGGGAGCAATTCAAAACCATGTTCAACGAGAAGTTTGTGCCTGAACAGGCTTTAGAGAGGATGCGGGAGCAGTTTTCTAATCTCCAGCAAGGATATCTCTCTATCCAGGATTACCTCAACAAATTCACCCAGTTGTCGCGCTATGCCCCAGAGCTCATTATGACTAAAAAAGCAAAGAACAAGAGGTTTATTTTTGGGCTAAAGCGCAAGTACCATGACAGATCTATCAGCAACATTAAACTCTCCTTCTCAGAATTGGTAGAAATGGCTTGCAATTATGAAGATATGGATGAAAGGCACGCCAGCCAAGACCGCTCCAAAATCCAAGCTGGAAATAAGCGCAAGGCTTCAGCAGATCAGTCAGAGTCTAGCATTACAGCGGCCGCTACTCAGAAACCTGGAAAGATCCCCAAAGGAAATTGCTACAACTACGGGAAGTCAGGTCACTTTTATAATGTGTGCAAAGCCCCGAGGAAGCCTAAGGCAAATCCAGACTTAGCTGAATGCTACAACTGCCATAAGAAAGGGCACTATAGCAGGAACTGTCCTCTTAAGCAGAATGCACAAGTGGCTCATGTGTACGACGGGAAGACCCCGCCAGCTACCACCGATGGATCAGGTAAACCCGACGTCTTGGGAGGTACCCTTACCATGAAAAATATTCCTGTTTCTGTACTTTTTGATACTGGTGCATCACGTAGCTTCATTTCTGGTAACATTGTTCACAAGTTAAAGTTAAAAGTAAGAATTCTAAAGGAACCAATTAAAGTTCAAAACCCGATAGGAGGTTCTGTTAGTCTCAGTTTATACTGCAGAGTGCCTATCTATTATTCACGTTACAAGTTTTCCATCCACTTAATCGTTATGGATTTGTCAGTATTTGATGTTATTCTCGGTTTGGAATGGTTGATGAAATATAAGGCCGAAGTTAGATGTGCCGAGAGAATCGTTAAGGTCGAAACAAAGCTTGGACATATATATATACCATGCCACGGTTCGGAAATAAATAGAACAGAATTTTGGTCTTCTTTAGAAGTTACTCCCCCTTCATTAGAAAAGATACGGGTCGTTAAAAACTATGCGGATGTGTTTGAAGAAGTAGAAAACTTACTGCCGCAAAGAGAAATTGAATTTAGAATAAATCTAATTCCTAACGCCCGACCAGTAGTACATCCAATTAGAAGAATGGCCCCGAAAGAAAAAGAAGAGTTAGGTAGTCAAACCCGAGAATTGCTTTGGAAAGGTCTAATCAGATCGAGCTTTTCAGCTTGGGGAGCAGCAGTAGTATTTGTCCCGAAATCAGACGGTACTCTAAGACTTTGTGTTGATTACCGAGATCTCAATAAGCAGACACTGAAGAACAAATATCCCTTGCCACGTATAGATGATCTGTTAGATCAATTAAATGGAGCAACAGTATTCTCCAGAATGGACCTAGCTACAGGTTTCCACCAATTACGTATAGCCAAAGACTGTGTTCCTTTGACAGCCTTCAAGGGTCCCGATTTATTCTACGAATGGCTAGTAATGCCGTTCGGCTTGTGTAACGCTCCGGCATACTTCGTCGATCTTATGAACAGAGTGTTTCGTGGTGTATTGAATAAATTTGTTCTAGTCTTCATCGATGAAATTTTAATCTACTCCAAGACGGAAGGCGAGCATGCAAAACATTTAGAACAAGTGTTGAAAATTCTAAGGAGAAATGTATTGAAAGCTAAATTTTCTAAATGTGTCTTCTGGCAGGATGAAGTTAAGTTCCTAGGTCATGTCGTATCAAAAGAAGGGATTGCTGTAGATCCAAGCAAAATTACAGTGATTCAGAACTGGAAACAACCTACTACCCCCACAGAAGTTCGAAGTTTCCTTGGATTGGCTAGTTGCTATCGGAAATTCGTTCAGGATTTTTCCAAGATATCTGGTGTATTGACAAAGCTTACAAAGAAGCATGAGAAATTCAAATGGACTCCCAAATGTGAAGAAGCTTTCCAAGAGCTGAAACTGAAGTTGACAACCGCTCCAGTATTGAAAATTATAGAAGGCAACCAAGACTTGACTGTATGGACAGACGCTTCTATTAGAGGGCTAGGCGCAGTATTAATGCAAAACGGCCAAGTGGTCGCTTATGCCAGCCGTCAACAGAAGCCACATGAAAGAAACTATGCAACTCATGATCTTGAGTTATTAGCTATCGTGTTTGCTTTGAGAATCTGGAGGCATTATTTACTGGGCGAGAAGTTCGAACTATTCACAAATCATCAATCCTTGAAATATCTATTCACTCAGAAAGATCTAAACTTGAGACAACAGCGTTGGTTAGAATTCCTTGCAGCATACGATTTTGAAATTCTATACACTCCAGGGAAAGCCAATGTTGTAGCAGATGCGCTCAGCAGAAAGAATGAAATCATCGCCAGTTTTTTCATCACGTCTTCATTAATTGACAGGATCTCGACTCTACAGAAAGACGATGAATTTATTCAAAGGATCAGTCAGAGAGTCAAGGGAGGTGAATCCACAAGTTTCCGACTCGATGACAAAGGAGTTCTAAGATTAAAGGGCAGAATTTGCATCCCAAACCTTCCTGAGCTCAGAAGAGAAATACTTGATGAGTGCCACAAGTCCAAATTATGTATCCATCCCGGTATGAGCAAAATGTATAATGATATCAAGCGCACATTTTGGTGGAGAGCTTTGAAAAGAGATATTTCATTATATGTTAGTAGATGCCCCACTTGTCAACTAGTTAAGAGCGATCAGCAGAAATTGGCTGGACTATTACAACACTTAGAAATTCCAGAATGGAAGTGGGAGCAAATTTCGATGGACTTCATTGATGGTTTGCCTCGAACTAAGAAAGGAAACGACAGTATATGGGTAATCGTAGATCGCTTCACGAAGACTGCCCATTTTATACCTGTCCGATCCAACAGAACGGCTCAAAGTTTAGCGCAGACTTACTTCAAAGAAATAGTTAAACTACATGGAGTGCCGCTCAATATAGTCAGTGATAGAGATCCCCTGTTTACTAGCAAATTCTGGGAAGCATTCCAGACAGAATTGGGATCCAAATTGAATCTAAGCACCGCTTATCACCCTCAGACAGACGGCCAAACCGAGCGGGTGAATAGGATTCTAGAAGATTTTCTGCGGGCTTGCGTTATCGATTTTGGAGACTCATGGGAAGATCACTTACATTTAGCCGAATTCTCTTATAACAATAGCTATCAAGCAAGTTTGGGAATGTCTCCATTTGAAGCACTATACGGTAGAACGTGCAGATCTCCCGCATGTTGGGTAGAACCTGGAAACAGACTTGTGTTAGGGCCCGATATGATTCGAGAAGCATCGGATAAAGTCGATTTCATTAAGAAGCGATTGAAAACCGCACAAAGCCGACATAAAAGTTATGCTGATGCGAGAAGAAGAGATTTATCGTTTGCCGTTGGCGATTATGTTTATTTAAGAGTTTCTCCAATGCGAGGAGTAATCAGATTTGGCAAGACTGGGAAGTTGGCACTGAGATTTATTGGTCCCTTTCCTATACTTGAACGGATTGGAACTCTTGCATATAGGGTTTCATTACCTGATTGGTTGCCGGGTGTGCATGATGTGTTCCACGTGTCTCAACTCAGAAAACATGTTAATGATCCAGATCTTGTTGTGGAAGAAGCAGCGCAACAGGATATTGACATAACTCCAGAATTAGCACTCAGAAGAGAGCCATTAAAGATAGTTGGCAAAGAAATTAGAGAGCTAAGGAGCAAAAAGATTCATTTAGTTAAATTGCAGTGGAGTAGTGATCCTAGAGACTGTACTTGGGAGACTGAGGAAAGCATTAAACAAGCCTATCCCAAATGCAGAGTAGACATCTCTGACTAACTCCGGTGTAAGTTACCTTTACAATACTTTACCTTTACATTTTGTTTACAACTTAGCTGTTATTTCCTTTTCGAGGACGAAAAGTTTTAATTGGGGGAGATTGTAATAACCCGGGAAATGTGAACCAATTTAAAATTTTTTAAATTTGGTTATTACCAAACTATTTGAATAGTTGAAATAACATGTTTCAATAAAATATAGAATTAGGTATAGTATTGTAGTTTGAAATTTTGAATACAAACTTTGTCTGACTGTAACGGGGGGAAAATATAACAGACTTTAGTGAAACTGAAAATATTTAAATCTGTTTATGAATATCTTTCTAACGAATCTGAAAAATCGAAGTTTCATAGCGAGAATCAAAAGTTATGGCCAAATGAATTTTCAGAAAGGTCGCTATATAGCATATATAGCCCTTGAAAATAGATATTTTGCATACGACCTCGGAATTCGACGAAACCACTTTTGTTGGGTCCGGGATGTCAAATTATTGCTAGGTTTCAAATTTCATAATTTTTGAAGCTAGTATGTGAGCGGGGCAAAAGAAAATGTGATTGGTCATTTTTTGTTAAAATGGGTCGACCTGAAAATGGACATTTTGCATATGAGCTCAGAATTCAACGAAACTGGTTTTGTTGGGACCGTTTCATCAAAACAAATCTAGATTTATTTTTCTGGAATTTTTCGATTCAGTTTGTGGCCCTGGCAAATTGAAATGTACGTTCAAATTGAATATTGAATGTTTTATATTTTAATTTGAAAAATAACTGACTGTAATAGTCGAATTGGCCAACGAAACATATCCCATTGTGTCCGGAATGGGGGTATTTAGCCAGGGGCGACAGTCGTTGGGTTGAAATTGGTGTACGTGGGCTAGAAGGGGTATTAAAGGAATTTAAAAATATTATATATTAGAAAATATATTTCATTTTATCTCTCTTCTGAAAAAAACCCGATCAACCCTAAAAGGAACGACAGAAATCGTTCGAGACCTTCCGACCCCGATCGCCGCCGCCACAGCCAGTTTCGCCGCCTCCTCCAGTTGAAGATTCTGATCGCCTCCGCCTCCTCTTTAAATCCGACCAAGCCTCGCCTCAAACCATCGACTGTACGCGTCGAATTTCGAGGAGGAAGTCGCCTCCTTTGGAGTGCCGCCGCGACTCGCTGGAGCCACCGAGTTCATCGCCACCACCGTCGATCGGAAGGTGGTTCGTAGCCCTTCGACGCCGTGTAGTCTGATCGGAGCAACAAGGTACGGTTTTGATTTAAAATCAAAACCTAGTTTTGAAGCTTTGCAAACCTTTCTGATTTAAATTTCTGAAATGAAAATAACACTTTTAAGTGTTGCAAAACTTTGAAAAATCATATCTTTTTAGTGTGTTAACGAAATTCGATGAAACAGGAGACACCGTGACCGCAAGGAGGCTCTCTACATTCTAGAAGAAGCCGCGGATTTTTCTGATCTTCCTACGATTTTTAGCACTGCAGAAACCAATGTGAGGAATCTAAACTAATTGTGTGGATGAAATCGCGTTGTATAAATTATATAAGCGAAGTGTAAATTATATACGCATTGTATACCTCATGTACATGTGTTGTATAAGTTATATTAGCGATGTATAAATTATACAAGCGTTGAATGAAACATATATGCTTTGAATTGTGATGAAATGCAAGTGAATTATAATATTATATATATATATATATACTCCCCTCGTCCACAGACCATGGTCGATATTTATTGCTTGTGATTGACGTAATATTATATGGTATGACGAATGGTTGGAAATAATTGTTTGTGGTAGATATTGTGGTTGAAAAATACCCTCTTGTGGTTGAAACAAATTAGAATAGGGTTGTGGAATTGAAAATAAAACATGCCGCCTGCGTGCGAACTAGATGCATGATCCCCATTGTCTAAAACCGCGAGGTTTTAAGGTAGAGCGAGGAGTCGTACTAGGGACGGTCCCGGTTTTAACTACCCTGCCGTTATGCTGCCGAAATTTTCTGAAATATACATATGTTAGAATAATTTTCATTCGTTGGAATAAATTACATATATTGAACCGAATATTCATGTGTTGAGTGGCAATTCATTCGTTGAGTTGAAATTCATGTGTTGAATATTATTTGAATTTAAACAAAGGCTTTAGCGATAAAAATCACATTTTTATATGTATACAAACTATAGCGAATATTCATGTGTTGAATTGAAATCCATTCGTTGAGTTGAAATTCATGTGTTGAATATTATTTGAATTTAAACAAAGGATTTAGCGATAAAAATCACATTTTTATATGTATACAAACAATAGCGAATATTCATATGTTGAATTGAAATTCATTCATTGAGTTGAAATTCATGTGTTGAATATTATTTGAATTTAAACAAAGGCTTTAGCGATAAAAATCACATTTTTATATGTATACAAACTATAGCGAATATTCATGTGTTGAGTGGCAATTCATTCGTTGAGTTGAAATTCATGTGTTGAATATTATTTGAATTTAAACAAAGGCTTTAGCGATAAAAATCACATTTTTGTATATATTCAAATTATAGTGAATATTCATGTGTTGAGTTGCAATTCATTCGTTGAGTTGAAATTCATGTGTTGAATATTATTTGAATTTAAACAAATAGCTCTAGCGATAAAAATCACATTTTTATATATATACAAACTATAGAGAATATTCATGTGTTGAATCGAAATTCGTTCGTCGAGTTGAAATTCATGTGTTGAATGTTATCGTATTTTAAAATAAAATGAAGCGACAATAAAAACTACATTTTTATTGTGATTATGAAGCGTTAAAAACATTCACGTGTTAAATAAATATTTTTGACGAAAAAAATATTTCTTTTATCATGTATATGCTTTGATAAAAATACACACGTGTTGAAATAAATAATAGTTTGCTAGAAATATTATTATTGGCTTTGTTCTGCATATATATACATGTGTTGAACAGGGAAAATGGATTAGCTGTAGAGTAAAGAAATTATTTGCGTGCCCAACCAATAGGTAAGCCTTGATGAGTTGGCTGCGCAATTTTATTTTTATATCAACTCCTGTTAATGCCATTGGATGTGGAGTGCTGGTTATTCTGTGTGAAACAATAAATATCGCCATAGGATAGTAACAATTAATTTGGACTACACTACATGGCATACTTCTTGACGATAGGCATACTTCATCATATTCCACATAAGCAATTGGAGCTTGTGTGACGAGGTGGAAGATTTACCATACGAGCTAGAGGCTTGTATGGCGATGACTATATACTACAGGTTGAACTGATGACTGATATGGACTATATAAAATATAACGATAAATCGCCAGATTAATAAAAAAACCCACACGGGTCTGGAGTTGACAATAATCACGTCTCTCTAGTTATTAGATACGGCACATGGACTATTTATTTCCACACAGAAACGGGGTGACGAGAATTTATTCTCTGGAGTGATTATCTATACATGCTCCCCCGTAAACACCAGAATATATCACTATAAATATCTGAATGCTTTTTAGGATTTATTGGGTACCTAACACGGCCCAATAAATTTCCAAACCCCTCCCCGTACAAAGTAGGTTATGGAGAAATTTTTCGAAATATTAAGGCGTTAGTGAAATATTTGAAGTGAAAACTATAGTTGAAATTATTGAATGAACTATATTTATATATAAATATAAATATAATTAAATTAAATCGAATAACGACGCTGTAGTTCGAATTTCGAAACCGTAACTTCAAACGACTAGTGTGGAAGATCCGACCGTCGGATTTTCACGAAACTGGAACCGTTGGGTTCGCCTTGGGAATATCTTCCCACTGATATAGACATTGTGGAAATCCAACACTTAGATTTTCCGATATGTGTAAAAAAAATTAGGGGGAAAACAGCGCCAGTGCCACGGCACGACCTGAAACGTCGTTTAATTAAATATGGTCGTTTTTAAATAAATAAAAATGGTGAAAAATCGTTATAAAATATTATAAGAAACACAGATTGCAAATAAACCAATTGGGCTTGAATTGTTTGATATTTGATGGTTGTATGTGCTTGACACGAAAATAACACTAAAGGACTGAAAGATGGATGTCGAATAATATAACCATGGAAAGAATCGATTTAAATTCTAATGACGTGAATTATTTAAAAAGGCCGAGCTAACCCTCATTTCAAATAATTTATCGTGCGATTCAAATTGGAAAATGCAAAGACAATTCAAGACTGACGATCTTCGTATCGGTTGGATGGGCACTGCTGAGGTTCCTGACCGGAGTAGCTACCGGAAAGGGACAGAAGTAGTAGCCGTCTGAACGTATGTGTTGATTGGACGGATATACGAGGAATTTGACGCCTCCGGTTTCGTTCAGACCCAGGACGGACTTGTAAATGGACTATGTTTCTGACACTGGATTTTGTTCTATACTGATTGATCTCTGTTAAATATATATCTGTTTGGCGGCGGAGAATTTATTCTTTTGCTTAACGCCTTTCTCTGAGACATACGAGCTCAGAGGTTATATATAGATGGAAATCAATCGTATAGAGTAGACTGCCTATGTGGCATGCCAAGATGCAGTGATCAAGGCTTCTGTTGCAAAGCAAAGTCTTGTGGAGGATGATCAAAGCACGGTCTATGTGGCCTAGATTTGTGTATTTCGTAGATTCGCGAGCCTCACACCCCGGTATGAGTTAAAAACGGGATACGGACCGCTGGGAGAGCACGACGTTTCTTTCTAGCTATGGTGGTGTCAGTGACTTACCAGCCCTGACATTTATATCTATTTTTCACCTATGTGGTTGTTGGAATGCGAGGCGCCTCGATTATAGGTCTGTAAGGACCGAGAAACGTGTGTTCAGGCATAATTAATCCTCAAACGTAAGAGAGGACCGGCCCAGCCGAATCCAGGGTTGCCCAGAGTGCGTAGTCCTGAGGCATTTTCTAGAATGTTTCGAAGCGGAGAGGAGCTTGCCCCTTGCGTCAACTCATGACGGAAATCCAATTTCCAATACGAAATAACGGACTCGATTGTAGAACTAGTATGGCGACATAGTAGATGGTAGCTATGCCGCCTATGATTGATATGTATGATGCTATTTTCTTTTGAAACATATATGCACTAGTAATAATATCAATTGATTTTGCTTTATACGTATCAAGCATATTTGGCCATTATAAGGTAACACTCTATCCTCCGGCTTGCGTTGCATTGTGTGATGGGATCTGAGTCTTATAATGGCTTCATTCTTTTAAAAAAAACATTGCGTTGTTTTAAAAGAAGTACTTTGTTTTAAATGCACTAGCAATCACTGGAGTAAACCCGTTCCGCGAAAGTGGCGTGGTCCTATGATTTGCTTATTGCTGTTGTTTAACTGTTAAATAGATTCCTCATACCAGTCCCCATGACTGATTCGTTGTTTGTTTCACTTTGCAAACGCGGGTGCCCTTATTTTCACACGGGCAGACTAGTTCACAGGTGACAGGTTGTTTTTGGCTCTGTACTGTTGCATAGATTGCATTTTTGGCTCATGGCGAGGCTGACTTCACAGAGACGACTTTGACATTTTCCGCCATTACTGTACTTATATTATGATTCCGCCACGGGCGATGCAGACTGATTTACTTTCCGTACTTCTTATTGTATGTATATGTCCCGCCTTCGGCGATGTAGGCTGATACCCTTATTATGTCTCACTGCATGTATGTATTCCGCCTCTGGCGATGATGACTGATCACTTTCCTTTTTAGTTACTAAGTTATATCCTATGCTATGCTATTCTGATGATTATTACATGTTGTGATTCCGCTGTCATATCCATGTAAAATTATTCTATTTATTGTTTTTGCTATTTTCTGTACTCTGCTATGATGATTAATGTGTTATATTCCAATGATTATCCTTAATACCACCCCTCGGATTTTGGGATCGTCACAATTACTTTCAGTTGTGTTTTGTATTATTTTCCGCTGCTATGTAATTTATTGTAATCTCTGATATTTATCGAATGTATATTTATTCATACTCTGTATATTCTTGTATCTGATGGAATTGTTGTAATTAACAATGAAATGTTCTCCTGTTTGCATTCCAATTTGTCCTATTCTCAAACGATCAGGGGTTTCGAACGGTCTAGATCGGTTTAACAACTGATTCGGATTGAGCGAAATTCCCACGATATTATAAATCGTCGAATAGAAATATTTGAAAAAGAAATATTTGAATAGAAATATTTGAGATAGAAATATTTGAAATAGAAATATTTGAAATAGAATAATTGAAAATAGAAATATATGAAGCCGTGTTGATTAGATTGACGCCATTTTGACATGACCGACATTTATATCGATTTTATTCATTTTATAATGAATATCGATTTTATTCATTTTATAATGAATATCAAAAGTGATTTCAAAATCTGATATTTTGAAAAGAATTGAAATTCAAAATGAATTTGAATTGAATTGAATAGAAAATGAATTCGAATTGAATTGAATAGAAAGGAATTGAATTGAATTGAATAGAAAATGAATTCGAATAGAATTGAATAGAAAATGAATTCGAATTGAATTGAATAGGGGTAATTAGCTATGGACGACAGGCGATGGACCTCGTTTCGAGGTCAAAATAAAAGGAACCCTTTTCGAAATTAAAATTAAATAAATAAAAGATACCAATTGTAAAAACCCGTAACTTCCCCGGTGAGGAAAGCGCGGATAGTTCGAGAGCAAGCCACAAAAGAATGCAGACGGGAGAACATTTCATTGTTGTTACAACAATTCCATTAGAATACAAGAATATACAGAGCATAAATAAATATTACATAGAAATATCAGAGATTTAAATTACATTTAAATACATCGCAGCGGAAAATAATACAATACACAACTAGAAGAGATATATGGATACAAAGCTTTCCGGATATCATTCCAGCTGTAAACCAGGATCCTGTGAATATAAATCTGCAAAACCAAAACTACTAGCAGCCCGTGTGGAAAATAGGGGCACCCAGAGTTTAGGTTAAAACAATAAACTCCAGGTCAGTCATGGGACTAGTGTGAGAACTAAAACAGTTGTAAATCTTTATTTTAAAGTTAGGTAAATCAAGGGACCACGCCGTATAACACGGAACAGGTTTCCCCCCAAGAATACCAGTGCATAAAACAACAGCGCAATGCTAAATAAAGAAAAATGAAGCTATTATAAGACCCAGGTCCCATCACACAATGCAACGTAAGTCGGAGGATAGGGTTTTTACCTTATAATGGCCAAAAATGCTTGATACATTCAAAATAAATCATTTGATACTATTATAAATGCATATTGTATAAAATATCTTCAAATCATAAGTATCAATCATAGACGGCATAAGCGCCCCATCCCACTATGTCGCCATACTAGGCTCTACAAATAAAACCGGAATACACGTATTAGAAATTGGATTTCCATCATGGTGGCTCCTGGTTCGAAAGATTGATCGCGTAATGCAATTCCCCACGGCTTACGTCCCAACAAGAGAAAACACCGTCTGCACATCCGCACTTTTGGGACCAGAGTATCACCGCGGCTTACGTCCCAGCGAGAGAAAACACCGCTTACTCTATATATCCCTGAGCACTAAGCTCATCTCGGTCGACCGAATCCACGACACCACTAAGGTGCCCATCCACTAAAAAGCATACTGATCAAACCATTAGTTTACCACCATACCGAGGTGTGAGGCTCGCGAATCAACGCTATAAACAAAGCCATGCTATATCAAAGCTGTGCTTTGATCATCATCCACCAAACTTTTCTTTTCAACAAAATTCTGGATCACTGCATCTCAGCATGCCACACTATCAATCCATATCGTACCACTGATTTCTGCCAATATATAACCTCTGAGCTCGTATGTCTAAGAGAAGGGCGTTAAGCAAGAGTATAAATTCCCCGCCGCCAAACAGATATATATTTAGCAGAGATCAACGAATATAATATAAAGGAATACAATATCAGACACACCATCCATTTACAAGTCTGTTCTAGGTCTGAATGAAACTGGAGGCACTTTCCTCGCATACCCGTGGATCTCCAAATACGTCTGGACGACCACCGAGATCATCTTCGACTTATTGTCGAATCGATTATTCAGAATGGGTATAAACCCGGGCTTTCCGAACAACCCGCGTATATTATAAATAAAGTTTTGAAATATTTGAATAACTGTGTGAATGGCAATTTCGTGAATTTCAACCATTGACTTCGAACGGACATTACGGGAGATCCGACCATCGGATTCTCCTAAAACCGGAACCGTTGGGTTCGTATCGAAAAGAGATTTCTAACGAATATTGGAAATTTGAAATCTAACGGTTGGATTTGGAGATACGTCCAAATCAAATTTGGAAAAGGTCGCTGTAAGTGCAGTTCGATGGCCATTGTTGGAAATCGACTGTACGGGCCTTGATTTTTATTTGAAAAGCAAAGTCTTGTGGTAGATGATCAAAGCACGGCCTACGTGGTAGCTTTGTGTATAACGTGAATTCGCGAGCCTCACACCTCGGTATGAGTTAAAAACGGGATAAAGACTGCAGGGAGAGCACGACGTTTCTTTCTAGCTTTGGTGGTGTCAGTGACTTACCAGCCCTGACATTTATATACTTTTCACCTATGTGGTTGTTGGATGAGGCGCCTCGATTTTAGGTCTGTAAGGACCGGGAAACGTGTGTTCAGGAATAATTAATCCTCAAACGTAAGAGAGGACCGGCTCTGAAGCATCCAGAGGTTACCTAGAGTGTGTAGTCCCGAGGCATTTGCTAGAATGTCTCGAAGCGGAGAGGAGCTTGCCCCTTGCCTCGACTCATGACGGAAATCCAATTTCCAATACGAGATATTTTGGCTTTATTTGTAGAGCCTAGTATGGAGACATAGTAGCATGGGATGCTATGCCGTCTATGATTTATATTTATGATTGAAATTGTTTTGACACTATACACTTATTGTAGTATCAAATGATTTGTTTTAAACGTACCAAGCATGTTTGGCTATTATAAGGGAAAATCCTATCCTCCGGCTTGCGTTGCATTGTGTGATGGGACCTGGGTCTTATAATAGCTTCATTTTTCGAAAAAGCATTGCGTTGTCTTTCCTATGCACTGGTATTCTTGGGAGGAAACCCGTTCCATGTTATACGGCGTGGTCCCTTGAATTACTCTCTTTTAAAGTAAAGTTTTAAATAACTGTTTTAGTTCTCACACCAGTCACATGACTAACCTGGAGTTTATTGTTTTAACCTAAACTCTGGGTGCCCCTATTTTCTACATGGGAAGCTAGTAGTTTTGGTTTTGCAGATTTATATTCACAGGATCCTGGTTTACAGCTGGAATGATGCTCGGAAAGCTCTGTATCCGTGTATCACCTTCAGTTGTGCTTTGTATTATTTTTCCGCTGCAGTACTGTATTTAAATCTCTGAAATTCTTTGTTGTATAATATTTATTCATACTCTGTATATTCTTGTATTCTGATGGAATTGTTGTAATAAACAATGAAATGTTCTTGCATCTGCGTTCTAATTTGTCCTGTTCTCAAAACGATCAGGGGTTTCGAACGGTCTAGATCGGTTTAACGACTGATTCAGATTGAGCGAAATTCCTCATTTATGTCGCCATACAAGGCCCTACAAATAAAACTAGAATACACGTATTGGAAATTGGATTTCCATCATGGTGGCTCCTGATTCGAAAGATCGATCGCATAATGCAATTCCCCACGGCTTACGTCCCAACAAGAGAAAACACCGTCTGCACATCCGCACTTTTGGGACCAGAGTATCACCGCGGCTTACGTCCCAGCGAGAGAAAACACCGCTTACTCTATATATCCCTGAGCACTAAGCTCATCTCGGTCGACCGAATCCACGACACCACTAAGGTGCCCATCCACTAAAAACCATACTGATCAAACCATCAGTTTACCACCATACCGGGATGTGAGGCTCGCGAATCAACGCTATACACAAAGCCATGCTATATTAAAGCTGCGCTTTGATCATCATCCACCAAACTTTGCTTTTCAACAAAAGTCTGGATCACCAGATACAAGAATATACAGAGTATAAATGAATATTACACAGAAATACCGATTTGTAAATGGATATTTATTTATTCACGTTCACGTTAAAAATTATATTTTCAACGATTAAATTATTTTATTCAACCTATGAATATTCTATTCGGTTTATTTATTAAATAAAATGATATCTTTATTTTTCTAACTTATTTTAGACAATTTCGGCGGCATAACGGCACGATACTAGAAACGGGACGAGGCCTAGCCTTATCCCCGGTCTAGTGATGGCCCACGCCATTCACACATTAACCAAATCAATTTCCATTTCCCCCAAACAATCAAATTCAACTCAAATAATTTAACTAATCTATGCAACCAAACAAACAAGTCCATGGTCTGTGGACTGTGGTGTCGGGTGCTACTAAACCCCGTCTGCATCCTAGTATATATATTTATAACTAGAAAAGAAAATTCAAAGTGAGAAGTTCTCACCGACTAGCTAAACCAAACGCCACAACTTAAAGGCCTTGCTTTGATCATCTACCACAAGACTTTTCTTTTCAACAGAAGCCTTGATCCATGCAACTCAGCGGGCCACACAGGCAATTCATGCCATGCGATTGATATCTATCGATATATAACCTCTAAGCTCGTACGTCTTAGAGAAGGGCGTTAAGCAAGAGAATAAATTCTCCGCCGCCAAACAGATATATATTTAACAGAAATCAATCAACACAGTATAAAATCCAATGTCAGACACATAATCCATTTACAAGTTCGTTCTGGGTCTGAACGAAACCGGAGGCACTTTCCTCGCATATACATTGATCTCCAAGTACGTCTGGATGACCACCAACTATTTCCATCCTCTTGGGTGTACAGCCCAATCAGGATCATCAGTAATTATCCAAATGATGTGAAGACTTCCGGTATTCAACCACCGTCTTCATCCTCGACTTATCGTCGAATCGGTTATTCAGAATGGGTATAAACGCGGCCTTTCCGAACAACCCGCGTATATTAAAAACAAATGTTACACAAACACAACATACGCCTCATTCCAATTCATTAGTCACTAACCGTAAATCAGTAAGAGAGCAATTCCCCAAATATTAACCCCGAAGGCCGAAACCAACATCAGATCAATACCTAGGAAACCATTCTTCTTAACTAACCTACAACTAGTTTCTAAATTTCAATTCTTAGGGAAAGGTTCCCCTTAATTTTATCCAAGATAAATTCTTTGGAATTTATCCTTTAATCTTCCTTTGGATGTCATTTCAAACCAAAGTATGGTTTTCCAAACTAGTCGAGATTAGCGAACCACACCGAAGTAATTATTTATTTTATTTTCCAATCCCAACTTATTCATCCCATGAAGCAAAACTGGTAATACTCCACATCTAACACCACAGTGTTATCGGTAAAACTAATTGCCATTTCACGTTCAAATCTAATTAAAGACTTAACTATCGCTTTGGAGCAAAACTGGTGATACTCCATTCTCGCTCAATTTCTAAATTTGATAATTTAGATTATCATTTCACATTTCAATCTAATTACAGATTAATTAAAACTCCTTTTACTGGGTTAAAGAACTAGTGTCATTTATAACACAGTTCACGACAAATCCAAATGAAGCGACCCGAAATTCCCCGGTCTCCGAAGAGAAGAGAAAGAATGAATTACTGTGAGGAAAAGACAAATCAGAACGCAAACGGAAGAACATTTCATTGTTAATTACAACAATTCTATCAGAATACAAGAATATACAAAGTATGAATAAATAATATACATCACAAATTATCAGAGATTATAATAAATTACATAGCAGCGGAAAATAATACAATACACAACTAGAAGAGATATACGGATACAAAGCTTTCCGGATATCATTCCAGCTATAAACCAGGATCCTGTGAATATAAATCTGCAAAACTAAAACTACTAGCTGCCCGTGTCAAAATAAAGTCACCCAGAGTCTAGGTTAAAACAATAAACTCCAGGTCAGTCATGGGACTGGTGTGAGAACTAAATCAGTTGTAAATCTTTATTTTAAAGTTAGGTAAATCAAGGGACCACGCCGTATAACACGGGTTTCCTCCGAAGAATACCAGTGCAAAAAACAACAGCGCAATGCTAAATAAAGAAAAATGAAGCTATTATAAGACCCAGGTCCCATCACACAACGCAACGCAAGCCGAAGGATAGGGTTTTTACCTTATAATAGCCAAGAATGCTTGATACGTTTAAAACAAATCATTTGATACTACTATAAGTGCATATTGTATAAAATATCTTCAAATCATAAGTATCAATCATAGACGGCATAAGCGTCGCATCCCACTATGTCGCCATACTAGGCTCTACAAATAAAACCGGAATACACGTATTGGAAATTGGATTTCCATATTGGTGGCTCCTGATTCGAAAGATCGACCGCGTAATGCAATTCCCCATGGCTTACATCCCAACAAGAGAAAACACCGTCTGCACATCCACACTTTTGGGACCAGAGTATCACCGCGGCTTACATCCCAGCGAGAGAAAACACCGCATACTCTATATATCCCTGAGCACTAAGCTCATCTCGGTCGACCGAATCCACTACACCACTAAGGTGCGCATCCACTAAAAAGCATACTGATCAAACCATCAGTTTACCACCATACCGAGGTGTGAGGCTCGCGAATCAATGCTATACACAAAGCCATGCTATTTTAAAGTTGCGCTTTGATCATCATCCACCAAACTATGCTTTTCAACAAAAGTCTGGATCACTACATCTCAGCATGCCACACTATCAATCCATATCGTACCACTGATTTCTGCCAATATATAACCTCTGAGCTCGTATGTCTCAGAGAAGGGCGTTAAGCAAGAGAATAAATTCCCCGTCGCCAAACAGATATATATTTAGCAGAGATCAACGAATACAATATAAAGGAATACAATGTTAGACACACCATAAATTTACAAGTCCGTTCTAGGTCTGAACGAAACCGGAGGCACTTTCCTCGCATATCCGTCGATCTCCAAGTACGTCTGGACGACCACCAACTGATTCCCTCATCTTGGGTGTACAGCCCAATCAAGATCATCAGTAATCACCCAAACGATGTGAAGACTTTCGGTCTTCGACCACCGTCATCATCTTCGACTTAACGTCGAATCGGTTATTCGGAATGGGTATAAACCCGGCCTTTTCGAACAACCCGCCTATATTATAAACAAATGTTACACAAACACAACATACGCCTCATTCCAATTCAGCAGACACTAACCGTAAATTAGCAAGAGAACAATTCCCCAAATATTAACCCCGAAAGCCGAAACCAACATCAGATCAATACCCAGGAAACCATCCTTCTTAGCTAACCTACAGTTAGTTTCTAAATTTCACGTTCTTAGGGAAAGGTTCCCATTAATTTTATCAAAGATAAATTCTTTAAAATTTATTCTTTAATCTTCCTTTGGATATCATTTCAAACCAATTATGGTTTTCCAAACTAGTCGGGATTAGCGAACCACACCGAAGTAATTATTTATTTTATTTCCCAATCCCAACCTATTCATCCCATGAAGCAAAACTGGTAATACTCCATATCTAATACCACGGTGTTATCGGTAAAATTAATTACCATTCCACGTCCATATCTAGTTAAAGATTTAACTATCGCTTTGGAGCAAAACTGGTGGTACTCCATTCTCTATCATTTCAATCTAATTAAAGATTCATTAAAACTCCACTTAGTTTTAATCTTTAACTGGGTTAAAGAATCAGTGTCATTTAAAACACGGTTCACTATAAACCCAAAATCACATTACATTTCAATCAGACCCTAACCATAAATTAGCAAGTGAGCAATTCCCTAAGTATTAACCCCGAAGGCCGAAACCAACATTAGATCAATACCCCAGAAACCATTCAACTTAACTAACTTCCGGTTAGTTTCTGATTTTCTTAACTCCTTTGGATGTAAGAACAGTATTATTGAAGATATCGTTCACGACAACCCAAAATCACATTCTATTAATTATCGGATTAAAGAATAAGTGTTATTTAAAACATTGTTCACGATAAACCCAAAAATCAATACCAATTCAATTCCAATCAAAATATTATTTAATTGGTGCACTTCATTAAATCTAAATAAAAAGATTTAATCTTTTCCTCAACTGGGTTTAAGAACAGCGTTAATGAAGACGTCATTCACGACAAACCCAAAATCCCATTTGATATTAAATACAAGGCTCTGAATAGAAAATATATCGGCTTATATTCAATATCAAATTCTACGACCAATAAATATCGTATTGGATATAATGATATAAATATATCTTTCAAATTTCCCATAACAATACCTGTATAATCACAAAATCCCACATCGAAATATTCCGAAGATAATTCCGATTCAAATCCATTTCCAATCTAATAAATTGGAAATCCTGGTTATTTTCAAAACCATTTCAAATCCACTTTATTTATTTTAAAAATAAATAGAATTATAATTCTAGTTCAAAACTAGTTCATTTCGATAAGAATCTATTTTTATCCTTTCAGATATGGAGTTTTTCATCCCAATTCTTCCCAAATCATTTCTTATGATTTTACACAACTTATTGTTATTTTTAATAATTTTATCAAGGCCCGTACAGTCGATTTCAATCAACGGCCATCGAACTTCACTTACAGCGACCTTATCCAAATTTGATTTGGACATAATTCCAAATCCAACCGTTAGATTTCAAATTTCTAATATTCTTTAGAAAGCTCTTTTCGATACGAACCCAACGGTTCCGGTTTTAGGAGAATCCGACGGTCGGATCTCCCGCAATGTCCGTTCGAAGTCAATGGTCAAAATTCACGAACTACCACGGCACGGCGCGTTCTATTCAGGCCATTATATATATAATATATATATAATATATATATTCCGTCGATTTCCTTTTTAAAACGAATTTTATAAATCATTTCAAATTTGTTTCAAAAACAATTTCAACCTTTATTTCAAATTCAAATCAAAAATGAATTTTCCCTTGTAAATTCTTTTTACATTCACTTCTATTTGATTTCAATTCAAATCGATTTCCATTCTATTTCAATTCATTTTCAATTGAATTCAATTCAATTCAGATTTGTTTTCTATTCGATTCAATTCAAATTCGTTTTCAATTCAGTTCAATTCGAATTCGTTTTCTATTCAATTCCATTCGAATTCGAATTCTATTCAATTCTATTCGAATTCAGTGTAGTGCACTTTGGATGATGGTTGATTAAATTATTTATTGTTTTAACCTAAACTCTGGGTGCCCCTATTTTCCACACGGGCAGCTAGTAGTTTTGGTTTTGCAGATTTATATTCACAGGATCCTGGTTTACAGCTGGAATGATATCTGGAAAGCTTTGTATCCGTATATCTCTTCTAGTTGTGTATTGTATTATTTTCCGCTGCGATGTATTTAAATATAATTTAAATCTCTTATATTTCTGTGTAATATTTATTTATGCTTTGTATATTCTTGTATTTTGATGGAATTGCTGTAACAACAATGAAATGTTCTCCCGTCTGCGTTCTTTTGTGGCTTGCTCTCGAACTATCCGCGCTTTCCTCACCGGGGAAGTTACGGGTTTTTACAGTTGGTATCAGAGCTTTGGTTTACAAAGCTTAGAGAACAAGACACATTAGAACCATATGAAAGAATTCATCAGATATTGGATAGTAATATCCAATGGAATGACTCGTTAGAGATGGGATCAGTAGTATCCTAGAACGAGTGTGAAGAGTATATTTTTGAAAATGAAAACAAATTTTGTTTTAAAAATTAAAATCAACTATTCGTATTTGATTAGTTATTACGTTTGAATTTGGATAGTCCAGTATATACAGACTTTGCGTATATGTCTGATCCACGTGTATTTGAAGTTTTAATATACTGGATAGATATAGAATCACACTCTAGTCGCCCGGAGATGATTCTGATGATAGTCTAGACATCATCAGAATTGGTATTCGAGTTTCGAAAGTGAGATTTCTATATATTTCCATTAGACTGGTGTGAGAACCAAAATTAGATAGGGCTGGTTGTTGTGATTTTGCATCAAAAATCTGATTTTTTGACTATATATCAAAGTTATGAATTTGAAAAGCTAATCAACTAATTGATTGATGGTTGTGTTGTTTGGTTACTGTTTTGATTAATTGAAATTTTAACCATATAGCCAATTTGATCAAATAGTGAGTTGTATTGGAAATTTGGTCGCATTTGCTTGCATATACATGTACTTTCATTGAACAGGTCATAGCAAGGAGGCTAGAGCAGAGAAATAAAATTGTTTGCCTGACAAATAGGTACATGTTTATCATAATTTACTGTTTTGTTTGGGTGATGATGATTTTATGAGCCGATTGGCTAGCCGCTTGGCTTTTTCTTTTTCTTTTTGAGATCAGAAGGCCTGTATGGCAATTTCGGGATTTTCCCGTGCTCCCGGTGCAGGGTGTTTATGGCGAAATTTTTCGAAAATTTAGGGTGTTAGCCAAATTTTTGAAAAATTTGAAAAGTTCTTAGAAACTGAAAAGTTGAAGAACTTAAGCCGTAATCAAAACAATGAAAGTTGAGTTGGTATTTAAAACAACTTTTGGCTTCCTTCCTTTTCGGGGATGAAAAGTTTTAAGTGGGGGAGATTGTAATAACCCAGAAATCTGGGCCAGTTTATAATTTTTATTTTGGCAATTTTAGCGAATTTTGATTATTTAAAATGAATTATTTTAAATAACAATGAAAAAAAAAATATTTTGTATATAATTTGAACATATATATATTTATATAGATCATCGTTAGAATATAAATATTTATTTTAAATTATAAAAGGAATTGAAAATGGCGCGGTAGTTCAATAATTCGATTTCAAACTTCAAACGAATGTACCGGGTGCAAAATAAACCGGATTTTAGTGAAACCAAAAATAATGGAATCTAATTGTGACTATCTTTCCAACGAACCCGAAAAATCGAAATTTCATAGCGCGGATCAAAAGATATGTCCAGTTGAAAATTCTGAATAGTCGTTATGGAATTCAGGCCCTTAAAAATGGAAATTTTGCAAACGGTCTCGGATTTCGACGAAACCACTTTTGTTGGATCCATGATGTTAAGTTATTGCTAGATTCCAATTTTCGTAATTTTTTGAATCAATATGTGAGTGTGGCAAAGGAAAACGCGTTTGACCAATTTCAGTTGATTTTAATCGTCTAGAAAATGGCCATTTTTCAAATGGTCTCAGAATTTGACGAAATTAGTTTTGTTAGGACCGTATTGTCAATACAAAGCTAGAAAATATTTTTCTGTAATTTTTAGGGATTGTATGTGGCTTCGGTAATTTGAAATGTATGTTTAAATTGGATATACAATGAGTTATATTTTGATTTTGACGAAAACTGATCGAAACAGTAGAATCAGCCTACGATATATATCCCATTGTGTTCGGAATAGGGGTAATTAGCTATGGACGACAGGCGGTGGACCTCGTTTCGAGGTCAAAATAAAAGGTACCCTTTTCGGAATTAAAATTAAATAAATAAAAACTCTCCTATCTCTCCTCCTTAAAACCACTCAGGCCCCCCCGTTTTCTCAGATCTGAAATAAAAAAAAAAGAAAAAAAACAACGAAGTCGATCCTTGAAGTCAACGCCGCCGGAGGGCCTCCAACACGCGCGCCTCCCTCCCCCGAACTCCTCCACCGACGATCAGTCATCTCCCCGCCCCTCCCTCCTTTCGATTTCCCCTTTGAAAACGACCTCCGTTTGAATTGATTTCCCATCGAGAGGGAGCCTCGAGCATCGCCCTGGCGAGGGCATGGGTGGAGCAATGTTAGGGGGTAACGGCGGCGCCTTTAGATCCTGGTCCGGGGGTGGAAGTCAACGTCGATGGAGGGTTTAGGGTTGGCAATGGCAGTTTCTTTTGAACGAGCTGATGGACTGAAGACCACCAGGAAAATTAGAAGGTGACAGTGTAAATGTTTTTAAACCCTGTAATTGATAAAATAAAAATGGTTTCTATGAAAATTAAAATTAGCTTTGTCTAAAAGAATAATATAAAGAACAGGGTTTTTAAATATAAAATTAACCTATATGGTTTTTAAAAATAAAATTAGCATATGGTTTTTTTTGGGAAAATAAAAATCTTTGTTATGAAAATGAAAATATATAATAGAATTTGATTTGAAAATGTACAATAGAATTTGATTTGAAAATATAAGAAGAAAGAAAAAGCGAGGATAAAATTTCGATTTTTATATATTGAATAGCAAAGTAAAAATTCGATTTTTATATATTGAATAGCAAAGTAAAAATTCGATTTTTATATATTGAATAGCAAAGTAAAAAATAAAGTAAAAATTCGATTTTTATCGATTGAATAGCGAAGTAAAAAATTCGATTTTTATATATTGAACAGCAAAGTTAAAATTCGATTTTTATAGATAGAATAGCGAAGTAAAAATTCGATTTTTATATATTGAGTAGTAAAGTAAAAATTCGATTTTTATATATGTAGTGAATACAGATGACAAAAGTGATGAAAGAAGAAACGGCGGAGATTTTCCACATATGAAGAGTCAAGGCGTTTGGTTTAGCTTATTGGTGAGAATTTCTCACTTTTTAATTTAATTTTCTAGTTAAAATATATACTAGGATGCAGACGGTGTTTAGTAGCACCCGACACCCGTCGTCCACAGACCATGGACGGCTTGTATGCTTGTTTGTATAATTTTGATGTGTAGTTGATTGTGTGATGTGATGTGAAATGAAATAAAACATTTATATAGTTGAAAATATTTTATAGTTAAAAATAGAATTTTTAACGCGTATATGAAAGGAAATAAAAATAAACAAATCGGACGATTTATTTATATACCCACATTTGACTGATTTTGATTGGGACGATAAATTTTACACATCGCCCAACTGCACAAATAAAATCTGTGTTTGATTGTTTGAAACCCCACACGGGTATTGGGATGATATTTGACTAACACTAATCCCGATTGTTTAGTTGTATGTCGATCGATTGATTGACAGACTGTTATGAGCGTTAAATAATTATATTCGATGCTTATACAGTGTAGAATGCACTTTGGATGATGGTTGATTATTCATCATTGTTATTGTCTACATGTTTTGTAGAAAATCAATATAATTAACATTATATGGTAATTGATTGGGCTTCATTCAATATTTGAAATAGAAATATTTGAATAGAAGTATTTGAAAAAGAAATATTTGAATAGAAATATTTGAAATAGAAATATTTGAAATAGAAATATTTGAAATAGAATATTTGAAAACAGAAATATATGAAGCCGTGTTTATTAGATTGACGCCATTTTGACATGAACGATATTTATATCGATTTTATTCATTTTATAATGAATACCGATTTTATTCATTTTATAATGAATATCGAAAGTGATTTCAAAATCTGATATTTTTAAAAGAATTAAAATTCAAACTGAATTTGAATTGAATTGATTAGAAAATGAATTCGAATAGAATTAAATAGAAAACGAATTTGAATTGAATTGAATAGAAAATGAATTCGAATATAATTGAATAGAAAACGAAATCGAATTGAATTGAATAGAAAACGAATTCGAATTGAATTGAATAGAAAACGAATTTGAATTGAATCGAATAGAAAACAAATCTGAATTGAATTGAATTCAATATTTATCGTAACTTCCAAGTATCTGATGAATTCTTTCATATGGTTCTAATGTGTCTTGTTCTCTGAGCTTTGTAAACCAAAGCTCTGATACCAACTGTAAAAACCTGTAACTTCCCCGGTGAGGAAAGTGCGGATAGTTCGAGAACAAGCCACAAAACAACGCAGACGGGAGAACATTTCATTGTTAATTACAACAATTCCACCAGAATATAAGAATATACAGTGTATGAATAAATAATATACATCACAAATTATCAGAGATTACAATAAATTACATAGCAGCGGAAAATAATACAATACACAACTAGAAGAGATATACGGATACAAAGCTTTCCGGATATCATTCCAGCTGTAAACCAGGATCCTGTGAATATAAATTTGCAAAACCAAAACTACTAGCTGCCCGTGTCAAAATAAGGGCACCCAGAGTTTAGGTTAAAACAATAAACTCCAGGTCAGTCATGGGACTGGTGTGAGAACTAAAACAGTTGTAAATCTTTATTTTAAAGTTAGGTAAATCAAGGGACCACGCCGTATAACACGGAACGGGTTTCATCCCAAGAATACCAGTGCATAAAACAACAACGCAATGCTAAATAAAGAAAAATGAAGCTATTATAAGACCCAGGTCCCATCACACAATGCAACGCAAGCCGGAGGATAGGGTTTTTACCTTATAATAGCCAAGAATGCTTGATACGTTTAAAACAAATCATTTGATACTATTATAAGTGCATATTGTATAAAATATCTTCAAATCATAAGTACCAATCATAGACGGCATAAGCGCCCCATCCCACTATGTCGCCATACTAGGCTCTACAAATAAAACCGCAATACACGTATTGGAAATTGGATTTCCATCATGGTGGCTCCTGATTCGAAAGATCGATCGCGTAATGCAATTCCCCACGGCTTACGTCCCAACAAGAGAAAACACCGTCTACACATCCGCACTTTTGGGACCAGAGTATCACCGCGGCTTACGTCCAAGCGAGAGAAAACACCGCTTACTCTATATATCCCTGAGCACTAAGCTCATCTCGGTCGACCGAATCCACGACACCACTAAGGTGCCCATCCACTAAAAAGCATACTGATCAAACCATCAGTTTACCACCATACCGAGGTGTGAGGCTCGCGAATCAACGCTAAACACAAAGCCATGCTATATTAAAGCTACACTTTGATCATCATCCACCAAACTTTGCTTTTCAACAAAAGTCTGGATCACTACATCTCAGCATGCCACACTATCAATCCATATTGTACCACTGATTTCTGCCAATATATAACCTCTGAGCTCGTATGTCTCAGAGAAGGACGTTAAGCAAGAGAATAAATTCCCCGCCGCCAAACAGATAAATATTTAGCAGAGATCAACGAATACAATATAAAGGAATACAATGTCAGACACACCATCCATTTACAAGTCCGTTCTAGGTCTGAACGAAACCGGAGGCACTTTCCTCGCATATCCGTCGATCTCCAAGTACGTCTGGACGACCACCAACTGATTCCCTCATCTTGGGTGTACAGCCCAATCAAGATCATCAGTAATCACCCAAATGATGTGAAGACTTTCGGTCTTCGACCACCGTCATCATATCCGACTTATCGTCGAATCGGTTATTCAGAATGGGTATAAACCCGGCCTTTCCGAACAACCCGCGTATATTATAAACAAATGTTACACAAACACAACATACGCCCCATTCCAATTCAGCAATCACTAACCGTAGTTTAGCAAGAGAACAATTCCCCAAATATTAACCCCGAAGGCCGAAACCAACATCAGATCAATACCCAAGAAACCATCCTTCTTAGCTAACCTACAGTTAGTTTCTAAATTTCACGTTCTTAGGGAAAGGTTCCCATTAATTTTATCAAAGATAAATTCTTTAAAATTTATTCTTTAATCTTCCTTTGGATATCATTTCAAACCAAATTATGGTTTTCCAAACTAGTCGGGATTAGCGAACCACACCGAAGTAATTATTTATTTTATTTCCCAATCCCAACCTATTCATCCCATGAAGCAAAACTGGTAATACTCCATATCTAATACCGCGGTGTTATCGGTAAAATTAATTACCATTCCACGTCCAAATCTAATTAAAGATTTAAATATCGCTTTGGAGCAAAACTGGTGATACTCCACTCTCGATCTTTTCGATCTAATTAAAGATTCATTAAAACTCCACTTAGTTTTAATCTTTAACTGGGTTAAAGAATCAGTGTCATTTAAAACACGGTTCACTATAAACCAAAAATCACATTACATTTCAATCAGACCCTAACCATAAATTAGCAAGTGAGCAATTCCATAAGTATTAACCCCGAAGGCCGAAACCAACATCAGATCAATACCCCAGAAACCATTCAACTTAACTTACCTCCAGTTAGTTTCTGATTTTCTTAACTCCTTTGGATCTAAGAACATTATTATTAAAGATATCATTCACGACAACCCAAAATCACATTCTATTAATTATCGGTTTAAAGAACAAGTGTTATTTAAAACACTGTTCATGATAAACCCAAAAATCAATACCAATTCAATTCCAATTAAATATTATTTAATTGGTGCACTTCATTAAATCTAAATGAAAAGATTTAATCTTTTCCTCAACTGGGTTTAAGAACAGCATTAATGAAGACGCCATTCACGACAAACCCAAAATCCCATTTGATATTAAATACAAGGCTCTGAATAGAAAATATATCGGCTTATATTCAATATCAAATTCTACAACCAACAAATATCGTATTGGAAATAACGATATAAATATATCTTTCGAATTTCCCATAACAATACCTGTATAATCACAAAATCCTACATCAAAATATTCCGAAGTCAATTTCAATTCAAATCCGTTTCCAATCTATATATTGGAAATCCTGGTTATTTTCAAAACCATTTCAAATCCACATTATTTATTTTAAAAATAAATAGAATTATAATTCTAGTTCAAAACTAGTTCATTTTACGTCAAAAATTTGATTTTTTGACTTTATATCAAAGTTATGAATTTGAATTGAATCGAATAGAAAACAAATCTGAATTGAATTGAATTCAATTGAAAACGAATTGAAATAGAGTTGAAATCGATATGAATTAAAATCAAATAGAAGTGAATGTAAACAGAATTTATAAGGGAAAATTCAATTTTGATTTGAATTTGAAATAAAGGTTGAAATTGTTTTTGAAACAAATTTGAAATGATTTATAAAATTCGTTTTAAAAAGGAAATCGACGAAATATATATAATATATATATATTATATATATAATGGCCTGAATAGAACGCGCCGCACCGCGGCAGTTCGTGAATTTCGACCATTGACTTCGAACGGACACTGTGGGAGATCCGACCGTCGGATTCTCCTAAAACCGGAACCTTGGGTTCGTATCGAAAAGAGCTTTCTAACGAATATTAGAAATTTGAAATCTAACGTTTGTATTTGGAATTATGTCCAAATCAAATTTGGAAAAGGTCGCTGTAAGTGCAGTTCGATGGCCGTTGATGGAAATCGACTGTACGGGCCTTGATAAAATTATTAAAAATAATAATAATTTGTGTAAAATCATAAGAAATGATTTGGGAAGAATTAGGATGAAAAACTGGCTAGCCAATCGACTCATAAAATCATTATCACCCAAACAAAACAGTAAATTATGATAAACATGTACTTATTTGTCGGGCAAACAATTTTATTCTTCTGCTCTAGCCTCCTTGCTATGGCCTAATCATTGTAAGAACATGTATATGCAAGCAAATGTGATAAATTTTCAATACAGTTCGATGTTTGGTGCTAAATTCAACTTGGTTCAACATTTTTCTTACCTTAGTTATATTATACAATACCAATATATTTTAAAGCAAAAAGCATAATTACGTTCATACAAGCATCATACATACATGCATATATCCAAAACGCTAGTTCATTACATTAAAACCCAGCTTTCTAGGAAGTCGTGCCTTCTTCTTGCATGATTTCCAAAGTTGATAGGTCCTTTCCCTTGGATTTCTTATCACCCTTCTTTAACGGGCAATCTCGGGCTAGATGCCCTACTTCTTTGCATCGAAAGCACTTCTTTTCCTTTCCTAGATTCTTGGGTTTCTTCTTTACCTTCGGACACTTATGTACGAAATGCCCCGTCTCTTTGCATTTGAAACACACTATGTCCATTCTCATCATTTTCTCCTTGCTTTTCTTTCTCTCAGGGCACCGAACGACATAATGTCCTTCTTTTCTGCATATACGGCAATAAATACCCACGTGCGTTCCTAAGTTTAACTCAAGTTCTTTTTCTGCTTTCTGGTGAGCTCTCCTCACTTGTTTCGGGGTCACCCAAAATTCAGTATGAGATAAGCCATAGTCGTCCATATCCTATATAATATTTTTAGGATTTTTGTCAAGAGAGTTTGCATTATTTTTCACTTAATAATCATCTTGATTATACTTTATTTATCCATCCAGTATTTTTATTAGTTGAATCAATAATCAAACATCACAGCCATCAATCAATTTGTTGATTAGATTTTCAAATATATATGATTTTTATATGCTCAAAAATCAGATTTCAGTGTCAAGTCACCAACAACGAATTTTAGTTAAGTTTTGTTCTCACACCAATCGATTGGAAATATATAGAAATCTCACATTCGAAACTCGAAAACAAGTACTGGCGATGGGGCCCCATCACCAGAATTATCCCCGGGCAACTAGAGTATGATTCTATATCTATCCAGTATATTAAAACCTCGAATACACGCTTGCAAGGCGTATATGCAAAACCTTTATATATTGGATTGTCCAAATCAATTTAAAATAAATATTCAAATACATATGATACAATTTAAATTTCAAAACAAAAATGGTTTTCATTTTAAAAATATACTCTTCACACTCGTTCTAGGATACTACTGATCCCATCTCTAACGAGTCATTCTCATTGGATATTATTAATCCAATTTCTGATGAATTCTTTCTTTTGGTTCAAATGTGTCATTTTCTCTAGCTCTGTAAACCAGAGCTCTGATACCAACTGTAAAGACCCGTAACTTCCCCGTGAGGGAAAGCTCGGATTACCTTGAGAACAAGCCACAACAGAACGCAAACAGAAGAACATTTCATTGTATATTACAAGAATTCCATCAAAATACAAGAATATACAGAGTATGAATTTATATTACGCAGAAAATATCAAAGATTTAATATTACATTTAAATACATCGCAGCGGAAATAATACAAAAACACAACTAGAAAAGATATACGGATACAGAGCTTTCCGGATATCGTTCCAGCTGTAAATCAGGATCCTATGAATATAAATCTGCAAAACCGAAACTACTAGCTGCCCGTGTGGAAAATAGGGGCACCCAGAGTTTGGGTTAAAATAATAAACTCCAGGTCAGTCATGTGACTGGTGTGAGAACATAAACAGTTATTAATCTTTGTTTTTAAAGTTAGGTAAATCAAGGGACCACGCCGTATAACACGGAATGGGTTTCCTCCCAAGAATACCAGTGCATAAAACAAACAGTGCAATGCTAAATAAAGAACAATGAAGCTATTATAAGACCCAGATCCCATCACACAATGCAACGCAAGCCGGAGGATAGGGTTTTCCCTTATAATTGCCAAATATGCTTGATACGCGAAATTTCATCTTCTATTATTAATATAAGTGAAGAAAACAACTTCAAATACAAATATATCAATCATAGACGGCATGGGTACCATATATCATGTCGCCAATACTAAGCTCCACAATCAAAACCGCAAAATGTCATATTTAGAAATTGGATTTCCATCATGGTGGCTCCTGATTCGAAAGATCGATCGCGTAGTGCCATCTACAACGGCTTACGTCTCAGCTAGAGAAAACACCGTAATGCACATCCGCACTTTTGGGAAATCGAGTATCACTGCGGCTTATGTCTCGGCGAGAGAAAACACCGCTTACCCTATCCCTCTGAGCACTAAGCTCAATCTCGGTCGACCGAATCCACAACACCACTAAGGTGCCCATCCTCTAAAAAGCATACTGATCAAACCATCAGTTTACCACCATACCGGGGTGTGAGGCTCGCGAATCAACGCTATACACAAAGCCGTGCTATATTAAAGTTGTGCTTTGATCATCATCCACCAAACTTTGCTTTTCAACAAAAGTCTGGATCACTGCATCTCAGCATGCCACACTATCGATCCATATCGTACCACTGATTTCTGCTAATATATAACCTCTGAGCTCGTATGTCTCAGAGAAGGGTGTTGTAACAACCCGGAAAATCCGGGCCAGTTTAAAATTTTTATTTTGGCCATTTTAGCGAATTTTGAATATTTAAAATAGATTATTTTAAATAATATCGACGAGAAATTTATTTTGAATATAATTCGAACGTATTTATTTATACGCGTCGTCGTTAGAATATAAATATTTATTTTAAATTATAAAAGGAATTGAAAATGGCGCGGTAGTTCGATAATTCGATTTCAAACTTCAATTGAATGTACCGGGTGCAAAACAATCCGGATTTTAATGAAACCAAAAATGATAGGATCCAATTGATGATATCTTTCCAACGATTCCGAATAATCGAGATTTCATTGTGGGAATCAAAAGATGTGTCCAGTTGAAAATTCTGAATAGTCGCTATGGAATTCAGGCCCTTAAAAATGGACATTTTGCAAACGACCTCGGATTTCGATGAAACCAGTTTTGTTGGGTCCGGGATGTAAAGTTATTGCTAGGTTTCAAATTTCATAAATTTTCGAATCAATATGTGAGCGTGGCAAAGGAAAACGCGTTTGACCAGTTTCAGTTGATTTTAATCGACTGGAAATTGGCCATTTTTCAAACGGTGTCAGAATTCGGCGAAACTAGTTTTGTTAGGACCGTATCGTCAATACGAAGCTAGAAAATATTTTTCTGGAATTTATAGAGTTGTTATGTGACCCCGGTAATTTGAAATGTACGTTTAAAATTCAATATAGTGATTTAAATGTAAATTAAACGAAAACTGATCGAAACAGTCGAATCAGCTTGCGATACATATCCCATTATGTTCGGAATGGGGGTAAAACGCTATGGACGACAGGCGGTGAGCCTCGTTTCGAGGTCGTATGTAAAAGTCAACCTATTTGCAAAATTAAATAATTAAACAAAAAAAAATCTAAATTCCCTCCCTTTATCTTTCTTCCTGGCCCCCCCCCCCCCCGTTCACTTTTATTTCAGTTAAACAAAATAAAAAAAAAGAAAAAGAAAAAGACGGACGGAGAAACCCCGAGCGCCACCGCCTTCAGACGACGACCAGACCTCCACCGCGCCTTCGATCCTGTTCCCCCCCTCCATCGATCGAAGCCATCGCGAGCCCCCTGGAAGCCAGCGCCTCCTGCCACCATCGTTCGAAACCCTAGTGTCGCCGCACCTCATCGAGCAAACCAGCGAACGCCACCCTCGAAGCTTGCCGCCGACGAACTGCAGAAACCCCCCCCCCCTCTGTAAGTATTTTGTTATTTTATTTTAATAATTTAAAAACTGTGTTTTTTTTTAATTAGGTATAAAAACTGAAATTTTTAGATTTATAAAAAACTGAAATTTTTAGATTTATAAAAAACTGATTTTTTTTTATTTATTAAAACTGAATTTTTAAAAGTATTAAAACTGAAATTTTTAAAAATTATAAAAACTGATTTTATAAAGAATAAAAACAGATTTTTTTTAGAAAAGTAAAAACAGATTTTTTTTTTATAAAAGGGAAAACCTGATTTTTAAAAAGGCAATAAAAAAAACCTGATTTTTAAAAAGGAAATAAAAACTGATTTTTTTGAAAAAGGTTTAAACTTCAAAAAGAAAAAGGTTTTAATTTCAAAGAGAAAAAGATTTGAACTTTAAAAAGAAAAATCAGATTTTTATATATTGAAAGTCGAAGTAAAAATTCGATTTTTATATATTGAATAGCATCGTAAAAATTCGATTTTTACATATGTAGAGAATACGGGCGAAGAAAGTGGCAAGGGGCAAGAGCGACGAAGATTTTCTTCTAAGAAGTGCTGTGGAGCTAGGATAGCTATTAGTGAGAATTTCTCACCTTTCAATTTCTTTTCTAGTTATATATATATATATATATATATATATATATATATATACTAGGATGCAGACGGTGCTTAGTAGCACCCGACACAATCGTCCACAGACCATGGACTTGTTTGTTTGGTTGCATAGATTAGTTGAATTATTTGTTTAATTGAATTGTTTGGTGAGATGAAATTTATTTGATTGATGTGTGAATGGCGTGGGCCTTCACTAGACCGGGGACAAGGCTAGGCCTCGTCCCGTTTCTAGTATCGTGCCGTTATGCCGCCGAAATTTTCTAAAATATGTTAGAAAAATAAAAAATATCATTTTATTTAAAGAATGAATTGAATAGAAGTTCATATGTTGGAATAAAATGTTTTGTCGTTAAAAATATAATTTTTAACGTGAATGTGAATAAATAAATATTCATTTACAAACCAGACGGTTTGTTTATGTACACCTATTTGAAGGACATTGATTGGGTCGATAAATTTCACACATCGCCCAACAGCACAAATAAAATATGTGTTTGATTGTTTGAAACCCCACACGGGTGTTGGGATGAAATTTGAAGTTCACTCATCCTGATTGATTAAAAATGTCGATCGATTGATTGACAGGCTGTTATAAGCGTTGAATATCTATATTTGATGCTTATACAGTGTAGTGCACTTTGGTTGATGGTTGATTATTTTCAATGCTATTATATACATGTGTTGTATGAAAATCCATATAATTAATTTTATATGGTGATTGATTGGGCCTCATTCCAATTTGAAAAATAAAGAATATTATAAAATAAAAGTTCATGTGTTGACAGTACTCATCCATTGAGATTGGTCATGTGTTGAACGAAATATTTTAGTAATAAAGTTTACATCTTTATCAATATAAAATAAAAGTTCATGTGTTGACAGTCTCATCCATTGAGATTGGTCATGTGTTGAACGAAATATTTTAGTAATAAAGTTTACATCTTTATCAATATAAAATAAAAGTTCATGTGTTGACAGTCTCATCCATTGAGATTGGTCATGTGTTGAACGAAATATTTTAGTAATAAAGTTTACATCTTTATCAATATAAAATAAAAGTTCATGTGTTGACAGTCTCATCCATTGAGATTGGTCATGTGTTGAACGAAATATTTTAGTAATAAAGTTTACATCTTTATCAATATAAAATAAAAGTTCATGTGTTGACAGTCTCATCCATTGAGATTGGTCATGTGTTGAACGAAATATTTTAGTAATAAAGTTTACATCTTTATCAATATAAAATAAAAGTTCATGTGTTGACAGTCTCATCCATTGAGATTGGTCATGTGTTGAACGAAATATTTTGATAATAACAACTATTTTGAAAAAGAAATATTTGAAATAACATATTTGAAAATAGAATTTTATGAAGCCGTGTTGATTGGATTGACGCCATTTTGACGTAAACGATTTATATCGATTCTATTCATTATGAATTGAATTGAAAGCGATTTCGAAATGAATTGAATTGAAAACGATTTCGAAATGAATTGAATTGAAAACGATTTCGAAATGAATTGAATTGAAAACGATTTCGAAATAAATTGAATTGAAAACGATTTCGAAATGAATTGAATTGAAAACGATTTCGAAATGAATTGAATTGAAAGCGAATTCAAATTTGAATTGAATAGAAATGAATTTTAAAACGAATTTATAAAGAAGAATTCAATTTTGATTTGAATTGAAATGGAAGTTGAAATTGCTTTTGAAACGAATTTAAAAACTATTTATATAATTCGTTTTAAATAGAAATCGACGAAGTATATATTATATATATTATATATATAATATAATGGCCTGAATAGAACGCGCCGCGCCGCGGCAGTTCGCTAATTTCGACCATTTATTTCAAACGGACATTACGGGAGATCCGACCGTCGGATTCTCCTAAAACCGGAACCGTTGGGTTCGTATCGAAAAGAGCTTTCTAACGAATATTAGAAATTTGAAATCTAACGGTTGGATTTGGAATTATGTCCAAATCAAATTCGAAAAAGGTCGCTGTAAGTGCAGTTCGATGGCCATTGATGGAAATCGACTGTACGGGCCTTGATAAAATTATTAAAAATAGCAATAATTTGTGTAAAATCATAAGAAATGATTTAGAGAGAATTGGGATGAAAAACTCCATATTTGAAAAGAGAAAAATAGATTTTTATCGAAATGAACTAGTTTTGAACTAGAATTACAATTCTATTTATTTTTAAATAAATAAATTGAATATTGAAATGGTTTTGAAAATAACCAGAATTTCCAATAATTGCATTGGAATGGATTTGAATCGAAATTGTCTTCGGAACATTTCGATGTCGAATTTCGGGATTATACAGGTGTTGTTATGGAAATTTGAAAGATATTTATATCGTTATTTCAAATATAACATTTGTTAATCGTAGAATTTGATATTGAATATAAGCCGATATATTTTCTATTCAGAGCCTTATATTGAATATCAAATGTGATTTGGGTTTGTCGTGAATGGTGTCTTCACTAACACTGTTCTTGAACCCAGTTGAGAAAAGATTAAATCTTTTTATTTAGATTTAATGAAGTGTACTAATTAAATAACATTTAATTGGAATTGAATCGATATTGATTTTTGGGTTTATCGTGGACAGTGTTTTAAATAACACTCGTTCTTTAACCCGATAATTAATGAATGTGATTTTGGGTTTATCGTGAACCGTGTTTTTGAATGACACTGATTCTTTAACCCAGTCACAGATTAAAACTAAGTGGAGTTTTAATGAATCTTTAATTAGATTGAAATAATCGAAATGGAGTATCACCAGTTTTGCTCCAGGCGATAGTTAAATCTTTAATTAGATTTGAACGTGAAATGGTAATTGAATTTACCGATAACACCGTGGTGTTAGATATGAAGTATAACCAGTTTTACTTCATGGGATGAATAGGTTGGGATTGGGAAATTAAAACCAATGATTACTTCGGTAAGGTTCACTAATTCCGACTAGTTTTGAATTGATATTCAAAAGATAGATTAAAGAATAAATTCAGGAATTTATCTTGGATAAAATTTATGGGAACCTTTCCCTATGAATGTGAAATTTAGAAACTAACTGTCGGTTAGCTAAGCAGAATGGTTTTCTGGATATTGATCTGATGTTGGTTTCGGCCTTCGGGGTTAATATTTGGGGAATTATTCTCTTGATTAATTTACGGTTAGTGACTGATGAATTGGAATGAGGCGTATGTTGTGTTTGTGTAACACTTATTTAAAATATACGCGAGTTATTCGGAAAGACCGGGTTTATCCCATTCTGAATAACTGATACGACGATAAGTCGAAGATGAAGACGATGGCCGAAGACCGGAGGTCTTCACGTCGTTTGGGTAATTACTGATGATCTTGATTGGGCTGTACACCCAAGAAGATGGAAACAGTTAGTGATCGTCCAGACGTACTTGGAGATCGATGGATATGCGGGGTACTAGGTGCCTCCGGTTTCGTTCAGACCCAGAACGGACTTGTAAATGGACTGTGTGTCTGACATTGGATTTTAGTCCGTGTGATTGATCTCTATTAAATATATATCTGTTTGGCGGCGGAGAATTTATTCTCTTGCTTAACGCCCTTCTCTGGGACGTACGAGCTCAGGGGTTATATATCGATGGATATCAAACGCATGGAGTGAATTGCCTGTGTGGCACGCCTAAGTGGCAATTGATCGAGGCTTCTGTTGAAAAGCAAAGTCTTGTGGTGATGATCAAAGCAAGGCCTTTGTGGCGTAGCTTTGTGTAACGTTTACCTCGCGTGTTTCACACCCGGTATGAATCAAAAACGGGAGGCGGACGTCAGGGAGGGCATGCGTTTCTTTCTAGCTAAAAAGTGGCGTCAGTGGTTTTACACGCCCTGACGAGTTTGACTTATGTGGTTGTTGCTGTTGCGAGGCGCCTCGGATTGATCGGTCGTTCTCGAACCGATGGAGTCATTTAGTTGGCTCATTTACGCCCCAATGGGCGGAGAAACGTATTGTTCAGGCACTATAATCCACATCGGTGGACCGACCCTGAGGATCCAAGGGGCAGTTGCGGCTGCTCCGGAGACATGGGCTAGATTGTCTCGAATCGGTTGAGGACTATCTTTTGCCTCGGTTCATAGATGGAAACCCAATTTCCAAATACGTGACTTTGCGGTTTTATTTGTAAACCTATATATGGCGACATAGTGGCATGGGACGCTCATGCCGCCTATGATTGATACTTATGATTTGAAGTTGTTTTATACACTATGCACTTATAATAGTATCAAACGATTTGTTTTAAAACGTATCAAGCATTCTTTGGCTATTATAAGGGAAAACCCTATCCCCCGGCTTGAGTTGCATTGTGTGATAGGACCTGGGTCTTATAACAGCTTCATTTTTCTCTGTTTAGCATTGCGCTGTTGGTTTTATGCACTGGTATTCTTGGAAGGAAACCTGTTCCGTGTTATACGGCGTGGTCCCTTGATTTACCTAACTTTGAAAATAAAGATAATAACTGTTTTCGTTCTCACACCAGTCACATGACTGACCTGGAGTTTATTGTTTTAACCTAAACTCTGGGTGCCCTTATTTTGACACGGGCAGCTAGTAGTTTTGGTTTTGCAGATTTATATTCACAGGATCCTGGTTTACAGCTGGAATGATATCCGGAAAGCTTTCTATCCGTATATCTCTTCTAGCTGTGTATTGTATTATTTTCCGCGGCTATGTATTTAAATGTAATTTAAATCTCTGATATTTCTGTGTAATATTCTTTTATACTCTGTGTATTCTTGTAATCTGATGCATTGTTGTAATATACAATGAAACGTTCTTCGATATGTGTTCTGTTGTGTCCTGTTCTCAAACGATAGGGCATTTCAAACGGCCTGGATCGGTTTAGCGACTGGTTCGGATCGAGCGAGATTCTTTGTCGTCACAGGTGTTAAGCAAAAGAATAAATTCTCCGCCGCCAAACAGATATATATTTAGCAGAGGTCAACGAATACAATATAAAGGAATACAATGTCAAACACACCATCCATTTACAAGTCCGTTCTGGGTCTGAACGAAACCGGAGGCACTTTCCTCGCATATCCGTCGACCTCCAAGCACGTCCGGATGGCTACTACTTTAGCCCCCTTCAATGTAGCTACTCCCATCATGAGCATCAGTAGCACCCATCCATTCGATGTGAAGATCGTCGGTCTTGCACCGTCTTCAATCTCTTCGACTCGTCGTCGAATCAGTTATTCAGAATGGGTTATACCCGGACATTCTGAATAACTCGCGTATCTTAATCAACAAGTGCTATAAAACACAATACACGCCTCATTCCAATTTAGAATATTCACACTTCTAGGGAAAGATTTCCATTAATTTTATCAAAGATAAATTCTTTTAAATTTATTCTTCAATCTTCCCTTGGATATCATTTCAAACCATATTATGGTTTTCCAAACTAGTCGGGATTAGCGAACCACACCGAAGTAATTATTTATTTTATTTCCCAATCCCAACCTATTTATCCCATGGAGCAAAACTGGTGATACTCCATATCTAACACCACGGGGTTATCGGTAAAGTTAATTACCATTTCACGCTCAAATCTAATTAAAGATTTAACTATCGCTAGGAGTAAAACTGGTAATACTCCATTCTCGCTCACTTTCCAAATTTGGTAATTTAAATTATCAATTCACATTTCAATCTAATTACAGATTCCTTAAAACTCCTTTTACTGGGTTGAAGGACTAATGTCGTTTAAAACACAGTTCACTATAAACCCAAATCACATTCTATTTATTATCGGGTTAAAGAACAAGTGTTATTTAAAACACCATTCACGGTAAACCCACAAATCTATTCTAATTAAATATATTAGAAATTCTGGTTATTTAAAATCCATTTAAAATTCAATTTATTTATTTCAAAAATAAATTGATTTTAATTCTAGTTTTAAAACTAGTTCATTTCGATAAAAATCTATTTTTATCTTTTCAAATATGGGGTTTTTCATCCCAGTTTTTCCCAAATCATTTCTTATGACTTTACACAAATTATAGATATTTTTAATAATTTTACCAAGGCCCGTACAGTCGATTTCCATCTACGGCCATCGAACTGCACTTGCAGCGACCTTTTCCAAATGTGATTTGGACATAATTCCAAATCCAACCATTAGATTTCAAATTTTTAATATTCATTGGAAAGCTCTTTTCGATACGAACCCAACGGTTCCGGTTTTAGGAGAATCCGACGGCCGGATCTGCCGCAATGTCCGTTCGAAGTCAATGGTCGAAATTCGCGAACTGCCGCAGCGCGGCGCGTTCTATTCAGGCCATTATATTATATATATATAATATATATATAATATATATTTCATCGATTTCTATTTAAAACAAATTTTATAAATCGTTTTCAAAACGATTTCAACTTCATTTCAAATTCAAATCAAAATTGAATTTTTCGAATATAAATTCGTTTTAAATTCATTTCAAATTGATTTCAATTCAAGTTCAATTCTATTCAATTTCAATTCGAATTCATTCCTATTCAATTCAGTTTCAAATTCATTTTCTATTCTATTCAATTCGAGTTCATTTTATATTCTATTCAAATCGAATTCTTTTTATATTCTATTCAAATCGAATTCATTTTATATTCTACTCAATTCGAATTCATTTTATATTCTATTCAATTTTCTTTTTCTTTTCAATATTCATTTTCTTTTCAATATTCATTTTAAAAATGAATATTATCGATATAAATATCGTTTGCGTCAAAATAGCACATCTCTAATCAACACGGCTTTATATTTTTCAATAACTTCGTTATTCTATTCAACAAATGAATATTTATTCTATTCAACACATGAATTTATATTTCTTCCACCACCTGACTAATCTCAACAAATGAGTACCGTCAACACGTTAATCTTTATTTTATAATATTCTTTATTTTCCCAATTGGAATGAGGCCCAATCAATTACCATATAATGTTAATTATATGGATTCCATACAACACATGTATATAATAGCAACAATAAATAATCAACCATCATACAAAGTGCACAACACAATTGCATAAGCATTAAACATATATAATCAACGCTTACACAGTCTGTCGACCAATTGATCGACATACAATTAAATAATTGGGATTAGTGTATGCCAAATATCATCCCAACACCCGTGTGGGGTTTCAACAATCAAACATAGATTTTATTTGTGCAGTTGGGCGATGTGTAAAATTTATCGTCCCGATCAATATCAGTCAAATGTGTGTGTATATAAACAAATCGTTCGATTTGTTTATAAATATATATTTCATTTTATATACACGTTAAAAATTATATTTTTAACAATATAAATATTTTATTTCACCATATAAATATTTTATTTCATTCCACAACACACATTCAATTTTTCACATCAAAATCAAACAAACAAGCATACAAGTCGTCCATGGTCTGTGGACGATGGGTGTCGGGTGCTGCTAAGCACCGTCTGCGTCCTAGTATATATATTAACTAGATTTAAAATAAAAGTGAGGAGTTCTCACCAAAACTATCCCAACTCCACGACCTTCATATGTGGAAAATCTTCGTCGTGCCCGCCCTTGTTACTTTCATCTTTCGTACTCACTACACACATAAAAAACCACATTTTTATATTCACTTCTTCATTATAAAAATCAAATTTTTATCTTCATTACCTTATAAAAATCATGTTTCTCTCTCGCCATTCTCTATATAAAGATTTCGCCTTTTCAAATATAAAGATTTCGCCTTTTCAAATATAAAGAATTGAATTCTCTTTATAAAATTAAAAATTCGATCTTTACATACCATAAGAACCTCATCATTCTATTCGAAATTCACTTCTTTTCTAAATTAAAAATCACTTCATTTACAATTTAAAAATCGTTTCTTCACAAGTTAAAAATCAATCCTTTTACACGTTAAAAAAATCACTTCTTTCCTTTTATAAAAATCTCATCTTTCTTTACTCTAAAAATTCATTCTTTACTATTATAAAAATTCAATCATTTGTATTATAAAAATTATGTTTTGGCATATTATAAAAATTCAATCCTTTTGGATATAAAGATCTAACCTTTCTATGCTATAAAAATCAAAACATTTATTTATCTTATATATAAAATAGTAAAGAAAATAAGCAAACAAAAAGAAATAAACAAACTAAAATTAAAGAAAACACTTACAGTTGATTTCAAGAAGGGGAGGGGGAAGGTCGAACGGAGGTGGCTGGATCGGGCTTCAATGCGGCGGAGGAGGGAGATTGCGGAGCTCGATTGGCCGACTGTGGCTTAGGGTGGCGCACGTCAGGGTCTGAGGGCTCGGGGTAGGGTTTTGATTCACGGCGGGCTTCACGAACGGGGTGTAGAAGAGGAGAGAGAGGAGGGGCGCGAGAGCGGCAGGGCATCGGAGCTTCTAGTCGGAGGCGGCTTTCGCTTGAGGAGGGCGGCGGCGGGTTTTGATCGACGAGAGGTTTTTTTTTTAATTTTAATTTGATTTTCTGAAGGAGAAAGATAAGAGGGAAAAGAAGGGGGCCAAGGGGTTATATATAAAAATATATTTATTTAATTATTTAATTCCATAAAGTAACTTTTAATTTCAACCTCGAAACGAGACCCACCGCCTGTCGTCTCTAGCTAATTACCCTCATTCCGAACACAATGGGATATGTATCGTAAGCTGATTCGGTCGTTTCGATGAGTTTTCGTCAAAATCAACATATAACTCTATATATTGATTTTGACCGCGCATTTCAATTTACCGGGGCTACATACTAACTAGAAAAATTCCTAAAAAATATTTTCTAGCTTCGTATTGACGATACGGTCCTAACAAAACTTGTTTCGTCGAATTCTGAGACCGTTTGAAAAATGGCCATTTTCCAGTCGATTAAAATCAACTGAAACTAGTCAAACGCGTTTTCCTTCGCCACGCTCACATATTGATTCAGAAAATTATGAAATTTGAAATCTAGCAATAATTTGACACTGCGGATCCAACAAAACTGGTTCCATTGAAAACCGAGGTCATTTGCAAAATTTCCATTTTTAAGGGCCAGAGTTCCATAGCGACTATTCTGAATTTTCAACTGGACGTAACTTTTGATTCCCTCTATGAAATTTTGATTTCCCAGATTAGTTGGAAAGATATTATCAATTAGATTCAAATATTTTTGGTTTCTCTAAAATCCGGTTTATTCTGCACCTGTACATTCATTTGAAGTTTGAAATCGAATTATCGAACTATCGCGCCATTTTCAATTCCTTTTATAATTATAAATAAATATTTATAATCTAACGACGACGTATATAAATATATACGTTTGAATTCCATTCAAAATAAATTTCTCGTCGTTTTTATTTAAAATAATTCATTTTAAATATTCAAAATTCGCTAAAATTGCCAAAATAAAAAATTTAAATTGGCTCGCATTTTCCGGGTTGTTACAGTATTCGATAACTCTTTCTTCGAATAACTCTAATCCGACTAACTCTAATTCAATTAACTATATTCGAGTAACTAATATTCAACTAACTCTAATTCAATTAACTCTATTCGAATCACTAATATTCGACTAACTCTTGTTCGATTAACTCTATTCGATTAACTCTAATCCGTTAACTCTAATTCGATTAACTATAATTGATTAACTCCAAATCGATTTAACTCTATTCGATTTAACTCTATTTGAGTTAACTCTAATCGATTAACTCTAATTCAATTTAACTCTAATTCCATTTATAATCCTACTTACTTTCCAAATATTTCCATTTATGATATCTTATTTATTTTTTAAATAATTTTTTTTGTATTCTTCTATTTATTCACCCAATATAAATTCTTTTTATCTGTTTATTTATCAAATAAATATTCCTTTTTAGTTCTATTTGTTCAATAATTATTTCCTTTGCAATTATATTTGTAAATGTTTTACAAATATATCCTTTTCAATTCTATTTGTAAATGTTTTACAAATATATCCTTTTCTATTCTATTTGTAAATGTTTTACAAATATATCCTTTCTAATTCTATTTGTAAATGTTTTACAAATATATCCTTTTTAGTTCTATTTGTAAATGTTAACAAATATTTCCTTTTCTATCTATTTTAAAAATATTTGCTTTTATATTTGTTTTACAAATATTTCCTTTTATATATAAAATCAATTGACTTAGTATCACATCATATATCACCATATATGAAACAAAACAGTATTTTATATATTGAGGAACCCAGTTAGGTCCCTCCAACCTGTTTCCCTGCATCCACAGATGTTAAACAATATAATTAACATCAACTTCGTTTCACTATGAAATATTCTAATAAACAGAATCGATATTTGATAAACGATATATATATATATATAGTTATCTATAATTTCAACCAATACATAAGAAATTCAATCAAACAGTCAACAAACAGCAAATAATCATCATTTAGCAGTTCTAAAAATATGTAATATAAAAATATGAACTGGTAGAGTTGGTGAGTTTTACTCACATTAGATGATCATCGTTAAATAACGATAATTGTCGCTTGATTCATACATACAATTTATTTCTCTACAAATTGTAACGAGCTTCGATTTACTCCCCTTCACTTCCAGTGTATAGCCCGTCCATACGATTCCAAAGGATCTGACCTTTCGAAATTCTGGCCACTTATGATCGAGATATTAAATTTACAAGAATGCATACCATTTAAATATTAATTGCACTAAATTTCCATATTACTTGATTTGGGCTTTACCTCAAAAATTCGGCCCTTTCACACATTAAAAACCCGACCCATCGTGATCCTTCTTCCCCGATCAAACTCGAGCACGCAGTAATGTCCATGACCGATCTTTTATCTCCCAACAAATGCCTTCTTCCTTCTATGAAAAATGAAAATACAAATTTAATTTCCTTTAATCAAAATGGGCTTAACCTTTAATATTGGGCCCAACTACCCCCATCCTGGAAATAACCAATCTGTTCTCTATAGTGTCTTCTTCACCACAACAGATTTGAACGCTGCTCCTTTCCAGTCCTTAAACCCAACTCCATTCCCAATTTTCACTCCTCAATGCCTCCTCAACTTCCCATTTCAATATCAACTAAAATAACTAAAATTGTTATTTTAAAAATCTCCATCTCCTAAACCCAATAGAGTTAAACTCGACATCTCCCATCGTTCTACTGACAACAAGAAAAAAAGGCCATTTCCACCCAGTCATGCTACCTTATCTCATCATCCTCACCATCGTTCGCCAAACAAAACTCATCCACAGCCTCCTCTTCGAATTCAGCACCTCACCATCCTATCATCTTCGAATTCGAAACCACCCAGTAAAGTGCGACTGCACAATCACTTAAACACGCACTAGAAACCCAAGTGACATGATTTACCTAAAAAATCACAAAAAAATCCAAACGAACTCGTTATGATCTCCTCGTATCAGAAACTATAAGTGATGTTAAAGTTGAAGCTTGCGAAACTCGTACTCACGAGCCCTAAGCATCGCGATACCCTCGCTGTGCAAAATCGCAGCAGAAGAAAACAACTCGAGCTGCCCAAAATACATATCAGGTTAAAGAGCATCTCACGCTGAACCTGAATATACTTGTTTGAAGATTTATGGATTTATTTTGGATTTTATATGAATTTTTAAAGAACGGTTTTCCACGTTTTAAAATGAAGAAACTGACGGTGGAAAAAAACTTTTGACTGCTGAAGAAAAGTTTTAGGGTTAGTGGAGGAGTGTAGGATATATATAGAAGATTTTTAATATATTTTATTGATTAATATATTCAGTTATAATCAACCGATATGTGTATTTATTGCTTAAAAATTCCTGTGATCACACATGGTATCCAAAAATCACGAAAATGGACATACACCTATAGTTCGACATTACGGACCAAATGAAACTGGTTTCATCGAATTCCGACACATTTTGCTCACACAGCGTATTTTTTTCTGCCAAAATACTAACTGTTTTGCACATTAAAAATCCATACGGCCACACACTGACTTCAAAAATCACGAAAATTGAAATCTAACAATAATTTAATATTGCGGATCCAACAAAATTAATTTCGTCGAAAACAGAGTTTGTTTGCAAAATTAGCTGTTTTTAATACTCTAAATAAACAAATTTAAATATTAATATTTTAAAAATAATTAAATTAAATATTTATAAATAAATATTATCGTATATATTCACACTAGAAAATCATATAACTCCATATCGGGATTCATAAATCAAAATCTAGACAATTAAATCCCAATTTTTCTCTACCACTAGAAAAATATACTTCACCAGCTCCGAATGTTTCTTGTTTCACAGAAATCCGATTTAAAACGGATTATGTATATCCATTTAAAGTTTGAATCGCCAGATTACGAACTGCCGCGTTGTTTCAAGCTCGAATATAATTATAATATAATCTAAATGTTCAACCATCGTTAATTAAATATTTCCGTTATCGTAATTCAATTTTAAACTGAAATATATATTTTGAATTTCCCAATTCACACCATATTATCATTTCAGCTAATTCTGGTTATTTCAGAATTAAATATATTATTTAATTACTATCTCAATTAAATATTCAAAGTTATTTAATTTAACCACCATTAAATCCTCTAAATCACTATATAAATAATTAAAAAAATTAATTATTATACCGTAAAAATATGGGATATTACATTCTTCTCCCCTTAAAATAATTTTGTCCTCGAAATTGCTAAGGTAGAAAACAAAGCCTATTGACTTGTTAAAATCACTTGTTTACTTATTTAACTTCAGTTTCAATGAACCAATTTATTTTAACCAAATTATTAATTCATTTCTATTAACAAAATTTTTAAAAATCCTGAAAATTTATTAACACCTGAAATTTCTTAAAAATTTCACCAGCACGTACTGGTCAATCGGTACAACTACAACTCGCCTCTCTAGGCCTACTCCAACCCAAAGGAAAATCAAATAGCCAAACGGCTTGCCAATTCGGCTCATAAATCTCATTCATATACCCAATATAAGCTTGTACCTTTTTGTCGGGCATATCAACTTTACCACTTTCACCTGCTATCAATTCAACATATACTAATTTTATCTCAACAGATTTCCAATCAATATCTGTTCCATACAGCTATTTGCTTATATCCAAACCAAATTTCATTTAGAACTCAAGTTCTATCCTTAATCCCGAATTCTTAACTCATCAACCCAATATCGTTTCAAATTCCTATTTCATAAATCCAATTTGTTTCGATACCTTTCTAAACCAATCCAATTCCAATTCCCACTTAACTCCATTATTTCAATTCCAGTTTGCTTTTACAAATTCTAATTTAATTTGTTTTAATTCAAACAATCTTTCCGAGGGAATTTTAAACATTTTGGATTTTCCTATAATCAACAAATCCTTTTCAAAATTCACACAACTTGTTTTTCCGTAAAACAATCTAAAAACAAAATCTTTGGTAGTAATCCATCACTTAGCAACTCGAAAATGAACACCGATGATGCAGCTGTCGTCATAAGAATTTATTTTCTAGCGATCGAAGAGAATTCAATACTATATCACTTTTCAAAACCATTTCTAAACATTTCCATTTTGAAAACAGTTCAAAATACCATTTTCAATGCTTGCAAAACAATTTATATTCTCCCAGGATTTTAAAATTCACGTATTTTTAATCCTTACAAACACTTTTTCAAATTTCCAGAGTTTTAATTTCAATTCTGATTTAAATTTCAGATTTAATTCACCTCGTAATACTTATACGAATTTTATTTGGTTATATATATATATATATAACCTTCTCAATTATACGATTGTAATAACAACCAACACGTCCAATATAATGTACTCATTCCAACATAAATCCTTCATATCAAAATATAATTTAGGTAAAATTATTTCGTTTACCCTCTTTTCAAAACATATAGTGTTGGTTCATAGTATTCGAGTGTTTATAAATCCCTATCGATACAGTGGATCAAACTGATCGACCAAAATTCATAAACTACTCAACTAATGATTCTCCACAATATAAAACAATTTTTATATCAGTAACAAATACGTTCAATCATATATATATACACTCAACTCAATCTTGGGTATTACTAACCCTATCTACTGAGTCACGCCACAGAGCCAAGGTAATAACTTAACCTTCAGCTCTGATACCAACTGTAATGTCCCGAAATTCCGATACAATTTGAGCTGACCAAATAACACAAGTCCAACCCAAATTACACTGGAAACAGAAAACTAATAGAAAGAAAACAGAGGGTGAGAATAAATAAGATAGAAACTTAGAATAGAAGAAGAAAAAGAACATACAACATCAGAGTAAACACAAATCTCACAGTGGAATGAACAATATATAATAGATACATAACTTTGAAATAAAATTAGTATATGTATACAGTAACATTATCAGAGTATAACACTTACAACATCGCAGAAATAAACAATAGCTATAAATTCCTGAAGCCTCTTGCTCCATGCTATCCAAGTATATCTGTAAAATAATGACTACTTGACTACCCATACAAAATTGGGCACCCAAGAGTTTAGGTAAAACAAAACAAAATAAACTCTGGGTCAGTCATAGGACAGGTGTGAGTAAACCACTTAGCCTATTTGGTAGCCAACCACTTAGCCATGCTTCTTGCCCGATTTGTCATTTCCCAGTTGTGAGGCTAGAGGCCATGCTTATCTCTGACAGATCACACAATTATTCACTTTGAATGTCACATCGTCGTACCCGCTAAATCATAAATTGATTTCCCCTAAAATACAATGGGTATATAGCCAATAGAAACGAATTCCACCGCCACCAAATACGTTTGAAGAGATCAACTTACGCGAACTATTAAATATACTTTATCAGACATTCTTCCATATAGGTCATCCTGGGACTGGACGAACCGAAGGTACTATTGTGTAAACAGGACAACCCTTGCATAACTCCATCTTCAATTATCTTCATCAAATTAGATCACAACGCTAACGCCCATATGGAGTGTTTTTTCAGATAATGAATCTGATCCCGGTCTCTCCGTATTGACAACGGAAATGGTCAAAATCTTCGATAGTTGGTGATTTAACTATCAAAGGAAAACATGTGTACAAACAACGGTCATATTTCCAAATGAAAATCTTACCGAGCAAATCATCAATCAACACTGATCCACTTTAATTTGATTTGTCATTCAATTATCCATTTCCCTATTCCTGTTTCCATATATTCAACATTTCTTATTTTTTAAATTTAGAAAATATACGTTATTAACATTGGAAAACATTTCCAAAACTCTAATTCAATTAACTAATATTCGATAATCTCTCTTTGAATAACTAATATTCGATAACCTCTTTTCGAACAAACTATATTCGATTAATTCTCTTCTTCGAATAACCTTATTCGATAACTCTTTCTTCGAATAAACTATATTCGAATAACTCTAATTCAATTAACTCTATTCCAATAACTAATATTCGACTAACTCTAATTCAATTAACTATATTTGAATAAGTAATATTTGACTAAGTCTTGTTCGATTAACTCTATTTAATTGACTCTAATCGATTAACTCTAATCGATTAACTCCAATTCGATTTAACTCTATTCGATTTAACTCTATTTGATTTAACTCTAATCGATTAACTCTAATTCGATTTAACCCTAATTCCTTTTATAATCCTACTTACTTTCCAAATATTTCCTTTTATGATATCATATTTATTTTCTAAATAAATATTCTTTTTTTATCCTTCTTTTTATTCTCCCAATATATGTAACGTCCCTGATTTTTAGCTGTTATATAATGAACATTTTAATTAGTTTAAATATGTAATTGGGAATATAAATGAATTTTATATTGAATTTATCGATTAAATAATCGATATAGGATATAATTTCGAATATATTGAGTTAACAAGCAATTAAATTCACGGTTAAAAACTGAATTGAAAGAAAAAAAGAGTTCAGTTGATTTATATAAATTCTGTTTGAATTAGAAAGATAATAATAATTTATTTTCGTGAAATTCTATTTTCTAAAATCGATTTATATATTAAATAAAAATTTATTTAAATTGTTAATTAAATCTGTTTTCTGCTTTCCAGAATCAGTCCCGTGGAGTTCAAAATAATGTTATAATCGAAAACATCGTTGTTAAGTTAGAGCAGCGGTTCAGGGTTTTAAAATAAGGGACTGTGACATATTTTAGTTTTTAATTAAAAACAAACTCAAATCAAAATAGCTCCAGCCGACCTAAAAACTGAAGTCGCTCTGTTATATTTCTTCCTCGAGCTGTAAAATTTGCTCCCTTCCTTCAGCATAAAGTAAAACATGAAGTAATGGCTATGTACGAATTGTTCCCTTCACGGCTATATATTAACCCATCAACCTTCGTTATTTGAACCCATTCCCAAGTCCACAAATAAACAGTGGAGGCCATTTCCTCTTTAGTTAATGGAAATCGAAAACAAATTAGCATTAAAAAAAAATCAAAAATTGTAATTGCGTTCTGGGGAAAACGCGAGATCTCCTTCACCCAAAACGACGTCTTTCGTTGCCATTGAAGATCGCGAGTTAATGGCCAGGCTTTCTTCTATGATTCCGGAGAGTTACAGTCAATTCTAACTTTGAGAACTGAGGCGCGACTGGGCACCAAGGGTTGAGCGGAGTTGTTGAGAAGTGATGCGAGGACTGTGATTTCTGGTGGGCGGAATTGGGTCTGTGAAGCAAAGAGGACGGGATATGCTCAGACGTGATGGAAGAATGAGGTGCGACAGTTAGAAAATAACAATAATATAGGGGGTTCGGATCTAAATTTGGGGACTGATTTGTGGATTTTTAGGTAGTGCGATTGAATTATAGAAGAAATGGGGTTGAAATAAGGGGGTTCAGATATGTTTGAATGGGAAAGTTCGAACTGGAGTGATTCAGATTGTCGATGTAAATTATGAGGAATGGGGAGATAAGGTGTTCGATGGAATGTGTGAAAGAGCTGACATGGTGGCTGATGGTTTGTGGTAGTAGCATTGTCGGGGAGGTTGTGATGATTTGGGCAATGGTTCGGGTGGAGGAAATGAACAGGCTGGAACTGGGATAAGAGATGGTTTAGGGCTATTTTAGTAGAAGGAAATCAATTGATGTTGAGTGTGCTTTATCGAACAGTCGAGTTATTGGCAAGGCAATAAGGTATATGTTTTAATAAATTTAAAAATTTCATAGATTAATTTGTTCATTTATTTTAGGAAGCTAATTTAAATCAACAATCCGATTAATCGTTATAAAAATAAATAAAAAAATCGTAAGTAGAGATTTCATTCGAGATGGTTTGTAGCCAAGATGATATGGGATTTAACAAGATATTCGACAAAGGAAGAATTAAGGTGAGTAAATCTCACTCACCTTTTATTTATAATTATTTTTACTTCGTAAAAATAATTGTTGTTGCTTGTTTGGATTTTTCTGCTTGTTTTATATATATTAGTTATTTAGGCTATTATATATATATTGGGTTGATTGATTGGTTGGATTCCCGCAGTCTCATTAGCGGATGCCCGCGGTACCATAGCGGATGATTACCCTATACGCCCCACGCTATGATAGTGGATGACCTTCTATACCACGATATTCTGCCACGAAGCAGAATGGGTATTATTTATGTGCTAACATCTGTGGATGCAGGAAAACAGGTTGGAGGAATCCAACTGGATTCCTCAAAAATATATTATCTGTTTGTTGTTTGCTGATTTCATATATTCATATATGATGTGTTAAAAATAAAATGATTGAAAATTGGGTGATTTGATTTTTTTTAAATATCACTGGGCCAAGTGTTAATTTATTTAAAATATCGTGGAAGGATATTTGAGATTTAAAAAGGAAAAAATTCTATTTTTAAATAGAATTTGAATTTTAAATGGAAATAAAAATAAAACAAGTAGTTTCTTTATAAACGAAGTTTATAAATAGTTCTTTTATAACGAAGTTATAAATGAAGTGAAAAGAATTATCATTTGATAATTCAAAAATAGAAATACAAGTGTGAAATTGGAATTTGAAATGAAATTTCAAAATAGGATTTGAAATGAAATTTTTTAAATATACGACTCAAATGAAATTTGAGTATAACATTTGAATAGTAGAATTAGAAAAGGAGTTTAAATATTTGAATTTTAAAATAAAAGAAAAAGGAGATTGAATATTAGAAATTCAAATAGAAGTTCAAATAGAATTTGAACATGCGAAATTAGAATGAAATATAGAATTTGAATTCAAAGAAATTAAAATAGAGTTTGAATCCATAGGAATTCAAATAAAGAAAATTCAAATAGAGATTTGAATATGAAAATTCAAATGGAATCGAATATTTGAAATACAAATAGATTTGAAATATAGAAATTCAATGGGAATTCGAATATGGAATAGAGAAAATATGAAGGGAATTCAAACATAGAATTTGAATATAGAAAAGTGAAATGGAATTTGAAGGAAGAAATTTTAAAATATAAAATTTGAATTTAGAACTTTCAAATGGAGTTTGAATATAGAGAATTTGAAATAGAATTTCCAAATAGAATTTGAAATAGATTTTCAAAATAGAAATTTTCAAAAGAGAATTTGAAATAGACTTTGAAAATAGAATTTCAAAAATAGAATTGCAATGAAATTTGAATTCAAATATAATTGAAAGAGAATTTGACTATAGAAATTCAAAAGGAATTTAAATATAGGGTTTGAATTCAAAGGAATTTAAATATGGGATTTGAATTCAAAGGAATTGAAATAGATTTGAGGTCAAAGGAATTGAAATATAATTTGAATTCAAAGGAAGTCAAATAGATTTGAATAAAGAAAGTTCATATGAAATTTGAATGTATAATTTGGAATAGAGAATCCAAATGGAATTTGACTAAGAGAATTTGAAAAGAATTTGAATAAGAGATTTGAATATATAGAAATTTTGAATATAGAAATTCAAATGGTACTTGAGTATAGAATTCAAATAGAGTTGAAATGAAATTTAAATATAGAATTCAAATAGAAATTTAAATTGGAAATTTGAATATTTAAAATTCAAATAGAAATGAAAATGGGATTTGAATATAGAAAATCGAAAATATTATTTTGGATTAAAAAGGAAAATGGATTTGATATATATTAAAATATATATCAAAAATAGAGTTGAATTTATTTTAAAAACAAAGTTTTAAAAGTATATATATATACATATATATAGCGAACTCGCCACGGCGCGGTAGTTCGTAAATTGGCGACTCGAACTTCAATCGAGTATATAGAACTCAATTGAAGTCAGAATTCTTTGAAACAAGAAATGTCAGGACCGACTAGATAATAGTTTTCTAATGGAAGAGAAAAATCTGAATTTCATCGTATAGATTTTGAGTTATGTCAAAATCAAATTTTCAGAAAAACAGCGCCAAACCCACTTTAAAATCGTAACGGTTTATTCAAATAAATAAAAGGATTTTTATAAATAAAAATCCGAATTTCCATTAAAAAAAAATCCCGACTGGAGATATAAAATAAATATGAACTCCAGTGAAGTAAGTGAAATGATTTTGAAACAAAAATCAGATTTTTAACTACTGAATAGAAATAACTAGCCTGGGGTATATTTGATTAAAAGAGATTTTGAATCGAATTTGGATTTTGGTAAAGTAAACTGAACGGGTGAATATATATTTGAAATCGAATATGGGATGTGAGTTGGAAACAAAAATGAAATTAATTTATAAGCAAGATAACATATTTGAACATGCTATATTCAATTATGGAAGTGAAATAGGCAAAAGTGCTAATTAACAAATGAATTAACAAATTGAGTTAAAACGATTAGATCAAGTTGAAATGAATTGAAAGTGGTTGGATATATGTTAAACAGGTTTGGAATAAAGTGTATGAAGTATAGAAGATATATATATATATATATAGAATGCTCGACAAAAAGGTACGTATTTAATTCATATATGATATTTTATGCGCCGTATCGGCAAGCCGCTTGGCTTTTCCTTTTTCTTTTTGAGATGAGAAGTTACCGGGAAGCTATTTGAAATTTCCTGATGCTCCCGATACAGGGGAGGTTATGGCGAAATTTTCCGGAAATTTAAGGAGTTAGAATATTTTAAAGATATTTTGATGGTTAGAAATCATTGTATCGACGTATAGAATTCGATAGGTAAGTGAATTTAAAAATCGAATATTTTAAACAGAAAGGGAAATCTATAAATTGGAAATAGGAAGCGAACTTTATACATGTTTTAAAAATGAACAATTGGATTGTATAGTGTGTTTATTCAAGGTAAGTGGTTTTGCCGTTTTGAAGTTGAGGATGTTTTCAGTTAAGGTCTGAGAGGTAATTTTACCCCAACTTGATTGATTTCATTTTTAATGGATAAATAGCAAGATCCAGTCTCGAAGAGAAGTGTTTGAAAAAGAGTTAGTTGAACAAAAATATTTTGGGTTGTTGTAACGATGTTTTACACAACATTCGTTTTAAACCCAAGTGATGGAATTTTGGAAATATAAAAGTAAATATTTCCTGAGTATAATTAAAATAGTCGGAATAGAGATAAGTGATTGAAATTGTTTTCAATTGCAAATAGAGATATTTTCTAATATATAGAAAATAAAAGAAGTTGATATTGGGAAATGCTTTCCAAATAACGTAAAGGGCCAATATGGTTATTGAAAATATTTGGTTAACAAATATTGATAGAGAAAATGGAGAAGTGATTTAATTAATGAATATTAATTAAAGAGCCCAGTGATTTGTTTGATATGTTGAATGAACACTTGTTTTTATTCGATAGTTAAATCACAGACTATCGAAGTTTTTCCCATCGTTGTCAATATGGAGAGACCGGTTGGATTATTATCCGTGAACCACTCTGTACTGGCAGTAGCGTTGCGAATCAGATTATATCAAGATAATCGAAGATGGAGTGATGTGCAAGGGCTTTTTCTATTAATAGAAATAGTGCCTTCGGTTTCGTTCAATCCCAGAACGAACGTAAATGGACGAATGTCTGACAAAGTATTTCCAATGATCAAATGGGTTGGTCTGTATGAATATATATGGTTGCAACGGATTTATTCCCTTAGCATAACATCCAGAATATTTGTGCAAACTTAACTAGTGGTTAACGGATCTGACAATGTGGCATTCAAAGTGATTGTGCTATCAATGTATGGTAAGTATTCGTAGCCTCAGGCCTCAACAACCGGGAAAGGACAAAAATCGGGCAGGCAGCATGGCTATGTGGGTCGCACCCATTAGGATGTATAATCACCTATCTAGAGGTTCATTTAATTTCTTATTCTATTCGATGCTGTCCCAGTCGGGAGGCGGTTGCTGATCCCAACCGTTGGTGATATACATTCGATACACTCAAGCGAAATGAGTGGTCGGTCATGTGTGGGCCGGGTTGCAAGATGTTCTTGTTGAACCCAGTGTATTCCTCTCTAGAGATACACTAGCGGAAGGTGGTTCCATACCTTGTCATGTTGGAAATCCAATCTCCAATAAGCGCCATGCGGTTTTTGATTTTATACTATATATGTGGAGCGTGAGATGCAAGCGTTCTGCTATTTGGTTATTTACTTGATGTAGACATTATTATAATATCACTAGATTTTCGTATCAAAGTGTTTTGGGTTATAGTAAGGTAAAAACCGTCCGTGTTTATGTGTGGGCTGGTCTTTGTAACAACCCGTAAAATGCGAGCCAGTTTGAAATTTTTATTTTGGCAATTTTAGCGAACATAGATTATTTAAAATGAATTATTTTAAATAATATCGACGAGAAATTTATTTTTGAATATAATTCGACGTATATATTATATACGTCGTCGTTTGAATATAAATATTTATATATAATTATAAATAGAATTGAAAATGGCGCGGTAGTTCGATAATTCGATTTCAAACTTCAATCGAATGTACCGGGTGCAAAACAATCCGGATTTTAGTGAAACCAAAAATGATAGGATCTAATTGATAATATCTTTCTATCGAATCCGAAAAATCAAGATTTCATAGCGGGAATCAAAAGATATGTCCAGTTGAAAATTCTGAATAGTCGCTATGGAATTCAGGCCCTTAAAAATGGACATTTTGCAAATGACCTCGGATTTCGACGAAACCACTTTTGCTGGGTCCGCAGCGTCAAATTATTGCTAGGTTTCAAATTTCATAATTTTTCAAATCAGTATGAGAGCGTGGCAAAGGAAAACGCGTTTGACCAGTTTTAGTTGATTTTAATCAACTGGAAAATGGCCATTTTTCCAACGGTCTCAGAATTCGACGAAACTAGTTTTGTTAGGACCGTATCGTCAATACGAAGCTAGAAAATATTTTTCTGGAATTTTTCTAGTTAGTATGTGACCCCGGTAATTTGAAATGTGCGTTTAAAATTCAATAAAGTGATTTAAATGTAAATTCAACGGAAACTGGCTGTAACGATCAAATCAGTTTGCGATACATATCCCAATGTGTTCGGAATGGGGGTAAAACGCTATGGGCGACAGGCGGTGGGCCTCGTTTCGAGGTCGTATGAAAAAGTCAACTTTAAGTTGAATTAAATAATAATAAAATAAAAAAAAAAACTTTCTCTCCCCTATACCCTCTGCCCCCCCCCCACCCGATTTAATTAGAAATCGGTTTCAAAAAAAAAAAAAAAAAAAAAAAAGAAGGAGTCGAAGCGGGGTGGAGCCGCCGCCCTCCCCGATGACCTCGCCGCCGTCGAGGTGGCGCGACAGAGCCCCTCCCCAGTTTCGAGAGACCGCCGCCGCTTCATGAAGACCCCCCCCCCCCTCGTTAAAACCGCGCCGCCACCATCCTTGGCCCCACGGCCGCCGCCCACCTCCCCTACCACCTGCGACTGCACCAACGGGCCCCCCTTTTCCTCCAGCGATCGTAGGCAGCACACCCCCCCTCAATTACAGTAAGTTTTATTTTATTTATTTATTTTGTTTTAATTCTGATTTTTGAAAAAGATAGTTAAAACTGAATTTTTTTTCTATAGTTAAAACTGAATTTTATTTTAGTATAAAACTGATTTTTAAGAAAGGTTTTAAAACTGATTTGTTTAAAAGTTAAAACAGTTTTTTTTTGAAAGATTTAAAACTGATTTTTTAAAAAAAAGGATTTTTAAATAAAAATTTGAATTTTGAAAAGTAAAAGATTTAAACTTTAAATTAGAGAAAGATTTAAACTTTAAATTGGAGAAAGATTTAAACTTTAAATTAGAGAAAGATTTAAAACTTTAAAATTAGAAAAGGTGAAAACTTTAAAAATAGAAAAGGCGGAATCTTTATTATGTGGAAGAAAGAAAAATATGATTTTTATATTTTTAAAGTATTAAAAATATAATCTTTATAGGATTGAGAATATAAAAATATCATCTTTGTATATGTAGCGAAATAAAAAATCTGATTTTTATTTTATATACGTTGAGATAAAGTGATGATTTTTATAAAGATGAAATCTATATTTTTGAAAAGGCGAAATCTTTATATAGAGAATAGCGAAGTAAAAATTCGATTTTTATATATTGAATAGCGAAATAAAAATTCGATTTTTATATATTGAATAGCGAAATAAAAATTCGATTTTTATATATTGAATAGCGAAATAAAAATTCGATTTTTATATATTGAATAGCGAAGTAAAAATTCGATTTTTATATATTGAATAGCGAAATAAAAATTCGATTTTTATATATTGAATAGCGAAGTAAAAATTCGATTTTTATATATTGAATAGCGAAGTAAAAATTCGATTTTTATATATTGAATAGCGAAATAAAAATTCGATTTTTATATATTGAACTTTGAAATAAAAATTCGATTTTTATATATTGAACTTTGAAATAAAAATTCGATTTTTATATATTGAACTTTGAAATAAAAATTCGATTTTTATATATTGAACTTTGAAGTAAAAATTCGATTTTTATATATATAGTGACTACGGGCAATGAAGATGACGAAGAGGCGATAACGAAGGAAATTTCTATCAATGAAGTGCCGTGGAGCTAGGATAGCTATGAGGTGAGAATTTCTCACCTTTCAATTTATTTTTCTAGTTATATATATATACTAGGATGCAGACGGTGCTTAGTAGCACCCGACACAATCGTCCACAGACCATGGACTTGTTTGTTTGGCTGTTTGGTGATTGATTGCGATATTGGTTGAAATGTGGTTTGTGGTGTGAAAAATCGAATCGATAAATTGGTTAGGATTAGACGTGCGCCGTTATAAGGCGAAGGAGTAAGGCTAGGTTAGACTCTTACTCCAAATCTAGTGGTTTGCATAATGAAATTGATTTGATTGATGTGTGAATGGCGTGGGCCTTCACTAGACCGGGGATAAGGCTAGGCCTCGTCCCGTTTCTAGTATCGTGCCGTTACGCCGCCGAAATTTTCTAAAATATGTTAGAAAAATGAAAATATCATTTTATTTAAATAATGAACTGAATAGAAATTCATAAGTTAAAATAAAATGTTTTATCGTTAAAAATATAATTTTTAACGTGAAGTGAATAGAATAAAATATTCATTTACAAACCGGACGGTTTGTTTATGTACACTGATTTGACTGACATTGATTGGGTCGATAAATTTTACACATCGCCCAACTGCACAAATAAAATATTTGTTTGATTGTTTGAAACCCTACACGGGTGTCAGGATGAAATATGCAGTTCACTCATCCTGATTGATTAAATATGTCGATCGATTGATTGACATGCTGTTATAAGCGTTAGATATCTATATTTGATGCTTATACAGTGTAGTGCACTTTGGTTGATGGTTGATTATTTTTCAATGCTATTATATACATGTGTTGTATGAAGATCCATATAATTAATTTTATATGGTAATTGATTGGGCCTCATTCCAATTTGAAAAATAAAGAATATTATAAAATAAACGTTCATGTGTTGACAGTACTCATTCATTGAGATTGGTCATGTGTTGAACGAAATATTTTAGTAATAAAATTTACATCTTTATCAACTTAAAATAAACGTTCATGTGTTGACAGTACTCATTCACTGAGATTGGTCATGTGTTGAACGAAATATTTTGATAATAACAACTATTTTGAAAAAGAAATATTTGAAATAGAATATTTGAAAATAGAAATTTATGAAGCCGTGTTGATTAGATTGACGCCATTTTGACGTGAACGATATTTATATCGATTTGAAAACGATTTCGAAATGAATTGAATATATAACGATTTCGAAATGAATTGAATATATAACGATTTCGAAATGAATTGAATATATAACGATTTCGAAATGAATTGAATAAATAACGATTTCGAAATAAATTGAATATAAAACGATTTCGAAATGAATTGAATATAAAACGATTTCGAAATGAATTGAATATATAACGATTTCGAAATGAATTGAATATAAAACGATTTCGAAATGAATTGAATTGAAAACGAATTCAAATTGAATTGAAAACGAATTCAAATTGAATTGAAATTTGAATTGAATAGAAATGAATTTTAAAACGAATTTATAAAGAAGAATTCAATTTTGATTTGAATTGAAATGGAAGTTGAAATTGCTTTTGAAACGAATTTAAAACTATTTATATAATTCGTTTTAAATAGAAATCGACGAAATATATATTATATATATTATATATATATATATATAATATAATGGCCTGAATAGAACGCGCCGCGCCGCGGCAGTTCGTGAATTTCGACCATTTATTTCAAACGGACATTACGGGAGATCCGACCGTCGGATTCTCCTAAAACCGGAACCGTTGGGTTCGTATCGAAAAGAGCTTTCTAATGAATATTTGAAATTAGAAATCTAACGGTTGGATTTGGAGTTACGTCCAAATCAAATTTGAAAAAGGTCGTTGTAAGTGCAGTTCGATGGCCGTTGATGGAAATCGACTGTACGGGCCTTGATAAAATTATTAAAAATAGTAATAATTTGTGTAAAATCATAAGAAATGATTTAGAAAGATGTGGGATGAAAAACTCCCTATTTGAAAAGATAAAAATAGATTTTTATCGAAATGAACTAGTTTTGAACTAGAATTAGAATTCTATTTATTTTTAAATAAATAAATTGAATTAGAAAAGGGTTTTAAAAATAACCAGAATATCCAATGATTGCATTGGGGTGGATTTGAATCGAAATTGTCTTCGGAATATTTCGATGTTGGAATTCGTGATTATACAGGTGTTGTTATGGAAATTTGAAAGATATATTTGTATCGTTATTTCCAATACGACATTTATTAATCGTAGAATTTGATATTGAATATAAGCCGATATATTTTCTATTCAGAGCCTTATATTGAATATCAAATGTGATTTGGGTTTGTCGTGAATGGTGTCTTCACTAACACTGTTCTTGAACCCAGTTGAGAAATGATTAAATCTTTTTATTTAGATTTAATGAAGTGTACCAATTAAATAATATTTAATTGGAATTGAATTGATATTGATTTTTGGGTTTATCGTTGACAGTGTTTTAAATAACACTCGTTCTTTAACCCGATCATTAATGAAAGGCGATTTGGGTTGTCGTGAACGGTATCTTCAATAATACAGTTCTTAGACCTAAAAGAGTTAAGAAAATCAGAAACTAACTGGAGATTAGTTAAGTTGAATAGTTTCCGAGGTATTGATCTGATGTTGGTTTCGGCCTTCGGGATTAATACTTAGGGAATTGCTCACTTGCTAATTTACAATTAGGGACTGATTGAAATGTGATGTGATTTTGGGTTTACCGTGAACCGTGTTTTAAATGACACTGATTCTTTAACCCAGTCACAGATTAAAACTAAGTGGAGTTTTAATGAATCTTTAATTAGATTGAAATAATCGAAATGGAGTATCACCAGTTTTTGCTCCAGGCGATAGTTAAATCTTTAATTAGATTTGAACGGAAAATGGTAATTGAATTTACCGATAACACTGTGGTGTTAGATATGAAGTATTACCAGTTTTACTTCATGGGATAAACAGGTTGGGATTGGGAAATTAAAACCAATGACTACTTCGGTAAGGTTCGTTAATCTCGACTAGTTGAAACGAAATTCAAAAGAAGAATAAATTCAAGAAATTTATCTTGGATAAAATTAATGGGAACATTTCCCTATGAATGTGAAATTTAGAAACTAGCTGTCGGTTGGCCAAGCAGAATGGTTTTCTGGATATTGATCTGATGTTGGTTTCGGCCTTCGGGGTTAATATTTGGGGAATTATTCTCTTGATTAATTTACGATTAGTGACTAATGAATTGGAATGAGGCGTATGTTGTGTTTGTGTAACACTTATTTAAATATACGCGAGTTATTCGGGAAGACCGGGTTTATCCCATTCTGAATAACTGATACGACGATAAGTCGAAGATGAAGACGATGGTCGAAGACCGGAGGTCTTCACGTCGTTTGGGTGATAACTGATGATCTTGATTGGGCTGTACACCCAAGAAGATGGAAACAGTTAGTGATCGTCCAGACGTACTTGGAGATCGATGGATATGCGGGGTACTAGGTGCCTCCGGTTTCGTTCAGACCCAGAACGGACTTGTAAATGGACTGTGTGTCTGACATTGGATTTTAGTCTGTGTGTTTGATTTCTATTAAATATATATCTGTTTGGCGGCGGAGAATTTATTCTCTTGCTTAACGCCCTTCTCTGAGACGTACGAGCTCAGGGGTTATATATGGATAGATATCAAACGCATGGAGTGAATTGCCTGTGTGGCATGCCTAAGTGGCAATTGATCAAGGCTTCTGTTGAAAAGCAAAGTCTTGTGGTGATGATCAAAGCAAGGCCTTTGTGGCGTAGCTTTGTGTAACGTTTACCTCGCGAGTCTCACACCCGGTATGAACCAAAAACGGGAGACGGACCTCAGGGGGGACATGCGTTTTCTTTCTAGCTAGAAGTGGCGTCAGTGGTTTTACACGCCCTGACGAGTTTGACTTATGTGGTTGTTGCTGTTGCGAGGCGCCTCGGATTGATCGGTCGTTCTCGAACCGATGGAGTCATTTAGTTGGCTCGTTTACGCCCCAAAGGGCGGAGAAACGTATTGTTCAGGCATTATAATCCACTTCGTGTGGACCGGCCCTGACGATCCAAGGTACGGTTGCGGCTGTGCCTGAGACTCGGGCTAGACAGTCTCGAATCGGTTGAGGACTATCTTTTGCCTCGGTTCATAGACGGAAATCCAATTTCCAAATACGTGACTTTGCGGTTTTATTTGTAAACCTATATATGGCGACATAGTGGCATGGGACGCTCATGCCGCCTATGATTGATACTTATGATTTGAAGTTGTTTTATACACTATGCACTTATCATGGTATCAAATGATTTGTTTTAAACGTATCAAGCATTCTTTGGCTGTTATAAGGGAAAACCCTATCCTCGACTGCGTTGCATTGTGTGATGGGACCTGGGTCTTATAACAGCTTCATTTTTCTTTATTTAGCATTGCGTTGTTTGTTTTATGCACTGGTATTCTTGGGAGGAAACCCGTTCCGTGTTATACGGCGTGGTCCCTTGATTTACCTAATGTTTTAAAATAAAGATTAACTGTTTTAGTTCTCACACCAGTCACATGACTGACCTGGAGTTTATTGTTTTAACCTAAACTCTGGGTGCCCTTATTTTGACACGGGCAGCTAGTAGTTTTGGTTTTGCAGATTTTTATTCACAGGATCCTGGTTTACAGCTGGAACGATATCCGGAAAGCTTTGTATCCGTATATCTACTTCTAGTTGTGTATTGTATTATTTTCCGCTGCTATGTATTTAAATGTAATTTAAATCTCTGATATTTCTGTGTAATATTCATTTATACTCTGTATATTCGTGTAATCTGATGCATTGTTGTAATATACAATGAAAAGTTCTTCTGTTTGCGTTCTGTTGTGGTTTGTTCTCGAACTATCCGACGCTTTCCTTTACGGGGAAGTTGCGGGTCTTCACAGTTGGTATCAGAGCTTTGGTTTACAAAGCTAGAGAACAAGGCACATTAGAAACATACGAAAGAATTCATCAGATATTGGATTAGCAATATCCAATTAGAATGACTCGTTAGAGATAGGATCAGTAGTATCCTAGAACGAGTGTGAAGAGTATATTTTTCAAATGAAAACAATTTTTATATTGAAAATTTAAATCAATTATTCGTATTTGATTATCTATTTATATTGAGTTGGACAGTCCAGTATATAAAGATTTTGCGTATACGTCTGATCCACGTGTATTTGAAATTTTAATATACTGGATAGATATAGAGTCACATTCTAGACACCCGGGGATAATTCTGATGATGTGGCCACATCATCAGTATTTATATTCGTGTTTCGAAGGTGTGATATCTATATATTTCCATTAGACTGGTGTGAGAACCAAATCTTATATAGCTAGAACACTTTGTTGTGAATTGGCATCAAAAACAAGATTTTCTGTATTTGTATCAAAATTATGAATTTGAAACGTTAAATTCACTAATTGATTGATGTTTGTGTTGTTTGTTCATTTGTTTGCTAATTTTGAACCATTATGCCTAATTGAATCAAATATTGAATTATATTGAAAATTGGTTGCATTTGCTTGCATATACATATATATTTTTGAACAGGTCATAGCAAGGAGGCTAGAGCAGGGAATAAAATTTGTTTGCCCGACAAATAGGTACATGTTTACTACATAATTTCCTGTTTTGTTTGGGTGATGATGATTTTGTGAGCCTATTGGCTAGCCGCTTGGCTTTTTCTTTTCTTTTTGAGATCTGAAGGACCGGGGAAGCTATTTGAAATTCCCCGATGCTCCCATTGCAGGGGAGGTTATGGCGAAATTTTTCAAAAATTTAGGGTGTTAGCCAAATTTTTGAAATTTTGAAAATTCTCAGAAACTGAAAAGTTGGAGAATGGAAGCCAGATCGAATATAGAGCTTATGAATCTAACCACTTTCGACTTTGTTCCTTTTCGGGGACGAAAAGTTTTAAGTGGGGGAGATTGTAACAACCCGTAAAATGCGAGCCAGTTTGAAAATTTTATTTTGGCAATTTTAGCGAACATAGATTATTTAAAATGAATTATTTTAAATAATATCGACGAGAAATTTATTTTTGAATATAATTCGACGTATATATTATATACGTCGTCGTTTGAATATAAATATTTATATATAATTATAAATAGAATTGAAAATGGCGCGGTAGTTCGATAATTCGATTTCAAACTTCAATCGAATGTACCGGGTGCAAAACAATCCGGATTTTAGTGAAACCAAAAATGATAGGATCTAATTGATAATATCTTTCTATCGAATCCGAAAAATCAAGATTTCATAGCGGGAATCAAAAGATATGTCCAGTTGAAAATTCTGAATAGTCGCTATGGAATTCAGGCCCTTAAAAATGGACATTTTGCAAATGACCTCGGATTTCGACGAAACCACTTTTGCTGGGTCCGCAGCGTCAAATTATTGCTAGGTTTCAAATTTCATAATTTTTCAAATCAGTATGAGAGCGTGGCAAAGGAAAACGCGTTTGACCAGTTTCAGTTGATTTTAATCAACTGGAAAATGGCCATTTTTCCAACGGTCTCAGAATTCGACGAAACTAGTTTTGTTAGGACCGTATCGTCAATACGAAGCTAGAAAATATTTTTCTGGAATTTTTCTAGTTAGTATGTGACCCCGGTAATTTGAAATGTGCGTTTAAAATTCAATATAGTGATTTAAATGTAAATTCAACGGAAACTGGCTGTAACGATCAAATCAGTTTGCGATACATATCCCATTGTGTTCGGAATGGGGGTAAAACGCTATGGGCGACAGGCGGTGGGCCTCGTTTCGAGGTCGTATGAAAAAGTCAACTTTAAGTTGAATTAAATAATAATAAAATTAAAAAAAAAAACTTTCTCTCCCCTATACCCTCTGCCCCCCCCCCCCCCCCCACCCGATTTAATTAGAAATCGGTTTCAAAAAAAAAAAAAAAAAAAAAGAAGGAGTCGAAGCGGGGAGGAGCCGCCGCCCTCCCCGATGACCTCGCCGCCGTCGAGGTGGCGCGACAGAGCCCCTCCCCAGTTTCGAGAGACCGCCGCCGCTTCATGAAGACCCCCCCCTCGTTAAAACCGCGCCGCCGCCATCCTTGGCCCCACGGCCGCCGCCCACCTCCCCTACCACCTGCGACTGCACCAACGGGCCCCCCTTTTCCTCCAGCGATCGTAGGCAGCACACCCCCCCTCAATTACAGTAAGTTTTATTTTATTTATTTATTTTGTTTTAATTCTGATTTTTGAAAAAGATAGTTAAAACTGAATTTTTTTTCTATAGTTAAAACTGAATTTTATTTTAGTATAAAACTGATTTTTAAGAAAGGTTTTAAAACTGATTTGTTTAAAAGTTAAAACAGATTTTTTTTGAAAGATTTAAAACTGATTTTTTAAAAAAAAAGGATTTTTAAATAAAAATTTGAATTTTGAAAAGTAAAAGATTTAAACTTTAAATTAGAGAAAGATTTAAACTTTAAATTGGAGAAAGATTTAAACTTTAAATTAGAGAAAGATTTAAAACTTTAAAATTAGAAAAGGTGAAAACTTTAAAAATAGAAAAGGCGGAATCTTTATTATGTGGAAGAAAGAAAAATATGATTTTTATATTTTTAAAGTATTAAAAATATAATCTTTATAGGATTGAGAATATAAAAATATCATCTTTGTATATGTAGCGAAATAAAAATCTGATTTTTATTTTATATACGTTGAGATAAAGTGATGATTTTTATAAAGATGAAATCTATATTTTTGAAAAGGCGAAATCTTTATATAGAGAATAGCGAAGTAAAAATTCGATTTTTATATATTGAATAGCGAAATAAAAATTCGATTTTTATATATTGAATAGCGAAATAAAAATTCGATTTTTATATATTGAATAGCGAAATAAAAATTCGATTTTTATATATTGAATAGCGAAGTAAAAATTCGATTTTTATATATTGAATAGCGAAATAAAAATTCGATTTTTATATATTGAATAGCGAAGTAAAAATTCGATTTTTATATATTGAATAGCGAAGTAAAAATTCGATTTTTATATATTGAATAGCGAAATAAAAATTCGATTTTTATATATTGAACTTTGAAATAAAAATTCGATTTTTATATATTGAACTTTGAAATAAAAATTCGATTTTTATATATTGAACTTTGAAATAAAAATTCGATTTTTATATATTGAACTTTGAAGTAAAAATTCGATTTTTATATATATAGTGACTACGGGCAATGAAGATGACGAAGAGGCGATAACGAAGGAAATTTCTATCAATGAAGTGCCGTGGAGCTAGGATAGCTATGAGGTGAGAATTTCTCACCTTTCAATTTATTTTTCTAGTTATATATATATACTAGGATGCAGACGGTGCTTAGTAGCACCCGACACAATAGTCCACAGACCATGGACTTGTTTGTTTGGCTGTTTGGTGATTGATTGCGATATTGGTTGAAATGTGGTTTGTGGTGTGAAAAATCGAATCGATAAATTGGTTAGGATTAGACGTGCGCCGTTATAAGGCGAAGGAGTAAGGCTAGGTTAGACTCTTACTCCAAATCTAGTGGTTTGCATAATGAAATTGATTTGATTGATGTGTGAATGGCGTGGGCCTTCACTAGACCGGGGATAAGGCTAGGCCTCGTCCCGTTTCTAGTATCGTGCCGTTACGCCGCCGAAATTTTCTAAAATATGTTAGAAAAATGAAAATATCATTTTATTTAAATAATGAACTGAATAGAAATTCATAAGTTAAAATAAAATGTTTTATCGTTAAAAATATAATTTTTAACGTGAAGTGAATAGAATAAAATATTCATTTACAAACCGGACGGTTTGTTTATGTACACTGATTTGACTGACATTGATTGGGTCGATAAATTTTACACATCGCCCAACTGCACAAATAAAATATTTGTTTGATTGTTTGAAACCCTACACGGGTGTCAGGATGAAATATGCAGTTCACTCATCCTGATTGATTAAATATGTCGATCGATTGATTGACATGCTGTTATAAGCGTTAGATATCTATATTTGATGCTTATACAGTGTAGTGCACTTTGGTTGATGGTTGATTATTTTTCAATGCTATTATATACATGTGTTGTATGAAGATCCATATAATTAATTTTATATGGTAATTGATTGGGCCTCATTCCAATTTGAAAAATAAAGAATATTATAAAATAAACGTTCATGTGTTGACAGTACTCATTCATTGAGATTGGTCATGTGTTGAACGAAATATTTTAGTAATAAAATTTACATCTTTATCAACTTAAAATAAACGTTCATGTGTTGACAGTACTCATTCACTGAGATTGGTCATGTGTTGAACGAAATATTTTGATAATAACAACTATTTTGAAAAAGAAATATTTGAAATAGAATATTTGAAAATAGAAATTTATGAAGCCGTGTTGATTAGATTGACGCCATTTTGACGTGAACGATATTTATATCGATTTGAAAACGATTTCGAAATGAATTGAATATATAACGATTTCGAAATGAATTGAATATATAACGATTTCGAAATGAATTGAATATATAACGATTTCGAAATGAATTGAATATATAACGATTTCGAAATGAATTGAATATATAACGATTTCGAAATAAATTGAATATAAAACGATTTCGAAATGAATTGAATATAAAACGATTTCGAAATGAATTGAATATATAACGATTTTGAAATGAATTGAATATAAAACATTTCGAAATGAATTGAATTGAAAACGAATTCAAATTGAATTGAAAACGAATTCAAATTGAATTGAAATTTGAATTGAATAGAAATGAATTTTAAAACGAATTTATAAAGAAGAATTCAATTTTGATTTGAATTGAAATGGAAGTTGAAATTGCTTTTGAAACGAATTTAAAACTATTTATATAATTCGTTTTAAATAGAAATCGACGAAATATATATTATATATATTATATATATATATAATATAATGGCCTGAATAGAACGCGCCGCGCCGCGGCAGTTCGTGAATTTCGACCATTTATTTCAAACGGACATTACGGGAGATCCGACCGTCGGATTCTCCTAAAACCGGAACCGTTGGGTTCGTATCGAAAAGAGCTTTCTAATGAATATTTGAAATTAGAAATCTAACGGTTGGATTTGGAGTTACGTCCAAATCAAATTTGAAAAAGGTCGCTGTAAGTGCAGTTCGATGGCCGTTGATGGAAATCGACTGTACGGGCCTTGATAAAATTATTAAAAATAGTAATAATTTGTGTAAAATCATAAGAAATGATTTAGAAAGATGTGGGATGAAAAACTCCCTATTTGAAAAGATAAAAATAGATTTTTATCGAAATGAACTAGTTTTGAACTAGAATTAGAATTCTATTTATTTTTAAATAAATAAATTGAATTAGAAAAGGGTTTTAAAAATAACCAGAATATCCAATGATTGCATTGGGGTGGATTTGAATCGAAATTGTCTTCGGAATATTTCGATGTTGGAATTCGTGATTATACAGGTGTTGTTATGGAAATTTGAAAGATATATTTGTATCGTTATTTCCAATACGACATTTATTAATCGTAGAATTTGATATTGAATATAAGCCGATATATTTTCTATTCAGAGCCTTATATTGAATATCAAATGTGATTTGGGTTTGTCGTGAATGGTGTCTTCACTAACACTGTTCTTGAACCCAGTTGAGAAATGATTAAATCTTTTTATTTAGATTTAATGAAGTGTACCAATTAAATAATATTTAATTGGAATTGAATTGATATTGATTTTTGGGTTTATCGTGGACAGTGTTTTAAATAACACTCGTTCTTTAACCCGATCATTAATGAAAGGCGATTTGGGTTGTCGTGAACGGTATCTTCAATAATACAGTTCTTAGACCTAAAAGAGTTAAGAAAATCAGAAACTAACTGGAGATTAGTTAAGTTGAATAGTTTCCGAGGTATTGATCTGATGTTGGTTTCGGCCTTCAGGATTAATACTTAGGGAATTGCTCACTTGCTAATTTACAATTAGGGACTGATTGAAATGTGATGTGATTTTGGGTTTACCGTGAACCGTGTTTTAAATGACACTGATTCTTTAACCCAGTCACAGATTAAAACTAAGTGGAGTTTTAATGAATATTTAATTAGATTGAAATAATCGAAATGGAGTATCACCAGTTTTTGCTCCAGGCGATAGTTAAATCTTTAATTAGATTTGAACGGGAAATGGTAATTGAATTTACCGATAACACTGTGGTGTTAGATATGAAGTATTACCAGTTTTACTTCATGGGATAAATAGGTTGGGATTGGGAAATTAAAACCAATGACTACTTCGGTAAGGTTCGTTAATCTCGACTAGTTGAAACGAAATTCAAAAGAAGAATAAATTCAAGAAATTTATCTTGGATAAAATTAATGGGAACATTTCCCTATGAATGTGAAATTTAGAAACTAGCTGTCGGTTGGCCAAGCAGAATGGTTTTCTGGATATTGATCTGATGTTGGTTTCGGCCTTCGGGGTTAATATTTGGGGAATTATTCTCTTGATTAATTTACGGTTAGTGACTAATGAATTGGAATGAGGCGTATGTTGTGTTTGTGTAACACTTATTTAAATATACGCGAGTTATTCGGGAAGACCGGGTTTATCCCATTCTGAATAACTGATACGACGATAAGTCGAAGATGAAGACGATGGTCGAAGACCGGAGGTCTTCACGTCGTTTGGGTGATAACTGATGATCTTGATTGGGCTGTACACCCAAGAAGATGGAAACAGTTAGTGATCGTCCAGACGTACTTGGAGATCGATGGATATGCGGGGTACTAGGTGCCTCCGGTTTCGTTCAGACCCAGAACGGACTTGTAAATGGACTGTGTGTCTGACATTGGATTTTAGTCTGTGTGTTTGATTTCTATTAAATATATATCTGTTTGGCGGCGGAGAATTTATTCTCTTGCTTAACGCCCTTCTCTGAGACGTACGAGCTCAGGGGTTATATATGGATAGATATCAAACGCATGGAGTGAATTGCCTGTGTGGCATGCCTAAGTGGCAATTGATCAAGGCTTCTGTTGAAAAGCAAAGTCTTGTGGTGATGATCAAAGCAAGGCCTTTGTGGCGTAGCTTTGTGTAACGTTTACCTCGCGAGTCTCACACCCGGTATGAACCAAAAACGGGAGACGGACCTCAGGGGGGACATGCGTTTTCTTTCTAGCTAGAAGTGGCGTCAGTGGTTTTACACGCCCTGACGAGTTTGACTTATGTGGTTGTTGCTGTTGCGAGGCGCCTCGGATTGATCGGTCGTTCTCGAACCGATGGAGTCATTTAGTTGGCTCGTTTACGCCCCAAAGGGCGGAGAAACGTATTGTTCAGGCATTATAATCCACTTCGTGTGGACCGGCCCTGACGATCCAAGGTACGGTTGCGGCTGTGCCTGAGACTCGGGCTAGACAGTCTCGAATCGGTTGAGGACTATCTTTTGCCTCGGTTCATAGACGGAAATCCAATTTCCAAATACATGACTTTGCGGTTTTATTTGTAAACCTATATATGGCGACATAGTGGCATGGGACGCTCATGCCGCCTATGATTGATACTTATGATTTGAAGTTGTTTTATACACTATGCACTTATCATGGTATCAAATGATTTGTTTTAAACGTATCAAGCATTCTTTGGCTGTTATAAGGGAAAACCCTATCCTCGACTGCGTTGCATTGTGTGATGGGACCTGGGTCTTATAACAGCTTCATTTTTCTTTATTTAGCATTGTGTTGTTTGTTTTATGCACTGGTATTCTTGGGAGGAAACCCGTTCCGTGTTATACGGCGTGGTCCCTTGATTTACCTAATGTTTTAAAATAAAGATTAACTGTTTTAGTTCTCACACCAGTCACATGACTGACCTGGAGTTTATTGTTTTAACCTAAACTCTGGGTGCCCTTATTTTGACACGGGCAGCTAGTAGTTTTGGTTTTGCAGATTTTTATTCACAGGATCCTGGTTTACAGCTGGAACGATATCCGGAAAGCTTTGTATCCGTATATCTACTTCTAGTTGTGTATTGTATTATTTTCCGCTGCTATGTATTTAAATGTAATTTAAATCTCTGATATTTCTGTGTAATATTCATTTATACTCTGTATATTCGTGTAATCTGATGCATTGTTGTAATATACAATGAAAAGTTCTTCTGTTTGCGTTCTGTTGTGGTTTGTTCTCGAACTATCCGACGCTTTCCTTTACGGGGAAGTTGCGGGTCTTCACAGTCTTACTATTACCTTTTCTTTTGAAAGGATTTTTAAAGTTAACCAAGTGGTTGGAGTTTACTCACTCCAGTCCCATGACTGACCCAGAGTTTATTTTGTTTTGTTTTCCCTAAACTCTTGGGTGCCCAAATTTGTACGGGCAGTCAAGTAGTCAGGATTTCACAGATTCAATTGAAGGAGCTGGAAGCAGGAGGCTTCACCGGTTAGCTATAGGCTATCATATATTCCGCTGTGGACCTTGTTTGTATCTGGAAACAGGTGTTTATAACTGTTCCAGAAATGACTGTTGTGCTCTGATGATGGTATGTATATAAAGTTACTGATTTGTATTTCAGAAGTTATGTTATATAATATATTTTATTCGTTCCGCTGTGAGTTTGTGATCTTCCTTTTTCTTCTATTCTAATATTTCCTTCTTTCTATTTCTCATCCTCTAACTTCTTTCTAAAAATGATTCGTATTTCTGTGCAATTTGGGTTGGACGTGTGGTGTTTTAGTCAACTCCGATAGCACGGATTTGCGGGCCATTACAGTTGGTATCAGAGCTTAGGTTGAGCGAATACCTAGGCTTTGGTGGAAATGTGCTCATTAGAGATAGGGTCAGCAGTGCCCTAGAATGAGTTGAGTGTATAATACGAGAGCGCGTATTTGTTATTAATATAAAAATTGTTTTATATTATGTTGGCTAGTCTGTTGAGTGGTTTATGAATTCTGGTCGAATCGTGGGACGCCACGAAGTTGATAGGGATTTCTAAACACTTGAACAGAAAATACGACATGATATTGTTTTTAAGTGGGTAAATGAAATAATTTTACCCAAAATTTCTATTTTGATATAGAAAGAATAATTTTCTAGAATTATTATTATATGGATGTGTTGGATGTTGATTTTATAATCAAATGAGATTATAAATTTAGAATGGTTATTTATAACCAAATAGAATTTGTATAGGAATTAAATATACAAATGAGATGAATTAGAATTTAATTCAAACCAGAATTTGGAATTTTAATCCTGGGAATTTGAAAAATATTTTCAAAGTATATTAAAATAATATAGCTTTGTTTTAGAAGGATTTGAAAGAAAATCATTTTAGATGGATTTAGAAATAATAAAGCACTGAACTCACTTCAGTGGCTGGAAAATAATTCTGATGATGATTGCAACATCATCAGTGTCCATTTTCGAGTTCTAAGTGATGGATTGCTACTTAGAAAAGTTTTGAAGGAAATTTGTTTGAAAGAAAACAAGTTGTTTTGGGAAGAATTCAAGTGTTTTGAATTTGAGATGGAAATAAATATATATATTTGTGTGATATCAGAAGTGATTAGAAATCAAAAACCCGTGGATTTGAATTCTGGAAATTAAAATTTAACTAAAGCAAGTTAAAAGAATTGAAATTGAATATTCCCATGAAAACTTAAAATTATATGGGACTCGATTTATAGGATTTGAAATACTGAGTATAACAAAATGGGCTTTTGAAAAGTTAACGAGTTTGTAGCATTTCTTCTGCCTTAGTAATTTCGGGGACGAAATTCTTTTAAGGGGGAAGGAATGTAACGTCCCTGATTTTTAGCTGTTATATAATGAACATTTTAATTAGTTTAAATATGTAATTGGGAATATAAATGAATTTTATATTGAATTTATCGATTAAATAATCGATATAGGATATAATTTCGAATATATTGAGTTATTAACAAGCAATTAAATTCACGGTTAAAAACTGAATTGAAAGAAAAAAAGAGTTCAGTTGATTTATATAAATTCTGTTTGAATTAGAAAGATAATAATAATTTATTTTCGTGAAATTCTATTTTCTAAAATCGATTTATATATTAAATAAAAATTTATTTAAATTGTTAATTTAATCTGTTTTCTGCTTTCCAGAATCAGTCCCGTGGAGTTCAAAATAATGTTATAATCGAGAACATCGTTGTTAAGTTAGAGCAGCAGTTCAGGGTTTTAAAATAAGGGACTGTGACATATTTTAGTTTTTAATTAAAAACAAACTCAAATCAAAATAGCTCCAGCCGACCTAAAAACTGAAGTCGCTCTGTTATATTTCTTCCTCGAGCTGTAAAATTTGCTCCCTTCCTTCAGCATAAAGTAAAACATGAAGTAATGGCTATGTACGAATTGTTCCCTTCACGGCTATATATTAACCCATCAACCTTCGTTATTTGAACCCATTCCCAAGTCCACAAATAAACAGTGGAGGCCATTTCCTCTTTAGTTAATGGAAATCGAAAACAAATTAGCATTAAAAAAAAATCAAAAATTGTAATTGCGTTCTGGGGAAAACGCGAGATCTCCTTCACCCAAAACGACGTCTTTCGTTGCCATTGAAAATCGCGAGTTAATGGCCAGGCTTTCTTCTATGATTCCGGAGAGTTACAGTCGATGCTAACTTTGAGAACTGAGGCGCGACTGGGCACCAAGGTTTGAGCGGAGTTGTTGAGAAGTGATGCGAGGACTGTGATTTCTGGTGGGCGGAATTGGATCTGTGAAGCAAAGAGGACGGGATATGCTCAGACGTGATGGAAGAATGAGATGCGACAGTTAGAAAATAACAATAATATAGGGGGTTCGGATCTAAATTTGGGGACTGATTTGTGGATTTTTAGGTAGTGCGATTGAATTATAGAAGAAATGGGGTTGAAATAAGGGGGTTCAGATATGTTTGAATGGGAAAGTTCGAACTGGAGTGATTCAGATTGTCGATGTAAATTATGAGGAATGGGGAGATAAGGTGTTCGATGGAATGTGTGAAAGAGCTGACATGGTGGCTGATGGTTTGTGGTAGTAGCATTGTCGGGGAGGTTGTGATGATTTGGGCAATGGTTCGGGTGGAGGAAATGAACAGGCTGGAACTGGGATAAGAGATGGTTTAGGGCTATTTTAGTAGAAGGAAATCAATTGATGTTGAGTGTGCTTTATCGAACAGTCGAGTTATTGGCAAGGCAATAAGGTATATGTTTTAATAAATTTAAAAATTTCATAGATTAATTTGTTCATTTATTTTAGGGAGCTAATTTAAATCAACAATCCGATTAATCGTTATGAAAATAAATAAAAAAATCGTAGGTAGAGATTTCATTCGAGATGGTTTGTAGCCAAGATGATATGGGATTTAACAAGATATTCAACAAAGGAAGAATTAAGGTGAGTAAATCTCACTCACCTTTTATTTATAATTATTTTTACTTCGTAAAAATAATTGTTGTTGCTTGTTTGGATTTTTCTGCTTGTTTTATATATATTAGTTATTTAGGCTATTATATATATATTGGGTTGATTGATTGGTTGGATTTCCGCAGTCTCATTAGCGGATGCCCGCGGTACCATAGCGGATGATTACCCTATACGCCCCACGCTAGGATAGTGGATGACCTTCTATACCACGATATTCTGCCACGAAGCAGAATGGGTATTATTTATGTGCTAACATCTGTGGATGCAGGAAAACAGGTTAGAGGAATCCAACTGGATTCCTCAAAAATATATTATCTATTTGTTGTTTGCTGATTTCATATATTCATATATGATGTGTTAAAAATAAAATGATTGAAAATTGGGTGATTTGATTTTTTTTAAATATCACTGGGCCAAGTGTTAATTTATTTAAAATATCGTGGAAGGATATTTGAGATTTAAAAAGGAAAAAATTCTATTTTTAAAAAGAATTTGAATTTTAAATGGAAATAAAAATAAAACAAGTAGTTTCTTTATAAACGAAGTTTATAAATAGTTCTTTTATAACGAAGTTATAAATGAAGCGAAAAGAATTATCATTTGATAATTCAAAAATAGAAATACAAGTGTGAAATTGGAATTTGAAATGAAATTTCAAAATAGGATTTGAAATGAAATTTTTTAAATATACGACTCAAATGAAATTTGAGTATAACATTTGAATAGTAGAATTAGAAAAGGAGTTTAAATATTTGAATTTTAAAATAAAAGAAAAGGGAGATTGAATATTAGAAATTCAAATAGAAGTTCAAATAGAATTTGAACATGCGAAATTAGAATGAAATATAGAATTTGAATTCAAAGAAATTAAAATAGAGTTTGAATCCATAGGAATTCAAATAAAGAAAATTCAAATAGAGATTTGAATATGAAAATTCAAATGGAATCGAATATTTGAAATACAAATAGATTTGAAATATAGAAATTCAATGGGAATTCGAATATGGAATAGAGAAAATATGAAGGGAATTCAAACATAGAATTTGAATATAGAAAAGTGAAATGGAATTTGAAGGAAGAAATTTTAAAATATAAAATTTGAATTTAGAACTTTCAAATGGAGTTTGAATATAGAGAATTTGAAATAGAATTTCCAAATAGAATTTGAAATAGATTTTCAAAATAGAAATTTTCAAAAGAGAATTTGAAATAGACTTTGAAAATAGAATTTCAAAAATAGAATTGCAATGAAATTTGAATTCAAATATAATTGAAAGAGAATTTGACTATAGAAATTCAAAAGGAATTTAAATATAGGATTTGAATTCAAAGGAATTTAAATATGGGATTTTAATTCAAAGGAATTGAAATAGATTTGAGGTCAAAGGAATTGAAATAGAATTTGAATTCAAAGGAAGTCAAATAGATTTGAATAAAGAAAGTTCATATGAAATTTGAATGTATAATTTGGAATAGAGAATCCAAATGGAATTTGACTAAGAGAATTTGAAAAGAATTTGAATAAGAGATTTGAATATATAGAAATTTTGAATATAGAAATTCAAATGGTACTTGAGTATAGAATTCAAATAGAGTTGAAATGAAATTTAAATATAGAATTCAAATAGAAATTTAAATTGGAAATTTGAATATTTAAAATTCAAATAGAAATGAAAATGGGATTTGAATATAGAAAATCGAAAATATTATTTTGGATTGAAAAGGAAAATGGATTTGATATATATTAAAATATATATCAAAAATAGAGTTGAATTTATTTTAAAAACAAAGTTTTAAAAGTATATATATATACATATATATAGCGAACTCGCCACGGCGCGGTAGTTCGTAAATTGGCGACTCGAACTTCAATCGAGTATATAGAACTCAATTGAAGTCAGAATTCTTTGAAACAAGAAATGTCAGGACCGACTAGATAATAGTTTTCTAATGGAAGAGAAAAATCTGAATTTCGTCGTATAGATTTTGAGTTATGTCAAAATCAAATTTTCAGAAAAACAGCGCCAAAACCACTTTAAAATCGTAACGGTTTATTCAAATAAATAAAAGGATTTTTATAAATAAAAATCCGAATTTCCATTAAAAAAAAATCCCGACTGGAGATATAAAATAAATATGAACTCCAGTGAAGTAAGTGAAATGATTTTGAAACAAAAATCAGATTTTTAACTACTGAATAGAAATAACTAGCCTGAGGTATATTTGATTAAAAGAGATTTTGAATCGAATTTGGATTTTGGTAAAGTAAACTGAACGGGTGAATATATATTTGAAATCGAATATGGGATGTGAGTTGGAAACAAAAATGAAATTAATTTATAAGCAAGATAACATATTTGAACATGCTATATTCAATTATGGAAGTGAAATAGGCAAAAGTGCTAATTAACAAATGAATTAACAAATTGAGTTAAAACGATTAGATCAAGTTGAAATGAATTGAAAGTGGTTGGATATATGTTAAACAGGTTTGGAATAAAGTGTATGAAGTATAGAAGATATATATATAGAATGCTCGACAAAAAGGTACGTATTTAATTCATATATGAGATTTTATGCGCCGTATCGGCAAGCCGCTTGGCTTTTCCTTTTTCTTTTTGAGATGAGAAGTTACCGGGAAGCTATTTGAAATTTCCCGATGCTCCCGATACAGGGGAGGTTATGGCGAAATTTTCCGGAAATTTAAGGAGTTAGAATATTTTAAAGATATTTTGATGGTTAGAAATCATTGTATCGACGTATAGAATTCGATAGGTAAGTGAATTTAAAAATCGAATATTTTAAACAGAAAGGGAAATCTATAAATTGGAAATAGGAAGCGAACTTTATACATGTTTTAAAAATGAACAATTGGATTGTATAATGTGTTTATTCGAGGTAAGTGGTTTTGCCGTTTTGAAGTTGAGGATGTTTTCAGTTAAGGTCTGAGAGGTAATTTTACCCCAACTTGATTGATTTCATTTTTAATGGATAAATAGCAAGATCCAGTCTCGAAGAGAAGTGTTTGAAAAAGAGTTAGTTGAATAAAAATATTTTGGGTTGTTGTAACGATGTTTTACACAACATTCGTTTTAAACCCAAGTGATGGAATTTTGGAAATATAAAAGTAAATATTTCCTGAGTATAATTAAAATAGTCGGAATAGAGATAAGTGATTGAAATTGTTTTCAATTGCAAATAGAGATATTTTCTAATATATAGAAAATAAAAGAAGTTGATATTGGGAAATGCTTTCCAAATAACGTAAAGGGCCAATATGGTTATTGAAAATATTTGGTTAACAAATATTGATAGAGAAAATGGAGAAGTGATTTAATTAATGAATATTAATTAAAGAGCCCAGTGATTTGTTTGATATGTTGAATGAACACTTGTTTTTATTCGATAGTTAAATCACAGACTATCGAAGTTTTTCCCATCGTTGTCAATATGGAGAGACCGGTTGGATTATTATCCGTGAACCACTCTGTACTGGCAGTAGCGTTGCGAATCAGATTATATCAAGATAATCGAAGATGGAGTGATGTGCAAGGGCTTTTTCTATTAATAGAAATAGTGCCTTCGGTTTCGTTCAATCCCAGAACGAACGTAAATGGACGAATGTCTGACAAAGTATTTCCAATGATCAAATGGGTTGGTCTGTATGAATATATATGGTTGCAACGGATTTATTCCCTTAGCATAACATCCAGAATATTTGTGCAAACTTAACTAGTGGTTAACGGATCTGACAATGTGGCATTCAAAGTGATTGTGCTATCAATGTATGGTAAGTATTCGTAGCCTCAGGCCTCAACAACCGGGAAAGGACAAAAATCGGGCAGGCAGCATGGCTATGTGGGTCGCACCCATTAGGATGTATAATCACCTATCTAGAGGTTCATTTAATTTCTTATTCTATTCGATGCTGTCCCAGTCGGGAGGCGGTTGCTGATCCCAACCGTTGGTGATATACATTCGATACACTCAAGCGAAATGAGTGGTCGGTCATGTGTGGGCCGGGTTGCAAGATGTTCTTGTTGAACCCAGTGTATTCCTCTCTAGAGATACACTAGCGGAAGGTGGTTCCATACCTTGTCATGTTGGAAATCCAATCTCCAATAAGCGCCATGCGGTTTTTGATTTTATACTATATATGTGGAGCGTGAGATGCAAGCGTTCTGCTATTTGGTTATTTACTTGATGTAGACATTATTATAATATCACTAGATTTTCGTATCAAAGTGTTTTGGGTTATAGTAAGGTAAAAACCGTCCGTGTTTATGTGTGGGCTGGTCTTACTATTACCTTTTATTTTGAAAGGATTTTTAAAGTTAACCAAGTGGTTGGAGTTTACTCACACCAGTCCCATGACTGACCCAGAGTTTATTTTGTTTTGTTTTCCCTAAACTCTTGGGTGCCCAAATTTGTACGGGCAGTCAAGTAATCGGGATTTCACAGATTCAATTGAAGGAGCTGGAAGCAGGAGGCTTCACCGGTTAGCTATAGGCTATCATATATTCCGCTGTGGACCTTGTTTGTATCTGGAAACAGGTGTTTATAACTGTTCCAGAAATGACTGTTGTGCTCTGATGATGGTATGTATATAAAGTTACTGATTTGTATTTCAGAAGTTATGTTATATAATATATTTTATTCGTTCCGCTGTGAGTTTGTGATCTTCGTTTTTCTTCTATTCTAATATTTCCTTCTTTCTATTTCTCATCCTCTAACTTCTTTCTAAAAATGATTCGTATTTCTGTGCAATTTGGGTTGGACGTGTGGTGTTTTAGTCAACTCCGATAGCACGGATTTGCGGGCCATTACAATATATATTCCTTTTATTTTTCTATTTATTTAACAAATAAATATTCCTTTTCAATTCTATTTATTCAACAATTATTTCCTTTGCAATTCTATTTGGAAATGTTTTAAAAATATATCCTTTTCAATTCTATTTGTAAATGTTTTACAAATATATCCTTTTCTATTCTATTTGTGAATGTTCTACAGATATATCCTTTTCTATTCTATTTGCAAATGTTTTACAAAATATATCCTTTTCAAATGTATTTGTAAATGTTTTACAAACATAACATTTTCAGTTCTATTTGTAAATGTTAACAAATATTTCCTTTTCTACTTGTTTTACAAATATTTGTTTTTATATTTGTTTTACAAATATTTCCTTTCATATATAAAATCCATTGGTTTTTTATAAATAATTCATTTTCAAAATACACTTTGAAAATCCCCTTCTTCTACATCCCAGTATTTCTTACAGTATTTAAAATACCAAATAACAATGATCGATATCATTCGAACACACATAATCAACAATAGATTATATATCACATCATATATCACCATATATAAAACAAAACAGTATTTTATATATTGAGGAACCCAGTTGAGTCCCTCTAACATGTTTCCCTGCATCCACAAATGTTAAACAATATAATTAGCATCATCTTCAATTAACTATGAAATATTCTGATAAACAGAATTGGTATTTTATTAATGATTTATATATATATATATATCGTTATCTATAATTTCAACCAATGCATAAGCAATTCAACCAAACAGTCAACACACAACAATTAATCATCATTTAGCAGTTCTAAAAATACATTATATAAAATTATGAACTGGTAGAGTTGGTGAGTTTTACTCACATTTGATGATCATCGTTAAATAACGATAATTGTCGCTTGATTCAGACGGACAATTTATTTCGCTATAAATTGTAACGAGCTTCGATTCACTCCCCGTCAGTTCCAGTGTATAGTCGTCATCCATACGATTCCAATGGATCCAACCGTTCGAATTTTTGGCCACATACGAACGAGATATTAAATTTAAAAGAGTGCATACCATTTAAATATTAATTACACTAAATTTCCTTATTACTTGATTTGGGCTTTACCTCAAAAATTCGGCCCATTCACACATTAAAAACACAACCCCTCGTGATCCTTCTTCCCTGTCAAACTCAAGCCCGCGGTAATGTCCATGACCGATCTTTTATCTCCTAACAAAGGCCTTCTCCCTTCTATTAAAAATGCAGATGCAAATTTAATTTCCTTTAATCAAAATGGACTTTAACTTTAATATTGGGCCCAACTTGCCCATCCTGGAAATAACCAATCTGTTCTCTATAGTGTCTTCTTCACCACAAAAGATTTGAATGCTGCTCCTTTCCAGTCCTTAAACCCAACGCCATTCCCCATTTTCACTCCTCAATGCCTCCGCAATTTCCCATTTCTATATCAACTAAAATAACTAAATTGTTATTTTAAAAATCTCCATCTCCTAAAACCATTAGAGTTAAACATGGCATCTCCCATCGTTCTACAACCAACAAGAAAACAAAGCCATTTACGCCCAGTCATGCTTCCTTATCTCATCATCGTCACCACCGTTCGCCAAATAAAACTCATCCACAACCTCCTCTTCGAATTCCGCACCTCACCATCCTATCATCTTCGAATTCAAAACCTCCTGGTAAAGTGCGACTGCATAATCACTCAAACATGCACCGGAAACCTAAGCGACATGATATACCCAAAAAAATCACGAAAAATCCAAATAAACTCATCACGATCTCCTCATATCGAAACAATAAGTGATGTTAAAGTTGAAGCTTGCGAAACTCGTACTCACGAACCCTAAGCATTGCGATACCCTCACTGTGCAAAATCGCAACAGAAGATAACAACTCGAACTGCGCAAAATACATATCAGGTTAAAGAGCATCTCACACTGAACTTGAATATACTTGTTTGAAGATTTATGGATTTATTTTGGATTTTATGTGAATTTTTGAAGAACGGTTTTCCACGTTTTGAAATGAAGAAACTAACGGTGGAAAAATGCTTTTGACTACTGAAGAAAGTTTTAGGGTTACTGGAAGAATGTAGGATATTTATAAAAGAATTTTAACATATTTATTGATTAATATATTCAATTATAATAAACCACTATGTGTATTTGTTGCTTAAAAATTCCTGTGATCACATTATGGACCCAACGAAACTGGTTTCGTTGAATTCTGATTCCGTTTGCTCACACAACATACTTTTGACAGCCAAAATACTGATTTTTTTTCACATTAAAAATCCGTATGGCCACACACTGGCTCCAAAAATCACAAAAATTGAAATCTAACAATAATTTATTATTGCGGATCCAACAAAATTAGTTTCTTCGAAAACAGAGTTCATTTGCAAAACTGGCTATTTTTAAAACTCTAAATAAACCAATTTAAATATTAATATATTTAAAAATAATTAAATTAAATATTTATAAATAAATATTATCGTATATTCACACTATAAAATCATATAACTCCATATCGGGATTCATAACTCGATATTCCAAAGTTCCCAGTTATATCGATATTCGATTTATATTTAAATCCTTTTTAAAATATAAATAAATCGTTATAAATTATAAAGGAATCCCATAGAGACTTTTCTAAAAGTTGATTTGGAAGTAAATCTAAATCTACAAAATGAAATCCCAATTTTTCTCTTTCACTAGAAAAATATACTTCACCAGCTCCGAACGTTTCTTGTTTCACAGAAATCCGATTTAAAACGGATTCGGTATATCCATTTAAAGTTCGAATTGCCAAATTACGAACTGTCGTGCCATTTCAAGCCCGATTATAATTATAATATAATTTAAACGTTCAACCATTGTTAATTAAATATATTTGTTATCGTAATTCAATTTTAAACTGAATTATATATTTTGAATTTCCCAATTCACACCATATTGCCATTTCAGCTAATTATGATTATTTCAGAATTAAATATATTATTTAATTATTATTTTAATTAAATATTCGAAGTTATTTAATTTAATCACCATTAAATCCTCTAAATCACTATATAAATAATTAAATAAATTAATTATTATACGGTAAAAATACGGGACATTACATGTGTCAATTGCATTTTTCGTGTGGGAACCTGTATCAATCAGTATCCTTTTTTATCATGGAGTCTCGCATTAGGTAGAGGCTAGGGCATGCTTCATTGAATTGGATAGTAATTGGTTCAAATGAGGTGGGTACAGGCATTTCGGTGGATCCATAAGCGTGCATGTTTCCAATTGGGGAAGATAAGACGTTGTAACACTCGTGATTAATGTAATGTCATTTTTGTCGACGGGCTCGGTGTGATAACCCTGAATTCCATAGGTGGCACAGGTTACTCGCTTTTGGGAAAGAAGCCGATCGTTGGGTAGAAGTTAGGTAAAGCATAATTATGATATTTTGGGTTGTTGGTGAAGCAATTTTCGGATATGAATAAGAAGCTTATCTTATTTTATGTTTATCTATTTTGTTTATGTTTTTATGTCCGTTACTAATCATCTCTCTAAATACTTTCTTATCTTATGCTCATGCTAGAAATTACTAGAACTCTCCATACTTATGTCTGACCTAATTTGTTTTCTCCTTCCCTCTTCCTTTTCCCCTCTATATTCTCAGGGTGGAGGATTACACCTTTTGATCTTTTGGCCTAGCTCGAATTCAAACTATTTCCAGTTTTATGTATTACTTTAGTACTTGTTTTTTGACTATTGTAGTGACTTATGAGGGGGATAATTTTTGTGGTTTTACCAATGTACTTTGATATACTTTTCCATAAGACACTTTGTTTATTTATAATGATGGCCCTATGGTATGTTGAAATGTTAATTATGTTGTGACTGGATTTGCTAAATTTATTAAGTGTTTTTTTAAATTATTGTGTTTTATATTTCTGTCTTGTGAATTTTAGTCCTACTTTATACCTATGAGCTTCAAAAAACATAATGCATCCTCATATGGGTGACATTAAGGGATGCAGGTGTCACATAATCACAACCAATCACTTTATACGGGACATGATGATACTCTTCGCTTATTAGTTTTACTAGTATCGACTAGATAGGACTTGATCTTGAGATCTTTGATTACAAACAAACTATAACCCTTGAGTAGGACTTGAATTCAGGGAGACTTTGATTTAGAACTGAAAGAGAAGAAAAATGATATGATTTCTATTTAATGGAAGAGTATAAGTGCAGAAAGTTAAGAAATTTAATATAGTAATGATGGAATGTTTAGAGAAGAAGAAGGAGATGAAAAGTGATAAAAAAACTCAAATTATGGAAGTTATTTATAGGTTTCAACAGTTACAACCTTTCAGAAAAGGTTTTAATTCAAAAGATACTTCCTTTAAAATTTAAAAAATTAAGTTAACAACTAGTATGTCGACATTTACAAATGACTATGTCAACATATGTACAAAATTAAAAAAAGAATTTTAAAACAATGTAAATAATGTTGAAATAAATTAAGGTGAATCCAGAGTTAAAACAATCTATATTCCTTTATATTAAACAATTCTACTCAAAGTAAAATATATTTTAAAAACTCATATGAAGATGTAATAAAAATATTAAAGAAACTAAATATAAATCTATGAATATATTAAAACTTAATATAAACAAGGAATTTGAAAACATAAGTAATTATGATAAAACAACTAATAAATTTATAAGTAAAACTTGGGTTAAAAATCTGTAAAACATAAATTTGAAAAAAGAATAAAATTCAGGATTTGAAATATTTCTAAAATAAAGAAGTATATATATTTATAAATACAAAAATAATTTTTAGATCATATGAAAACTAGATTTAAAATCAAGGAAATAATTTTTGAAATTATTAGAAAAAGAATTTAGCCTCAGGATTAAGTTAAAAAGTAGAATTCAGTGCTGACCAGAGTTTTAAAAGAATATCTAGACATATTTACTCTATATTTCTTGAACTCCTAATTTCTTAATACTCATGAGTCTTGAAACTTGAACCTTCTACTTTGAAATCTTGATTCTCTGAATTGTACGGTCTTTAACAATAAATACCTACGTAGATTTCCTATAGATACACACACACATATATGTATACATATATATTCTGGAAAATAGTATTATTATATATTTTGTAACGATAATAATTGAAACAAAGTAGAAACCTTGAAATAACGTTGTTGTCATCAAAACCATCATCGTCAACATATCAATTTCTAACAATCACCTCCTTCTGATGATGACAACCTTGGTTATAAAATCTTCATACCTGATGTCTTGATTCTTCGGTTACTCCCTTACTCCATTAACATCCCTTGAAACTACTAAATCTGCCTTAATCTAAGCTCTATTTTATAATTCCCCCCTTTTTCATTAACAAAAACTATAGTTCCGACTAAACTATATTACTCCCCCTAAAACTAAAGCATAACTCTAATATCTAAAAATATTATTCAAACAAAATATAATAACTAAACTAAATGACTATAAAATTCAAATTAATATAACTTGATTGATTATAAACAACGTTAAAAATCACACCAAGCCAATTAAATATACATTCAATATATATCAATAAATTCAGTCGTTCAGACCAAAACATACCATACTTAAAGTTATTTGTATACAAGTTTTAAAATTTTGAAATAATTCAAACAAACCACACAAATTAAAACAAATAAACACATTCTGGGGAACTTCAACCAAACCATCTCCACCGAAGATTGGATCAACCTTTATAGCATCCCAGTCTTCGTTATCTTTGGTGAGATGGTCTCTAGTGATGTTGTTGTCTTTATCTTTTGAAAGAGTAGCGATCATCCATCGAATTGCATCAATATGTTTCTCTTGTTGTTTGATAATCATTATTTGACTAAATTTTAAGTGTTGTTGATTACGGAGAATGATTGAGAGAATATTCTTGAAAGAATTAATGATTTCTTCAAGATTCTCAGTTAGATTATGGATTTGGGTGGCCATAGTTTTGAATTGGTTAAGAAATAGTAGCAAAAAATATAGGGGGAATAAATGGATAAGTTTTTCTGGAAGAGAAGGATATAAAAAGGCTCTAAAATTCGTTTGAATTGAATAAACATGAGTTGGTTAGAGCAGTTTTAAATTCAAACAATTCTAGAATTTATACAGTTATATGTCGACATGGATGAACCTATGTATCGACGTATGCAGTTATATTTTTAATTTTTCATAAATTTTGTTATTTTGTGATATGTTTTGACTTATATAAACTTACTTGTATTGTTTTAGTAGCTATTCCAGAGATGTTTAAACAAGAATTAATAGAAATAAAGAGCTTCATTTCAACCTAATGATACATGAAACAAGTACACAACTTAAGAAAGAAATGTAGAAATTGAAATACAAACAAGCACAATATGATATTAAACTTAAGAATTCAACGGTGGAGGAGGGTGAGGAGGATGACAATCCAAGTTTTCTTCTAACTTTGCCAAAGAACTTACTTATTTTAGTAGAAATTTTTTCGAATTTCATACTAAACGATCTCTTAAGTATCTTTTGATTCTTGGTTAAAAAATTTTGATTTTGGAGAATGGTTTTCTTGAAAGGGTTAGTGGGAAATTTAATTCTTTTCAAAATATATGTCTTCTTCCTCTTCTTCGATATCCATTTGATCGGTTTCTTTTCCTTATTCTATTCTTGCTTGCTTTTCCGCATATGTTTCATATGGATGAAACACAAGTGGAATCTTCATAAGAGAAATATTTTCGGCAATATTTTTTTTTCTAGAAGTGAACTCTTCTCCTTTGAAATCAACTCCAAAATTTATGAAAATAGGTGTAAGGTAAACTCCATGATATAACGTATTTTCTTTTGTCGATATTTCCTTTAATTGAAACTCACTTAAAATCACTTTAGACCAATTAATTTCATAATTTCCAAAAAATAGCAAAGAGAGTTTTGTTATCTTTCATGGTAGGGTTTTTAAAATTTCCGGACTAAGGGTGACGGTAAGTTAAAGAAATTGATTGACAATCCTTGATTTTGGACGTTAAAATGATTTTTGAAATCCATATTTTCATCGTTTTCAAAAATATGACGAAAAGTTTATAAATCACTTTCATCGATATTAAAATTCGAAAGATCCATCCACGTATTATTGCAATCCAAAATGGCACTTAAAACATCACAATACAAAACTATTTATATTCCTTTAACACTACTCCATATTTCATCTTTACTCCCTCGATAAAAATTGCGATTTAAATTTTCATAAAACATTTTCACAAGATTGGGATAACAGACTTCATCGTTATCCCGAGACACAATAAGACTTAAAATTATTTTTTGATAAGAGAGAGATTCAAGGTCATAAGAAGCAAAATCACTACAGATAGCAAATTTTCCCATGTCGACTTTATTAAAGTTTACATAACTAATGTAATCTTTGATAGAATCCGGGCTATTGAAGAGGAAGCCTTTGATAGTCATGGTTAGTCTCATTATTTTTGGAATACTTGAGGAAGCCGTTAGAGAATAGTTTTGAAGAGGATAATATATGAAGTTAAGTTTTGATTTTTTGAGTTAAAAGTAGAGAGAGATGATAATAATAAGTAGTTAATATAGAGAATCCAAGGACATTTCGTTGGTTTAATGGACAACTTTTCAATCACATTGGGTGTGGTGAAAAGGTGGAGGGAATTTCAAAATAAAACTTTCAAGTATATGTCGACAAGTGCAAACAGGGACATACCCCTTTGTATTTCCAATGTGACTTTTGAATTTTGACTATTTGAATTATTTAAAACTCTGTATTCTTATTTATTTATTTTATGGGATATATTTATTATAAAAATACTAATGTATATTTTTTTATTATATTACTAAATAGTTATTATTCTAAATTTCAAAATTCAAATTTTTAATTTAAAATTCAACTTTTAAACAAGGGAAAAAAAATTAAACAATCAACACTACAAGAAAATTGATTTTTTGTAATGCTCAAAAAAATGCTACAGAGCATTTTTGGTGGAGTTTTGATAACTGTTACAAGAAAACATGCAACTAAAAATCATTGAGTATTAACTGCGCTTTTTTTTAAACACCACTGAATATATATTTTACTAGTGTTTTTAAATGATACGAATGTTATTTTTTGTACTGTTTATATAACGCCACAAAAAATGGTCACTAGTTTTAATGGACCTCACTTATTATTTTGTAGCTTTTAGTAAACACCACCGCAAAGGTTCTTGGTTACTTTAATCACTAGTTTGTAGCGGTTTGTACACAATAAAAAATTTATGTTCCATAGCATTATTTTCCGCCAACGTTTATTCCTAATTTGTATCATAATATTCCAGACTTACCCTGTAATAACCCAGAAATCCGAGCCAATTTAAAATTTTTATTTTGGCAATTATAATGAATTTTGGATATTTAAAATGAATTATTTTAATTAATAACCACGAAAATTTTATTTTGAATAGAATTATAACGTATATTTTTATTTGAATCGTCGTTAAAATATAAATATTTATTTTTAAATATAAAAGGAATTGAAAATGGCGCGGTAGTTTCAAATTTCAATTTCAAATTTCAAATGAATGTACAGGATTCAAAATAAACTGAATTTTAGCGAAACCAAAAATATTAGAATCTATTTGAAAATATCTTTCCAACGAATCCGAAAAATCAAAACTTCATAGCGGGAATAAAAAGTTACGCCTAGTTGAAAATTCAGAATAGTCGCTATGGAATTTTGGCCCTTAAAAATTGGAAATTTTGCAAATGAAATCCGTTTTCGACGAAACAACTTTTTTTTGATCTGATACATCGAATTATTGATTCCAAAATTCATGATTTTTCGAATCAATATGTGAGTGTGGCGAAGTAAAACGTGTTTTGATAGTTTTAGTCAATTTGGATCGACCAAAAAATGGCCATTTTTCAATTGTTCTCAGAATTTGACAAAATTATTTTTGTTAGAACTGTATCGTCAATACGAAGCTAGAAATAATTTTTATGGAATTTTCAGAGTCAGTATGTGGCCTCGGTAAATTAAAATGTGCGTTCAAATTGAATGTATATTGATTTAAATGTTAATTTAAATGAAAACTGATTGAAACGGTGGAATTGGCTTACGGGACATATCCCATTGCGTTTGGAATGGTGGTAATTAGCTATGGATGACAGTCGGTGGGATCGATTTGGAGATTGAATTTAAAAAGTTGCTTTTTGAGTATAATTAAATTAATTATATTTAATTATAAAACATAGTCAATGCTGTCTCCCTTATACCCTATCTCGTCCTGTCGACATTCAGTTTTCAGAAGAAAAAAAAGAAACTTCATTGCACCCCTACTTCCAGCCTCTGTCATCACCGCCCGCCCCACCAGAGACCGCCGTCGACGTCCCCCACCAAGTCGCGGAGCTCCACTGCCCCTTTTAGCACCCAGTCGCACCTCCTCCGGTTCCATCCCAAGAACCCTAGCCCTCCCCCCCTTTGAAACCCGACAGTGCCGCCGCCGTTCCCCTTTTCCACCGTGCCGCCCAGCCATCCTCCACCCGCTGATGTCAGCACAAGGAAGACCCCCCACCCCAACAGCTTCGATTTTGGCTAAAAGGTAAGTTTTATAATTTAAATTTACATAAAAGAACTGATATTTCTTAAGTTTAAAAACTGATTTTTATTACTATAGTTAGGTTATAAAGAAGCTTTGATTTTTATATGAGAAAGGTTATGATTTTTAGAAATATAAAAATATAATTTTGTTCGTAGAAAAGACATGATTTTCATCATAGGAAAAGATTAATTTTTTATAAGTGAAAAGATATGATTTCCTTAGGTAAAAAGATTTGAATTTTAATTAGAAAATTTATGATTTTTAAGTGAAGAAAAATATGATTTTTATTTAGTAGAGATTATAAAAATATGATTTCTATAAGATAGAGAATATAAAAATATGATTTTTATATATGTTGTACAGAAATAAAAATTCGATTTTTATATTAGTAGCGGATTGAATATAGAATTTCTATATAATAGAGAATATAAAAATATAATTTTTATATATGTAACAAAATAAAAATAAAAATCTGATTTTATTATATATATATATTGAGATAAAAAAATGTGATTTTTATAGGGTCGAAATAAAAATTCGATCTTTATATAAGAAGTAGGAATATAAAAATATAATTTTTATATAGAAAGAAGTGTCATAAAAATATACGAAGTAGAAATAAAAATGTGATTTTTAATTATTGGAATGAAGCAATAAAAATATAATTTTTATTATGAACAGCGTGATAAGGACTACATTGGAATTTCAAACAAATCCAAACGGTTCAGAAGTTTAGAAGTAAAACTGGTGGAGTGGAACCCGAAGGTGAGAACTTCCCACTTTTAATTTATTTTCTAGTTGAAATCTTTACTAGGATGCAGACGATGCTTAGCAGCACCCGACACCCGTCGTCTACAGACCATGGATGACTTGTTTGTTTGATTGATGTGTTGTGAAAAATTGATTGTGTGGTGTGGAATGGAAATAAATATTTTATAGTTAAAAATATAATTTTTAACTTGTATATGAATAAAATAAATATTTATAAATAAATCAAATGATTTGTTTATGTGCACACATTTGACTGATATTAATTAGGACGATAAATTTTACACATCGCTTAACTGCACAAATAAAATTCATTATTTGTTGATTCAAAACCCACATGGGTATTGGAATGACATATGACATACACTAGTCCCAATAATTAGCTGTATGTCGATCGATTGATTGATAGGCTGTTATAAGCATTGAACATTTATATTTGATGCTTATGTAGTGTAGAATGCACTTTGGATGATGGTTGACAGTGTTTGATTGTTGTTGTATACACGTGTGTATGAAATCCATATAATCAAATTATATGGTAATTGACGGGGTATGATTCCAGTTCAGAAAGAATAAATATTTTAAAATAATGAGTATTTTAAAATAATGAATATTTTAAAATAATATTTAGTAAATGATCAAAATCTGATTTTGATGTCCGATTTGGGATGGACACGAAAATATTTAAATATATATAGCCGTGTTGATTAGATCGATGCCATTTTGACGTGTTCGATATTTATATCGATTTTATTCATTTTTATAATGAATATTGAAAAGGAATTGATTTCGAAATATGATGTTTTTAAAATATTATAATTTATATATTGATGATATGGAATATTCAATTTTGATACGAAATTGAATATGAAGTGGAAATCATTTTGAAAATGAATTTAAACGATTTATAAAATACTTTTTAAATGGAAATCGATGAAATATTATATATATATATATAATATAATGGCCTGAATGGAACGCGTCACACTGTGGCAGTTCGTGAATTTCGACCATTGACTTCGTACGGACATTATGAGAGACCCGACCGTCGCATTCTCTTAAAACAGGAAAAGAGCTTTCTAACAAATATTAGAGAATTGAAATCTAATGTTTGGATTTGGAATTATGTCCAAATCAAATTTGGAAAAGGTCGTTGTAAGTGCAGTTCGATGGACGTTTGTGGAAACCGACTGTACGGGCCTTCATAAAATTATTAAAAATATCAATAATTAGTGTAAAATCATAAGAAATGATTTTGAAAGAATTGGGATGAAAAATTTAATATTTGAAAAGATAAAAAGAGATTTTTATCGAAATGAACTAGTTTTGAACTAGAATTATAATTCAATTATTTTTAAAAATAAATAAAGTGGTTGTGAAATAGTTTTAAAAATAACGAGGATTTCCAATATATGAATTGGAATGGATTTGAATCGAAATTGTTTTTCGGAATATTTTGATGTTCGATTTCGGTATTATACGGATATTGTGGAGGAATTTGGAAGATATATATCATTATTCCAATACGATATTTGTTGGTTTCAGAATTTGATGTTGAATATAAGCCAATATATTTTCTATTTAGAGCCTTGTATTTAATATCAAATTGAATTTTGGGTTCGTCGTGAATGGTATCTTTAATAATACTGTTCTTGAACCGAATGGGGTTAAGAAAATTAGAAACTAACAGGAGATTAGTTAAGTTGAATGGTTTCATGGGTATTGGTCTGATGTTGGTTTCGGCCTTCAGGGTTAACACTTAGGGAATTGTTCTCTTGCTAATTTACGGTTAGAGAATGATGGAATGTGTTTTAACGATATTCGTTCTTTAACCCGATTTACAGTGAAATGGGATTTGGAATTTATAAATCTTTTGTTAAGATTTAAAGGAGATTATCCAAAGTAAAGTTTTCCAATTTAACACAATAAATTGGAATTGAACGGAATCCGATTTGATAATAATCGAAGTGAACTACTGTGGAGGAAGACTGTTAATACATATAAAATTTAATAGGCGTTGACGTTATTCCATTTATATTATTGGTCGGATATGGAAATTGATATCGATTATATATTGATTTGTTTTTCCATGAAGATTCCATAATTAATGGAATGTAATTTAGGTTGTTTGAATTGTATCTTTAATAATACTATTCTTAGACCCAATGGAGTTAAGAAAATCAGAAACTAACTGGGGATTAGTTAAGATGAATGGTTTTTTGGGTATTGATCTGATGTTGGTTTCGGCCTTTGGGGTTAATACTTAGGGAATTGTTCACTTGCTAATTTACGGTTAAAAGATGATAGAATGGAATGTGATTTTGGGTTTATCGTGAACCGTGTTTTAAATGACATTGGTTCTTTAACCTAATTAAAGACAGGATATGGTTACCCAAGTTAAACAATCGTTAATATTGGTTTTTTGGGAAGATTAAAACCAAGTGGAGTTTTAATGCATCTTTAATTAGATTGAAATGATATCCAAAGGAAGATTAAAGAATAAATTTAAAGAATTTATCTTTGATAAAATTAATAGGAACCTTTCCCAAAGTATAAGAATATTGGAACCTTTCCCGAAGTATAAGAATATTTGAATAAAGGAATATTCTGGATTGGAATAAGGCGTATGTTGTGTTTTTGTAACACTTGTTTATTATATACGCGAGTTATTCGGAATGACCGGGCTTATCCCATTCTGAATAACTGATTCGACGATATGTTGATGATGAAGACGGTGGTCGAAGACCGGAGGTCTTCACATCGTTTGGATGACTACTGATTTCTTAATTGGGTTGTACACCCAAGGCAAGGTAATAAATGGTGATCGTCCAAACGTACTTGGAGATCGACCGGATATGCGAGGACCTCTCCCCTGTATTGGACATATAGGGGAGGAATAAGGTGCCTCCGGTTTCGTTTAGACCCAGAACGAACTTGTAAACGGATGTGTGTCTGACATCGGATTTCATTCTATGTGATTGATTGACATCGGTTGCATAGCGTGAATTGCCTGTGTGGCATGCTGAGATGCAAATGAATAAGGCTTATATTGCAAAGCATTGTCTTGTGGTTGATGATCAAGCACGGTATTTGTGGCATATCTTTGTGTAGCGTTAATTCGAGAGCCTCACGCCCCGGTGTGAACCCGAAACGGGAGAGGGCTTCAGGTAGGACATGCATTTCTTTCTAGCTAGGAGTGGTGTTAGCATTTTGCACGCCCTGGCATTTTACTTATGTGGATGATGGATAGGAGGAGCCTCAGTTCTATCGGTCGATCCGGGGATGATGGAGTCATTTGGCTCGTTTATGCACATCAGGGCGGGGAAATGCAGTGTTCAGGCATTATAATCCACATTGAGTGGACCAGCCCTGACGATCCAAGGTGCAGTTGCGACTGTTCCTGAGGCTCGGGCTAGACAGTCTCGAAGCGGTAAGGACGATCCCTTGCCTTGGTTCACAGATAGAAATCCAACTTCCAATACGTGACATTTGCGGTTTTGACTGTAGAGCCTAGTATTGGCGACATGATATATGGAACCCATGTCGTCTAGGATTGATACATTTATATTTGAAGTTGTTTTATACACTATGCACTTATAATAGTATCAAATGATTTGTTTTAAACGTACCAAGTATGTTTGGCCATTATAAGGGAAAACCCTATCCTCCGTCTTGCGTTGCATTGTGTTATGGGACCTGGGTCTTATAATAGCTTCATTTTCTTTATTTAGCATTGCGATATTTGTTATATGCACTGGTATCCTCGGGAGGAAACCCGTTCCGTGTTATACGGCGTGGTCCCTTGATATATCTGATTTTAATGTAAAGTTTTAAATAACTGCTTTAGTTCTCACACCAATCACATGACTGGCCTGGAGTTTTGTAACAACCCGGAAATGCGAGCCAATTTAAAAAATTTATTTTGGCAATTTTAATGAAGTTTGAACATTTAAAATAGATTATTTTAAATAATATCGACGAGAAATTTATTTTGAATATAATTAGAAGTATATATTTATTTGAATCGTCGTTTGAATATAAATAATTATTTATAATTATAAAAGGAATCGAAAATGGCGCGGTAGTTCGATAATTCGATTTCAAAGTTTAAATGAATGTACCCGGTGCAAAACAAACCGGATTTTAGGGAAACCAAAAATAGTTGAATCCATTTGACAATATCTTTCCAACGAATCTGAAAAATAAAAATTTCATAGCGGGAATCAAAAGTTAGGTCCAAATGAATTTTCAGAATAGTCGTTGTGGAATTTCTGGCCCTTAAAAATGGAAATTTTGCAAACGACCTCGGATTTCGACGAAATCACTTTTGTTGAATCCGTAATGTCAAGTAATTGCTAGATTCCCATTTTCATAATTTTTCGAATCAATATGTGAGCGTAGCAAAGGAAAACGCATTTGACCAGTTCCAGTTGATTTTAATCGACTGGAAAATGGCCATTTTTCAAACGGTCTCAGAATTTGACGAAACTTGTTTTGTTATGACCGTATCGTTAATACGAAGCTAGAAAACATTTTTATGGAATTTTTCGAGTTAGTATGTGACTCTAGTAAATTGAAATACACGTTCAAATTCAATATATAGAGTTATATGTTGATTTTGATGAAAACTTATCGAAACGATCGAATCAGCTTACGATACATATCCCATTGTGTTCGGAATGGGGGTAATTAGCTATGGACGACAGGCAGTGGGTCTTGTTAGGAGGTCGAGACAAAAAGTTACTTTTTAAAATTAAATATATATATATATATATATATTCCTTTCTCCCGCCTCCTTTTCATTCATTCAGTCAACGCCCCAAATCAAAATAAAAAAATCCGCTCCCTCTTCCGAAAACCCCACATCAATCGTCGGCCCCCCTTCCACCTCGTCGCCACGCACTGGCCCACTGCCTACCTCGTCGCACCACACCGCCGGCGCCATCCTCCTCCTCTTCCCTCGATCCACGAACCCACGCGCTAACCCTCCTTTGTGCCCTAGCCCAGAACCGCGAGCACACCACCACCTCGCGCCCCCCCCCCCCCCCTGCGCGCAACCCCCCTCCAGCCATTTCCTTCCCCTCCTCCGACGCTGTTACCCCTCCCTCCTCCACTCTTCCAAACACGACCACCAAGCCCAAACGAGAACAACCTCCACCCCCTGGCCTTCCACTGTAGCTCTTCCGCTGAGTCGATGGAGTAAGGTAATTTTTTAATATTTATAAATCAGTGTTTAATTCATAAATCAGTTTTAGGTTATAAGTTAGTTAAAAAAAAATCAGTTTTCATTATAAGGAAGAGTAAAAGTATGATTTTTAGGGGTGGCCTAAGTAAAAATATGATTTTTATGAATGGTTTAAATAAAAATTAGATTTTTATATATAAGTTAGCAAATTAAAGATATAATCTTTATTAATATAAAAGTGATATAATAATGTGATTTGTATTTTAAAAGTATAGCGAATAAAAAGTTGTGAGTTTTATTTTGAATAACGCTTTAGAAATGTTTTTTAGTTATGTTAAAATATTATTTTTAGCACATAAAAATGTGATTTTTATGTAGGCAATAGGGCGATAAAAATAGGATTTCTATCTAGTTGAAGTAGCGATAAAGACATGATTTTTTTACTTTATGAAAATATAAGATTTTCATCATCTAGAAGGAGAAATAAAAATTCGGTTTTTATAATGAAGTAAAGATTATATTTTTTTTCATGGAAAGATGAGATTTTTAAAAGAAGAAAGATGCGACTGTTAGCATATAAGGATATGATTTTTATATTGTAGAAAGATTAAAAATATAATTTTTATAATATAGAAAGGTTGAAAATATAATTTTTATAATACAGAAAGGTTAAAAATATAGTTTTTATACTAGTGGCATATTAAAAATATGATTTTCATGTAGGTATGGTAATAAAAATATAATCTTTATTAGGAGAAGGGCGATATAAAAATATGAGTTTTATTTTTATCAAGGAACAATGATAATAAAGATTCGATTTTTATATATGTAGTGAAAGTATAAAAATGTGATTTTTAATAATCAACTGCGTGAAACATATGGCGAAGGATCAGACGGGAATCAAAATGAGATCTGAACGGCTCAGAAATAAAGACTTCCTACATATGAAGAGTAAAGGCGTTTGGATTAGCTAGTTTGTGAGAACTTCTCACTTTAAATTTCCTTTTCTAGTTAAAAATATATGCTACGATGCAGACGGTGCTAAGTAGCAACCGACACCCGTCGTCCACAGACCATGGATGACTTGTTTGTTTGGTTGCTATGTTGTGAAATTTGATTGTGTGATGTAGAATGAAATAAAATATTTTATAGCAGAAAATATTTTATAGTTAAAAAATATAAATTTTAATGTGTATATAAAATAAATATTTATAAACAAATCGGACGATTTGTTTATATACACTGATTTGACTGATATTGATTGGGACAATAAATTTTACATATCGCCCAACTGCATAAATAAAAATCTGTGTTTGTTGATTTGAAACCCCACAAGGGTATTGGGATAAAATACGGCATACACTAATCCCAGTAATTAGTTGTATGTCGATCGATTAATTGGCAGGCTGTTATAAGCGTTAGATATCTATATTTGATGCTTATACAGAGTAGTGCACTTTGGATGATTGTTGATTATTTATCGTTGCTATTTATATACATATGTTGTATGGAATCCATATAGTTAATGCTATATGGTGATTGATTAGGCCACATTCCAATTGAAAAAATAAAGAATATTTTAAAACAAAGGTTCATGTGTTGACAGTACTCATCCGTTGAGATTAGTCAAGTGTTGAACGAAATATTTTAACAATAAAATTTACATCTTTATCATATATAAAATTAGAAACTAATTGGAAAATAGATAAGATAAGTAGTCTCCTAGATATTAATCTGATGTTGGTTTCGGCCTTCGGGGTTAATATTTAGGGAATCGTTCTCTTACTAATTTACGGTTGGAGTCTGATTTGAAATCAAACGATAGATACCATAATTTTTATAAAATATATTAAATAACAAAAATAGTCGCGTGTTGACAGTACTCGTCCGTTGAGATTAGTCATGTATTGAAAGAAATAAAGATTCATTTGTTGAATAGAATAACGAAGTTATTGAAAAATATAAAGCCGTGTTGATTAGAGATGCGCTATATTGACGCGAACGATATTCATATCGATTATATTCGTTTTTATAATGAATATTGAAAAGAGATAAAAATCGAATATTTATAACAGGAAATCGAATTGAATTGAATATAAAACGAATTCGAATTGAATTTATATAAAACGAATTCGAATTGAATTTATACAAAACGAATTCGCATTGAATTTATATAAAACGAATTCGAATTGAATTGAATAGAAATCAAATTCGAATTGAATTGAACAGAAAACGAATTTGAATTGAATTGAATAGAAAACGAATTCGAATTGAATTGAATAGAAAACGAATTTGAATTGAATTGAACAGAAAACGAATTCAAATTGAGTTGAATAGAAAATGAATTCGAATTGAGTTGAATAGAAAAAGAATTCAAATTGAATTGAATAGAAAACGAATTCGAATTGAATTGAATAGAAAACGAATTCGAATTGAATTGAATAGAAAACGAATTCGAATTGAATTGAATAGAAAACGAATTCGAATTGAATTGAATAGAAAACGAATTCAAATTGAATTGAATAGGAAACGAATTTGAATTGAATAGAAAACGAATTTGAATTGAATTCAATTCAATTGAAAACGAACTGAAATAGAATTGAAATCAATTTGAATTGAAATCAAATAGAAATGAATGTAAAAAGAATTTATAAGGAAAAATGTAATTTTGATTTTGAATTTAAAATGAAGGTTGAAATTGTTTTTGAAAAAAATTTGAAACGATTAATAAAATTCATTTTTAAAAAAGAAATCGACGAAATATATAATATATATATATTATATATATAATGGCCTGAATAGAACGCGCCGTGCCATGGCAGTTCGTATATTTCGACCATTGACTTCGAACGGACATTACGGGAGATCCGACCGTTGGATTCTCCTAAAACCGGAACCGTTGGGTTTGTATCAAAAAGAGCTTTCTAACGAATATTAGAGATTTGAAATCTAACGGTTGGATTTGGAGATACATCCAAATCAAATTTGGAAAAGGTCGCTGTAAGTGTTGTTCGATGGTCGTTGTTGGAAATCGACTGTATGGGCCTCAATAAAATTATTAAAAATAGTAATATTTATGTAAAATCATAAGAAATGATTTGTGAAGAACTGGGATGAAAAATCCCACATTTGTAAAGATAAAAATGGATTTTTATCGAAATGAACTAGTTTTGAATTAAATTTAAAACCCAATTATTTTTAATAAATAAATTGGATTTGAAAGGGGTTTTAAATAATCGGAATTTCTAATATATTTGATTGGAATTGAATTAGAATTGATTTGTGGGTTTATCGTGAACGGTGTTTTAAACAACACTGGTTCTTTAACCCAATAATAAATAGAATGTGATTTGGGTTTATCGTGAACTGTGTTTTAAATGACATTAGTTCTTTAATCCAGTAAAAGGAGTTTTAAATGAATTTGTAATTAGATTGAAATGTGAATTGATAATGAAAATTATCAAATTTGGAAAGTGAGCGAGAATGGAGTATCACCAATTTTGCTCCAAAGCGATAGTTAAATCTTTAATTAGATTTGAACGTGAAATGGTAATAAATTTTACCGATAACACCGTGGTGTTAGATATGGAGTATTACCAGTTTTGATTCACGGGATGAATAGGTTGGGATGGGGGAATAAAATAAAATAATTACTTCGGTGTGGTTCGCTAATCCCGACTAGTTTGGAAAACCATAATTTGGTTTGAAATGATATCCAAAGGAAGATTAAAAAATAAATTTTAAAGAATTTATCTTTGATAAAATTAATGGGAACCTTTCCCTAAGAACGTGAAATTTAGAAACTAACTGTAGGTTAGCTAAGAAGGATGGTTTCCTGGGTATTGATCTGATGTTGGTTTCGGCCTTCGGGGTTAATATTTAGGGAATTGTTCTCTAGATAATTTACGGTTAGCAACTGCTGAATTGGAATAAGGCGCATGTTGTGTTTGTGTAACATTTGTTCATTATATACGTGGGTCATTCAGAAAGGTCGGGTTTATACCCATTCTGAATAACCGATTCGACGATATGTCGAAGATGAAGACGGTGATTGAAGACCAGAGGTCTTCACATCGTTCGGGTGATTACTGATGATCTTGATTGGGCTTTACACCCAAGATGAGGGAATCAGTTGGTGGTCGTCCAAATGTACTTGGAGATCGATGGATATGCGAGGAAAGTGCCTCCGGTTTCGTTCAGACCCAGAACGAACATGTAAATGGACTGTGTGTCTGACATTGGATTTTATTCTATGTTGATTGATCTCTATTAAATATACATCTGTTTGGCGGCGGAGAATTTATTCTTTTGCTTAACGCCCTTCACAGAGACGTACGAGCTCATAGGTTGTATATCGATGGACATCAGTCGCATGGCATGAATTGCCAGTGTGGCATGCCTAAGTGGCAAATGATCAAGGCTTCTGTTGAAAAGCAAAGTCTTGTGGTTGATGATCAAAGCACGACCTATGTGGCATAGCTTTGTGTATAGCGTGGATTCGCGAACCTCACACCTTGGTATGAGGCAAAAACGGGATGAGGACCCAAGGAGTGCACGACGTTTCTTTCTAGCTATGGGTGGTGTCAGTGCTTAAACTGGCTGACATTTGTATACTTTTCACCTTTGTGGTTTGGATGCGAGGCGCCACGATTATAGGTCCTATAGGGCCGGGAAACGTGTGTACAGGAATAATTAATCCTCAAACGTAAGGGAGGGCTGGTCTTGGAGGATCCTAGGGGTTACCTAGAGTGTGTAGTCCTAAGGCATTTGCTAGAGTGTCTCAAATCGGAGAGGAGCTTGCCCCTTGCCTCGATTCATGAAGGAAATCCAATTTCCAATATGTGACTTGCGGTTTTATTTGTGGAGCCTAGTATGGCGACATGATATATGGTACCCATGTCGTCTATGATTGATATTTATGATTAAAATTGTTTTGACACTATACACCTATCATAGTATCAAATGATTTGTTTTTAAACGTATCCAGCTTTCTTTGGCTATTATAAGGGAAAACCCTATCCTCCGGCTTGCGTTGCATTGTGTGATGGGACCTGGGTCTTACAATAGCTTCAGTTTTTCAAAAAGCATTGGGTTGCTTTGTTATATGCACAGGTATTCTTAGGAGGAAACCCGTTCCGTGTTATACGGCGTAGTCCCTTGAATTACTCTTTTTAAAGTGAAGTTTTAAATAATTGTTTTAGTTCTTACACCAGTCACATGACTGACCTGGAGTTTAATGTTTTAACCTAAACTCTGGGTGCCCCTATTTTCGACACGGGCAGCTAGTAGTTTTGGTTTTGCAGATTTATATTCACAAGATCCTGATTTACAGCTGGAACGATGCTCGGAAAGGTCTGTATCCGTGTATTACTTTCAGTTGTGTTTTGTATTGTTTTTCTGTTGCTATGTAATTTATTGTAATCTCTGATATTTTTCTGTGTAATATTTATTCATACTCTGTATATTCTTGTATTCTGATGGAATTGTTGTAATTAACAGTGAAATGTTCTTCTGTTTGCGTTCTAATTCGTCTTGTCCTCAATTCAATCCGTGCTTTCCTTCACGGGGAAGTTACGAGTCATTTCATTTGGTATCAGAGCTTTGGTTTACAGAGCTCGAGAACAAGACACATTAGAACCGAACGAAAGAATTCATAAGATATTGGATTAGTAATATCCAGTTAGAATGACTCGTTAGAGATATGTAACAACCCGAAAATCTGGGCCAGTTTAAAATTTTTATTTCGGCAATTTTAGCGAATTTTGAACATTTAAAATGAATTATTTTAAATAGTATCGACGAGAAAATTTCTTTTGAATAGAATTCGACGTATATATTATATACGTCGTCGTTAGATTATATATAATTATATATAATTATAAATAGAATTGAAAATGGCGGGTAGTTCGATAATTCGATTTCAAACTTCAATTGAGCATACCGGGTGCAAAATAAACCGGATTTTAGTGAAACCAAAAACATTAGGATCTAATTGAGAATATCTTTCCAACGAATCCGAAAAATCAAAATTTCATAGCAGGGATAAATGGATATGTCCAGTTGAAAATTCTGAATAGTCGCTATGGAATTCAGACCCTTAAAAATAGCCATTTTGCAAACGACCTCGGATTTCGACGAAACCACTTTTGTTGGATTCGTGATGTCAAATTATTGCCAGGTTTCAAATTTCATAATTTTTCGATTCAATATGTGAGCGTGGAAAAGGAAAACGCGTTTGACCAGTTTCAGTTGATTTTAATCGACTGGAAAATGACCATTTTTTAAATGGCCTCAGAATTTGATGAAATTAGTTTTGTTAGGACCGTATCGTCAATACGAAGCTAGGAAATATTTTTCTGGAATTTTTCAAGTTAGTATGTGACCTCGGTGATTTGAAATGTGCGTTCAAATTGAATATATACTGATTTATATTTTAAATTCAACGGAAACTGATTCAAACGATCGAATTTGCTAGCGAAACATATCCCATTGTGTCCGGAATGGGGGTAATTAGCTAGGGGCGGCACTCGTTGGGATTCGTTTGGAGTTCGTTATGTTAAGCGACTAAATTACGAATTAAGTAATTAAAAATATATAATATATATATATATATTCAGCCAGTCACATTAAACCCTAGCTCATTTTAAATTCAGCCGATATTAAATAAAACCGACGGCTCAGGAGCTCTCGATTTCAGCTCCGTCGATCTGCTCCAAGACGTCGCGATCAACATTGTGCCCGAGGGGAAAAGGTTCGGAGATGGGTGGGCTGTCTCTAGCTGGCGGCGCTTCACTTCCGATAGGCAGAGGCGATGGGAATCTCTCTCGAGGCGGTGGTTTTGGGGAAATTTGGGGGCTATGGTGGTCAAATCGAGGTCAGGTCTGCGGGGTTAGGGCACTGGTGGGACGGCGAGGGACGCGGGGCCACTCAGATCATCTTCCGGTGGCTCTTGGCGAGGTGGCGGCGGAACCCTGATTCGAACAGTGGGTTTGAAAACATCCAGGAAGAAGGAGCAGCCTGAATTCCTTAATCAAGGTAATGAGCTGCTTTTCATTTCTTTTTATTTATTATGTTAGTTTAATTAAATTTTCTTATATATATATATAACATCGTTTTAAATAAGATTTTTATTATGAGATAGTATTTATAAAAATCATTGTTTTAAAATCTAAAAATATACATTGTTTAAAAATATATATTTATAGCATTGTCTTAAATAAATATGCATTGTTTTTGAAGAATATAATGGCGTTGTTTAAACATGAAAAGTATAGTTTTATTTAGGTAAAGATAAGATTTTTGAATATAAAAGGACCGATTTTTATATATTGAATAGCAAAGTAAAAATTCGATTTTTATATATTGAATAGCAAAGTAAAAATTCGATTTTTATATATTGAATAGCAAAGTAAAAATTCGATTTTTATATATAGAATAGCAAAGTAAAAATTCGATTTTTATATATAGAATAGCAAAGTAAAAATTCGATTTTTATATATTGAATAGCAAAGTAAAAAATTTGATTTTTATATATTGAATAGCAAAGTAAAAATTTGATTTTTATATATAGAATAGCAAAGTAAAAATTCGATTTTTATATATTGAATAGCGAAGTAAAAATATGATTTTTATATATGTAGAGAATACGGGCAAAGAAAGTGACAAGAGGCAAGAACGAAGAAGATTTCTACCTAAGAAGAATCGTGGCGTTGGATTAGCTAATATGTGAGAATTTCTCACTCTTTAATTTATTTTTAGTTAAAATATTTACTTGGATGCAGACGGTGTTTAGTAGCACCCGACACCCGTCATCCACAGACCATGGATGGCTTGTTTGTTTAATTGTTTGGTTGTGTAGTTGGTTAGATTATTTGGTTTGAATTGAATTGTTCGGTGAAATGAAATTGATTTGATTGATGTGTGAATGGCGTGGGCCTTCACTAGACCGGGGATAAGGCTAGGCCTTGTCCCATTTCTAGTATCGTGCCGTTATGCCGCCGAAATTTCCTAAAAATAAATTAGAAAAATAAAGATAACATTTTATTTAATAAATGAACCAAATAGAATATTCATAGGTTGAATAAAATAGTTTGATCGTTAAAAATATAAATTTTAACGTGAATGTGAATAAATAAATATTCATTTACAAACCGCACGGTTTGTTTATGTACACCTATTTAAAGGACATTGATTGGGACTATAAATTTTACACATCGCCCAACTGCACAAATAAAATCTGTTTTTGATTGTTTGAAACCCCACACGGGTATTAGGATGATATTTGACGTACACTAATCCCGATTGTTTAGTTGTATGTCGATCGATTGATTGACAGACTGTTATAAGCGTTGAATATTTATATTTGATGCTTATACAGTGTAGAATGCACTTTGGATGATGGTTGATTATTCATCGTTGTTGATATATACATGTGTTGTAGAAAATCCATATAATTAACATTATATGGTAATTGATTGGGCCTCATTCCAGTTTCGAAAAAGAAATATTTAAAATACAAATGTCTGAAGAGAAATATTTAAAATAAAAATATTTGAAATAGAAATATTTGAAATAGAATATTTGAAAATAGATACATATGAAGCCGTGTTGGTTAGATTGACGCCATTTTGACGTGAACGATATTTATATCGATTTTATTCATTCTTCAATGAATATTAAATAGATTTGAAATTCGAACTATATTGAAATGAATTGAAATTTGAATTATATTTCAAGTGAATTGAAATTCGAATTAAACTGAATTGATTTGAAATTGAATATGAAGTTGAAACCGTTTTGAAAATGAATTTTAAAACGATTTATAAAGCACGTTTTGAATTGAAATCGACGAAGTATATATTATATATATATATATTATATATAATATAATGGCCTGAATAGAACGCGCCGCGCCGCGACAGTTCGCGAATTTCGACCATTGACTTCGAATGGCTTTTGCGGGAGATCCGACCGTCGGATTCTCCTAAAACCGGAACCGTTGGGTTCGTATCGAAAAGAGCTTTCTAACGAATATTAGAAATTAGAAATCTAACGGTTGGATTTGGAATTATGTCCAAATCAAATTTGAAAAAGGGTCGCTGTAAGTGCAGTCCGATGACCATTGATGGAAATCGACTGTACGGGCCTTGATAAAATTATTAAAAATAATAATAATTTGTGTATAATCATAAGAAATGATTTGAGAAGAATTGGGATGAAAAACTCCATATTTGAAAAGATAAAAGTAGATTTTTATCGAAGTAAACTAGTTTTGAACTAGAATTATAATTCTATTTATTTTTAAATAAATAAATTGAATTTGAAAAGGGTTTTAAAAATAACCAGAATTTCCAATCATTGCATTAGAGTGGATTTGAATCGGAATTGTCTTCGGAATATTTCGATGTTGGAATTCGTGATTATACAGATGTTGTTATGGAAATTTGAAAGATATATATTTATATCGTTATTTCCAATACGACATTTTTTAGTCGTAGAATTTGATATTGAATATAAGCCGATATATTTTCTATTCAGAGCCTTGTATTGAATATCAAGTGTGATTTGGGTTTGTCGTGAATGGTGTCTTCACTAACACTGTTCTTGAACCCAGTTGAGAAAAGATTAAATCTTTTTATTTAGATTTAATGAAGTGTACCAATTAAATAATATTTAATTGGAATTGAATTGATATTGATTTTTGGGTTTATCGTGGACAGTGTTTTAAATAACACTCGTTCTTTAACCCGATAATTAATGAATGTGATTTTGGGTTTATCATGAACTGTGTTTTAAATGACACTGATTCTTTAACCCAGTTAAAGATTAAAACTAAGTGGAGTTTTAATGAATCTTTAATTAGATTGAAATGATCGAGAATGGAGTAGCACCATTTTTGCTCCAGGCGATAGTTAAATCTTTAATTAGATTTGAATGTGAAATGGTAATTGAATTTACCGATAACACCGTGGTGTTAGATATGAAGTATAACCAGTTTTACTTCATGGGATGAATAGGTTGGGATTGGGAAATTAAAACAAATGATTACTTCGGTAAGGTTCGTTAATCCCGACTAGTTGAATCGAAATTCAAAAGAAGATTAGAGAATAAATTTTAATGATTTATCTTTGATAAAATTAATGGGAACCTTTCCCATGAATGTGAAATTTAGAAACTAACTGTCGGTTAGCCAAGCAGAATGGTTTTCTGGATATTGATCTGATGTTGGTTTCGGCCTTCGGGGTTAATATTTGGGAAATTATTCTCTTGATTAATTTACGATTAGTGACTGATGAATTGGAATGAGGCGTATGTTGTGTTTGTGTAACACTTATTTAAAATATACGCGAGTTATTCGGAAAGACCGGGTTTATCCCATTCTGAATAACTAATACGACGATAAGTCGAAGATGAAGACGGTGGTTGAAGACCGGAGGTCTTCACATCGTTTGGATAATTACTGATGATCTTGATTGGTCTGTACACCCCAGAGGAGAGAAACAGTTGGTGATCGTCCAGACGTACTTGGAGATCGATGGATATGCGAGGTACAAGGTGCCTCCGGTTTCGTTCAGACCCAGAACGGACTTGTAAATGGATAGTGTGTCTGACGTTGTATTCCTTTATACTGTATTTCGTGATCTCTGCTATATATATATCTGTTTGGTGGCAGAGAATTTATTCTCTTGCTATACACCCTTCTCTGAGACGTACGAGCCTAGAGGTTATATATTGGCAGAAATCAGTGGTACAGTATGGACTGACAATGTGGCATGCTGAGTTGCATGGATCAAGGCTTTTGTTGAAAAGCAAAGTCTTGTGGTTGATGATCAAAGCACGGCCTTGTGTGGGGTAGCTTTGTGTAACGTTGATTCGCGAGTATCACACCCGGTATGAACCAAAAACGGGAGACGGACATCAGGGAGGACATGCGTTTCTTTCTAGTTAGGGGTGGCGTCAGTGCTTGAACTGGCTGACGAGTTTGACTCATGTGGATGTTGCTTATTATTACTTGCTGAAAAGCGAGGCGCCTCGTGATATCGGTTTCGGCCGATGCTTCTGGTCGGCTGATGGGCTAGGCTTACGCCCCAAAGGGTGGGGAAACGCAGTGTTCAAGCATAATAATCCACATCGGTGGACCGACCCTGACGATCCAAGGGGCAGTTGCGGCTGTTCCTGAGGGGCGGACTAGAGCGTCTCGAATCGGTGAGGATCTTGCCCCTAGCCTCGGTTCATACCATAAATGATAACCCAACTTCCAATACGACGTCTTGCGGTTTTGATTGTAAACTTATATATGGCGACATAGTGGTATGGGTCATTCATGTCGCCTATGATTGATACTTATGATTTGAAGTTGTTTTATACACTATACACTTATAATAGTATCAAATGATTTCTTTTAAACGTATCAAGCATTCTTGGCTATTATAAGGTAAAAACCCTATCCCCCGGCTTGCGTTGCATTGTGTGATAGGACCTGGGTCTTATAATAGCTTCATTTTTCTTTATTTAGCATTGCGCTGTTGTTTTATGCACTGGTGTTCTTGGGAGGAAACCCGTTCCATGTTATACGGCGTGGTCCCTTGATTTACCGAACTTTAAAACAAAGATTAATTACTGTTTTAGTTCTCACACCATTCACATGACTGACCTGGAGTTTATTGTTTTAACCTAAACTCTGGGTGCCCTTATTTTGACACGGGCAGCTAGTAGTTTTGGTTTTGCAGATTTATATTCACAGGATCCTGGTTTACAGCTGGAACGATATCCGGAAAGCTTTGTATCCGTATGTCTCCTTCAGTTGTGTATTGTATTATTTTCCGCTGCGATGTATTTAAATGTAATTTAAATCTCTGATATTTCTGTGTAATGTATATTCATTTATACTCTGTATATTCTTGTAATCTGATGCATTGTTGTAATATACAATGAAATGTTCTTTTGTATGCGTTCTATTTTGTCATGATCTCGAAACGATCAGGCGTTTCGAACGGTCTAAATCGGTTTAGCGATTGGTTCAGATCGAGCGAAATTCCTTTTCGTCGCAAGATAGGATCAGTAGTATCCTAGAACGAGTGTGAAGAGTATATTTTTCAAATGAAAACAATGTTGTTTTGAAAATTTAAACCAGTTTATACGTATTTGAATATTTTATTTGTATTGAATTTGGACAATCGAGTGTATAAATATTTTGTATATACGCGTCATGAACGTATATTCGATGTTTTAATATACTGGATAGATATAGAACCCCACTCTAGTCGCGCGGACCTGATTCTGATGATTGACGCATCATCATCAGTAATTATTTTCGTGTTTCGAAGGTGTGCTATCTATATATTTCCATTAGATTGGTGTGAGAACCAAAATATAACTAGATAGATTTATTGTTGTGATTTGGCATCAAAAACATGATTTTTTGTTTATATATCAAAGTTATGAATCTGAAATGTTAATTCACTAATTGATTGTTGGTTGTGTTGTTTGTTTATTTCTTTGATATTTTAAACCATTATGCCTAATTGTATCAAATATTAAATTGTATTGAAAATTGGTCGCATTTGCATGCATATACATATATAATGTATGAGCAGGTCATAGCAAGGAGGCTAGAGCAGAAGAATAAAATTGTTTGCCCGAAAATGGGTACATGTTTAACATAATTTACTGTTTTGCTTGGGTGATGATGATTTTATGCCGATTGGCTAGCCGCTTGGCTTTTTCTTTTTCTTTTTGAGATCAGAGGGCCTGTATGGAAATTTCGGGATTTTCCCGGTGCTCCCGGTGCAGGGGAGGTTATGGCGAAATTTTTCGAAAATTTAGGGAGAACCTTAAAAATTTGAAAGGTTCTAAGAAACTGAAAAGTTGAAGAACTTAAGCCATAAAGAAAAAAATGAAAGTTGAGTTGATTAGTTAAACAACTTTCGGCTTTGTTCCTTTTCTGGGACGAAAAGTTTTAAGTGGGGGAGATTGTAACAACCCGGAAATGCGAGCCAATTTAAAAAATTTATTTTGGCAATTTTAATGAAGTTTGAACATTTAAAATAGATTATTTTAAATAATATCGACGAGAAATTTATTTTGAATAGAATTAGAAGTATATATTTATTCGAATCGTCGTTAGAATATAAATAATTATTTATAATTATAAAAGGAATCGAAAATGGCGTGGTAGTTCGATAATTCGATTTCAAAGTTTAAATGAATGTACCGGGTGCAAAACAAACCGGATTTTAGGGAAACCAAAAATAGTTGAATCCATTTGACAATATCTTTCCAACGAATCCGAAAAATCAAAATTTCATAGCGAGAATCAAAAGTTAGGTCCAGATGAATTTTCAAAATAGTCGCTGTGGAATTTCTGGTCCTTAAAAATGGAAATTTTGCAAACGACCTCGGATTTTGACGAAACCACTTTTGTTGAATTCGTGATGTCAAATAATTGCTAGATTCCAATTTTCATAATTTTTTGAATCAATATGTGAGCGTACCAATGGAAAACACGTTTGACCAGTTTTAGTTGATTTTAATCGACTGGAAAATGACCATTTTTCAAACGGTCCCAGAATTTGACGAGACTAGTTTTGTTAGGACCGTATCGTCAATACGAAGCTAGAAAACATTTTTCTGGAGTTATTATGTGACTCCAGTAAATTGAAATACGCGTTCAAATTCAATATATAGAGTTATATGTTGATTTTGATGAAAACTGATCGAAACGATTGAATCAGCTTACGATACATATCCCATTGTGTTCGGAATGGGGGTAATTAGCTATGGACGACAGGCGGTGGGTCATGTTTGGAGGTCGGGACAAAAAGTTACTTTTTAAAATTAAATAAATAAATAAACAAAAATATATATATTTTCCTTTCTCCCCCCTCCTTTTCATTCATTCAGTCAACGCCCCAAATCAAAATAAAAAAATCCGCTCCCTGTTCCGAAAACCCCACATCGATCGTCGGTCCCGCTTCCACCTCGTCGCCACGCACTGGCCCACCGCCTACCTCGTTGCACCGCCCGTGCCATCCTCCTCCTCTTCCCTCGATCCACGAACCCACGACCTAACCCTCCGCCGTGCCCTAGCCCAGAACCGCGAGCACACCACCTCGCGCCCCCCCCCCCCTACGCGCAACCCCCCTCCAGCCATCTCCTTCCCCTCCTCCGACGCCGTTACCCCTCCCTCCTCCACTCTTCCAAACACGACCACCAAGCCCAAACGAGAACAACAGCCCCCCCTGGCCTTCCACTGCAGCTCTTCCGACGAGTCGATGGAGTAAGGTAATTTTTAATATTTATAAATCAGTTTTTAATTCATAAATCAGTTTTAGGTTATAAGTCAGTTTAAAAAAAATCAGTTTTCATTATAAGAAGAGTAATAGTATGATTTTTAGGGGTGGCATGAGTAAAAATATGATTTTTATGAATGGTTTAAATAAAAATTAGATTATTATATATAAGTTAGCAAATTAAAGATATAATATTTATTAATATAAAAGTGATATAATAATGTGATTTGTATTTTAAAAGTATAGCGAATAAAAAGATGTGATTTTTATTTTGAATAACGCTTTAGAAATGATTTTTAGTTATGTTAAAATATTATTTTTAGCACATAAAAATGTGATTTTTATGTAGGCAGTAGGGCGATAAAAATAAGATTTTTATCTAGTTGAAATAGCGATGAAGACATGATTTTTTATTTTATTAAAATATAAGATTTTCATCATCTAGAAGAAGAAATAAAAATTCGGTTTTTATAATGAAGTAAAGATTATATTATTATTTTCATGGAAAGATGAGATTTTTAAAAGAAGAAAGATGCGACTGTTAGCATATAAGGATATGATTATTATATTGTAGAAAGATTAAAAATATAATTTTTATAATATAGAAAGGTTGAAAATATAATTTTTATAATACAGAAAGGTTAAAAATATAGTTTTTATACTAGTGGCATATTAAAAATATGATTTTCATGTAGGTATGGTAATAAAAATATAATCTTTATTAGGAGAAGGGTGATATAAAAATATGAATTTTATTTTTATCAGGGAACAACGAGAATAAAGATTCGATTTTTATATATGTAGTGAAAGTATAAAAATGTGATTTTTAATAATCAACTGCGTAAAACAGATGGCGAAGGATCAGACGGGAATCAAAATGAGATCCGAACGGCTCAGAAATAAAGACTTCCTACATATGAAGAGTAAAGGCGTTTGGATTAGCTAGTTTGTGAGAGCTTCTCACTTTAAATTTCCTTTTCTAGTTAAAAATATATACTAGGATGCAGACGGTCCTTAGTAGCACCCGACACCCGTCGTCCACAGACCATGGATGACTTGTTTGTTTGGTTGCTATGTTGTGAAATTTGATTGCGTGATGTAGAATGAAATAAAATATTTTATAGTGGAAAATATTTTATAGTTAAAAAATATAATTTTTAACGTGTATATAAAATAAATATTTATAAACAAATCGGACGATTTGTTTATATACACTGATTTGACTAATATTGATTGGGACGATAAATTTTACACATCGCCCAACTGCACAAATAAAAATTTGTGTTTGTTGATTTGAAACCCCACACGGGTATTGGGATAAAATACGGCATACACTAATCCCAGTAATTAGTTGTATGTCGATCGATTGATTGACAGACTGTTATAAGCGTTAGATATCTATATTTGATGCTTATACAGGGTAGTGCACTTTGGATGATTGTTGATTATTAATCGTTGCTATTTATATACATGTGTTGTATGGAATCCATATAGTTAACGCTATATGGTGATTGATTGGGCCTCATTCTGGAAAAATAAATAATATTATAAAATAAAGGTTCATGTGTTGACAGTACTCATCCGTTGAGATTAGTCATGTGTTAAACGAAATATTTTAACAATAAAATTTACATCTTTATCATATATAAAATTAGAAACTAATTGGAAAATAAATAAGATAAGTGGTCTCCTAGATATTAATCTGATGTTGGTTTCGGCCTTCGGGGTTAATATTTAGGGAATCGTTCTCTTACTAATTTACGGTTGGAGTCTGATTTGAAATCAAACGATAGATACCATAATTTTTATAAAATATATTAAATAACAAAAATAGTCGCGTGTTAACAGTACTCATCCGTTGAGATTAGTAATGTATTGAAAGAAATATAGATTCATTTTGTTGAATAGAGTAACAAAGTTATTTAAAAATATAAAGCCGTGCTGATTAGAAATGTGCTATTTTGACGCGAACGATATTTATATCGATTATATTCGTTTTTATAATGAATATTGAAAAGAGATAAAAATTGAATATTTATTACAGGAAATCGAATTGAATTGAATATAAAACGAATTTGAATTGAATTTATATAAAACGAATTTGAATTGAATTTATATAAAACGAATTCGAATTGAATTTATATAAAACGAATTCGAATTGAATTGAATAGAAATCGAATTCGAATTGAATTGAACAGAAAAAGAATTTGAATTGAATTGAATAGAAAACGAATTCAAATTGAATTGAATAGAAAACGAATTCGAATTGAATTGAATAGAAAATGAATTCGAATTGAATTGAATAGAAAATGAATTCGAATTGAATTGAATAGAAAACGAATTCGAATTGAATTGAATAGAAAACGAGTTCGAATTTAATTGAATAGAAAACGAATTCGAATTGAATTGAATAGAAAACGAATTCGAATTGAATTGAATAGAAAACGAATTCGAATTGAATTGAATAGCAAAATGAATTCGAATTGAATTGAATAGGAAACGAATTCGAATTGAATTGAATAGGAAACGAATTCGAATTGAATTGAATAGAAAACAAATTTGAATTGAATTGAATTCAATTGAAAACGAACTGAAATAGAATTGAAATCGATTTGGATTGAAATCAAATAGAAATGAATGTAAAAAGAATTTATAAGGAAAAATTCAATTTTGATTTGAATTTGAATTTGAAATGAAGGTTGAAATTGTTTTTGAAACAAATTTGAAACGATTTATAAAATTCGTTTTTAAAAAGGAAATCGATGAAATATTTATAATATATATATATATTATTTATATAATGGCCTGAATAGAACGCGCCGCGTCGCGGCAGTTCGTAAATTTCGACCATTGACTTCGAACGGACATTACGGGAGATCCGACCGTCGGATTCTCCTAAAATCGGAACCGTTGGGTTTGTATCGAAAAGAGCTTTGTAACGAATATTAGAAATTTGAAATCTAACGGTTGGATTTGGAGATACGTCCAAATCAAATTTGGAAAAGGTCGTTGTAAGTGCAGTTCGATGGCCGTTGTTGGCAATCGACTGTACGGGCCTCGATAAAATAATTAAAAATAGTAATAATTTGTGTAAAATCATAAGAAATGATTTGTGAAGAATGGGATGAAAAATCCCACATTTGTAAAGATAAAAATGGATTTTTATCGAAATGAACAAGTTTTGAACTAAATTTAAAACCCAATTATTTTTAATAAATAAATTGGATTTGAAAGGGGTTTTAAATAATCGGAATTTCTAATATATTCGATTGGAATTGAATTAGAATTGATTTGTGGGTTTATTGTGAACGGTGTTTTAAACAACACTGGTTCTTTAACCCAATAATAAATAGAATGTGATTTGGGTCTATCGTGAACTGTGTTTTAAATGACTTTAGTTCTTTAACCCAGTAAAAAGGAGTTTTAATGAATCTGTAATTAGATTGAAATGTGAATTGATAATGAAAATTATCAAATTTGGAAAGTGAGCGAGAACGGAGTATCACCAGTTTTTCGCCAAAGCGATAGTTAAATCTTCAATTAGATTTGAACATGAAATGGTAATTAATTTTACCGATAACACCGTGGTGTTAGATATGGAGTATTACCAGTTTTGCTTCATAGGATGAATAGGTTGGGATAGGGAAATGAAATAAAATAATTACTTCGGTGTGGTTCGCTAATCCCGACTAGTTTGGAAAACCATAATTTGGTTTGAAATGATATCCAAAGGAAGATTAAAGAATAAATTTTAAAGAATTTATCTTTGATAAAATTAATGGGAACCTTTCCCTAAGAACGTGAAATTTAGAAACTAACTGTAGGTTAGCTAAGAAGGATGGTTTCCTAGGTATTGATCTGATGTTGGTTTCGGCCTTCGGGGTTAATATTTGGGGAAATGTTCTCTTGCTAATTTACGGTTAGCAATTGCTGAATTGGAATAAGACTATGTTGTGTTTGTGTAACATTTGTTTATTATATACGCGGGCCATTCAGAAAGGCCGGGTTTATACCCATTCTGAAAAACCGATTCGACGATATGTTGAAGATGAAGACGGTGATTGAAGACCAGAATTCTTCACATCATTTGGGTGATTACTGATGATCTTGATTGGGCTGTACACCCAAGATGAGGGAATCTGTTGGTGGTCGTCCAGACATACTTGGAGATCGATGAATATGTGAGGAAAGTGCCTCCGGTTTCGTTCAAACCCAGAACGAACTTGTAAATGGACTGTGTGTCTGACATTGGATTTTATTCTATGTTGATTGATCTCTATTAAATATACATCTGTTTGGCGGTGGAAATTTTATTCTTTTGCTTAACTCCCTTCTCTGAGACGTATGAGCTCAGAGGTTGTATATCGATGGACATCATTCGCATGGCATGAATTGCTAGTGTGGCATGCCTAAGTGGCAAATGATCAAGGCCTATGTTGAAAAGCAAAGTCTTGTGGTTGATGATCAAAGCACGGGCTACGTGGCATAGCTTTGTGTATAGCGTGGATTCGCGAGGCTCACACCTCGATATGAGTAAAAAATGGGATGAGGACCCAAGGAGTGCACGACGTTTCTTTCTAGCTATGGGTGGTGTCAGTGCTTAAACTGGCTGACATTTATATACTTTTCACCTGTGTGGTTTGGATGTGAGGCGCCTCGATTATGGGTCCTATAGGGCCGGGAAACGTGTGTACAGGAATAATTAATCCTTAAACGTAAGGGAGGACCAGTCTTGGAGGATCCCAGGGGTTACCCGGAGTGTGTAGTCCTGAGGCATTTGCTAGAGTGTCTCGAATCGGAGAGGAGCTTGCCACTTGCCTCGATTCATGACGGAAATCCAATTTCCAATACGTGACTTGCGGTTTTATTTGTAGAGCCTAGTATGGCGACATGATATATGGTACCCATGCCGTCTATGATTGATATTTATGAATAAAATTAATTTGACACTATACACCTATAATAGTATCAAATGATTTGTTTTTAAACGTATCCAGCATTATTTGGCTATTATAAGGGAAAACCCTATCCTCCGGCTTGCGTTGCATTGTGTGATGGGACCTGGGTCTTATACTATCTTCATTTTTCCAAAAAGCATTGCGTTGTTTTGTTATATGCACAAGTATTCTTGGGAGGAAACCCGTTCCGTGTTATACGACATAGTCCCTTGAAATACTCTCTTTTAAAGTAAAGTTTTAAATAACTGTTTTAGTTCTCACACCAATCACATGACTGACCTGGAGTTTATTGTTTTAACCTAAACTCTAGGTGCCCCTATTTTCGACACGGGCAGCTAGTAGTTTTGGTTTTGCAGATTTATATTCACAAGATCCTGATTTACAGCTGGAACGATGCTCGAAAAGCTCTGTACCCGTGTATTACTTTCAGTTGTGTTTTGTATTGTTTTTCCGCTGTTATGTAATTTATTGTAATCTCTAATATTTTTCTGTGTAATATTTATTCATACACTGTATATTCTTGTATTCTGATGGAATTGTTGTAATTAACAGTGAAATATTCTTCTGTTTGCGTTCTGATTCGTCTTGTCCTCAATTCAATCCGTGCTTTCCTTCACGGGGAAGTTACGGGTCGTTTCAAGTTTATTGTTTTAACCTAAACTCTGGGTGCCCCTATTTTCTGCATGGGCAACTTCTAGTTTTGGTTTTGCAGATTTATATTCACAAGATCCTGGTTTACAACTGGAATGCTATTCGCAAAGCTCTGTATCCGTATATTCTTTTCAGTTATGTTTTTTATTATTTTCCGCTGCATTGTAACTTGTAAATCTCAGATATTTAGTAAATGTGTAATATTTGTACATACTTTGTATATTCTTGTATTTTGATGAAATTGTTGTAATAAGCAATGAAATGTTCTTCTATTTGTGTTCTGATTAGTCCTGTTCTCAATTCAATCTATTCTTTCCTTCACGAGGATTTTTGGGTCGTCTCAATTTGGTATCAGAGCTTTGGTTTACAAAGCTCGAGGACTAGACATATTAGAACCGAACGAAAGAATTCATCCGAGATTGGATTAGTAATATCCAATTTGAATGACTAGTTAGAGATAGGATCTGTAGTATCCTCGAACGAGCGTGAAGAGTGATGTTTTTAAAATAAAATTTGAAAACAAGTTTTGTGTAATAACCCGGAAAATCTGGGCCAATTTAAAATTTTTATTTTGGCAATTGTAGCGAATTTTGAATATTTAAAATTGATTTATTTTAAATAATAACGACGAGAAATTTATTTTGAATAGAATTTGAACATATATATTTATATAAATCGACATTATAATTTAAATATTTATTTTTAAATATAAAAGGAATTGAAAATGGCGCGGTAGTTTGAAAATTCGATTTCAAAGTTCAAATGAATGTACCGGAGTCAAAATAAACCGGATTTTAGCAAAACCAAAAATATTACATTCTATTTGAGAATATATTTCCAATGAATTAGAAAAATTGAAATTTCATAGCGGGGATAAAAAGTTTTGCATAGTTGAAAATTCAGAAAAGTCGCTATGGAATTCTGGCCCTTAAAAATGGAAATTTTGCAAACTACCTCGGTTTTCGACGAAACCACTTTTGTTAGATACGTGATGTCAAGTTATTGCTAGGTTTCAAAATTCATAATTTTCTAAATCAATATGTGAGCGTGGCGAAGGAAAACGTGTTTTGTTTGTTTTAATCAAATTTAATCGACTGGAAAATGGCCATTTTCCAAACGGTCTCAGAATTTGACGAAATTAGTTTTGTTAGGATCATATCGTCGATACGAAGCTAGAAAATATTTTTTGTGAATTTTTAGAGTTCATATGTGGCCCCGGAAAATTGAAATGTGCGTTCAAATTCAATATACATTGATTTACATTTTAATTTGAACAGAAACTGGTCATAACAAGAGAATTGGGTTACGAAACATATCTCATTGTGTCCGGAATGAGGGTGATTAGCTAGGGGCGATAATCGGTGGGTTTTGTTTGGAGTTTGTATACAAAGTCAACTTTATATGGAAAATAACAATAATAAAATAATATAATAATTATATATCACTCCCTCACTCCCCCTTTACTCTCTCTCTCCTCACTTTCTTTCTGCCGTTCGATTTAGAAAACCCGCTCCCCCAATTTTCTGTCGCTCCTCAACCCTAGCCGCCCACCACATCGTAATTCAAACACTGTCGCCGCCGCCCCCCAATCCGCCGCCACCTCCCCATCGACCATCCCCTCCCCTCGCTCCTCTGCTCCATCGAAACCACGAGCCCCTAAATCAAATGAAGATCAACGCCACCCTGATGGGCCTGCCGCCACCATGCTGGAGCACCGCCGCGCCTTCCACTGACTGGCGCCACCGCGAGCGAGCTCCCCCCTCCCCTTTTCCTCTAACGAACACTAGTAAGCTTTTGTTTTTTTTTACGTAAATAAAATTCTGATTTTCATACTAGATTTTTATCATGTAAAAGTAGTGATTTTTAGCATATAAAAGAAGTGAATTTTATTTATATGATTAGCATATAAAGACAGGATTTTTAATTATATAAAAGTTTATATTTTTAGAAGAGAAAAAGGTTATATTTTTTAAAATAGAAAAGTGAAGATTTTTAGAATAGAAAAGGGCAAGGTAAAAATATGATTTTTACATATGTATGATAATAAAAATATGATTTTTATGTATGTATGATAATAAAAATTCGATTTTTATATATATAGATTAGAAGAAAGAATATAATTTTTACATAAATGAAGGCGAGATAAAGATGTGATCTTTATATAGAAAGTAGCGTTATAAAAATATAATTTTTATAACATCGTAGCGATGTAAAAATATGATTTTTATATATAGAACTGTATAATAAAAGTGTGATTTTTACTATGAACAGAGTGAAATAGATTGCGACGGAACCGACGGTGATCAAAACAAAATCCGAACCGTTCATAAATAAAGAATGGCGGAGTGGAACCCCAACGTGAGAACTTCCCACTTTAAATCTTGTTTTCTAGTTAAAAATATATACTAGGATGCAGACGGTACGTAGCAGCACCCGAAACCCGTCGTCCACAGACCATGGAGGACTTATTTGATTTTGTTGTGTGGTTAAAATTGATAGTGATGTGTTGAAATAAATTATTTATTGTTAAAAATATAAATTTAACGTGAATGTGAATAAATAAATATTCATTTACAAATCAGACGATTTTTTTATGTACACCCATTTGAAGGATATTGATTGGGACGATAAATTTTACACATCGCCCAACTGCACAAATAATATTCAGTGTTCGTTGATTTGAAACCCCACACAGGTGTTGGGATGATATTTGGCGTACACTAATCCCAATTATTTAGTTGTAGGTCGATCGATTGGTCGACAGACTGTAAGCGTTAATTATTTATATTTAATGCTTATGCAGTTGTGTGGTGCACTTTTGATGATGGTTAATTATTTATCCTTGCTATTATATACATGTGTTGTATGGAATCCATATAATTAACATTATATGGTAATTGATTTGTCCTCATTCCAATTTGGGAAAATAAAGAATATTACGAAATAAAGATTCATGTGTTGAAGATACTCATGTGTTGAGAATATTTATGTGTTGAAACTTAACATTTATTAAATGAAATATTTTAACAATAAAATTTACATCTTTATCATTTATAAAATTAGAAACTAACTGGAAACTAGATAAGATGAGTGGTTTCCTGGGTATTGATCTGATGTTGTATTCGGCCTTCGGGGTTCATACATAAGGAATCGTTCTCTTACTAATTTACGGTTGGAGTCTGATTAAGAATTAAACAATAGAAATCATAATTTTATAAAATATATTAAATGACAAAAATAGTCATGTGTTGACAATAGTCATGTGTTGACAATACTCATGTGTTGAGAATATTCATGTGTTGAAAAATATATATTCATGTGTTGAAGTAAATATTCATTATTTGAGTAGAATAACGAAGTTATTGAAATATATAAACCCGTGTTGATTAGATATGCGTCATTTTGATGCGAACGATATTTATATCGATTATATTCGTTTTTATAATGTATATAGAAAAGCAAGTGATTTCAAAATATAACATTTTGAAAATATTATCATTTATATATTAATGATATGGAATATTCAATTTTGATTTAAAAGTGAATATGAAGTTGAAATCGTTTTTAAAACGAATTTAAAACGATTTATAAAATACGTTTATAATTGAAATCGATGAAATATATTTAATATATATGTTATATATATTAAATGGCGTAAATAGAACGCGCCGCGGCAGTTCGCGAATTACGACCATTGACGTTACAGGAGATCCGACCGTCGGATTCTCCTGAAACCGGAACCGTTGGGTCCGTATCGAAAAGAACTTTCCAATTAATATTAGAAATTTGAAATCTAACAGTTGGATTTGGAATTATGTCCAAATCAAATTTGAAAAAGGTCGCTGTAAGTGCAGTTCGGTGATCGTTATTGAAAACCGACTGTACGTGCCTTGATCAAATTATTAAAAATATTAATAATTTGTGTAAAATCATAATATATGAATTGGAAAGAACTAGGATGAAAAATTCCACATTTGAAAGGATAAAAATATATTTTTATCGAAATGAACTTGTTCTGAACTAGATTTGAAATGGTTTTGAAAATAATCAGAATTTCCAATATACGAATTGGAACGGATTTGAATCAAAATTATCTTCGGATTATTTCGATGTTTGATTTCGTGATTATACAGATATGGTTATGGAAATTTGAAAGATATATTTATATCGTTATTTCCAATACGATATTTATTGGTTTCAAAATTTTATATTGAATATAAGCCGATATATTTTCTATTCAGAGCCTTGTATTTAATATCAAATGGGATTTTGGGTTCGTCGTGAATGGCGTCTTGAATAACACTGTTCTTGAACCCATTTTAGAAAAGAATAAATCTTTTAATTAAGATTTAGTGAAATTGTCCAGTTAATTAGCATTTGATTGGAATTGAATTTAAATTGGTTTTGGGGGTTTAATGTGAGCGGTGTTTGGAATCACACCTGTTCTTTAACCCGATTAACAATAGAATGTGATTTTGGGTTTATCGTGAGCCGTGTTTTAGATGACATTGGTTCTTTAACCCAGTTCAAAACTGGATATTGATTTTTGAGAAGATTAAAACTAAGTAGAGTTTTAATGAATCTTTAATTAGATTAAAGTCACCGAGAATGGAGTATCACCAGTTTTCCTCCAAAGCGATAGTTAAATCTTTAATTAGATTTGAACGTGAAATGGTAATTAATATTTACCGATAACACCGTGGTGTTAGATATGGAGTATTACCAATTTTTCTCCATGGGATGAATAGGTTGGGATTGGAAAATAAAATAAATAATTACTTCGGTGTGGTTCGCTAATCCCGACTAGTTTGGAAAACCTTAACATGGTTTGAAATGATATCCAAAGGAAGATTAAAGAATAAATTTAAAGGAATTTATCTTTGATAAAATTAATGGGAACCTTTCCCTAAGAATGTGAAAATTTGAATAAAGAATATTCTGAATTGGAATGAGGCATATGTTGTGTTTGTGTAATACTTGTTTATTATATACGCGGGTTATTCGGAAAGGTCGGGTTTATACCAATTCTGAATAATTGATTCGACGATAGGTCGAAGATGAAGACGGTGGTTGAAGACCGGAGGTCTTTTCATTGTTTGGATGATTACTGATGATCTTGATTGGGTTGTACACCAAAGAGGAGGGAATCAGTTGGGGATCGTCCATACATACTTGGTGATCGGTGGATATGCGAGGAATAAGGTTCCACCGGTTTCGTTCACCCAGAACGAACTTGTAAATGGACTATGTGTCTGACATTGGATTTTATTCTGTGTGATTGATTTCTATTAAATATATATCTATTTGGCGACGGAGAATTTATTCTCTTGCTTAACGCCCTTCTCTGAGACGTACAAGCTCATAGGTTGTATATTGATGGATATCAATCGCATGCCATGAATTGCCTGTGTGGCATGCCTAAGTGGCAAATGATCAAGGCTTCTATTGAAAAGAAAAGTCTTGTGGTTGATGATCAAAGCACAGCCTATGTGGAACAGCTTTGTTTATAGCGTTAATTCGCGAGCCTCACACCTCGGTATGAGTCAAAAACGGGATAGTGACTGCAGGGAGACCACGACGTTTCTTTCTAGCTATGGGTGATGTCAGTGACCTACCAGCCCTGACATTTATATACTTTTTACCTGTGTGGTTGTTGGATGCGAGGCACCTCGGATATGGGTCTGTTAGGACCGGGAAACGTGTGTTCAGGAATAACTAATCCTCAAAAGTAAGAGAGGACCGGCCCTGAAGATCCAGGATCGTTGTGTGTGGTCCTGAGACATTTGCTAGAGTGTCTCGAACGGAGAGTAGCTAGCCCCTTTCCTCAACTCATGACGGAATTCCAATTTCCAATACGACCTTTGCGGTTTTAATTGTAGAACTACTATGGCGACATAGTGGTATGGGGCACTTATGCCGTCTATGATTGATACTTATGATTGAAGTTGTTTTCTTCACTTATAGTAATAATAAAAGATGAAATTTAGTGTATCAACCATTCTTTGGCTATTATAAGGTAAAAACCCTATCCTCCGGCTTGCGTTGCATTGTGTGATGGGACCTGGGTCTTATAATAGCTTCATTTTTCTTTATTTAGCATTGCGCTATTTGTTTTATGCAGTGGTATTCTTGGATGGAAACCCGTTCCGTGTCATGCGGCGTGGTCCCTTGATTTATCTAACTTTAAAAATAAATATTAATAACTGTTTTAGTTCTCACACCAGTCACATGACTGACCTAGAGTTTATTGTTTTAACTTAAACTCTGGGTGCCCTTATTTTCGACACGGGCAGCTAGTAGTTTTGGTTTTGCAGATATATATTCATAGGATCCTAGTTTACAGTTGGAATGATATTCGGAAAGCTCTGTATCCATATATCTCCTTTCAATTGTGTGTTATATTATTTTTCCGCTGCTATGCATTTAAATGTAATTTAAATCTCTCATATTTGTAAAATGTGTAATATTTATTCATACTCTGTATATTCTTGCATTCTGATGGAATTGTTGTAATAAATAATGAAATGTTCTTTTGTTTGCGTTCCGATTCGTCTTGTCCTCAAAGAAATCCATGCTTCCCTTATCGGGGAAGTTACGGGTTACTACAGTTGTATCAGAGCTTTGGTTTACAGAGCTTGAGAACAAGACACGTTAGAACCAAACGAAAGAATTCATTAGAGGTTGGTTTAGCAATATCCAATAAGAATGACTCGTTAGAGATGGGATCGGTAGTGTCCTAGAACGAGTGTAAAGAGTGAAATTTTTGAAATAAAATTGAAAACAAGTTTTGTTTAGAAAAATTAAACCATTTTTTGCGTATTTGAATATTTTATTTGTATTGAATTTGGACAATCAAGTATATAAAGATTTTGCATATATGTGTCATGAACGTATATTCGAAGTATTAATATACTGTATAGGTACAGAATCACACTCTAGTCGCTCGGGGATAATTCTGGTGATGTCCGGACATCATCAGTATTTATGTTCGTGTTTCGAAAGTGGGATTTCTATATATTTCCATTGATTGGTGTGAGAAACAAAACTTACATAGGTTTAATGTTGTGATTTGGCAACAAAAACATGTTTTTCTATATATGTATCAAAATTATGAATTTGAAACAATAATTCACTAATTGATTGATGGTTGTGTTGTTTGATTATTGGTTTGAAATTTTGGACCATTATGCCAAACTGAACTGAATATTGAACTGTATTGAAAAATGATTACAATTGCATGCATATACATGTATATCTATTGAACAGGTCACAGCAAGGAGGCTAGAGCCGAAGAATAAAATTGTTTGCCCGACAAATAGGTACATGTTTACAAATTTCTTTGGGTTTGGATGATTTTATGAGCCGATTGGCTAGCCGATTGGCTAGCCGCTTGGCTGTTTCTTTTTCTTTTTGTATCTGTGAGGGCCATGGGAGGCTATTTGAAATATCTCGAAGCTACCGGTGTAGGGGAGGTTATGGCGAAATTTTTCGAAAATTAAGGGTGTTAGCCAAATTTTTGAATTTTTTTGAAAAGTTCTTAGAAATTGAAAAGTTAAAGAACTTAAGTCGTAAAGAAAATAATGGAAGTTGAGTTGATTAGTTAAACAACATTCAGCTTCGTTCCTTTTCGGGGATGAAAAGTTTTAAGTGGGGGAGATTGTAATAACCCGGAAAATCTGAGCCAATTTAAAATTTTTATTTTGGAAATTATAGCGAAATTTGAATATTTAAAATTGATTTATTTTAAATAATAACGACGAGTAATTTATTTTGAATAGAATTCGAAATTATGTATTTATATAAATCGATGTTAGAATATAAATATTTATTTTTAAATATAAAAGGAATTGAAAATGGTGCGGTAGTTTGAAAATTCGATTTCAAAGTTCAAATGAATGTACAGGATTCAAAATAAACCGGATATTAGCGAAACCAAAAATATTAGAATCTATTTGAGAATATCTTTCCAACGAATAAGAAAAATTGAAATTTTTTAGCGGGGATAAAATGTTATGCCTAGTTGAAAATTCAGAATAGTCGCTATGGAACTCTAGTCCTTAAAAATGGAAATTTTGCAAATGACCTCGGTTTTCGACGAGACCACTTTTGTTAGATCCGTGATATCAAGTTATTGCTAGGTTTCAAAATTCATAAATTTTCGAATCAATATGTGAGCGTGGCGAAGGAAAATGCATTTTTTCAGTTTCAATCAAATTTAATCGACTGGAAAATGGCCATTTTTCAAACTGTCTCAGAATTTGACGAAATTAGTTTTGTTAGGACCATCTCGATACGAAGCTAGAAAATATTTTTCGGGAATTTTTAGAGTCCGTATGTGACCCCGGTAAATTGAAATGTGTGTTACATTCTATATACATTGATTTATATTTTAATTTGAGCGAAAACTGATTGTAACAAGCGAAATGGGTTACGAAATATATTCCATTGTATTCAGAATGGGGGAAATTAGCTAGGGCGATAGTCGGTGGGTTTCGTTTGGAGTTTGTATACAAAGTCAACCTTATATGGAAAAAAATAATAATAAAATAATATAATAATTATATATCACTCCCTCACTCCCCCTTTATTCTCTCTCTCCTCACTTTCTTTCTGCCGTTCGATTTAGAAAACCCGCTCCCCCAATTTTCCGTCGCTCCTCAACCCTAGCCGCCCACCACGTCGCAGTTCAACCACCGTCGCCGCCGCCCCCCAATCCGCCGCCACCTCCCCATCGACCATCCCCTCCCCTCGCTCCTCTGCTCCATAGAAACCACGACCCCCTAAATCAAATGAAGACCGACGCCACCCTGATGGGCCCGCCGCCAGCATGTTGTAGCACAGCCGCGCCTTCCACTGCGAGCGAGCCCTCCCTTTTTCCTCGAACGAACATCTGTAAGCTTTAGTTTTTTTTTTGTTTTTTTTTTGTTTTTTTTTTATGTAAATAAAATTCTGATTTTCATACTAGATTTTTATCATGTAAAAGTAGTGATTTTTAGCTTATAAAAGAAGTGAATTTTATTTATATGATTAGCATATAAACACGGGATTTTTAATTATATAAAAGTTTATATTTTTAGAAGAGAAAAAGATTATATTTTTTAAAATAGAAAAGTGAAGATTTTTAGAATAGAAAAGGGCAAGGTAAAAATATGATTTTTATATATGTATGATAATAAAAATATGATTTTTATGTATGTATGATAATAAAAATTCGATATATATATGTATATAGATTAGAAGTAAGAATAATTTTTACAAAAATAAAGGCGAGATAAAGATGTGATCTTTATATAGAAAGTAGCGTTATAAAAATATAATTTTTATAATATCGTAGCGATGTAAAAATATGATTTTCATATATAGAACTGTATAATAAAAGTGTGATTTTTACTATGAACAGAGCGAAATAGATTGCGATGGAACCGACAGTGATCAAAAAAAATCTGAACTGTTCATAAACAAAGAATGGCGGAGTGGAACCCCAAGGTGAGAACTTCTCACTTTAAATCTTGTTTTCCAGTTAAAAATATATACTAGGATGTAGATGGCGCTTAGCAGCACCTGACACCCATCGTCCACAGACCAAGGACGACTTGTTTGATTTTGTTGTGTGGTGAAAATTGATTGTGATGTGTTGAAATAAATTATTTATCGTTAAAAATATAAATTTAACGTGAATGTGAATAAACAAATATTGATTTACAAATCAGACGATTTGTTTATGTACACCCATTTGAAGGATATTAATTGGGACGATAAATTTTACGCATCGCCCAACTGCATAAATAATATTCAGTGTTTGTTGATTTGAAACCCCACACGGGTGTTGGGATGATATTTGGCGTACACTAATCCCAATTATTTAGTTGTATGTCGATCGATCGGTCGACAGACTGTGTAAGCGTTAATTGTTTATATTTAATGCTTATGCAGTTGTGTGGTGCACTTTGGATGATGGTTGATTATTTATCGTTGTTATTATATACATGTGTTGTATGGAATCCATATAATTAACAATATATGGTAATTTATTGGGCCTCATTCCAATTTGGGAAAATAAAGAATATTACAAAACAAAGATTCACGTGTTGGATAGAATAAATAGTCATGTGTTGACGATACTCATGTGTTGAGAATATTCATGTGTTGAAACTTATCATGTGTTGAACGAAATATTTTAACAATAAAATTTGCATCTTTATCATTTATAAAATTAGAAACTAATTGGAAACTAGATAAGATGAGTGGTTTCCTGGGTATTGATCTGATGTTGGTTTTGGCCTTCGAAGTTAATACCTAGGGAATCGTTCTCTTACTAATTTACGGTTGGAGTCTGATTAAGAATTAAACGATAGAAATCATAATATTGTAAAATATATTAAATAACGAAAATAGTCATGTGTTAACAATAGTCATGTGTTGACAATACTCATGTGTTGAGAATATTCATGTGTTAAAAAATATATATTCATGTGTTGAAGAAAATATTCATTTGTTGAATAGAATAACAAAGTTATTGCAATATATAAAGCTGTGTTGATTAGATATGCACCATTTTGACGCGAACGATATTTATATCAATTATATTTGTTTTTATAATGAATATAGAAAAGTAAGTGATTTCAAAATATAACGTTTTGAAAATATTATCATTTATATATTAATGATATGGAATATTCAATTTTGATTTAAAATTGAATATGAAGTTGAAATCGTTTTTAAAACGAATTTAAAACGATTTATAAAATACGTTTAGAATTGAAATCGACGAAATATATATAATGAATATACTATATATATTAAATGGCCTGAATAGAACGCGCCGCGCCACAGCAGTTCGCGAATTTCGACCTTTGACTTCGAATTGACGTTACGGGAGATCCGACCGTCGGATTCTCCTGAAACTGGAACCGTTGGGTTCGTATCGAAAAGATCTTTCCAACGAATATTAGAAATTTGAAATCTAATGGTTGTATTTGGAATTATGTCCAAATCATATTTGGAAAACGTCTTTGTAAATGCAGTTCGGTGGCCGTTATTAAAAACCAACTGTACAGGCCTTGATAAAATTATTAAAAATATTAATAATTTATGTGAAATCATTATATATGAACTGGAAAGAACTGGGATGAAAATTTTCACTTGAAAGGATGAAAATATATTTTTATTGAAATGAACAAGTTTTGAACAAGATTTGAAATGGTTTTGAAAATAATCAGAATTTCCAATATACGAATTGGAATGGATTCGAATCAAAATTATCTTCGGAATATTTCGATGTTGGATTTCGTGATTATATAGATATGGTTTTGGAAATTTAAAAGATATATTTATATCGTTATATCCAATACGATATTTGTTGGTTTCAGAATTTGATATTTAATATAAGCCGATATATTTTCTATTTAGAGCCTTGTATTTAATATCAAATGGGATTTTGGGTTCGTCGTGAATGGTGTCTTGAATAACACTGTTCTTGAACCCAGTTTAGAAAAGAATAAATCTTTTAATTAAGATTTAGTGAAATTGTCTAGTTAATTAGTATTTGATTGGAATTGAATTTAAATTTGTTTTTGGGGTTTATCGTGAGCGGTGTTTGGAATCACACCTGTTCTTTAACCCGATTAACAACAGAATGTGATTTTGGGTTTGTTCAGAGCTTTTAGATGATATTGGATCTTTAACCCAGTTGAAGACAGGATATTGATTTTTGAGAAGATTAAAACTAAATGGAGTTTCAATGAATCTTTAATTACAATAAAGTGAACGAGAATGGAGTATAGCCAGTTTTGCTCCAAAGCGATAGTTAAATCTTTAATTAGATTTGAACGTGAAATGGTAATTAATATTTATCGATAACACCATGGTGTTAGATATGGATAGTTACTAGTTTTTCTCCATGGGATGAATAGGTTGGGATTGGGAAATAAAATAAATAATTACTTCGGTGTGGTTCGCTAATCCCGACTAGTTTGGAAAACCTTAACATGGTTTGAAATGATATCCAAAGGAAGATTAAAGAATAAATTTAAAGGAATTTATCTTTAATAAAATTAATGGGAACCTTTCCCTAAGAATTTGAAATTTTAGATAAAGAATATTCAGAATTAGAATGAGGCGTATGTTGTGTTTGTGTAACACTTGTTCATTATATACGCGGGTTATTCGGAAAGGCCGAGTTTATACCCATTCTGAATAACCGATTCGACGATAGGTTGAAGATGAAGACGGTGGTTGAAGACCGGAGGTCTTTACATCATTTGGATGATTACTAATGATCTTGATTGGGCTGTACACCCAAGAGGAGGGAATCAGTTGGTGATCGTCCAGACGTACTTGTAGATCGTTGGATATGCGAGGAATAAGGTTCCTCCGGTTTCGTTCAAACCCAGAATGAACTTGTAAATGAACTGTGTCTCTGACATTGGATTTTATTCTGTGTGATTGATTTCTATTAAATATATATCTCTTTGGCGGTGGAGAATTTATTCTCTTGCTTAACGCCCTTCTCTGAGGCGTACGAGCTCAGAGGTTATATATTGATGGATATCAATCGCATGGCATGAATTACCTGTGTGGCATGCCTAAGTGGAAAATGATCAAGGCTTCTGTTGAAAAGCAAAGTCTTGTGGTTGATGATAAAAGCACAGCCTATGTGGCACAGCTTTGTGTATAGCGTTAATTCGCGAGCCTCACACCTCGGTATGAGTCAAAAACGGGATAGTGACTGCATGGAGAGCACGATGTTTCTTTCTAGCTATAGGTGATGTTAGTGACCTATCGGCCCTGACATTTATATACTTTTTACCTGTGTGGTTGTTGGATGCGAGGCACCTCGGATATAGGTCTGTTAGGACCGGGAAACGTGTGTTCAGGAATAACTAATCCTCAAAAGTAAGAGAAAACCGGCCCTGAAGATCCAGGATCGCTGTGTGTGGTCCTGAGACATTTGCTAGAGTGTCTCGAACGAAGAGGATCTTTCCCCTTGCCTCGACTCATGATGGAAATCTAATTTCCAATACGACCTTTGCGGTTTTAATTGTAGAACTAGTATGGCGACATAGTGGTATGGGGACTTATGTCGTCTATGATTGATACTTATGATTGAAGTTGTTTTCTTCACTTATAGTAATAATAAAAGATGAAATTTAGCGTACCAAGCATTCTTTGGCTCTTATAAGGTAAAAACCCTATCCTCCGGCTTGCGTTGCATTGTGTGATGGGACTGGGTCTTATAATAGCTTCATTTTTCTTTATTTAGCATTGTGCTGTTTGTTTTATGCACTGGTATTCTTGGGAGGAAACCCGTTTCGTGTCATATGGCGTGGCCCCTTGATTTACCTAACTTTAAAAATAAAGATTAATAACTGTTTTAGTTCTCACACCAGTCACATGACTGACCTGGAGTTTATTGTTTTAACCTAAACTCTGGTTGCCCTTGTTTTCGACACGGGCGTCTAGTAGTTTTGGTTTTGCAGATTTATATTCACAGGATCCTGGTTTACAGCTGGGTTTATATTCGGAAAGCTCTGTATCCGTATATCTCATTTCAGTTGTGTGTTATATTATTTTTCCGCGGCTATGTATTTAAATGTAATTTAAATCTCTGATATTTGTCAAATATGTAATATTTACTCATACTCTATATATTCTTGTATTCTGATGGAATTGTTGTAATAAACAATGAAATGTTCTTCTGTTTGTGTTCTGATACGTCTTGTCCTCAAAGCAATCCGTGCTTTCCTTACCATGGAAGTTACGGGTTACTACATTTTTGTTTTGAAAATTTAAATTGTATTATATGTATTTGAATATTTATTTAGAGATTTTAATATACGTCTAATCCACATGTATTAGAAGCCTCAAATATATTCGATAGATATAGAATCACACTCTAGTCTCCCAGAGATGACTCGGATGATACTGGTGATGGACATGTCAGCATTAGTAGTTTATGTTCGAGTTTCGAAGGTGGGATTTCTATATATTTCCATTTGACTGGTGTGAGAACCAAAACTAGATAGGGCTTATTATTTTGAATTGGCATTAAAAACATGATTTTCTGTATATGTATCAAATTTATGAAATTGAAACATTAATTCACTAATTGTTTGACGGTTGTATTGTTTGATTATCGTTTTGATTAATTAAAATGTTGAACCATTAGCCAAGTTAAACCAAATAGTGAATTGTATTGAAAATTTATCGCATTTGCATGCATATACATGTACATACATTGAACAGGTCATAACAAGGAGGCTAGAGAAGAGGAATAAAATTGTTTGCCCGACAAATAGGTACATGTTTATTGTATCTCTTGGGTTTTTGATGATTTAATGAGCCGATTGGCTAGCCGCTTGGCTGCTTCTTTTTCTTTTTTGGATTGGAAAGGCCTGTATGGCAATTTCAGGAATTTCCCGGTGCTCCCATGCAGGATATTTATGGCGAAATTTTTCGTAAATTTAAGGTGTTAGCCTAATTTTTGAAAAATCTGAAAAGTTCTTAGAAATTGAAAAGTTGAAGAACTTAAGCCATAATGAAAATAATGAAAGTTGAGTTTGTTTGTAAAACAACTTTCAACTTTGTTCCTTTTTGGGGACGAAAAGTTTTAAGTGGGGGAGACTGTAATAACCCAGAAATCCGAGCCAAATTAAAAAAATTATTTTGGCAATTTTAATGAATTTTGGATATTTAAAATGAATTATTTTAAATAATAACAACAAGAAATTTATTTTGAATAGAAATAGAACTAATATTTTTATTTGAATCGTCGTTAGAATATAAATATTTATTTTTAATTATAAAAGGAATTGAAAATGGCGCGGTAGTTTAAAAATTTGATTTCAAATTCCAAATGAATGTACAGAATTCAAAATAAATCGGATTTTGGTGAAACTAAAAATATTAGAATCTATTTGAAAATATCTTTCCAAAAAATCAAAACTTCGTAGCAGGAATAAAAAGTTACGCCCAGTTGAAAATTTAGAATAGTCGCTATGGAATTTTGGCCCTTTAAAAATGAAAATTTTGCAAATGACCTCCGTTTTTGACGAAACCACTTTCGTTGGATCTGGGATGTCGAATTATTGCTAGATTCCAAAATTCATGATTTTTCGAATCAATATATGAGTGTGGCGAAGTAAAATGTGTTTTGACAGTTTCAGTCAATTTGGATCGACCAGAAAATGGCCATTTTTCAAACGATCTCAGAATTTGACAAAATTAGTTTTTTTAGAAACATACCGTCAATACGAAGCAAGAAATGATTTTATTGGAATTTTAAGAGTCAGTATGTGGCCCCGGTAAATTAAAATGTGCGTTCAAATTGAATATATATTGATTTAAATGTTAATTTAAATGAAAACTGATCGACACGATGGAATTGGCTTACGGGACATATCCCATTGGGTTCGGAATGGGGGTAATAGGCTAGGTATAACAGTTGGTGGGATCGATTTGGAGATTGAATTTAAAAACTTACTTTTTGAGTATAATTAAATTAAATATATTTAATTATAAAACATAGTCAACGCTCTCTCCCTTATACCCTATTTCTTCCCGTCGACATTTAGTTTTCAGAAAGAAAAAAAAACTTCATCGCGCCCCTACTTCCAGCCTCCGTCGTTACCGCCCTCCCCACCAGAGACCGCCGTCGACGTCCCCCACCAAGCCACGGAGCTTCACCGCCCCTTTTATCACCCAGTCGCACCTCCTCCGGTTCCATCCCGCGAACCCTTGCCCCCCTGAAATCCGATAGCACCGCCGCCATTCCCTTTTTCCGCCGTGCCGCCTAGCCATCCTCCACCCCGCTGACGTAAGCACAAGGGAGACCCCCCCCAACAGCTTCGATTTTGGCTAAAAGATAAGTTTTATACTTTCAATTTACATAAAAAAAATTGATTTTTCTTAAGTATAAACACTGATTTTTATTTATATTGTTAGGGTATAAAGAAAGCTTTGATTTTTATATGAGAAAGGTTATGATTTTTAGAAATATAAAAATATAATTTTGTTCATAGAAAAGACATGATTTTCAACATAGAAAAAGATTAAATTTTTATAAGTGAAAAGATATGATTTTCTTAGGTAAAAAGAATTTATTTTTAATTAGAAAAGTTACGATTTTTAAGCGAAGAAAAAAAAGATTTTTATATAGTAGAGATTATAAAAATATGATTTTTATAAGATAGAGAATATAAAAATACGATTTTTATATATGTTGTAGCGAAATAAAAATTTGATTTTAATATGAGTAGCGGATTGAAAATAGAATTTTTTTATATAGTAGAGAATATAAAAATATTATTTTTATATATGTAACGAAATAAAATCTGATTTTATTATATATATGTTCAGATAAAAATGTGATTTTTATAGGGTCGAATAAAAATTCAATCTATATATAAGAAGTAGGAATATAAAAATATAATTTTTATATAGAAAGAAGCGTCGTAAAAATATATGAAGTAGAAATAAAAATGAGATTTTTATTTATTGGAATGAAGTAATAAAAATATAATTTTTATTATGAACAACATAGTAAGGACTACAATGGAATTTCAAACAAATCCAAACGGTTCATAAGTTCAGAAGTAAAACTAGCTGAGTGGAACCCAAAGGTGGGAACTTCTCACTTTTAATTTATTTTCTAGTTGAAATATATACTAAGATGCAGATGGTGCTTAGCAGCACCCGACACCCGTTGTCCACAGACCATAGATGATTTTTTTTTGTTTGATTGGTTGTTGTGAAAAATTGATTGTTTGATGTGGAATGGAAATAAATATTTTATAGTTAAAAATATAATTTTTAACGTGTACATGAATAAAATAAATATTTATAAACAAGTCGGATGATTTGTTTATGTACACACATTTGACTGTTATTGGTTGGGACGATAAATTTTACACATCGCCCAATTGCACAAATAAAATTCATTATTTGTTGATTGAAACCCCACATGAGTATTGGGATGATATATGACATACAGTATTCCCAATAATTAGCTGTATGTCGATCGATTGATTGACAGGTTGTTATAAGCGTTGAATATTTATATTTGATGCCTATGCAGTGTATAATGCACTTTGGATGATGGTTGACTGTGTTTGATTGTACACATGTGTGTATGAAATCCATGTAATCAAATTATATGGTAATTGACGGTTTCTGATTCCAATTCAGAAAGAATAAATATTTTAAAATAACGAGTATTTCAAAATAATGAATATTTTAAAACAATATTCAGTAAATGATCGAAATCTGATTTTGATGTCCGATTTGGGATGGACACGAAAATATTTAAATATATATAGCCGTGTTGATTAGATCGATGCCATTTTGACGTGTTCGATATTTATATCGATTTTATACATTTTTATAATGAATATTGAAAAGGAATTGATTTCAAAATATAATGTTTTGAAAATATTATCATTTATATATCGATGATATGGAATATTCAATTTTGATTCGAAATTGAATATGAAGTGGAAATCGTTTTGAAAACGAATTTAAACGATGTATAAAATATGTTTTGAATGGAAATCGACGAAATATATTTTTTATATATTATATAATGTCCTGAATAGAATGCGTCGCGCTGCAGCAGTTCATGAATTTCGACCATTGACTTCGTACGGACATTACGGGAAATTCGACTGTCGGATTCTCCTAAAAACGGAACCATTGGGTTCATATCGAAAAGAGATTTCTAACGAATATTAGAGATTTGAAATCTAACCGTTGGATTTGGAATTATGACCAAATCAAATTTGGAAAAGGTCGTTGTAAGTGCAGTTTAATGGCCATTTGTGGAAATCGACTGTACGGGCCTTGATAAAATTATTAAAAATATCAATAATTAGTGTAAAATCATAAGAAATGATTTGGAAATAATTGGGATGAAAATTCCATATTTGAAAAGATACAAATAGATTTTTATCGAAATGAACTAGTTTTGAACTAGAATTATAATTCAATTATTTTTAAAAATAAATAAAGCGGTTTTGAAATGGTTTTAAAAATAACAAGGATTTCCAATATATGAATTGGAATGGATTTGAATCGAAATTGTTTTTTGAATATTTTGATGTTGGATTTCGTGATTATACGGATATTGTGTAGGAATTTGGAAGATATATATATATTGTTATTCCAATACGATATTTGTTGGTTTCAGAATTTGATATTGAATATAAGTCGATATATTTTCTATTCAGAGCCTTGTGTTTAATATCAAATTGGATTTTGGGTTCGTCATGAATGGTATCTTTAATAATACTGTTCTTGAACCGAATGGAGTTAAGAAAATTAGAAACTAACTGGAGATTAGTTAAATTGAATGGTTTCCTGGGTATTGGTCTGATGTTGGTTTCGGCCTTCGGGGTTAACACTTAGGGAATTGTTCTCTTGCTAATTTACGGTTAGAGACTGATGGAATGTGAATTGGGTTTGTTGTGAACTTTGTTTTAACGACATTCGTTCTTTAACCCGATTTATAATGAAATGGGATTTGGAATTTGTAAATCTTTTGTTAAGATTTGAAGGAGATTTTCCAAAGAAAAGTTTTCCAATTTAACATATTAAATTAGAATTGAATGGAATTTGATTTGATAATAATCGCAGTGAACTTCTGTAGAGGAAGACTGTTAATACATATGGAATTTAAGAGGCGTTGCCGTTATTCCATTTATATTATTGGTCGGATAAGGAAATTGATATCGATTATATACTGATTTGTTTTTCCGTGAAGATTCCATAATTAATGGAATGTGATTTGGGTTGTCGTGAATGGTATCTTTAATAATACTATTCTTAGACCCAATGGAGTTAAGAAAATCAGAAACCAACTGGAGATTAGTTAAGTTGAATGGTTTTCTAGGTATTGATCTGATGTTGGTTTCAGCATTCGGGGTTAATACTTAGGGAATTATTCACTTGCTAATTTACGGTTAAAAGCTGATATAATGGAATGTGATTTTGGGTTTATCGTGAACCGTGTTTTAAATGACGTTGATTCTTTAACCCAGTTAAAGACAGGATATGGTTTCCCAAGTTAAACAATCGTTAATATTGGTTTTTGGAAAGATTAAAACCAAGTGGAGTTTAAACGCATCTTTAATTGGATTGAAATGATATTCAAAGGAAGATTAAAGAATAAATTTAAAGAATTTATCTTTGATAAAATTAAGGGGAACCTTTCCCAAAGTATAAGAATATTTGAACAAAGGAATATTCTGGATTGGAATAAGGCGTTTGTTGTTTTTTGTAACACTTGTATATTATATACGCGATTTATTTGGAAAGACTGAGTTTATCCATTCTGAATAACTAATTCGATGATATGTTGAGAATGAAGACAGTGGTCGAAGAGCGGAGGTCTTCAAATAGTTTGGATTATTACTGATGTCTTGATTGGGCTGTACACCTAAGGCAAGGTAATAAGTGGTGATCGTCCATACGTACTTGGAGATCGACCAGATATGAGAGGACCTCTCCCTTATATTGGATATATAGGTGAGGAATAAGGTGCCTCCGGTTTCGTTCAGACCCAGAATGAACTTGTAAATGGATGTATGTTTGACATCAGATTTCATTCTGTGTGATTGATTGACATCGGTTGTATAGCATGAATTGCATGTGTGGCATGCTGAGATGCAAATGATTAAGGCTTCTATTGCAAAGCAGAGTCTTGTGGTTGATGATCAAAGCACGTCCTTTGTGGCATAGCTTTTTGTATCGTTAATTCGAGAGCCTCACACCCTGGTGTGAACCAGAAACGAGAGAGTGCTTCATGGAGGACATGCGTTTCTTTCTAGCTAGGAGTGGTGTCAGCGTTTTGCACGCCCTGGCGTTTTACTAATATGGATGATGGATAGGAGGCACCTCAGTTATATCAGTCGATCCGGGGCCGATGGAGTCATTTGGCTCACTTACGCCCCATAGGGCGGGGAAACGCAGTGTTCAGGCATTATAATCCACATCGAGTGGACCGACCCTGACGATCCAAGGTGCAGTTGCGGTTGTTTCTGAGGCTCAGGCGAGACAGTCTCGAAGCGGTAAGGACGATCCCTTGCCTTGGTTCACAGATAGAAATCCAACTGCCAATACGTGACATTTGCGGTTTTGATTGTAGAGCCTAGTATTGGCGACATGATATATGGAACCCATGTCTTCTAGGATTGATACATTTATATTTGAAGTTGTTTTATAAACTATGCACTTATAATAGTATCAAATGATTTGTTTTAAACGTACCAAGCAAGTTTGGCTATTATATGGGAAAACCCTATCCTCCGGCTTGCGCTGCAATGTGTTATAGGACCTGGGTCTTATAATAGCTTCATTTTCTTTATTTAGCATTGCGCTATTTGTTATATTCCCTAGTATTCTTAGGAGGAAACCCAATCCGTGTTATATGGTGTGGTCCCTTAATATATCTGATTTTGAAGTAAAGTTTTAAATAACTGTTTTAGTTCTCACACCAATCACATGACTGACGTGGAGTTTATTGTTTTAACCTAAACTCTGGGTGTCTCTATTTTCCGCACGGGCAGCTTGTAGTTTTGGTTTTGCAGATTTGTATTCACAGGATCCTGGTTTACAGCTAGAATGATATTCAGAAAGCTCTGTATCCGTATATTCTTTTCAGTTGTGTTTTTATTATTTTCCACTGCATTGTTACTTGTAACTCTCTGATATTTAGTAAATGTGTAATATTTTAACATACTCTGTATATTCTTGTATTCTGATGGAATTGTTGTAATTAGCAATGAAATGTTATTCTGTTTGTGTTCTGATTTGTCGTGTTCTCAATTCAATCTGTTCTTTCCTTCATGGGGAAGTTCGGGTCGTCTCAGTTTGGTATCAGAGCTTTGGTTTACAAAGTTCGAGGACAAGACATATTAGAACCGAACGAAAGAATTCATCAGAGATTGAATTAGTAATGTCCAATGAGAATGACTCGTTAGAGATTGGATCAGTAGTATCCTAGAACGAGTGTGAAGAGTGATGTTTTTGAAATTAAATTTGAAAACAAGTTTTGTTTTGAAAATTTAAATCGTATTTGAATATTTATTTTAAATTGATTTGGACGACCGAGTATATTGAGATTTTTATATACGTCTGATCCACGTGTATTAGAAGCCTCAAATATATTCGATAGATATAGAATCACGCTATAGTCGCCCCGGAGATGACTCTGATGATACTGGTTATTGACATGTCAGCATCAGTAGTTTATATTCGAGTTTCGAAGGTGGGATTTCTATATATTTCCAATTGAGTGGTGTGAGAAACAAAACTAGATAAGGCTTATTGTTTTGAATTGGCATCAAAAACATGATTTTCTGTATATGTATCAAAATTATGAATTTGAAACATTAATTCACTAATTGATTGATGGTTGTGTTGTTTGATTATTGTTTTGATGAATTAAAAAATTGAACCATTAGCCAAATTGAACCAAATAATGAATTGTATTGAAATTTATCGTATTTGCATGCATATACATGTACATACATTGAACAGGTCATAGCAAGGAGGCTAGAGAAGAGGAATAAAATTGTTCGCCCGACAAATAGGTACATGTTTATCGTATTTCTTGGGTTTTTCATGATTTAATGAGCCGATTGGCTGTTTCTTTTTCTTTTTGGGATTGGAAAGGCTTGTATGGAAATTTCGGGATTATCCCGATGCTCCAATGTAGGGGAGGTTATGGCGAAATTTTTCGAAAATTTAGGGCGTTAGCCAAATTTTTGAAAAATTTGAAAAGTTCTTAGAAATTGAAAAGTTGAAGAACTTAAGCCATAATGAAAATAATGAAGTTGAGTTGGTTTATAAAACAACTTTCAGCTTCGTTCCGTTTCGGGGACGAAAAGTTTTAAGTGGGGAAGATTGCAATAACCCAGAAATCCGAGCCAATTTAAAATTTTTATTTTGGCAATTTTAATGAATTTTAGATATTTAAAATGAATTATTTTAAATAATAACGATGAAAATTTTATTTTGAATAAAATTAGAACGTATATTTTTATTTGAATCGTCTTTAGAATATAAATATCTATTTTTATTTATAAAAGGAATTGAAAATGGCGCGGTAGTTTGAAAATTCGATTTCAAATTTCAAATGAATGTACAAGATTCAAAATAAACCGGATTTTGGCGAAACCAAAAATATTAGAATCTACTTAAAATATCTTTCCAATGAATCCGAAAAATCAAAACTTCATAGCGGAAATAAAAAGTTACGCCCAGTTGAAAATTCTGAATAGTCGCTATGGAATTTTGGCCCTTAAAAAATGGAAATTTTGCAAATGACCTTCGTTTTCGACGAAACCACTTTTGTTGGATCCGGGATGTGGAATTATTGCTAGATTCCAGTGATTTTTCGAATCAATATGTGAGCGTGACGAAGTAAAACGTGTTTTGACTGTTTTAGTCAATTTGGATCGACAAGAAAATGGACATTTTTCAAACAATCTCGGAATTTGACGAAATTAGTTTTGTTAGAACCGTATCGTCAATACGAAGCTAGAAATAATTTTTCTGGAATTTTCAGAGTTAGTATGTGGCCTTAGTAAATTAAAATGTGCGCCCAAATCGAATATATATTGATTTAAATGTTAATTTAAATGAAAACTGATCTAAACGATGGAATTGGCTTACGGGACATATACCACTGCGTTCGGAATGGGGGTAATTAGCTCGGGATGACAGTCGGTGGGATCGATTTGGACATTGAATTTAAAAAGTTACTTTTTGAGTATAATTAAATTAATTATATTTACTTATAAAACATAGTCAACGCTCTCTCCCTTATACCCTATCTCTTCCCGTCGACATTCAGTTTTTAGAAGAAAAAAAACTTCATCGCGCCCCCTAATTCCAGCCTTCGTCATCACCGCCCGCCCCACAGAACCGCCGTCGACGTCCCCCACCAAGCCGCGGAGCTCCACTGCCCCTTTTAGCACCCAATCGCACCTCCTTCGGTTCTATCCCGCGAACCCTAGCCCCCCCCCCCCAAAAACCCGACAGCGTCGCTGACATTCCCCTTTTCCGCCGCGCCGCCCAGCCATCCTCCACCCGCCGACGTCAGCACAAGGAAGACCCCCTCCCCCAGCAGCTTCAATTTTAGCTAAAAGGTAAATTTTATATTTTTAATTTACATAAAAAAAACTGATTTTTCTTAAGTATAAAAACTGATCTTTATTTCTGTAGTAAGGGTATAAAGAAAGCTTTGATTTTTATATGAGAAAGGTTATGATTTTTAGAAATGTAAAAACATAATTTTGTTCGTAGAAAAGACATGATTTTCATCATAAGAAATGATTAATTTTTTATAAGTGAAAAGATATGATTTCGTTAGATCAAAAGATTTGATTTTTAATTAGAAAAGTTATGATTTTTAAGCGAAGAAAAATATGATTTTTACATAGTAGAGATTATAAAAATATGATTTTTATAAGATAGAGAATATAAAAATACAATTTTTATATACGTTGTAGCGAAATAAATATTCGATTTTTATATGAGTAGTGGATTGATAATAGAATTTTTATATCATAGAGAATATAAAAATATAATTTTTATATATGTAACGAAATAAAAATCTGATTTTATTATATATATGTCGAGATAAAAATGTGATTTTTATAGGGTCGAAATAAAAATTCGATCTTTATATAAGAAGTAGGAATATAAAAATATAATTTTTATATAGAAAGAAGCATCGTAAAAATATACAAAGTAGAAATAAAAATGTGATTTTTATTTATCGGAATGAAGCAATAAAAATATATTTTTTATTATGAACAACGTGGTAAGGACTGCATTGGAACTTCAAACAAATCCAAAAGGTTCAGAAGTTCAGAAGTAAAACTGGCGGAGTGGAACCCAAAGGTGAGAACTTCTCACTTTTAATTTATTTTCTAGTTGAAATATACACTTGGATGCAGACGGTGCTTAGCACCACCCGACACCCATCGTCCACAGACCATGGATGACTTGTTTGTTTGATTGCTGTGTTGTGAAAAATTGATTGTGTGATGTGGAATGGAAATAATTATTTTATAGTTAAAAATATAATTTTTAACGTGTATATGAATAAAATAAATATTTATAAACAAATTGGACGATTTGTTTATGTACACACATTTGACTGATATTGATTGGGACGATAAATTTTACACATCGCCCAACTACACAAAAAAAATTCATTATTTGTTGAGTGAAACCCCACACGGGTATTGGGATGATATATGACATACACTAGTCCCAATAATTAGATGTATGTTGATCGATTGATTGACAGGCAATTATAAGCGTTGAATATTTATATTTGATGCTTATGCGGTGTATAATGCACTTTGGATGATGGTTGACTGTGTTTGATTGTTGTTGTATACATGTGTATGAAATCCATATAATCAAATTATATGGTAATTGAAGGTGTTTGATTCCAGTTCAGAAAGAATAAATATTTTAAAATAATGAGTATTTTAAAATAATGAATATTTTAAAATAATATTCAGTAAATGATCAAAATCTGATTTTGATGTCCAATTTGGGATGGACACGTAAATATTTAAATGTATATAGCCGTATTGCTTAGATCGACGCCATTTTGACGTGTTCGATATTTATATCGATTTTATTCATTTTTATAATGAATATTGAAAAGGAATTGATTTCAAAATATAATGTTTTGAAAATATTATCATTTATATATCGATGATATGGAATATTCAATTTTGATTCGAAATTGAATATGAAGTGGAAATCGTTTTGAAAACGAATTTAAATGATTTATAAAATACGTTTTGAATGGAAATCGATGAAATATATATTATACATATTATATACATAATATAATGGTCTGAATAGAACGCGCCGCATATGAAGTGGAAATCGTTTTGAAAACGAATTTAAATGATTTATAAAATACGTTTTGAATGGAAATCGATGAAATATATATTATACATATTATATACATAATATAATGGTCTGAATAGAACGCGCCGCGCTGCGGCAGTTCGTGAATTTCGACCATTGACTTCGTACGGACATTACGAGAGATCCGACCGTCGGATTCTCTAAATACGGAATCGTTCAGTTCGTATCTAAAATTGCTTTCTGACGAATATTAGAGATTTGAAATCTAACGGATGGATTTGGAATTGTATCCAAATCAAATTTGGAAAAGGTCGCCGTAAGTGCAGTTCGATGGCCATTTATGGAAATCGACTGTACGGGCCTTGATAAAATTATTAAAAATATCAATAATTAGTGTAAAATCATAAGAAATTATTTGGACAGAATTGGGATGAAACATTCCATATTTGAAAAGATAAAAATAGATTTTTATCGAAATGAACTAGTTTTGAACTAGAATTATAATTCAAATATTTTTAAAAATAAATAAAGTGGTTTTGAAATGGTTTTAAAAATAACGAGGATTTCCAATATATGAATTGGAATGGATTTGAATCGAAATTGTTTTTCAGAATATTTCGATGTTGGATTTCGTGATTATACGGATATTGTGGAGGAATTTGGAAGATATATATCATTATTCCAATACGATATTTGTTGGTTTTAGAATTTGATATTGAATATAAGCCGATATATTTTCTGTTCAGAGCCTTGTATTTAATATCAAATTGGATTTTGGGTTCGTCGTGAATGGTATCTTTAATAATACTGTTCTTAAACTGAATGAAATTAAGAAAATTAGATACTAACTGGAGATTAGTTAAGTTGAATGGTTTCCTGGGTATTGGTCTGATGTTGGTTTCGGCCTTAGGGGTTAACACTTAAGGAATTGTTCTGGTGCTAATTTACGGTTAGAGACTGATGGAATGTGTATTGGGATTGTTGTGAACTGTGTTTTAACGACATTCATTCTTCAAACCGACTTACAGTGAAATGGGATTTGGAATTTATAAATCTTTTGTTAAGATTTGAGGGAGATTTTCCAAAGAAAAGTTTTCCAATTTAACATATTAAATTAGAATAGAATGGAATTTGATTTGATAATAATCGAAGTGAACTTCTGTAGAGGAAGACTGTTAATACATATGGAATTTAAGAGGCGTTGCCGTTATTCCATTTATACTATTGGTCGGATAAGGAAATTGATATCGATTATATATTGATTTGTTTTTCCCTGAAGATTCCATAATTAATGGAATGTGATTTGGGTTGTCATGAATGGTATCTTTAATAATACTATTCTTAGACCCAATGGAGTTAAGAAAATCAGAAACTAACTGGAGATTAGTTAAGTTGAATGGTTTTCTAGGTATTGATCTGATGTTGGTTTCGACCTTCGGGGTTAATACTTAGGGAATTGTTCACTTGCTAATTTACGGTTAAAAGCTGATAGAATAGAATGCGATTTTGGGTTTATCATGAACCTTGTTTTAAATGACATTGGTTCTTTAAACCAGTTAAAGACAAGATATGGTTTCCCAAGTTAAACAATCGTTAATATTGATTTTTGGGAAGATTAAAACCAAGTGGAGTTTTAGTGCATCTTTAATTTGATTGAAATGATATCCAAAGGAAGATTGAAGAATAAATTTAAAGAATTTATATTTGATAAAATTAATAGGAACCTTTCCCAAAGTATAAGAATATTTGAATAAAGGAATATTCTGGATTGGAATAAGGCGCATGTTGTGTTTTTGTAAAACTTGTTTATTATATAAGTGAGTTATTCGGAAAGTCTGGGTTTATCCCATTCTGAATAACTGATTTGACGATATGTCGAGGATGAAGACGGTGGTCGAAGACCGGAGGTCTTCACATCATTTGGATGATTACTGATGTCTTGATTGGGCTGTATACCCAAGGCAATATAATAAGTGGTGATCGTCAAGACGTACTTGGAGATCGACCGGATATGTGAGGACCTCTCCCCTGTATTGGACATGTAAGGGAAGAATAAGGTGCCTCAGGTTTCATTCAGACTCGGAACGAACCTGTAAATGGATGTGTGTCTGACATCGGATTTCATTATGTGTGATTGATTGACATCAGTTGCATATCATGAATTGCCTGTGTGGCATGCTGAGATGCAAATGATTAAGGCTTATGTTGCAAAGCAGAGTCTTGTGGTTGATCAAAGCACAGCCTTTGTGGCATAGCTTTGTGTAGCATTAATTCGCGAGCCTCACACCCCGGTGTGAACCAGTAACGGGAGAGGGCTTCAGGGAGGACATGCGTTTCTTTCTAGCCAGGAGTGGTGTCAGCGTTTTGCATGCCCTGGCATTTTACCTATGTGGATGATGGATAGGAGGGCCTCGGTTATATGGGTCGATCCGGGGTCGATGAAGTCATTTGGCTCGTTTACGCCCCATAGGGTGGGGAAACGCAGTGTTCAGGCATTATAATCCACATCGAGTGGACCAACCCTAACGATCCAAGGTGCAGTTGCGGTTGTTCCTAAGGGTTGGGCTAGACAGTCTCGAAGCGGTAAGGACGATCCCTTGCCTTGGTTCACGGATGGAAATCCAAATTCTAAAACATGACATTTGCGGTTTTGATTGTAGAGCCTAGTATTGGCGACATGAAATATGGTACCCATGTCATCTAGGATTGATACATTTATATTTGAAGTTGTTTTTACAATATGCACTTATAATAGTATCAAATGATTTGTTTTAAACGTAACGAGCATGTTTGGCTATTATAAGGGAAAACCCTATTCCCCGTCTTGCGTTGCATTGTGTGATGGGACCAGGGTCTTATTATAGCTTCATTTTCTTTATTTAGCATTGCGTTGTTTGTTATATTCACTGGTATTCTTGGGAGGAAACCCGTTCCTTGTTATACGACTGGTCCCTTGATATATCTGATTTTAAAGTAAAGTTTTAAAAAACTGTTTTAGTTTTCACACCAGTCACATGACTGACCTGGAGTTTATTTTTTTAACCTAAACTTTGGGTGTCCCTATTTTCCGCACGGGCAGCTTGTAGTTTTGGTTTTGCAGATTTATATTCACAGAATCCTGGTTTACAGCTAGAATGATATTCGGAAAGCTCTGTATCCGTATATTCTTTTCAGTTGTGTTTTTACTATTTTCCGCTGCATTGTAACTTGTAAATCTCTGATATTTAGTAAATGTGTAATATTTATACATACTCTGTATATTCTTGTATTCTGATGAAATTGTTGTAATAAGCAATGAAATTTTCTTTTGTCTGTGTTCTGGTTTGTCGTGTTCTCAATTCAATCCGTTCTTTCCTTCACGGGGAAGTTCGGGTCGTCTCATACCCCTAATTATGCCTCCTATTATATAACAATATAATACACACACATACACTTTACAACATACCATATTAAATAACCACAAAATACATACACATTCAAAGATCCACAAGATACATACACATTAAAACATCCTTAACATACATAAGTGTTAAGACAAAAAGTTAGCCATACATTTACACAACCAAATTACCAATAACAATGTCATAACCAAACTGCATGCAAATAAAGTAAATTAGACACTGAAATAAGCATCTGAAATAACCAAACTTTACTTTGTTGAATAACTATAATGTGGTGCCTAAGCTCTTCCAATGAAGTTGAAGGTATTACTGAAGAATACAGTGACTTCAGAACATAGGGTTGACCATTTAAAGAATTGTACCAACGAATACATCCTGCAAAATTAGTTGAAGGAATCAGCATTCATAAAGTAGCTTTTAACCATAAATAACAGGATATGAACATGTTCATGTTAGGGAATGCGGAATGGATCGTTTACACAAAACTAACACTAAAGGGGTTGAATAGTGTTCCTAAGAAATTTAACAAAATCTAAAACTTACATAATCCACTATATGAATCACACACCACAGAAATAATCACAGGCACAAAATCAAACACAAACACAAAAATAAACAGAAATAAAATGAAGAAAAGAAAAGAACACACCGGATTTTATACTGATTCGTATTACTCCTTCATCCCGTCCCACACAATGTTGGATTGCACGAAGTTTTATTACTATATCAATATCCAAGTACAAACTGCTTTATTTCATGGCCACAAGGCTACCACCGATTCCAAACTCCAAACACCCTTGATCAAGTATATTTCCCTTGATTTCCCTGGATACTAGGTTACCGCTGATTTCTTTCCTTGATTTCAAGGCTACAAGGAACACACATTTTCCCAAACACTTCCCAAATAATTAAAACAGCCCTATAACTCTTCGGTAGCACTTCAATTCAGAGAGTAATGAGTAGAGAGTGAGAAGAGAATAATTTTTATTTAAATAGAATTGAATTCGGTAGAGTATAAGTGTAGAAATCATAAAAATATGAAATATTAATGGTGTAAAGACAGGGGATGAAGATGGAGATGAAGAATAAAAAAATTCGAAATCAGCCCCTATTTATGAGATTTGAAAGGTTGCAGCGCTTCTGGAATGTTACAAATAGTGAAAAGACACTTCCTTTCACAATCAAAAATGTGACGGTTATATGTCGACATATCCATAAATGTATGTCGACATATCATAGTGTAAATTTGAATTTGACTATTTTTCTAGTGCTTTGATATATATATATATATAATTCCAAAAATTCTTGAATTAAAACATAGTGATATTAATGAATATTATAAAGTAGAAAATCATACGAAATCTTAAGTATAAACTATATAAACATATTTATAAAGTTATAAAGTTTAAAACTATATAAATATAAAGTATATAACTATATAAATTTATATAAAACTTATAGACTTAAAAAATTGATTTTAAAATCAAAAGCGAGATAGAAAAATTAATTAAAATAGGATTTGAAAATTGGAATTTGAAAATTGGAATTTAGAATTTGAAAATCAGAATAGAATTTGAATTTGAATTTGAACCTGGAGAGTTATTCAGAGTCTTACATAAAATAGACTCTATTACTATATTTATATTGAACTCTTGAATCTTGAAATCTTGATTACTCATGAGTCTTGAGTCATCTCTGAATTCTGAATCTCTAGAAGTTGTTAAACTCTACAGTCTTCAGTATTAATTCCTATATATATATCCTGCATATGTATATATAATATTCTAGATAAAGGTGTTAGTATATATTTTATAATCAATTTATATTGAAACAAGGTTGTTGTCTTCAAAACTCCATTCTCCAACAATCTCCCCCTTTTGATGATGACAACCTTAGTTTATAAAATATCAAACCTAAATATACCTGTTGATGATGATCCTTCTACTACACTCCTTGTCTATATGAATCCTATACATTCTATATAAACTAGTCTATATTTTATAATCTCTCCCCCTAAAAAATACTCCCCCTAAATTCTATATTTATCTATATTATATTATACTAAGATATATAGGTGTATAACTTGTGATTATAATACTTAATATTTATGAATCCCTCTAAATTCTCTATATAACAAAGTAATAGAATACTTATGTTAGACAAAACAAGCATTATATTAAGCATAGTTCTTCGAATTACTTAGAATGAAATTACATCGAATGAACACAAAGAAACGAAAAGGAAAACCTAAATTCTAATTGTTTTTTATGATGGGAGACTTATGGGTTAGACAATTTAGGTAAGGGAGACAAAAATCCCCATTTCGTTCAATCACATTTCCATTTTGATCGAACAAAACTTGACGCATGCGAACTACTTGATCTTATTCTTTCGTAACTTCTTGTTGAATCGCCTCAGTTTCCTCTTCTTCCATCATTTCTTTATCCTCCTCTTCTGGGTCCTCCTTTTCTTCCATGGCTTGATTATCATCTTCATGATAATTGGATTCGTCTGATTATCCACTATGAACTTAAGAAGGCTCCTTGTCTATTTTTCTCTTGGTTCATCCGAATTTGAAGCACTCGTATTTCAGCAAGCATTTGAAGAGTATATCCCATTTTCTCTTCAAGTTTGATGACAGGTGATAGGGTAGTACGTTGAAAAGGACCTAGGGATGGCCCAGCGAATGATTCAGGATTTATTTGAGTGTTAAAGTTGATGGAGGCCATTAATTATTTTACTTTAGAATTTAAAAAAAAGAGAAATGAGAGAATGAAGAAGAAAATTCGGATTGGAGAGCTTAAATGGTTATTGTAACTAACTTTTGGTGGGAATTAATTTTTGAAATATGGCAGTTATATGTCGACATATGCAAGTATGTATGTCGACATACTTACAATTTTTCTTATTTTCAATGTTATTATTATATATATATTTATATATTTAATTATTCTAATTCACTTAGTGATAAAATATCTAGTTCTTCTAAATTTAGTAAATGTTGCTTCGTTTAATGGTTTTGTTAATATATCTTCTATTTGTTTATTGTTTCTATAAATTTGGGTGAAATTTTCTCTTTGCTTACGTTATCTCTTAGAAAATGATGTCGCATATCAATATGTTTAGTTCTTGAATGATGAGTTGTATTTTTAGATATATTTATAGCGCTCATATTATCACAGTATATTGGTGTTTTATTTATATTTAATCCAAAATCGTTAAGAGTTTGTTGCATATATATTGCTTGTGAACAAGCCAAAGAAGCAGAGACATATTCTACATCAGTTGTTAACGAAGATACAATATTTTTCTTTTTAGTAAACAATGAGACTAGCGAATGTCCTAAGAAATGACATGTTCTTTTACGATCGGATTTACATCCCGCATAATCAGCGTAACAATAAGAAACTAAGTAGAATGAATCATCCTTAGGATAAAATTATCCAAAGTTTGATGTATGTTTTGCATACCTTATAATACGTTTAACGTCTTTTACGTGTGTTTCCTTAGGTTGCAATTGATATCTTGCACAGAGACATACACTATGCATTATATCTGGTCTACTAGCGGTTATGTATAATAGCATCCTATCATTCCTCTATATAATTTTTAATCAACGTCTTTAGACTTGTCATCTTTACTTAATGCTATATTAGTCACCATCGGTGTTGGTCTCCCATTAGTCGTTGTTAGATTATATTTATTAATTAGATCTCTTGTGTATTTTTCTTAATTAATAAATACTCCATTCTTTAACTAACGAATTTGTAAACCTAAAAAGAATGTTAGTTCTCCCATATGACTCATCTCAAATTCTTGAGTCATAATATCGGAAAATTCTTTATTCATCTTATCGTTTGTTGATCCGAAATTATATCATCGACATATAATTGTACTAATTATATATCCTTATTATTCTTTTTAATAAACAAAGTATTGTCTAATTTTCCTATTTCGATGTTGGATTGTAATAAATAATTTCTTATCTATCATACCAAGCCCTAGGTGCCATAACGCTTTCTTTAACTTATGTACATGATTTAGTAATTTTTCATCTTCAAATAGAGGTGATTTGTAACGACCCGTATTTTCTACCTATTTATTTGGATTATTTAAATTATTTAAAATATTGGTTTAAATTTAAATAATCGAATTTAACGATTTATTTGGAATATATTATTTAAATAAATAATAAAATAATAGTTTATTTCCAGAATATGGGGAATATGTTGAATTTGCTGTATAACGTGTATCGGCTAAATATAGAGGGTCAATATTGTCTGTACTGAAAATATATCGACAATATCGTTTATTTAATGACCGTTGAGCATATATTTTAAAATTTAATTAAATAATGAGCTGCAGCGGCGCGGCAGTTTGTAAATTTGAGTTTTGAATTTGAATTGCCCATACAGGATTCAAAATAAGTTGGATTTCCTCGAAACAAGAAACGTTGGAATTTGTTTGACGATATCATTCGAATGGCAGAGAAAAATCCAGTTTTCATCATGTAGATTTTATTTTATGTCCAAATCAAATTTTGGAAAAAACGCTATTGAATTCCTTTATATATTATATTGGTTTATTATATAGATTTAAGGGTTTTTATATATTTTGAATATCGAACTGATTTGGATTTCAACCCGACTTATTTTATTGTGAATCTACATCAAAATTCTAGTCGAGTTTGACTAATGGCAATATTTTAATATTATTATATTGAGGTATTTTAAAATTGGTTTATTATATTTGAATTGGGCAGTTATAAAAGGGAATTTATTCAAACAACGTTAGTTTTCGACGAAACAAATTTTATTGGGACCGCAATAGTAAATTATTGCTAGATTTCATGTGGCACGTCAATCGGGGTTAATTTGTGAGCGTGGAAAAATAAAATGCAAATAAAAACGACCATTTGAATGTGAACGAGGGCCATTCGAGCAAACGAACTCGGAATTCGACGAAACAAGTTTCATTAGAACCGTATCATCAAATTATACTATACCGTCCATTCGCATATCGAACGGGGTTTGTATGTGAGCACAAGAGCTAATAAACAACGTTAAAAATAGCGATAGACACGAAATAAAAATCATCGGTTATTCTCGGTCGTCACGTCAAGTTAAAATAATATTTACCCCCGCTATATAAACCGCCTACAACAGAAAAACCAGCCCGTCTCCATTTCCATTCAGCAAATTTGCAAAACAGTCCTTGTTTACATTTTAATTTATATCTTCACATTTGTCATGAATTCGAGGGGGTTCCAAAGGGAGGATGGTAGATCGGGACGGCGTCTACCTACTGAGAAAAGTTGGGGTGGAACGGATGCCTGAGGTGGTCGGAATCGGTGATAAACCGTGACAAACCATTTTCGTTTTTTTTTATTTTTGGAGGAGTTTGATTCTACTTTTCTTGATGGTATCAAAGGAGGAAATGTAGAGGAGATCAAGGACTTAAGTTTTGCCTTTGGTCGGTTGACCTGAAACGGCCTGTAGTGGCGGGGGAATTGGAAATGATCGGAGATGAGTTTGGGGTTGTCTTTTTCGAAGTGGTGGGTTGTTTTTGGTGATTTTCAAGGCGAAGGACGTCGATGTGTGGTGGGAAACGAGGCTCGATGAAGCAGTGGTGCACGGGGGGTCAGTCTGGTGATGGTGGAAGCGCGGTGTCAGGTGGAGCGAGGTGGTGGAATTTTGGAGTTGATCAGATTTGGGGGTATTTGGAAATTCCGGCGACTGGGGGGGTCATCGGGGACTCGCAGTTCATGCAGTGGTTGATGGATGAATGGCAGAGACAATGGTAGAGGTGTGGTGGTTCCATGTTCGACGGTGGTGGCACAGTTGCTCGAGGGTGACGAGGTGGTTAATGAGGCATACGGGTTCAACGTTGAAGAGAGAGTCGGGTTTCCGGAATTTGCCAAGTTGAAAACTCATGATCAATTACAAAGAGAGATGACGTGGCATACTAGGTAAGGTAATTAGATTATTTATTTAAATTTTTAATTAATAGTTTAGTTTATAAATCGTATAATATATACAATCTTTAAATCAACATATCTTTCTAGTACATAAACGAAATCTGACGAAATTGGATCCGTTGGGATTGCAGGGACGAGGCCTAGGCAATGGCACTGACCTGACGCCGTTGAAAATTCAGTTAATTTTGAATCTCCATTCAAGATTAAAAGGAACAAACGCGTCAACCTCCAACTGAAATAATCTGGTGAGTTAATTCTCGCGCCTTCTGGAATTCTATGATGTGGTAAATTCATATAAAAATATAATTTACCGTTAAAAAAAATAAATTGGTTGCTTGGTTGTTATTGGTTGTTTACTGTTTGATTGGTTGCTGCCGTTTATATTCCATCGTTTTAAATTAGTTGATCATATGAAATTTATTTCATATATTATTATGAATTGTATAACGAGCTGTGATGCAGAGAAGAATTTCTTAAATATTATACATGTTGTTTGTTTGTTGTATATGATGGTTGAATAAATATTCACCTGTTTGAACATGATGGTTGAATAAATATTCACCTGTGGTATGTTTAAAATCAATCGAAGGTATTGATTTAGTGGTTGGCATTGAATGGCCTAAAATGTACTGTTTTTAACCGTCGTTCTACCGTCAGGCGAATTGACATAGATTTAAAGTTATAAATTATTTATAACTGAACTGTAGTTTTCAGTTATTTTATATAAATAATTTAATTAGGAAGTTATAAATATATATATACACACACACAGTTTTAATCGAGTTTATCAAAGAATTATTTTAAAATGGTTTGATTGAAAAGGGCGATAAAAGCTTTATAAAGGAATTCATAATCCAAGTTTTCAAAAACAAGAGTTGTGAATTGAATTGGAAAGTAAATGTAGTGATGTAAATAAGGTTTCACTTAATTAAATAAAGTGAACTCAATTGAAATTAAATGTTTAGGAAGATGATAAATGTATTAGGAATGGAGTGAGATATGGTAATGGTAATAATGGTTTTAAAATATAATATAAAAAGTTGTTAAATTTTTCTTAAGGAATTTTTATAAGTATTTAAGAAGAAATCCAAGTGAGCTTTAGAAAAGAGTTTTTAAACTAAAACGATAACTTTGAAAAAGTTAAAGAATTGGTTAAACAAAACGCTTTAATTGAAATAAAGGGTTCAAAAGCAAGGGAAAATAAATATAGTGATTTTGGTAAAGAATTGGTAAATAGATTTTTAGAAATAAAATCCAAGAAAAAAAGGGTTTTATTGTAAAGAAAGGAAATGAGGATTTCAGTTATAGAAATCCAATTTAAAGTTCTTATAAGAATTTCTGAATAAATGGAAGTAGATGATCGAACGAGGGATTTTATTTAAAATCCAAAGGTCATAAGTGGAAATGTGGGCTAAGTTAAAAGTTATATTTGGTGAATTTTTACTTAATCGAATAAATTAAGCAAATAAATTTTATTGTCAAGGGTTTTCAAATGTAAGAAATGGTTTACGATACCAGTTTGAAATCGAGATGGTAAAGAAGATTGTAGTGAGGTGCTAAATGACAAACTGATATTTATTTTGAAAAAAGAACGGGGTCGATCAAGGTCTGAGAGGTAATTAAATACCCTAACTTGAATGGCTTCGTAATTATCGAGGAATGGTATTAGTTGAAACGAGTTAAAGGTGTTGTGATTGGTGTGATATCCCATACGAGAGGTATTAAATATTGGTGCGGGATTTTGAAATTTAAATGATACTACAATATAGTTCAATGAAAATAAGAATATTTGATTTTGAATTATAAGTCGACCTTTGCTTTAACCCTATTAGAATTGGAAACGATTAATACCATTAGGTACAATATGGATATATATATATATAGATGTATATCGAGATACTCGAATATAAAGGAAAGGGGTTTAAAGGAAATAGATCGAAGCTTCCAAAAGAAGTGGAAAGCTGGGGTATATATATATGCTCTATAGTAATCAAAATAGTTTTTGTTATAAATAAGAATAAATAAATGTTTCAATATAATTGGAAGATTCAAAGATTGATTTACTATTTTGTAAAGTATATTTTAAGTAGGCCAAGTACTGCCAAATACAGAATCAGTGAAATCATTGACACGATTGTTATTTGATAGTTAAATCACCGACTATCAAACCTGACCGACACGATTGTTGTAACGGAAAGACCAGGATCGAATTCATATTCGAAAACCATTCGGACCAACAAATACGTGAAGATATCGGAAGATGGTCGAGATGGAGCAATCGAAGACTGTAGATCTTCATAAGCGGAAGAACCACTAAGATTCTTTGTCTTGCAAACAGAGATAAACTGTGATTATGTCGTGGTTGGAATCTACAGGTTAAAAGGACTTCTCGCTACTGATCCATGGGGTGATTCCTATATGAGAGGCAGTAGGAGAGTACCTTCGGTTCATCCTGTTCCTGGATGACTTGTATGGACGAGTGTCTGACAGAGTATTTCCAAAGGACCACGTACGTTGATTTCTTCAAACGTATTATAGCTGGTTAGCTCCCAACTAGAGTATTTTTATGGACGTCAATTAGTGATATCTAGAGGATCTGACGATGTGGCATTCAAAGGGAATGGTGGACAGATGTTTGAAAAATAATTCTAGCCTCAAGCCTCATCAACCGGGAAATGACAAAAATCGGGCAGGCAGCATGGTTATGTGGGTCGCTCCCATTAGGGAGTATAATCACCTATCTAGAGAAATACCATTTTTTCTTTAATATATATTCGATGCTGTCCCTTTTCGGGAGGTGGTTGTTGATCCCAACCGTCATTGATATACATTTGATACACTCAAGCGAAATGAGTGGTCGGTCATGTGTGGTTCGGGTTGCAAGACGTTCTTGTTGAACCCAGTGTATTCGCCTCTAGAGATACACATTCGGAAGGTCGTCCCATACCTTGTCAAGTTGGAATCCAATATCCAATAAGCGCCCGCGGTTTTATTGCATACTATATATGGGGAGCGTGAGATGCAAGCGTTCTTCTAGATTGTTATTTACTTGTATTTAGACAATATGATAATATCAGAACAAAGTATGAATTTCAAAAATGTTTTTGGGCTATAGTAAGGTAAAAACCGTCCGTGTTTATGTGTGGGCTGGTCTTTCTATTATCCTTTGATTTCAGAAAGGATTTTCCAAAGTTAAACAAGTTGTGTGTGTGCTATGAATTTATCACTGATAGTATTCAAGACTAGCCCGGTGTATTTTGCTTTGCTTCAAATGTGCTCGGGTCAGACCGAGTATGTTCCAGGTTAGGTTTCGCTCGATGTTCAGGAGCTAGAAGCAGGAGGCTTCACCGCTAGTTATATACAGATATTTTTCTGCTGTGACTGATATTTGTTGTACTCTGATGATTGGTATGTATATACAGTTCTTTGTATAAAGAGATTTGATATTATATTTTACTCGTTCCACTATGATATTTTGATGTGATGTTCTTCTTCTTTCTTCTATTCTAATATTCTTTCTTTCTATTCTCGCCCTCTTATTTCTTTCTATTGACAATCTGGAGTTCGATACTTGGGTTTTTGGCAAGTGATACGGGTTTATGTATTGTTGTCGAAAACTCGAGCGTCGAGCATTTCCCCGGGTCGTTACAGTGGTACTAGAGCTATTGGTTTAGAGATAACCTTGGCTCTGTGGCGTGACTCAATAGAGATGGGGTTAGTAATACCCTAGATTGAGTTTTTGTGTATATATACGAGAGCGCATATTTGTAATTTGACATACAATTATTTTTGAACTATTTCTGCCCAATATATTTTATAAATAATGAAAGTAATGATTTTCACGAATTATTATAATATGGGAAAATTAATTGGATTTGTTAATGTTGATTGTGTGATATGTTTGGATAGTGTGCTCGATCTCATGGATATGGACCTGAACACGAATTGATTTGGTTGAAAACCCAATATGAAATAAATAAGTTGGAAAATCAATCCAAATTTAATAAATTCAAATGGATAATTAAAGAAATAAATGAAGTGATTATAAATAATTATAACCTCGTATGAATTGAACTGCGTGTCGAATTAGTTGATATAGATGATATGGATGTTTTGAACATAATTGACATGTGTTTGATGACTAATGAGTTCATTTGAGTTGAGAACAGGTGCAGAAGTGCCAATTCAGCTTTAAATCCCGTCCAAGAGAAAATTATGGGGTTAATCAAATCCAGTTGAATAGAGCCGCATAATAACTAAGCAAGCTCGCGTGTAATATATCGCTTATCGCATAATAACACTCGCAAAAAGGTACGCCTATGCAAATATGAAATTTTTGGTTTTTATTTGGGGTTTTGAGTTTAGTTTTTGATTTTTCTGACCATGAGAGTCGATGCATATATATTTCTTGATCCTGCGATATTGCAAATGTCCCTCCGTACAGGGAAGACTCTACCGAAATTTTTCCAAATTTAAGGAGTTAAAAATGTTTTGAAGATTTTTGGAAAAATTCTTTTATTTGAAAAAAATTGGTTTTAAAACCAATTGGGTCAGTTTGAAAATAAATTCGAGTTTTAAAATTAATTATTTTTGAAAAGATAAAGGGATTTAACGTTCTTTCTACCTTAGCAATTTCGAGGACGAAATTATTTTAAGGGGGAAGGAATGTAATAACCCATGTTTTCTGCCTATTTATTTGGATTATTTAAATTATTTAAAATATTGGTTTGAATTTAAATAGTCGAATTTAATGATTTATTTGGAATATATTATTTAAATAAATAATAAAATAATAGTTTATTTCCAGAATATGGGGAATATGTTGAATTTGTTGTATAACGTGTATCAGCTAAATATAGATGGTCAATATTGTCTGTATCGAAAATATATCGACAATATCGTTTATTTAACGACCGTTGAGCGTATTCTTTATAATTTAATTAAATAACGAGCTGTAGCTGCGCGGCAGTTCGTAAATTTGAGTTTTGAACTTGAATTGGCCATACAGGATTCAAAATAAGTCGGATTTCCTTGAAATAAGAAACGTTGGAATCTGTTTGACGATATCTTTCTAATGGAAGAGAAAAATCTAGTTTTCATCGCGTAGATTTTATTTTATGTCCAAATCAAATTTTGGAAAAAACGCTATGGAATTCCTTTATATATTATATTGGTTTATTCTATAGATTTAAGGGTTTTTAAATATTTTGAATGTCGAACTGACTTGGATTTCAACCCTAGTTATTTTATTGTGAATCTACATCAAAATTCTGGTCCAGTTTGACTAATGGCAATATTTTAATATTATCATATTGAGGTATTTTAAAATGGGTTTATTTTATTGGAATTGGGCAGTTATAGAAGGGACTTTATTCAAATGATGTTAGTTTTCGATGAAACAAATTTTATTGGGACCGCAACAGAAAATTATTGCTAGATTTAAAGTGGCGCGTCAACCGGGGTTAATTTGTGAGCGTAGCAAAATAAAATGTAAATAAAAACGACCAATTGAATGTGAACGAGGGCCATTCGACCAAACAAACTCGGAATTCGACGAAACAAGTTTCGTTAGAACCGTATCGTCAAATTATACTATACCGTCCATTTGCAACTCGAACGGGGTTTGTATGTGAGCGCAGGAGCTAATAAACAACGTAAAAATAGCGATAGACACGAAATAAAAATCGTCGATCATTATCGGTCGTCACGTCAAGTTAAAATAATATTTACCCTCGCTATATGAACCCCCTACATTAGAAAAACCAGCCCATCTCCATTTCCATCCAGCAAATTTGCAAAAAAGTCCTTGTTTACATTTTAATTTATATCTTCACATTTGTCATGAATTCGAGGGGGGTTCCAAAGGGAGAATGGTAGATCAGGACGGCGTCTACCTACTGAGAAAAGTTGGGGTGGAACGGATGCCTGAGGTGGTCGGAATCGGTGATAAACCATGACAAACCATTTTTGTTTTTTTGATTTTTGGAGGAGTTTGAGTCTACTTTTGTTGATAGTATAAAAGGAGGAAATGTAGAGGAGATCGAGGGCTTAAGTTTTTCCTTTGGTCGGTTGACCTGAAACGGCCTATAGCGGCGGGGAATTAGAGATGATCGGAGATGAGTTTGGGGTTGTCTTTTTCGAAGTGGCAGGTTGTTTTTGGGGATTTTCACAGCAAAGGACGTCGATGGGTGGTGGGACACGAGGGTCGATGAAGAAAAGGTGCATGGGGGTCAGTCTTGTGGTGGTGGCGCGGTGTCAGGTGGAGCGAGGCGGTGGAATTTTGGGGTTGATCGGATTTGGGGGTATTTGGAAATTCCAGCGACGGGGGAGGGGGTCATTGGGGACTGGCGGTTTAGGAGATGGTTGATGGAGGAACGACGGAGACAATGGTAGAGGTGCGGTAGTTCCAGGTTCGACGGTGGTGGCACAGTTGGTGCTCGAGGGCGACGAGGTGGTTAATGAGGCATACGGGTTCAACGTTGAAGAGAGAGTCGGGTTTCAGGAGTTTGTCAAGTTGAAAATGCGTGATCAATTACAAAGAGGCCGACGTGGCATACTAGGTAAGGTAATTAAATTATTTGATTAAATTTTTAATTAATAGTTTAGTTTATAAATCGTATAATATATACAATCTTTAAATCAACATATCTTTCTAGTATGTGAACGAAATCTGACGAAACTGGATTCGTTGGGATCGCAGGGACGAGGCCTAGGCAATGGCACTGACTAGGCACTAATCTGAAGTCGTTGAAAATTCAGTTAATTTTGAACATCCGTTCAAGATTAAAAGGAACAAACGTGTCAATCGCCAACCGAAATAATCTGGTGAGTTAATTATCACACCTTTTGGAATTCTGTGATGTGGTAAATTCATATAAAAATATAATTTACCATTAAAAATATAAATTGGTTGCTTGGTTGTTATTGGTTGTTTACTGTTTGATTGGTTGCTGCCGTTTATATTCCATCATTTTAAATTAGTTGATCATATGAAATTTAGTTCGTATATTATTATGAAATGTATAACGAGCTGTGATGCAGAGAAGAACAGGTTGGAGGGATCCAACTGGATTCCTCAAATATTATACATGTTGTTTGTTTGTTGTATATTGTTGATATTTGAACTTATTGGACCCCATATGGTAGAAAAACCTGTTTGAACATGATGGTTGAATAAATATTCACCTGTGCTGTGTTGAAAATCAATTGACAATATTGATTTAGTGGTTGGCATTGAATGACCTAAAATGTACTGTTTTTAACCGTCGTTCTGCCGTCAGGCGAATTGACATAGATTTAAAGTTATAAATTATTTATAACTAAACTGAAGTTTTTCAGTTATTTTATATAAATAATTTAATTAGGAAGTTATATATATATACTTTTAATCAAGTTTATCAAAGAATTATTTTAAAATGGTTTGATCGAAAAGGGCGATAAAAGCTTTATAAAGGAATTCATAATCCAGGTTTTCAAAAACAAGAGTTGTGAATTGAATTGGAAAGTAAATGTAGTGATGTAAATAAGGTTTCTTTTAATTAAATAAAGTGAACTCAACTGAAATGAAATGTTTAGGAAGATGATAAATGTATTAGGATGAAGTGAGATATGGTAACAGTAATAACGGTTTTAAAATATAATATAAGAAGTTGTTAAATTTTTCTTAAGGAATTTTTATAAGTATTTAAGAAGAAATCCAAGTGAGTTTTAGAAAAGAGTTTTTAAACTAAAACGATAACTTTGAAAAAGTTAAAGAATTATTTAAACAAAACGCTTTAATTGAAATAAAGGGTTCAAAAGCAAGGGAAAATAAATATAGCGATTTTGGTAAAGAATTGGTAAATAGATTTTTAGAAATAAAATCCAAGACAAAAAGGGGTTTTATTGTAAAGAAAGGATAAGATGATTTCAGTTATAGAAATCCAATTTAAAGTTGTTATAAGAATTTCTGAATAAATGGAAGTAGATGATTGAACGAGGGATTTTATTTAAAATCCAAAGGTCATACATGGAATTGTGGGTTAAGTTAAAAGTTATATTTGGTGAATTTTTACTTAATCGAACAAATTAAGCAAATAGATTTTATTGGCAAGGGTTTTCAAATGTAAGAAACGGTTTATGAAACTAGTTTGAAATCGAGATGGTAAAGAAGATTGTAGTGAGATGTTAAATGACAATCAGATATTTATTCTGAAATAAGAACGGGGTCGATCAAGGTCTGAGAGGTAATTAAATACCCTAACTTGAATGGCTTCATAATTATCGAGGAATGGTATTAGTTCAAATGAGTTAAAGGTGTTGTGATTGGTGTGATATCCCATACGATAGGTATTGAATATTGGTGCAAGATTTTGAAATTTAAATGATACTACAATGTAGTTCAATGAAAATAAGAATATTTGATTTTGAATTATAAGTCGACCTTTGCTTTAACCCTATTAGAATTGGAAACGGTTAAAACCATTAGGTACAATATGGATATATATATAGATGTATATCGAGATACTCGAATATAAAGGAAAGGGGTTTGAAGGAAATAGATCGATGTTTCCAAAAGAAGTGGAAAGCTGGGGTATATATATGCTCTATAGTAATCAAAATAGTTTTTGTTATAAATAAGAATAAATAAATGTTTCAATATAATTGGAAGATTCAAAGATTGATTTACTATTTTGTAAAGTATATTTTAAGTAGGCCAAGTACTGCCAAATACAGAATCAGTGAAATCATTGACATGATTGTTATTTGATAGTTAAATCACCTACTATCAAACTTGTCCAATACGATTGTTGGAACGGAAAGACCGGGATCGAACTCATAATCGAAAACCATTCCAACCAACAAATACGTGAAGATATCGGAAGATGATCGGGATGGAGCAATCGAAGACTGTAGATCTTCATAAGTGGAAGAACCATTAAGATTCTCTGTCTTGCAAACAAAGATAAATTGTGATTCTGTTGTGGTTGGAGTCTACAGGTTGCAAGGACTTCTCGCTACTGATCCATGAGGTGATTCCTATATGAGAGGCAGTAGGAGAGTACCTTCGGTTCATCCTATTCCTGGATGACTTGTATGGACGAGTGTCTGACAGAGTATTTCCATAGGACAATGTACATTGATTTCTTTAAATGTATTATAGTTGGTTAGCTCCCAACTAGAGTATTTTTGTGAATGTCAATTAGTGATATCCAGAGGATCTGACAATGTGGCATTCAAAGTAAATGGTGGCCAGATGTTCGAAAAAGAATTCTAGCCTCAAGCCTCATCAACCGGGAAATGACAAAAATCGGGCAGGCAGCATAGTTATGTGGGTCGCTCCCATTAGGGTGTATATCAACTATCTAGAGAAATTCCATTTGCTTCTTTAATCTATATTCGATGCTATCCCTTTTCAGGAGGCGTTTGCTGATCCCAACCGTCGGTGATATACATTCGATACACTCAAGCGAAATGAGTGGTCGGTAACTGACACGACCCGAACTTCCCCGTGAAGGAAAGCGCGGATAGCGTTGAGGACAAGACAAAACAGAACGCAGACGGAAAAACATTTCATTGCTTATTACAACAATTCCTTCAGAATACAAGAATGTACAGAGTATAATTGAATAAATTACATTCGATAAATATCAAAGATTACAATAAATTACATAGCAGCGGAAAAATAATTCAAAGCACAACTGAAGGTGATATACGGATACAGAGCTTTCCTGATATCATTCCAGCTGTAAACCAGGATCCTGTGAATATAAATCTGCAAAACCAAAACTACTAGCTGCCCGTGCGGAAAATAGGGGCACCCAGAGTTTAGGTTAAAACAATAAACTCCAGGTCAGTCATGTGACTGGTGTGAGAACTAAAACGGTTATTTAAACTTTACTTTAAAAGAGAGTAATTCAAGGGACCACACCGTATAACACGGAACGGGTTTTCTCCCAAGAATACCAGTGCATAGAATAAACAACGCAATGCTTTTCGAGAAATGAAGCTATTATAAGAGCCAGGTCCCATCACACAATGCAACGCAAGCCGGAGGATATGGTTTTACCTTATAACAGCCAAACATGCTTGGTACATTTAAAACAAATCATTTGATACTATAATAAGTGTATAGTGTCAAAAGAATTTCAATCATAAATATAAATCATAGGCGGAATGGGTACCATCTATCATGTCGCCATACTAGTTCTACAATTAAAACCGCGATACACGTATTGGAAATTGGATTTCCGTCATGAGTCGAGGCAAGTGGCAAGCTCCTCTCCGCTTTCAAGACACTCTAGCAAATGTCTCAGGACTACACACTCTGGGCAATCCTGGATGCTTCAGGGCCGGTCCTCACTTACGTTAGAGGATTAATTATGCCTGAACACACGTTTCCCGGTCCTTACAGACCTAAAATCGAGGCGCCTCATCCAACAACCACAAAGGTGAAAAGTATATAAATGTTAGGGCTGGTAAGTCACTGACACCACCAAAGCTAGAAAGAAACGTCGTGCTCTCCCTACAGTCTGTATCCCGTTTTTAACTCATACCGAGGTGTGAGGCTTGCGAATTCACGTTATACACAAAGCTGCCATGTAGGCCGTGCTTTGATCATCAACCACAAGACTTTGCTTTTCAACAGAAGCCTTGATCCATGCAACTCAGCGTGCCACACAGGCAATTCATGCCATGCGATTGATATCTATCGATATATAACCTCTAAGCTCGTACGTCTCAGAGAAGGGCGTTAAGCAAGAGAATAAATTCTCCTCCGCCAAACAGATATATATTTAACAGAAATCAATCAACACAGAATAAAATCCAATGTCAGACACACAATCCATTTACAAGTTCGTTCTGGGTCTGAACGAAACCGGAGGCACTTTCCTCGCATATCCATCGATCTCCAAGTACGTCTGGACGACCACCAACTGATTCCCTCATCTTGGGTGTACAGCCCAATCAAGATCATCAGTAATCACCCAAACGATGTGAAGACTTCCGGTCTTCAACCACCGTCTTCATCTTCGACTTATCGTCGAATCGGTTATTCAGAATGGGTATAAACCCGGCCTTTCTGAACAACCCACACATATTAAAAACAAATGTTACACAAACACAACATACGCCTCATTCCAATTCCACATTCTTAGGGAAAGGTTCCCATTAATTTTATCCAAGATAAATTCTTTAAAATTTATCCTTTAATCTTCCTTTGGATGTCGTTTCAAACCAAATTATGGTTTTCTAAACTAGTTAAGATTAGCGAACCACACCGAAGTAATTATTTATTTTATTTCCCAATCCCAACCTATTCATCCCATGAAGCAAAACTGGTAATACTCCATATCTGATACTATGGTGTTATCGGTAAAATTAATTACCATTTCACGTTCAAATCTAATTAAAGATTTATCTATCGCTTTGGAGCTAAACTGGTGATACTCCATTCTCGCTCAATTTCTAATTTTCATAATTTAAATTACCAATTCTCATTTCAATCTAATTGCAGATTCATTAAAAACTCCTTTTACTGGGTTAAAGGACTAATGTCATTCAAAACACAGTTCACGACAAACCCAAATCATATTTTATTTAGTACCGGGTTAAAGAACAAGTGTCATTTAAAACAACCTTCACGATAAACCTACAAATCACTTCTATTTACAACCCATTTCAAATCCAATTTATTTATTTAAAATTAAATGGGTTTTAATTTTAGTTCAAAATTAGTTCATTTCGATAAAAAACTATTTTTATCTTTTCAAATATGGAGTTTTTCATCCTAATTTTTCCCAAATCATTTCTTATGATTTTACACAAAATATTACTATTTTTAATAATTTTATAAAGGCCCGTACAGTCGATTTCCATCAACGGCCATCGAACTGCACTTACAGCGACCTTTTTCTGAAATTGATTTAGACATATTTCTGAATCCAACCGTTAGATTTCAAATTTCTAATATTCGTTAGAAAGCTCTTTTCGATACAAACCCAACGGTTCCAGTTTTAGGAGAATCCGACGGTCGGATCTCCCGTAATGTCCGTTTGAAGTTAATGGTCGAAATTCGCGAATTGCCGCGACGCGGCGCGTTCTATTCAGGCCATTATATTATATATATAATATATATTTCATCGTTTCCTATTTAAAATGAATTTTATAAATAGTTTTGAATTTGTTTCAAAAACAATTTCAACCTTTATTTCAAATTCAAATCAAAATTGAATTTTCTATTATAAATCCTTTTTACTTTCATTTCTATTTGATTTCAATTCAAATCGATTTTAATTCGATTCGAATTCATTTCAATTCGTTTTCAATTCAATTCGAATTTGTTTTCAATTCAATTCGAATTCGTTTTCAATTCAATTCGAATTCGTTTTATATACAATTCATTTCAAATTGGTTTTATATTCAATTCATTTCAAATTGGTTTTATATTCAATTCATTTCAAATTGGTTTTATATTCAATTCGAATCAAATTCGTTATATATATTCAATTCAAATCAAATTCGTTATATATTCAATTCAAATCAAATTCGTTTTCTATTCAATTCAATTCAAATTCGTTTTCGATTCAATTCAATTCAAATTCATTATCTATTCAAACCAATTATAAAAATGAATATAATTGATATAAATATCGTTCGCGTCAAATAGCGCATCTCTAATCAACACGGCTTTATATATTTCAATAATTCCGTTATTCTATTCAACAAATGAATATCTATTCTATTCAGTACGTGAATCTATATTTTTGTCAACACATGACTAATCTCAACGAATGAGTGCTGTCCACGTGTGACTATTTTTGTGATTTAATATATTTTATAAAAATTATGGTATCTATTGTTTGATTTCAAATCTGACTCCAACCGTAAACTAGTAAGAGAACGATTCCCTGAATATTAACCCCGAAGGCCGAAACCAACATCAGATCAACATCCAGGAGACCACTCATCTTATCTATTTTCCAGTTAGTTTCTAATTTTCTATATGATAAAGATGTAAATTTTATTGTTAAAATATTTCGTTCAACACATGACTAATCTCAACGGATGAGTACTGTCAACACATGAACCTTTATTTTATAATATTCTTTATTTTCTAAATTGGAATGAAGTCCAATCAATTACCATATAAAGTTAATGATATGGATTCCATACAACACATGTATATAATAGCAACGATAAATAATCAACCATCATCCAAAGTGCACTACACTGTATAAGCATCAAATATAGATATCTAACGCTTATAACAGCCTGTCAATCAATCGATCGACATACAACTAATTATTAGGATTAGTGTATGCCATATTTTATCCCAATACCCGTGTAGGGTTTCAAATCAACAAACACAGATTTTATTTGTGCAGTTGGGCGATGTGTAAAATTTATCATCCCAATCAATCTCAGTCAAATCAGTGTATATAAACAAATCGGTCGATTTGTTTATAAATATTTATTTATTCACATTCACGTTAAAAATTATATTTTTAACGATAAAATATTTTTATTCAACCTATGAATATTCTATTAGGTTCATTTATTAAATAAAATGATATCTTTATTTTTCTAACTTATTTTAGAAAATTTCGGCGGCATAACGGCACGATACTGGAAACGGGACAAGGCCTAGCCTTAACCCCGGTCTAGTGAAGGCCCACGCCATTCACACATCAATCAAATCCATTCATTTCACCAAACAATTCAATTCAAACCAAATAAACTAACCAACTACACAACCAAACAATTTAACAAACAAGCCATCCATGGTCTGTGGATGACGGGTGTCGGGTGCTTCTAAACACCATCTGCATCCTAGTATATATATATAACTAGAAAAAGAAATTGAAGAGTGAGAAGTTCTCACCGAAAGCTATTCAACTTCACGCCACTTCATTTATAGAAATATTCATCGTTATCGCATCTTTGTCATCTTCGTTGCCCGTAGCCACAACATATATAAAAATCATATTTTTACTTCGTTATTCAATACATAAAAATCGAATTTTTACTTCGTTATTCAATATATAAAAATCGAATTTTTACTTCGTTATTCAATATATAAAAATCGAATTTTTACTATCACGCTATATGGACAAAAAAATTATTTTCACACCGCTACTATATAGATAAAAATTCTATTTTTACTTCGCTATTCTCTATATAAAGATCTCGCCTTTTCAACTATAAGGATTTCTCCTTTTCAAATATAAAGATTTCTCCTTTTCAAATATAAATATTTCTCCTTTTCAAATTTATCATTATAAAATTCACACTTTTATTTTGCTATACATATAAAGATGATATTTCTAATATTCCTATCATGTAAAAATTATATTTTTAATTCTCTACATAAACAAAAATCATATTTTTACTATATAAAAAAACACTTCTTTTTCCTAGCTAATGAACGAATAAAAATCATTCCTTTACTTTGTAAATCAATGAATAAAAATCCTAGCTTTGCTTTAAAATAATAATCATATTTTTATGCTCTACACTATATAAAAATTATATTTTTATTCTTCAAGTCTAATAAAAATCATATTTTTATTATCTTCCTATATAAAAATTATATTTTTATACTCTCTATATAATAAAATTATATTTTTATACTTTCTATATAATAAAAATTATATTTTTATACTTTCTATATAATAAAAATCATATTTCTATTTCGCTAATCTTTTTTTTATAAAGGCCTAACCCTTTTATTTTTAAATAAAATCAGTTCTACATAACCAAATAAAAATCAGTTTTAACTAACAAAGAAAATCAGTTTTAACTTAAGTAAATGAATAAATAAAGTTGTAAAAACACACCTTTGAAATCGTTGGTGAATGGAGGATCGGATTAGAGGAGGAGAAGGCCAAGGCGGAGGACTTGGAGGCTGAAGAGGGCGCAGGAGGAGGTGCGTCGGGTCTGCAGTCGGCGGAGGGTCTTCGCGAGAAGGGGGGCTGCGCGATTTCTGAAATGAGGGGGGAGTTCGAACTGTGGAGGAGAGGAGGGGAAACGCGGCAGCAGGGGGGCTTCGATCACGGTGGCGCGCCGCCTGGGGGGGTATCGCGATAGTTTAGGTTTTTTTTTCTCTTTTGAAAATGATTTCAACGGGGGGGCCTGGTTAAGGAGAAAAGGAAACATGGGAAATATTTTCTTTTTATTTATTTAATTAATTTCAAAAAGGTGACTTTTTCGTATGACCTCTAAACGAGGCCCACCGCCTGTCGTCCATAGCCAATTACCCCCATTCCGAACACAATGGGATATGTATCGCAGGCTGATTCGGCTGTTGCAATCAGTTTTCGTCAAAATCAACATATAACTCTATATATTGAATTTGAACGCGCGTTTCAATTTACCGGAGTCACATACTAACTCTAAAAATTCCCGAAAAATATTTTCTAGCTTCGTATTGACGATACGGTCCTAAAAAAACTAGTTTCGTCGAATTCTGAGACCTTTGGAAAAATGGCCATTTTCCAGTCGATTAAAATCAACTGAAATTGGTCAAACGCGTTTGCCTTTGCCATGATTCGAAAAATTATGAAATTTGGAATCTAACAATAATTTGACATCACGGATCCAACAAAAGTGGTTTCGTCGAAATCCGAGGTCGTTTGCAAAATTCCCATTTTTAAGGGCCTGAATTCCATAGCGACTATTCAGAATTTTCAACATGACGTATCTTTTGATCCCCGCTATGAAATCTTGACTTTTCGGATTCGTTGGAAAGATATCACCAATTAGATCCCATTATTTTTGGTTTCACTAAAATCCGGTTTGTTTTGCACCCGGTACATTCAATTGAAGTTTGAAATCGAATTATCGAACTACCGCGCCATTTTCAATTCTATTTATAATTATATATAATTATTTATATTCTAACGACGATGTATATAATATATTCGTTTGAATTATATTACAAATAAATTTCTCGTCGATATTATTTGAAATAATTCATTTTAAATATTCAAAATTCGCTAAAATTGCCAAAATAAAATTTTTAAACTGGCTCGCATTTCCGAGTTATTACAATCTCCCCCACTTAAAACTTTTCATCCCCGAAAAGGAACAAAGTCGAAAGTGGTTTGATTAATTAACTCTACGTTCGATCTGGCTTCCATTCTCCAACTTTTCAGTTTCTGAGAATTTTCAAATTCTTCAAAAATTTGGCTAACACCTTAAATTTTCGAAAAATTTCGCCATAACCTCCCCTGCACCGGGGCCACGGGAAAATCCCGAAATTGCCATATAGGCCTTCTGATCTCAAGAAGAAAAAGAAAAGGCCAAGCGGCTAGCCAATAGGCTCATAAAATCATCATCACCCAAACAAAACAGTAAATTATAGTAAATATGTAACTATTTATCGGGCAAACAAATTTTATTCTCTGCTCTAGCCTCCTTGCTATGACCTGTTCAATGTAAGTACATGTATATGCAAGCAAATGTGACCAATTTTCAATACAATTAAATATTTGGTTCAATTAGGCTAAATGGTTCAAAAATTATCAAACAAATAAACAAACAACACAAACATCAATCAGTTAGTGGATTAGAGTTTCAAATTCATAATTTGATATATATACAGGAAATCATGTTTTTGATGCCAATTCACAATAATGTATTCTAGCTATATTAGTTTTGGTTCTCACACCAGTCTAATGGAAACATATAGAAATCAAACCTTCGAAACACGAACATAAGTTCTGATGATGATCGATCAATCATCAGAACCATCTCCGGGTGTCTAGAATGTGATTCTATATCTATCCAGTATATTAAAACTTCGAATATACGTTCATGACGCGTATACGCAAAACCTTTATATACTAGATTGTCCAAAGCAATATAAATAAATATTCAAATACGAATAAAACGATTTTTAATTTTCAAAACAAAATTGTTTTCAATTGAAAAATATACTCTTCACACTCGTTCTAGGATACTACTGATCCTGTCTCTAACGATTCGTTCTAATTGGATATTACTAATCCAATATCTTATGAATTCTTTCGTATGGTTCTAATGTGTCTTGTTCTCGAGCTCTGTAAACCAAAGATCTGATACCAAATTGACACGACCCGAACTTCCCCGTGAAGGAAAGCGCGGATAGCGTTGAGGACAAGACAAAACAGAATGCAGACGGAAGAACATTTCATTGCTTATTACAACAATTCCATCAGAATACAAGAATATACAGAGTATAATTGAATAAATTACATTCGATAAATATCAGAGATTACAATAAATTACATAGTAGCAGAAAAATAATACAAAGCACAACTGAAGGTGATATACGGATACAGAGCTTTCCGGATATCATTCTAGCTGTAAACCAGGATCCAGTGAATATAAATCTGCAAAACCAAAACTACTAGCTGCCCGTGCGGAAAATAGGGGCACCCAGAGTTTAGGTTAAAACAATAAACTCCAGGTCAGTCATGTGACTGGTGTGAGAACTAAAATAGTTATTTAAACTTTACTTTAGAAGAGAGTAATTCAAGGGACCACGCCGTATAACACGGAACGGGTTTTCTCCCAAGAGTACCAGTGCATAGAATATACAACGCAATGCTTTTCGAAAAATGAAGCTATTATAAGACCCAGGTCCCATCACATAATGCAACGCAAGCCGGCGGATAGGGTTTTACCTTATAACAGCCAAACATGCTTGGTACGTTTAAAACAAATCATTTGATACTATAATAAGTGTATAGTGTCAAAAGAATTTCAATCATAAATATAAATCATAGGCGGCATGGGTACCATCTATCATGTCGCCATACTAGTTCTACAATTAAAACCGCGAAACACGTATTGGAAATTGGATTTCCTTCATGAGTCGAGGCAAGGGGCAAGCTCCTCTCCGCTTTCGAGACACTCTAGCAAATGTCTTAGGACTACACACTCTGGGCAATCCTGGATGCTTCAGGGCCGGTCCTCACTTACGTTAGAGGATTAATTATGCCTGAACACACGTTTCCCGGTCCTTACAGACCTAAAAACAAGGCGCCTCATCCAACAACCACAATGGTGAAAAGTATATAAATGTCAGGGCTGGTAAGTCACTGACACCACCAAAGCTAGAAAGAAACGTCGTGCTCTCCCTGCAGTCCGTATCCCGTTTTTAACTCATACCGAGGTGTGAGGCTCGTGAATTCACGTTATACACAAAGTTGCCACGTAGGCCGTGCTTTGATCATCAACCACAAGACTTTGCTTTTCAACAGAAGCCTTGATCCATGCAACTCAGCGTGCCACATAGGCAATTCATGCCATGCGGTTGATATCTATCGATATATAACCTCTAAAATCGTACGTCTCAGAGAAGGGCGTTAAGCAAGAGAATAAATTCTCCACCGCCAAACAGATATATATTTAACAGAAATCAATCAACACAGAATAAAATCCAATGTCAGACACACAATCCATTTACAAGTTCGTTCTGGGTTTGAACGAAACCGGAGGCACTTTCCTCACATATCCATCGATCTCCAAGTACGTCTGGACGACCACCAACTGATTCCCTCATCTTGGGTGTACAACCCAATCAAGATCATCAGTAATCACCCAAACGATGTGAAGACTTCCGGTCTTCAACCACCGTCTTCATCTTCGACTTATCATCGAATCGGTTATTCAGAATGGGTATAAACCCGGCCTTTCTGAACAACCCGCGTATATTAAAATCAAATGTTACACAAACACAACATACGCCTCATTCCAATTCCACATTCTTAGGGAAAGGTTCCCATTAATTTTATCCAAGATAAATTCTTTAAAATTTATCCTTTAATCTTCCTTTGGATGTCGTTTCAAACCAAATTATGGTTTTCTAAACTAGTTGAGATTAGCGAACCACACCGAAGTAATTATTTATTTTATTTCCCAATCCCAACCTATTCATCCCATGAAGCAAAACTGGTAATACTCCATATATGATACTATGGTGTTATCGGTAAAATTAATTACCATTTCACATTCAAATCTAATTAAAGATTTATCTATCGCTTTGGAGCTAAACTGGTGATACTCCATTCTCGCTCAATTTCTAAATTTGATAATTTAAATTACCAATTCTCATTTCAATCTAATTGCAGATTCATTAAAAACTTCTTTTACTGGGTTAAAGGACTAATGTCATTCAAAACACAGTTCACGACAAACCCAAATCATATTTTATTTAGTACCGGGTTAAAGAACAAGTGACATTTAAAACACCCTTCATGATAAACCCACAAATCAATTCTATTTACAACCCAATTCAAATCCAATTTATTTATTTAAAATTAAATGGGTTTTAATTTTAATTCAAAATTAGTTCATTTCGATACAAATCTATTTTTACCTTTTCAAACATGGATTTTTTCATCCCTATTTTTCCCAAATCATTACTATTTTTATCTATTTTTATCTTACACAAATTATTACTATTTTTAATAATTTTATCAAGGCCCGTACAGTCGATTTCCATCAACGGCCATCGAACTGCACTTACAGCGACCTTTTCTGAAATTGATTTGGACATATCTCCAAATCCATCCGTTAGATTTCAAATTTCTAATATTCGTTAGAAAGCTCTTTTCGATACGAACCCAACGGTTCCGGTTTTAGGAGAATCCGATTGTCGGATCTCCCGTAATGTCCGTTTGAAATTAATGGTCGAAATTCGCGAACTGCCGCGACGCGGCGCGTTCTATTCGGGCCATTATATTATATATATATATAATATATATTTCGTCGATTCCTATTTAAAACGAATTTTATAAATATTTTTGAATTCGTTTCAAAAACAATTTCAACCTTTATTTCAAATTCAAATCAAAATTGAATTTTCTATTATAAATCCTTTTTACTTTCATTTCTATTTGATTTCAATTCAAATCGATTTTAATTCGATTCGAATTCGTTTCAATTCATTTTCAATTCAATTCGAATTCATTTTCAATTCAATTCGAATTCGTTTTCAATTCAATTCGAATTCGTTTTATATTCAATTCATTTCAAATTGGTTTTATATTCAATTCATTTCAAATTGGTTTTATATTCAATTCATTTCAAATTGGTTTTATATTCAATTCGAATCAAATTCGTTATATATATTCAATTCAAATCAAATTCGTTATATATTTAATTCAAATCAAATTCGTTTTCTATTCAATTCAATTCAAATTCGTTTTCTATTCAATTCAATTCAAATTCGTTATCTATTCAAACCAATTATAAAAACGAATATAATTGATATAAATATCGTTCGCGTAAAAATAGCGCATTTCTAATCAACACGGCTTTATATATTTCATTAATTCCGTTATTCTATTCAACAAATGAATATCTATTCTATTCAATACGTGAATCTATATTTTTGTCAACACATGGCTAATCTCAACGAATGAGTACTGTCCACGTGTGACTATTTTTGTGATTTAATATATTTTATAAAAATTATGGTATCCATCGTTTGATTTCAAATCAGACTCCAACCGTAAACTAGTAAGAGAACGATTCCCTGAATATTAACCCCGAAGGCCGAAACCAACATCAGATCAACATCCAGGAGACCACTCATCTTATCTATTTTCCAGTTAGTTTCTAATTTTCTATATGATAAAGATGTAAATTTTATTATTAAAATATTTCATTCAACACATGACTAATCTCAACGGATGAGTACTGTCAACACATGAACCTTTATTTTATAATATTCTTTATTTTCTAAATTGGAATGAGGTCCAATCAATTACCATATAAAGTTAATTATATGGATTCCATACAACACATGTATATAATAGCAACGATAAATAATCAACCATCATCCAAAGTGCACTACACTGTATAAGCATCAAATATAGATATCTAACGCTTATAACAGCCTGTCAATCAATCGATCGACATACAACTAATTATTGGGATTAGTGTATGCCGTATTTTATCCCAATACCCGTGTGGGGTTTCAAATCAACAAACACAGATTTTATTTGTGCATTTGGGCGATGTGTAAAATTTATCGTCCCAATCAATCTCAGTCAAATCAGTGTATATAAACAAATCGGTCGATTTGTTTATAAATATTTATTTATTCACATTCACGTTAAAAATTATATTTTTAACGATAAAATATTTTTATTCAACCTATGAATATTCTATTCGGTTCATTTATTAAATAAAATGATATCTTTATTTTTCTAACTTATTTTAGAAAATTTCGGCGGCATAACAGCACGATACTAGAAACGGGACAAGGCCTAGCCTTATCCCCAGTCTAGTGAAGGCCCACGCTATTCACACATCAATCAAATCCATTCATTTCACCAAACAATTCAATTCAAACCAAATAAACTAACCAACTACACAACCAAACAATTTAACAAACAAGCCATCCATAATCTGTGGATGACGGGTGTCGGGTGCTACTAAACACCGTCTGCATCCTAGTATATATATATATATAACTAGAAAAAGAAATTGAAGAGTGAGAAGTTCTCACCGAAAGCTATTCCAACTTCACGCCACTTCATTTATAGAAATCTTCATCGTTATCGCATCTTTGTCATCTTCGTTGCCCGTAGCCACTACATATATAAAAATCATATTTTTACTTCGTTATTCAATACATAAAAATCGAATTTTTACTTCGTTATTCAATATATAAAAATCGAATTTTTACTTCGTTATTCAATATATAAAAATCGAATTTTTACTATCACGCTATATGGACAAAAAAATTATTTTCACACCGCTACTATATAGATAAAAATTCTATTTTTACTTCGCTATTCTCTATATAAAGATCTCGCCTTTTCAACTATAAAGACTTCTCCTTTTCAAATATAAAGATTTCTCCTTTTCAAATATAAAGATTTCTCCTTTTCAAATTTATCATTATAAAAATCACATTTTTATTTTTCTATACATATAAAGATGATATTTCTAATATTCCTATCATGTAAAAATTATATTTTTAATTCTCTACACAAACAAAAATCATATTTTTACTATATAAAAAAAACACTTCTTTTTCCTAGCTAATGAACGAATAAAAATCTTTCCTTTACTTTGCAAATCAATGAATAAAAATCCTAGCTTTGCTTTAAAATAATAATCATATTTTTATGCTCTACACTATATAAAAATTATATTTTTATTCTTCACGTCTAATAAAAATCATATTTTTATTATCTTCCTTATATAAAAATTATATTTTTATACTTTCTATATAATAAAAATTATATTTTTATACTTTCTATATAATAAAAATTATATTTTTATACTTTCTATATAATAAAAATCATATTTCTATTTCGCTACTCTTTTTTTTATAAAGGCCTAACCCTTTTATTTTTAAATAAAATCAGTTCTATATAACCAAATAAAAATCAGTTTTAACTAGCAAAGAAAATCAGTTTTAACTTGAGTAAATGAATAAATAAAGTTGTAAAAACACACCTTTGAAATCGTTGGTGAATGGGGGATCGGATTAGAGGAGGAGAAGGCCAAGGCGGAGGACTTGGAGGCTGAAGAGGGCGCAGGAGGAGGTGCGTCGGGTCTGCAGTCGGCGGAGGGTCTTTGCGAGAAGGGGGGGCTGCGCGATTTCTGAAACGAGGGGGGGTAAGTTCGAACTGTGGAGGAGAGGAGAGGAAACGCGGCAGCAGGGGGGCTTCGATCGCGGTGGCGTGCCGCCTGGGGGGAGGTATCGCGGTAGTTTAGGGTTTTTTTTCTCTTTTGAAAATGATTTCAACGGGGGGGGGGGGGGGCTGGTTAAGGAGAAAGGGAAAGGTGGGAAATATTTTCTTTTTATTTATTTAATTAATTTCAAAAAGGTGACTTTTTCGTACGTCCTCTAAACGTGGCCCACCGCCTGTCGTCAATAGCCAATTACCCCCATTCCGAACACAATGGGATATGTATCGCAGGCTGATTCGGCTGTTGCAATCAGGTTTCATCAAAATCAACATATAACTCTATATATTGAATTTGAACACGAATTTCAATTTACCGGGGTCACATACTAACTCTAAAAATTCCCGAAAAATATTTTCTAGCTTTGTATTGACGATATGGTCGTAACAAAACTAGTTTCGTCGAATTCTGAGACCGTTGGAAAAATGGCCATTTTCCAGTCGATTAAAATCAACTAAAACTAGTCAAACGCATTTGCCTTTGCCATGCTCACATATTGATTCGAAAAATTATGAAATTTGGAATCTAACAATAATTTGACATCACGGATCCAACAAAAGTAGTTTCGTCGAAATCCGAGGTCGTTTGCAAAATTCCCATTTTTAAGGGCCTGAATTCCATAGCGACTATTCAGAATTTTCAACAGGACATATCTTTTGATCCCCGCTATGAAATCTTGATTTTTCGGATTCGTTGGAAAGATATCATCAATTAGATCCCATTATTTTTAGTTTCACTAAAATCCGGTTTGTTTTGCATCCGGTACATTCAATTGAAGTTTGAAATCGAATTATCGAACTACCGCGCCATTTTCAATTCTATTTATAATTATATATTATTATATATATTCTAATGACGACGTATATAATATATTCGTTCGAATTATATTCAAAATAAATTTATCGTCGATATTATTTAAAATAATTCATTTTAAATATTCAAAATTCGTTAAAATTGCCAAAATAAAAATTTTAAACTGGCTCGCATTTCCGGGTTATTACATGTCATGTGTGGGCCGGGTTGCAAGACATTCTTGTTGAACCCAGTGTATTCACCTCTAGAGATACACATTCGGAAGGTGGTCTCATACCTTTTCAAGTTGGAATCCAATATCCAATAAGCGCTCGCGGTTTGATTGTATATTATATATGGGGAGCGAGAGATGCAAGCGTTCCTCTAGATTGTTATTTATTTGTATTTAGACACTATGATAATATCAGAACAAAGTATGAATTTCAAAAATGTTTTTGGGTTATAGTAAGGTAAAAACCGTCCATGTTTAAGTGAGGGCTAGTCTTACTACTATCCTTTGATTTCAGAAAGGATTTTCTAAATTTAAACAATTTATGTGTGTGCTGTGAATTTATCACTGATAGTATTCCAGACTGGCCCGGCGTATTTTGCTTTGCTTCACATGTGCTCGGGTCAGACTGAGTATGTTCCAGGTTAGGTTTCGCTCGGAGTTCAGGAGCTAGAAGCAGGAGGCTTCACCGCTAGTTATATACAGATATTTTTCTGTTGTGACTGATATATCTTGTACTCTAATGATTGTTATGTATATATAGTTCTTTGTATAAAGAGATTTGATATTATATTTTACCCGTTCCGCTGTGAGATTGTGATGTGATGTTCTTCTTATTTCTTCATTTCTAATATTCTTTTTTTCAATTCTCGCCCTCTTATTTCTTTCTATTGACAATCTGGGGTTCGATACTTGGGTTTTTGGCAAGTGATACGGGTTTATATATTGTTGTCGAAAACTCGAGCGTCGGCCATTTCCCTGGGTCGTTACATGGTTGCTCTACATATACATCTGTAACGACCCGGAAAAATGCGATTTGGTTATCCGATATACGAAACATATCAAACATCCAAGGATTGAATATAACCGAATAGTTAATGAAAGAAATTAGAGGGTGAGGATAGATAAGATAGAAACTTAGAATAGAAGAAGTAGAACACAACATCAGAGTAACACGAACCTCACAACAGAACGAATAACATATAATAGATAACATATCCTTGAAATAAAATCAGTATATGTATACAATAACATTATCAGAGTTCAACACTTACAACACAGCGGAAATAAACTATAGCTATATGATCCTGAAGCCTCCAGCTCTTCAAGTATCTGTAAATCCCGACTACTTATCTGCCTGTACAAAATTGGGCACCCAAGAGTTTAGGGAAAACAAAACAAAATAAACTCCGGGTCAGTCATGGGACTGGTGTGAGTAAAATAGTTTAAAACAGTTGGAAACAAGTAAACGATATCTCATAAGACCATGTCGTATAACGGAACGGGTTTTTCCCTTATGAGAATCGAAAATATCTTTATATCAAAAACCTTTTGATATTATAATAATGTCTATCAACCACAATATAATAATCATCTAGCAGAAACGCTTTCATCTCACATTCTACATATATAGTATACAATCAAAACCGCAAGCACGTATTGGGTAATGGATTTCCAACTATGACAAGGTATGGAACCACCTTTCGCTAGTGTACCTCTAGAAAGGAATACACTGGGTTCAACAAGAACATCTTGCAACCCGGCCACACATGACCGACCACTCATTTCGCTTGAGTGTATAGAATGTATATCACCAATGGTTGGGATCAACAACTGTTTCCCGAATGGGACAACATCAACAATAGATTTTTAGAAGTAAATGAAACACTAGATCAGGTGATTATACACCCTAATAGGTGCGACCTACATAGTCATGCTACCTGCCCGATTTCTGTCATTTACCGGTTGATGAGGCTTGAGGTTACGCCCTATCATCACATCAGATTCACTTCGAATGCCACATTATCAGATCCGTCGAAAATCACTAATTGACGTCTACAACAGTACATTACGTGTTAGCTAAAGAAGTTTCCTTCTTCGCTTCCACTCTTGGAAGGTTGAAGAAATCAATGTATGTAACCTTTCTGGAAATACTCTGTCAGACATTCATCCACACAAGTCATCCAGGAACAGGATGAACCGAAGGTACTATTCAGTATATCCATCTTAGGCACTGTTATCTAAGATTTATACAACAGCCCTTGCACTTTACTCCGTCTTCAATTATCTTTGGCATATATGATTCGCAACGCTTATGCCAATACAGAGTGGTTCTTTGGATAACAATCCAACCGGTATCTCCATATTAACAACGTTAAAATGGTCAAAAACTTCGGCAGTCGGTGAGTTAACTATCAAAGAAAAATACGTGTGCAAACAACGATATTATTTCCAGGAGGAAATTATATCGATCAATCATCAGTCATATATATATTTATTTATTTATTTATATTTCCTTATTTTCTATGTTTAGAAAATATACGTTAACACTGGAAAACATTTCCATTTCTAATCCATATTTCCCATTTCAATATTTGATTACGTTTCTGATTCTATTGGGAAAACATTTCCAAATCTTCTTTACTTGGATTTAAACAGATGTTTAAATCAACATCGCGACGACAACTCGAACCACTATACTTATTTACTAAAATCACTTAACCACTTTCACTCTCGAACCTTAACCATTTCTAAATTAAAAACGCAGTCAATCAAGTTGGGGTATAGCTACCTCTCAGACCTTAACTGAACCACCTTTCAAATCTCGAAATAGATAAGATTCACCTTTTTAACTCTCTAACACTTCCTTACAACCCTCGGATTCTATTTATGAACCCCCTTCTTTTACAAGTTTACATGATTATAACAATGGTGTTATAATCTCCTATATCTGAAATATATTATCTTCAATATGACTTTTCTTTCCAAACTCAAATAATATAACGACAACTAATTTATTTACTCCTATTCGGTTAACTCTAATCTATAAATCTTATTTGAATAACTCCAACCTAATAACTCTCACTGGATTAACTCTTATTCGAATAACTTATATTCGATTTTCTTACTTTCGAATACTTATATTCGATAGTCCCTTTCTTCGAATAAATCTTATTCGATTTAACTCCTGTCGAATAACTAGATTCGATCAACTCACTTCGAATATTTCTGATTCGATTATCTCACTTCGAATATCCCTGATTCGATTCACTTCTTCGAATAACTAAATTCGATTAACTCATTTCAACTCTATTCAAATAAACTAAATTCGATTAACTCCATTTGAATAACTCTAGTTTGATTTAACTCTATTCAATAACTCTAGTTCGATTTAACTCTGTCGATTAACTCTAGCTGATTAACTCTAACTGGTTTAACCCTATGGTTTAACCTGACTGGTTAACCCTAACTGATTAACTCTTTGTCATTATTCAGTTTCAAACATCGATATTGAAATCAATTCTTACTTCTTTATATAAGTCCTGACTTATATATTCTATTTATCCAAATGATAAATATTTAACTTAATTTATAAATATCATTTATAAATCAATCTGCTCCTTTTATCCGTTTACTTCGTCATATATAAGTTCAACTAATATATACATATATTTATCCAAAGATGAATATTTCGTTTGTAATCTATTTGTTTCTAAATTCCTTTACCAATATTCCCTTTTTAATCCTATTTGTAAATGGTTTACAAATATTTCCTTTTGAAATTCTATTTTCAAATGGTTTGCGAATATTTCCTTTTCAACTATTTCCTATATAATATCTTATTTGTTTTCTAAACAAATATTCCTTCTATTTTATTCTATTCATTTAACAAATAAATATCCTTTTCTTATCCTATTTATTTAACAAACTAATATCCTTTATAACCTATTTGTAAATGTTTTACACATATTTCTCTTTCTATTTTATTTGTAAATGGTTTACAAATATTTCTTTATTCATTCTCTAAATAAATAAATCCCTTTTTATAACTTATTTATTTTCTAAGTCAATATCTCTTTATCTTATCCTATTTATTTACAAAATAAATAATCCATTTAAATATCTAATTTATTTATTCTAAATAAATAATTCACTTTATAAATATTCCATTTATAAAGATTTCCCTTCATATAAAATTCCATTTAAACATATTTCCTTTTTATAAATATTCCATTTATAAATAAATTCCTTTATAAAATTTTCTTTGATTTTATAAATATTATCTCTTTTATAAAACCCTTTGATTTTATAAATAATCTAATTTCAAAATTCATTTTGAAAATCTCCTTTTTCCATTCCGATATTTTATGGTACTTAACACATCAAATCACGATGACCAATATCGTCCATACACATAAAATCAATAACAAACTATAAACCATGTCATATATCACAATATATGAAAATAATAAAATAGCTGTTGAGGAATCCAGTCGGATTCCTCCGACCTGTTTCCCTACATCCACGGATGTTACACAATAAAATCAACATCACTTTTAGTTCCATATGATAAATTCTATTAAACAGAATCAATATTGAAATTCAACTAACTGACTAGCAGTTCAATCAAACAGTCAAACACACAGTCAATTAGCCAATATTTAACAGTTCTAAAAATACAACATTAAATTATAAACTGTTCAGAGTTAGTGAGATTTACTCACATTGGCAGTTCATCGTTAAAGAACGATAAACTGTTTTGTTTGATTTGAACCAAACAATTAATTTCGCCATAAATTCATACGAGCTCCACTCCACTCCCAGTCAATTCCATTGGGTAGTGTCTGTCCATACGATGCTGTCGGATCTTGTTTCGCTGAATTTCGATACCGTATGGGTAAGTTATTCAATTTACAAGTTAATACTCTATTCAAATGGAATTAAAACATAATTAATATTCATTATCGGCTTTACCCATTTTCATATCCGGCCCAATAACCTTCGTTGAACTCAACCCGCACCTTTCTCTCCCAAAACCATGAACTCCAGGAAATCAAAACAATCGAAAATGGAAGACCATTGACCACCATTCTCTCCTTGTATACTCCCTTATTCTTCAAACCGACTACACATATGAACTCCACTTCAAAACCGCTTTGATTCCATCACACCAACAGGGAACTCGGTGGACCTCCTCCGAATGCAACGAACGGTATAGAACTACACTGTAGATGAACCCACGGCTAACACAAAAAATGGAATTCACCCTACTCCTTCACGAGGTGTTAAACCTCCTTCTAAAACCAAGTATGACCCTCAAACTTGATTCGATGCAACTAAACCCACAAAATCGATAACCCAAGCTACCACGGTGAAGACTTGGAACTCCAGGAAATGAGTCGAGCGCCACAATCTACATACCATCTTGAATAGAATACCACCAGCAATTCATATATGTGGATATTTGGATTTATAGATTTTTATTCAGAATTTGTTTGGAATTTATTTGAAGAATAATATATCTCGTTTGAATAAGGGAAAAAGAATACCACGGCCGGTTTTCTTTCTCATTTTGCTGAAGAACGGTTTTTTTTATAGGAGAGTTAGTGTTCTATTTATAGGGTGAACAAATATCTAGATATTTTGTAGAAGGAACATTCTTGGTATATTCTTTTGTTAATTTGTGTTTAAAAATCCCTACGATCACACACGATACCCAAAAATCACCAAACTGGATATGCAACTACAGTTCGACATTACGGTCCCAACGAAACTGGTTTCGTCGAATTCCGACTTCGTATGCTCACACAACGTATTTTTAACCGTCGAAATACTAACTGTTTCTCACTCTAAAAATCCGTACGACCACACAGTGACTCTAAAAATCACGAAACTGGAAATCTATCAACTATTTGACATTGCGGATCCAACAAAATTTGTTTCGTCGAATTCCGACTTCGTTTGCAAAAGTGGCTATGTTTAAAGCTCTAAATAGCCTATTTAAATATATAAATATATTTAAATATAATTAAATTTAATATTTAAAAATAAATAATACTGTATATATTCACAGTGGAATACCATACAGCTCTAGAATATTCCAATATGAATTTCTAACTTGATATTTCAAATCTGGGTCAACCCGATATTCGATTTATATTAAAATTCCTTTTTAAAAATATAAATAATTCCTTATAAATTAAAAAGAAATTCCACAATGACTTTTTCTTAAATTTGATTTGGACATAAATCAAAATCTACACGACGAAATCCAGATTTTTCTCTTCCATTAAAAAAATATACTCCATTAGCTCCACACGTTTCTTGTTTCACAGAAATCCGGCTTAAAACGAATCCTGTACATTCGGTTGAAGTTCGAATCGCCAATTTACGAACTGCAGCGCTATTTCGAGCTCGATTTTAATTATATTATAACTCTACGTTCAAACTGTCTTTCAAATAATATATTCTTTATTCAAATTCAATTCTAAACTGAATTAAATATCATAGATGATCCATTTCACACCATATCGCCATTTCAGCCAAATTCTGATTATTTCAGAATTAAGTATATTATTTAATTTATTATTTTAATTAAATATTCACCATTATTTAATTCAACGACCGTTACATACTCTTAATCACCTTTTAAATAATTAAATAAATTAATTATTATACCGCTGAAAATGCGGGTCCTTACTTTCTTCCCCACTTAAAATAATTTCGTCCTCGAAATTGCTAAGGTAGAAAACAACTCTATTAACTGGTTACAACTTATTTGTTCACTTCTTATCTTCAGTTTCCAACTGGAACAATTTAATTTCAATTAAATATTAATTAATTCTTATCAACGAAAATTTTCAAAAATCCTGAAAATTTTCTAACGCCTTAATTTTTGAAAAAAATTTGCCAGCACCTCCTTTGTACTGTTCAATACATCAAACCACCACTCGCCTCTCTGGGTCATATCCAGCCCAAAAGAAAATCAAACAGCCAAGCGACTTGCCAATTCGGCTCATAAATCTTATATCCAATAGAGATATAAACTTGCACCTTTTGTCGGCATATCATTATATCCTTTCCACCTGTTATCAATTCAGCGGATACAAGGGTCATCCCAATCAAATTCCAATCTGCTTTTATCCACAACACAACCATTCGTTTATATCCGAGCCAAATATCATTTCAACTCGAGTTTTTTCTCGATTCCCAACTCTTAACTTGATAGTCACATTACGCTTCAAATTTGAATCTCACAATCCAATTTGTCTTGATATCATTCTAATTCAATCTCAGTTACCACTTTACTGGCTTTACTTTAATTCAAATTTACTTTCACAAATTTCTGTTAAATTTGTTTTTAATTCAAACAATCTTTCGCTGAGAGTTTTTTAAACAGTTTACTCTTTTCAAAAATCTAATTCTCCTTTTTGTAATTCAACACAACTTGTCTTTCCCAAAACAAATTCAAAACAGTATCTCTGGTAGTAATTCGTCACTTATAACCTGAAAATGAATACTGATGATGCAGCTGTCATCATCAGAATCTATTTTCCAGTGATCGAAGTGAGTTCAATACTATAAAACCATTTCTAAACATTTCCACTTTGAAATTCATTTCAAAATATGATTCACACTGCTTGTAAAACAATTTAAAATCTCCCAGGATCTTAAATTTTCCTTATTTTTAATCCAAATCCATTTATAAACACTTACCCAATTTTCTAGAATTTTAATTCAATTTCTGGTTTAAATTTCAGATTTAACCCATCTGATTTCACGTATTTCACTTATATGAATTCTGATTGGTTATTTACATAACCATTTAATTTATAATCTACTCGATTATAATAACAACTAATATATCCACTATATTATAATTTTGATATATATATCTTCTCTGCATCAAGATATACCTTGGGTAAACTTATTTTAATTTACCCTCTTTTCAAAACATATCATGTCGACCCATTGTATTCGAGTGTTCAGTAACTCCTACCGATACACTGGATCAAACTAATCGACCAGAACCCATAAACAACACAACCAATGAGTCTCCACAATATAAAACCATTTTTATATCAAATAACAAATACGTTAACTCGTATATATAAACTCAACTCAATCTAGGGTATTACTAACCCCATCTCTACCGAGTCACGCCACAGAGCCAAGGTAACTACTTAACTTAAGCTCTGATACCAACTGTAACGACCCAGAAAAATGCGATCTTTGTTATCCGATATACGACACATATCAAACATCCAAGGATCGAAAATTACCGAACAGTTAATGAAAGAAATTAGAGGATGAGGATAGATAAGATAGAAACTTAGAATGGAAGAAGAAGAACACAACATCAGAGTAACACGAACCTCACAACGGAACGAATAACATATAATAGATAACATATCCTTGAAATAAAATAAGTATATGTATACAATAACATTATCAGAGTACAACACTTACAACACAGCGGAAATAAACTATAGTTATATGATCCTGAAGCCTCCTACTCTAGCTCTTCAAGTATCTGTGAATCCCGACTACTTGACTACCCGTACAAAATTGGGCACCCATGAGTTTAGGGAAAACAAAACAAAATAAACTCCGGGTCAGACAAGGGACAGGTGTGAGTAAAATAGTTTAAAACAGGTGGAAACAAGTAAACGATATCTCATAAGACCACGCCGTATAACGGAACGGGTTTTTCCCTTATGAGAATCCAAAATATCTTTATATCAAAAACCTTTTGATATTATAATAATGTCTATCAACCACAATATAACAATCATCTAGCAGAAACGCTTTCATCTCACGTTCTACATATATAGTATACAATCAAAACCGCAAGCACGTATTGGGTAATGGATTTCCAACTTTGACAAGGTATGGAACCACCTTTCGCTAGTGTACCTCTAGAAAAGAATACACTGGGTTCAACAAGAACATCTTGCAACCCGGCCACACATGACCGACCACTCATTTCGCTTGAGTGTATCGAATGTATATCACCAACGGTTGGGATCAACAACCGCTTCCCGAATGGGACAGCATCAACAATAGATTTTTAGAAGTAAATGAAACACTAGATCAGGTGATTATACTCCCTAATAGGTGCGACCTACATAGCCATGCTACCTGCCCGATTTCTGTCATTTACCGGTTGATGAGGCTTGAGGTTACACCCCATCATCACATCAGATTCACTTCGAATGCCACATAATTATCAGATCCGTCGAAAATCACTAATTGACGTCTACAACAGTACATTACGTGTTAGCTAAAGAAGTTTACTTCTTCGCTTCCACTCTTGGAAGGTTGAAGAAATCAATGTACGTGACCTTTCTAGAAATACTCTGTCAGACATTCATCCATACAAGTCATCCAGGAACAGGATGAACCGAAGGTACTATTCAGTATATCCATCTTAGGCACTGTTATCTAAGATTTATACAACAGCCCTTGCACTTTACTCCGTCTTCAATTATCTTTGGCATATATGATTCGCAACGCTTATGCCAATACAGAGTGGTTCTTTGGATAACAATCCAACCGTTATCTCCCTATTAACAACGTTAAAATGGTCAAAAATTTCGATAGTCGGTGAGTTAACTATCAAAGAAAAATACGTGTGCAAACAACGATATTATTTCCAGGAGGAAATTATATCGATCAATCATCATTCATATATTTATTTATTTATTTATTTATATTTCCTTATTTTCTATGTTTAGAAAATATACGTTAACACTGGAAAACATTTCCATTTCTAATCCATATTTCCCATTTCAATATTTGATTACGTTTCTGATTCTATTGGGAAAACATTTCCAAATCTTCTTTACTTGGATTTAAACAGATGTTTAAATCAACTTCACGACGACAACTCGAACCACTATACTTATTTACTAAAATCACTTAACCACTTTCACTCTCGAACCTTAACCATTTCTAAGTTAAAAACGCAGTCAATCAAGTTGGGGTATAGCTACCTCTCAGACCTTAACTGAACCACCTTTCAAATCTCGAAATAGATAAGATTCACCTTTTTAAACCTCTAACACTTCCTTACAACCCTCAGATTCTATTTATGAACCCCCTTCTTTTACAAGTTTACGTGATTATAACAATGGTGTTATAATCTCCTGTATCTGAAATATATTATCTTTAATATGACTTTTCTTTCCTAACTCGAATAATATAACGACAACTAATTTATTTACTCCTATTCAGTTAACACTAATCTATAACTCTTATTTGAATAACTCCAACCTAATAACTCTCACTGGATTAACTCTTATTCGAATAACTTATTCGAATAACTTTTATTCGAATTGCTTACTTTTGAATACTTATATTCGGTAGTCCCTTTCTTCGAATAAATCTTATTCGATTTAATTCCTGTCGAATAACTAGATTCGATCAACTCACTTCGAATATTTCTGATTCGATTATCTCACTTCGAATATCCCTGATTCGATTCGATTCACTTCTTCGAATAACTAAATTCGATTAACTCATTTCAACTCTATTCGAATAAACTAAATTCGATTAACTCCATTTGAATAACTCTAGTTAGATTTAACTCTGTTCAATAACTCTAGTTCGATTTAACTCTATAGATTAACTCTAACTGGTTAACTCTAATTGATTTAACTTTACGGTTTAACCCAACTAGTTAACCCTAATCGTTTTACTCTAACTGGTTAACCCTAACCGATTAACTCTTTGTCGTTATTCAGTTTCAAACATCGATGTTGAAATCGATTCTTACTTCTTTATATAAGTCATGACTTATATATTCTATTTATCCAAATGATAAATATCTAACTTAATTTATAAATATCTTTTATAAATCAATCTACTCCTTTAATCTATTTACTTCTTCATATATAAGTTCAGACTAATATATATTTGTTTATCCAAAGATTAATATTTCGTTTGTAATCTATTTGTTTCTAAATGCCTTTACCAATATTCCCTTTTTAATCCTATTAGTAAATGGTTTACAAATATTTCCTTTTCAAATTCTATTTTCAAATGGTTTGCGAATATTTCCTTTTCAACTCTATTTGCAAATGTGTTGCAAATATTTCCTATATAATATCTTATTTGTTTTCTAAACAAATATTCCTTTTATCTTATTCTATTCATTTAACAAATAAATATCCTTTTCTTATCCAATTTATTTAACAAACTAATATCCTTTATAACCTATTTGTAAATGTTTTACACATATTTCTCTTTCTATTTTATTTGTAAATGGTTTACAAATATTTCTTTATTCATTCTCTAAATAAATAAATCCCATTTTATAACTTATTTATTTTCAAAGTCAATATCTCTTTATCTTATCCTATTTATTTAAAAAATAAGTAATCCATTTAAATATCTAATTTATTTATTCTAAATAAATAATTCACTTTATAAATATTCCATTTATAAAGATTTCCCTTCATATAAAATTCCATTTAAACATATTTCCTTTTTATAAATATTCCATTTATAAATAAATTCCTTTATAAAATCTTCTTTGATTTTATAAATATTATCTCTTTTATAAAACCCTTTGATTTTATAAATAATCTAATTTCAATATTCATTTTGAAAATCTCCTTTTTCCATTTCGATATTTTATGGTACTTAACACATCAAATCACGATGACCAATATCGTCCATACACATAAAATCAATAACAGACTATAAACCATGTCATATATCACAATATATGAAATAAAATAGCTGTTGAGGAATCCAGTCGGATTCCTCCAACCTATTTCCCTACATCCACAGATGTTACACAATAAAATCAACATCACTTTTAGTTCCATATGATATATTCTGTTAAACAGAATCAATATAGAAATTCAACTAACTGACTAGCAGTTCAATCAAACAGTCAAACACACAGTCAATTAGCCAATATTTAACAGTTCTAAAAATACAACATGAAATTATAAACTGTTCAGAGTTAGTGAGATTTACTCACAATGGCAGTTCATCGCTAAAGAACGATAAACTGTTTTGTTTGATTTGAACCAAACAATTAATTTCGCCATAAATTCATACGAGCTCCACTCCACTCCCAGTCAATTCCATTGGGTAGTGTCCGTCCATACGATGTTGTCGGATCTTGTTTCGCTGAATTTCGATACCGTATGGGTAAGTTATTCAATTTACAAGTTAATACTCTATTCAAATGGAATTAAAACATAATTAATATTCATTATCGGCTTTACCCATTTTCATATCCGGCCCACTACACTTCGTTGAACTCAACCCGCACCTTTCTCTCCCAAAACCATGAACTCCAAGAAATCAAAACAATCGAAAATGGAAGACCATTGACCACCATTCTCTCCTTGTATACTCCCTTATTCTTCAAACCAACTACACATATGAACTCTACTTCAAAACCGCTTCGATTCCATCACACCAACAGGGAACTCGGTGGACCTCCTCCGAATGCGACGAACGGTATCGAACTACACTATAGATGAACCCACGGCCAACACAAACACCGGAATTCACCCTTATCGCAAAGTTGACCTATACTTGGTAGATTGTGTTTTATATTCCTAACTAGTAAAACATCAAAAATAGCAGGAGTTTCAGAATTACCTACATTGTCGATCTCAATAACATATCCTTTAGAATTATCTCTGAAGTTCAACATTCCACCATCTTCATATACCATATTAGTTAGTAATTATGGATTTCTCGTCATATGTCTCGAACAACCACTATCCAGTATCCATTTGTCCTTTTTTTGATTCCACCATCTTCTTGCTGGAATTTGAATTCTCAACAGCCATGTAACACACTAGTTCAGGATTTGAATTTTCAATAGCCACCTTTTCATAATTTGAATTTTCAATAGCCACCCTTTCAGAATTTGAATTACCAACATCCACTTCACCCATCTTTTCAACTTTTGAATGTTCAAAAGCCATATAACACATCTTTTCCTGTATTAAACAATATTTCAGTGGATAACTTGACTTTTGAACACAATTATATGTAGACTCTTTCAACATTGGTACAATGAATGAATTGACACTAGTGTTAACAATTACTTCAAAATTTGACATTTTAAAATTTTTCAAAAATCAGATTATGAACATTTGGAAAGACCATGCTCCAATACCAATTGTTTGGGAATGCGGAATGGATCATTAAGGCAAAACTAACACTAGAAGGGAGTGAATAGTGTTTTTAAGAAATTAAACAAAATCTAAAACTTATATGATCTACTATATGAATCACACCACATAAACAACCACTGACACAGAATCAAACACAAACACATAAATAAACAGAAATAAAATGCAGAAAAGGAAAGAACACACCGGATTTTATACTGGTTCAAATTACTCTTACGTTCAGTCCCACGCAACTATAAATTGCATAGAGATTTATTATTATATCAATATCAACGTACAAACTCCTTGATTTCACGGCCACAAGGTTACCGCCGATTCCGAACTCCAAACACCCTTGATCAAGTATATTTCCCTTGATTTCCCTGACTACCAGTTACCACGGATTCCTTTCCTTGATTTCAAGGCTACAAGGAGCACACCTTTTCCCAAACACTTCCCAAACAATTACAACAGCCCTTCCAGTCTTCAGTAGCACTTCGATTCGGAGAGTAATAAGTAGAGAGTGAGAAGAGAAGAAATTTTATATAAATAAAATTGAATTCGGTAGAGCATAAGTGTAGAAATCATAAAAACATGAAATATTAATGGTGTAAAGAATTGGGACGAAGATAGAGAAGAAGAATAATAAAAAATTCGAAATCAGACCCTATTTATAAGATTTGAAAGGCTGCAACACTTCTGGAACGTTACAAATAGTGAAAAGACACTTCCTTTCAAAATCAAAAATGTGACTGTTATATGTCGACGTGTCCATAAATGTATATCGACGTATCTAGCGTAAATTTGAATTTTGAGTATTTTTCAAGTGTTTTGATATATATATATATATATAATTCTGGAAATTCTTGAGTTAAAACATAGTGATATAAATGAATATTATAAAGTAGAAAATCATGTGAAATCATAAGTACAAACTATGTAAACAAATTTATAAAATTATAAAGTTTAAAACTATATAAATATAAAGTATATAACTATATAATTTTTTTTATAAAACTTATAGACTTAAAAACTTGAGTTTAAAATCAAAAGTAAGATAGAAAATTAATTAAAATAGGATTTGAAAAATGGAATTTGGAATTTGAAAATCAAAATAGAATTTGAATTTGAATTAAACCTGGAGTGCTATTCAGAGCCCAACATAAACTGGATTTTATTACTATATTTATCTTGAACTCTTGAAATCTTGATTACTCATGAGTCTTGAATCATCTCTGAATTCTGAATCTCTAACAACTCTTAAACTGCACAGTCTTCAGTATTAATTCCTGTATATAAATCCAGCATATGTGTGTGTATATATATATATGTGTGTGTGTGTGTATTCTAGATAAAGGTGTTAGTATGTATTTTATAGTCAATTAATATTGAAATAAGGTTGTTGTCATCAAAACTCTATTCTCCAACAGTTCATATCCAAATTTAGGTTTAAGCTTAAAATAATTAGTAACTTGCATGCCATAACGAAGTTTTGACCAATGTACACACTCATAAAACTTCCAACACAAATGACTTCTGCAAACATCAATATCCTGCAGTAAGCACCAATATTTCCCAATGTTATCCAGTATTACTTGATGCACTGAACATGAATTCTGGGTTCATTCTTTATGGATCAATTACCTATGTAAACATAGTTCCATTCACATCAGTTTCTCTAAATTCATCAATTAGACTTTTCTTACATCATAGGTTAACTGTTAAGGAGAGAAAATTAATTTTACAATTACAGGTAAGAATACTGGTTTCTATTTATCCCAACTGCATCACCCAAAGACACGTTGTATGAAGCTTATAGTTTCTGTTTTGAATACAGAGAAAGCTCACCTTAGGGCACCACTGAACACAATTGATATCCATGTTATGAGCTTTTTTTCTTCTTTAACAATAGCTTGAATGATGATCCATCAACCTGTAATTCATAATACTATCATGACAACCTTTTGTCGCACTCTTTTGTGGCCTAATGGTTTTTCGTTACCCATTACGTGAAATTTACTGAAAACATCCACATAAAGACAAGGTATGTTTAGTACAAGTTAGGTATGATGATAACAAAGATCTGAACAACATAATGTTAATTGTGTACATGAAAGAAAAACACAATATTTTTTACATCCCCAACAAAAAGCCATATAGCATCGTCAACTCCACCATTAGCGTTGACACTATACCTGTAAATTATTAAGGGGAAAAAATCAAACCCTCCACTGGAATGTTCTATGACTATATGACAAAGACTGTTGTCGCTTAAAGTTCCAAACACCATATTTAAATTAATATGATGCTTAAAAGGAAAAATAATAATAGTGTATAGTTTTGCCTGTAACAAATCCATTATAGAGTGAATATATGAAGATTTCAGCGCATCTGTATTTTTTTAGCTACCAAATGTGTGATTGCAGATGGGGAAGTTAAGAAACTCAGAGAACTTAAGTGCCCTACCTGTATAAAAACACATCTATGTCCTTCATTTTCACATTCATTTGCATATTGAGGATCCTGGGCATTTCAATTTAATTCAGGATGTACACCCAGGAGAAAAATGCAAAATAAGGTAATATTAATGAATCTACATTGGGGGAAAAAGATATAATTATAGCTACATACTTTCATGTGAAGATTCAGTATTTGTTCTTGACTTAATAACCATATTTTTACTTAAGCTCCGGTGCTCACTAACAACTGATTACACATTGTATGGAGCAAGTGAAACCCCTAGGAATTATAACTCGTAAGTATTTCTGATGTTTACATGAGTGACAAGTACCAGGATACAGACTAGTTCATTATGCGTTCATGACTCGAAAGTATTGAATATACAATGGTTCATTATGTTTCTCATTATGTATTCATGACTCATGTGTGGCATTTACTTGGATAATACATTTTATCACTTTTTTCCATGAAGTCATGTTGCAACATTGCTAATATTGTGTTCTTTCATAGGAAGAAGTAATAATAGTTATTTAAATCATGCATAATGAACTATTGTATAATGAACCACAGGCCCTTGAATAATATGTTGTCTATGCTGCATAATTCAACAACATTTATTACCATTGCCCCTTTCCATTAGCATATACAATGTTAGCAATGATTCTATGAAAAGAGAAAAGACAGTGAAAATTAGCATATCTCATGACAACCGGAAATTAAGATAATACTATAGAAATAAAGTAAGCAGATGGAAGAAATTTATCAGCAAGCAAAGGCGATAATACCTCGACTAATGAAATGAAATATTGTCCTGTCATGATGTCCAAAAAGAGTGCTCAAGTGTTTCCACTGATGAAATGACCAATGATCTGATCGTGGAAATAATAGAAATAAATTGCCTATCTATGACATTTTAATATTTATTGTAAAGGCCTAATGCCTACATCATGTGCTTATTCAAAACAAAAGAAATAAGTTGCCGCTGCTATTGAGAAGCTTCCTCCATCGTGGAAGGACTTCAAGAACTACCTAAAGCACAAGCACAAAGAAATGACAATGGAGGAACTTGTAGTTCGATCGAGAATTGAGGAAGATAATAGAAATTCTGAAAAGAAGATTTCTCAAAATGTGGTTGCCAAAGCAAACGTTGTCGAGACGGACAAGTCCAATAAGAGAAAACGTGACAACCAACCTAAGAAGTCAAAGAAATTCAAGGGGTCATGCCATAATTGTGGAAAGAAGGGTCATAAAGCTGCAGAATGTCGTGGTCCACCCAAAAAGAAGAAATAAGAAGCGAATGTGGCAGAAGTTTCAGACGGAGTTTCTGAAATGGACCTGTGTGCAGTTGTTTCAAAATGCAACCTTGTTGGCAACAACAAGGAGTGGTTTGTAGACACCGGAGCCACAAGGCATATATGCGCAAATAAGTGGATGTTCACAAACTACAAAAGTGCTACTAATGAAGAACAACTATTTATGGGTAACTCGTCCACATCAAAGGTCGAAGGCAAGGGAAAGATTGTGCTGAAATTGACTTCTGGAAAAGAACTCACTCTAAATGATGTTCTCCATGTTCCAGAAATTCGCAAGAATCTAATTTCAGGATCGTTGCTCAGCAAGCATGGCTTCAAACTGACATTTGTGGCTGATAAATTTGTGTTGTCTAAGAATGGAGTGTACATAGGAAAGGGTTATGTATGTGATGGTCTATTTAAGGCTAATGTAACCACTGTTGTACCAAACAATGATATGAATAAAATTGAATCTTCTGCTTATATGGTTGACTCTCCTAATCTATGGCATTCTAGACTAGGTCATGTGAATTTTGATACTTTACAAAATTGTTGGAAATAAATGAGAAGATTGGGAAGAAGAGGTTGAGTGGTATTGGAGAAATATAAGTCCCACATTGTGTGTGATTTGTGACTATGTCTCCTTATATACCAAAGCCCAATATGCTATTTCAAAACAAAAGAAATAAGCACATGAAGCATTGAGTGAATGGGGATATGTAGGCATTAGGCCTTCATAATAAATATTAAAATGTCATAGATAAGGCCTTGGGCCTTGGGGCTCTTGGGGTCTCCTGATTTCCGTGGGCCGCTAACCCATTCGACCTTGTTGCGGTGGAATGGATCTGTTTTGAACGGAGCGGATGCGCCCGTTTCCTTTCGGCCCTTGGGCTTGCGCAGCGAACAGGTGCGCCCGTTTCCTTTCGGGCTCAACCGACGCGCCCACGTCCGTACGGACGGTCACATCTTCTCAGAAGACATCCCCTGGCCACTATATAAAGCCTTCATGGCAGAACAATAAAATTACCGAAAAATTCCCTTCTTTCTGCTCTGCAACACTGTTCTTATTTACTGCACTCTTGAGTTCGTGTTGCTCTGCGCTTCAAATTGCAGAGGTCGGTCCATTTTATCTTGAGAGACAATTGCTCGATAACCTTCAGCGCCAGTGAGGGAGCAATATTGTTTCAAAGAAACAGATTTACTCTGGACTCGGACGATACTGAAAGGTACTCTTCTCCTTTTCTGTTTTGCAACAGTTCTGCTCTGTTGCAATTCCGGTCGCGCTTTTCGCCGTTACTAATTCTGAAACAATTCAAATTAGTAACGCTTCTTGACGTGACAATTGGATAGTGACAATTTATTGATTGCTATAGGATTCGTATTGCATTTGCATTGTTACGAATAACAATTTGAAACAATATTGTCGTTTTGCAGAAAACGATAATGGCTAAAAACAATAGTGGTCCTGCTGCGCCAACACCACCTGTAACCAATCCTTTTGCACCCGTGGTTACGCCAATGGCACTGTCTCATGGAGAAAGGCCAGAAAAGTTCACCGGAGCGGACTTCAAACGTTGGCAGCAAAAGATGCTATTTTACTTGACAACATTGGGCCTAGCAAAATATCTTACAGAAGATGCTCCAGTCGTTGCAGAATTGGAATCGGATCCAGTTAAAGTTGAAGCCCTTACTGCTTGGAAAAATTCTAATTTCATGTGTAAAAATTACATCTTGAATGGCCTCGACAACAGTCTATACAACGTGTACTGCACTGTTGTAACATCCAAACAACTCTGGTTGGCTTTGGAAAAGAAGTATAAAACTGAAGATGCAGGCATGAAGAAATTCATCGCTGGGAAATTTCTTGACTTCAAAATGGTCGATACAAAAGCTGTGATCAACCAAATACAAGAACTCCAACTTATCATTCGTCAATTAGAAGATGAAAAGATGACACTTAGCGAATCTTTTCAAGTTGCCGCTGCTATTGAGAAGCTTCCTCCATCGTGGAAGGACTTCAAGAACTACCTAAAGCACAAGCGCAAAGAAATGACAATGGAGGAACTTGTAGTTCGATTGAGAATTGAGGAAGATAATAGAAATTCTGAAAAGAAGATTTCTCGAAATGTGGTTGCCAAAGCAAACGTTGTCGAGACGGACAAGTCCAATAAGAGAAAACGTGACAACCAACCTAAGAAGTCAAAGAAATTCAAGGGGTCATGCCATAATTGTGGAAAGAAGGGTCATAAAGCTGCAGAATGTCGTGGTCCAACCAAAAAGAAGAAATCAGAAGCGAATGTGGCAGAAGTTTCAGACGGAGTTTCTGAAATGGACCTATGTGCAGTTGTTTCAGAATGCAACCTTGTTGGCAACAACAAGGAGTGGTTTTTAGACACTGAGCCACAAGGCATATATGCGCAAATAAGTGGATGTTCACAAACTACAAAAGTGCTACTAATGAAGAACAACTGTTTATGGGTAACTCGTCCACATCAAAGGTCGAAGGCAAGGGAAAGATTGTGCTAAAATTGACTTCTGGAAAAGAACTCACTCTAAATGATGTTCTCCATGTTCCAGAAATTCGCAAGAATCTAATTTCAGGATCGTTGCTCAGCAAGCATGGCTTCAAACTGACATTTGTGGCTGATAAATTTGTGTTGTCTAAGAATGGAGTGTACATAGGAAAGGGTTATGTATGTGATGGTCTATTTAAGGCTAATGTAACCACTGTTGTACCAAACAATGATATGAATAAAATTGAATCTTCTGCTTATATGGTTGACTCTCCTAATCTATGGCATTCTAGACTAGGTCATGTGAATTTTGATACTTTACAAAATTGTTGGAAATAAATGAGAAGATTGGGAAGAAGAGGTTGAGTGGTATTGGAGAAATATAAGTCCCACATTGTGTGTGATTTGTGACTATGTCTCCTTATATACCAAAGCCCAATATGCTATTTCAAAACAAAAGAAATAAGCACATGAAGCATTGAGTGAATGGGGATATGTAGGCATTAGGCCTTCATAATAAATATTAAAATGTCATAGATAGGGCCTTGGGCCTTGGGGCTCTTGGGGTCTCCTGATTTCCGTGGGCCGCTAACCCGTTCGGCCTTGTTGCGGTGGGATGGATCTGTTTTGAACGGAGCGGATGCGCCCGTTTCCTTTCGGCCCTTGGGCTTGCGCAGCGAACAGGTGCGCCCGTTTCCTTTCGGGCTCAACCGACGCGCCCACGTCCGTACGGACGGTCACATCTGCTCAGAAGACATCCCCTGGCCACTATATAAAGCCTTCATGATAGAACAATAAAATTACCGAAAAATTCCCTTCTTTCTGCTCTGCAAAACTGTTCTTATTTACTGCACTCTTGAGTTCGTGTTGCTCTGTGCTTCAAATTGCGGAGGTCGGTCCGTTTTATCTTGGGAGACAATTGCTCGATAACCTTCAGCGCCAGTGAGGGAGCAATATTGTTTCAAAGAAACAGATTTACTCTGGACTCGGACGATACTGAAAGGTACTCTTCTACTTTTCTGTTTTGCAACAGTTCTGCTCTGTTGCAATTCCGGTCGCGCTTTTCGCCGTTACTAATTCTGAAACAATTCAATTTAGTAACGCTTCTTGACGTGACAATTGGATAGTGACAATTTATTGATTGCTATCGGATTCGTATTGCATTTGCATTGTTACGAATAACAATTCTTTCCATTTAAAATATGATTTGCCGAAAGAATAGCTTCTCCCCAAAAATTATCTGGCAAGCCAGAGCTTATTAATAAGGCATTCATCATTTCTTTAAGAGTTCTATTTTTTCGTTCGGCTATACCGTTGGATTGAGGTGAGTAAGGAGCTGTAGTTTGGTGTATTATACCATGCTCAGCGCAGAATTCCTCAAAAGGAAACTCATATTCTCCTCCTCTATCACTTCTTAAAGATTTAATTTTTCTATTGAGTTGATTCTCAACTTCTGCTTTATACTGTTTAAACATATCGAATGTCTCATCCTTGCTTCTAAGGAGATATACATGACAGTATCTTGTACAATCATCTATAAATGTGATGAAGTACCTTTTTCCTCCTCTAGTTTGACACATTTTCAAGTCACATACATCAGTATGTATTAAGTCTAGAGGTTCGGTTTCTCTTTCAACATGATGAAATGATATTCTTGTCAATTTGGCTTCAGCACAAATTTGACATTTGTAATTTGAATCAATTCTACACTCAATGCTTTATGTGCTTATTTCTTATGTTTTTAGCCATTATCGTTTTCTGCAAAACGACAATATTGTTTCAAAGAAACAGATTTACTCTGGACTCGGACGATACTGAAAGGTACTCTTCTCCTTTTCTGTTTTGCAACAGTTCTGCTCTGTTGCAATTCCGGTCGCGCTTTTCGCCGTTACTAATTCTGAAACAATTCAAATTAGTAACGCTTCTTGACGTGACAATTGGATAGTGACAATTTATTGATTGCTATCGGATTCGTATTGCATTTGCATTGTTACGAATAACAGGTAATTCATTAGTTGCTTTCCCTCTGCTGGGGATTAATGCCGCAACTGAGTAGTCACGTACTAGCTTCAACAAAGCCTGAACGTTCATAAATACATAAATTATAAAATAAAAACTATCAGTTTATTTAAATAAAGGGAATTTGAATTGCAGATCAAAGTTTGATGAAGCTGTTATGGGATGTCATCGCCGCTAAGGCTATTGAATGAACGAGCTTATCGCAAGTTGAAATTGGGCAAATCCTGAAAGTTGTGATGGAGGAAAAAGATGAAGAGTGTGTCAAAATGTTAGGGTTTAGTTTTGTTTAGCAAGTTATGACATTTCTACACTGACCGGGGAAGTGTTGATACACACCATTTGTTCACCCCTAAAGACAAGTAGCTCATAATGTGCTATAATAGTATAATACTTTTAGCACTCAAAAGGGGGTCCCAGTTGTTGATCTAGAAGAAATGCTATATATTGAGAGCCTAACATGTGAAAAGAATAGAAATAATCATAAAAAAGTACCCCCTAAAGAATTTTTACCTTCTTCAATAAGCTTATATAATACAGATGGAAGAACTGACATACTATACTGATCCAGATTAATACTAGCCTTACTGCTAACCAGTCTTCTCATAATCGACAAGCCAACTTCGAAATAAAATGTGAAACTGCATTTTAAAAGCATTTACAAAGAGTTGTCATATCATTTTATACTTAACAATTAGTAGATATAACAAAACTTTGTTAATCCATGCTTAACTAAGGGGGAAGCAGATGTTTTATCTAGTGATCTAGGAAATGCATACCTTCGTTCTGTCAAGTGCGTCTTCTGAGAACGTAATACTTCGAAAGATAGATTCTATTCTGAAACAGTTCCCTTTTAATTTGCTTTCACCTTCTTTCTCATCCAGTAGCAGGGAGAGAGATAAATGCAGTTACATGAAAACTTAGGAATATTAGTGGATGAGAGTAAATGATTTTATTTGTTTATAACACAATTTTGTAAACATATAAAGGAAGTCAAGAAAATAAATAAATTATACATATTAACTCCAACAAGATGAATAAATTTTCTATGTGTCCAAGTCTGAAACCTTCAAAATGATCAAATTTGATAATATCATAAGAATATTCAAACCTTGCCTTAACAAGTGTTCGCAAATCCAAACAAAATTTATGCTGGTTTCAACTAAGTTATCTCAAACCTAATCGAGGTGCCCACTTTTCTATAGTTTTGACTGGCCGAAAGCTCAAAAGTATGGTAAAAGCCTTAATAACAGGAGCTGGTTGATGCTCCATATAGCTAATAATATAACGTCCAAGAATTCATTATTGGTGCTTATGTAAAACTGTAACCAAAATCCTGCATATTATGGCTATATGATTACAAAAAACTTAATAGGACATAAATTAACTCTAGAAAGATAACATACATTTGTGACATTTTATATCCTAACCATATTAAACTAGGTTAAACGTAAACAGTTATACAAAACACCATAAATAATAGACAGACATAGCAGTATATTGGTTCGAAGTGAGTAACATCATTGCATTGATCAAATGTCTGGTGGTGTGCAAGAGCATGGACCAAATGCATAAGAATATGGTCTGGACAAAGACATGTTGAAATTCCATCACTCTGCATCAAACTTTGTTCTAGCTTTAATCAATTCACTTTCAAAATAACATTAGTAGAAGTTCATATGCCGATGTAAAACCTGTCTTGGTTCAAAATAATTATTCTGATCAAGATTTAACTTCCTCAAGGAGTGATTTGGTTACTTTTTTGGTTGATCCAAATGAACATAGTAGAGCTAAATTAGGCAAATTTCAAAAGTAAAGTACAGGTCAAATTTCAAAAGTAAAGTGACAGTCTTAAACAATTATGTATTTTCATTCATTGACCAAGCTAAATTTGTTTAATTTGTTGTTGATATTATTGGAATATTTCGACAATTGGGTCACATATGTAAAATAAAATGTGTTGTGCTATTTTGGTGTAAAGCCTAAATAAAGAGATCTAATTTTAGATTAGAATTAACAGGCTTAAAGTTTAAGTTATCATGGGCCTAATGTGTAGATACTGGGGCATTTTATAATTTGTTGAAGGGCCGAGTTACAAAATGTCAACTCTACAAATAAAGGGTTATGGTCTTCGAATTACACAAATCTTAGCAACTCTCTAACCTCTTCTACGGAGAGCTGATTTCCAATCTAGGGTTTGTGTCAATTTGGAAGCCCAAACCAAATTACATCTTCTTCTTAGCAACCAAATATGGATTCAGGTATTGCCATGATTAACTACGGATTCAGGTATGCTTCCGCTAATCTATTTCTATTTTGTTCTCAATTAAATCAGTATGAGTTACATATTTGGATCTAGCGTTTCACAATTGGATATTGTTAAAGTATACTGAAATCACAACAAATATCTTATCAAATACCTGACTGCCTTGGCACGGAATCATAAAGTTTATTCTCTCTTAGAAAGATTGTCTTCAGCTAGTTCAGAATCCGTAGTAATAGAAAAGGCATTATAGGTCTTTTAATGTGTATCAAATAAGAAAATATTATTCATAACTATGCTAATTTTTTTACTTCTGGCATTCTATTTCCAGTTTTTTGGGCAAGGCACATCATGGACCTTTTATACTATAACTTGGCTGATCTTATTTAATCCAACAGTATAATACATCCTAGTATTACAATATTACAAGGGAAAATATTTGGCATTGCATTTATTTTCTCCAGTTACTACCATGTACTGTGATTTTTAATTAAACCAAAAAGGAACATAAATTTTGATATGTCAAGGCTAACTTTCATATGATATCATAATCATGTAAACTTCCAATAATGAATCTGTTCTTTCTTACATGCTTTCGATCTTTATGCATTCAGTTTCTGTTTTGACTCATGTATGATTATGTATTGGAATTTTAATTACATATTTTGCATTAGAATAAATTGAAATTGGTCTGAAGATAACTAAAACTTTTATTCCTTTCAACTATTTCATTGCATCATAGACAACCTAGCTATACATTTTCATTTTGCCAAGCAGTCCAATTTTTACTATTAGACAACATTAAAATTTGGACTTCAGCGAATGGTTCACTTTTTATATGCATGCTATTGTTGGAAACAAATATATCAATATATAATAGAATTACCTGGATTTGAAGCTTTTGAAAAGTTCAAAATGCCCTTTTAAATTTGTACTGTGTGATTGGGGGGCAGTTTTGTCATTTTTCGATCAGGCTGTTCTGCCACGTTTCCACTCCTCTCCACGACGTCCAGTACCACAGTTTCATTTTCATGCGTTCCTCCACTTCACTCTCTTCATTTTTCTCGCTGAATAAACTAATGTTGTCTCTTCTCATGAATTTTCATGTGTTCCGTCTTCTCTTCTCGCAGCAGTAAGATCTTCTTATCAGTTTCCACTTCCCCAGTTGTAAAAAAAAGCTAATCTTCTGATTTCTCAACGGTAAGATCTTAAACATACTTTAACCTTTTACTGATTGTTTTTTAGGGCTTTCTTCTCATTGTCTTCGGCTGGAATTCAACGTTAAGCTAATCATTGACTAAGCTAATATGGAAACTATCAAGGAGCTGCAAAAGTATTCAACTCATTTTCTGTGAATGCATCAGGGTAAGCATACCCTAACCTTTTACTGATTTGGTTTTTTTTTTTTTTGGGCTTTCTTCTCATTGTTTTCGGCTGGAGTTCAACACTAAGGTAATCATCGACTAATCTGATATGGAAACTATCAAGGGGCTGCAAATGGATTCGACTCATTTTGTGGAAATGCATCAGGGTACTATATTTTTTTCCCTTCATATCATGAATTACTTTCATACGCACTGAATATTTTACCTACACTCACTTTTATGGCTTAGGCGACGAGTACAAATAGACTAGAAAGAGGGTTGAATCTTATAATTGAAATTTAGACACTATGTAATAATGAATGTCAATATTTTAGTAATTGTTTCATGTGAAAAATCAGTTGTATTAGTAACAAAATCTTAAGCTACCATCAGGTTTTATTTTTTCTTTAGGGAGTTCTTGGTGTATATATCGCATTGCTCTGCCCCAAACATTCATTTATATTATTATTCAACCTTTTTTAACTTTGCATTGGCAAGCTGCGTGTTCTGAATTTTTTTAGTACCTTGACAGAGAAATTCTTAGTAGATGGTAATCACGGATAAGTAGATTGAGAATATCTCAGTTCGTTTATTTATCAGTGTTCATTATTACACACACATACAAGCAATATTATGTCATCCAGAATAAGATTTCCTCTGCCTCGCAGTCAATTAAGCTATGTTGTATTATTATTCGTGGAATTAATAAGATCACCCATATCATAGTTGATGTATAATAGAAACAACCAATAGTTAATGGTTATTACTTAGCAGATTAGAAAAAGAGGTGAATTCCATAATCGAAATTTAGATACTATGTAAAATTGAATGTCAATATTGCGCCTAAAAGTTGTTTATTTAAATTCAGGTGGATATGTCACTATATATATTATTATCTACCAATTTCAAAATAGTTTTACTAACTTTTATTTTTTTAGTAAGTTTATTGGGGACTCATCCGTACACCTTTCCTACACTTACACATCAAAATTCTACTGGGAATAAGTGTATGTATACAGTAATAGCTAAAAACAGATGTATTTTGCACATATTACACTCAGCTTAAGCAACTCCTACAATCCATAGTCCTTGCTTTTATGGAAAAGATTAACATGATTACCGGCCATTGCTATAGCAAATTTAGTGAATCACCTTACTTGATTCTTCACTTTGTTAGTTAAGGCTAATATTACCATATCCACAATTTTCAAACACAAATACCTAATGTATATATGCTTTCTTCACATTTTGTTGTGGCTTTCAACAGCTAAGAATTCTCCTTTTATGTGCAAATACAGGTATTATACTTTATAAATAGCATTTTATGCTACGACTATGTTTTGGGTGTTGTTTCTTCGACCACCGCACTATGTGAACCACTTAATATAAATAAGCAATCCTATATGAACTATTAAAATATAGTTAGATCAATGTTAGATATAACATTGTCGTGTGCCTGAATTTTGAAATTGTGCCTAAAAGTTGTTTATTTAAAATTTGAAATTCATATCCAATTTTGTACAACATCTATTATTTTCACCTAATTTTTCAACTTTTGTTACATTATCATACATGTCATTCACAATTGATTCAGGTTGCATATGCCGGCGAATCCGCTGAATATTGCTGGCTATTTTGATTCCACTATCATCAGGTATGTCAACAACTTTAATGAATTTGTCCTGCTGTATTTTTTAATACATGCGCTGTTTAAATTTTTGAAGTTACTGCACACATGTATGTGATTATTCACTGATGACAAACCTTTTTCTACCTTCTCCATTGCATGCTAATTTGAAATTTATTCATTGATTTATGCATTATACTTAATTCTGATTTTTTTTCCTCCTTAATTGTTAGTAGCAATCTCTATTACCTATCGAGATTGATGATTCCATAAATTAGCCTGAGTTTGAATTAGAATTACCAATATTAAGAAGTCTCCGCTTTCCTCAAAGGAGAAAGAACCTGAGTTTGAATGTTAACCAGTTTGAAATCAAAGTATAAATTTCAGACTCTCATTTCCTCGAGTTGTTATTAACTAATTTAATCCCTGATAACCTGAGTTTCTCCTTAATTAGTTCGAGGTGTTATTAACCAGTTTAAGCTCTAATATCAATCTCTGATCTTAGGTTTGTTCTCACCTTATAATTAAGTTATTTTGATGTGAAATGATACAATTTGCATATGATTAATGATAGATTGTGGAACTTGGTGTTTGGTGGTTCGATGCACAATAAAATATGCCAAACATCTTTCAAGCTTATAAAGGAATACATTATCAAACATATTTCAAACTTATGTAGGCGTTTAAAGCCATTTGGTGTAAACATGTTTCACAATCTTTGGGCTGACTTGGATTGTGAATTGTTGCAAAGGATGAGAAGCTAAGAGTTGTGAATGGTTCATTGTCATCCAACATTCAAACATAGTCTTTTGCGTAGAGTTGGAAATCTTAAATTTTTAATCAAAGTAGAGTTATAAAAAAATCAACAACACTTTTGACTTGATACTCAACCCATCTTGAACAGAGCATCATCATGCAGTTTGTGTAGTTGCATCAACCAATTCCCAGTCTCAATTTTTTAGTTCCACCACTCCAATATTGGCTATAAGTACACATCTAACATAAAAAGTGTCATATCCTTAAAATGATATTTGTTTAGTTTCACTTCACGCTGCTATCATGGATTGGTCCATCATTCATACACTGAAAAGGCTTATTTGCATTATCATGTTTTTTCAGGTAAAGAGCCACGTGATAAGATCATGTAGTCTTGGGCTTGCACCACACAAGGATGGAGATATATGAGCATGCAGACCACTTTCATGAACAATGGATTGAAGAGGTCAGTACTCAATATATAAGATATTTTTGGTAGGACAAAACTTCGCTTACAAACTTTATATCCTTTATAAAAGGAGATGATGGTTAGACGCATTACCCCATAGTATGCGTATCAACGATATGCCCAGAAGAAACCTGTTTATAAGGTACATACTTGACATGTTGCATGTAAATTTTCAGTTTCTGTCAAAAGTATGTATCAAATATATAAAAGTGTTATCAATCCTAACATTATATTCAATCGACATTTATGATAACATATAATATAAATACAAACAACTAAGTCGGCGCTAGATGCATCAAAGCACTAACTTCTCGAGGTTCCTTCAATTGGACAGTTACCCCCATTTTCTTTCATATGTCATTAAATGCGTTAGATGCATCTCACCCTATTTGATTAACAATGTGGTAAAAATTTACTGCGAATCCCACCTTCGTCCACATTCATATCTATCATTTGTAATGAATCGATAATATTGCGATAAACAAATTCATTACAATATGTAAATTAAAATAAGGAAAGATATGGAAACCTTCAATACGTGTGTGTACTGACTAATACATACATACGTATATATCATAAATTAAAAAAGGGATCAATGTTTGAAAAGAAACGTATGAGATTATATGAATTCAACTTATTGTGATGAAACATAGACAAACAATTTACCAAGGGATAAATGCAACATAAAAAACAATGGCACAAAGTATCTTTAATTGGTTGGATGATACAGTAGAAAGTGATAGTATACTCTAAATAGAAAAAAAATGTATCAAACTTAGAAGACTGATCGATCTCATATTAAAACGTTATCAAAAATTCTAAATAGAACATATTTATTTACTAAATAGAAATGTTCATTTATTAAAACTTTAAGGTGTTCAAAAATTATATGAGTTACATTTCACATATTGGTGCTAAGGTTTAGAATTCCTTTTTGTTTATGATAGAATAAAATATAATACTTATGAGCCATAATTTTTACCGAGTGCAGTTCTCGCTAAAATATGTTATCCATACTTGTCTGCTATCTGCAGTTTCACTCAATAAATGATGATGAATAAATGCATGTACAAGAAATTGGATTCTCAGAAAATTTGTTACTCAATAAAATATTTTGTTATACAGAGAATTAGTACAACATCTATTATTTTAAAAGGGAGATGAGCTTAAACAAAGAAAACGAAGTAATTTAGATTACAAAGGGAAGTGACTTAAATCTGAAAATTAATTCCCGTTAAATGTAAAATCTGGGGCCTTCAGTTTGTTTTGAGGCTAAATTACCGGTTTCTTAAAAAAAAAATATGTCATACGTTATGGCTGTTGGGGATAGAATGGTTATAAGGAATCCTTTACTTCAAAAATGCAATTGAACAAAATGGACAGAGAAGAGCATGCCTTTGAGGCACCCCAATACTTCGAGCAGCACAATAACAGGTAAGCTTAATTTACAAGGGCAGAAATTGTTACTTTTGCTTGTTTATGTTTTTTTTCCTTACTTCAGTTTTTTGTGTAGAATTGAAGGTTTATTAATCTCTAAAGGAAAAGGGTTTATATCATGGAGAAGAAATCATGGAATCATTGTTGAAGTTGGCGATTACAATATAGGCATATCATACAGCATCGTTGTGCCTTTGTTAACATTGATTCATGTGGCTGTTACAAAAATATAGGAGAAAGCAGAATTTTCATTTGTATTTTGTTTAAACCAAATAGTCTACCATGGTACTGTTTCAAATCCTTTAAACTTTCACAATCTTCTTTTACGTCATAGTTTCTTCATTTTTTCTGTCCCATGCCCCCTTTTTTATAAATATGTATCCACTTATTTAGCCATACAATTTTCCAAATAGGTATATGTTTCCCATTTACAATTTTGCAAGTGATGAATTTTTTAAGGTCATCCTTGCTTTTAAGAATGTTTTTCCAAAATCCTTGTGTATTATTATCTTTTTTTTGTGATCCAAAAATTTACCATTAGAGTATCCATTTCTTATCTACATCAGCCAAAGCTTTTGAGAGCTAAGAATTTATTATTCTAGTTTCAAATCTTATGATAGCAGGTCCAAGACAGAATTATGAGGGTCATCATCAAGCTACCATAGGAGATGTTGACATTACAGTTTATACCTTATTACAAATATTTGCAAAAGTAGACAAATAAAGTTTGCGTTTACAAGCTTTCGCAATAACTGGCAGAGTGAGAAGATGGCGGACACATAAGAGCGGCAATAGCCGTAGCATTTTATGGTAGCTGGATAGCTTGGCCATTGACATGGATGTTGAAACTGATAGAATAGATAATTGTTGTTAGGAAAATGATGTTTATATGAAGAGCGCATTGGTGCATGAGATACAAGACAGGTACGATGCAGCGAAGCAGATAGAGAAGAGCTTGCTTGAGATGCACCAGGTGTTTCTCCACACGGCGTTGATGGTGGAGGTGTGAGGGGAGAAGATAGATGGTATTGAGCATCATGTGGTCATAACTATGCAATATGTTAGGAATGCAGCGAAGAAGTTTAGCGTTGCGGAAGTGTATCAGACAGGAAGTAGGAAGTAGGTTTGCATTGTTGAAGTATGCGATCTGGAGGATATTTTCAAATCTGGAGGATATTTCGGGATATTTTGAATATTCGGATCTAGAGGGTATTTCGGATCTGACGGATATTTTGGATATTTCGGATCTAGAAGTAATTTTGAGAATTTCCATATACTTCCCTATGCCTATATAAGCTACATCAGATCCAAAAGGAGGATACACAACAAAATCAAGAGATTAGATCAAGGTTTATTCTAATTAGGGTTTAGGCAATCCTAATCTTCTTCAATTCCTTTCTCCGCGAAATCAAATTTTTCTAGTAAATTTGATCATTGTAATCAATCTCTTGTACTCTTCTATTGATATTAATAATGGTTTCTCTCTTAAAGTGGACGTACACTGACAAGACGTCGGTGGAACTACTATAAATCCATGTGTGATTCAGTTTCTCATTATTGCTCTATTATTTCAATTGTTTGGTGATTTTGATTGGCTTGGATAAGATTGATATTGTTCGATTATTTGTTTTTGCACTATTAGACGATCTCGTTTTCCGCGGCGTTTGGGATTTTTGATTTGAGCGGTCTTGAATCGAAATTTCTCCACAACATTTGGTATCAGAGCATTGGCGTTGGTAGATAGCTGTAGGAATGCCGGAATCAGATTCAAATAATATATCAACAGTTGGTCCAAGCGGTGTAGCTCCTTATATACGTGGGTCGTATGCAGCTGCTGGTTCACAATTGGTTATCGACAAGTGGAATGGCGATAATGATTTCAAAAAGTGGCAATGGAAGATGAAAGCGATTCTTAGGCGGAATCGGGTACATTGCATAGTGTTTGATACACATTTATTGCCAGAAGACATCTCAGATGTGGAGAGAGAAGAAATGGAAGAGTGGGCATTCACTACACTTCAACTTGCCATGGGGGAGAATGTTATTTCCGAAATTAGTAGTGAGACGACTGCTAAAGGTATTTGGAACAAGTTGGAGGAGTTGTATACAAAGAAATCACTGACAAATCGACTGATCTTGTTGCGGACTTTCTTTACCTACAAGATGAAGGAAGGAACTTCGCTAAAGGCGCACTTAAATGTGTTTGATGATTTGATAATGAAGATAAAGGCAGTAGACTTGAAGATTGAGAAGGAGCAGAAGATGATGAATTGCTTTGTTCATTGCCTGAGCATTATACTGGGTTCTCAAACAGTTTGATTCATGGCCGAGATACATTGACTCTAAATGATGTCAAGACGGGTCTTCTTAGTGAGGAATTGCGAGATCAGATGAAGGAGCTGAGTGATGGTAGTAGTGGTGCTGGTAATGGTCAAGGTTTATTTGCGGAGAAAGAAAAGTCAAAGAAGAAGGGAAACCGGGGGCGTTCTAAGTCTAAGAAGCCCGATGGAAGAGGAAAGTCAAGGGAAAGAAATGGCAAGTGCTTTATATGTAAGAAACCTGGTCATTGGAAGAATGATTGTCCAGAAAAGGGGAAGAAGGAAGTAGCATCTTCATCAGTTGCGCGCGGTGGAGAGAGATGTTAGTTAAGGAGACGTAGATGTTTTGTCGGCAGTAGCATCAGATTTTTCGGGCAGCGAATGGGTGCTTGATTCGGGGGCCTCATATCACATGACGCCTAATAGGAATTGTTTTTCTTCTTATGTTGAACGGAAAGGAAAATCAATTGTTATGGGAAATGGTGCGGTTTGCAAGTTGAAAGGCATTGGATCCGTGCAAATTCGGATGTTTGACGGAGTGGTTCATACTCTCACTAATGTGCGCTATGTTCCGGGACTATGGAAGTCACTTATCTCTTTGGGACAGTTGGATTCTTTAGGTTGCAAGATCACTATTGAGAGTGATAGTTTGAAGGTCTCGAAGGGTGCGCTTGTGGTTATGAAGGGTGTTAGAACTCATGGTATTTATTTGCTTCAAGGAGTGACCGTGGAAGGCGAAACTTGTGTCAGTGTTGATAGTTCTCGTGGCTTAGATGCTACACGGCCGTGGCATTTGAGATTGGGTCATGCCTCGGAGAAGAGTTTTAATGTTCTTCATCGAAGGGAGATGATTGATGATGAGAGTTTCAGCAAGTTGGAGTTTTGCGAGGAATGTGTCATGGGGAAGCAAACTAGAGTGTCATTCGGTGAAGGAAAATATGATTCAAGAAAGATTATTGGGTATGTGCACGTGGATGTTTGGGGACCAGTGCCTGTAGCTTCTTCGAGAGGAGCAAGATATTATATTTCTTTCATTGATGATTTTTCTTGGAAGGTTGATTTTCCTTGGAAGGTCTGGGTGTATGTAATGACCAAGTCAGAGGCATTTGCAAGATTCAAAGATTGGAAGGCTCTTGTTGAGAATGAGAGTGGAAAAACTTTGAAGGTTCTTAGGTCCGATAATGGCAGTGAGTATGTTTCCGGAGAGTTTCTGAATTTATGCAAGCATCATGGTATTCGAAGGCATTTTACTACACCGGAAGATCCGCAATCTAATGGAGTGGCAGAGGGAATGAACTGAACTCTACTAGAGAAAGCTCAATGCTTGAGATTGACATTGGGATTGTCTAAGGGATTTTGGGCCGAAGCTTTGTCAACCGCGGTGAATATTATTAACTGAATTCCATGCTCGGCTATTGATAACAAAATTTCGGAGGAAGTGTGGAAAGGGAAGAGCACTGACTTGAGTTATCTTCGTGTGTTTGGCAGTCTTGTTTATGTGCATGATCCGGGGAATGATAAGCTTTCACCTTGAGCTTTTAAAGGGATTTTTCTCGGTTATATGGATGGCGTCAAAGGCTATCGGATTTGGAATCCGGAAACAAAGAAGGGTATGGTTTCTCATCATGTCACTTTTGTTGAGTCGGCTATGTTCAAGGAGAACGAAGGCTCATCGGATGTTCCGGATTTGGTTCATGGTGAATCAAAGGAGAAGGAAGTTATTCCCACTTTCAGGCCAAGAGAGAGTAGAGTTGTTGGAGGTGCTTGCGAAGTGAATGTGATTGATGTTACTTCACATAGTCCACAGCATTCCTCTAGTAGTGTTGGTGATGTGCACGAGCCTGGAGAAGATTCATTTCAAGGTGGAGGTGAAGGAAGACTAGGTGATGGTATTGCTATTCGGGTTGGTCGTCATACTACATGGCCATCCGAAAGGTATGGTGATAGGAATTATCTTAGCTTTTGTGAGAATTTGGACTATGCTCTTCATGTAGTCCAAGATGAGCCGATGGACCTTGATGACGTCATGGATTCGAGTGATAGCTAGAAGTGGATTTGCGCCATGGAGGAAGAGATGCAATCATTGATGAAGAACCAGACTTGGGAGTTGGTTCCACTTCCTCAAGGAAACCGTGCTATTGGGTGTAAATTGATATACAAGGTGAAGGACGATGGAAGATACAAAGCTAGGCTAGTGGGTAAGGAGTTTGTACAGAGGAAAGGAAAGGAGTATGATGAGATCTTCGCACTGGTTGTGAGCCATACTTCTATCTGGATATTACTTGCATTAGTTGTTATTTACGACTTGGAGTTGGAGCAACTAGCTGTGAAAACCGCCTTCTTGCATGGAGACTTAGATGAAGACATCTACATGGAGCAACCGGAAGGGTTTGTTGTAGAAGGTAAGTCAGAACTAGTATGCAAGTTGAAGAAATCACTATATGGTTTGAAGCAATTACCTAGGCAATGGTACAAGAGATTTGATCATTTCATGCTTGAAAGTGGCTTCCATTGAAGCATCAAGGATGCTTGTGTTTACTTCAAGAGGTTAGGAAATGATTGTTGGGTGTATTTACTCTTGTATGTGGATGATATGCTCATTGCTTCTAAGGACAAGGCAGAAATCAACAAGTTGAAAGAAATATTAAAGGCGGAGTTCGAAATGAAAGATCTTGGAGAATCAAGGAAAATCTTGGGCATGGAAATTGAAAGAGATCTAAGGCATTTTGAGTTGAGATTGACTCAAAAGGAGTACATTAAGAAGGTGCTTTGCCGGTTTAGCATGAAGAATGCAAAGGCGTTAAATACACCTTTACCTTTGCATATGAAGCTTTCAGATAAGGGATCACCTATCAGAGAGAAAGGCAAGGCTTATATGGCAAAGGTGCCATATGCAAGTGCGGTTGGTAGTTTAATGTCATGGTGTGTACTAAGCCCGATATTGCAAATTCCGTCAGGGTGGTTAGTCTGTATATGGCTAATCCGGGGAAATCGCATTGGGAAGCCGTGAAGGCTATATTGAGATACTTGAAAGGCACAGCATCTCATGGCCTTGTTTTTAGGGGCAGTAAAGAGAAGAATTGCATATTGGTTGGTTACTGTGATTCAGACTACGCTGGTGATAGGGATCGAAGAAAATCAACTTCCGGATATGTTTTCACTCTTGGCGGTGCTGCCATTAGTTGGAGATCGAGATTGCAAACCGTATTTTCTTTGTCCACTACAGAGGCAGAGCTGATAGCCGTTGTGGAAGCGGCAAAGGAGGCACTCTATTTGAAGCGACTATTGTGACTTAGGTTACAAACATGAGAGTATCGATGTTCGATGTAATAGCCAAAGTGTTATATATTTGGCAGAGAATTTGGCTTTTAGCTCACGAACGAAGCATATTAAAGTGAGGGAGTCATTTCTAGTAGCCATGGATGAAGACAAGCAAGTACGCCTTCGGAAAGTGCACACAAAGGATAAGGTGGCAGACATGTTTACTAAGGCATTGCCGGTTGGGAAGTTCGAGCATTGCTCGAACTTAATTCGCTTGGAGAGATGTTAGGTGCCACGGGGCGGCATAATTGAGAGAGAAACTTAAATATAGAAGAGTATCGGTGAGAGGTTGGTGCTCTATCTTCATGGTAAGTACTCGTTTTCACTCCCGAGTACATTGTCTTTTGGTGAGACTGGTTTAGGAGTTGGATGTTTCAACACTTCATTGACGAGTGGGGCTATGCCTGAACTCGTTAGTGAAGTGCAATGGGCGGTGGCTATGCTGGAATTCATTGGGGAAACATTCAAGCTTTCTTGATTGAAGATAGAAGGAAATGCTTGGGTGCACTGAAGTTTGTGATGTAGACGGATATAGTATCGAGGTGGAGTGTTGAAGTATGCGATACTATGCGAGGAGGGAATCCCAGATCTAGAGGATATTTTCAGATCTAGAGGATATTTCGGGATATTTCGAATATTTCGGATCTAGAGGATATTTCGGATCTGGAGGATATTTCGGATCTAGAGGAAATTTAGGGAATTTCCATATACTTTCCTATGCCTATATAAGCTACATCAAATCCAAAAGGAGGATACACAACAAAATCAAGAGATTAGATCAAGGTTTATTTTAATTAGGCTTTAGGCAGTCCTAATCTTCTTCAATTCATTTTTCCACAAAATCTATTTTTTCTAGTAAATTTGATCATTGTAATCAATCTCTTGTACTCTTCTATTGATATTAATAAAGGTTTCTCTCTCAAAGTGAATGTACATTGACAAGATGTCGGTGGAACCACTATAAATCCCTATGTGATTTAGTTTCTCGTTATTTCTCTACTATTTCCATTGTTTGGTGATTGTGCTTGGCTTGGATAAGATTGAGATTGTTCGATTGGTTGTTTTTGCACTATTACCACAATCTCGTTTTCTGTGGCATTTGGGATTTTTTATTTGAGCGGTCTTCAATCAAAATTTCTCCACAACATGCATTGGGGTTGTGCTGTTGATTTGGATATTGGATGTGGTTGTTCCTACTTTTAGTATCGTTAAGGAGATGTATATTTATTTGTGTATTAAGTGAATGCATTTGATTTGTATAAAAAAATAACAGAGAGAGAGAGAGACTAGCAAAGTTTATTCTACAAATAAGTCTTTTTGAATAGATATAGTTCATTATGCCCACTTTCCTATTCCATGTACTCATCATGCAGTGTATGCTTGAATATTGATGTGTTATAATTTGTTCGTGTGGTTATCTCGTTTTACGTGTTGCATTTATGGACCAAAATGGTTAATTTACGCATAGTTGTTTAGATGATAATAGCTGATACTTTAGGCTAGATGTAAAACATTCCTTAACGGACTTCATTGTAAAGCGTTGCCAAGATGATATTAGGTTATCAAATTTGAGTTGTTTTCAATTTTATTAACCTTAGGGGTACACAACATTGATATAGATATTTGTCTGACTGTAAGTTGCAAGACATCATTTAAGTTATTAATATTTTTGTGATTATATACTACATTGTAATTTTCAAGTCCGAGTTTGTTGACACCACTTTTAGCGGTGTTACCAGACACTCGGTTTCTATTGGTGGAATTCAGGGACCCCATATAAGGTCCCCGTATTTCCATTAATAGTGGCATAGTGTCACGTTGACACCACTAAAAGTGGTGTCAACAAACTGCTACTGATCATTTTCTTTCGTTCGGTTCATGTGCATACACAAGATTGATAGACAGATAGTAAATAATGTTTTGTAACCATTTGTTCACACTCAGCCCATTTTAATGATAAAATGATTTATTACCATCTTTTTGTTATTTTCAAAGGGACTTGCCATGCAAAGTACAACTAAAGTAATCATAGGATTAATCTTGATTATAACAACCATTAATGTGGTATAAGTGTTAATCAAACAATAATTGGTGCAAGTTGACGACATGTTTTGCAGTAGAGTGCATGTGAGTCAGTTGTGCATACTCAACGCATGACCACAGCAGTGCACACTAAGGGCCCTACTGCTTGCACATTGGTCCAATGCTGATGATATATATAATTATATTCATGGCTATTGATTTTTTCCCTTCACGATTTTGTTACTAATCATGATAAAATTGAATTTCTTCATGAGAAAAATAAATAATGTTCCAAGCTACAAAATTAAAACTAAAAATTTATATAAGGAGCCATTTATTTATTTTACTGTTATTTCACTATTAGTAAATTTAGTCTCGGTGTTCTTTGCACACGTCCAACGAACGTGCCTAACATACTGGTAATAATAATAGTAAAAAGTGTTCTCAAAAGCTTACCAATGATGAATATTTATGACCTATTAACATGTTTACTTCGAGATATTTATCTCTCCACTAATTGTACTAGAGGAGGGGCAATATATATGTTGAACTATATCTTAATATGTTATCCTATAATCAAAAAATTACTGGTGGATAGTTTCCTTGTCTTGGTTCATGAGAAAATGCATGAACTTATTTTCCACATTCTTGAGAAAATGCCTGAACACTGGTAAGAGCACGTACGCAGATGTCTTGGTTCAAAATAAGTCAATTCCACTTTGCTTAAATTTAAAGCACTAAACAAGCAATATTCCACCAGACTTAACTAGGCAAAATTTACATATCTAGTCAATATCACGTTATCTATTCACAGGAAAATTAACAAGCCGATACTTTGATGCACATAACCAAATACAAAGAAGGAAGTAAAATGAAAAATAATGAGAAGCAGGAAGGGTTACTTAATTTACTAGAATCCTTTTCACACTCGCAGTGCATCCATCACAAGATATTCCCTACAACAACAACCACAATCAGTTTTCCCCTTTAATTTTGTATACACTGAAAGACCGAAATATAAAGTTTCTTACAACAGCGCTCAGAATTATGACAACATCGTCGTTGCTAGCAATTCCCAAATCAAAAACTCCAGCAGACATAATCGAGCTCGCCTTCGTCTCTCCCTCACCGTCTAAAAATATAAGAACACCAAGCACTCTAAAAATGCTTGCTTACTATCATCCCTCATGGACCTAGTTCCAGTCAACATAGATCACAAATTGGGTGTTGTATTTTGTTACCCATGTTATCCATATGAGAAAATGACATCATAATCGACTGGTCACCAAATTATAATGGCAGCTATAGCAGATGAAGAAAGCGTGAGTCGATCGCAGTGGATAACTAAGCAAATGATAAGGGAAGTTGAATCTGGAGAGAAAATGTTGGTACTCGGCAATTGTGAAGGAAGAAAAAACAGAAGTAAATGAATTTAATAAAAAATTGTTGATCTAAAAAAAATTAATTGGTGCCATGAAATTTCTTCAGTAGAGCGATATGGGGGAAAAGGGGACGAGGGTTTAAAAAAATTATGTATGAGGGGAGAGAAACAGAAAATAGGTGGTTTCGTTTATTTTGGACCATGTAGACTTTTTTTTCTTAGACGGAAAGCGAAATATTTTTTGCTGCATTTGTATTGTGAGTGAAAACACCTTTGTTTGTATTTTCAAAGAAACACCATTGATTTACGCAACAAAAAATCAATTTTCTTGTAGTGCAAGTAATGAATATTAAGGCGTACCTATTTTAGACCCGTTCTGCGATTTCTTCTAATTTGTGAATTACTATGATACACATATTCGAATTATTTGTTTCTTGTTCTTCATCACTTTATGATGAATATGAATCATCTAGATTTGCTGCATACGCTCTTCTCCTTTTCTTCAACGAACGGTCATTAGTAGGTTGATTTTGTTTCTCTGGAAACAGACAGAATCTTTTCAGATGGTCTAATTCGTCGTAGTTATAACGCCTGACATTATTTGGAGTCTCATTATTTTTCACAGGGTTTCTTTTCTCATTCCTTTTGAAATTCTTTCTTTTTCTTTATCTCAGGAATTTTCTAAAATTCCTTGTATTAGTTTCATCTCTTCATCATTATCACTATCTGTAATGACCTGACATTTTGCCCGCTCCAAGTCGGTAATTAAACCAACTCGAACAGTTCAAAATAGTTGATTGTTATTCGCTTACACGGTTTAAACAGAATCAACACATAACCACAGTGTACAATAATTGCAGTGGAATAAATTTTATAATAAATATCAGAGTTTACATAAGTTTGCACAGCGGAAAAATATATTGTGTACATGAAATTTTGAGTAAATAAATTTTACACTTTGTCGTCAAGCTTAGTGTGCACGCGTGCATCTTCATGTCTTTGCGTCCTCTCCTTTTTGCGAGCTGAATTTTAAACCTGGAACACTTAGGGTCTGACCCAAAAGCATTCCATGCAAAATACACAAAACACCCGAGTCAGAATTAAACTTATTTCAAGTTAGCAAACTTGCATAACACATAAATATAATTGTTTTAATCCCACAAATATAATTAGATCGAGTAAAACGATTTGTGAATTGCTAAAAAAAAATCATAGCAAAGAAGCATGTAGATGGGTTGCATGCGTGAGAACAACCAATACCAAGAGAAGCATATAAAGGAAATTTCTATGGCAATTTCAAATGGACAAAGGCGGAATCCTTTTCTTGTATCAAGAAGCATGAATGGCGCAACTTAAATAACTCATGCAGTATCCTATCCTAAGGTTTATGCTGGCACATGGGAAGGGAAAGAGGATCTTACATCCAAGCAGGTAGGAGTTAAATTAACCCATAAATTTATGGCTGGATGCACATGCATGTGTATATGGGTTTTGGCGGTTCAACACTCATCAGTGTGCCAAAACAATATGGTCTTATCATGATACGTGTGTAGTAACAAGTTCAAATGGTCATAAGGAGGTTTATCTAGCAAATACACTACTGCTATTGAATTTGGTTTACTGGAAAAAGGATACCCATCAATTAAGTTTCGGTTTCAAGTACTATTGTTCTCATTTCAGATTCTACCCAGATTTACATCCAACAAGTTCATATAAGCATGTGTCTATTCAATGATGGGTAAAATTCAGGTCATAGCTCAAAATAAGAGAAGCCATAAACCATGCGTGAGTATAAGATGAACACAGTAGTAAATATATGACAAACCATGCGTGTGTATACATCATGCGTGGAGCAACAAATTGCTTCTGAACATATATGGGCAAACAATAGTTAATGCAAATTATATACTTTTCACACGATTAAAAAATAAATGACAGAATTCATGTAGCAGACAAGCAAAAGCAGGTAAACTTGAATTAAATTGCTGCAGTAAACCTTGACATTGGGTGTGTTAATAACAACAAGCAGTGTGTAAACTAAAAGTAAGTGAATTAGTCTAGTTAGCCAAACGTAAATGTGTTAATAGTAGCAATAGTGTGTGAACTCAGCTCTTTTATTTTCAACTAGAAAAAGCACGATTTAGACAGTCAACAAGCGACGGAAATGCAAAAGCAAACAGCCCAAGTCAATTATATTTAGGGGAACGCAAAGTTATATAACCTGAAATAAGTCGAATCATAAGCATAAACTTACATTTAGACGACGATATGGTGCTGCTTGGAGGCGACGCAACAATGGAGAAGGTCGCTGAATCGACCATTGCATGGCTGGCCGACTGGGAGGATTTGCAGCGGTGAACAGTGGTGGAGCTGCTGTCGTCGCAAAAAACGGCGAACTGCGTAATGAATGGACAGAGTTGGTCGATTTTGGTGAAGAGAAGCTAGGGTTCGACGTCGATGTTGCTAGCAAGAGGAAGACAGAACTAGGGGTTCGGTAATGGGTTACGGGTGCGGCAGCGAACTGCAAAGGAAAATTGGGCGGTGGACTGATGAAGGCTCCATAGTTGATGAGAGAAGCGACAAAGTGCCGGCCTTAGCAGTCATTATTTGGTTTTGGGAGAGGAATGGATTTGAGGTAGAAGTAAATTAGGAAAAGAAATTGAAATCAATCGGCTAGTAGAGTTAAACCAGGAAGAGAGGAAAGCTGCGAACCAAGGAGAGAAGGATATCGTATTTTATAATACCAACGGAGGGAACATGACACAGAAGAGAAACAATATGAGTAATACAAAATAAAGCAGTAAGGCCAAGTGGTAAATAATTTTCACCGACCAAGTCTGAAGCAAATATTTTCAGGAAACTTGTGTGAAGGACAAAAAAAGCAAAAAGTTTACCTAAAAGGACAAGAGCCAAAAAATTTGCTCAAAATGTCAACTTTTAGTGTAAAGTGGAAAAACAAGTGGGCCCCCCTGAATTCCACCATATCCACTAGAAAATGTCCTTTTAGGCAAATTTTGTTGCTCTTGTCGTTTTGAGAAAACTTTTTGCTCTTTTTGTCCTTATGGCAAAAATCCTCCAAATATTTATCAGATATTGTGTTGGATCTGAAGTTGGGCTGAATGAAATAAGGTGGTTTTTAAACGAACTATAAGTGAACGGTGCACAAAATTGAACGAACGGTTAGGCCAGAGCATGTTGTTTTTAAACAACATTGTTTATGCTAAAACAACTATAAGTAGTAAACAATAACAAATGTAAAATTACATGAGTTTTAATTCAAAATTTATTACTGTCCATTTATTACATCTACCTTATATTCCACTATTACTGTTTGAAATAAATTTTCACTTAACGGTTAATACAAAACAAAATCAATTAACCGTTTAAATTAAAATATTCGAACTTTATTTAAATTTTGAAAATATGTCTGGATTCACATTTTTAAATACATCTTTGATTACGCCGCTTATATTTCAAGTTGAATATATTAATTTCTTGAAATCAAATTGCGAGATTTATATCTCGAAGCTGAATATAATTTTGAATTTAAATGTTCAATTTACGTAATATTGTATAAATCTTGTTTATTACCAAACGTTCATATCAAATTACAATGAACAGTTTATGATTGCATTTTATCCAAACGGCCAATAGTGTTAACAATTTATGAAATGTCCATACTAAAAATTAAATTTATAGTGAAGGCGGAATATTTTCTCATGTAAATAAAAAGGCGTTTGCTTTATATAACGTTTCTTTCAACAAAACATTCATGTTAAAATTTAAATTTTATGAAAGGAATTTTATTTATAAATATATTTAGACTATGCATGATACAAATAAAGTCTAGATTTTCAAAAACCAAATATAAATATTAATTTTAAACATTAAATTTTAATTTAATTTATATTTTAAACATCAAAATTTCTGGGTCGTTACAATCTCCCTCACTTAAATCTTTTCATCCTCGAAAAGGAGAGTTGTAAAATTATAGTTAAGTAAAACAAATTTCACTTATAAATTTATTGAACTAAATACTTATCATCTTTAGCTATCTTGAAAACTTATTAAATAATTCATAGAAATTTAAACACAAAAATTTTCTTTATATTCGTCGATCTTTTTATATTGAACCTTTATTTATACAAACATAAGTCATTGTATTCAAAGCTAAATAGAGGAAACTTGCTACTTTCGAAATCACGAATAACATTTGAAAAGACTCAAAATGGTTCCTCCGACTTAGAATCCCATTTTCATTTTAAATCATTGAAGTACTACGTATTTCTTTCATATAGACAATCATACTACACTTCAGGATTTCAAAACCAAAATCGCTTACAAAAACTTCAAACATATTATGATAAAATCATTACCAAAATATATGTTCCCATCTCATCAAGAATTTCTCCCCTTATGACAAGGACTAGGTCAACCTATTACACGAAATGGTATATATATAAATGATGTTTCTCCGGACCCCTGGAGCATACCATCACCAAAGACTCTTACAAATCCTAAATCACATTTCCTTTCTTTATTCATGGGTTACCCAAATCCATGGTACACATCAAATCATCTTATATCCCGAAGCAATAAATCATTTTGCACCAATAATTCGCAAATACTTTCAATCATAGTATTTTTGTCTTTCAAACATTTCAAATATCAGGATTCAAGTCATCGCAATTTTCTTTTGTTTATAAACTACCTTTATAAACTATTCATTGTATCCAAAATAATTTGGAAAACAACTCCGAACAATTTAAATTATAATTTCAACCATACAACTTATGTTTCATACTTTCGAAATAAATGATCTTATTAAACATTTCAAGTCTTTCAAATTCTCTAAATTAAAGACTCTAAGAATCATTATAAATCATATCAACTTCATGAAAATAACTTCAATTTATTTCGAAATATTCACACTTATATATAAGTTGACAATTTCTAAGGAATTCATATTGTCGTAACAATCAAATTTGATCAATACGATTTTCTTATTGTTCTTCCAAAACAAGTAAGCTTTCAAATTTAAGGCTTAGGAAAATCGTTTATAATCTATACATAAGTCATAACAATCTTTCTTTAGATCAAATTTCCATTTTGAAATTATTTCGAAACATCTCCGTGATTTCTATGTAACCTTCATATTCATGATATAAAATTTTCAAGAACTTCAATCATTGTTTTAGAATTCATTTACAACTCATATAATCGAATTCTTCCCTTTTTCAAACATTATTTTTTGAATAATTCAAGCATATCTTATTTTAAAATCCTTTACACCACCATATAGGATATATATTCATTCTCATTTCAAATATCACATCTTGTTTGAAAAGTTCACATTTTCCTATCGGCGGGAAAATCTCTTCTAACCTTTCTATTCAAATTACCATTGCGCTTTCGCTACACACTTTGTTTATGTGTATATTCAAACTAGTATTGGTAAAACATGCCAGAAATTGATTTCAAAATTTTCAGAACCAAATCCTCAAAATTACCATTTCAAAAATCCATTTTTTTCTTGCATAAGTTGGATTCCATATTTCAAATACTTTTAATTACTATGAAAAGCTCATTTATTGAGGTTTCGTTACTTAACATTTTGGACAAATCAAATTTATCTAGTTTGAATTCAATCTTGGTTTCATTTGACATAAAGGGATATACATATATGGACCAAGTTAAATTCCATGTGCTTAAGTCAAGGTAGAAGTTCAATATCAAATGAGCATCAAAAGGGTATAATGATTTGGATCAAAATACTTGGCCAAATTCATAAGGTACACGGGTAGGAATGACATTACTCGAGAACAAAATGGTTCGGATTCAAATGATTAGCCTAGGCCAAGATAGGAAATAAAATACACAAAGATACAAGTATCTATAGTTCAGAATCATGGGATACTCGATTTTATTTTCATTAATTTTCTTGAGCAAATTTTTAATCTAACATTTCATTTTCTTTACATCATAAGGGATTGCTTTCCAAGAAATTCCATTTGATTCATTCATTCTTATTGGCCAGCATTTAATTCATTCGAACTGTCTCACTTGAATACATATACCAGTTTGTCATATTAATCATGTCGTACAAATTTTATTGTATTCCACTTCATTTCATTTGAAACGATTCCGATAGGGGAAAAGCAGTTTCTTCCCCACTTAGACATTTGTTAACTACTATTGTCTAATCTGAAAAATGGGGTGATATTCTCACATAATTTAAATACGATTGATAAGCTCACTTATGTGCACTTTCAAAGTTTCACCTTTCAATTCTTTAAGTGAGATTTACTGTTAAATATAAACTTTCAGTTATTAACACATTGGTTCAATTCACGCTTATCACTTATTATTCAAGTTATGTATGTGGTCAGCTTAACTATTTTTTGTTAAAATTCCTTAACATTCCCAATCTTTTAAATTCATTTTACACATCTCGTTGGTTAAATACATAGCATCGTATTATCAATTTATACTCTACAACCATGAAGATGTCACAAAAACATTTCAAATGTTTATTTAAACAGCTTTAAGTATTTCTCAACGTCTTAATTAGAAATATATAGTCCTACTTTCGAAACTCGAAAAAAAATACTGTTGATGATCGATCAATCACCAGAATCATCCTCAAGCGACCAGAATGAGATTCTATATCCATCTAGTATATATTGGACTTCGTATATACGTTAGCTAGGTGTATATGCAAAATCCTTACATACTTGATCGTCCAACCTTAAATAGATACTCGCAACTGATTTCACTACACATTGATTATCTTTCAGATTGAATTAATGATATTCGTGTATTAATCTTTTATATAAGTTTCAAAACTTTCATATCAAATATTTTGAAATTCCAATTTTGAAATCTTTTTTTTTCCACCAAATCCCTTCAAAACACTTGTTAAAGCCAACTCATTAATTGCTTATTTTCTCGATAATTCCGAATAATTCGACGTTGGATTTCGAAGTTTTTATCGCAAAGAGCCTTTTTAAGTGGGAATTTCGAACGGAACCTTTATTTCAATTATCTAGAGATTTCAAGCCATGCTTCCAATGTATCATTCTTATATTTTCCTTATATAAGGTTTCATTTCATATCTTAATTTCCTTGAAATTTTCATCTTAATTCCAAAAAATCGTTTTGACTTATAAATCGATTCGCTATTCAATACCATTTCAGTTTAGCTTGACTCAGATATTTCTTTTACTTCCAAGTTCATATATGCAAATCGACTTTTCCAAACTTCTAATTTGATTTGGATTATAAGTCACAACAATCATCGATTAAATTCACACTCAATGATTTAGACTAAACTTGTTCGGATCTTTATCAAATAGTAAGTAGAATATTAAGTTTGAAATAAAATAAGTTAAATAAGAAAATAAAAGGTTTTTATACTATAGGTAAAATACAAAAATGATTTTGAAAAATAGTAAGCAAAATAGTAAAGTAGAAAAATAGATAGTTTGGTATAGATTAGAGTATATATTAGGAAAACGAATTTTGGTACAGACTAGGCTTCAAAATAAAAGTATTCGAATAAGATGAAAATAATATATTAGTTATAATGAAAGCAATATTTCTTTAAACCAGATCCAAGTCAAATTCAGTACCGATTCAGCTCACGTTCCGTCAACCATTGTTTCTAAAGTCGAGCATCGTCAAATTCAGCTTCGTCAAATTTAAAATTTCTACCATGTTTCAAGATATTTCCGCAGATCCACACTTAGTACTCGCCTTGATTTTTCTTCGGTAAGATCCCTTTCAAAATAATGGTTTTCGAATTAAAAATCATCCTTATATAGATCGTTCATATATAGGTTTCGAAAACTCGCATTTCAGTTATCTTGAATTTTTCTTATTCCATCTTGAAATCTTCTTTTCTTTTCCACAAAACTCCTTTTATAATAATTGGAAGATTTTAAAACCTTATTCATTTTTCACCTATATTTTTCTTGATAATTTCGAACAACTCAACAATGGATTACGAAACTATATCGCAACGCCTTTATATAGGAAATTCGAAAAGTAGCTTATCTTTTCCGAAAATATTTTCCCTTAAAATATTTTATTTTCAAAATACTTTATTTTCAAAAATCTCTTACAAAAAAATTTATTTTTTGAAATCCGCTGATTCTGGTATCAATTCCACTCATTCTAAGGTATTTCTACCTTATCTCTGATGAGTTTTTAAACCGCGTAAGCCTTTTCAAAATTACTTTCAAAATACTTTATTTTCGAAAATCTCTTCCAAAAAAAAATATTTTTCGAAATCCGTTGATTCTGGTATCAATTCCACTCATTCTAAGGTATTTCTACCTTATCTCTAATGAGTTTTTAAACCGCGTAAGCCAAGCTTTTTATGAACCAAAGCTCTAATACCAGCTATAACGACCTGGCATTTTGCCCACTCAAAGTCGGTAATTTAACTAACTCGAAGCGTTCAAAATGACGGATTGTTATTGGCTTACACGGTTTAAATAGAATCAACATAGAATCAGTGTACAATAATTGCAGCGGAATAAAATCTATAATAAATGTCAGAGTTTACATAAGTTTGCACAACGGAAAAATATACTGTGTACATGAAATTTTGACTAAATAAATTTTACACTTTGTCTTCAGGCTTAGTGTGCGCGCGTGCGCCTTCAAGTCTTCGCATCCTCTACTGTTTTGCGAGCTGAATTTTAAACTTGGGAAACTTAGGGCCTGACCCGAGTTTTCCATGCAAAATACAAAAAACACCCAAGTTAGGATTAAACTTATTTCAATTTAGCACACTTCGATAACACATAAATATAATTATTTTAATCCCGCAAATATAATTGGATCGAGTAAGTCGATTTGTGAACTGCTAAAAAAATCATAACAAAAGAAGCATGTAGATGGGCTTCATGCGTGAGAACAACCAATACCAAGAGAAGCATATAAAGGAAATTTCTACAGCAATTTCAAATGGACAAAGGCGGAATCCTTTTCTTGTATCAAGAAGCATGAGTGGCGGAAGTTAAATAACTCATTCACTATCCTATCCTAAGGTTTATGCTGGCACATGGAAAGGGAAAGAGGATCTTACGTCCCAGCAGGTAGGAGTGAATTAACCTATAAATTTATAGTTGGATGCACATGTGACACCGCACAACCGTCAGTGTCACTCTTTTTCAGAATGCGTTAAGTTTCATGAAGCCTTCTAGGTAAACAGAAACATTACAAGACAAATATAAAATAGCAGCGGAATTTAAAACTTTATCTAAGCAGAAAACATTATGGTTCAAAACGTAGTTACATCACAAGTCTGAAATGCATAAAACTCAGTACATCAATTTAAAACTTATGTCTTGTACTAAAATCATCATAGTGCAATAACATGAAAAGAGCATAATCCCCAAAACATTGGCCATAGTAGAGAAGGTATAAAATCAAGTAGTACATCTAGCAACTCCAGGAAGAATGAAAGAAGAGTCCTGATCAAGCTTGAATATTCCCTCCCTAAGAACCCGGGGGGGGAGAAGGAAGAGGAAACAAAATAGGTCAGACATAAGTCTAGCGAGTCCAGTTACTTTTAGCATGTAAATAAGTAAAAGAATCATGACAGACATATAAACTAGATAAGAGAGATACAACATGTAAGGAAGGTATGACAAGGTAAACAAGACAAACTAGATAGAATAAATAGCACCAATACTAGTATCACAAGAACAAGATGATCCCCAACAAGTACAAGATGGTAAACTTAGGTGTACTTCTAGTGAGAGGTTTTACCCTATACAATAACAGGCAGCCCAACTGAACATACCGGTGTTACCCTTAAGGATAATAACGGGCTCCTAAACAAGCGAGACTAGATGTACCCTAACTACTACCCCAATCGACCAGCTCCCTACTCCGTAGATACCCTGTTCTGGCCGCACATAGGATATATCACTTCCTAAAGTGGAAACCCTTTATTTTCAGGATGTGCACAACCATATCTACCAATATCATGGCGTCTTAGCCTCCTTAGTCTAGACCCAGCAAGCACATGACCCCGTCGGAATGCGTCGACCACATCATCCCCTCTTTTGGATCTCTTACAATTAACTCAGTATGCGTGCCCCGACAACGACCTAGTTCGGAGTACTCGTTTGATACCTATATGGGTTACAGACTAAAACGGGTAGCACACACAAGATGATACAAGCTTCCTCCTAGTCTTGCATCCCCACTAATAGGATTTTCACAGTTTATGCGTACCAGTGTAACAAGATTGCATAACCCAACAGGTTATGTTTGTGGGCCTATATATACACACACACACACACACACACACATATATACATATATATATTACCCACCACCCCAAGATATACTTAACCCTCCCACTGTTTCAAGCAAGTTTACTTATCCCCTACTCAAGTTAACATGTTCATGTAATCCCTATGGATTCAAATAGGCTAAGTATTCAAATTCATTACCATTTATTTATTTAGGGTTATAATGTGCTAGACCTCCCACATTAAGCCAATGACTTGTGGATGCGGAATATGCCGAGCGGTTCCGGGAAGACTTCTTCCACAAGTCGGACTTAACCTCGTGTCTTAGCATGTTACATGTTTATGCTCTTTAGACCCCTTATGTTAGATTCACCACTTGTGGTCGCTGGATATGCCGGTCAGTTCCGGGCAGACTTCTACCACAAATGTAATCTAACCTCGTGTCTAAGTACGGTTAAAGTTTCTAATTACTGTAAATCTAGGCATGTTCATTCTTTAACAATTGTTCCTGTTTCATTTAAGTTTTCATGCCCCTTTCCCAAGTCATGTTCATTGTGTACCATATGCCTCAAATTAAGATATTTAATCACACTTTGATTTATGCCACAAACGCATATTCATTTATTCAAGTCAAGTTATGCCCAAATTTCCCAATACAAGTTATACCCAAATTTTAACGTTTTCCCCTCATTCCCAATTTCATGCGTTCGCATATTTTAGCGTATGCCTAGGCTCGAAGGTAGTCTGGATATAAAATAAAAAGGGAAAAGAAGAAGGGAAGAGAACAGAAATAAGCATAATAACAAGATAGACATATGATGGTAGAAACAGGCATAGCAACTAATAAGCATATAGTGATAGAATTGGGCATAATGACAAGATAGGCATATAAGAACAAAATCTGATGAACATGGGATAATAGAACTGATTAGGCAAGCTAGCATAATAGGCATATCATGAATAGATATATGAGATCTAAACGGTAAACTAGACACACAAGTTATGGCAGATCTGATATGATTCAAACAGTCCCAGGCTTAGATCCAATTCATAGACATATCAGATAACTTTTAAGTGTTTATATCAAAAAATAACGTAGACTCACAGAGAATGGATCTAAGAAAACTGAGAAAATCGTTTTGATGTTGAATCAGCAATATTTGAATACGTATGAATCGTCATTGCTGAAGAAAAGGTTCATTTAATCAGAGTTGGAGCAGCATCCCATTGTCGCCATTGTTTTTGGATGAATAAAACAATGAGAATGAGGTCTTATTTATAGTCATCAGCCAAAGAATCTAGGCCAGAAATCAATCCAAGTTCGGAGGCAGGGATCTGCCCAAATCTACATAGGGGTGGACCCCCCTTAGTGTGTCGACCCAGGGGTCGACACCCCCCTTAATGGGGTCGACCCATGGGTTGACACCCATAGCAGGAAATTTCTCGCTCCCCTTCTTCTATTTGATTTTGAATTATTTTGAACTATTTTTATTTTTTTATATTTATATAATTCTCTTTTGCGTATATAAACTTCAAGCCTTAATATCTTCTTCATACAATGTCTGTTTTACGCAAACTCAGAGTCTGTCCTAAGCAGAATTTCAAGACGAACGCAATGGCACAACCTATTTTACTTAATTCCCAATATTTGATTGAGTATTCTTTAATTTATCATTTTAGTGTGTTATAAAATTATGGGGTGTTACATTCTCCCCTACTTAAAGGATTTCATCCCCGGAATCTCCAAGTTAAGAAGAATGTATATCCTTACATCCACATCCATCTACTCATTCACCAATCACAGGCATCCATTGTCCATAAAATTTCTCTAATGCTTATATGAACATATGCAAATGTGTGTGTACATGTCCCTATACTAATGCAAAAGATCAGGTGATCTACTGATTCAGTCAACCTCTTTAATCCAAGGTATGATAGTGCCATGAATCCAACATGTATGCAAATAATCCTATTATGTCATGTAAGTTCTATATGTGTGTACAATCACTCATCCAAATGCAACATCATACGATGATACACCCACTTTCATCCATCAAAAACAAGAAAATGCACACACATCTATATGCAGTATGAGAGTGACTGAGCCGATCCAGTGCCTAATGTGTGTATATGCATCCACGAGCAACCACTTGCGTCCATCAAACATAACATGCCTCAAACACATGTTTACTTCCATTGGATTCCTACCTAAAGGTCGAAGATTCGATCGATGGGAGATACTTAAATGATAGAAACAAGTATGAATAAAAGCTTTGGAAAGGAAGTTAAGAACATACCCTTGAAAAGAAAAGGGTACGAAGTGCGAATCTTGTTGTAACAACCCGAAAATCTGGGCCAGTTAAAAATTTTTATTTTGGCAATTTTAGCGAATTTTGAACATTTAAAATAGATTATTTTAGATAATATCGACGAGAAATTTATTTTGAATAGAATTCGACGTACATATTATATATGTCGTCGTTAGAATATAAATAATTATATATAATTATAAATAGAATTGAAAATGGCGTGGTAGTTCGATAATTTGATTTCAAACTTCAATTGAATGTACCGGGTGCAAAATAAACCGGATTTTAGTGAAACCAAAAATAATGGGATCTACTTGAGAATATCTTTCCAACGAATCCAAAAAATCGAGATTTCATAGCGGGAATCAAAAGATATGTCCGGTTGAAAATTCTGAATAGTCGCTATGGAATTCAGGCCCTTAAAAACAGACATTTTGCAAACGACCTCGGATTTCGACGAAACCACTTTTGTTGGATCCGTGATGTCAAATTATTGTTAGATTCCAAATTTCATAATTTTTCAAATCAATATGCAAGCGTGGTAAAGGAAAATGCGTTTGACCAGTTTTAGTTGATTTTAATCGACTGGAAAATGGCCATTTTTCCAACGGTCTCAGAATTCGACGAAACTAGTTTTGTTACGACCATATCGTCAATACAAAGCTAGAAAATATTTTTCTGGAATTTTTCTAGTTAGTATGTGACCCCGACAATATGAAATGTATGTTTAAAATCCAATATAGTGATTTGAATGTAAATTTTAATGGAAACAAATCGAAACGGTCGAATCAGCTTACGGTACATATCCCATTGTGTTTGGAATGGGGGGAAATGGCCATTTTTCCAACGGTCTCAGAATTCGACGAAACTAGTTTTGTTAGGACCGTATCATCAATACGAAGCTAGAAAATATTTTTCTGGAATTTTTCTAGTTAGTATGTGACCCCGACAATATGAAATGTATGTTTAAAATCCAATATAGTGATTTGAATGTAAATTTTAATGGAAACAAATCGAAACGGTCAAATCAGCTTACGGTACATATCCCATTGTGTTTGGAATGGGGGTAAAACGCTAGGGACGATAGGAGATGGGCCTCGTTTTGAGGTCGAAAATAAAAAGTTACTTTTTGAAAATAAATTTATTAAAAATAAAAAAAAAATATCCTTCTCTCCCCTTATACTCTGCCCCCCCCCTCTATTCATTTTCATTTGAAAAAAAAATTCGCGCCATCACCCTGACCTAGCCGCCGCTCCTCCTATCGCCGACCGTCCACCTCACGCCGCCGCAGGTGAAACCCCCCTCCCCTCTCTCGATCTGCTCCTCCGCCTCCACTTCTTCCTTCATCTCCTCCGCGCCTCACTTCCTTCGTACGCCCTCTTCTTCCCCAAATTGACCCAACCGCCACCTTCCTCTTCACCTCGACCTCCTCCTACAGTTGCCCCCCTCCTTGCTGACGACGACCCCCATCTCCTTCCGGCTCCCCTTCTTCAGCTCCACCTCCATCACGAACGAGACCCCCCATTTAAACCCAGCAGCGCCCAAACGCAGCCTCGCCCTCCGCCTGCGCCACCTCAGCGCGCCTCCGACCCCCTCCAACCTTTGACAGTAAGCGTTTATTTTATTTTATTTGCATTTATTTATTTTCAGTGTTTGAAACTGTAAAAATATGATTTTTAAATCATATAAATACCCGATTTTTATTTATACAAAAGAGTAATGATTTTTATAGTATGGATGGTAATGTAAAAATAAGGTTTTCGATGCTATAAAGGTTGGCTTTTTGTATATAATATCATGGTATAAAAATGTTATTTTTATAAATATAGTAGCCATATAAGAGTATGGTTTTATCTTAATAAAGTTAAGACTTTTAGTTGCAAATAGAGGTGATTTTGAAACCCATGAAGAAGAGATATAATTTCGATTCATATAAAGATCTCATTTTTATATAGAGAAAGGTTTGATCTTTATTCGGTTTTAAAAATATAAAGATTCGATTTTTAAGAGTATAAAGATTTGATTTTATTTTATATAACGAAAGTTGTAATTTTTAAATAAACAAAAGACGATATTTTTATATAGTGGGATAAAAAAAATATGATTTTTATATATTGAATAGCGAAGTAAAAATTCGATTTTTGTATATGTAGTGGCTACGGGCAACGAAAGTGACAAAAAGGCGAGAACGACGAAGATGTTCTACATAGGAAGTGCCGTGGAGTTGGATAAGCTCTGGTGAGAACTTCTCACTCTAAATTTCTTTTTCTAGTTATATATATATATATATATATACTAGGAAGCAGACGGTGCTTAGCAGCACCTGACACCCGTCATCCACAGACCATGGATGGCTTGTTTGTTTAATTGATGTGTTGTGAAATTGTTTGTGATGTTGATGTGAAATCGATAATAAATTGTAGATGGTTGAAATAAATCAATTATCGTTAAAAATATAATTTTTAACGTGAAAGTGAATAAATAAATATTTATAAACAAATCGACCAATTTGTTTATATACACTGATTTGACTGATATTGATTGGGTCGATAAATTTTACACATCGCCCAACTGCACAAATAATATTCTGTGTTTGTTGATTTGAAACCCCACACGGGTGTTGGGATGAAATTTGGCTTACACTAATCCCAATTATTTAATTGTATGTCGATCGATTGGTCGACAGATTGTGTAAGCGTTGATTATTTATATTTGATGCTTATGCAGTTGTGTGGTGCACCTTGGATGATGGTTGATTGTTTATCATTGCTTTTGTATACATGTGTTGTATGGAATCCATATAATTAACATTATATGGTGATTGATTGGGACTCATTCCAATCGGGAAAATCATGAATATTATAAAAGAAAATTCATGTGTTAAATATAAAAATGGTCATGTGTTGACGATGTTCATGTGTTGAAAATATTCGTGTGTTGAGTAAAATATTTTAATAATAAAATTTACATCTTTATCATATTTAAAATTAGAACTACTTTACGGTTGAAGTCTAATTGAAAATCAAACGATAGATACCATAGTTTTATAAAATATTTTACATAACAAAAATAGTGATGTGTTGACAGTACTCATGTGTTGAGATTAGTCGTGTGTTGAAAGAAATATAGATTCATGTGTTGAATAGAATAAATATTCATTTGTTGAATAGAATAACGAAGTTATTGAAATATATAAAGCCGTGTTGATTAGAGTTGCGCTATTTTGACGTGAACGATATTTATATCGATTTTATTCGTTTTACAATGAATATTGAAAAGTGATTTCAAAATTTAATATTTTGAAATGAAATTCAAATTAAATTAGATTAAAATTCAAATTGAAATTTTATTGAATCAATTTGAAATGAATTCGAATCGAATAGAAAATGAATTCGATTCGAATTGAATAGAAAGTGAATTTGAATTCAAATTGAATAGAAAGTGAATTTGAATTAAATAGAAATGAATTCAAATTGAATTGGAATTTGAATTGAATTGAAACGAATTAGAATTTGAATTGAAACGAATTAGAATTTGAATTGAAACGAATTAGAATTTGAATTGAATTGAAACGAATTAGAATTTGAATTGAATTGAAACGAATTAGAATTTGAATTGAAACGAATTAGAATTTGAATTGAATTGAAATGAATTTGAATTTGAATTGAATAGAAACGAATTAGAATTTGAATTGAAACGAAATAGAATTTGAATTAAATTGAAACGAATTAGAATTTGAATTGAATTGAAATTGAAGATGAAGCTGAAATTGTTTGTGAAACGAATTTAGAACTATTTATAAAATTCGTTTTAAAAAAGGAAATCGATGAAATATATAATATATATATATATATATTATATAATGTCCTGAATAGAACGCGTTGCGCCGCGGCAGTTCGTGAATTTCGACCATTGACTTCGAATTGACGTTGTGGGAGATCCGACCATCGGATTCTCCTAAAACCGGAAACGTTGGGTTCGTATCGAAAAGAGTTTTCCAATGAATATTAGAAATTTGAAATCTAACGGCGGGATTTGGTATTATGTCCAAATCAAATTTGGAAAAGGTCGATGTAAGTTCAGTTCGATGGCCGTTGATGGAAATCGACTATACAGGCCTTGATAAAATTATTAAAAATATCTATAATTTGTATAAAATCATAAGAAATGATTTGGGAAAAATTGGGCTGAAGAATTCGACATTTGAAAGGATAAAAATAGATTTTTGTCGAAATGAACTAGTTTTGAACTAGAATTAAAACCAATTTATTTTTGAAATAAATAAATTGAATTTGAAAGTGATTTTAAAAATAATCAAAATTCCTAATACGTGAATTGGACTGGAGTTGAATCGAAATCATCTTCGGAATATTTCGATATTGGATTTCGTGACTATACAGATATTGTTATGGGAATTTGAAAGATATATTTTATATCGTTATTTCCAATACGATATTTTTTGGTTCCAGAATTTGATATTGAATATAATCCGATATATTTTCTATTCAGAGCCTTGTATTTAATATCAAATGTGATTTGGGTTTATCGTGAATCGTGTTTTAGATGACATTGGTTCTTTAACCCAGTTAAAGGCAGGATGTTGACTTTTGAAAAGATTAAAACTAAGTGGAGTTTTAATGAATCTTTAATTAGTTTGAAATGTGAATTGATAATTTAAATTATCAAATCTGAAAGGTTATCGAGAATGGAGTACCATCAGTTTTGCTCCAAAGCGATAGTTAAATCTTTAATTAGATTTGAACGTGAAATGGTAATTAATTTTACCGATAACACCGTGTTGTTAGTTATGGGGTAATAACAGTTTTGCTCCATGGGATGAATAGGTGGGGATTGGGAAATAAAATAAATAATTACTTCGGTGTGGTTCGCTAATCCCGACTAGTTAGAGATGATATCCAAAGGAAGATTATAGAATAAATTTAGAAGAATTTATCTTGGATAAAATTAATGGGAACCTTTCCCTAAGAATGTGATTTTGTGAATAAAAGAATATTCTGAATTGGAATGAGGCGTTTGTTGTGTTTGTGTAACATTTGTTTATCATATACGTGGGTTATTCAGAAAGGTCGGGTTATACCCATTCTGAATAACCGATTCGACGAGATGTCGAAGATGAAGACGGTGGTTGAAGACCGGAAGTCTTCACATCGTTTGGGTGATTACTGATGATCTTGATTGGGCTGTACACCCAAGATGAGGGAAACAGTTGGTGATCGTCCAGACGTACTTGGAGATCGATGGATATGCGAGGAAAGTGCCTCCGGTTTCGTTCAGACCCAGAATGAACTTGTAAATGGATTGTGTGTCTGACATTGGATTTTATTCTATGTTGATTGATCTCTATTAAATATACATCTGTTTGGCGGCGGAGAATTTATTCTCTTGCTTAACGCTCTTCTCTGAGACGTACGAGCTCAGAGGTTGTATATCGATGGACATCCGTCGCATGGAGTGAATTGCCAGTGTGGCACGCGTAAGTGGCAATTGATCAAGGCTTCTGTTGAAAAGCAAAGTCTTGTGGTTGATGATCAAAGCACGGCCTGTGTGGCGTAGCTTTGTGTATAGCGTGAATTCGCGAGCCTCACACCTCGGTATGAGTCAAAAACGGGATACGGACCCAAGGAGTGCACGACGTTTCTTTCTAGCTAGGGTGGTGTCAGTGACCTACCAGCCCTGACATTTATATACTTTTCACCTGTGTGGTTGTTGGATACGAGGCGCCTCGGATATAGGTCTGTAAGGACCGGGAAACATGTGTTCAGAAATAACTAATCCTCAAAAGTAAGAGAGGACCGGCCTTGGAGGTTCCAAAGGATCGTAGTGGGGTCCTGAGGCATTTGCTAGAGTGTCTCGAATCGGAGAGGAGCTTGCCCCTTGCCTCGGCTCATGACGGAAATCCAATTTCCAATACGTGATAATTCGGTTTTATTTGTAGAGCCTAGTATGGCGACATAGTGGTATGGGTCATTCATGCCGCCTATGATTTATATTTATGATTGAAATTGTTTTGACACTATACAGCTATAATAGAAACAAATAATGTGTTTAAACGTATCAAGCATGCTTTGGCTGTTATAAGGTAAAAACCCTATCCTCCGGCTTGCGTTCCATTGTGAGATGGGACCTGGGTCTTATAACAGCTTCATTTTTCTTTATTTAGCATTGCGCTGTTTGTTCTATGCACTGGTATTCTTGGGAGGAAACCCGTTCCATGTTATACGGCGTGGTCCCTTGATTTACCAAACTTTAAAACCAATATTAATAACTGTTTTTGTTCTCACACCAGTCACATGACTGAGCTGGAGTTTATTGTTTTAACCTAAACTCTGGGTGCCCCTATTTTCCGCACGGGCAGCTAGTAGTTTTGGTTTTGCAGATTTATATTCACAAGGTCCTGATTTACAGCTGGAACGATGCTCGGAAAGCTCTGTATCACTTTCAGTTGTGTTTTGTATTATTTTCCGCTGCTATGTAATTTATTGTAATCTCTGATATTTATCGAATGTAATTTATTCATTTATACTCTGTATATTCTTGTATCTGATGGAATTGTTGTAATAACAATGAAATGTTCTTCTGTTTGCATTCTGATTTGTCCTATTCTCAAACGATCAGGGGTTTTCGAACGGTCTTAGTCGGTTTAACGATTGATTCAGATCGAGTGAAATTCCTTGCCGTTACAGTTGGTATCAGATCTTTGGTTTACAGAGCTCGAGAACAAGACACATTAGAACCATACGAAAGAATTCATCAGATATTGGATCAGTAATATCCAATTAGAATGACTTGTTAGAGATAGGATCAGTAGTATCCTAGAACGAGTGTGAAGAGTTTATTTTTCAAATGAAAACAATTTTGTTTTAAAAATATGAATTGCTTTATACGTATTTGAATATTTATTTATTTTGAATATGGACAATCGAGTATATAAAGATTTCGCGTATACGAGTCATGAACGTATATTCGAAGTTTTAATATACTAGATAGTTATAGGATCACACTCTAGTTGCCCGGGGATGGTTCTCATAATGCTGCAGCGTTACCAGTATTTATTTTCGAGTGACGAAGGTGTGATTTCTATATATTTCCATTAGACTGGTGTGAGAACCAAAATATAGCTAGAATACATTAATGTGAATTGGCATCAAAACATGATTTTTGTATATATATCAAATTATGAATTTGAAACTCTAATCCACTAATTGATTGATGTTTGTGTTGGTTGTTTAGTTGTTTGATAATATTGAACCATTTAGCCTAATAGTATCAAATATTGAATTGTATTGAAAATTGGTCACATTTGCTTGCATATACATGTACTTACATTGAACAGGTCATAGCAAGGAGGCTAGAGCAGAGAATAAAATTTGTTTGCCCGACAAATAGGTACATGTTTACTATAATTTACTGTTTTGTTTGGGTGATGATGATTTTATGAGCCGATTGGCTAGCCGCTTGGCTTTTTCTTTTTCTTTTTGAGATCAGAAGGCCTATATGGCAATTTCGAGATTTTCCCATGGCTCCCGGTGCAGGGGAGGTTATGGCGAAATTTTTTGAAAATTTAGGGTGTTAGACAAATTTTTGAAGAATTTGGAAATTCTCAGAAACTGAAAAGTTGGAGAATGGAAGCCAGATCGAACGTAGAGTTAATTAATCAAACCACTTTCGACTTTGTTCCTTTTCGGGGACGAAAAGTTTTAAGTGGGAGAGATTGTAACAACCCGAAAATCTGGGCCAGTTTAAAATTTTTATTTTGGCAATTTTAGCGAATTTTGAACATTTAAAATAGATTATTTTAGATAATATCGACGAGAAATTTATTTTGAATAGAATTCGACGTATATATTATATACGTCGTCGTTAGAATATAAATAATTATATATAATTATAAATAGAATTGAAAATGGCGCGGTAGTTCGATAATTTGATTTCAAACTTCAATTGAATGTACCGGGTGCAAAATAAACCGGATTTTAGTGAAACCAAAAATAATGGGATCTAATTGAGAATATCTTTCCAACGAATCCGAAAAATAGAGATTTCATAGCGGGAATCAAAAGATATGTCCAGTTGAAATTCTGAATAGTCGCTATGGAATTCAGGCCCTTAAAATAGACATTTTGCAAACGACCTCGGATTTCGACGAAACCACTTTTGTTGGATCCGTGATGTCAAATTATTGTTAGATTCCAAATTTCATATTTTTTCGAATCAATATGTGAGCGTGGTAAAGGAAAACGCGTTTGACCAGTTTTAGTTGATTTTAATCGACTGGAAAATGACCATTTTTCCAACGGTCTCAGAATTCGCGAAACTAGTTTTGTTAGGACCGTATCGTTAATACGAAGCTAGAAAATATTTTTCTGGAATTTTTCTAGTTAGTATGTGACCCCTGCAATATGAAATGTATGTTTAAAATCCAGTGTAGTGATTTAAATGTAAATTTTAACGGAAACAGATCGAAACGATCGAATCAGCTTACGGTACATATCCCATTGTGTTCGGAATGGGGGTAAAACGCTAGGAACGACAGGCGGTGGGCCTCGTTTTGAGGTCAAAAATAAAAAGTTACTTTTTGAAAATAAATTAATTAAAAATAAAAAAAATATCCTTCTCTCCCCTTATACTCTGCCCCCCATATTCCTTTTCATTTGAAAAAAAAAATTCGCGCCATCACCCTGACCTAGGAGCCGCTCCCCCTGTCGCCGACCGTCCACCTCACGCCGCCGCAGGTGAAACCCACCTCCCCTCTCTCGATTTGCTCCTCCGCCTCCTCTTCTTCCTCCATCTCCTCCGCGCCTCTCTACCTTCGTACGCCCTCTTCTTCCCCAAATTGACCTAACCGCCACCATCCTCTTCACCTCGACCTCCTCCTTCAGTCGCCCCCCTCCTTGCTGACGCCGACCCCCATCTCCTTCCGCCTCCCCTTCTTCAGCTCCACCTCCATCACGAACGAGACCCCCCATTTAAACCCAGCAGCGCCCAAATGCAGCCTCGCCCTCCGCCTGCGCCACCTCAGCGCGCCTCCGACCCCCTCCAACCTTTAACAGTAAGCGTTTATTTTATTTTATTTGCATTTATTTATTTTCAGTGTTTGAAACTGTAAAAATATGATTTTTAAATCATATAAATACCCGATTTTTATTTATACAAAAGAGTAATGATTTTTATAGTATGGATGGTAATGTAAAATTAAGGTTTTCGACGCTATAAAGGTTGGCTTTTTATATATAATATCATGGTATAAAAATGTTATTTTTATAAATATAGTAGCCATATAAGAGTATGATTTTATCTTAATAAAGTTAAGACTTTTAGTTGCAAATAGAGGTGATTTTGAAACCCATGAAGAAGAGATATAATTTCGATTCATATAAAGATCTCATTTTTATATAGAGAAAGGTTTTATCTTTATTCGATTTTAAAAATATAAAGATTCGATTTTTAAGAGTATAAAGATTTGATTTTATTTTATATAAGGAAAGTTGTAATTTTTAAATAAACAAAAGACGATATTTTTATATAGTGGGATAATAAAAATATGATTTTTATATATTGAATAGCGAAGTAAAAATTCGATTTTTGTATATGTAGTGGCTACGGGCAACGAAAGTGACAAAAAGGCGAGAACGACGAAGATGTTCTACATAGGAAGTGTCGTGGAGTTGGATAAGCTCTGGTGAGAACTTCTCACTCTAAATTTCTTTTTCTAGTTATATATATATATATATATACTAGGATGCAGACGGTGCTTAGCAGCACCCGACACCCGTCATCCACAGACCATGGATGGCTTGTTTGTTTAATTGATGTGTTGTGAAATTGTTTGTGATGTTGATGTGAAATCGATAATAAATTGTAGATGGTTTAAATAAATCAATTATCGTTAAAAATATAATTTTTAACGTGAAAGTGAATAAATAAATATTTATAAACAAATCGACTGATTTGTTTATATACACTGATTTGACTGATATTGATTGGGTCGATAAATTTTACACATCGCCCAACTGCACAAATAATATTCAGTGTTTGTTGATTTGAAACCCCACACGGGTGTTGGGATGAAATTTGGCTTACACTAATCCCAATTATTTAATTGTATGTCGATCGATTGGTCGACAGATTGTGTAAGCGTTGATTATTTATATTTGATGTTTATGCAGTTGTGTGGTGCACCTTGGATGATGGTTGATTGTTTATCATTGCTTTTATATGCATGTGTTGTATGGAATACATATAATTAACATTATATGGTGATTGATTGGGCCTCATTCCAATCGGGAAAATCATGAATATTATAAAAGAAAATTCATGTGTTGAATATAAAAATGGTCATGTGTTGACGATGTTCATGTGTTGAAAATATTCATGTGTTAAGTAAAATATTTTAATAATAAAATTTACATCTTTATCATATTTAAAATTAGAACTACTTTACCGTTGAAGTCTAACTGAAAATCAAACGCTAGATACCATAGTTTTATAAAATATTTTACATAACAAAAATAGTGACGTGTTGACAGTACTCATGTGTTGAGATTAGTCATGTGTTGAAAGAAATATAGATTCATGTGTTGAATAGAATAAATATTCATTTGTTGAATAGAATAACGAAGTTATTGAAGTATATAAAGCCGTGTTGATTAGAGTTGCGCTATTTTGACGTGAACGATATTTATATCGATTTTATTCGTTTTACAATGAATATTGAAAAGTGATTTCAAAATTTAATATTTTGAAATGAAATTCAAATTAAATTAGATTAAAATTCAAATTGAAATTTTATTGAATCAATTTGAAATGAATTCGAATCGAATAGAAAATGAATTCGATTCGAATTCAATAGAAAGTGAATTTGAATTCAAATTGAATAGAAAGTGAATTTGAATTCGAATTAAATAGAAATGAATTCAAATTGAATTGGAATTTGAATTGAATTGAAACGAATTAGAATTATAATTGAATTGAAATGAACTACAATTTGAATTGAATTGAAATGAATTAGAATTTGAATTGAATTGAAATGAATAAGATTTTGAATTGAATTGAAACGAATTAGAATTTGAATTGAATTGAAATGAATTAGAATTTGAATTGAATTGAAATAAATTAGAATTTGAATTGAATTGAAACGAATTAGAATTTGAATTGAAATGAATTAGAATTTAAATTGAATTGAAACGAATTAGAATTTGAATTGAATTGAAATTGAAGATGAAGTTGAAATTGTTTATGAAACGAATTTAGAACTATTTATAAAATTCGATTTAAAAAAGGAAATCGACGAAATATATATAATATATATATTATATATATAATGGCCTGAATAGAACGCGCCGCGCCGCGGCAGTTCGTGAATTTCGACCATTGACTTCGAATTGACGTTACGGGAGATCCGACCGTCGGATTCTCCTAAAACTGGAACCGTTGGGTCCGTATCGAAAAGGGCTTTCCAATGAATATTAGAAATTTGAAATCTAACAGAGGGATTTGGAATTATGTCCAAATCAAATTTGGAAAAGGTCGATGTAAGTGCAGTTCGATGGCCGTTGATGGAAATCGAATATACGGGCCTTGATAAAATTATTAAAAATATCTATAATTTGTGTAAAATCATAAGAAATGATTTAGGAAAAATTGGGCTGAATAATTCCACATTTGAAAGGATAAAAATAGAATTTTGTCGAAATGAACTAGTTTTGAACTAGAATTAAAATCAATTTATTTTTGAAATAAATAAATAGAATTTGAAAGTGATTTTAAAAATAATCAATATTCCCAATACGTGAATTGGACTCGAGTTGAATCGAAATCATCTTCGGAATATTTCGATATTGGATTTCGTGACTATACAGATATTGTTATGGGAATTTGAAAGATATATTTTATATCGTTATTTCCAATACGATATTTGTTGGTTCTAGAATTTGATATTGAATATAAGCCGATATATTTTCTATTCAGAGCCTTGTATTTAATATCAAATGTGATTTGGGTTTATCGTGAATCGTGTTTTAGATGACATTGGTTCTTTAACCCAGTTAAAGGCAGGATGTTGACTTTCGAAAAGATTAAAACTAAGTGGAGTTTTAATGAATCTTTAATTAGATTGAAATGTGAATTGATAATTTAAATTATCAAATCTGAAAGGTGATCGAGAATGGAGTACCACCAGTTTTGCTCCAAAGCGATAGTTAAATCTTTAATTAGATTTGAATGTGAAATGGTAATTAATTTTACCGATAACACCGTGATGTTAATTATGGGGTAATAACAGTTTTGCTCCATGGGATGAATAGGTGGGGATTGGGAAATAAAATAAATAATTACTTCGGTGTGGTTCGCTAATCCCGACTAGTTAGAAATGATATCTAAAGGAAGATTATAGAATAAATTTAGAAGAATTTATCTTGGATAAAATTAATGGGAACATTTCCCTAAGAATGTGATTTTGTGAATAAAAGAATATTCTGAATTGGAATGAGGCGTTTGTTATGTTTGTGTAACATTTGTTTATTATATACGTGGGTTATTCAGAAAGGCCGGGTTATACCCATTCTGAATAACCGATTCGACGAGATGTCGAAGATGAAGACGATGGTTGTAACACCCCACCTCCGCTAGGGTCACTCGCAAAGGAATGCACTAGCTTTAGAGGGGTATTATTGGTAAACATGTACAGAAATATTACAAGACGGAACATATAAAATAGCGGAAGTAAAATCAACTTTCATATCATTAATAAATAAGGTCTAAAGCCTTTTACATCAGAGAATTTCTTACATGGAAACCTGTCTTGCAATAGTAAAGAAGCATAAAAACCTTTTCATCAATTATTCCCCAAGTAAAACAATAAAATAGCCATAGCCAAGAAAAGTCCAAGCCATGCGTGATGACCTTCAAACAGAAGAAGTCCGAACTAACAATAGCATTTCCTCCCTGTAACCTGGGGGGAAACGGAAGACAAAAGGCGAAACAAAACGGGGTCAGTCATAAAGACTGGTAAGCCCTATCTACTATCAGTATATAAACTAGTAAAGTTAACTGGCATGAGGAACTGAGATGAACATAAGTATGATGACAAGATAGATAAGCTAAACCAAAATAACAGGATGAACTACTGTACCAAGATACACGAGTGTGTCATGATAAACTACGGTGTCAAGATAAATCAAGGTATCACATTGTCAGGTTTCTATCAAGTATACTATCCCAAGGTATCTATCCTGTATAACACCCCACGATATCTATCATGTATATTTCTCCTGGTTCTAACATGTATATTTGCTCTGCACCTCTCGTACTAGTATCCCAACCCGCGTCATGTGTTAACTATGAATGTCCCTTGCCCAATCTCATGTAATGGTCCATGTCAACCTAATATATAGCATATGTAGGTTTTTCCAACTCGTATGTTTCTTTCCATGTATAAGTTCAGTCCTTGGCCGTAGGCCATACGGGCTTTCCCATGTAAACATTTTATCCTTGAAGTTATTTTGGACTGCTACCCTTGTCTGGTTATGTTTTCTTACCATGAACTATCGCGTGTCCACTTAGGATTTATGCCACCTAGGACCACTAGGGATTATGCAACCTAATGAACGTTTCCGTGTCTCGGTTTGGGTTCAGCCACCTAGGGCCACTGGGGATTATGCCACCCGTCAACCGCGCCCTTTATCCCACGTATGTATCGTGAATCGTTTTCCATGTCTAGATGCACATGTTCCTCAATGTGCCATCCGAGTTCCGTGCCAGGGCAAATCAAGAAATACGGAACTCGGTCGGGAGCTTTAAGTCGTCTACTGATGCAGATATTAACCCACGTGACCCCTCCCTCAACTACTGAAAGGCAATCCAAGAAAAATCATGTATGAGAACTACACTAAGGCCCATCGATGCCCACTTCCAGATAGCCAACCTCACCCATAACTTGATAGCTAGTATATGGTCTTTTGGGAGTTCCCTGCCTTTCCGTACGTACACGATTGACTAAAGATGGTAGGTAGTCGGCGACATGCTATCCCGAGGCAAAATCAAGTTTCGTCGACTCCACGCTAATTCATCCCAGTCTTTAGGTCGCTCGCATAACAACCAAGGCATACTCTTGGCTCTTCTACCGCAGACCTTAACCCCTGTGAGGCCGGGTTTCATGGACCACTCGCCACCTCACAGAGGGATACCAAGAGTACCCTCACGTTCCCCGAACCTTTCACTTCGTCACCCAGTTCGCTGGAGCTTTTATCCTAGTCAGATAACTTGCTCCTCCTCGTATACTAAGCGATGACCTACCGTACCAGGTTACTCATCTCTTTATGAACTAGTCCCATGTCCTTAGCTAAGAATTATTACTTAGTTACCCTTAACTAAGGTTTACCACTTAGCCCCTCTTTCCTCTATCCTTGTTAACTACGATTTCCAACCTAGTCCTCTGAGCTAGGGTTTTGTCAAATGGGTTAAGTGTTGTTGTCCAAGTTCGTGACTTGACCCGCCTACAAATCATGTCAAGATTGGCTAAGTACTCAAGTTCAAGGCTTAGCCCTACAAGTTGGTTAAGTGTACCAAGAAGCTCATGACTTAACCCTATCAAGTCAAATTGGTTAAGTATTTATTTGCCTTAACCCTGTTAGATTTTCATGTTAGATTGATTAAGCATGGATTATCTTAATCCCATCAGATTATCGAGTCGGATTGGTTAAGTATGGGTTAGCTTAACCCCATCCACTAATCGTATTACAATGGTTAAGCTTAATCTTAAAAGGTCTTGTGACTTAACCCTTATCAGGTCCACCTATTAGATTGGTTAAGTATAGGTTACTTAACCTCATCAAATCATCACGTATAATTGGTTAGGTATAAGTTACTTAACCCCATTAAATTATCATGTTAAATTGGTTAAGTATTGGTTACTTAACCCCATTGAATAACCAAGTCTAGATTGGTTAAGTGTTTAACTTAACCCCATCGAATTCCCGTGTTTAGATTAGTTAAGTATAGATTACTTAACCCCATCTAATTACCGTGTTTAGATTAGTTAAGTCTTAGTTACTTAACCCCATCTAATTACCGTGTTTAGATTAGTTAAGTCTTAGTTACTTAACCCCATCTAATTACCGTGTTTAGATTAGTTAAGCGTAAATTACTTAACCCCATCCCCTAACTGTCTTGTATGGTTAAGTGTCATTAAGAAATCAAGCCCGGTCCCCCTTAACCTACCCATTTGTATCGTATCGGTTAAGTGTCATTAGTCAAATTTACTTAACCTTATCATGTGGCATTAATTTAATTAATGCACTCTCAACCTCTCACATTAGACTTTGTTGTGGTTACTAGTTAAGCCGGGCGGGTCCGGGTAGATTTACACCACAACCTAGTCTAATCTCGGGTATTAAGCGCGACATGACCAACTTCTCACATTGGATCCTATTGTTTGTAGCCACTAGTTAAGCCGGGCGGGTCCGGGTAGATTTATGCTACAAACTCAACCCAACCTCGAGTTGGCCATTTTCATGTTTGGTCTAGTGTCTTGTTACACTTACAACCCATACGTGTCAAGTTTCCAAGTCCCATGCTCATAGCCAAAGTTACATATTGTCACGTTTATACCAACTTACCCAAATCATGTTTCACGTCATTAAAGTTTCCCCATAACCTAACCCCAACGCTTTTAAACTCGCATATACATTCACGACAACGCATAATGGATTTAAAGAAGGAACTTGGCAAAGGCATGACAAAAAGGGTATAAGGCCACAAGTTAAACATGGTGGAAATGAGGCATAAATGTGCTCACAAACTTGCATGTTACATTGTCAAGCCTCAAAAACATGCATAACATTCAAACTTGGCAAATAGGTGATACATGGTCATAGATGACATGAAATGATGACAAGTAACTCGCATATAACATCACATAAGGGTTATGACTTCATATGCAAGTTAACCTAAAGGTTATGAGGGTTCTCATGTTGCATAATGCAACATTTCAACATAAAGGTTGTAGCTTTTAACCCACAAGATCAAGGTAATGACTTTATAGACTTGCATAACATGATAGCATGTATCATACTTAATGATCAAACCCAAACTTGCAACATTCATTTAACTTTATAGTTAATATCTAAGAGTAGGAGGGGGCTTACAATGCTATGAAGGCACAAATCAACATACAAAACAAAGATTGAGACGAAGCCTTTCATGCTATCACCCAAAAACCCCAAAAGAACAAGCTCCAAATGAAACCCTTGAGCAAATATCAATAAAAATCCTTGCTTTGAAGAAGAAAGGTTTCAACTTTGGCTTTGAATGAAGCTTATGAGCTCTCATGCAAGATCCTTGCTTTTTGGTCAAGAAAAGGTTGCAACTTTGGCTAGAATGCAACTTATGAACTCTCATACAAACATGAAATCACTCAAATGATCATAGAATCTCTCATGAATGAAGAAAAGAGGCTCCTTTACTTTGAAACTATCTTAGAACACTTAAGCTATCATGAAGAAGAAGATGGAGGCCATGGGTTGAAGTGGAGGCCATGATGAGGAATCATTTTGGCATAGTTTAGTTGTAGGATCAATTTATGAGGGTTTTAGGAGAGGGTTAGGGGTCTTTTTATAGAAGACTAGGATAGTTTTAGCCATAGGATAAACCCTAGTTTAGATCCTAGCCATTCAAAGCATGTCTTGGGGAAGAAGTCAAGTCTAAAAAATGGAGTGGTGTCTTAACCAGGCCTAAAAATGGAGTGGTGTCTTAATTGGGCTGAATTTCAAATCTGTTTTCGGATTTGAATTTTCGTGAAACTTTGCGAGACCATATCTCGGTCATACGAACTCCGATTTACGAAATTTCGGACTCTATTTCGCGTATTTTTCCGAGACGAACGTAATGGCGCAACCCGTTTCTCCTGATTCAGGTTTTATAATTAAATTCTTCCTTGATTCTTGTCTTAACACGTTGTTAAAATTCGGGTTGTTACATTCTCCCCTCCTTTAAGGATTTCGTCCCCGAAATCTCCAAGTTAGGAAGAACGTATCCTACCATCCATCATCCATCTACTCAAAACATCATCCACAGGCAACCATTGTCCTTAGACGATTTCTAATGCCATATGAACATATGCAGAACGTGTGTGTATATGCTCCTTAGCTAATGCTAATGATCAGGCCTGAATGATCTTTCTAATGCAAAATATGTTTAGTGCCATGAGTCCAACATGTATGCGAATAGTCTTAGTCATATAAGTACTATATGCGTGCACAAACATTCATTCATATGCAACATCCGCATGATAACACATTCAATTTCATCCATAAACAAGTATAAATACTCATGCATATGCAACATGAAACGTGACCGCGTCAATCTAGTATCTAATGTGTATTCGCGCATCCACGAGCAACCACTTGCAACCATTTGCAACCATATCAATCATAACATGTTTCAAATACATGTTTACATCCATAGAGTTCTATCTAAGGTTCCCTAGATAAGATCGAGGAGATAAACAAGACAAACTCCTTACGGGGTTTGTAACAGAAAAAGGACCGAGAGGATACCCACCAAGCGATAGCATGTAAGTAAGCTCTACAGGAGAACCAGGGATCACCGATATACTCTTACAAAGAGACACGATGCGCGCGTCTAAGCCGCATTTCCTTGAGCTTAATTCCAGTGTGTCTTGACTGCCTTTGACTTCATGATTTCGTAGTTCCTTGATTCCTATTTCCAAGGTATGAGTCGGAACTCTTTTCACTATCGCCTCTCATTCCACTTTCATTTATTCTTTCCCTAGTATACTTGGCTCAACCATATCTACGTACTCATGCAAGCTCTACAAAATTCACTAGTGAATTCTGGATCTCGTTTACCAATGCCAATCCATGTTACCACGTGCACTTACTAGGGTGGTTCCTGTAACCCATGCTCAAGTAGAATGAACCATCCGTCTTATTGGCGGATGTTACTCGATTGGATCAGAGATTTCCGATAAATGCATCAAGAGATTCTAGGTAACTAACCATGACAGAACCTAAAAGGTTACACGAGACTTCGAAGGTATTACCAAAGCAAGCCAAGAGTCTGACTACCCTCTTTTCAAAACCGAGAATGGTATCCCTTACTGGATAATCACTTTACCCCTAGAATCCATCCATAGCTGAGACATGTCATTCTCAAATCCAAACAAGTCATGAAGAAATGGACCAACTCTCCAATCAGATTTTTGGGACTAAAACTGGGATCCTTTACCATGCTAGTACTAAGGTGCAGAGATTCAACTATCCAAGCAGACTTAAATGATACGATGATCAAGACAAAGTCTGGACGGGATGATAGGAAAGAACGACTAAACCTTTACCAGAAACGGTACCATTTCTTTTAGGTACCCTAGAAATAGGAGCGTACAATTTCCCTCTCCGATGATCTTGTCCTTGTCCTCCTTGATGGACTAAGCCATAGCAACAGTTGCTTATCCTTAAGCTCACGTCCTTTATCCTTGTTCTTATTATCCTTTCTTATAACTTCGGTAACCGGTCTCTCGAGAACTTCCTCGATCGCACGGAAAAACACTTACGTAGCTAGACAAGGATTAGTCGCATTCAAAACTACTGTGACTACAGATGGAGGAAAGAAAGGAAAAGAGATTCAATCAAGGAATCAAAGGATAATGCTAATGGCCTTTGGGGAATAGCCTTTTAAAACAAACTTTTCTTGAAAAATGCTTCTTTGTAAACGGTTTTTCAAATACTTTTCAGAAGGTTTTAAAAACTTTTGCCCAGTCTGGTAACCTTCTGCTCTGATACCAAATGTAACACCCCACCTCCGCTAGGGTCACTCGCAAAGGAATGCACTAGCTTTAGAGGGGTATTATTGGTAAACATGTACAGAAATATTACAAGATAGAACATATAAAATAGCGGAAGTAAAATCAACTTTCATATCATTAATAAATAAGGTCTAAAGCCTTTTACATCAGAGAATTTCTTACATGGAAACCTGTCTTGCAATAGTAAAGAAGCATAAAAACCTTTTCATCAATTATTCCCCAAGTAAAACAATAAAATAGCCATAGCCAAGAAAAGTCCAAGCCATGCGTGATGACCTTCAAACAGAAGAAGTCCAAACTAACAATAGCATTTCCTCCCTATAACCTGGGGAAACGGAAGACAAGAGGCGAAACAAAACGGGGTCAGACATAAAGACTGGTAAGCCCTATCTACTATCAGTATATAAACTAGTAAAGTTAACTGGCATGAGGAACTGAGATGAACATAAGTATGATGACAAGATAGATAAGCTAAACCAAAATAACAGGATGAACTACTATACCAAGATACACGAGTGTGTCATGATAAACTACGGTGTCAAGATAAATCAAGGTATCACATTGTCAGGTTTCTATCAAGTATACTATCCCAAGGTATCTATCCTGTATAACACCCCACGATATCTATCATGTATATTTCTCCTGGTTCTAACATGTATATTTGCTCTGCACCTCTCGTACTAGTATCCCAACCCGCGTCATGTGTTAACTATGAATGTCCCTTGCCCAATGTCATGTAATGGTCCACGTCAACCTAATGTATAGCATATGTAGGTTTTCCCAACTCGTATGTTTCTTTCCATGTATAAGTTCAGTCCTTTGCCGTAGGCCATACGGGCTTTCCCATGTAAACGTTTTATCCTTAAAGTTATTTTGGACTGCTACCCTTGATCTGGTTATGTTTTCTTACCATGAACTATCGCGTGTCCACTTAGGATTTATGCCACCTAGGACCACTAGGGATTATGCAACCTAATGAACGTTTCCGTGTCTCGGTTTGGGTTCAGCCACCTAGGGCCACTAGGGATTATGCCACCCGTCAACCGCGCCCTTTATCCCACGTATGTATCGTGAATCGTTTTCCATGTCTAGATGCACATGTTCCTCAATGTGCCATCCGAGTTCCGTGCCAGGGCAAATCAAGAAATACGAAACTCGGACGGGAGCTTTAAGTCGTCTGCTGATGCAGATATTAAGGTCTGTTTTTGTACCCGTGGCTATGGTCCCACGTGACCCCTCCCTCAACTACTGAAAGGCAATCCAAGAAAAATCATGTATGAGAACTACACTAAGGCCCATCGATGCCCACTTCCAGATAGCCAACCTCACCCATAACTTGATAGCTAGTATATGGTCTTTTGGGAGTTCCCTGCCTTTCCGTACGTACACGATTGACTAAAGATGGTAGGTAGTCGGCGACATGCTATCCCGGGGTAAAATCAAGTATCGTCGATTCCACGCTAATCCATCCCAGTCTTTAGGTCGCTCGCATAGCAACCAAGGCATACTCTTGGCTCTTCTACCGCAGACCTTAACCCCTGTGAGGCCGGGTTTCATGGACCACTCGCCACCTCACAGAGGGATACCAATAGTACCCTCATGTTCCCCGAAGCTTTCACTTCGTCACCCAGTTTGCTGGAGCTTTTATCCTAGTCAGATAACTTGCTCCTCCTCGTATACTAAGCGATGACCTACCGTACCAGGTTACTCATCTCTTTATGAACTAGTCCCATGTCCTTAGCTAAGAATTATTACTTAGTTACCCTTAACTAAGGTTTACCACTTAGCCCCTCTTTCCGCTATCCTTGTTAACTACGATTTCCAACCTAGTCCTCTGAGCTAGGGTTTTGTCAAATGGGTTAAGTGTTGTTGTCCAAGTTCGTGACTTGACCCGCCTACAAATCATGTCAAGATTGGCTAAGTACTCAAGTTCAAGGCTTAGCCCTACAAGTTGGTCAAGTGTACCAAGAAGCTCATGACTTAACCCTATCAAGTCAAATTGGTTAAGTATTTATTTGCCTTAACCCTATCAGATTTTCATGTTAGATTGATTAAGCATGGATTATCTTAATCCCATCAGATTATCGAGTCGGATTGGTTAAGTATGGGTTAGCTTAACCCCATCCACTAATCGTATTACAATGGTTAAGCCTAATCTTAAAAGGTCTTGTGACTTAACCCTTATCAGGTCCACCTATTAGATTGGTTAAGTATAGGTTACTTAACCTCATCAAATCATCACGTATAATTGGTTAGGTATAAGTTACTTAACCCCATTAAATTATCATGTTAAATTGGTTAAGTATTGGTTACTTAACCCCATTGAATAACCAAGTTTACATTGGTTAAGTGTTTAACTTAACCCCATCGAATTCCCGTGTTTATATTAGTTAAGTATAGATTACTTAACCCCATTTAATTACCGTGTTTATATTAGTTAAGTCTTAGTTACTTAACCCCATCTAATTACCGTGTTTAGATTAGTTAAGTCTTAGTTACTTAACCCCATCTAATTACCGTGTTTAGAATAGTTAAGCGTAAATTACTTAACCCCATCCCCTAACTGTCTTGTATGGTTAAGTGTCATTAAGAAATCAAGTCCGGTCCCCCTTAACCTACCCATTTGTATCGTATCGGTTAAGTGTCATTAGTCAAATTTATTTAACCTTATCATGTGGCATTAATTTAATTAATGCACTCTCAACCTCTCACATTAGACTTTGTTGTGGTTACTAGTTAAGTCGGGCGGGTCCGGGTAGATTTACACCACAACCTAGTCTAACCTCGGGTCTTAAGCGCGACATGACCAACTTCTCACATTGGATCCTATTGTTTGTAGCCACTAGTTAAGCCGGGCGGGTCCGGGTAGATTTATGCTACAAACTCAACCCAACCTCGAGTTGGCCGTTTTCATGTTTGGTCTAGTGTCTTGTTACAGTTACAACCCATACGTGTCAAGTTTCCAAGTCCCATGCTCATAGCCAAAGTTACATATTGTCACGTTTATACCAACTTACCCAAATCATGTTTCATGTCATTAAAGTTTCCCCATAACATAACCCCAACGCTTTTAAACTCGCATATACATTCACAACAACGCATAATGGATTTAAAGAAGGAACTTGGCAAAGGCATGACAAAAAGGGTATAAGGCCACAAGTTAAACATGGTGGAAATGAGGCATAAATGTGCTCACAAACTTACATGTTACATTGTCAAGCCTCAAAAACATGCATAACATTCAAACTTGGCAAATAGGTGATACATGGTCATAGATGACATGAAATGATGACAAGTAACTCGCATATAACATCACATAAGGGTTATGACTTCATATGCAAGTTAACCTAAAGGTTATGAGGGTTCTCATGTTGCATAATGCAACATTTCAACATAAAGGTTATAGCTTTTAACCCACAAGATCAAGGTAATGACTTTATAGACTTGCATAACATGATAGCATGTATCATACTTAATGATCAAACTCAAACTTGAAACATTCATTTAACTTTATAGTTAATATCTAAGAGTAGGAGGGGGCTTACAATACTATGAAGGCACAAATCAACATACAAAACAAAGATTGAGACGAAGCCTTTCATGCTATCACCCAAAAACCCCAAAAGAACAAGCTCCAAATGAAACCCTTGAGCAAATATCAATAAAAATCCTTGCTTTGAAGAAGAAAGGTTTCAACTTTGGCTTTGAATGAAGCTTATGAGCTCTCATGCAAGATCCTTGCTTTTTGGTCAAGAAAAGGTTGCAACTTTGGCTAGAATGCAACTTATGAACTCTCATACAAACATGAAATCACTCAAATGATCATAGAATCTCTCATGAATGAAGAAAAGAGGCTCCTTTACTTTGAAACTATCTTAGAACACTTAAGCTATCATGAAGAAGAAGATGGAGGCCATGGGTTGAAGTGGAGGCCATGATGAGGAATCATTTTGGCATAGTTTAGTTGTAGGATCAATTTATGAGGGTTTTAGGAGAGGGTTAGGGGTCTTTTTATAGAAGACTAGGATAGTTTTAGCTATAGGATAAACCCTAGTTTAGATCCTAGCCATCCAAAGCATGTCTTGGGGAAGAAGTCAAATCTAAAAAATGGAGTGGTGTCTTAACCAGGCCTAAAAAAGGAGTGGTGTCTTAATTGGGCTGAATTTCAAATCTGTTTTCGGATTTGAATTTTCGTGAAACTTTGCGAGGCCATATCTCGGTCATACGAACTCCAATTTACGAAATTTCGAACTCTATTTCGCGTATTTTTCCGAGACGGACACAATGGCGCAACCCGTTTATCCTGATTCAGGTTTTATAATTAAATTCTGCCTTGATTCTTGTCTTAACACGTTGTTAAAATTCGGGTTGTTACAGTGGTTGAAGACCGGAAGTCTTCACATCGTTTGGGTGATTACTGATGATCTTGATTGGGCTGTACACCCAAGATGAGGGAAACAGTTGGTGATCGTCCAGACGTACTTGGAGATCAATGGATATGCGAGGAAAGTGCCTCCGGTTTCGTTCAGACCCAGAACGAACTTGTAAATGGATTATGTGCCTGACATTGGATTTTATTCTGTGTTGATTGATCTCTATTAAATATACATCTGTTTGGCGGCGGAGAAATTATTCTCTTGCTTAATGCCCTTCTCTGAGACGTACGAGCTCAGAGGTTGTATATCGATGGACATCCGTCGCATGGAGTGAATTGCCAGTGTGGCACGCGTAAGTGGCAATTGATCAAGGCTTCTGTTGTAAAGCAAAGTCTTGTGGTTGATGATCAAAGCACGGCCTGTGTGGCGTAGCTTTGTTTATAGCGTGAATTCGCGAGCCTCACACCTCGGTATGAGTCAAAAATGGGATACGGACCCAAGGAGTGCACGACGTTTCTTTCTAGCTAGGGTGGTGTCAGTGACCTACCAGCCCTGACATTTATATACTTTTCACCTGTGTGGTTGTTGGATGCGAGGCGCCTCAGATATAGGTCTGTAAGGACCGGGAAACGTGTGTTCAGGAATAACTAATCCTCAAAAGTAAGAGAGGATCGGCCTTGGAGGTTCCAAAGGATCATAGTGGGGTCCTGAGGCATTTGCTAGAGTGTCTCGAATCGGAGAGGAGCTTGCCCCTTGCCTCGGCTCATGACGGAAATCCAATTTCCAATACGTGATAATTCGGTTTTATTTGTAGAGCCTAGTATGGCGACATAGTGGTATGGGTCATTCATGCCGCCTATGATTTATATTTATGATTGAAATTGTTTTGACACTATACATCTATAATAGTATCAAATAATGTGTTTAAACGTATCAAGCATGCTTTGGCTGTTATAAGGTAAAAACCCTATCCTCTGGCTTGCGTTGCAATGTGTGATGGGACCTGGGTCTTATAACAGCTTCATTTTTCTTTATTTAGCATTGCGCTGTTTGTTCTATGCACTGGTATTCTTGGGAGGAAACCCGTTCCGTGTTATACGGCGTGGTCCCTTGATTTACCAAACTTTAAAACCAATATTAATAACTATTTTTATTCTCACACCAGTCACATGACTGACCTGGAGTTTATTGTTTTAACCTAAACTCTGGGTGCCCCTATTTTCCGCACGGGCAGCTAGTAGTTTTGGTTTTGCAGATTTATATTCACAAGGTCCTGATTTACAGCTGGAACGATGCTCGGAAAGCTCTGTATCACTTTCAGTTGTGTTTTGTATTATTTTCCGCTGCTATGTAATTTATTGTAATCTCTGATATTTATCGAATGTAATTTATTCATTTATACTCTGTATATTCTTGTATCTGATGGAGTTGTTGTAATAACAATGAAATGTTCTTCTGTTTGCGTTCTGATTTGTCCTATTCTCAAACGATCAGGGGTTTTCGAACGGTCTAAGTCGGTTTAACGACCGATTCAGATCGAGTGAAATTCCTTGCCTTACACTTGTCTTCGGTCTCCCAAGTTACATCCTCTTGGTTATCTCCCCACTGAACTTTTATCAACTTGACCTCTCGGTTGTGTAGCTTCTTAACTTCTGATCTAAAAAATACGGGTAAAACTCTTCTAACCGTCGCCTTCCGTTCCACCTTTACTTCCTCAAGCATACTCGGCTCAACTACTTTTGTGGTATCATGCAAGCACTTCCGTAAATGAGAAATGTGGAAAACATCATGAATGTCGGACAATCTCTCTGGTAGATTTACTTTATAGGCCATTTGGCCAATCCTTCTGTTATATGAAATGACCCTACAAACCTTGGTGCTAATTTCCCTACAGAACCAAAACGAACCACATTCGTCAAAGGTGATAACTTAATGAAAACCACGTATCCTACTTCAAACTCAATGTTAGTTCTTCTCCTATTTGCATAGGACTTCTGCCTGTCCTGAGCTATCTTCATGCGTCTGCGGATAAGGTCAAACTTTTCTGAATTTTCTCTAACCATCACAGGTCTAAGTAGAAGCCTTTTTATAGACTCCCACCAAAAAGTTGGTGATCTACAGGGTCGCCCGTAAAATGCTTCAAAGGGTGCCATGCTAATACTAGCTCGATACTGTTGTTGTAGGCGAACTCTACTAAAGGAAGATGCTCTTCCCAAGTCCCTCCGAAGTCTAGGATACACAGTCATAAAAGACTCTCAAGGACTCTATTCACCCTTTCCGTCTATGGGTGATAAGCGGTGCTCAAACACAACTGTGTACCTAATGCTTCTTGCAAGCTCTTCCAAAACTCACTGGAAAATTGGGGTCACGATCACTCACAATATTGGAAGGTACTCCATGCAGACAAACTATCTCACGAAGATAAACGGCTGCTAACCATGCTGCTATCCTTTTACTCTTAACAGAAATGAAACGAGGGCTCTTTGTAAGTCTGTCTACTATAACCCAAATGCTGGTGTTGCTTTTCCATGATATAGTCAAACCATCGATGAAATCCATAGAGACGCTCTCCCACTTCCACTGTAGGACCTCCAAAGGATGAAGAAAACCCCCAAGTTTCCTTTGCTCAGCTATGACTTGTTGGCATATCAAACATCGAGAAACAAACTCCGCTACATCTTTCTTAATTCCAGCCCAAAAGAAAGTCCTCTTCATATCTCGATACATTTTGTCACTGCCTGGATGAATAGTCATCTTAGATTGAATGGATTCCTCTAAAACTATCTTCAACAAACTCCCGACTCGAGGAACCCAAAGCCTTCCATCTCGTCGGAACCACCCTCTATCATCTGTGTAATATCTATTGAGGTGACTATAAGTCTCCCGTCTACTGAGCCTATCCAACATGTCTGAAATCTGTGGATCCTCTCACTGTGAAGTTCCTATCTGGTCCAAAAGAGTAGGTCACACTTCCAGTGATGTCAATAAACTAGGTATAAACACGGTAGAAGGTATAAAATAAAAAGTCGATATAAACTCCAAGCTTCTCCTCCCAACAAACAACGGACTAAACGTCATCCTCTACCTACTCAATGCGTCTGCCACCATATTACCCTTACCAGGGGTATAAGCAATCTCAAAGTCATAGGATGTTAGGGACTCCATCCATCTTTGTTGCCTCAAATTGAGATCCTTCTGCAAGAACAAGTACTTGAGAGAATTATGATCGGTATACAACTCGAACTTCTCTCTAAGTAGATAATGGTGCCACGTCTTAAGCGCGAATACTATGGAAGCTAGCTCTAAGTCATAGGTAGGGTAGTTCTTCTCATGAAATCTTAGATGTCTACCTCCATAACATACTACGCTTCCCGCTTGCATCAGAACCGCACCAAGCCCCGTACCACATGCATCAGTGTATACTAGCAATGGGCGCGGTTCAGTTCGATGTAGTTTGAAGCTCAAACCGCTTCCGCACTGCATCAAACGGTTGATCAAAAATGCAAACCAATATACTAACCATTCGAATGGTTCAGTTTCGATGTAATACGGATCAGTTTTGGTTCGGTCCGTTTTGAACCCATATTAATTATGAAACAAGAAAATTACTTCCGTCAACAATCAATTTACGATTGTATGATGTTGTATTGTCTGAAGGTTAAAACAAATAGTGTTATCTTTAATTAATATAAGTACAACATACGTTGATAATAGAATATATATCGTTAAATTAAAAGTTAGATAGGAATTTGTTAATTTTTTTATCATAACATTGTCGGTGTAACTATGCGGTTCAGTTCGGTTTAATATGGTTTGGTAAAAATTCAAACCGCAACTGGACCGTATCGTTGCGAGTCGGTTCGGTTTGGGCTGTTTGCTTTAGAGAGAGAATATGGTGCAGTTTTCCGCACCCTTTTTGCGGTACATTGCGTTTCGGTTTATTCCCACCCATAGTGTATACTGTGAATACTTTGTTCCCATCGGGCAAGGTTAAGACTGGGGCTGTTGTTAGAGCCCTCTTAAATCATTGGAAAGCCTCATCACAATCCATATCCCATGAAAATGTCAGATTCTTCTTCGTCAGTCGGGTAAGTGGGGCTGATATCTTTGTGAAATCCTTAATGAACTTCTTATAATAGCCTGCTAACCCCAGAAAAACTTCTCACCTTCGTTGCATTCTTTTTGGTTTGCCAATCTTGAACTGCAACTACCTTTGTGGGATCTACTACTATTCCATTTTTAGAGACCACATGCCTTAGAAATCTCACTTTTTTTTTCTCAAAAAATGACGTTTGGAGAACATGGCCTCAAGCTGGTGTGCACGAAGAGTTTTCAAAACCTCCCTTAAATGTAAGACATGCTCATCCTCGCTCTTTGAGAAAATCAAGATGTCATCAACAAAGACAACAATGAACTTATTTAGAAACTCCCGAAACACCCTACACATCAGATTAACAAAATAGGTGGGTGCATTCGTTAACCCAAATGGCATAACGAGCCACTCGAAGAAACCATCTGGAGTTCTAAAAGCGGCCTTGTCTATATTGTTCTCGGCCACCCTCAACTGACGAAAACCCATGGCCAAGTTTAACTGAGAGAAAACAGTTGCACCAACAAGCTGGTCAAACAAGTCATCTATCCTCGGGAGTGGATGCTTATTTTTCTTAGTGAGTTTGTTCAACTCTCTGTAATCCACACATAAGCGAAGCGAATCATCCGACTTAGTGGCAAATGCTACTGGAGCATCCCATTTAGATATGCTTCGCCTAATAAACCCTTTCTCAAATAGCACCCATACTTGCTTGTTGAGCTCCCTTCTTTCTATTGAAGCCATAAGGTGCACAGGCAATGCAACTGGCTTTGCATTGTCCGCCAAATATATACAGAAATCAATCTCGCGCTTCAGAGGTAAGCCCCGAACCTCATCAAAAACATTAGGATACTCACAAGCTACTAGTACAGATCGCCGATCATCGATAGATGCATTAAGTGACTCTAGCAAACTAAGCATGACAGGCCCCTTAGGGTCACAAGAAATCTCGAGGGTCCTCCCATGGCAAGTCAAAAGCCTAACGACCCTCCTCTTATAATCTAGAATGACACCATACATGGCTAGCCAATCCATACCTAGAATCAAACCATAGCCCATGAAACCAAGCACATATGCATCGCACTCAAACTCGACACCCAGCACAGATATTCTCAAACCCCGACAAATCGTAGACAGATGAGCCATACCACAATTGAGGTTTGAGACATTAACAACCTGGAAAATCAGAACAAATTTAAAATTTTTATTTTGGCAATTTTAATGAATTTTGAATATTTAAAATGATTTATTTTAAATAATAACGATAAGAAATTTATTTTGAATAGAATTAGAACGTATATATTTATTTGAATCGACATTAGAATATAAATATATAATTTAATTATAAAACGAATTGAAATGGCGCGATAGTTTGAAAATTCGATTTCAAATTTCAATTGAATGTACAGGATTCAAAATAAACTGGATTTTAGTGAAACCAGAAATATTTAAATCTGTTTATAAATATCTTTCTAACGAATCTTAAAAGTTTAAATTTCATACCGGGAATCAAAAGTTATGGCCAGTTGAATATTCAGAATAGTCGCTATGGAATAAATATAGCTTTTAAAAATATCCATTTTGCAAACGACCTCGTTTTCGACGAAACCACTTTTGTTGGATCCGGGATGTTGAATTGTTGCTAGGTTTCAATTTTCGTAATTATTGGAATCAATATGTGAGCTTGGCAAAGGAAAACGTGTTTTGACAGTTTCAGTCAATTTGGATCGACCAGAAAATGGCCATCTTTCAAACAGTCTACAAATTCGATGAAATTTGTTTTGTTAGTACCATATCGTCAAAACATAGCCAGATTTATTTTTCTGGAATTTTTAGAGTCAGTATGTGGCCCTGGTAAATTAAAATGTATGTTTAAATTAAATATATATTGATTTATATTTTAATTTAAGGAAAAACTTATCGTAATAGCTGAATTGGGTTACGAAACATATCCAATTGTGTTCGGAATAGGGGTATTTAGTTAGGGGTGACACTCGTTGTGCTCGATTTGGAGTTTGAATAGGAAAGTTGCCTTTTATGGAAATAATATATATATATATATAACTCAAACCCTAGAAAACCCTAGCCTGCTATATCAAGTCGCCGTCATCTGCGATGAACGATTAAAATCGTTCCAACTTTTCCTCCCAAATTCCATGAAATCCATTCAATAGTTTCAAACATTTATTAAGCGAAAATTGTTTTACTAGGAGAGATCTTCAAATCTGCGGTAGTTTGATCGGAAATGGTTGAGTATGAAGCTCGATTTTCGAGCGAGAAAGGGTGGCGTTTCGTGGCGGATTCTGGCGCCATGGGGACTTCGAACATGAGGCTGTGCTGGGCACGGGGAGGTTACGTCAGGGCGGTCACCGTGGGCTGAACGGATCGGAGGTCGATGGCCTCGACTGGTAGCGGCAGTGGAAAATTAAAATGGAGCAATGGGTTCAAAACGGCTTCGGCTGTTGAATGATGTAAGGAGAGAAAGGTTAAGGGATTTTGAATTATTAAATTATTTATTAATTATCTAACTAAGTAATTAAAACTTTAAAAGACCATAATTTTGTCATACGATATCAAAATTTAGTGAAACAAAGTTCGTTGGAACCGTGAAGACGAGAGCTACGCAAGAAAACTGATCGGATTCAAGACGAGAGCTACACAAGAAAACTGACCGGATATGTGAGGGCCTCTCCCCTGTATTGGATATATGGGGGAGGAATAAGGTGCCTCCGGTTTCGTTCAGTCCCAGAACGAACTTGTAAATGGATGTGTGTCTAACATTGGATTTCATTCTGTGTGATTGATATACATGGGTTGCATAGCATGAATTGCCTGTGTGGCATGCTGAGATGCAAATGATCAAGGCTTCTATTGAAAAGCAGCGTCTTGTGGTTGATGATCAAAGCACTGCCTTTGTGGCATAGCTTTGTGTAGCCTTAATTCGCGAGCCTCACACCCCGGTGTGAACCAGAAACGGGAGAGGACTTCAGGGAGGACATGTGTTTCCTTCTAGCTAGGAGTGGTGTTAGCGTTTTACTAGCCCTGACATTTTACTTATGTAGATGATGGATTACGAGGCGCCTCGGTTATATCGGTCGTTCCGGGGCCGATAGTTTGGTCGGGATATGCCAGTTTACACCCCATAGGGTGGGGAAACACATTGTTCTGCTATTTTAATTCACTACGTGTGGACCGACCCTGACGATCCAAGGGCCCACCTGAGTCTGGGTCTTGAGACACGGGCTAGAGCGTCTCGAATCGGTAAGGACGATCCCTTGCCTTGGTTCACAGATGGAAATCCAACTTCCAATACGTGACTTTGCGGTTTTGATTGTAGAGCCTAGTGTTAGCGACATAATATATGGTACCCATGCCGCCTTGGATTGATACATTTATATTTGAAGCTGTTTTATACACTATGCACTTATAATAGTATCAAATGATTTGTTTTAATGTACCAAGCATGTTTGGCTATTATAAGGTAAAACCCTATCCCCTGGCTTGCGTTGCATTGTGTGATAGGACCTGGGTCTTATAATAGCTGCATTTTTCCAAAAAGCATTGCGCTGTTTTGATATATGCACTGGTATTCTTGGGAGGAAACTAGTTCCATGATATACGGCGTGGTCCCTTGATATATCTGATTTAAAGTAAAATTTTAAATAATTGTTTATTTCTCAAACCAGTCACATGAGTGACCTGGAGTTTATTGTTTTAAACTAAATTCTGGGTGCCCCTATTTTCCACACGGGCAGCTGGTAGTTTTGGTTTTGCAGATTTATATTCACAGGATCCTGATTTACATCTGAAGCGATATTCGGAAAGCTCTGTATCCGTGTATTACTTTCGGTTGTGTTTTGTATTGTTTTCCGCTGCTATGTATTTAAATGTAATTTAAATCTCTGATATTTAATAAATGTGTAATATTTATTCTTACTCTGAATATTCTTGTATTCTGATGAAATTGTTGTAATAAGAAATGAAATGTTCTTCCGTTTGCGTTTCGATATGTGTTGTTCTCAAAGCAATCCGGGCTTTCCCTCACGGGGAAGTTCGGGTCGTCTCATTTGGTATCAGAGCTTTGGTTTACAGAGCTCGAGAACAAGACACATTAGAACCGAACGAATTTTTTTTATCGGAGATTAGATTAGCAATATCCAATGAGAATGACTCGTTAGAGATGGGATCAGTAGTATCCTAGAACGAGCGTGAAGAGTATATTTTTAAAATGATAACAAATTTTATTTTGAAAATTTAAATCATTTCATACATATTTAAATATATTATTTGTATTGAATTTGGATAATCCAATATTTGAAGATTTTGCATATACGCCTTGCAAACGTGTATTCGAAGTTTTAATATACTGGATAGATATAGAATCGCACTCTAGTCGTCCGGAGATGATTCTGATGATTGTTAGCGTCACTAATGTTTATGTTCGAGCTTCGAAAAGTGGGATATCTATATATTTCCAATTGACTGGTGTGAGAACCAAAACGATATAGGGTCTATTGTTGTGGTTTGGCACCAAAATGGATTTTTTTTGTATATACATCAAAATTATGAGTTTGAAAAGTTAATTCACAAACTGATTGCTGCTTGTGTTGGTTGATTATTAGTTGAATTAATTAAAAATATTGGGATAATAAATCCAATATGAGAATGAAAAGTTGAATTGAACCAAATTTAACCAATATATGAACGAAAGGTAAATTTAGCCAAATTGAGTCAAATGTTGAACAGAATTGAAAATTGTTTGAAATTGCATGCATATACATGTCTATACATTGAACAAGTCATTGCAAGGAGGCTAGAGAAGAGGAATAAAATTGTATGCCCGACAAATAGGTACATGTTTTCCATTTTATTGGGTTTTGGTGATTTTATAAGCCGATTGGCTAGCCGCTTGGCTTTTACTTTTTCTTTTTGAGATGAGAGGGCTTGTGTGATGGTTTGGGGATTTTCCTGGTGCTCCCGTACAAAAGGAGGTTATGTCAAAAAAAATTTGAAGAATTTGAAAATTCTTAGAAACTGAAAAGTTGAAGAATGAACGCCAGAATGAAAGTTGAGTTGATTAGTAAAACAACTTTCAGCTCCGTTCCTTTTGGAGGACGAAAAGATTTTGAGTGGGGTAGATTGTAACAACCCGAAAAATCAAAACCAATTTAAAATTTTTATTTTGGAAATTTTAATGAATTTTGAGTATTTAAAATGATTTATTTTAAATAATAACAACAAGAAAGTTATTTTGAATAGAATTAGAACATATATATTTATTTGATTCGACGTTAGAATATAAATATATATTTTAATTATATGAATTGAAAATGGCGCGGTAGTTTGAAAATTCAATTTCAAATTTCAATTGAATGTACAGGATTCAAAATAAACCGGATTTTAGTGAAACCAGAAATATTTAAATCTGTTTATAAATATCTTTCTAATGAATCTAAAAAATTGAAATTTCATAGCGGGAATCAAAAGTTATGGCCAGTTGAATATTCAGAATAGTCGCTTTAAAATAAATATAGCTTTTAAAAATAGCCATTTTGCAAACAACCTCCGTTTTCGACGACACCAATTTTGTTGGATCCGGGATGTCGAATTATTGCTAGATTCCAATTTTCGTAATTAGTGGAATCAATATGTGAGCGTGGTAAAGGAAAACGTGTTTTGACAGTTTCAATCAATTTGGATCGACCAGAAAATGGCCCTTTTTCAAACAGTCTCCAAATTCGATGAAATTAGTTCTGTTAGGACCGTATCGTCAAAACATTGCCAAATTTATTTTTCCGGAATTTTTAGAGTCAGTATGTGGCCTCGGTAAATTAAAATGCACGTTTAAATTAAATATATATTGATTTATATTTTAATTTAAGGAAAAATTGATCGTAACAGCCGAATTGGGTTACGAAACATATCCCATTGTGTTCGGAATGGGGGTATTTAGCTAGGGGCGACACTTGTTGGGTTTGATTTGGAGTTCGAATAGGAAAGTTACCTTTTATGGAAATAAAATAAAATATAAATATAAAAAAATAACTCAAACCCTAGAAAACCCTAGCCCACTATATCAAGCCGCCGTCATCTGCGATGAACGATTAAAATCGTTCCAACTTTTCCTCCCAAATTTCGTGAAATCCATTCAATAATTTCAAACATTTATTAAACGAAAATTGTTTTACTAGGAGAGATCTTCGAATCAGCGGTAGTTTGATCGGAAATGGTTGAGTGTGGAGCTCGATTTTCGAGCGAGAAAGGGTGGCATTTCGTGGCAGATTCTGGCGCCATGGGGACTTCGAACAGGAGGCGGCGTTGGGCACGGGGAGCTGACGTCAGGGCGGTCACCGTGGGCTGAACGGATCGGAGGCCGATGGCCTCGACTGGCAGCGACGGTGGAAAATTAAAATGGAGCGACGGGTTCAAAACGGCTTCGGTTTTTGAAAGATGTAAGGAGAGAAAGGTTAAGGGATTTTTAATTATTAAATTATTAATTAATTATCTAACTAAGTAATTAAAACTTTAAAAGACCATAACTTTGTCATACAATATCGAAATTCAGTGAAACAAAGTTTGTTGGAACCGTGAAGACGAGAGCTTCGCAACAAAACTGACCGGATTCAAAATGGAGCTCGTGGGAATTTCATAAAAATTCAAATTCAAACAGAACATGAATTCATAAATAAAACTGGCGGTGTGGAAACCCAATGTGAGAACTTCTCACTTTTATTTTCTAGCTAATATATATACTAGGATGCTAACAGTGCTTAGCGGCACTTGACACTCGTCGCCCACGGACCATTGACGACTTGTTTGTTTGATTTTGTTGTGTAAATTGATTGTGTGATGTGGAATGGAATAAAATATTTTATAGTTAAAAAAATTTTATAGTTAAAAATATAATTTTTAATGTGTATATAAATAAAATAAATATTTATAAACAAATCGGACGATTTGTTTAGGTACACACATTTGACGGATATTGATTGGGACGATAAATTTTACGCATCGCCCAACTACACAAATAAAATTCATTATTTATTGATTGAAACCCCACACGGGTATTGGGATGATATATGACATACACTAATCCCAATAATTAGTTGTATGTTGATCGATCGATTGACAAGCTGTGTAAGCGTTGAATATTTATATTTAATGCTTGTGCAGTGTAGAATGCACTTTGGATGATGATGGTTGACTGTATTTCATTGTTGTTGTGTAAATGTATGGTATGAAATCCATATAAATAACATTATATGGTAATTGACTGTGTCTGATTCCTGTTTAGAAAGAATGAATATTTTAAAATAACTAATATTTTAAAATAATGAATATTTTAAAATAATATCCAGTAAAAGAGCAAAATCTAATTTTGATGTCTGATTTGGGATGGACACGAATATATTTAAACATATAAAGCCGTGTTGATTAGATTGACGCCATTTTGACGTGAACAATATTTATATCGATTTTATTCATTTTTATAATGAATATTGGAAAGGAATTTATTTCAAAATTTACCGTTTTGAAAATACTATCATTTATATATTGATGATATGGAATATTCAATTTTGATTTGAAACTGAATATGAAGTTGAAATCGTTTTGAAAACGAATTTAAGATGATTTATAAAATACGTTTTAAATGGAAATCGACGAAATATATATTGTGTATATTATATATATATATATAATATAATGGCCTGAATAGAACGCACCGCGCTGCGGTAGTTCGCGAATTTAGACCATTGATTTGGATGGGCATTACGGGAGATCCGACCGTCAGATTCTCCTAAAACTGGAACCGTTGGGTTCGTATCTAAAAGTGCTTTCTAATGAATATTAAAGATTTGAAATCTAACGGTAGGATTTGGAATTATGCCCAAATCAAATTTGGAAAAGGTCGCTGTAATTGCAGTTCGATGGTCGTTTATGGAAATCGACTGTACATGCCTTGATAAAATTATTAAAAATATCAATAATTTGTGCAAAATCAAAATAAATGATTTGTAAATAATTAGGATGAAAAATCCCATATTTGAAAAGATAAAAATATATTTTTATCGAAATGAACTAGTTTTGAACTAGAATTAAAAAAATCCAATATTTTTAAACAAATAAATTGGATTTGAAATGGTTTTAAAAATAACCAGGATTTCCAATATACGAATTGGAATGGATTTAAATCGAAATTATCTTCGGAATATTTCGATATTGGATTCCGTGATTATACGGATATTGTGGAGGAATTTGGAAGATATAGATATATCGTTATTCCAATACCATATTTGTTGATTTCATAATTTGATATTGAATATAAGCTGATATATTTTCTATTCAGAGCATTGTATTTAATATCAAATTGGATTTTGGGTTTGTCGTGAATGGTATCTTTAATAATACTATTCTTAAACCAATGGAGTTAAGAAAATTAGAAATTGACTGGAGATTAGTTAAGTTGAATGGTTTCCTGGGTATTGATCTGATGTTGGTTTCGGCCTTCGGGGTTAACACTTAGGGAATTGTTCTCTTACTAATTTACGGTTAGAGACTGATGGAATGTGAATTGGGTTTGTTGTGAATTGTGTTTTAGCGACATTCGTTCTTTAATCCGCTTTACACTGAAATGGGATTTGGAATTTATAAATCTTATGTTAAGATTTAAAGGAGATTTTACAAAGTAAAGTTTTCCAATTTAACATATTAAATTGGAATTGAATGGAATTCGATTTGGTAATAATCGAAGTAAGCTTCTATAGAAGAAGACGGTTAATATATATGGAATTTAAAATGCCCTGTCGTTATTCCATTGATATTATCGGTTGGATATGAAAGTTTATATCGATTATATATATCGATTTGTTTCCATGAAGATTCCATTGTTAATGGAATGTGATTTTGGGTTGTCGTGAATGGTATCTTTAATAATACTATTCTTAGACCCAACAGAGTTAAGAAAATCAGAAACTAACTGGAGATTAGTTAAGTTGAATGGTTTCCTGGGTATTGATCTGATGTTGGTTTCGGTCTTCGGGGTTAATACTTAGGGAATTGTTCACTTGCTAATTTATGGTTAAAGGCTGATGGAATGGAATGTGATTTTGGGTTTATCGTGAATAGTGTTTTAAAGGACTTTGGTTCTATAACACAGTTAATGACAGGATATGATTTCCCAAGTTAAATAATCATTAATATTGATTTTTGGGAAGATTAAAGCCAAGTGGAGTTTTAACAAATCTTTAATTAGATTGAAATGATCGAGAATGGAGTACCACCAGTTTTACTACAAGCGATAGTTAAATATTTAATTAGATTTGAACGAGAAATGGTAATTGAATTTACCGATAACACTATGGTGTTAGATATGAAGTATTACCAGTTTTACTTCATGGGATGAATAGGTTGGGATTGGGAAATTAAACAAATGATTACTTCAGTAAGGTGCACTAATCCCGACTAGTTTGGATAAACCATAATCTGGTTTGAATTGATATTCAAAGGAAGATTAAAGAATAAATTTAAAGAATTTATCTTTGATAAAATAGTGGGAACCTTTCCCAAAGTAAAAGAATATTTGAATAAAGAAATATTCTAGATTGGAATGAGGCATATGTTGTGTTTTTATAACACTTGTTTATTATATACGCGAGATATTCAAAAAGATCGGGTTTATCCCATTCTGAATAACTGATTGGACGATGTGTCGAGGATGAAGACGGTGGTTAAAGACCGGAGGTCTTCACATCGTTTGGATGATTACTGATGTCTTGATTGGGCTGTACACCCAAGACAAGGTAATAAATGGTGATCATCCAGACGTACTTGGAGATCGACCGGATATGCGAGGGCCTCTCCCTTGTATTTGACATATGGGGGAGGAATAAGGTGCCTTCGGTTTTGTTCAGTCCTAGAACGAAATTGTAAATGGATGTGTGTCTGACGTTGGATTTCATTCTATGTGGTTGATATACATCGGTTGCATAGCGTGAAATGTCTGTGTGGCATGCTGAGATGCAAATGATCAAGGCTTCTATTGAAAAGCAGAGTCATGTGATTGATGATCAAAGCACGGCCTTTGTGGCATAGCTTTATCTAGCATTAATTTGCGAGCCTCACACCCTGGTGTGAACCAGAAACGGGAGAGGACTTCAGGGAGGACATGTGTTTCCTTCTTGCTAGGAGTAGTGTCAGCGTTTTACTAGCCCTGAAATTTTACTTATGTAGATGATGGATTGCGAGGCGCCTCGGTTATATCGGTCGTTCCGGGGCCGATAGTTTGGTCGGGATATGACCAATTTACGCCCCATAGGGCGGGGAAAAACATTGTTCAGGCATTTTAATCCACTCCGTGTGGACTGACCCCGACGATCCAAGGGCCCACCCGAGTCTAGGTCCTGAGATACGGGCTAGAGCGTCTCGAAGCGGTAAGGACGATCCCTTGCCTTGGTTCACAGATGGAAATCCAACTTCCAATACGTGACTTTGCGATTTTGATTTTAGAGCCTAGTATTGGCGACATGATATATGGTACCCATGCTGCCTAGGATTGATACATTTATATTTGAAGCCGTTTTATACAGTATGCACTTATAATAGTATCAAATGATTTGTTTCAACGTACCAAGCAAGATTGGCTATTATAAGGTAAAACCCTATCCCCTGGCTTGCGTTGCATTGTGTGATAGGACATGGGTCTTATAATAGCTTCATTTTTCCAAAAAGCATTGCGCTGTTTTGATATATGCACTGGTATTCTTGGAAGAAAACCCGTTCCTTGTTATACGGCATGGTCCCTTGATATATCTGATTTAAAGTAAAGTTTTAAATAACTGTTTTAGTTCACACCAGTCGCATGACTGAACTGGAGTTTATTGTTTTAACCTGAACTCTGGGTGCCTCTATTTTCCACACGGGCAGCTGGTAGTTTTGGTTTTGCAGATTTATACTCACAGGATCCTGATTTACAGCTGAAGCGATATTCGGAAAGCTATGTATCTGTGTTTTACTTTCAGCTGTGTTTTGTATTGTTTTTTGCTGCTATGTATTTAAATGTAATTTAAATCTCAAATGTGTAATATTTATTCATACTCTAAATATTCTTGTATTCTGATGAAATTGTTGTAATAAGCAATGAAATGTTCTTCCATTTGTGTTCCGATGTGTGTTGTTCTCAAAGCAATCCGGGCTTTCCCTCATGGGGAAGTTCGGGTCGTCTTAAGACAACAACGGGATACGCAACCATACTGGTACTAAGGTGTAGAGACTCAACCACAAAATCAGATATAAATGAATGCGAAGTGCCAGAATCGAAAAGAGTTCTAATAGGATGATTGGAAAGAGAAATCAAACCTTCAATGGAGACTTTCCTACCTCTATCAGGTGCACTAGCCTTGAGAGCATGCACCTGCCCTCCAGAAGATCCTGCCTTTTGACCTTGTCCTTGCTTTTTCGGGAACTCCTTAGAAAAGTGTCCGACCTCTCCACAATTAAAACAAGCATTCTTCTTTCTTTTGCAGTTCTTGATCAAGTGACCTCGCGTCCACAATTATGACACTTCCTCTTATCTCTAGCCTTGTCGTTCTTTCCGCCCTTCTTTTGTTGTTGTTGCTGTTGTCCTTTCTTGGGCCACACTTTCTTGTTCTGTGTTTCTTAACCCTAGCCCCTTTCTTTTCACCTTTTTCTTCCTCATTCATTAATGCCATATCAATGAGTTTCTCAATGTTGCACCCATCAGAATATGAGACATAGCCAGCCCATGAAAGGATTCATTCAATCCTCTAGCAAATTGCAAAGCTTTCTTCTGCAGGGTATCTACTAGCTCCAAACCAAACATCGCCAATTCATTGAACTTATTATCGTATTCCTTGACACTCATACCTCCTTGCTTGAGCGCCAAAAACCTTTCCATTTGCATACTTTTCTAGGCTTAGGAAAGAAACTTCATTTCGAATCTCTGTCAGAAATCATCCCATGTCTCCACTGGATGCCCTGCTTGCATAGCTTCCCACCAGAGTGAAGCCTCATCTTTCAGTAGCCAAGCGGCCAACTGAATCTTACTACGGTCGTCAACTTCGAAAATTCCAAACAAATCCTCCGCCTTTTTAAGCCAATTCCTTGCCTCTACGAAAGTTTCCTTTCCTCAGAATGGATTTCCACCCGTGGCACAAAAATCCTTGCATATCTTAGAGAAATTATCGACAAGCGGAGGAGGAGGAATAACAGATGCAACTGGGGAAGGGGCATCTGCTTGGCCTCCGGCAGGTGCCATAGCCTCCAAATACCTATGAAACCAAGCCAGTATCTGAACACCCTCAAGAATATTAGGTTCCCCAGACGTGCTGAAAAGAAAAGGAATTCAAACAGAGAATTGAAAGATATTACATATGGCTTTGGGGAATACGTTTTTCAAAGCAGACTTTTCTTTTGAAAATGCTTTCTTTTAAAACTTTTTGAAAACAATTTTCAAAATCTTTTATCTGATCTAGTAACCTTCAGCTCTGATACCAAGTATGACACCCCACATCCGTTAATGTCACTCTTTATCAGAATGCATTAAGTTTAGTGAAGCGTTATAGCTAAACAGAAACATTACAAGACAGATATAAAATAGCAGCGGAATTTAAAACTTTATTTAAGCAGAAAACATCATGGTTCAAAACATCACAAGTCTGAAATGCATAAAACTCAATACATTAATTTAAAAGTTCTGTCATGTACTAAAATCATTAGAGTACAATAATATGAAAAGAGCATAATCCCCAAAACATTAGCCATAGTAGAGAAGGTATGAAATCAAGCAGTGCATCTAGCTGCTCCAAGCAGAATGAAAGAAGAGTCCTGATCAAGCTTGAGTATTCCCACCCTGAGAAACTGGAGGGAAACATAAGAGAAAGAAGTTTCTTCTTGAGTTTGATTGTAAGCAAAGCCATTAAAAAATTCTTATCTAAAATTAGGTTGTAGTGCCTAATTGAATGTGTGGTTGAAATTTCGTTCATGCTATATAATTTTATACATTATGGAGCATAATTTATTACTTTACATATATTGTCCATTTAGAAGGAAGTGGTGATTTTATTTAGTTTGTAGGCATTAGAACGTAAGTTGAAAGAGTTAGATCAAAATAACCCTTTTCCATTTATAGTCGCTGTGTATTGTGCCCTCATAAAATTTTGTTACTCAAATGCAATTTACTTGTAGATAGTGCGTACACATGGAATTAAACGCCTATGAATATCAAGCATTTATAATAGCTCTTATACCTACTTGCAACGACTTGGTTATGCTGTTAATATCTGCTAAGGAATGTTAAGGTTGTCAAATAATTTCTTTGGTGTATAGAAATTGGTTTCGTCGAAATCCTAGATAGTATGTAAAATTAGTAAATTATAAAGTTAATTGAGTCAATTTATTATCAAATCAGTTAAATTTCAACAACAATAATTTCTGATTATCATTTTAATTCAATCGTAAATAAATCACCTTATTCTAATTCATATTAGATTCCAAATCCCAACAATTTACGAAATCTAATTATTTAAATCGAAGAATTAACTCATAATGTTTAAAATCCAAGTTAATAAATCTCTTAACCAAATTCTAATATTTAAATCAAATTAAATATTCGATCGTTTAAAATTTCGGGTTGTTACAAAGCTAGTCATTCTAATTGCTTTCTTTTTATCATCTATAATGCCGTCAGGTGATATTGTCCAATTATAATAATATGATATGATAGAAGAATGCAGTTATATAAATACAAAAAAGAAACCTTTCAAGCTTACTGAAACCCTTTGAAAATCGTAATAATAAAACACATATAAGAGAGGACCTTCAACAAAAGGAAGAAAAGTCTAATCATTGGAGGATCGATTAGACAATTTTTAATTACTATAATTTATCCTATTATAATCAGATATCTATGGTTAAACCCGAACCTAGAAGGAAAAAACATGAGGGAAGTAATTCTTGATGAGAATCGATAAAAACTCAAACTTCATCTTAGATAAATTTGTTATACAAACAAGAATACCCCAAATTCTTCGAAAAATTAAGTTGAAGCTTGAATTTAGTCACGATTACTTAAAGGAATACAAATACTCAAGAAATTAAGAGTTTAACTTCAAGTTGTTTATTAAATAATCGATTCGAGGTCGAAAATTGAATAGTTAGGGCTTAAAGGAAATATCAAGCTAATATTCAAAATTTGATATTCATGTCCGAAAATCGAAATATTTACCTTAATCTTTAACCTTGGTGTGGTAAGATGATTTGGGAAATTTTGGAAAACGTTGATAATTGTGTGAAAACTTTTTGAATGCAGAAAGGTAGAAACGAAGAAGAAGATGTATCTATTTATAAAGAGGAATCCACAATTATCCAACCATTGGATCATATCTGAATGGATGGATTAAGGTATCAAAAGGCGGGAAAGTTGAATCATCACTAAGAGCAGATGCCAGCTGGACAATTCAGCTTGAAAAGTTGAGAACACCACTTTACTAATAGGGAGGGGAAATGTTAGTACCAAAATAATCAGGAGAAAACCGAAAGCAAGAGCCAGGATGAAGGGGTACAAAGACCAGTAGTCCTCTAGAAAAGATAGAATCAAAATTTCAATATACGCTTTTGGAATCAAAGATGATAGGGAAATGGATTCTCCCTTTTCAATAGATCACCCGAAGCCAAAAACTACAGACATGCTATCTCGAAGCGTGAAGAGCAAAGCTTAGTGTACTTTTCAGTTTACCTGAAATAGGAGTACTGGAAAGCTTGAATCTCCACCAACTAAGCATCATAAACAAAGCACTGTACATAAAGAAAAGGGAACTAGCGGGCGGCACCAGAAGTCAGAAGCTCTAGCAAGTCCATCTCTTCAGCATCCTACTAGGGCCACCACCTTCGAAAGATCCCCCTGGAAAGCTCTTGCAACATCCCTATAGTTGCTTTCCAAAGGCTAACAGAAAACACACTTACGGAACTACCGTATGCACTTCCACTTGAAAACCGGACAGATCCCATATTCCAAAGGAAGGGACAATCTGCATCTATAAATACGACCTTAGAGGTCCATAACCTGGATCCAACTTTTTATTTCTCAATCTTTTAATCATAAGTTTGAGCAGTAAGCCCTAATTTCTAAATCAAGTTGGGGAAAAGGGGTTTTCAATCGATGGGATTATTAATTAAAAAAAATTGCCAAACAATTGAGGTAACGAAATCATAATTATTTAATTATTTTTCTATTATTTTCGTAACTTTGTAGGCTCCTCCCAGACCACACGAGCATTTTAAAATGGAAAGGGTAAGTTATCCTAGATCTTGGCACCAAGGGCCTCTAGTCACTTCGAAAGGGTTACACCAAAAGCATAAAACCTATCCAGTAGGAAATCAGAATTGTTCAGAGAATGACCACTACATTCAATACTACATGACTTTTACTATTCAATCTCGCTTTCTACGGGAATTCATTTTCAGAAGTCACCGGAAGCATTATACAGGACTTCAATTATGGAAGTAGTACAGTATCAAGACTCACCGCTCTCGTAAGCAGGAATTCTACTAGAACACAATGTTTTAGAGTGTTAAGCGTAAATTTAGATAATAGTGTATTTGTATCGATTTCCTAGGATCAAGAAAGCGGGTCATTTCAATAGGCCTAATAAAAACCCAATAAGTTCAAAAAAAAAAAAATCTAAAATTCACCACTGGTCTCTTTTGCAGCATGCTCTAGTTATTACAACGTCATTCGAAGAATGTAGAATCAAGTCACATATTGTATGGCCTGTATGCGATTTTAGCAAAATCCCAATTGTTAAAGCCTAATAGATGTCATACGTCTAAAATCTAAAGACTTACTTAATAAAGGGAATTGTTAATGAGACTCTAATTTTAGTTAAGGGAGGTTACAATTTTAATTTATTTTTAAATTATTATGAGGAGGACAAAATAAACTAGCTACCTCTTGAAACAATAAATGAAAAATCCAACAATAACTTTATTATTCCAACGTTTTTTCATCAATATACATTGTTGCCCTCCACCGTTTTCCTTATTTTCATCAAAACAGTCGATTTCAAAAAAGGAAAAAAGCCGATCGAACTAACCTTTCCAAAATTTTCACCATTGCATTGGGATCTGGTTGCTTTCTCTTCATCATCTACATTGAAATCATGGCGGAGAAACTAAGGTTAGGTATGTGATTTCAGTGGCGTAGCCAGGATTTAAGCCTGGTGAGGTCACAATTAGGAAATTTTGAGGTTCGAGAGCGATAGCCGCCGATTTTTTTTAACCATGTATTTGACGAAATTGAAGAAATATTCCTAATAAACCATTGAGCAACATACAATAAGTCACAAAATATCTAAACTGTTAAAAAGAAGCTGGTGAAAAAAAAAAATTCTTCCCTTTTTATAGTCATTACCAGGATTTAAGAGTCATATCCTAACTTCTCTATATATTTTGCAAACCTCTCTACAAGTGATAACACACTAGTTGTTTTCAACTTCGACTCTCAAGGACAAGTCAAGACTAATAAGTCAAAAAGCAGAACATAGTGGAAAAAATCTTTATGGAATTTGCTAATTGTAGAACACAAAAATCTAGTATTAAGAAGGAGAATACAGAAAATCGACCAAATGGAAATTTGCTAATTGCAGAAGATAAACAAAAGTAGCCCCAATTGATTGCGTAATTGATTCAAAACCCTAACAAATAAAATTCAAAGCAGAAGAAATTGAAATTAGGGTTATTTGATTATCCATCATCGAAGATTCTGAGAAACAATTTGAGAAGAAACTGGAAGCCGTTGGAATCCCATGCGATTTGAATCCGCAAGATTTTCTTCCGTTTTCTTTTCCTTTCGTTGGTTTTAATTTTCCTTCTGTCCGTGTTTTGCAATTCAAAATTGTTGTCGCATTTGGTCTTTTTTTTCTTTTCTTTTTTTGATGTTGTGTTGCTTTTCCTAGTGAGGTCACGTGACCTCACGAACCACAATGTCCCTCCGCCCCTGTGTGATTTAATTTGTTTTTAAAACAATGTTGTGTTCTGTTGATCGATTTTTGAAGAAAGTAAAAGTTAGAGATATTAGCACGTGATACACAGGGAAAGGAGTTCGGTCTCCTTTTATTTTTATATCCAACCCTCTCTTAATAAATAAAAAATTGGAGTTCCCTTAAAATTCTTCATCACTTAAACAAAATTAGAGTCATTTTAACAATCCCTTGATAAATAGGCATATACCTGTATTAAGTAACTGGTACTTTTTCCCGAGTTGTACTTTTAACTCTTTTTCTATTTTACACGGTCATAAATAAAGAACTTAATCTAGAAATTTGATGGCTTCCTATATCATATTGTAATGACGACTTTGCTAGGGTGGACTCACACAGTTGTCCATTTGCCTAAGTACAATTGATATAGTTGAGTTAAGGCGTATAAAATAGGCAAATTGAGGCATAATAACCGTAAAAAGCTGCTTATTTTCAAGAAATTCAAAAATATTTTGAAAATTTTCGAATAGTTCTATTTTTGGGTTAAAAATAAAAATGGATAAAAGAAATTGGAAAAATCATAAATATGAAATTGCAAATAGGTTATAAAAAATAAAAAAAGAGAAAAAACAAACATCTCTAAATCTCTTAAGGAAGCAAACTGTCTGTTATTTTTCTTCGAGAATCACCCAAGTGACTTTTTTTACATGTAAAAGCTAAAAACGCAATTTTCATTGAAATTAAATTAGAAGTTTCTATTTGAAATATTAGATCTTTTATCTTTTAAGTTTTAATTCATTCCAATTAGATTAACTTAAAAGAGAGTTGAGAGAGCTCTCCTCCAAGAAACTCCTACATCCATGGCTGCCCCTTTTTTCAAGAATCCGATTTTCGAGGACAATCCTACCTCTAAAGAGGGTCCTTCTTTCTCTTCTAATCCTCCTAACCTCCCTCCCAAACCTTCTCATCCATCTCCTGATTTTTTAGTGGATGATGAAGGATTTACTAGAGTTGTCAATCGCAAAAAAGGAGCGAAAGACACGAGACCCATCTTCTTTCCTAAGAATACTGTCCATTCGAGAAAGGCAGCGGGTTCCAATAATGAAGTGCTTACAAAACCCAAGCAAAAGCCTTACCCTTCCTCTAATGGAGCGCGATACCAACCAAGAAACCCAACAAAGATGGAACAAGATCCAGTTCAGACACCAAAAGCCCCTGCCAAAGATCTTAAGGCATCTTCATGGGCATGTCTTGTCAAGAAAAGCAATCAAGATTCGAACTTTGACTTAACTTTTATTGGGCCAGTAGAAACGATGACTGAAAGAATAGTTGTGGCTTCTGAAGAAATATGCAATCGCACGGAAGGTAAATGGGAACTTTCTATTGTTGCTTATGTTTTTGGAAAGAGACCAACATACCATTATTTCAGGAATTTTGTTGTAAGAACATGGAACCCGAGCGGTTCATTTGAAATTTTTACTAGAGAGAATGGGTTCTTCATACTTAGATTCACAAATGCTGCGAAAAACTTTTGAATGGAGGTCCCTATTTTATAAATGGAAAGCTGATTATTTAAAAAAAATGGTCAAAGAAAGTAGTTCTTGATCGAGATGTGTTGAGTACCATGCCTATATGGATTCGATTACCAGAGCTGAATCTTCGTTTTTGGGATAAAGAGATTTTTAGCGCGATTGGTAGTCTAGTTGGAATTCCATTAAAGATGGACGAACAAACAGCTAAGGAAATGAGGTTGAGTTATGCAATACTACTTGTTGAAATTAAAGCGGATGCTGATCTACCTAATGAGGCTTCTATCTACACGCATGACAGAGAGTTTATCTCTCAACCAATCACATATGAAACTATACTAGATAGATGTATATTCTGCAAGTGTTTCGGACACACTACTGATCTTTGTCCGATCAACAAGGATCAGCAAAATCAGCCAAAAGACGCTGAAATAAACGACAGTAATTCTAATGGTAAAGAATCTGAAATCATTTCAGATTTCGTTAACATAGAAATGAATGCAACTGGATCTAATTCAGCATCTATGGTCAACAACCCTGATCATGCAGTTGTTAACAAGATAATAGGCCAGGATGAGATGAATATTGATGCACCATCACTGCATTCGACACAAGGACATAGCAGCCACAAACATACGGCTGAAACTCCTTCAGATTCTGCAATCTCCTCTGAAAAAAATGCAGAACCCATATGTGTCAGTCCCCACATTGGGAATAAACTCTGAAATTCCCACATGTGCAGTGGACAAAACAATATCAGAAAATACAAAGGAAAAAGTATCAGAGAGATCCTACGCTATTCAGACTCTAGAGACCCCTGCACTCTCAAAAGTCGCAAGAATTATTACAGATGCAACAAATAGCTCAAAAAACGATTATATGGAAAATTGCAGCGAGCTTCTTGATGCAGTTCCTATATATACTGACGTCTCATTGTTGGCTGATGGTCTAGCTCTATCCAAATTTAACATCACCATTGAAAACATCCAGGAAGCTGTAAACCAATCTATTGCTGCAGCTAAGCCGTCAAAGCCTGCTCCCCTTGTAAGCAAAAAGAAAAAAGGCAGATCCAAGAGCCTAATAGACATAGCTATTGCAGAAGACACTGAAGATGACAAAGATCATGACTTCAGAAACAAATACATTAGTAGAAATGCTAAATGGGACAAACAGCTAAAGCCTAAGGACAAAAGCAGTTACAAAAAAAATGGCAAACAGGTGGGAGTTAAAGTGGATAACAAAAGGAACAGCGGTCCTCCTTAGGTACTATGTTCTTTTTCCTTTAAATTCTTTTTAAATAGTTTTTTATATGGATATAATTGCATGGAATTTAAGGGGTCTCAATTCCCCTGAAAGACAGTTAGATTTAGTTAATTTTTTAGGAAAGCACAAGCCCAGCATTATGGGTTTAATTGAACACAAACTCAATGATCAAAAGATCAATGATTTGCTGTTTAAAATCTTTTCAAATTGGAGCATTATCAACAATAACCTGATGGGTGGAAATGGCAGGATCATGGTACTTTACAATCCTACCATTTGTTCACTCATCAATTATTTCATTGATAAGCAATACATTCATTGCACTTTTCAAAATAAGGGTGGTTTTTCACTTAAAATTACCTTTATTTATGCTTCCAACATTGAAAATGATAACTATATGATTTGGAATTATATTGAGCAGTTCAGTAATGTTATTAAAAGTCCTTGGATGCTTATAGGGGATTTCAACACTGTTTTTCACAATAGTGAGAAAAAAGGAGGCAATCCTATTCCTTATGCTAAATTAAATAAGACTGCCTGTTTTATGTTGAAAACTAGATTAATAGAACCCCAAATTGCTAGCAATAAATTCACTTGGAAGTCGGGGGAGTTTAGAAATATTCACTGCAAGCTAGACAGAGTTCTATTTAATCAGCATTTCATTGACTTTTTCCCTAACATCTACTGTAGTACTTTACCACAAAATACTAGTGACCATACACCTATCCTGGTCACTCTTAGTACTAATAAGGGTAAAGTAAGTTTCTCTCCTTTCAGATTTGTCAATGGATGGGTGTATGATAAAGACTACAAAGATACTGTTTCCAATTGCTTTAATAACAACTACTATGGAACTGCTTAATTTAAGTTTAACAAAACCTTAAAGCTGGTTAAGAACAACTTGAAAAATTGGAACTATTCTAGAAAAAGAGATGACATCAATTCTATTAGGAATGATTGTGCTAAATTACAGGACGAATTAGATAACAATTACTCAGACTTAAAAAAGGCTGAGGAATTTTTCAATGCTCAAGCCAAGTTAATTAACGCTCTTCATATTAGCTCGGTCAATCTCAAGCAAAAAAGCTAAAGTTGATTGGCTTACAGCTGGGGATGAAGCTAGTAAATTCTTTTATGCTATGATGTCCAGTAGGAAAAATAGGAATAATATTGGTAAGATTATTGAAAGTACAGGAAAGATAGTTAATGAAGCTACCATTATTGAGAAGGAAGCCATTAACTACTTTTCCTCTCTATATAACACTGATAAGACTACCAATAATTTTCATGATATACAGTTTAAATATTTAGCTAATAACAATAGCACTGATATTCTGCTTGCCCCTATTAGACAAGAGGAGATTAAAAATATTATTTTTAATGCTAATAATGATAAAAGTCCAGGGCCTGATGGGTTTGGAGCAAAGTTTTACAAAACACATTGGGATGAGATGCAAAATACTCTTAGTGATTCTATTAAGGAATTTTTCATTTCTGGAAAATTTTTGAAGAACACTTACCACACTTATATCACCTTAATCCCAAAAGTTGAAAACCCATCAGGACTGGATGAGTACAGGCCAATTTCCTGTTGCAATTTTATTTATAAAATTATTTCTTCCCTCTTGTGTAATAGGTTGAAATGTTTTTTAAAGTTTATTATTTCAGAAAACCAGAGTGCTTTCATACCTGGTAGATTAATCTCTGAAAACAGCTTATTAGCCCATGAGCTAATCAGGAATTTTAATATGAAAAACAAAAATCTCATGTGCATAAAGATTGATCTTCACAAAGCTTTTGATAAAATTAATAGAAATTTTATCATTTATGTTATGCAAAAAAGGGGCTTTGAGGAAAGATTTTGGGATTTGATCAAAGAGTGTATATGTAATGTGTATTACTCTATTATGATAAATGGTTCCCCTAAGGGATTCATTCATAGCAATAGAGGAATAAGGCAAGGTGACCCATTGTCACCTTACTTATTCTCTATTGTTATGGAATATTTCTCCATGCAAATGGAGATAGAAGTTCTTAAGGGAAACATCAAACCAATTAATAGGGTAAAGCCACACATTACTCACCTCCTATATGCAGATGATATGCTTCTGTTTTTAAAAACAGATAAAAGCAGTGCTATTGCTATTCACAAAATTTTAAATAATATGGAAAAATATGCTGGATTAGCTGTTAATCTTAATAAAAGCAAGGTGTATTTCAGCAAAGATGTCCTCATTAAAGATGAGATTTTAAATCTCCTGAAGTTTAAAGAGGGTAATCTTCCTGTCAAATACTTAGGGCTGCCTTTAAGTATTAATCAGGTTAATGATAGAGATTGCCTTAGATTATTAGACATGATTCAGAACAAACTTGAAGGGTGGTCTGGCAAATTACTTTCTTTAGCCGGCAGGATGGAGTTAACTCACACAGTCATCACTACAATGGTTATCTACTGGGTCCAGTCTCACAACATTCCTAATAGTGTTATTACCAAAATTGATAAATGTGCTCCAATTTTATATGGAGAGGTAAGTATCATAAAGTTGCATGGGACATAGTGTGCAAGCCTAAAAAATTTGGAGGGCTTGGGCTTAGAAAAATTAAGGATATTGCTGAAGTTAGCAAATTTAAGCTTTTCTGGAAATTTCTAGATGGTACATCTCTTTGGTCCAGATGGATGAGAGCAAAATACTTAAAAAACAATAAAAACTTCTGGACTGCTAGAAAAGAGATGCACCATTCCTATGTTTGGAAAATCATTTTGGACTACAGAGAAACAGGTAGGAAATTTCTGCTCAGAAAGTTAAAGGATGGAAGTCAAACCAGTTTATGGTTTGACCCATGGATTAGTGGCAATTCATTAATCAATCTTCTGGGCTGGAACAACCTATACATACTAGGGGGTTAATGACAGAGTGCATAATATTATATCAAATAACTGTTGGAGCTTTTCTAATAACCCTGCTACTAGTATTTAAAAAAATGCTATATTGGACATTCATATTGATCAGGACAGTTACAGGGATCATTGGTCCTGGATTTTGTTTTCCAAGGATAAATTCTCTTTTAAAAAAGTGTGGGAGTTTTTACAAGGAGAGGAAGTAGAGGTGAACTGGCATAAAATTATTTGGTGCAAAGCAAATAGTCCTAAAATGGCTCACTGTTTTTTTTTTCTATTTTAAATAAGCTTCCAACTAGGGATAGATGTAGCAAATGGTTTAAAAATTCTGAAAACATTTGTCTTTTATGTAAAAAAAGAGGTTGAAAGCTCCAATCACTTATTTTTTGACTGCATTTTCTCCCATTACATCTGGATTAAAGCCAAATGCACTTTGGGTCTCAGTCATTCATCTGATACTATGAGCATTAGGGACAACATAGAGTTAATTCTAAAAAAAAATTAAGCCCAAGTCCTACAATTTTAATAGAGCCTGTGTTTTACTCACTGCTTCTGTTTATTATATTTTGAGAGAAAGAAATCAGAGACTACACACTGGTAAAGAAACTAATTGCATTCAAGTCTGGAAAACTATTTATCATGACAGTGATTATCATGAAAAAAGCCAACAGATTTGGCAATGAGAACAAGCATATATTTATGTCACATAAAGATATTGCAGATGTAGATAAACAGGTTGAAGATTTTTTACTTAATGGTAAGCATCTCCCCAATAATAAGCTTTCAAGCCTCGAATTTGGTGATAGAAATCTTTGCCATGCCAATAGTCATCAACACTGCAAAGGGAAGAACCACAACTATATTGACAGTCATCCTCTTAATGCATATAATAGGAACAATAATTATGTGACTTTACCTATTGCAGGAAACAAAGACTATATTCACACCCGTACAGATGCTTTATTCAGATCTGACGTCCTTACTTGGGCTTCCACAAACCCTGCATTCAATTCGAATGTTAGAAAGGGAAGTGGACTTAATTATGATAATAAAGTGCGTGATTTTGTGAGTAATTCATATAGTAATCACAAGTTTTTACTTATGGCAGAGCGTGGTTCCTCCAGCAGTGATCCAGATCTCACAAAGCACCTGGATAAGAAGAAATCAGAAGAAAAGATCAGATTTTTACACAGAATCGGGGATAGTCACTACAAAAGCAAGCTGAACAATCAGATCTATCACTTATCTGTTTGGTCCGAAGGAGAGAGTAGCTCTAACAACTCTGAGAACATTAACAGAGACTCATTTGGTCAGAAGAGAAGCTTTGAAAGCATGGAAAATTCTGATTTAAAAGATATAAACTCAATAACTCACATCGAGCCTCTTGACCCCCCTTCGAGAAAGGATCGAATGCCCTTGAGACACTATGAAGTCAATCGTATGATGGTTTCGAGCAAGCAAAGCAAGGATACTAACGAAGAGAAGGTGTGGAAGCCGCCATGAAGAACAACGGAATTTTTTCCACAGAGAAGCAGCTATTTTTGAGTTTTCTCAAGTGATTACGAGAGATTGGTTGTGTCGGCTAGGGTTTTTAACCCTTAGCCTTTTGTTGTTTGCTGGGTTATGTACCCGGTTTATTGGTTCTGGGCCTTTCACTGTTTTTTATCATGTTTCAAATAAAAAAGAGGACTGCCACACAATATACATTGTTAAGCAGAAGTATGGTTTACATATAAACATAATGCTTTCTCCTCCTGTTTTTCAAGAAGGAAAAAAAAATCCGGTGGGACCCGTCCTATCATGTGTTTAATCTCGGATACTCGCTGTAATTCCGAATCCAATTAATCTTTAATAAAATCGACCGCTAATCATTCCGCGTCTCTTTGCGTTAATCTTACCCTACCTTTATCATCACCGCTTTCGTCGCATGCCTTTGCGCATAAATACAGCTGTCATCCGTCGCATGATAGCGGTAATCTTACCAACTCGCCGTTTTGTAAACTTTCCATCATTGCCGCCGCTCCTCTCCGTTATTTATTCTTCTTCAGATCTAACAGTACAATAATTTAGCCCAGAAAAATATCCTCAATCCTTATTAATGGCAGCAGTAGCAGCGAAAACTATCCTCTTCACTCTTCTCCTCCTAATTTCATCCCCTTATCTCTCATCATCCCACGTCGCTCCTTCCCCCGCTCCATCTTCTTCCAATTCCCTGTCGGCATTGCCACCAGCCTCCCCATCTTCGGCGCCATCGCCATCGAAGTTGGCTTCTCCGCCCTCCCCCACCGATTCCGGGATGAACACTCCGGCTCCATCACCGTCGACATTTCCGGTAAGTAACACGTTCACGTCACCGGCTCCTTCTCCGGCGCACGAGGTGGAGAAAGCTAAGGCTGCTGACGTCACTTCTGATCGCGATGTTGATACCGATGGTAAGAGCGGTGATGGATCTGGAATGAGCGGTGGAAAGAAGGTTGGGATTGCGTTTGGGGTGATTGCAGCCGCTGCTGTGGTTGGATTGGGGGCGCTTGTTTACAAAAGGAGGCAGGAAAATATCAGGAGATCTAGGTACGGTTACAACGCTAGAATGATGGAGATGATTTGAAACAGCTTTCTTACTGATTCTTGAGCTTTCTAATCTAGTAATACTGTAGACACAGAGAATTTAACTGTGGAGACGGAATTTGTTGGTTTTTCGGATGATAAATAAATAGGTGTGTGATAGATTGTTATTCCTTGTATATTTATGATAATTCAATGTTGAAGTGCGCATCACCTATCGGGCCTATCCTATTTTTCTTCTTCTTCATTTGTTGATGTGCAGATGAACCTTTTAGATAGTTTGATCGATTTGTAGAACTGTATTTTGCTTCATTTACGTTCGGATGATAAATAACTTAAGGCAAGTTATCCGATAGCCGACTTAAAATAGCCATTCAAACCCTCCTCCTTTATCCTTGAATCTTCCTCCATCTTCTAGCTTCAAGGAGAAGCTTGCCTCTTGAGTCTTGTCTTGATATAGATAACAGTAAAAAAAAGAAAAAAAAAAAAAAAAGATTAATTGACCACAATAATCCGAAGTTTAACCTGTCCGTCCATATTAATCTCAAGTTTGCGTTATTCAAAAATAATCTCAAATTCAGGGGGTGTCTTCCCAAATTAATCTTATTTACTTATATCTTCCCATATTAATCCGAAGTTTGGGGATTATTCTTGAATAACGCAAACTTGGGATTAATATGGACGGACAGGTTAAACTTCGGATTATTCTTTCAATTAATCCAAAAAAAAATTCATATATCTGTACACGTTGTCTTGTTGTTTCATCCATGTCTGTTTACCAGTTTTGTTTTTTTTCACCTGCTTTTATTTTGTGGGCCTGGGCCTGGGCCTTTTATTTGCCTATCTCAGAAAAATAGTTATCCGACAGCTTGTAAATGTGCATATTTTAATGCATTGTAAATAATAAATAATATTGAATTAAAAAGCGTCCAGGCTATCAAGTATGTCAATGAAGAAATGCGAGCTGTACTTCTTTGGGCAGTGTAGTTCATTGTGGGGCAAATTATTCTGAGAAGCTCGTCCTGGGAAAGATAGACTTAACACTTAAATGGGAAAATTAAAGCGTTCTTTGTTTTGTCATTTTTAGTTTTTTAATTTTATCTAAACGAAAAACCGTGCATTGGATGTTTTGATACAAAATAAAATTATCATGTTTAACATAAAATATGTTTGTTTTGTTTTTGTATTTTGAAAGATAACAAAAGCATGACCAACAATTCAACTTCTGCCTTCGGTTATCATTGAAATGGTTAAGAGTTATAATTTTTTTCCCATTGTTCATTAGTATTTCGTTGTGCAAGTTGGAAATGCAAAACTCAAATTCATTGAGCTTAACATGCTTAGAAGGTCATTAGACATAAAAATATAAGAGTATATTTGGTAAAATAAACTATGTCTAAATGAAGGACAACTACCTTCATCCAAGGGATTGAGCTATTTACACATACCCGACCATCGATTTAATAAAGTTAAACTACAAAAACCCACCTTTATAATAAAATGGGATATTGAATTAACCGCGGGTGATTATGTATAATCAAACAACGTAGAAATGTAATGAAATCTAATACTTACACAATTATTTTCAATTCCATTTTACATTACTGGAAGAAGAAAATGAACTGAACAACATAATAAAAAAAGGTTTAATAATTTTGGAAATAGAAGTAGATTAATTAATACATTTAGATGTATTTAGTTGTATTTAAATCATGCAAGTAAATCAAGGTTTTGTAACTTCGTTTTATTTTCCAAGGAGTAGTGCTAGAGACTTACCATCAAGGTTTTAGGGGCAGGAGTAGTGCTAGAAACTCTTGAAGGACGTTCACAGTGTTATGCTTTGAGATTAGAATTCTCATCGACGAATAATGAAGCTGAATATGAAGGTCTAATTGCTGGATTGAGGATCGAAAAGGAGTTGCAGTTAAAGGCCTTGCAAATTTTCAGTGACTCGCAGTTGGTGGTGTGTCAAGTTAAAAGGGAATTTCGAGCTAAGGGAGGAAACTTACCAGCTTACCTATCAGAAGCTTAGGAACTGCTCAACAACTTGGACTGCTACACCATCACACATATTCCTCGAGAAGAAAATTTGAAGGCGGACTCGCTTGCAAAACTTGCTAATATAGGAGATGCACTACTATTGGGATTAGTGCTAGTAGTAGTACTCTCAAATCCCAGCACTGATGACAATGATGTAGATTGGATCATGAAACTGCTACAGAGCCATAATCATAGATGACTCCAATCAAATATTATCTCCTCAATGGTGTGCTCCCAGATGATCTAAAGAAGCGAAAGAAGTTGCTCTGAAAGGCTCCCATGTATCTCATTCAGGATGACCGGTTGTATAGGCGAGGCTTCTCTATGCCTTTGCTTCGGTGAGTGACCAAGGAGGAATCTAAAGCAATCCTGGCAGAACTGCATGACGGAGAGTATGGAGGTCATACAGGTGGACATTCATTAGCCAAGAAAGTTATGTGATACGGTTATTTCTAGCACGATGTGAAACTAGACTCGACAACTTATGCCAAAAAATGTGACAAACGTTAGAGATTCGCGAAAATTCCAAGAGCGCCATCCACATAGCTAACTCAAATGGTTAGTCCATGGTCGTTTGCTATCTGGGACATCGATTTGATTGGGACACTACCAACTGCCAAGTCCATTTTCATATATATCATTGTAGCTGTCGATTACTTCGCCAAGTGGACTGAAGCAGTGACTGAAGCAGAGCCACTGGCCACCATCACCTCAAAGGAAGTGATCAATTTTATCTTGAAGAATATCATTTGCAGGTTCGTTGTGCCACAGAAGATAATCACAGACAATGGAACACAATTTGAAAGCGAAGTTCCAAGGAATTCTATGCCAAGTACAAAATCCAAAAAAGCTTTGCTGTAGTTGCCCATCCGTAGGTAAACGGGCAAGTTGAAGCAGTAAATAAGATTATCAAGTCAACCATCAAGAAACGCCTCTAGAAAGCTAAAGGTGGTTGGGTAGATAAGCTACCTCTTGCACTATGGGCGTACAAGACGACTCATAATTCTGTACAAGGCACACTCCTTTTTCTTTGGCATTTAGATCAAAGGCAATGATTCCGGTGGAGTTAGAAGTTCCTACACAGCTCAAAATCCATTTCAACCAAAATAACTTAAGCCCAATTGATGTCGTAATATCCAAAAATAGCAAAAAGAGCTTTGCAAACTTTAATTGTAGGGTTGTTGAAATTTCCAGAATGAAGGGTGATGGTACGTTGGAGAAGAAGATTAACAATCCTCGCTTTTGGTCGAAAATATTGGTTTTTGAATTCCAAATGTCCATAGTTCTCAAAGATATGGTGAAAGGTCTCTCGGTCATGTTCATTGATCCCGAGAGATCTGTTCCTATGCACTTACAACCCAAAATATTTCCTAACACTTCACAATTCAAAATAATTCGAGTGCCTCTTACACTACTGTTGATGCGGCTTAGAAACCCACAATCAAAAAGGGAATAAGGATTGGATCAATTATGGAATAAATGATGGATCAGGTTAAATGTTGAACATGGATAGGGTCGTGTCTTGATTGTGCATGTAGGGACCGTAGTATATATTGATCATGATGTAAAACCATGGGTTGCTGAGAACATGTGAAGCATGGATTGTTGAACTGCACAAAACCATGGATCGCGCATGGAAGAAACGGGGTGATTAAATCAAATCGGGGCAGTATGTTGGATCGATAGCCACTTTCGTATAGAGGAATCGCACATGGCGAAAAAATTGATTGGATCATTATGCGATCGATGGATCAAGAAAGTATCATGGATCGTGAAGCGATCCACGCATGGATCAGGTGGATGGCATGGACCATGTGCACATGGTGGATCGCTCACAGAGTATGGAGCGCGCAAGGCATAAAACAACGGATCATACTGCGAGCTTCTTGGATCAGTCAACGTGAGTACAATGGATTAGATCGCTAGAACATAAAGCATACATGGCAAAAGATGAGATCAGACTGTTGCGCTCATGTGGTTTGGGTGTGATTCGATTAAGTGAGTACTGCGCGATCCAATCAAGTGAGATATGGACGGATCGAGTGATCCGGTTGATCGGGGCATGCATGGGTCGTGGGTTGCAAGTCGAGAAAAATGGATCCTGTACACCAAGTTGCATGCTCCACAACACTTCAATTTTCACCTATAAATACCGGACCACGTCAAACATAAAAGGATAAATTTTCTCTTCCTTAAGGGCTGCATTATTGATCTCAACCTTCTCCAACACCATTTAAGATCCTTCGCGCATCATTCAAACTTCTCCAACGTCACTCTTCTCCAGAAATCATCGAAGTTCTTCACCGAGCTTGATTATCGAAGGTCAAGTTCAATAATCATTGCTACTAGAGAAATTCGAGTGTTTCCACTCTGGATATCATAAAATTGTTAGAGAATTGTGAGAGAATCATTGTAATTCATCGAGTAAAGTGTAAATCGAGATCAATATTGTACCTAGTAATGGAGAAATCAATGAAATCCTCATTGAAAATGGACGTAGGCCAAAACAGAGGCTGAACCACTATAAATTTGCTCTTTACTTTACTGTTTCTAATATTTTCTGCTTTTAACCTTGTTTTCTACAATTTAAAGGTGTAATTACACATCTTCAGGTGTTAGCGTCATTTTTCAATGTTAACATTTCGGCGCCCACCGCGGGGCTTGAACTCAAGACCAAAGGGTTAAGAGACTTGATTTGGAAGATTTGAAGCCAGTCCTTTTACAATGGATCCGTATGGTCTAAAAGCCACGTTCGCTGGAAGGATTCTCTGCAAGATAAAAGGTTAACGAACATTATGCGCTTTCGAAGAATAGTAAATTTGCAAGACTTTCTGGAAATATTGCGGAGGATGCTACAGTTCTTCCTCTAATTAATAATTCGACTGTTGCTCGAGCTTTAGAAGGTGATGTAACTCGAGGTGATTTTGATATTGTTTTAGCCAATTTGAGTCAGAAAATGAAAGCCTTAAATAAAGTCGTTATGGATAAGATGGATGCTCTCTTAGCTGCTCAAAACCCAACAACATCTATAACAAATGGGCTCGAATGCCGCTATTTCCTGGTTGTTTCGTAAGAAGTCACTGTCACTACCCGAAGTGTAGCTAAAAGCACTGCAGTGGAGGAAAAAAAAGGATGCTGGGTTGTAGAAAAGTAAAAACAAAGACAAAGGAAGAGGGGAAGAGAGTAATAAGAAGCTTTGTTGTTTCATACCTGAGGAGTTGACCCCGTTAAGTGATACCCTGGAAAACATCTTCTTTGCTATCAAAGATGCAGGATATTATTCAAAACCATCATTGCTGAGGATTTCGAACAAGGAAGCCAATTCTGGAAGATTCGTCGCTTCCATAGCCAGCCTGGTTACAACACTAATGAACGTCGACATTTTAAAAGCTTAATTGAGGAATTGGTTAGGCCGAATAAGTTGCAACAGTATATTAGGAAACCATAAGCAACAAATCCTCCTCCAACTCCTCAGGGGAAAAGTGTTCCCTCCAATCAACCAGATCCAAGTGATATAGCCCACCACAGAATAATGCAAGACTGGCAATCAATATTATTTCTGGTGGTCCTCATCCATATGATGAATGTTAAGGGGAGATGGAAAGATATGCAAATACTTTGAAGTACACTTCGAGAGAAGGAATGACCCCCGTAAAATTGGAAGTTCGCACTTAGCGATGACCACACTTCAATCAAGCAGAGCATGAGCAACCACAATCAGAAGCTGTTGATCAGCTTGAAGAAAAAGGGACGAAGCCGAGCTTCGAATTGCAGCACACCAAAGAAGGATAGCCATACACTTCAACACCAAAGTCCAATAGAGAACTTTTGAAGTTGGAGACTCATATTGAAACAGGTTATGAATGGCACTGGAGTATTTGGATCAAATTGGGAGGGTCTTTACGTCATCAGCTAGGAGCTCTTAGATGGCACATTCAAGTTATCTACAGTTGATGGAGTTCCGATACCGAGAGCCTGGAATAGCAACCATTTTCTTTGATATTTTTACTTAAAGCATTGTTCAATTTTCTTGAAAACTGTTGTAATTTTTCTTAAAAGTAAAAGCCACTCGTTATGGCCTATTGTAGTTGAGCATTTGCTGCATCATTTCTATTCATAAAAGTCTATACCTAACTATCTCGATGATATATTTGCAAATTTTTTATTAAATAATTCAAGAATTGCTTAAAATCGATCTAACATTGCAGGCTATCTAAAGAGCGCTTGATTCCTCACAGTCCGACAAGATCTGGTGACCTTTACAACACATCCCGACAGAAACAACTTAAGTGTCGAGCGCCATAAACATCATTCTGTACAAATGTGTGGATGTAGTGCATCGCCTTGTAAATCGAAAAAGGGAGTCACTAAGAGTCAAACGGCGAAAAGCGCGGCAAGCGAACACAAATACAAAAAGTTGCTAGTCCGACAGAAGGGGCACCTCCCCAAGCTAGAGGTACAAGGCCCCGGTTCTCTAGCCATGATCGCTTGCCTAAAAGGACTGTATTCCGCCTCATGGAACGGTGCAACGATGAAAACTTCCCAATTGAAGTAGAAAGGAAAAGACCTGTAGGGGTGCCCAATCAAATCTCCGATGCCTGATTTACTCGGTTGGGTGAGACGAACGTTGGGTTAAAGACCTGTCTGGGGCATCCAATCAAGTCTCTGACGCCTGATTTACTCGGCTGGCTGAGACGAACGTTGGATTAAGGAAAAGACCTATCTCGGAGCGACCGATCAAGTCTTCAATGCCTGATTTACTCGACTGGCTGAGACAAACGTTAGGTTAAAGACCTGTTCGGGGCAACAAATTAAGTCTTCGACTCCTAATTTACTCGACTAGCTAAGACAAATGTTGGATTAAGAAGAAGACCATCTAGGGGCGCCCAAATAAGTCTTCGGCGCCTGATTTACTTGGTTGGTTGAGATGAATGTTGGGTTAAAGACCTGTCTGGAGGCATCCAATTAAGTCTCTGACGCCTGATTTACTCGACTGGCTGAGACAAACTTTGGATTAAGGAAAAGACTTGTCTAGGGACGCCCAATCAAGTCTCCAACGCCTGGTTTACTTGGCTAGCTGAGACGAACGTTGTGTTAAAGACCTGTTCGGAGGCATCCAATCTAGTCTCTGACGCCTGATTTACTCGGCTGGCTGAGACGAACGTTGGATTAGGAAAAGTGAATATTAGGCACACATCCCTAAAACGAAACTTAATTAGGCTCACCCCCGGTCATAAACTTATTGTAAATTTAGTCCCTGTTTTTAAAAAATATATAAAAAAATACAAAAAAATATAAAAAAATCATGTAAATTCGTATTTAATTAAAACAATTAATCGTGAAAAAATCAGATCAAAAAAACATTAAAAACAACGTCGAAATCATGAAATACAGAAAATCAACGAAATGCAGTAAACTGCATCAAAACATGCATATAAGTCGATTAGTTGCATACATGTATGCATTTATTTCAAATTTGCGTCAAAACTGCAGTATAAATGCATACATGTATGCACATATTGTTAAAACATGCATCTGCTGATGCATTTATTTAAAAACTGCATACCTACGTGCAACTTATTCACGTTTGCATGTATTTTGACATATATGCACACATGTATGCAGTTATATAGAAAAACTGCATACATGTATGCAATTTTTCAAACAGGTGTGCATAAACATATGCATGTGTATTCGAATAGTTGCATAAATGTATGCAACTATTCGTAAAAGTTGCATACATTTATGCAACTTTTTTTTTTAATTTCTGTGGACTTTCGAGAATATTTATAGATTTTAGATTTTTTTTTTTTTTTAAGTGATAGCGCCTGAAAATTTGGACAGAAAACGAAAGAGGCGGAGGTATGGAAAGTGGCAGGCGGAAGATTCCAGGCGGCAGCTAAAATAGGGGGCGGGTTTACAGAGAAAACATTAATTACAGGGATGTATTGTGAATTTAAAAACTTGCAAATAGTTGCATACATGTATGCAACTTTTGCCAATAGTTGCATACATGTATGCAAGTATTTCTGAAGCTTTTTTAGTTGAAAATGCATGCAGAAACTTGCATACATGTGTGCAACTATTTGAAATACTTGCACACATGTATGCAAGTATTTACATGTGAAAATAAAATGTGTGCAGAAACTTGCGTACATGTGTGCAACTATTTGAAATACTTGCACACATGTACGCAAGTATTGCATGTAAAAATATAACGGAGGAATACTTGCACAGATGAATGCAAGTATTCCAAATATGTGCATGATTTGATGCAGATTACTGCATTTTTCGTTGTTTTCTGTATTTTTTTGATTTTGATGCATGTTTTGATTTTATTATGGTCTGAATTTTTGGGCGAGTACATGTTTAATTTAAATACGAATTTACGTGATTTTTTTATATTTTTTTTATATTTTTTTGATGACTTTTCAGAAAATAGGGACCTAATTTACAATAAGTTTATGACCGGGTTTTTTTTATATTTTGAAACTTAATAGGGACCTCTAAAAAACGCACCCTTAGGAAAAAGTCCTATCAGGGGGTATAGGAACTAAAGAACTCTCCAAAAAAAGCACATGATCGGCTAACAATGCCGGGCTTCCTAATGCATTGTCAAGCTCGGAAGCTCTCAGTATGTTGGCAAAAACAAAAATATTTCACCAACAAAGTGGAAGCCTCTAGTCCATCAATCAAAGTCAAAGAAACTCGGAAAAATTGACCACATCTAGCTTATGTAGTTAGTGATGACCTATGGTATGGGGGAAACACAAACACATGGGAATGGAACAATGCTTAGTAAACATACCACAAGCTCATCACGACATTGTGATAATCAAAAGGCTTGCACTCAACAAAGAAATGGATACATGAAAAAACACAAGTTAAAGTAAGCAAATAAAGAGCAGTTCCATTTCATTCATTTCATTAAGCAAGTTCTTACAAAGTTTAAAAGCGAGGACCGATACTCGCATAACATCCGGTTAAAAGAAACTACAAACGAAAATGCTATATAAAGCTAAATAAGCAGTCAGAAGCTTCAATCCTTCTTATTCCCGCCTTTGAAAGAGTTACCCGACTTTAATGGGAGTTTGCCAAGTCTGATCGAAGGAGGTGTAATGGAGGATTGGCTCGCGTCTTTATGTTCTTCGTCATCTTCAGGAATTACAAGAGAAGGCGAAATATGTGTTTTCTTAAGGGCACCACGCCTTCTCCCGTGCCATTTCAATGAAGACTTAACATCTTTCTCTAAACGGTCCTTAACATCTTTCTCCGCGCTTTCTTCTGGATCTTGGACATCTTCTATTCCCCCTCCAGATAAGACGCTTGGGTCATTTAAACCATGAAGCGCAACAATCTTCTCTGATTGTGACCCAGGTTGTGAAGTGGAAGTGGTGTAGACTTGAGAGCTGTAAAAGAGCCTGGTGGAGGGGTAACGACCATAGTGCTTGTCATTACTTGAATAGAAGGAGTAAAGATGGCTTCGATTCCCATTCCTTCAGGCACTGTAGGAGAAGGCTTCGGAGTGTCCAGGCCTAATTTAAACGAATGGTAATCAAGTAACTCATCGTACCCATATGGAGTGAATAAGATGTCCAAGTCTGGTAAGACTGGATCAATGCCGGTTTTACCTGAGATGAGAGGGCTTCTGACATTCACTTCACAAGCATTCAGGTCATCATCGTTGCCATAATCGCCTTTTGAACGTTCCTCAACAACCTCCTTCTTTTCTCCAGGACTAGTAGATGGCTCAGTGGAAGGCACAATACGAGGCTTGGAATCATAAATGTTAGCATCAGTGGAAGTAGTTTCAACAATGGTACTAGTTATATCTGGGACATGCTCCCGGAAGATCCGGCTCTAACCACTAAGCCACGCCGCGCTCCTTCCTAAGTTCTTCATTTACTTTAGCAAGAGCAGCATGGAACTCATCATCCATATAATGCTCTAAGAGATCCTCTTCAGTATAACCACTTCCCTCGAGGTGCACAAAAATTTCCTCCCAAACCTCAGCCATAGTGATCAGATACTTATTTTGCAAGAAAGATTAACTTCCTCACCCCATGACACCGAGAGTGTAAAATTTAAATAAAGTGGAGTTGAAGTCAGCCTTGGTCTTAGCGTGTGCTTGCTCAGCAGCCACCTTGTCCAAAAGAGTCTGATTCTTCTCTCGCTCAAGTTCCTCCACTCTGGCCTTCAACCGAGAAATTTCTAACTCCTAAGAAGTAGTTTTTTCCTGCAGACTAGCATTCCTTTCTCGATAAGTTTCAATAGCTTTATGCTCCATATCCAATCTGTCTTCGACATTCTTTTGGGCTGAGTGGGCATCTTTAACTTGAGCAGTTAGCATGGTTTCCCTTTACTTATGGGAAGAAGAAGCATCAGTAATCTCTTCTTTAAGTCTCTTATTTTCAGCTGCTAGTTCCTCGTTCTTCTTGGAAAGAGATTCAATGCTTGCATCACGCTCCTTGAGAGTTTTATCCCATTTAGTCTTATCATTCTCCATGGTCAACATGGCCTCATTATTAAATTTGTTGATTCTTTGAAGTTCATCAACTAGCTTTTGCAAATAGGTCAACCTCTCAACGTCACCCTTCACTGTCTCCAGATTCCTAAGCATAACGTCTTTGTCCTTTGGGTTTATGTCTAAGTCAAAATGAACTCCTTTCAAGCACCAATGGGGAAACAGTGTAGAGAGTGTTAGGCGCTGGTGGGAGAGAGAAAGGTGGCTTTCAGGTGATTTGTTGGATATCAATAGGAGGTGAAGAAGAAACTAGAGGTAAAATGGGTATAAGGATCATGGAAGTTTGAATAGAGGAAATAGGATCCTTGTCGGCTCTGGCATGTTTATCATCTCCACCATGATCCTTTTCCTTGTCATCCCTTTCCTTCCTCTTCTATCGATCATCTCCCTCTCGTCTGTCCCGCTTATGGAAATCATCACGGGTTCTCCTTCTTCGCTCATCCTTATCTTGTCAGTCTCATGCCTCTTGGGCCATCCTCAGTCATCACTCTTCATCAATTCCCCTATGAGGACGAGATGGCCAGTAGCGCAGCGGATTACAAGAACCTGTATAGCAGTTGAATTCATCCACACTTGAATGGTTCATGATTTAATCTAAAACAGAAGAAAATGATAGGTCTTTAAAGAAGGGGCACCGGGGCAAGACAGAAAACACATGCAAGATATCAAAAGCTCTAAGTGTGTGTGTGATGTGATCTAACACGCATCAAACAACGAACTTCTCATCGCTTTTAGAGTCCAAGAGGCTGTAATTTCAGAGTGGGTTCTCGAGATGGAGTAAAAGCTAATTCAGAAGATGTCTTTTGAGCTGATAAAGTAAGTCAGGAAGTCACAATATCACTCGTAAAAAGCTCGCCGAAAGTTACAACGATATCACTCAAACCCCCATATATGTCAAAAAATTCATCCTCATTTGCGATTGGAAACATGGCTTTGGCGTCGCCTCTTCCACCATTAGAATCACCTTTACCTATGATCTTTCCTTCTTCAAGATGTTCACTGGTCTTTACACGATTCTTTCCCTCGCAACGATTAGCTTCTTTCTCCTCGGTAATGGAAAGAAATTCAGGCTGGGCAGATGATCCAGCTTCATCAGCATAGTCCGAACACTTCTTCAGTGCGGCCTCCTCGATATAAGTTTATCTTACAACATCCTCTTTAGAGGCTGGGGCATCTAATGCCTTGGATATGTAACGAAAAGCAAAAGAAATCTCATGAGGAAGGAAATATTGAGAGGGGTGGAGCAATCTAAGTTGTCAAAGAAATTCTTCCTTAATCAAGAACTTTTTACTCCTCTCCTTGTCGCTAACAACTTTCAGAGTCTCGGTAGTAGGTTTGCAATCAGTGGAGTCTTTGACAAGAGAGGGCAGTTCTGCAAAGAAAAGGAAAATTCAGTGTATAATAATCAAGACTTAGAAAAATCTAGATGTGAAGCTTTGAATAGGTATGTTCACTTCCTTCCATCCAAATTCCATAAAAGCAATCCGGGCATCCAACGAAAAGGAATTGGTTCACATACCCCGAAGCACTATCTTGTAAGTTGAGGATAAGTCGACGATTTGTAGCGTCTTTGAAAATAATAATAGAAGGGTGTTATTTTCTCCTTTTAAAGATGTATAAAAAGCAGATGTCCTGAAAAGTAGGTATATAATGCATTGGCCTCATAAAAAGCAAGCATAGCCCTATTAAAATGGCGTAACCATTCGGGTGTAACTGAAATGGAGAAATCGTTAGATGTCGAAGGACCATCTGTAGGGATGGACTGAAAGGAGGAATGGCTCCACTTATTAACATTTGTCTGTTAAATGCAACAAAGCCAAAGGGAGGACGATCAGTAGACTCATCTTTACCCGATAATCTTGCGCTAGGTTCGGGAATGCCAAATTGAGCGCATAATTGCTTTAAAAAACTTTGAGTCAACGTGGAAGGGCTTCTCTACAACTGCGGATTACCAAGAGGGTAGGGAATAAGAATTTTCTGATGTGTTTCTGACCCTGGAGCTGCAGTCGTTCTGGCTTCAGAAACTTAAGTAGAAGCTCCAACTTGAGTAGAAGTAGTTACTTCTTTAGAATGATGACGAGTCGTCTGTCGAGTATCCACTCTACAAACGCATTCTTGTTTTAAATATTTTGCAGGTGCGCATTTCCTATAGTGTGGAGTATTGTGAAAATTATGAAAGTTATTAAAAATGAAGCTTGAAATATGCAGTTGGCGTTTGTCAATTAGTGAATATTAAGCATCGCCATGAATTTAATCAATAATGACGTGTTTATGCAAGCGATGTTCGAAAAATTATAAATGGTTGAACAAAAATACTATGTATAGGCACTTCATTCAGTTTAAGTCAAGAAATTCGCTGTAGTTTATTTTTAATAATTAAACTAATTTATCGTTGACGTAGGCAATCAAAGACAAAATATTCTCCCAAAATGATGCAAGTGTTCATGTTATTATAGGATAATTGGTGATGAAAGGCAGGTTCAATTAACAAGTTGCAAGCCTGGATCGTTCAAAGTTTCGATTTTTCAAAGATTGACAACATCAATGACCACTATCAAACCAAAGCCCATCGATGCAATTTCGAGTCTAGCGATCCAAAGTCGGAGTAAGCTCAATGGCCAATGATCCTTAGACATGATCCATCGATCGGTCAAGGCATGTAGTCCATCAATCAGCCAAAGCACGCGATCCAATAGCCATGGCGTTCGAGTTCTAACGCACCAAGAACAGTTCAAGAAGCCAAAAAATAGCCAGTTTTAATACAAAAATCCAGAGTATGATTCTTCGAAACATACAAGAGTTGTGGCCCAATTTCTGTCGCTACAAACAACAAGTGCCAGATCCGATTTTAATCATGAATCCATGAACTAAGTTTTAATGATCCAACACACAAGACATTGTAAAAGAATTTTGAAGCATACTCATCAAGGCATACAATCAACGTAAGACCACACTCGGATTTTATCATCCCAACTACCAAATTGCCGAATCCAATTTGAAGATCAAACCATCGAAAAACACAAACCATTTCACAAAAAATTTGTGGAGCAATTCACAAAAACGCCAAAGTTTATACATCATCTTGTACATCACTCTAGAACCTTATGTGCACAGCATGTTGCCGAATTCAAGTACAGACTACTGAAATACACAATCAATGAAGAAAAATCACATATCACTTTAAACCCTAGATCAACAAATTTCGATCTGAAACACGACCGATCGAATCATATAACCAATCAAAATCGATCATTCAACATCCAAAAAACTGTAAGGTAACCAATGCGCCATAAAATCAGCTCGACATAAAAACAAAATAAGAACAAACACCTACAACGATTATCAATGGTCGGGGACGATCAAATGTTGATGTCAGAGATTCACCGGAGAGTTATGAGATTATGGCTGCTCAAATCCAAGAAGAATTGTGGTGAACTCGTTCGAATTGGCCAGAGAATAGATTCGTGAATGGATCTAAACACGAGGGTGATTGGCGACGACAGATATGGTCAGCGGCGAGGGAACAAATTCGGATCACAACAATTTTCTCAAGTAAAGATTTTGTCCATTAAAAGTTCTCTCAGCGGGTAAGATGGAAAAGAAATAACGGATCTAGAAAGGAACATATAGAAGCTTTTAGAGGGGTATAGGTGGTCCACCAACTGGTTCACTTACGATCCATGTAAATGAGTCATCCATGGTCCATCGTGATTCATATGTGCTGATTGTTTATGTTGAAGCATACACTTTCTGCGATAACATACACTTCGAGGGGAAAATATTGATGCGGCTTAGAAATCCACAATCAGAAAGGAAATAAGGATCGGATCAATTGTGGAAAATAATGGATCGAGTTAAACTTTAAACACGGATCGAGTCATATCTTGATTGTGCATGTATGGACCACAATATAGATTGATTATGATGTAAAACCATGGGTTGCCGAGAACATGTGAAGCATGGACCATTGAACTACACAAAACCATGGATCGCGCATGGAAGAAATGGGGTGATTGAATCAAATCAGAGCATTATGATGGATCAATCAGCCACTTCCATGTAGATGAGTCGCACATAGCAAAAAAGTGGATCGGGTCATTGTGCGACCGATGGATCAAGCAGTTATCATGGATCATGAAGCGATCCACACATGGATCGGGTAGATGGCATGGACTATGTGCACACGGTAGATCTCTCACAAAGTGTGGAGCGTGCAAGGCATAAAACAATGGAATAGATTGCAAGCTTCTTAGATCGATCAACGTGAGTACAATGGACCGGATCGTTAGAAACATGAAGCGTGCATGGCAAAAGTTGAGTTCAAACCATTGCGCGCATGTGGATCGAGTGTGATCCGATTGAGTGAGTACTACACGATCCGATCAAGTAAGATATGGATGGATCGGGCGATCCGGTCAATCGACTCATGCGTGGGTCGTGAGCTCCATGGATCGTGTGTCGCAAGTCGAGACAAATAGATCATGTACACCAAGTTGCATGCTCCACAACACTTCAATCTTCGCCTATAAATATCGGACCACCTCACACATGATAGGATATAGATTTTCTCTTCCCAAAGGTCTTCCATTATTGATTCAAGTGTTGGCTAGCTTTCTGACTAAGTCACCAAAGAATTAAGCATTGCCAATCAGATAGGAAGAGGCTCACACATTTGCAGGATTAAAGAATAAATATTCTAGTTCATCACTGTCCAGGCAACACGTGTCCATAACGGCCATGTTGACCATTTCTCCATCAAGCCACGAACCGCTCCGAGATCATTAGGATTGGAGCCACGTGTCTTCATGAACTTCCTGTAGAAATCATCTATAAATAGCCGAACACTTGGCATTTTTCAGATCTTTTGTCAATTAAGAGTTTTGATTCCACCATTGTCGAACTTCTACCATTTCTAGTCAGAATTATCTCGAATTTACTGAGTGAATCATTATTGTAAAAGTGAGATTAAGATAATATTGTGATTGTACATGCATTCGAACATATAATCAAAATCATATAAAGTGAACGTAGGCTATTTAACACCGAGCCACTATAAACTTGGTGTGTTTGATACATTTTCTTTCATTTTTAGTTTAATTCTCTATGAATCAAGATAATTTGGGTAATAGAACCACTTTTTGGTCTAACGTTTTGGTGCTTTCACTGAGAAACCAATTCTTAGCCTGTCGGATTATTATTCTACTATTTGGATTTTCAAGTCCGAGGAAAATAGTCCGCATTCCCACTATTTTGTTTTTGAAGATTTTAGCAAAGTCGAGACATTATGGCCGCAAAGAAATCCAAGGATTTGATGGCCTCTCGAGCTAATGAAGCTAACGAAGATAATGTTCAGGAATAGACCGAGGTGGTATCCCCGGCTCATGGCTCTCAGGTGGCGAACCACCCCTAGAAGGGGGTCACGAGCCGCCCCCAAACAGAGATCACGAACCGCCTCCAAACAGGGGTCATGAACCGGCGTGAGGAGGGGGTCACGAACTAGTCTCAACAAATGACCACAACTCGACCCAGAAAGGAGATTATGACCCACTCTACCTATGTTAATGCTTCTGTTCGACCTGGCCTAAGTGCTCCACGTTCAATCGTGAATGTTAGCGGCCGATTATGTGCCTCAACCCCCGCAACGGAAGGAGAAGGATATTTATCCCGTGTACTTGACATGTTGAAAAAAACAAACGATGCTTTGGAGGCTCAAAGACATGAGAGCTCCTTGTTGAGGAAAATTTGACTGCAATGAGAAGATAGATAGATGAGCTCTGGAGGTAGAGAACACCTTCACCAACATATCATTTTACTCCAGAATACCCATCTTCATCAGAGACTTGACAATCGTAACTCGAATAATCCTGCTCTTTTGCCTGTAGGGGGACCTACAGTACTACCTAGGGGTCAGGGCGCTGACGACCCTATTCATAATCAACCATTACTACCCCGTCGCCGTGTGATTGACCATGGCTATAAGGGGGCAAGGAAGTTCTGCTCAAGCCCTAGACTTGGCGGCGGTACATCGAAGAGATATTAGGGGGCCCCGTAGGGCAAGGAGTGTTGATCCTGAATCCACCTTGACCAATGCTGACGTTGTAGCAATGGTGAGGCAGATCATGGAAGACAACCGTGGACAAAGAAACGAGGATTGGGGTATAGATCGCAGTCATATGCCCTTCACTGATGACATATCATACGTTCAATTCCCAAGGCGATTCAACATGAAGACTATGAACTGTTATGCGGGCAGGACATACCCAATTCATCATTTAATGAGATATTCATGATATATAAATGTTGTTGTCGCTCCCGACGCAGTGAAATGAAACACATTCCTGATCTTCTTAGAAAATGTGGCATTAATGTGGTTTACCCACTTGCCTGCATGATCAATCTCTAACTTCAAAGAACTGAGCGAAAGGTTCATAAATCAATTCCAACTTCATACTGAAAGGTCCAAAAACGTTGTTGAGCTATCACTCATCAAGCAGCGTCCTGATGAAACTCTGAGGTCGTACTTAGACTGCTCTAATTTGGTAGTCAAGAAGGTAAGAGACCCTCACGAGCAATCTGTCCTGATGGCCTTAATTGACGGAGTAGATAAAGATACGGAGTTCGGCAAATACTTAGCTGGAAAACTGCCACTGACCAGGGAATTATTCTATGAAAAAGCCAATATCCACCTGCGCCAAGAGGAATTGTATGCCAATTGAAAGAGGAAGGATATGGACAAGAAAGATATACAGAGTAACGTGGCATCAAACAGTCTGGAGATAGCTCTGGGAAGGTAGAGGTCAATGTTGGAAATAAGAACCAGGGTAATGGCCGCCAAACTGGAAACGACAACAAAAAGAAGAATCGAGGAAATGACTCGCAGAAGATACCTCGGTTCAGAACATTTGAAAACCTCACACCTTTGAACGACACATTAGAGAATGTTTACCTAGATCCTTACAGTGTTCTTCAGTACAAGAAACCTCCACCACGGGATTCAGCGGAGAAGGAGCGCGAGACAGGAAAGTTCTGCCTTTTCCATGAGAATTATGGGCATTCAATATTGAATGTCGACATTTAAGAGACTTGGTAGAGAAGCTTCTTAGAGAAGGGAAGTTGGACGAATATAAGGAAGCCCCGAGAAACCGGGGGCATGGTAGTCTAGACCGAAACAAAGGGCAACTACCTCAAAAGGCTACTGCACAGCAGAAAGCTAAAGGCATCATCATCAACACTATAGTTGGAGGACCTCATCCGGCTGGACACAGCTATAGGTCAATGGATTAGTATGTAAATGCGGCCAAGCAGCTCAAAGTAGGGGAGCATAGCAATGTTGAAGATACCACCCCGGTAAAACAGTAGAAGACGATGTCTAATGATGTCATATTTCGTGATAGAGATAGTATTGGAGTCCATTCCCTATTGAAGATCCCTTAGTGATCACAACCACTATTGGTCCTGCTCTAGTCCACAAGATCTTAGTGGACAATGGAAGTTCAGTTAACATTCTATTTAAGAAAGCGTTTGATCAGATGAAGCTTGAAGCAAAGGATTTGGAACCCTGCGATGGGTGGATATGCGGCTTCAATGGAGCTTCAACATCTCCAATCAGATTTGTAGAATTATCAGTAACTCTAGGAGAGGGAGATCGTCGGAGAGTGAGAATTCTCCCATTCGTAGTTTTGGATATTGATTCATCGTATAACGCCTTCTTGGGATGACCGGCCCTAGCAGAATTCAGGGATTGCATTGCGCCCTGGCATTTATTGTTGGAATTCCCAACTAGTGCGGGTGTGGGAGTAATCAAGGGTAACTAAGTTGCTGGATGAGCCTGCTATATAGCAGAGTTAAAATTGCTATGTATAGGAAAAGACATAGAAACTAAGAGTGCTTACTCCCCCTAAAGGATGATTTGTCATAACAATTAAAGGGGGTGACCCTGAAGGAGTCGCCCAGAGAATTTCCCGAGGACATAAATCCCAGAGAGGACGAGGAGCTCGAGGGCAGGATGGTGACACCTAATGAAACGACTGAGGATATCCCAATCAATGATAATGACCCAGCAAAGTTTTTATAGATCGGATCCCAGCTAGACCCTCTCCGAGAAAAAGAATTGACTGACTTTATAAAGGCCAACTTGGTCGTGTTTGCCTAGACCCACGCTGACATGTGTGCGATATCCCCCTCAATTATGAGCCACTCGTTGAGCATCAACCCAAAGCATCCACCCATTAAGTAGAAAAGGCGAATGCTTGGCCCAGAGAGGTCAGCTGCTTTAAAGGATGAAGTTTAGAAGTTAAGAAGCAACGGATTCATTAGAGATTCAACTTACGCAGAATGGATCTCAAATCCAATTTTGGTAAAGAAGGCCAACGAAAAATGGCGCAAATTCATTGATTTCTTAGATTTAAATATTCGCGAAGGACAGTTTTCCGCTCCCTAGGATTGACCAACTGGTGGATTTAATAGGGGGGGTCATGAACTTCTCTCCTTTATGGATGCAAATCCGGGATATAACCAAATTCCCATGCATATTCCAGACCAAGAGCATACCAACTTCATTACGGATTTGGGACTATACTGTTATGTGGTGATGCCCTTCGGTTTGAAAAATGCCAGAGCAACATACCAATGTTTAGTGAATCGGATGTTCTACAATCAGATCGGGAAGACAATGGAAGTGTATGTTGACGATATGCTTGTGAAATCCAGACAATCATCTAATCATATCGCTGACCAATCAAAAATGTTCGATATCCTTCGATGATACAGAATGAAGCTCAACCATCTGAAGTGTTCATTCAGAGTTGCCTCTGAAAAATTCTTAGGCTTTATCATTAGCTCACATGGAATTGAAATTAATCTAGATCAGACACGACAATCAGGAATATCTAAGAACCAAGACATATTAAAGATGCGCAGAGCCTCGCTGGAAAAGTTGCCGTATTTAGTAGGTCTATATAAAGCTACAGATAAGTGCATTCCATTCCTCGACTTGATAAAGCAATGAAAACGTAATTTCCAATGGAATCCTGTCTATGTGGAAGCCTTTCAGAACCTTTTGACTCACTTGGAAAGACCCCCGATATTGTCCAAGCCAGTCGACTACGAAGATTTGTTCGTATACTTGGCAGTGTCATCCTATGCAATAAGCTCATCTTTGGTAAGGGAAGAAGATAAGGACCAGAGGCCTGTGTATTATGTGAGCAAGAACCTAGCGGCAGCAGAGCGAAACAACCCGAGGATAGAAAATCTTGCGTATAGCCTACTGATCGCATCCAGAAAGCTTCGCCACTATTTTCAAGCTCATCCCATCATCATATACACCTACCATCCGCTCCGACAAGTCTTGCAGAGACTAGAGGCATCAGGAAGGCTGCTCAAATGGAATATAGAATTAAGCCAGTTTGATTTGAACTTCCAGTCTCCAGATCGAAAGGGGGCAAGTGTTGGATGATTCTATAGCGGAGTTTACTATTCCTGAGGATGATATACGGAGTGAGGAAAGTTGTCCCTCAGAACGACAGTTCGAACCTACCACAAGGAAGCTATATATCGATGGTGCCAAGAATGATAGACAGTCTGATGCCGGATTCGTGCTAGCCACTCCTGAAGGACGGTCAATATACTATGCTCTAAGACTAGTGTTTCATGACACCAACAACGAACCCGAGTATGAAGCCCTGATTGTTATGCTAAGGCTTGCAAATGAGCTGGGCAAAGCAAGGTTGAATATTTTTTGCAACTCCAAGATAAATGTAAATCAAGTTAATAAGGAATTTCAAGCTAAGGATCCAAGACTTGTATCATATTTAAGAGGAGTGAGAAAGTTACTAGGAAGTGTCGAACACTACCGTATTTCCCATATTCCCCGATTAGAGAACCAAAAGGCGGATAAATTGGCTAAATTGGCTAGTTCAGACAATCCCGAAAACACAGAAATGGTCCCAATTGAAACATTGGAAGCTCCGAGTATTGATCGAATGGAAATTGATCCAATACTGGAGACTGAACCGGAAAGGGAGTCGTGGATGACACCTCTAAAGAACTTCCTGAAAAATGGAATGCTTCCAACCAAGAAAACCGAAAGGTGGGCTGTTATTTGTAAGGCCTCTAGATATGTTATGCAAGGCGAAGTACTCTATAGACAGGGATTCTCGATGCCACTCCTCCGGTGTATAGCCAATGACGACATTGAGCGGGTACTGAGGGAAGTACACGAAGGTGAATGTGGCGACCACACCGGAGATCAAGCATTGGCTAAGAAAATATTGCGATATGGATATTTCTGGCCCACTATGAATAAAGATGCGGCTAAATATGCGCGGCGTTGCGACAGATGCCAGAGATTCGCTAAGATCCCCAGGGCACCTCTCGGTCAATTAAAGACGATGATGAGCCCGTGGCCATTCACCGTCTCAGGAAATGATATTATTGGGAACTTACCAATCGGAAAAGGCAGAGCGAAATTCACAATCGTGGTCATAGACTATTTTACAAAATGGGTCGAAGCAGAACCACTGACCACCATTACGACCAAGCGAGTAATAAACTTCATCGTCAGGAATATCATATGTCGATTTGGAATCCCTAAGATCATCATCACAGACAACGAGACCCAATTTGATAGCACCGAGTTCCGAGACTTCTGCCAGAAGTATCATATAGAGAAAAGGTACACCGCAATAGCGCATCCACAGCCAAATGGACAAGTAGAAGTGGCGAACAAAGTAATTAAGTCCATTTTAAGAAGCGACTGAAGTGGGCCAGAGCCATGTGGGTCGACGAGTTACCTTTGTCATTATGGGCCTACAGAACGACTAATAGATTAGCCACAGGGCATACCCCCTTCTCCCTCGCTTTCAGGTCCGAGGCAGTCATCCCGGTCGAACTAGAAGTACTGTCCTACAGAACCACTTATTACGACCCGATGACTAATAATAAACTGCTCCTCGAGTCCCTGGATATGGTTGAAGAAAAAAGGGATGAGGAGGATCTACGTGCCTTGAGACATAAACAATAGGTCACCCGATATTACAATAAGAAAGTCTGGACTCAAACTTTTGAACCCGGCGACCTGGTTCTAAAGCGTATCTTCCCGGGCTCCGTCTTCTTGGGCACAAAATGGGAGGGACCGTATACCATCCTACGGAGGCTTGGTAATGGATACTTCAAGCTAGCGACCGAGGACGAAAATGAAATCCCCAGAGTATGGAACGCCCGACATTTACGGCATTACTTAACATGAAATTGTCATTTTTTACTTTTTGTTTTTAGGACCATGTAAAAAGGCACGACTTGCCTAGAACGGTCTGGTTGCATAAGCAAAAGATTATAAAGTGGACGTAGGTCATGATTCGATTGAACCACTATGAAAACATCGTGTGTCATTTACTTTTATTGCACCATTTTTTTATTTTTCTTTCATTTTTAATCATATGAGATTTTATGATTGTAAAGTTTGTCATAAACCCCACGATGATCCTAGAACACATAATTCAAAGAGTCGTCTATCAAATCAGAAGGAAGAGGGAGAAATAAAGTAAATGATACAACCTCAAGTACTCTAACTCTTGAGACTTAAGAAAGAGTATAAAGGACAAGGAAATGAATTGTCCACGAGGTGTGGAGGTGCGCCACAATTAAAAGACCGCCTCAACTCCACTCTACCCTTTGCACCCAATGGGACAGTACAAAGGCGTCAGGGACAGAGCGTCGCAAATGAACTGATACCCCACTGAAGGATTGGGGGCAAACTGAAAGCTGAGTTCGAACTCTATCCTGGGCATACGACAGGAGAGTATAAAGGCGTTTTGATCAAGTGCCACGAAAGGGCTCCTATCCCGCTACAGGACTAGGAACAAGAATGAAAGCTGAGCCCAAACCCCTCATTCCCTGACCAGACACCATGTCAATGATTGATTGGGGGGATTTGTAGCGACTCGTATTTTTGGCAGTCATATATTTTATTTAATTTATTATTTTAAATATTATATTTGGAATATTAGTGGATTTAATGTTGAATTCGTTATTACAATGAAGTTTGAACGTTATATATTTATATAATTATAAATCGAGCTCGAAATGGCGCTGCAGTTCGTAATACTGAGTTTTGAACTTCAACTGAATGTACATGATCCGATATAAGTCGGATTTCTATGAAACAAGAAACGTATGAATCTCGTTGATGGTAATTATCATATGAAAGAGAAAAATCCAGATTTCGTGTTATAGATTGTTACCAATGGCCAAATCAAATTTTGAGATAGTCGCTATGGAAATCGTTATTAAATTATAGGCCTTTGAAATAGCGATTTTGCAAAAGGACTTCGTTTTCGATGAAATTAGTTTGATTGGAACCGTAATGATAAGTTATTGCATAATATTAAATTGCATGACAAACCGATGTCATATGTGACCACAGTAGCCGTAAACGGCCATTCATTTTCTATAGCGTGTAATTAATTTAATTTAATTTAATTTAATTTAATAGAGAGATATTTGAGTGTAACTTGAGCAAACGATAGAATAAATTCACGAAATCAGTTCCGTAGAATTCGTATCAACGATTAGAGTCAGGATAGGTATATAGTTTGTTATTTTTGGAGACAGGGTAATTTGGTGTCCAAAATGGTATTGCGTTGCGTTTAAAAATAGCATACCGGGAAACAGACTCAGAGTGCGATGAAACTGGTGTTATTGGATTCGTATTAATTAATTTTTGTAGAAATTTCAACTTTCGTGCCTATTGGACTTACCGTTTGATGGTGGCAACGATAAATGTCCAAATCAGTTATATTACTTTGTTCAATTCAGACAGGGGTAACTTTAAATGAATAAACGACCGGCCAAATGAACTCCAATTTGAACGAAATAAATTTCATTGGATCCGTAAGAAAGAGGTCAAGTAAAATGGCAGGATTTCAAATTTATTGGGTATTTTCAGTAATTTTAGGAATTTTAAACGCTCGATTTTTCATCGATAATTATAAAAGACTTTTTACAAACGATCTCGGAATTCGACGAAAGCTGTCCCATCGGGTCTGAAATATTTTTCTATGCTAGGATTAGTTTTTTTATCGAAAAATAGAAGTCGTTTGTGGTTGTTTTACTGATTACTTCAACGCGAAGTATCGTTAAAATAAAATATTCATATATTATACCCTTGCCTATATATGTAACCCCAACCCATCCTGTATCCGCGTCAAACCCTAATCCCGTAGTCAAATCATTTTACGTCTCCATCTCTTAGAATGAACGGCTGTATTGCTCAAAAATTTCTCTGCTTATACCTCAAAATTTACTGTTCTTTTTACCAAACCTTCTCCTACAAATTTTCGAACTCAGTAAACTCTTTCGAATGAATGGCCACGATCGATTATAATATGCTATAGAGGCCTGATTTGAGTCTCGAACCGACAGGTTTCAAAATGTTTTTCAGTCCATATGGGACTATCGAGTAGCAAGGGGACAGAGTCGCAGGGTGACAAGGGGGAGGGGGGCTGACTGGCGTTCCCTGATTGGTGGCTGATGGACGAAGTAGAGCAGCGGTTGGAGAGGGTTTGCGTGTGGAGGTCGATGTCGAGTGGACTGGTTCTTGGCTTACGAGTAGCTGACGTTGAGGGGCAGATAGTGATCGACTCTGATGAACTTCCAATCGATCCGAGTGGCGCAAGATTTGAGTACGATGGTTGGTAGCATGCGCAAGTTCTTAGTAAGGGAATATAGAATGAAGAAGTGGGATTGCAGTATAATTTTAGATGTGAAAGGGTCAGAACAAAATGGCGGTTCATCAGTAGCAAAGCAGAATGGGTTCTGTTGAAGCTTGAAAGGGAAACAACAGCGAATATGGGATGAGGAACGAGGGCTAACCATTGAAATTACTTTGGCCTGATACCGGTATAATCGTAGTAGTTAAAAATGTATTCAAACTACTGGATTAACTAACGCTTTAATTAAAACCACTATTTATTGTTAATTCAGGATATTGTATTGGGCAAAAATTAGGTGCGTGCTCTAAACAATTGAACGAAGCAGTAGGCGAGTAACTGTTCGGTCGAACTTTCCTAAAGAAGAGAGTAATATGTAATTAGGATCATAACGAGTTAATTAAAACTATGATTAATAGTTAATGAGATGAATTAATTATGTTAACCCAAAATCGTTTGATTTTAATGCAGGCAAATTGTCAGGGACTGCTGAAACAGGTGAAACAGTAAGGCAATAAGGGACTGACCCTGCTTACTTCAATGTAATTGGTTAAACTATAAACTTAATTTAGGAAATTATTAGTCATTAAATTTGTGTTAAATTTAAAATATAAATGAATCAGATCTGATGGAATAAGGGTCTGTAAAACGTTTAAACCAACTAATTAGTTTAACTATATATAGAATAGAGGAAATTTTATAATTTAATTAATCATATTTATTTAGACGTGAATAACTGTGTATTTTGTTAAAAGAATCGAACCAGACAAACAACATTGAAACCATACTGACGAGATCTGCGCCATGGAACAGAAATGCAGGGAATCAGAATCAACTGGGTTTTTTATTCAGTTAAATTAACTACATGTTTATTTTAACTGAAATGAACTGTTTTAAATAGCGAATGTAATTTAGGTGAGTTAAACTCACTCAGTTTTTCCTGTTTATTTTTATATGAATTGTTTTTTTATTTTGTGTGCTCTGATTGCTAATGGTCGACTAGTTGCTAATTATATATTCATCTACTGATTTAATAAATGAAATTAAACCGTTGTTTAATTTCAGTGAAATAACAAATCATTATTTTACGATTTGATCAACTTATCTTATTGGTCACGTTTATAAAGTAAACATGTTTATTAGTTTGAATTATTTGATCTGATATAATTGTTTTGTTAATTAGTTGATGTGAAATAGTTGTTGTTTACTATTATATATCAATAAATGGAATTGAATGATCTGATTTTTGATAACCAATTTGAATACAGGGAAGAACAGGTTGGAGGGGTCCAGCGGGATTCCTCAAATATATTATTTATTTTTATATTATCATATAAGAACTGATATGATTGGGTGATTGATTTGATTGTTGATCGCTAACTTAAAATTCAACATCTGTTTAGTTTAAACCAATGGGCAGTAATGGTTGAGTCATTGGCAGCATATGGCCTATAATTTGTTTTATAAATGTTGATTTACCATTAGACAAATCGACAGAGATGAAGTCATAAAATTTATTTTAAAACTGGATATAGATTTTGAAACATATTATTTTAAATAATATTTATCAAAAGGATATAAATATTTATTATTTATTATTTAAACTTGTAATTAATTGTTAATTGATTTTATAGAGTAAATTCTGATGTTAATCAGATTTATAAACTAGTGAATAGGAAATTAACCTAGCGATTAAATTTGGATAATTGTTTTGTTAAGAAACAATTAAATTAGGGATGGTGATTAAGTTAATGTATTTTTAATAAAATAGTTTAAATGAATATTGTTTAATTTATATAAGGTTCTAAAAAGGGATTTACTATTTATTTATTTTAGTTAATAAAGGAATTAACCACTGAAGTAGTAAATGATCGAACTAAATTATCATATTAATTAATAATAATTTAGAAAATTAGTTTTGATTGAAAATCATTTAAAAAGTAATCGAAGGGGAAATGAAATCTAATGAAGTGGTGAAAGGAGTTATGAACAAATTTTATTTTAAACCCGAGTTGTATAAAGAAGTTATAAAAAGGAAATTTAAGCGATAGCTTAAAATAAATGTGACTTAAATATTCAAATTAAGTAAAAAGGAGAATTGAGAATAGAAAGGGTTAGATCAAACCAGTATTTATTTAAACAAGGGTTATAAACGCAATGAGGTGTTATATCGTTAATTATAAATTAACGTTACTGAATAATTGGATTAAGTAAGAAGGGGAATTAAAGTAAGATTTCCAAAGCAGGAATGGTTGAATGAATTTGGAAAGGGATTGGTAAAATTGAATTTGGTAAAATAATCTAGTCAAAGGGTTGTATAATCAAATCCGAATTATAAAATGAATTTATTTAAGAGGTAAAGCTTAAAAGACGATGTTGAACAAGGAATTATTTAATTATGGAATTAAGAAATATGGTTATATCCGAGAAAGGGATTTTCAAAAAGTAAGACGGTTTATGAAACCGTATTTTAAATAAAATAACTAAATGGAATTTGTGGTTATATTAGAATGAGATATGGGTTTTGGGTTACAACTTGTATCTATCTTAAGATATGATCGTTGTTGATCAAGGTCTGAGAGGTAAGTAAAATACCTCAACTTGAACGACATCAGGATTATCTGAGGATGATATTAGTTGTAATGGGAAGAAGTTTAGTAATAATTTATTTTCCATTCGAGAAATAATAACGCAATAGTTTTGGCGAAAATTTGGAATATATATAATGATGATTCCAAAGAAATGGGAAATAGAAGGGGACTGCGTAAAATTATACTGACATTCACGAGGTTAAAAGGAAATGTAAAGTTGAATATGGAAATAGAATTTCTTTATATGAATAATCATTTGTTATTGTTCTCAAGTAATGAACGAAGATATTTCGTGACGTGGTTGTACGAGTAATAGGTGGAGTTGATTTTCCCAATATTAGATAATAACGTGGCTAATGTGTTGAAAATGAAAATAGACAAACTGGATATGATATAGGATTTTCCAAAGTTATCAAATGAATTTGTTTAAAAATAATCTTATGATAAATAAAGAGGCGAGAAAACTATATTTATAATATCGAAATATTTAAGAGTTTGAATTTACATTTGTTTTAATTAAAAGGCCAAGGGATGTTGAATACTGAACCAGTGAACTCATTGGATTGTCATGATTGAATCACTGTTTATTTGGATAATTAAATAACCGACTACCAAATATATCCAATACAATTGTTGGTACAGAAAGACCGGGATCGTATATATATTCGAAAACCATTCCAGCCAACAAATACGTGAAGTTATCAGAAGTTGATCGAGACGGAGCATTGAAGACCGTGGACCTTCATTAAATGGAAGAACCGCTAATAATCTCTGGGATTGCAACTAGAGATAAAATGTGGTTCTGTCGTGGTTGGAATCTACTGATCGCAAGGACTACTCGCTACTGATCCTTGGGGTTATTCCTATATGGGATGCAGTAGGAGAGAGCCTTCGGTTCATCCTATTCCTAGATGACTTGTATGGACGGATGTCTGATGGAGTATTTCCAAAGGGATCGCGTATGTTGATTTCCTCAAATGTATTTCTGTTGGTGGATAGCTAACACCCAGAATATTTTTGGTGGACGTCAATCAATGATATCTGGCAGACCTAACGATGTGGCATTCAAAGTGAATGGTGACCAGATGCTCCAAAAGGGAATTCAAACCTCAAGCCTCATCAATCGGGAAATGACCAAAATAGGACGGGCAACATGGCTATGTGGATCGATCCCATTAGGGTGTATAATCACATATCTAGAGAAATTCCTTTTGCTTCTTTAATTTATTTTGATGCTGTCCCTTTCGGGAAATGGTGGTTTGAGACCAACCGTTGGTGATATACATTCGATACGCTCAAGCGAAATGAGTGGCCGGTCATGTGTGGGCCGGGTTGCAAGATGTTCTTGTTGAACCCAATGTATTCACCTCTAGAGATACACTATCGGTAGGGGGTTCCATACCTTATCATAGTTGGTATCCAATCCCCAATAAGCGCCTGCGGTTTTGATTGTATACTATATATGTGGAACATGAGATGCAAGCGATCAGCTAGATTGATATCTACTTGTGTTTAGACACTATTATAATATCAGAAAACATATTGATTTCAAAAATGTTTTGGGTCATCGTAAGGTAAAAACCGTCCATGTTTATGTGTGGATTTGGTCTTACAATTATCCTTTTCTTTCGAAAAGATTTTTGAACTTTAGAATCAAGTTGGATGATTCCCCTTAAACCTTTTTGCGAGTTTTTCTCACCCTGGTTCGCCAGACTGACCCAGTGTTTTGTAAATGTTCGGGTTAGACTGGGTTGTACAGGTTCAGGTTATCGACTGCCATAAGAGACGGGCTGGAAGAGTTCAGATGCATGATATTACACAGTTGCTATTCCGATGTGTGCGGTATATGAGGATTGGATATTCTAACTGTCCAGATGTGTGATGTACTCTGATATTGTAAGTGTTTAAAAAAAGCTCTCAGTAAAGATTTATTTCTGTATTATATTTTGTTCCGCTGCGATGTGAGACTCTGTGTTGTGTTGGTTCTTCTTCTTCTTCTATTCTAACTTTCTTTCTTTCTTATCTCACCCTCTAAATTCTTTTTTAATAACTATCCAGTGTTTTCAGTGTTTGGAAGATCAGCATGGGATACAGAATTGTATTTAAGTCGATTTTTGGGGCAGAAAATCCTTGGGTCGTTACAGTGGAATCAGAGCTATTGGTTTAGTAATAACCTTGGCTGTGTGGTATAACTCGACAGACATTGGGTTAGTAATACCCTATATCGAGATTAAGTATGTATATATATGAGAGCGTATTTGTAAATTTTATATACAAATGTTTTGTATTGTGTTATTTGATCGACATAGAACTGTCAGTTGATACAATATTGTTTTGTAAAGAGGGTAAATGAAATAATTTTACACAAATTATATTTTTATATAGTAAAGAAATAATTTTGTCAAATTATTGAGATATTAGTGTGTTTTGTTGATTAGAATGGAATTAAAATTGGATTGAACTTTGAATTGAAACATAACTTGGTTAAGTGGAAATTAAATAAACCATGATATTGAAATGAAATTAAATAAATTGGAATTCGAATAAATAATAATCAAATAGAAATTAATCGGGTATTAATCGATTGATGTTCAAATATGTGAAACAAACTAAAATATCAATATTGAATGTAAATTCAATTGGTTTGGTTTGGTATTGGTTGTTGATTGTGAATTGTTTGTTATTGGATGATAGTTTGTTTGAATGAGAATAATCGACAATTTAATGGAGCTAAGTGAATTATAAACTAAAGAATAATTTCCAGTATAATTAAATTGTAATGAAATTGATACGAATTAAAATTTGTGGTTTAACCCTGTAATTGAAAACGAATTGATGTTATCTGTTTGATGTTGGAATTGGTATAGCTATTTTGTTGATTAATAACATATTATTTAAAAATTTCATTTATCAGTTACTTATATGTGAATAGAGTTAAGTACAGGTACCAGATGTTTAGGCAGATTGATATTGGGTGAGTAAATCACATACAGATTGAGCAATTATGTTCAATAGCGCTCGTAAAAGGTACACCTATTCGGAAATATTAAATTATGGGTTTTAATTTTTGTTTTCCGACCGTGTGGGTCTATGTATATATATTATTTGTTCCTGCGATATCGCAGATGTCACGCCGTACAGGGGAGACTTTGCCGAATTTTCCGGGGATTTAAAGTGTTAGAAATTTTTCAATATTTTTCAATATTTATTATGGTATTAAATTGGTTTTTGATTTAAAAAAAATTGGATTTGGAATTTAATGGGATTTGTAGCATTTTTCTTACCTTAGCAATTTCGGGGACGAAATTATTTTATGGGGGGAAGAATGTAACAACCCGTATTTTTCGCAGTCATATATTTTATTTAATTTATTATTTTAAACATTATTTTTGGGATATTAGTGGAATTTAATATTGAATTCGTTATTAAAATGAAGTTTGAACGTTATATATTTATATAATTATAAATCGAGCTCGAAATGGAGCTGTAATTCGTAATATGGAGTTTAGAACTTCAACTAAATGTGTAGGATCCGATATAAGTTGGATTTCTATGAAACAAGAAACGTATGAATCTCGTTGATGATAATTTTCATATGAAAGAGAAAAATCTAGATTTCGTGTTATAGATTGTTAGTTATGGCCAAATCAAATTTTGAAATAGTCGCTATGGAAATCATTATTAAATTATAGGCCTTTAAAATAGCGATTTTGTAAACAGACTCCGTTTTAGATGAAATTAATTTCATCGGAACCTTAAAGATAAATTATTGCACTGTATTAAATTGTGTGGCAAACCGATGTCATATGTGACCACAGTACCCGTAAATGCTTATTCATTTTCTATAGCGCGTAATTAAATTAATTTAATTTAATAGAGAGATATTGAGTGTAACTTGAGAAAACGACCGAATTAATCAACGAAACTAGTTCCGTAGAGTTCGTATCGACGATTAGAGTCACGATAGGTATATAGTTTGTTATTTTTGGAGACCGGGTAATTTGGTGTCCAAAATTGTAGTGCGTTGCGTATAAAAATAGCGTACCGGGAAACAGTCTCAGAATGCGACGAAACTAGTGTTATTGGATTCATATTAATTAATTTTTGTAGAAATTTCAACTTTCATGCAAATTGGACTTATTGTGTGATTGTTGCAATGATAAACGCCCAAATTAGTTATATTATTTTGATCAATTCAGATAGGGGTAACTTTAAATGAATAAACGACCGGCCAAATGAACTCTGATTTGAACGAAATAAATTTCATTGGACCCGTAAGAAAGAGTTCTAGTAAAATGTCAGGATTTCAAATTTATTGGGTATTTTCTGTAATTTTAGGAATTTTAAACACTCGATGTTTCATTGATAATTATAAAAGACGTTTAACAAACGATCTCGCAATTCGACGAAAATTGTCCCATCGGGTCCGGAATATTTTTCTATGCTAAGATTAGTTTTTTTTATCGAAAAACAGAAGTCATTTGTGATTGTTTTACTGATTATCTCGACGCGAAGTATCATAAAAATAAAATATTCATATGTTATACCCTTTCTTATATATATATAACCCCAACCCTTCCTGTGTCCGCGTCAAACCCTAATCCCGTAGTCAAAACATTATGTGCCTCCATCTCTTAGAATGAACGGCTGTATTCTGCTTATACCTCAAAAATTACTGATGTTTTTACCAAACCTTCTACTACAAATTTTCGAACTCAGTATACTCTTTCTAATGAATGGCCACGATTGATTATAATATGTTGTAGAGGCCTAATTTGAGTCTCGAACCAGCAAGCTTTAAAATGGTTTTCAGTCCATATGGGACTATCGAGTAGCAAGGGGACAGAGTCGCAGGGTGACGATGCTTGGGGTGACTGACCGGCGTACTCTGATTGGTGGCTAATGGACGACGTGGACTAGCGGTTGGAGAGGGTTTGCGTATGGAGGTTGATGTCGAGTGGACTTGTTCTTGGCTTGCAAGTAGCTGACACTGAGGGGCAGGTAATGACCGACTCTGATGAACTTCCAATCGATTCGGGTGGCACGAGATTTTAGGACGATGGTTTGTAGCATGCGCTAGTTCTTAGTGAGGGAATCTGGAACGAAGAAGTGGGATTGCAGTATAATTTTAGATGTGAAAGGTTCAAAATAAAATGACGGTTCATCAGTAGCAAAACAGAATGGGGTTTGTTGAAGCTTGGAAGGGAAACAACAACGAATATGGGATGAGGAACGAGGGCGAAGCATTGAAATTACTTTGGCCTGATACCAGTATAATCGAAGTAATTAAAAATGTATTTAGACTCCTGGATTAACTAACGCTTTAATTAAAAAACCACTATTTACTATTAATTCAGGATATAGTATTAGGAAAAAATTGGGTGCATGCACTAAATAATTGAACGAAGCAGTAGGCCAGTAACTGTTCGGCTGATCTTTCCTTAAGAAAAGAGTAATATGTAATTAGAATCATAATGAGTTAATTTAAACTATGATTAATAGGTAATGAGATGAATTAGTTATGTTAACCTAAGACCATTTGATTTTAATGCAGGCAAATTGTTTGGGACTGCTGAAACAGGTGAAACATTAAGGCAATAAGGGACCGGCCCTGCTTATTTCAATGTAATTGGTTAAACTATATACTTAATTTAGGAAATTATTAGTCATTAAATCTGTGTTAAATTTAAAATATAAATGAATCGGATCTGATGGAATGAAGGTCTGTGAAACGTTTAAACCAATTAATTAGTTTAACTATATATAGAATAGAGGAAATTTTATAATTTAATTTATCATATTTATTTAGACGTGAATAATTGTGTATTTCGTTAACAGAGTCGAACCAAACAAACAACGTTGGAACCATACTGACGAGATTTGCACCATGGAATGGAAATGCAGGGAATCAGAATCAACTTGGTTTTTTTCAGTTAAATTAACTACATAATTTATTTAACTAGAATGAACTGTTTTAGACAGCGAATGGAATTATGGTGAGTTAAACTCACTCAGTTTTTCCTATTTATATTTTATATAAATTGGTTTTTTTATTTTGTGTGCTCTGGTTGCTAATGGTTGACTTGTTGCTAATTATATATTCATATGCTGATTTAACCAATGAAATTAAACCGTTGTTTAATTTTAGTGAAATACCAAATCGTTATTTAACGATTTGTTCCAATGAAGGTAATTACCTTATTGGTCACATTTATAAAATAAATGTGTTTAATAGTTTGAATTGTTTGATCTGATTGAATTGTTTTGTTAATTGGTTGATGTGAAATAGTTGTTGTTTACTATTATATATCAGTAAATGGAATTGAATGATCTGATTTGTGATAACCAATTTGAATACAGGGAAGAACAGGTTGGAGGGATTCAACGGGATTCCTCAAATATATTATTTATTTTCATATTATCATATGTGAACTAATATGATTGGATGATTGATTTGATTGTTGATCGTTGACTGAAAATTCAACACCTGTTTAGTTTAAACCAATGGGCGGTATTGGTTGAGTAATTGGCAGCATATGGCCTATAAAATCAATTGTTTTATAAATGTTGATTTACCGTCAGACAAATTGACAGAGATGAAGTTGTAAAATTTATTTTATAACTGGATATAGATTTTGAAACATATTCTTTTAAATAATAGTTATCAAATTATTTAAACTTATAATTAGTTGTTAATTGATTTTATAGAGTAAACTCTGATGTTAACCAAATTTATAAACTAGTGAACAGGAAATTAACCTAACGATTAAATTTGGAAATTGTTTTGTTAAGAAACAATTAAATGGAATTATTTAAAATCTAAAGTGAGAATGAATTAAAATTGGTTAATAAGATAACCATGATTTGAGTGACTAAATCGACCGTTCTAAATTAGGGATGATGATTAAATTAACGTATTTTTAATAAAATAGTTCAAATGAATACTGCTTAATTTTATATAATGTTTTAAAAAGGGATTTACTATTTATTTTAGTTAATAAAGGAGTTAACCACCGTAGTAGTAAATGATCGAAGCAAATTATTATATTAACTAATAATAATTTAGAAAATTAGTTTTTAATTGAAAATCATTTAAAAAGTAATCGAATAGGAAATGAAATCTAATGGAATGGTGAAAGCAGTGATGAACAAATTTTATTTTAAACCCGAGCTGTATAATGAAGTTTTAAAAAGGAAATTTAAGTGATAGCTTAAAATAAATGTGACTTAAATATTTGAATTAAATAAAAGAGGGAATTGAGAACAGAAAGGGTTAGATCAAACCAATATTTATTTAAACAAGGGCTATAAACGCAATGAGGCATTATATCGTTAATTATAAATTAACTTTACTGAATAATGGGATTAATTAAGAAGGGGGATCAAAATAAGATTTCCAAAGCAGGAATGGTTGAATGGATTTGGAAAGGGATTGGTAAAAGTGAATTTGGTAAAAGAAGCGAGTCATAAGGTTATATAATGAAATCTGAATTATAAAATGAATTTGTTTAAGAGGTAAAGGTTAAAAGATGACGTTGTATAAGGAATTATTTATTTATGGAATTAAGAAATATGGTTAAATCCGAGAAAGGGATTTTCAAAAGTAAGATGGTTTATGAAACCGTATTTTTAAACAAAATGGTTAAATGGAATTTGTGTTGATATTAGAATGAGATATGGGTTTTGGGTTACAACTTGTATCTATCTTAAGATATGATCGTTGTTGATCAAGGTCCGAGAGGTAATTAAAATACCCCAACTTGAACGACATCAGGATTATCCGAGGATGATATTAGTTATAATGGTAAGAAGGTTAGTAATAAATTATTTTATATTAGAGAAATAATAACGCAATAGTTTTGGTGAAGATTTGGAATATATATATATATATATATATAATGATGATTCCAAAGAAATGGGAAATAGAAGGGGATTGTGTAAAATTATAACAACATTCTTGAGGTTAAAGGAAATGTAAAGTTGAGGGAATTTCTTTATATGAAAAAGCATTTGTTATTGTGGTCAAGTAATGAATGAAGATGTTTTGTGACGTGGTTGTACGTGTAATAAGTGGAGTTGATTTTCCCAATATTAGACAATAACTTGGCTAATGTGTTGAAAATGAAAATAGACAAACTAGATATGATATAGGATTTTCCTAAGTTATCAAATGAATTTGTTTAAAGAATAATCTTATGATAAACAAAGAACCGAGAAAACTATACTTATAATATCGAAATATTTAAGAGTTTGAATTTACATTTGTTTTAATTAAAAGGCCAAGGGATGCTGAATACTGAACCAGTGAACTCATTGGATTGTCATGATTGAATCACTTTTTATTTTGATAGTTCAATAACCGACTACCAAATATATCCAGTACGATTGTCGGTACAGAAAGTCCGGGATCGAATATATATTCGAAAACCATTCCGACCAACAAAAACGTGAAGATATCAGAAGTTGATCGAGATGGAGCATTGAAGACCGTGGATCTTCATTAAACGGAAGAACCGCTAATAATCTCTGGGATTGGAACTAGAGATAAACTGTGGATCTTTCGTGGTTGGAATCTACGGATTGCAAGGACTACTCGTAACTGATCCTTGGGGTGATTCCTATATGGGATGCAGTAGGAGAGTGCCTTCGGTTCATCCTGTTCCTGGATGACTTGAATGGACGGATGTCTAACAGAGTATTTCCAAAGGGACCGCGTATGTTGATTTCCTCAAACGTATTTCATTTGGTGGATAGCTAACACCCAGAGTATTTTTGGTGGATGTCAATCAGTGTTATCTGGCGGATCTGAAGATGTGGCATTCAAAGTGAATGGTGACCAGATGTTCCAAAAGGGAATTCAAACCTCAAGCCTCATCAACCGGGAAATGACAAAAAATGGGCCGGCAACATGGCTATGAGTGTCGCTCCCATTAGCGTGTATAATAATCAATCTAGGTAAATTGCTTTTGCTTCTTTAATTTATTTCGATGTTGTCCCTTTCGGGAAACGGTGGTTTGAGCCCAACCGTTGGTGATATACATTCGATACACTTAGGCGAAATGAGTGGTCAGTCATGTGTGGGCCGGGTTGGAAGACGTTCTTGTTGAACCCAGTGTATTCGCCTCTAGAGATACACTATCGGTAGGTGGTTTCATACCTTGTCATAGTTGGAATCCAATCCCCAATAAGCGCCCGCGATTTTGATTGTATACTATATATGTAGGGCGTGAGATGTAAGCATTCCGCTAGATTGATATCTACTTGTATTTAGATACTATTATAATATCAGAAAAGATATTGATTTTAAAAAAGTTTTGGATCATTGTAAGGTAAAAACCGTTCGTATTTATGCTCGGATTTAGTCTTACGATTATCCTTTTCTTTCGAAAAGATTTTTGAACTTTAGAATCAAGTTGGATGTTTAAATCTTTTTGCGAGTTTTTCTCACCATGGTTCACAAAACTGACCCGGTGTTTTGTAAATGCTCGGGTAAGACCGTATTGTACAGGTTCAGGTTATCGACTACCTTAACAGACGAGCTGGAAGAGTTCATATGTATGATATCATATAACTGCTATTCCGCTGTGTGTGGTATATGAGGATAGGATATTATAACTACCCAGATGTGTGATGTACTCTGATATTGTATGTATTTAAAAAAAGTTCCTAGTAAAGATTTATTTCTGTATTATATTTTGTTCCGCTGCAATGTGAGACTCTGTGTTGTGTTGGTTCTTCTTCTTCTTCTTCTTCTATTCTAACTTTCTTTCTTTCTTATCTCACCCTCTAAATTCTTTCTAATAACTATCCAGTGTTTTCGGTGTTTGGAAGATCGGCATGGGATACGGAATTGTATTTATGTCGATTTTCGGGGCCGAAAATCCATGGGTCGTTACAGTGGTATCAGAGCTATTGGTTTAGTAATATCCTTGGCTCTATGGTATAACTCGATAGAGATGGGTTAATAATACCCCAGATAGAGATTAAGTGTATATATATATGAGAGCGTATTTGTAAATTTTAAATATAAATGTTTTGTATTGTGTTATTTGATCGGTTCAAGTGTTGAGAAGCATAAAAGTGTTAGTTGATACAATATTGTTTTATAAAGAGGGTAAATGAAATAATTTTACCCAAATTATATTTTTATATAGGAAAGAAATAATTTTATCAAATTATTGAGATATTAGTGTGTTTTGTTGATTAGAATGGAATTCAAATTGGATTGAACTTTGAATTGAAACATAACTTGGTTAAGTGGAAATTAAATAAACCATGATATTGAAATGGAATTAAATAAATTGGAATTCGAATAAATAATAATCAAATAGAAATTAATCGGGTATTAATCGATTGATGTTCAAATATGTGAAACCAAACTAAAATATCAATATTGAATGTAAATTCAATTGGTTTGGTTGTGTATTGGTTGTTGATTGTGAATTGTTTGATATTGGATGATAGTTTGTTTGAATGGGAATAATCGAAAATTTAATGGAGCTAAGTGAATTATAAACTAAAGAATAATTTCCAGTATAATTAAATTGTAATGGAACTGCATATGAATTAAAATTTGTGGTTTGACCCTGTAATTACAAGTGAATTGATGTTATCTATTCGATGTTGGAATTGGTATAGTTACATTGTTGATTAATAACATATTATTTAAAAATATCATGTATCAGTTACTTATATGTGAATAGAGTTAAGTATAGGTGCCAGATGGTTAGGCATATTGATATTGGTTGAGTAAATCGCATACAGATTGAGCAATAATGTTAATAGCGCTCGTAAAAGGTACGCCTACGCGGAAATATAAAATTTTGGGTTTTAATTTTTGTTTTCCGACCGTGTGGGTCGATGTATATATATTATTTGTTCCTGCAATATCGTAGTTTTCACCCCATACAGGGGAGACTGCCGAAATTTTCAGGAATTTAAAGTGTTATATTTTTTTTAATATTTTGTAAATATTTATTGCGGTATTAAATTGGTTTTCGATTTAAAATAAATTGGATTTGGAATTTAACGAGATTTGTAGCATTTTTCTTACCTTAGCAATTTCGGGGACGAAATTATTTTAAGGGGGGAAGAATGTAATGACCCGTATTTTTGGCAGTCATATATTTTGTTTAATTTATTATTTTAAATATTATATTTGGGATATTAGTGGAATTTAATATTGAATTCGTTATTAAAATGAAGTTTGAACGTTATATATTTATATAATTATAAATCGAGCTCAAAATGGCGCTGTAGTTCGTAATATGGAGTTTTGAACTTCAACTGAATGTACAGGATCCGATATAAGTCGGATTTCTATGAAACAAGAAACGTATGTATCTCGTTGATGATAATTTTCAAATGAAAGAGAAAAATCTAGATTTCGTGTTATGGATTGTTAGTTTTTGCTAAATCAAACTTTGAAATAGTCGCTATGGAAATCGTTATTAAATTATAAGCCATTAAAATAACGATTTTGCAAACAGACTCTGTTTTCGATGAAATTAGTTTCATTGGAATTGTAACGATAAATTATTGCACGATATTAAATTGCATGGCAAACTAATGTCGAATGTGACCACAGTAACCATAAATGCCCATTCATTTTTTATAGTGCGCAATTAAATTAAATTAAATTAATAGAGATATATTTGAGTGTAACTTGAGCAAAAGATTGAATTAATCCATGAAACCAGTTCCGTTGAGTTCGTATCGACGATTAGAGTCAGGATAGGTATATAGTTCGTTATTTTTGGAGATCGGGTAATTTGGTGTCCAAAATGGCATTGCGTTGCGTATAAAAATAGCGTACCGGGAAACAGTCACAAAATGCGATGAAACTGGTGTTATTGGATTCATATTAATTAATTTTTGTAGAAATTTCAACTTTCGTGCCAATTGGACTTACCATATGATCGTGGCAACAATAAACGCCCAAATCAGTAATATTATTTTGGTCAATTCAGACAGGGGTAACTTTAAATGAATAAACGACCGGCCAAATGAACTCCGATTTGAATGAAATAAATTTCATTGGATCCGTAAGAAAGAGGTCTAGTAAAATGTCAGGATTTCAATTTTATCGGTTATTTTCTGTAATTTTTGGAATTTCAAACGCTTGATTTTTCATCGATAATTATAAAAGACTTTTCACAAACGATCTCGGAATTCGACGAAAGCTGTCCCATCAGGTCCGGAATATTTTTCTATGCTAGGATTAGTTTTTTTAATCAAATAATAGAAGTCATTTGTGGTTGTTTTATTGATTACTTCAACGCGAAGTATCGTTAAAATAAAATATTCATATATTATACCCTTGCCTATATATATATAACCCCAACCCTTCCTGTATCTGCGTCAAACCCTAATCCCGTAGTCAAAACATTATGCGCTCCATCTCTTAGAATGAATGGCTGTATTGCTCAAAAATTTCACTGCTTATACCTCAAAATTTACTGATCTTTTTACCAAACCTTCTCCTACAAATTTTTGAACTCAGTATACTCCTTCTAATGAATGGCCAGGATCGATTATAATATGCTGTAGAGGCCTGATTTGAGTCTCGAACCATCAGGCTTCGAAATGGTTTTCAGTCCGTATGGGACTATCGAGTAGCAAGGGGACAGAGTCGCAGGGTGACGATGCTGGAGGGGATTGACCGGCGTTCTCTGATTGGCGGTTGATGGACGAAGTGGAGCAGCGGTTGGAGAGGGTTTGCGTGTGGATGTTGATGTCGAGTGGACTAGTTCTTGGCTTGCGAATAGCTGATGTTAAGGGGCAGGTAGTGATCGACTCTGATGAACTTCCAATCGGTCCGGGTGGCGCGAGATTTGAGGACGATGGTTGGTAGCATGCGCGAGTTCTTACTGAGGGAATCTGGAACGAAGAAGTGGGATTGCAGTATAATTTTAGATGTGAAAGGATCAAAACAAAATGGCAGTTCATCAGTAGCAAAACAGAATGGGGTCTATTGAAGCTTGGAAGGGAAGCACCAGCGAATATGGGATGAGGAACGAGGGTGAAGCATTGAAATTACTTTGGCCTGACACCGGTATAATTGAAGTAATTTAAAATGTATTTAAACCACTGAATTAACAAATGATTTAGTTAAAACCACAATTTACTGTTAATTCAGGATATAGTATTGGGCAAAAATTGGGTCCGTGCTCTAAACAATTGAACGAAGCAGTAGGCTAGTAACTATTCAGCCGATCTTTCCTAAAGAAGAGAGTAATATGTAATTAGAATCATAATGAGTTAATTTAAACTATGACTAATAGTTAAGGAGATGAATTAATTATGTTAACCTAAAGCCATTTGATTTTAATGCAGGCAAATTGTTTGAGACTGCTGAAACAGGTGAAACAGTAAGGCAATAATGGACTGACCCTACTTATTTCAGTGTAATTTGTTAAACTATAAACTTAATTTAGGAAATTATTAGTTAAATTGTGTTAAATTTAAAATATAAATGAATCGGATCTGATGGAATGAGGGTCTGTAAAACGTTTAAACCAACTAATTAGTTTAACTATATATAGAATAGAGGAAATTTTATAATTTAATTTATCATAGTTATTTAGACGTGAATAACTGTGTATTTCGTTAACAGAATCGAACCAGACAAATAACGTTGGAACCATACTGACGAGATCTGTGCCATGGAACGGAAATGCAGGGAATCAGAATCAACTGGGTTTTTTAAGTTAAATTAACTACATGTTTAATTTAACTGAAATGAACTGTTTTAAACAGCGAATGGAATTAAAGTGAGTTAAACTCACTCAGTTTTTCCCATTTATATTTTATATAAATTGGTTTTTTTATTTTGTGTGCTCTGGTTGCTAATGGTTGACTGGTTGTTAATTATATATTCATCTACTGGTTTAACCAATGAAATTAAACCGTTGTTTAATTTCAATGAAATACCAAATCGTTATTTTACGATTTGATCCAATGAAGGTAAATTACCTTATTGTTCACGTTTATAAAATAAACGTGTTTAATAGTTTGAATTGTTTGATCTGATTGAATTGTTTTGTTAATTGGTTGATGTGAAATAGTTTTTGTTTACTATTATATATCAGTAAATGGAATTGAATGATCTGATTTGTGATAACCAATTTGAATACAGGGAAGAACAGGTTGGAGGATCCAACGGGATTCCTCAAATATATTATTTATTTTCATATTATCATATATGAACCGATATGATTGGGTGATTGATTTGATTGTTGATCATTGACTGAAAATTCAACATCTGTTTAGTTCAAACCAATAGGCGGCATTGGTTGAGTAATTGGCAGCATATGGTCTATAAAATCAATTGTTTTATAAATGTTGATTTACCGTCAGACAAACCGACAGAGATTAAGTTATAAAATTTATTTTTTAACCGAATATAGATTTTAAAACATATTATTTTAAATAATATTTATCAAAAGGATATAAATATTTATTATTTAAACTTATAATTAGTTGTTAATTGATTTTATAGAATAAATTATGATGTTAATCAGATTTATAAACTAGTGAATAGGAAATTAACCTATTGATTAAATTTGGATAATTGGTTTGTTAAGAAACAATTAAATGGATTTATTTAAATTTATTAGATAATTAATTAATTTAAAGTGAGAACGAATTAAAATTGGTTATTAAGATAACTGTGATTTGAGTGACTAAATCGACCGTTTTAAATTAGGGATGATGCTTAAATTAATGTATTTTTAATAAAATAGTTCAAACGAATATTGTTCAATTTTATATAAGGTTTTAAAAAGGGATTTAATATTTATTTTAGTTAATAAAAGAATAATCTGCTGAAGTAGTAAATGATCAAAGCAAATTATTATATTAATTAATAATAATTTAGAAAATTACTTTTCAATTGAAAATCATTTAAAAAGTAATCGAATGGGAAATGAAATCTAATGGAATGGTGAAAGGAGTTATGAACAAATTTTATTTTAAACCCGAGCTGTAAAACGAAGTAATAAAAAGGAAATTTAAGCGATAGCTTAAAATAAATGTGACTTAAATATCCGAATTAAGTAAAAAAGGGAATTGAGAATAGAAAGGGTTAGATCAAACCAGTATTAATTTAAACAAGTGTTATAAACGCAATGAGGTGTTATATCGTTAATTATAAATTAACGTTACTGGATAATTGGATTAAGTAAGAAGAGGAATTAAAATAAGCTTTGCAAAGCAGGAATGGTTGAATGGATTTGGAAAGGGATTGGTAAAAGTGAATTTGGTAAAAGAAGCGAGTCATAGGGTTGTATAATCAAATTTGAATTATAAAATTGTTAGATCAAAATTTGGACCTAACACCCAAATTGTTCTGATTCTTAAAGAATTATAACTGGATAATGAAGAAAAAGCAGAAAACACACAAAATTTATAGTGGTTCGGCGTTAACGAGCCTACGTCCACTTTATATGTTATCGATTATACTTTGAATGCTAGTACAATCAATGATTTCTCTCAAACTCACTCTTACAATTGTGATTTCTCTCGGCAATCTAGTAATAAAACTGATGAGAAATAGTGGTATGACAATAATGGTGGAATCAGTGCTCAATACTGCCAAAAGATCCTGAAAAATGCCAAGCTCTGGGCTATTTATAGCTGATTTTGTCAGGCGGATCGCGATCACACGTGGCACAAATCCCGAGAATATCGGATCGGATCGCAGCTTGATGAAGAATTAGTCAAATTAGCCGTTGTGAACAGGTGTCGCGATCCCCTTAAATATCGGATCGAGCAAGGAGGAGGAATTGGTCAAAGTGACAGTTGGGGACACGTGTCGCTGGATCCGTTCATCTCGGATCGCCGAAGACTAGCTCATGCTTGAACAGGTCAGAGGCTTCGCTGTGTGTCGGGGAATCGGATCGGTCCGTGCAGGATAGTGGTGTAAGGATGGATCGAGTCGTGTAGAAGTAGACGGATCGCTGATGCTATGGGGGCGATACGAGAGGGGGGACCCGATCCTTCATGGACTTAAGGAACTTAGTTTCATACTTTCTTCTTGTGAGTGAACCTTGATGGCTTGGTCAAAAAGCTAGCCAACATTTTGCCCCCTCGAAGTATGTTTTATCGATGATGGAACATGCTTCGAAACTATAGATACGTCTTTTCATAATAGAGATGCAAATCAGTGGTAGCATCTATTCGAAAGGCCATATCATTTACGGAAAGTTGTCCCTTTGCTCGCCATAAATATTGGATAAATCTTTAATAGTTTCCCTGTTTATTGGACAATTCTTTTCTGGGATCTTTTAGAGTCTTCATCATCGAATCTACCAGGTACATTTTTGAATTTTCATTCCTGTCGGTCATTTATCAGTTCGGATCGCATGTGCGAGTCACGGTCCATTGGCAAGTCGTTCGCCTTGTCCTTTGGTGAGCATTTGGGCCTCTTCGCGGAACGAGGCGGGCTTTTCTTCGAGACGTCGTGGGCTTTTGGTTCGTGGCCCGTCTATTTTCACGGATCGAATAAGACAAAAAGGGGGAGACTAACGGTCGCCCCTTAGCCTATATAAATCGGACCTCCTCTCCACTTTCTTCTCGCCTTTGTATCGCGCCGCCAGATCCATCGAGGAAAAACCCTAGTTTCGATTTCCAAATTCCTACCCGAATTCAAACTTTAAGAAGGTAATTATACAACTTTTCTTTAGTCTATATCGTGTTCGCACTGGTTTAGAGAGTGGAGACAGCGGAGTTTTGTAGGATTTGGTGATAGTAAACGCGAACGTGCCTAGTTCGATTCCATGGATTTAAGGGTGAAGAGGAGAGTTGAGGAAGAAGAAGGAAGGGATGACCAGGTCGGTTCGTGGGCGAGGCCTCGACTCGGGTCGCCGTAATGGTGAAAGCAACGAGAGGAGTGGGAGAGCAGTCTTGGATCGGAACGAGGTAGCAGGAGCGGGTCGGACCGTGTCGTGAAAAGTCATTGGCTCACGAGGGAATAGGCGGAAGTGGATCGCGGTGGGCATTCATGATCCGAATGGGTTTTGCGAATCGATGCTGTTTTCCACGAGACGATGCCATGAGCTCATAGCGGCTTCACGATCTGGAGATACGTGCAACCCCAACGAGAGCGATCCGAGCGAGTGCGATCCATCCGTCTCGCTATCCGAATAAATGCAATCTGGATGAGTGCGATCCATTACGTATATCACGGTCCGATCATACCTCTCTTGTGAATTGAGTCCTCAACCCTCGATCCAAACACACATTTTTTAACTTCTAGCAATACATTGTTATCACAATAATCTGGACAGTTAGGTTTAGAGCCTTGATGTTGGACTTTCTGGACTGGATGACAACATAATTGGACTGCATAATTTGACTGCATATCTTGATGATCTTATTGACTTTTATGTTTTTTCTTTGATGCACGCACAGGCACACACTTACACCTGCACACACAGTGTAACACCCCGTAATTTGAACATAAAAATTCACAAATTAAAGTATACTTAATTAAGTGAAATGGGTTGCGCAGAGAAATATATATATATATATATATTGATATATATATATATATATATATAATTGAAAATTAAATAAATAAATATGCAAAATTGTTCAAAACAGCGAATTGGGAGAGGGGAATAACCGAACCGACCGATTTTTGAGGTCGACCCGAGCCTGCTGGGTCGACTAGGGGTTAATCCAAGGTGTTTGGCTGTCAACCCGTGGGCCGATTCGCTCAAATGCAGATTTTGCATTTGAATGGTTCTCATGGTTCAGCTTTAATCTAAAGGCCCTAGATGGTTCCTACACTTGACTTCTTCCCCAAGACATGCTTTGATGGCTAGGATCTAAACTAAGGTTAATCCTATGGCTAAAACTATCCTAGTCTTCTATAAAAAGACCCCTAACCTAAACCTAAATGCTCATTATTCAATCCTATAGCTAAACTATGCCAAAATGTTCTCTCATGGCCTCCACCCTCATCCTCTTGTCATAATCTCCATCTCTAATCATATGAGAGAGTTTCTAAAGAAGTATAAGAGTTCCTAAGCTTGCTTAAGTGTTTCTAAGTTTGATTCAAGGCTTTTATTCATCAAAGCTAGGATCTTTATTATTGATTTGGCTCAAGAGTTTTCATTTGGAGCATTCTTATTTGGAGTTTTTGAGTTGATAGCTTAGTGGCTTCGTCTCAATCTTTTAATATATTCATAAGAAGGCTAATCAACAAGTTGTGAGTTTTCTATAGCCTTAATGACCAATTATTGAAATGATTATGATAGGATATAATGAGGTTATGGCTATGAATGTGGATCAATGCAAGTTATGCAAGTTGTATGCTATGTGTTAATGATGTTATGCATGTTATGTGCTATGTGTTAATGATGTTATGCATGTCATGCAAGTTATATGCTATATGTTTGTGATATTATGCAAGTTATGCAAGTAATATGCTACATGTTTGAGATGCTATGCAAGTTATGCAAGCCATATGTTACATGTTCATGATGTTATGCAAGTTATGCAAGTCACAAGTTACATGTTCATGATGTTATGCAAGTTATGCAAGCTATATGCTATATGATCATGATGTTATGCAACTTATGCAAGTTTTCATGATGCTAGTTGCTATGATAAACATTGATCCACTATGACACCATGATTATGCAAGTTGGGTGTATGATGATATGCAAGTTCATGTATGATATATATGCAAGTTTGGTGTATGATAATATGCAAGTTCACATATGACATGTTATGTAAGTATGATGTTTGATTATATGCAAGACACATGTGCAAGTTTACACCTTAGTATGATATGCAGACATATGCAAGTTAACCTCTTTACATGTCATACATACATATGCAAGTTTACCCCTTTGTATGACATAAGAAACTTATGCAAGTTACCCTCCTTATGACATATGTGATTCATGCAAGTTTGGGTTGATTATCTATGCTAGTTGGGTTTGATGCTATACGCATGTTGACACCTTTAAACCCATGGTGATGCTAATGTTATGCAAGTTGAACCCATTACATTTATGATGAATCTTCCCTTTTATGTCATGTTAGCGAATTACGTGGGGAACACATGTTAATGAAATGGTGTGAAGTTGGTATGATTATGCATACCATAAAGTGATGGACATAATTGAGTCAATTATGTACATCGTTAAAATTGGAATTAATTAGGGAAAATTAATTCGGGGGTGATTAATTCGGTGTAATTAATCGACTAAGACACGAGGTTGGACCCTTTTGTGGCGTAAGACTGCCCGGAACCGACCGGCAAATCCAGCGGCTACAAATAATTGTGTAATGGCGGGGATTTTCGACCCAGAAAATCAACATAAATTCACTGTCAATTTTTCGAGCATCGAAAATACCAGGACATTAGTAGAAGAATTTAGAGGGTGAGAAAGAAAAGATAGAACTAATAGAATAGAAGAAGAAGAAGACCACAACTGAACAAAATCAGAGTAACACGAAACTCGCAGCGGAACAAAATAAGATGTATTATATAACATAACTTTGAATACAAAACTGTATTGTATATACATACCATTATCAGAGTACAATACATCATATCACAGCGGAAATAACTCTACATAACTAATGGTGAAGCTTCCTGCTTTTGAGCTCCTCCAAGTGAATCTGCAAAGCCTGAAACACTTGACTGCCCGTACAAATTTGGGCACCCAAGAGTTTAGGGAAAACAAACCAAATAAACTCTAGGTCAGTCATGGGACTGGTGTGAGTAAATTCCAACCATACTGTTTTACTTTGAAAATCCCTTTCAAAACAAGAAGATAATAGTAAGACCAGCCCACACATAAACATGGACGGTTTTTACCTTACTATAACCCGAAATATTCTTGATATCAAAACCAGTGATATTATGATAATGTCTAAGCACATAAATATCCAAGTAGCAGAACGCTTGCATCTCACGTTCCACATATATATAGTATAAAATCATAAACCGCAGGGCGCTTATCGGAGAATGATTTTCAATAGACAAGGTATGGGAGCACCTTCTGAATAGTGTACTCTATAGGGGATACACTCAGGGTTCAACAAGAACGTCTTGCAACCCGGCCACACATGATCGCCCACTCATTTAGCTTGAGTTTCGCGAATATATTATCACCACGGTTGTAGGCCATCCAACCGTCATCCGAAGATACAGAATCGAAAAGAAGTATAAATATGAATTTTCTCTAGATCGATGACAATACACCCTGCTTGGGGATGACCCAACTAGCCATGCTGCCTAGCCCAACTTCTGTCACTTCCTGGTTGTGAGGCTAGAGGCTACATCTATCTTCAGAACATCTGATCACCATTCACTTTGAATGTCACATCGTCAAATCCGTAATCACACATTGATTACACAAATGCACACTGGGTGTAGAATAAAAAGAAGTTACCTTCTCCCCACCAACTTGGTATATTCGTAAAATCAACGGCATGACCGTTGGAAATACTCGGTTAGACACTCGTCCATACAAGTTGTCCTAGGACTGGACAAACAGAAAGTACCATTCGGGAACTGGACGACCCTTGCATTTAACTCCGTCTTCAATTATCTTCAGCATATCTATTTCGTAGCGCTTATGCCTATACGGAGTGGTTTCCGGATAATAAATCCAACCGGTCTCTCCGTATTGACAACGATGGTCAAACACTTCGATAGTCGGTTATTTAACTGTCGAACTAAAAACAACATCCATTCTAATGTATAACTAACGTCACACAACCACGGGCACTTTTTATTCGACATTCATTTTTATTATTCGAATTCCCATATCTTACCGGATATTACTATACTCCCGATTTACCCTTTTACACTCTTGGAAAACATTTCCAGTTATTATAAAACCCTTATTCTTTCATATTCCAGAGAATATACGTTATCAACGTTCGATCCATTATTTTCACAATCTTTATTTCTATACTTGGATAATCTACCCTATTTATGTTGGAAAATATTTCCAATTTCCTTTTAACCTTTTAATCGGCCCCATGTTCACTTTTAAAACATTATTCCCTTTGAAATGGGAATACTATCCCTTCTTATAGAAATCTGAACACCTTGATAATATAAATCTTTATTCACGTAATAATCTCCCTTATCTTGTTTACCGAAATCTCTTTCATACTTTTCACTCCTATTCCACTTTATAAACTCTGTCTCTAAGTCAACTTCTTATCTAATCGATACCAAGTTTATAACTAAATACTGATTTCTATCCTATCAACATTTATTTATTTAAAACTAAATGTTCATTATTCTATTAGATTATAATCCCTAAAAATAGTTCATTTTTAATACTTTCGACATCGTCGAATTCTAGTTCCAAATCCTAACGGTTTAAATTCTAATCACATTTCGAACATCGAAATGCTGTCATTGTTTTCTAACAAAATTCTCCAATTTCTCTTTCTAAAACTGATTTTTATATTTTCTTACGACATCGTTATTTCTCACTTTCGAATAAGTGGATTTCAACTAAACTGCTTCATTTCCTAGGAAGTGCTGCTATATATAAAAGTCACGCTTAAGTCTAATCAACAGCAGTTAATTTGTTGCTATAGTTCTAAACTTGTCATACGCTGTAATATTCCCTTTATAACTTATCTCAACATTACAGTCACCCTTACCTTATCAACAGCGTTATTTTATCGCTATAGTTCAAACTTGTCATACGCTGTAATATTCTATGTTATAACTAGTCTCGACATTACAGTCACCCCTACCTTATCAACAGCGTTATTTTATCGCTATAGTTCAAACTTATCATACGCTGTAATATTCTATGTTATAACTAGTCTCGACATAACAGTTACGCTAGCCTAATCAACAGCGTTTATTTTATCGCTATAGTTCTAAACTTGCATATGCTGCCATATTCCTTTTCTACTAATCTTAACATTTATCTCCATCACAAACTGATATCATTCCTCGATAATGGTAAAGCCGTTCAAGTTGGGGTATTCTATTTACCTCTCAGACCTTGATCGACAACGTTCTTACCTTAGAACAGATATAAGTCTGTATTCTAATCCTTTATTACTTATAATATTCGTCAAATCGTATTTCCTTGTTTTACTTTGGAATACGGTTCTATAACATCATATTCATCCTTTGAAATCTTCGTTGTTTATTATTATTTATTTTTAAACATTTACTCTTCGCTTTCATTTCATTCCATCGTTTTATTTATAACTTCTTAAATTAAACGGGTAACTAATCTCATTAATCTTGATTAATTTATTTCCAAACTGTTTTCGTTAGATTAACTAAAATCCAATTAATCTGATAATCATTTTCCCAAATAACAGTTGATTAAATCAACTTCATTCCATCAGTAAATTCTTTAACTGATTTGAATTACTTCTTAACGTATAATTAATCTAATAATATTTCTAAATTGTTTATCTTAAATATAATTATCCAAATATTTAATCATTGGATAATTTCTGCTTTATAAACTTATTTAAATATCAACAATCGTTTTTATTTATTTTATAAAAACGAACTCTAAAATACTGGTTTATAATAGAACTTCTATCATAAATTTAAATCTTCTTTTTAATTATAAAAATATAATTTTTATAATTATCTTAGTTGATTTGCCTGACGGCCAATCAACTCCTTAACAAAACGATGGGTTTACGATCGACTGTCACCACTTTCTAAATCGATATCGTTTATTTATTTATCGAAATAGATGTTGAATTTCCGTTCAACATCAATATTCACATGGGGTTTTAAATATAATTCGGGTTCATACAAAACAAACAGTACATATAATTATCAAGGAATCCGGTCGGATTCCTCCAACCGGTTTCCGCATCCACAGATGTCAGTCAACACAATTTACACTAACTCTATACTAGGGGGTGTTCTAGTCGATGGAAACAGTGTCCAACCGATGGTGTGTACATGTGTAACGGTATATAATATTCAACCAAATTACTTGTAATCTACCTAATCGACCATCACATAGCATTCAAACAACATTAAAATATAATTATAAAAATAGATCAGAGTTAGTGATTTTACTCACCTTGGCGCGTTAACCGTTAAATAACGATTTGCGTCAGTTGATGGAACCAGCGTTTTAATCCGTCTAAACTTGTGATGAGCTCCAGTTCGCTCCAAACCAATTCCAGTACAGATCCATCCGTTCGAAATTCGACAATTGTTCGGTCCAACCTTTCAAGGTCCACACCCGCCGTCTTTTCCATGATTTAAACTCCTTGTTTCCGGTAGCGGTTTCAACACTAATTTCGCTTCATTTTCTTTTAATGTATTTTATTTTCTTCGTTTTCTCCAAACACTTAAAACTTCATAATGATCACACTCTTCTCATGGACTATCACCTTGCCTTGTATTGCCAAGCCTGCGTATTTTATTTCCAACTTCTTGTGCCAATTCGCGTCTGCTGGCCCCTTCTTTATTTCTTTTCTTTTTCTTTTTAGGGTCTATCCTTATCACAGCAGCCCAAGGCCCAACAACATGCTTGAGCCTTCTCCAATACCCGTCCGAAACAAGACCCCAACGTCCTTCCATTTCATGCACGTCTCGTTCCTGCCAGAAACTCCAGAACGCCACCTCTCATCATCAGTGTACGTCCACCCTGCTACTAACTTAAACACACTACACTCCATTCTTTTCCCATACCAAACACACACAGGCTAGGCAATGCTCCCATGTTCACGCCTTACCCCCCCATACACGTTCATCCACCTCCATGTAAACTGTTAGCACCATCCTAACTCTTTACTCTTTTCAACAGCCTCCCCCCTTCAAACATTTCCCTACACATTAACGCACTTATATGATTCCTCCCATATACTTCCTTGCTGCTGTTACACGCTTTTCCATTTGATTTACCATTCACCAAATAACCATCCACTTCACGGTGCAAATAAACACACAACCCGCTGTTTGCCAATAAAACTCCATACACCTCCTCATTTTCGAACCCAGCATTTTCTTTTGTTGTTGAAGCCCAACCCGTAGTACTTCACGGCCCATTCCCCATTGTTCTTTCCACAAATTCTTCTTCACGTCCTTGATCTCCACGACATCCGCATGCTTTCACCCTTCACATACTGGAAACCCATCATAATCATGTCCATATCTCCACGTGAAAATATATATATGCAGTACCCCTAACAAGCTTCTCCTTCCTCATTTTCTACATTCGCCACTACTCTCCCCACCTCACTTCTTTCTCTTCTCGTTCATTAACCCAGCACCCCTATTTCATGCAACGTCACCGCATGCAACAGTAAAGAACCCAACAGCTTCTAGATTTTGTCACCACATTTTCCAAGACTGGAGCACACTTCCCCCAAACACCCGAACTCCCATGCAGAAGCCCCCGTCCAGTATCATTTCACGCAAAAAGAAGCGGCCTTCCCATCCCACTCATCCGAACCCTTCGCAACTCCCTCCCTTCCTCCATGCAGAGAGCCGTATTCCTCTTTTCCGCGTTCGCCATGGTTGGCTAGAGCCTACCCGACTCCTCTCATCGCTTCGTCTAACAAGGATCCACCAGTTGCCTGTGAGCTCGGTTTATTTAGTGCTGAGATCTGCTCCATGCGTTCTTGTATATATTAATGTTTGGGTTTTATCTTCATCGGAGAACGAATTTGTTGTATTTATAGCCTTGGAAGCCTTCGTTGTTAAGTTATAGGTTTGTAGACTTAGATAGCATAGGAGCGTGGAGGGATGGGTTAATGCAAGTATGGTGTTAAGGTGTCTTTGATTTGATTGTACATGCTTAGCCTAGAGTAGGTTCTGTAGGAGTAAAGTGGTTGATTATTTTACTTAGCCTTTAAGCGAGAAGGACATGTACTCTACACGAAATATATGGTCATTTCTATTTGAGGAAGGGCACAACTATGTAGGTAGGCTGGTAGAGCATTTAATAAGAAATATCTTAGATGCAAAGAAAAGAAATTGTACAGGAAGAATTCGCTAAAGGTATACAACGAGAATCATGCCATAATTTATGGGATGGGAAATAAATTATAAAGCTATGTGTTTCTTTGATGTGTACGTGAGTGTGACTACATGTTAAAATATACGTTGCTTCTTAGCTAAGATATAGTGTATCTGACTAGGCAAACTCCATTTACGGTGAATTCCGTTCATGAACGAACTCTTACGGACAGAAACTAGAGTATAGTCATGATCAACGAGGTGTCACGGTCCCAAAAATATAATAATACCGGTAGTTTGACTTATTCTGTGAAATCCCGAAATACCGATACGGGATGCGAAATACTCCAAATAAAAAGTTGCTTATTTAATTAATTAAAAATTACAGAAAAATTCTAAAAATTAAATTATCGCTGCGCCTCAAAAGAATCTTGTCCCGATTTGCATCCGATATCAAGTTATATTCAAATAACCTGTTACGGTTGATAAACGATTTTACAGCGACTTTTCGAATATTTGATTTGGACATATCTTGCAATCTATAACATGAAATCTCGGTTTTTCACTTCTGTTAGAAAGATACAGTTCAACAGATTCCAACGTTTCTCGTTTCGAAGAAATCCGATTCAAAACGAGTCTGGTACACTCAGTTGAAGTTCAGAACGTTAATTTACGAACTGCAGGGTCGTTTTGAGCTCGATTATAATTAATATATATTTATATATGTTCAACTTCGTTTTAATTAAAATATAAATCCACATATATTACAAATTCAATATTTAAACTGATTTAAATATTCAAATACAAACCGACGAAAATGCGGGATGTTACAGACCTTCCCCCTTAAAATAATTTCGTCCTCGAAATTGCTAAGATAGGGAAAATGCTACAATCTCTGTTGTAACATGGTTAAAAATCTTTTTGGTTTACTTCATAATTTCAGTTTCCACTGAACTGATTATTTCCAATTAAAATATTAATTCCTTATTATTTCGAATATTTTCAAAATTCCTGAAAATTTCCTAACAGCTTAAATTTTTAGAGAATCTCGCCAGCATCTCCTCTGCACGGCTCACTCGGTACTACAACAACTTGCCACTCCAGGCCTTCTCCAATCCAAAAGAAAATCAAACAGCCAAACGGCTTGCCCAAACTGACTCATAAAAAAAAATCTCATACTCGTATATAAATGTGTACCTTGTCTGTTGGGCATTCAACTCTATCTCTGTCATCTGCTATTAAACTAGCATATATCCAAACATTTCCAACTGATCTTCAATCAATTTATCTTCAAATCCAATTCACTTATATCCAAGCCGACACCATTTCAAACTCCCGTTTTATTCTTGGTTTTCAAACTTTTATCTATCTGAGTCCAATTCTTCAACCAAGTTAAGTTCTATTCAAACTCTTATTTTAAAAATTCAATTCCTTCATCAAATTAATTTCTACTCCAACACGATTTTTACTTAACTGTCTTCAATTCAATTCAAAATTTATTTAACTTAGTTTTAAGTTCCACTTTTACCATTTTAACTTCATAAGTTAAATCCTTTATTTCAGAGTTCAAATTCCTGGGATTTTTCAAATCAGTTCGAAATCATATATATGCATATAATAATGGTAATTCAAAACATTTGAATTTCTAGCAACTTGTTTCCTCACAATAATTCAAACAAAATCTTTGGTAGTAATCCGTCACTCTGCAACTCGAAAATGACACTGATGATGTGGCCAGCATCATCAGAATTATTTTCCAGTGATCGAAGTGAGTTCAATACTATATTACTTTTCAAAACTCATTTTGAAACACTTCCATTTCGAAAATCACTTCAAAATATCTTTCACATCATTTTGAAAACAATTTTTAAATCTCCCAGGATTTTAAAATTCCCTTATATCTAATTCAAATTCAATTTCAATTCTTTTCCAAGTTTCTAGAGTTTTATTTCAATACTAGTTTTTAATTCAAATTCAGCTCATCTGATTTTGCATATCATACTTATATAATATTTCGATTGGTTATTTATATAACCAACTCAGTTATAATCATGTTCGATCATAATAATGATCACATATCCAATATATTATATTAATATCAAGATATATACTTCTTTTTATATCAAAATATACTTTGGGTAAAATTATTTTATTTACCCAGCTTTCAAAACAATATCATGTCGAATTACACTGTTCAAGAGTTTAGAAACACCTATCGATCCAGTTTGCATTACTGTTTCGACCAGAATTCATAAACCACTCGACTGACTAGTCAACACAATATAAAACGGTTTTTATATTAATTTGCAAATACGCTCTCGTATATATACACTCATACTCAATCAAAGGTACTACTGACCTCATCTCTATTGAGTCACGCCACAGAGCCAAGGTAATCACTTAACCTTCAGCTCTGATACCAACTGTAATGGCGGGGATTTTCGACCCAGAAAATCAACATAAATTCACTGTTAATTTTTCGAGCATCGAAAATACCAGGACATTAGTAGAAGAATTTAGAGGGTGAGAAAGAAAAGATAGAACTAATAGAATAGAAGAAGAAGAAGACCACAACTGAACAAAATCAGAGTAACACGAAACTCGCAGCGTAACAAAATAAGATGTATTATATAACATAACTTTGAATACAAAACTGTATTGTATATACATACCATTATCAGAGTACAATACATCATATCACAGCGGAAATAACTCTACATAACTAATGGTGAAGCTTCCTGCTTTTGAGCTCCTCCAAGTGAATCTGCAAAGCCTGAAACACTTGACTGCCCGTACAAATTTGGGAACCCAAGAGTTTAGGGAAAACAAACAAAATAAACTCTAGGTCAGTCATGGGACTGGTGTGAGTAAATTCCAACCATACTGTTTTACTTTGAAAATCCCTTTCAAAACAAGAAGATAATAGTAAGACCAGCCCACACATAAACATGGACGGTTTTTACCTTACTATAACCCGAAATAATCTTGATATCAAAACCAGTGATATTATGATAATATCTAAGCACATAAATATCCAAGTAGCAAAACGCTTGCATCTCACGTTCCACATATATATAGTATAAAATCATAAACCGCAGGGCGCTTATCGGAGAATGGTTTTCAATAGACAAGGTATGGGAGCACCTTCTGAATAGTGTACTCTAGAGGGGATACACTCAGGGTTCAACAAGAACGTCTTGCAACCCGGCCACACATGACCGCCCACTCATTTAGCTTGAGTGTCGCGAATATATTATCACCACGGTTGTAGGCCATCCAACCGTCATCCGAAGATACAGAATCGAAAAGAAGTATAAATATGAATTTTCTCTAGATCGGTGACAATACACCCTGCTTGGGGATGACCCAACTAGCCATGCTGCCTAGCCCAACTTCTGTCACTTCCTGGTTGTGAGGCTAGAAGCTACATCTATCTTCAGAACATCTGATCACCATTCACTTTGAATGTCACATCGTCAAATCCGTAATCACACATTGATTACACAAATGCACACTGGGTGTAGAATAAAAAGAAGTTACCTTCTCCCCACCAACTTGGTATATTCGTAAAATCAATGGCATGACCGTTGGAAATACTCGGTTAGACACTCGTCCATACAAGTTGTCCTAGGACTGGACAAATAGAAAGTACCATTCGCGAACTGGACGACCCTTGCATTTAACTCCGTCTTCAATTATCTTCAGCATATCTATTTCGTAGCGCTTATGCCTATACGGAGTGGTTTCCGGATAATAAATCCAACCGGTCTCTCCGTATTGACAACGATGGTCAAACACTTCGATAGTCGGTTATTTAACTGTCGAACTAAAAACAACATCCATTCTAATGTATAACTAACGTCACACAACCACGGGCACTTTTTATTCGACATTCATTTTTATTATTCGAATTCCCATATCTTACCGGATATTACTATACTCCCGATTTACCCTTTTACACTCTTGGAAAACATTTCCAGTTATTATAAAACCTTTATTCTTTCATATTCCAGAGAATATACGTTATCAACATTCGATCCATTATTTTCACATTCTTTATTTCTATACTTGGATAATCTACCCTATTTATATTGGAAAATATTTCCAATTTCCTTTTAACCTTTTAATCGGCCCCATGTTCACTTTTAAAACATTATTCCCTTTGAAATGGGAATACTATCCCTTCTTATAGAAATCTGAACACCTTGATCATATAAATCTTTATTCACGTAATAATCTCCCTTATCTTGTTTACCGAAATCTATTTCATACTTTTCACTCCTATTCCACTTTATAAACTCTGTCTCTAAGTCAACTTCTTATCTAATCGATACCAAGTTTATAACTAAATACTGATTTCTATCCTATCAACATTTATTTATTTAAAACTAAATGTTCATTATTCTATTAGATTATAATCCCTAAAAATAGTTCATTTTTAATACTTTCGACATCGTCGAATTCTAGTTCCAAATCCTAACGGTTTAAATTCTAATCACATTTCGAACATCGAAATGCTGTCATTGTTTTCTAACACAATTCTCCAATTTCTCTTTCTAAAACTGATTCTTATATTTTCTTACGACATCGTTATTTCTCACTTTCGAATAAGTGGATTTCAACTAAACTGCTTCATTTCCTAGGAAGTGCTGCTATATATAAAAGTCACGCTTAAGTCTAATCAACAGCAGTTAATTTGTTGCTATTGTTCTAAACTTGTCATACGCTGTAATATTCCCTTTATAACTTATCTCAACATTATAGTCACCCTTACCTTATCAACAGCGTTATTTTATCGCTATAGTTCAAACTTGTCATACGCTGTAATATTCTATGTTATAACTAGTCTCGACATTACAGTCACCCCTACCTTATCAACAGCGTTATTTTATCGCTATAGTTCAAACTTATCATACGCTGTAATATTCTATGTTATAACTAGTCTCGATATAACAGTTACGCTTAAGCCTAATCAACAGCGTTTATTTTATCGCTATAGTTCTAAACTTGCATATGCTGCCATATTCCTTTTCTACTAATCTTAACATTTATCTCCGTCACAAACTGATACCATTCCTCGATAATAGTGAAGCCGTTCAAGGTGGGGTATTCTATTTACCTCTCAGACCTTGATCGACAACGTTCTTACCTTAGAACAGATATAAGTCTGTATTCTAATCCTTTATTACTTATAATATTCTTCAAATCGTATTTCCTTGTTTTACTTTGGAATACGGTTCTATAACATCATATTCATCCTTTGAAATCTTCGTTGTTTATTATTATTTATTTTTAAACATTTACTCTTAGCTTTCATTTCATTCCATCATTTTGTTTATAACTTCTTAAATTAAACGGGTAACTAATCTCATTAATCTTGATTAATTTATTTCCAAACTGTTTTCGTTAGATTAACTAAAATCCAATTAATCTGATAATCATTTTCCCAAATAACAGTTGATTAAATCAACTTCATTCCATCAGTAAATTCTTTAACTGATTTGAATTACTTCTTAACATATAATTAATCTAATAATATTTCTAAATTGTTTATCTTAAATATAATTATCCAAATATTTATTCATTGGATAATTTCTGCTTTATAAACTTATTTAAATATCAACAATCGTTTTTATTTATTTTATAAAAACGAACTCTAAAATACTGGTTTATAATAGAACTTCTATCATAAATTTAAATCTTCTTTTTAATTATAAAAATATAATTTTTATAATTATCTTAGTTGATTTGCCTGACGGCCAATCAACTCCTTAACAAAACGATGGGTTTACGATCGACTGTCACCACTTTCTAAATCGATATCGTTTATTTATTTATCGAAATAGATGTTGAATTTCCGTTCAACATCAATATTCACATGGGGTTTTAAATATAATTCGGGTTCATACAAAACAAACAGTACATATAATTATCAAGGAATCCGGTCGGATTCCTCCAACCGGTTTCCGCATCCACAGATGTCAGTCAACACAATTTACACTAACTCTATACTAGGGGGTGTTCTAGTCGATGGAAACAGTGTCCAACCGATGGTGTGTACATGTGTACCGGTATATAATATTCAACCAAATTACTTGTAATCTACCTAATCGACCATCACATAGCATTCAAACAACATTAAAATATAATTATAAAAATAGATCAGAGTTAGTGATTTTACTCACCTGGGCGCGTTAACCGTTAAATAACGATTTGCGTCAGTTGATGGAACCAGCGTTTTAATCCGTCTAAATTTGTGATGAGCTCCAGTTCACTCCAAACCAATTCCAGTACAGATCCATCCGTTCGAAATTCGACAATTGTTCGGTCCAACCTTTCAAGGTCCACACCCGCCGTCTTTTCCATGATTTAAACTCCTTGTTTCCGGTAGCGGTTTCAGCACTAATTTCGCTTCATTTTCTTTTAATGTATTTTATTTTCTTCGTTTTCTCCAAACACTTAAAACTTCATAACGATCACACTCTTCTCATGGACTATCACCTTGCCTTGTATTGCCAAGCCTGCGTATTTTATTTCCAACTTCTTGTGCCAATTCGCGTCTGCTGGCCCCTTCCTTATTTCTTTTCTTTTTCTTTTTAGGGTCTATCCTTATCACAGCAGCCCAAGGCCCAACAACATGCTTGAGCCTTCTCCAATACCCGTCCGAAACAAGACCCCAACGTCCTTCCATTTCATGCATGTCTCGTTCCTGCCAGAAACTCCAGAATGCCACCTCACATCATCAGTGTACGTCCACCCTGCTACTAACTTAAACACACCACACTCCATTCTTTTCCCATATCAAACACACACAGGCTAGGCAATGCTCCCATGTTCACGCCTTACCCCCCATACACGTTCATCCACCTCCATGTAAACTGTTAGCACCAACCTAACTCTTTACTCTTTTCAACTGCCTTCCCCCTTCAAACATTTCCCTACACATTAACGCACTTATATGATTCCTCCCATATACTTCCTTGCTGCTGTTACACGCTTTTCCATTTGATTTACCATTCACCAAATAACCATCCACTTCACTGTGCAAATAAACACACAACCCGCTGTTTGCCAATAAAACTCCATACACCTCCTCATTTTCGAACCCAGCATTTTCTTTTGTTGTTGAAGCCCAACCCGTAGTACTTCACGGCCCATTCCCCATTGTTCTTTCCACAAATTCTTCTTCACGTCCTTGATCTCCACGACATCCGCATGCTTTCACCCTTCACATACTGGAAACCCATCATAATCATGTCCATATCTCCACGTGAAAATATATATATGCAGTACCCCTAACAAGCTTCTCCTTCCTCATTTTCTACATTCGCCACTACTCTCCCCACCTCACTTCTTTCTCTTCTCGTTCATTAACCCAGCACCCCTATTTCATGCAACGTCACCGCATGCAACAGTAAAGAACCCAACAGCTTCTAGATTTTTTCACCACATTTTCCAAGACCGGAGCACACTTCCCCCATACACCCGAACTCCCATGCAGAAGCCCCCGTCCAGTATCATTTCACGCAAAAAGAAGCGGCCTTCCCATCCCACTCATCCGAACCCTTCGCAACTCCCTCCCTTCCTCCATGCAGAGAGCCGTATTCCTCTTTTCTGCGTTCGCCATGGTTGGCTAGAGCCTACCCGACTCCTCTCATCGCTTCGTCTAACAAGGATCCACCAGTTGCCTGTGAGCTCGGTTTATTTAGTGCTGAGATCTGCTCCATGCGTTCTTGTATATATTAATGTTTGGGTTTTATCTTCATCGGAGAACGAATTTATTGTATTTATAGCCTTGGAAGCCTTCGTTGTTAAGTTATAGGTTTGTAGACTTAGATAGCATAGGAGCGTGGAGGGATGGGTTAATGCAAGTATGGTGTTAAGGTGTCTTTGATTTGATTGTACATGCTTAGCCTAGAGTAGGTTCTGTAGGAGTAAAGTGGTTGATTATTTTACTTAGCCTTTAAGCGAGAAGGACATGTACTCTACACGAAATATATGGTCATTTCTATTTGAGGAAGGGCACAACTATGTAGGTAGGCTGGTAGAGCATTTAATAAGAAATATCTTAGATGCAAAGAAAAGAAATTGTACAGGAAGAATTCGCTAAAGGTATACAACGAGAATCATGCCATAATTTATGGGATGGGAAATAAATTATAAAGCTATGTGTTTCTTTGATGTGTACGTGAGTGTGACTACATGTTAAAATATACGTTGCTTCTTAGCTAAGATATAGTGTATCTGACTAGGCAAACTCCGTTTACGGTGAATTCCGTTCATGAACGAACTCTTACGGACAGAAACTAGAGTATAGTCATGATCAACGAGGTGTCACGGTCCCAAAAATATAATAATGCCGGTAGTTTGACTTATTCTGTGAAATCCCGAAATACCGATACGGGATGCGAAATACTCCAAATAAAAAGTTGCTTATTTAATTAATTAAAAATTACAGAAAAATTCTAAAAATTAAATTATCGCTGCGCCTCAAAAGAATCTTGTCCCGATTTGCATCCGATATCAAGTTATATTCAAATAACCTGTTACGGTTGATAAACGATTTTACAGCGACTTTTCGAATATTTGATTTGGACATATCTTGCAATCTATAACATGAAATCTCGGTTTTTCACTTCTGTTAGAAAGATACAGTTCAACAGATTCCAACGTTTCTCGTTTCGAAGAAATCCGATTCAAAACGAGTCTGGTACACTCAGTTGAAGTTCAGAACGTTAATTTACGAACTGCAGGGTCGTTCTGAGCTCGATTATAATTAATATATAATTATATATGTTCAACTTCGTTTTAATTAAAATATAAATCCACATATATTACAAATTCAATATTTAAACTGATTTAAATATTCAAATACAAACCGACGAAAATGCGGGACGTTACAGATTGGCCCAATGTGAGAGGTCTTAGGCACAAACCAAATACATGACAAGTGTATAGACACGAGGTTCGACTCGGTTATGGCGTAAGGCTGCCCGGACCCAACCGGCAAATCCAGCTGCCATAAAAGATAGTCTAATGTGAGAGGTCTTTACAACGGTCACGTTCTTAATCAATTAAGAAACACTTAACCAAATAAGCATGTAGTGGGCATGAGGGGTTAAGTGGGTGCCTTGGGTGGCATGTGGAAATCAAGTAGTGCCTTGGGTGGCATGTGAAAAATCTAGTAGTTGCCTTGGGTGGCAATAGAAATACGATTAGAATACTTAACCGAAGTGGAACATGTAATTAAACATGATTAAAGGGTTAAGTAAGTGCCTTGGGTGGCATGGGAAAATCTAGTGGTTGCCTTGGGTGGCAACAGAAGATAAGATTTGAATACTTAACCAAAGTGGGACATGTAATTAAACATGATTAAATGGTTAAGTGGGTGCCATGGGTGGCATGTAGGAATCTAGTGGGTGCCTTGAGTGGCAATTGAAATACGATTAGATGACTTAACCAAACCTTAACATGTAGGTGGGCATGATTATGAAAAGGGGATAAGTGGGATGCACTAGATTAAATGACAAGCTTAAGTAGTAGCTTGTGGGGGCCTTAAGTGGCAATTGAAATATGATTAAATGACAAGCTTAAGTAGTAGCTTGTGGGGGCCTTGAGTGGCAATTGAAATATGATTAAATGACAAGCTTAAGTAGTAGCTTGTGGGGGCCTTGAGTGGCAATTGAAATATGATTAGATGACTTAACCAAACTTTAACATGTAAGTGGGCATGATTATAAAAAGGGGTTAAGTGGGATGCACTAGATAAAATGACAAGCTTAAGTAGTAGCTTGTGGGGGCCCATTTCAACCAGTAACCCATAGGTATCTTATTGGGCTCGACCCATGTCGAGGACGGGACACGCGTACTGGGCTTGACTATAAGAGGCCAAAACGGGGTAGCGGTGGCAACACGAGTCCAACGGGTTTCATATGCGTGTGTGGACCCGGGCTGGTAGGTAAGACGTTGTTGCATCGTGTAGATATAAGCCATGCAACATTTTCGGGTTGCCACTTTGGGGAGTGATACACCCCACTGTGGGACCAGCACGGGTATCTACGGTAGGGAGCCGATCGCTTGGGGAGTAGCAGGTACACCTAGTGGAGATAGGGGCAGACGGCACCTATGTAGTCAACTAGGGGTATACGAAACTACTATTAAAAATTACTAGGTACACTTAGTGGGGATCAACCTTTAAGTAGGAATTACACTGGGTTGGTGGAACTGGTGTGGTGCAGTGTAGGAATTATCCTTGGGTGAGTAGATCTGGTGTGGTGCAGAATAGTATTTATCCTTGGGTGGATAGGCGCGTCTTTACCGTTATCTTAGTTTATCCTAAGTCTAGTTGGCTACTTAGTGTAGTCATTTATCCCCAGTCGTACCGTACCAGGTTTATATCATACCCTAATTACTTTAATGGTTGTATTGTTAAGGTTATAGGGCTCACTCAGACTTATGTCTGACCCCGTTGTTTTTATCTTTTTCCCCAAACCTCAGGTTCTCAGAGTGGGCCTAGCACTAGTGGGCTTTGATCAGATTGCTTTATCTATCTTTTGGAGCTTGGACTCTTGAAGAAAAGCTCGGTTATCTTTTCTATTATGCCTATTAGTATGTAGTGGGATTATGTACTTATGTTTTAACGAGATGGATATTTTGTACTTGACTCTTGTTGGTTTTTGAGATGTAACCAAACATGTTTACCTTCTGCTGCATTGAAATGATGTTTTAAATTTCAAGTATTACTTATATTTGTCTTGTTGTAATTTTTCAGTTCTATATTCACTTAAATACTCCACCGAAGCTAAGGCATTCCCTTTGTGAGTGACCTTAGTGGGAGTGGGGTGTTACACGTGGTATCAGAGCTCAAGGTTACCAGAACAGATAAATTTTTTAAAAAACTATTTTTCTAAAAACATTTTTGGAAGAAGTATTTTCAAAAACATGTCTTATGAGAGAAAAGTTTTTGAAAGAAAAGCATAATCCCCAATAGCCATATCTTTATCCTTCGGATTCTCCGTTCCGAATCTCTTCCTCTTTCTCTTTTTGAATTTCCCCTCCGCGTGTAGATGTCTTTTTAAGATAAATAAGGACTTCCGTATGAAGGTCGGAAGAACCACTTCAAGGGACTAAGACGTTTTCCAGGCCAAGAAGTTAGCCCAAGGAGGTGGAGGGCTTATGGGTACCTTTAAGATGGACGAGAGAGGAAGGTTCAAATAGCTATTAGGTAAATAAAGGACGAAACCTTATCATGGTAAGAAGGCCACGAAAGGAGAATGGGAAGGGGAAGGCTAGTTGTTTTGGAGAAATAGGACACCTTATTAGGGTTGTCCAAAGAGGTAAGGACGAAGTACAGGATCTTCTGGAGGGTAGATGTATTCCCTCACGACGGGTATACCTGATGGGGGTAGGACCGTTTAAGTTGAAATTTGGTTCTCTCGATCATCCTGTTCGAACTTTATTCGACTCGGGCGCACCACATTCGTTTATCTCAACATCATTAGTTGAGTCACTGCACCTAGACACCAGTTTGGTAGATGATCCCGTGGTTGTTTCGAACCCAATTGGGAGGGCTCCACTTAATTGTCCATGATATGTTTGGGTTTGAAGTTTCCATACTTAGCGTTGAGATTAGAGATGATGCTTTTGTTTGGGCTTCACGGGCTATGGGTTGATTTTGGGCATGGACTGGTTATCCAGTAATGGTGCCGTTCTTGATTGTGAAAGGAGAGTTGTTAGGCTTATGACCCGCTTGCGTAACACTCTCGAGATCTTTTGTAATCCCATAGATTCTGTTTTGCTAAGTTATTTTGAATCGCTTGACGCTTTGGTCGAGAGTTTGCGATCTGTTAGAGTGGTCTGGGAATACTCAGATGAGTTCGAGGAGGTGAAGGGCTTACCTCCGAAGCGGGAGATAGACCTCCGAATATATCTGGTAGACGATGCTAAACCAATATCTTGGTCAGTGCACCGCATGGCTCCTCGTGAGAGGAGGGAACTCCATAAGCAAGTAGGGGAGTTGCTTGAGAAGGGGGTGCTCCAGTAGTTTTCGCTACAAAGGCGGATGGGTCCCTCAGACTTTGTGTAGGCTATAGAGGACTCAACAAGTCACAAAGAAGAATAGACACCCATTGCCAAGGATTGATGATCTTTTTGATCGGTTGGTTGGCGCCTCAGTGTTTCGCAGTGGGACTTGGCCACGGAGTTTCATCAGTTGGGAGTGACTAAGGATAGTATAGAGAAGACCGCCTTTAGGAATCTGGATGGTTTCTATGAGTGGCTGGCGATGCCATTTGGTTTGACGAACGCCCCCGCATATTTTGTTGATTTGATGAGTAGGGTGTTCAGGGAGTACCTAAACAACTTCGTAGTGGACTTTGTGGAGGACATCTTGGTCTTTTCTAAAAGCGAAATAAGTTCTCGTGTGTGCTGAACAGGTTAAGCGAAGCCAGTTATTTGATCTACGGTGGTTATGGAGTGAGACTGGCAAGGACATCCAGAGTTGGACAAAGGCTTAATTATTCAGCCATATTTACTAGTATCATCTCACGTAGGTCGTCTGAATTCGAAGGAGGTGTCCCTTGGGTGTTTGTCTGATATGGGTTTAGGCCTTGCATTTGGGGGATGTCGAGTTCGACTAGGATGGTCTGCGTGAGAGATGGATAGTTGTGACGATTTTGTATGAGAGAATATCCTGGTTTTCTCTAGAAGTGGAGAAAAGCGTGCCCTACATCTTAGGGAAGTGTTGGAGGCTCTTCGAGCGCATAGTCTTGAGACAGCAAAGGTGGATGGAGTTCTTAGCATCCTATGATTTCGAGATAGCGTGGTGGCGGACGCCTTGAGCGGAAAAAGGTTGTCCTTGAGTCCATTGTTCGTGGAACGACGAAGCTTGGAATTTATCTCGATGTTTGATTTCAAACGTTCCGTTGACTTTATACCCGATTTGCTAGCATCCTTGGAGGTCAGACCTACCCTTTTGAGACGGATTGGCGAGGCACAGAGGGACGACCCACAGTTGGTTGAGTTGGTATAGAGGCTCATAAGGGGGGACTCGCCCAGCCATTTGAGTAGGTACACCCTAGACGATAGGGGGTGCTTGCGTAGAGACAGTAGACTTTGCGTACCGCAAGACAAGGGTTTGAGGAAGGCTATTCTTGATAAGGCGCATCGTTTTAGGATGACTATTCATCCCAGTGGGGACAAGATGTACCAAGACATGAAGCGAGTTTTCTTTTGGGACGGTATGAAGAAAGATGTGGCCGAGTATGTCGCTAGATGCTTGGTGTGCCAACAAGTGGAAGCGAAGCAAAAGAAACCGGGTGGGTTGCTTCACTCATTGGAAGTTCCACAATGGAAGTGGGATAGCGTCTCGATGGATTTTATTGATGGGTTACCAAGATCGAGGAAGGGTAATACGGGAATTTGGGTTGTGGTAGGTAGACTTACTAAGAGTGCCCATTTCATACCCGTGAAGAGCAAGAGGACTGTTCCATGTCTAGCTTCAGTTTATATTCGAGAGATAGTTCGGTTGCATAAGGAACAGGACGTATTCCATGTGTCACATTTGAGAAAGTGCCTACATGAGACCGCAGAGGCGGTAGAGCCGAGCTTCCTTAAAGAAGTGGAGGTAGAGCGTGATGCGACTATTCAACGAGCTCCTAACCGCATCCTTGGGTCAGAGATTAGGAAGTTGAGAAACAGAGAGGTTCGACTAGTCAAAGTGAAAAGGGGAGAAGGTGAGAGTAAGGCTACTTGGGAGACAGAAGTGAAGATGCGTTCATTGTACCCATTTCTTTTGAGGGTATGTCTTTTAACTTCTCCTTTATCGTTTGTCTAGTACTTATCTTATCTTTAGTATGTCCTCTCATTAGTACCTTTGACCTTTAGATAGGATAAAACCTATGGTTGAAACATGTGTTTGAGACATGTTATGTTTGATGGATGCGTGTGGATGCAAGTGGTTGCTAGTGGTTGCTCGTGGATGCATATACACACACTCTAGGCACTAGATCGGCTCAATCACTTCATATTGCATATTGCATAAAATTGTGTGTAGGTAGCTATATTAATGGATGTATAATGGTTGCGTTATCATATGGATGATGCATTTTGGTGTATGGTTGTGCACACATGTAGAGATAGTATGTGTCGATAGGGATCTTTCGCATACATATTGGATGCATGGCACTATCATGGTTTGCATTAAGGAGGTCAACTAAATAAGTGGACCGCCTAATTTTGCATTAGACAGGGAACATATACACACACTTTTTGCATATGTTCATACGTCATTAGAAATTTTAAGGACAATGGATGCCAGTGTTTGATGGTTTAGTAGATGGTTGTTTGGTTGGTAGGATACGTTCTTCTTGACTTAGAGATTTCGGGGACGAAATCCTTTAAGGAGGGGAGAATGTAACACCCCGTAATTTGAACATAAAAATTCACAAATTAAAGTATACTTAATTAAGTGAAATGGGTTGCGCAGAGAAATATATATATATATATATATTGATATATATAATTGAAAATTAAATAAATAAATATGCAAAAATGTTCAAAACAGCGAATTGGGAGAGGGGAATAACCGAACCGACCGATTTTTGAGGTCGACCCGAGCTCGCTAGGTCGACTAGGGGTTAATCCAGGGTGTTTGGCTGTCAACCCGTGGGCCGATTCGCTCAAATGCAGATTTTGCATTTGAATGGTTCTCATGGTTCAGCTTTAATCTAAAGGCCCTAGATGGTTCCTACACTTGAGTTCTTCCCCAAGACATGCTTTGATGGCTAGGTTCTAAACTAAGGTTAATCCTATGGCTAAAACTATCATAGTCTTCTATAAAAAGACCCCTAACCTAAACCTAAATGCTCATTATTCAATCCTATAGCTAAACTATGCCAAAATGTTCTCTCATGGCCTCCACCCTCATCCTCTTGTCATAATCTCCATCTCTAATCATATGAGAGAGTTTCTAAAGAAGTATAAGAGTTCCTAAGCTTGCTTAAGTGTTTCTAAGTTTGATTCAAGGCTTTTCTTCATCAAAGCTAGGATCTTTATTATTGATTTGGCTCAAGGGTTTTCATTTGGAGCATTCTTATTTGGAGTTTTTAGTTGATAGCTTAGTGGCTTCGTCTCAATCTTTTAATATATTCATAAGAAGGCTAATCAACAAGTTGTGAGTTTTCTATAGCCTTAATGACCAATTATTGAAATGATTATGATAGGATATAATGAGGTTATGGCTATGAATGTGGATCAATGCAAGTTATGCAAGTTGTATGCTATGTGTTAATGATGTTATGCATGTTATGCAAGTTATGTGCTGTGTGTTAATGATGTTATGCATGTCATGCAAGTTATATGCTATATGTTTGTGAAATTATGCAAGTTATGCAAGTAATATGCTACATGTTTGAGATGCTATGCAAGTTATGCAAGCCATATGTTAGATGTTCATGATGTTATGCAAGTTATGCAAGTCACAAGTTACATGTTCATGATGTTATGCAAGTTATGCAAGCTATATGCTATATGATCATGATGTTATGCAAGTTATGCAAGTGTTCATGATGCTAGTTGCTATGATAAACATTGATCCACTATGACACCATGATTATGCAAGTTGGATGTATGATGATATGCAAGTTCATGTATGATATGTATGCAAGTTTGGTGTATGATAATATGCAAGTTCACATATGACATGTTATGCAAGTATGATGTTTGATTATATGCAAGAGACATGTGCAAGTTTACACCTTAGTATGATATGCATACTTATGCAAGTTAACCCCTTTACATGTCATACATACATATGCAAGTTTACCCCTTTGTATGACATAAGAAACTTATGCAAGTTACCCTCCTTATGACATATGTGATTCATGCAAGTTTGGGTTGATTATCTATGCTAGTTGGGTTTGATGCTATACGCATGTTGACACCTTTAAACCCATGTTGATGCTAATGTTATGCAAGTTGAACCCATTACATTTATGATGAATCTTCCCTTTTATGTCAGGTTTGCGAATTACGTGGGGATCGATGGGGTTAATAAACATGTTAATGAAATGGTGTGAAGTTGGTATGATTATGCATACCATAAAGTGATGGACATAATTGAGTCAATTATGTACATTGTTAAAATTGGAATTAATTAGGGAAAATTAATTCGGGGGTGATTAATTAGGTGTAATTAATCGACTAAGACACGAGGTTGGACCCTTTTGTAGCGTAAGACTGCCCGGAACCGACCGGCAAATCCAGCGGCTACAAATGATTGGCCCAATGTGAGAGGTCTTAGGCACAAACCAAATACGTGACAAGTGTATAGACACGAGGTTAGACTCGGTTATGGCGTAGGGCTGCCCGGACCCAACCGGAGCTGCCATAAAAGATAGTCTAATGTGAGAGGTCTTTACAACGGTCACGTTCTTAATCAATTAAGAAACACTTAACCAGATAAGCATGTAGTGGGCATGAGGGGTTAAGTGGGTGCCTTGGGTGGCATGTGGAAATCAAGTAGTGCCTTGGGTGGCATGTGAAAAATCTAGTAGTTGCCTTGGGTGGCAATAGAAAATACGATTAGAATACTTAACCGAAGTGGAACATGTAATTAAACATGATTAAAGGGTTAAGTAAGTGCCTTGGGTGGCATGGGAAAATCTAGTGGTTGCCTTGGGTGGCAACAGAAGATAAGATTTGAATACTTAACCAAAGTGGGACATGTAATTAAACATGATTAAAGGGTTAAGTGGGTGCCTTGGGTGGCATGTTGGAATCTAGTGGGTGCCTTGAGTGGCAATTGAAATATGATTAGATGACTTAACCAAACCTTAACATGTAGGTGGGCATGATTATGAAAAGGGGTTAAGTGGGATGCACTAGATTAAATGACAAGCTTAAGTAGTAGCTTGTGGGGGCCTTAAGTGGCAATTGAAATATGATTAAATGACAAGCTTAAGTAGTAGCTTGTGGGGGCCTTGAGTGGCAATTGAAATATGATTAAATGACAAGCTTAAGTAGTAGCTTGTGGGGGCCTTGAGTGGCAATTGAAATATGATTAGATGACTTAACCAAACCTTAACATGTAAGTGGGCATGATTATAAAAAGGGGTTAAGTGGGATGCACTAGATAAAATGACAAGCTTAAGTAGTAGCTTGTGGGGGCCCATTTCAACCAGTAACCCATATGTATCTTATTGGGCTCGAACCATGTCGAGGACGGGACACGCGTACTGGGTTTGACTATAAGAGGCCAAAACGGGGTAGCGGTGGCAACGCGAGTCCAACGGGTTTCATATGCGTGTGTGGACCCGGGCTGGTAGGTAAGACGTTGTTGCATCGTGTAGATATAAGCCGTGCACCATCTTCGGGTTGCCACTTTGGGGAGTGATACACCCCACTGTGGGGCCAGCACGGGTATCTACGGTAGGGAGCCGATCGCTTGGGGAGTAGCAGGTACACCTAGTGGAGATAGGGGCAGACGGCACCTATGTAGTCAGCTAGGGGTATACGAAACTACTAATAAAAATTACTAAGTACACTTAGTGGGGATCAACCTTTAAGTAGGAATTACACTTGGGTAGGTGGAACTGGTGTGGTGCAGTGTAGGAATTATCCTTGGGTGAGTAGATCTGGTGTGGTGCAGAATAGTATTTATCCTTGGGTGGATAGGCGCGTCTTTACTGTTATCTTAGTTTATCCTAAGTCTAGTTGGCTACTTAGTGTAGTCATTTATCCCCAGTCGTACCGTACCAGGTTTATATCATACCCTAATTACTTTAATGATTGTATTGTTAAGGTTATAGGGCTCACTCAGACTTATGTCTGACCCCGTTGTTTTTATCTTTTTCCCCAACCCTCAGGTTCTCAGAGTGGGCCTAGCACTAGTGGGCTTTGATCAGATTGCTTTATCTATCTTTTGGAGCTTGGACTCTTGAAGAAAAGCTCGGTTATCTTTTCTATTATGGCTATTAGTATGTAGTGTGATTATGTACTTATGTTTTAACGAGATGGATATTTTGTACTTGACTCTTGTTGGTTTTTGAGATGTAACCAAACATGTTTACCTTCGGCTGCATTGAAATGATGTTTTAAATTTCAAGTATTACTTATATCTGTCTTGTTGTAATTTCTCAGTTCTATATTCACTTAAATACTCCACCGAAGCTAAGGCATTCCCTTTGTGAGTGACCTTAGTGGGAGTGGGGTGTTACACACAGGGGAAAAAGCGCAATTATATTCCGTTATCTCATGTTTATTCGCCTAAACAGTAATGTCGGATAATCACTCCCCTTCAAGATCTAACACAGAGACGGATGCCGAGGTGTCTGAGCACCATAACCCTGAGGTCCCTCCAACTAAACCAAGGGGCGAGGATTCTGGATCAGAATAAGAGGCAACAGAATCGAATCCATCTGAAAGTACTTCACTTGATGAAGAGTCTGAAGTAGACGGGCGAGCTCTCGACGAGATTCCTGACGCACTTGGGATAGAGAAATTTACCGATTCTTTAGCTTCCAAACTCGATGACATAAACCTTAAAAGAATTTGCTTGAGACATGAGATTCCCTGGGATGATGTGAGGACACCCGGTAGCGAAGATAGACCCCACTTAGCTCCGAAAGGGTATATGACAATCAACCGACTAATGTGCTGGGTAGGAGCCATTCCTGTGTTTCCTCCAATCGTCATTGAGACCTTAAAACGATTGGGTATCGCTCTGATGCTGCTTCATCCTAACGCCTACGCGGCTTTATACACTCTATATATCGCATACGCGGAAATCCTGCATACCGAGCTTACATTTAAAGATTTAAAATTCTTTTATCTTTTCAAGCATCGCTCCTCGGCAACCCCAAATTTCTCTTTCTTCGAATCGGTAGCGAATAGGATGGTTCTGTATGACAGATACAGCAATATAAGGGATCCCAAGGCTAATTGGTTCTATATAAAGAGACAGGCTGGGTGCTCAAGAAGATGGCTTAAATCAAGTAAGCTCTAATCTTTTGACTGAATAACTTGCTTAAGAAATCGAAGCATTATCATGCTCCCTTTTTTTTTAAGCAGATCACGTCTTTCCCAAGACGAAAGGCTTGGTATACAATAATCGACTGTCTCTTCTTCTACAAAGCAGATCCGATTTCCTAAGGATCAAGAAGTGCATTACCGATGAGATTCTTCACAAGCATCGCCTTCTGGATATAAGGTTTGGACTTGGTGCAGGCGGCAAACCCTACAAATACGTGCCCCCAACGGAGGGAGAAGGAACATCACGGGCAACAGAAACAATTAAATTCCGTAAGAGTCCTTCCCCGATAATCATCCTGGACGACGAGGTCCTAAACATATATAGAGGAGATGAGGCCCGTGGTGACAAGTCTAAGGAAATTCCAGTTTGTCCAGGGGGTTTCCCCTCAAGGGCCTCTCTTCCGATCGAACCTGCTGCTCCCGATGATTTAACAGAAGAACGGCTATTTAAAGAGATGAGCAAAATTCCTTTGCCTGATGATGTATACATAGAGGGGGACTTTGAAGGAGAGCCATTTTTACCTGCTTCCGAGGAAACCACTGTTCCAGTTGGAGGACAAGAAACTACTCAGATGAGCCTGACTTCGGGCCCGGGTCTGTTAGGGGGAATTATATGGGATGCACAAATCACACGCACTGCCTGACCCCACACTTTTATATCAACAATATTCAAGGTTTTAATATGCTCTTCTTTCTTTTGCAGGAAGGATGTCTCGCAAGCGGTCCTATTCATATCGCTCTCTCCGTGAAGGTACACCCAGTCTTCACCCAATTCCTGAGCGTTCTCGCGGCCTTTCTCACAAGCCTACTTCTTCGCAATCCCGGTCTCCACCAAAATCAAACTCTGGCAAGCTTCCCAGTTATTCGGTGCCACCTACAGGGGGAAAACAACTTCCTAAAGAGTTAACTCCTCCGAAGAGTGCACCTTCTCACAGCAGGTCATCAAAAAGACACTACGAGCCCAAGGATAAAAGCAAGGATCCAATCAAGGATTCTGAGAAGGAGAGAAGTGACATTGTCCCTTCCAGCCAGCAAGATTTGGTTGCCCCCGGGTCACGAGATTACATCCATGGTCCCAAGACTCAAGCTAAGATGGAAAAGTTGCGAGAACAATTCCCCTACATTTTCTTCGAAAGGATGATGTTTGTTCCAGCCTTGGAACCAGTCCCTAGGAACTGGGATACCGAAGTCGTCGGGCACATTCGCCATGTAGCCAAGCAGTATGAAATGATGAAGAAACATGCTGTTAATCTTTCAAAAGTCATCCGAACGCTTGAGATGGAAGAACATATATCCAAGGTGAATATAGATAATAATGAAAGGGCTAGGACAAAGATGGAGAAGGACTTGGAAGACGCTCAATCCCAACTTTCCTTAGCGCGGAGAGACGCTGAAAATTATAAGACCGAATTGGAGAATGCTAAGAAACGCTTTCATTCTGAACTTGACTCAAATAGTCAAGAGAAAATGGCCTTAAAGAAAGCGTTAGAAGATCTTAAAATGGCTAATATTGAGTTGAAGACGGCACAGGGCCATTTTGAAGCTGAGAGAGCTGCTTGGGAAGAAGAAAAAGAAAGTCTGAGAGAAAGTCTAGGTTTGGCTGAAGCGAAGAAGGTAATTTTAAATGATCAAGTCGCGGATGCGGTGAGGTGCACGGCTCTCGCCGAGAAGAATGTTGAAAGTGCCATTGAGATGGCTACTGCTTCTAACAACAAGCTCCTCGAGAGAGAAAAGGATATCGAAGGGTTCGAAGAGATGATTTTTGACTTCCTCGGCCACGTCCTCAAGACCTGTAACATCTCGTGGATCCCGGACTACCACGTTACTTTAGCCAACTTATGGGATGCCATCGTCGAGGGTGAGAAGCAGAGATTAGGAGTTGAAGAGATTGACGAAGATGAGCTGATGAAGACCATTCTAAGGGATAACGAGACCGAGGATCTGGCGGATGGCCGACGTCTAATTCAAGAAGAAATGGAGAAGGAGAGGGCCCTGGCTAAGGGCAAAAGCAAGGTTGACGAAGGTTCGAGCTCAGCTGTAGAGCCCAAGACCTCCGGAGTTGAGGAATACCATCCTGATGATCCATTAATTCCTTTGGGCCTAACTCCTGTGGTTGTCAGAGCTTCTGCAACTATCCAAGATGGAGGATCAGCGGAAGGTATCTCCCTTTTTTCCCCACAATTTTTCAAAGAAATTGTGAGTTGTCATCGTATGGTAGAGCAACCAATCGAATTAATAACATGTGTTCCCCATAATACAGGTGGCGAGCCCGTCGACAAGGATGTCGAGAAGAGGACAGAGGCGGAGAAGATTGACGTCTCGCCTAGCGCCGGTGTTGATATACTGAAGCAGGCTGAGGTTACAACAGCAGAGAAGGGCGTCCTGGCACCCTGTGCTGATGCTCCCAAGGATGATGAAACCATCGAGGCCTTGAAAGATATGGACGGGCACCATGTAGAGGATGAGGAGGATATCATTAGTACCAAAGAAGCCGAAGACGAGGACGACGAAACTTTGGCTAACAGAAAAGCTAGGCAGGAAAAGCAGCTGGCTTTAAAGAAGGTGGGGCAAGAGCCTTTGAACGTAGCCCCTATCTCGGAGTTTAATCCCAAAACTGGGATGGTTTTGAAACTCCAGTCCAAATCCATCAGTAAACAGCTTCATTTTGCGAACCCTGATGATTTCCCAGCTTCCCTTACTGATAAAATAAAGAGAAAGCCATAGGAGGAGGAGGAGTCTTCTGATGAGTCGGACGTTCCTCTTATAGACAAAAGGAAAAGAAAGAAGGGTGATCAATCTGAAACTGACAAGGCGAAGCTGGAGGAACAGAAGCAGGAGAAGAAGTCCAAGCGTAAATAGGATATTGTCGCTTGTCTATATTTTGTCTTTAGGCTTCTTACTGGCCATGAAATGTAATTGTGAGACTGGCCCTCACTTTTGTTTTAGGTTGTTTTTCACTTTCTAGGCTTGCAGTTTATAAATGAAAGTTTATCTCTTTTTGCATCATCGTGTACCTGCATTTAATAAACTTTTCATGCTTAGTCATAGATCATCTGATTATTACTTCAAATCAGTCAAGCAACAGAAAGTAAAATTAAAAAATTTCCGGGCTGCATCAAGATTCATGTGTATATATATATGTATATGGCCCTTAATCAATCGTTAACGTAGCGCTTAACTAGGGTTTATTAAGGATTGATTAGCGTTGTTTGCACGTTGCCCCCTATTTCTGAATATGGGGGACTTAGAAAATCTAATAAGATAACTGTCCTTATGGTGCTGAGTTTCCGGCACCTTTCTCAGCGCTTAATCATAGACTCTTTTATACTCTCCTGGCGGCCGCCGAGGTTAGAGTTCGAATTCAGCAGTTCAATCACTTCCCGATCCGTCAGCGGGGAAGGAGTTCTTTCTCAGCGCTCAGTCGGAGACGCTTTTATACTCTCTCTCTGGAGAGTTAGAGTTCGAGCTCAGGAGTTCAATCGCTCCCCGATCCTTCAGCGGGGAAGGAGCTCTTTCTCAGCGCTCAGTCGGAGACGCTTTTATACTCTCCTGGCAGTCGCCTAGGTTAGAGTTACATCAATGCGGTTCCGATCATTGTACACCGCCATGACTTATGGAGATCGCCCTCATGTCCGTTATGCTCTCTCTCGACTCTGGAGAGTTAGAGCGCTATCAATGATACGATTTACTTTATTGCACCTTCAGAGTTTTGACTGGTGACGGCATTCCATTCTGATGGAAGGCACCTATAATTATACGCTTCTGTGATCGCTGCATGGTTCACAGCAATTTCCATAAAAATATAAAGGCAGATAAGAAATAGTGCAATAAAGGTAAACAACACACAATATTTTTATAGTGGTTCGGTCGAGTCATGACCTACGTCCACTTTATAATTTTTGCTTAAGAAATCGGACTATTCTAGGCAAGTCGTGCCTTGTACATGGTCCATAATAAAGCAAAAGAACAGATCTGACATCTTTACGTTAGATACGGCCGTAAATGTTGGGCATTCCACGCTCTGGGGATTTCCTTTCCATCTATGGTCGCTAGCTTGAAAGTTCCATTATCAAGCTTGCACAGAATAGAGTACGCTTCCCATTTCGCGCCCATATGAGTTGGGGCTGGGAAGACACGCTTCAGAACCAAGTCTCCCAGTTCGAAGGTTCGAGCTCGAACCTTTTTGTTGTAGTATCGGGCGACCTGTTTCTTGCATCTCAGGGCACGCAGGTCTGCTTTGTCCCTCTTTTCTTTGATCATATCCAGGGATTCAAGGAGCAATTCGTTATTAGTCATCGGATCGTAATAAGTCACTCGGTGAGAAGGTACTTTTATTTCTACCAGGATGACTGCTTCTGCTCCAAAAGCAAGGGAAAAGGGGGTATGTCCTGTTGCCAACTTATACGTTGTCCTGTAGGCCCATAGTGCTAAGGGTAACTCATCAACCCACATCGCTCTGGCCCATTTCAGTCTTCTTTTTAGAATGGACTTAATCACTTTGTTTGCCACTTCGACCTGTCCGTTTGATTGCGGATGCGCCACAGAGGTGTATCGTTTCTCAATGTGGTATTTCTGGCAGAAGTCTTTGAATTCAGTGCTATTGAACTGAGTTCCGTTGTCAGTTATAACAATCTTTGGAATCCCAAATCGACAGATGATGTTTCTAACGACGAAATTGATCACTCGTTTGGTTGTGATTGTAGTCAGTGGCTCAGCCTCGACCCACTTAGTGAAATAATCTACGGCTACAATAGCGAACTTTGCTCCGCCCTTAGCTATGGGAAGACTTCCGATGATATCAATTCCCCACATAGCGAAAGGCCATGGACTCATCATCGTTTTTAACTGACTAGGAGGTGCTCTAGGTATTTTTGAAAATCTCTGGCATGCATCACACCGTCGCGCGTACTTCGCCGCATCTTTGTTTATGGTAGGCCAAAAATAACCACGCCGCAACACCTTTTTTGCCAATGTTTGCCCTCCAGTGTGATCGCCGCATTCACCTTCATGTAACTCTTGTAGCACACGCTTGATATCGTTATGAGCGATACACCGGAGAAGGGGCATCGAAAATCCTTGTCTGTAAAGAACTCCGCCTTGCAGAACGTATCGGGTAGCTTTACGAATTACTTTACGCCTCTCGCTTTTCTTGGTCGGAAGCGCTCCATTCATCAAGAAATTCTTTAGAGGGGTCATCCATGACTCCCTTTCTGGTTCCGTCTCTAGTGCTGGATGAATTTCCATCTGATCTATGCTAGGAGACCGAAGTACTTCAACTGGGGCTAGCCCGGTCTCTTCAGGATCGTCAGAGCTAGCCATCTTCGCCAACTTATCCGCCTGCTGATTCTCTGACCGCGGAATATGAGATATGCTGTAGTGATCGAAGCCGTTCAGCAACTCCTTCACTTTCCCCAAGTATAAAATTAATCTTGGGCTTTTGGCTTGGAATTTTCCAGTGACCTGATTTACAACTAACTTGGAGTCGCAAAAGATGTCCAGCTTTGTGACTTCCAACTCCTTTGCGATCCTTAGCCCGACTATCAGGGCTTCATATTCGGAGTCGTTGTTAGTGGCGTGAAACTCCATCCGGATAGCATAGGATAGCAACTGTTTCTCGGGAGTTTCAAGCACTATTCCAGCGCTGGATCTCTTGTCATTCCTAGCGCCATCAGTACACAATCTCCAGGTACTGGGATCGAGAAGCAACTTTGAGGGGTTAACTTCTTCGTTCGTAATATCGTCCTCCGGGACAGTAAACTCTGCTATGAAGTCGGCTATCGCTTGCCCCCGTATTGACCACCGGGGTTGAAAGTTCAGATCAAATTGACTCAACTCAATATTCCACTTGAGTAGCCTTCCAGACGCTTCTGGTCTCTATAGAACTTGCTTGAGTGGATGATCAGTGTATACGGTAATGGGATGAGCCTGAAAATAATGTCGAAGCTTTCTAGAGGCGATCAGCAAACTATACGCTAACTTTTCTATCCTTGGATAATTACGCTCTGCTGCCGTCAATATTTTGCTCACGTAATACACAGGTCTTTGAACCTTATCTTCTTCTCTTACCAATGCTGAGCTGATCGCGTGGGACGACACTGCCAAGTACACGAATAAGTCCTCGTGATCCAACGGCTTAGATAGTATCGGCGGTTTCTCTAGGTGTCTCAGCAAGTTCTGAAACGCTTCTATGCAGTCGGGCGTCCATTTGAAGTGGCGTTTTCCTCGCTTTATCAATTCGAAGAATGGGATGCATTTGTCCGTAGCCCTGGAGATAAATCTGCTTAATGCGGCTACTTTCCCTGCAAGGCTTTGCACATCTTTAATCTGCCTAGGTTCCTGAATGTCTCTAATTGCTGCGATCTGGTCTGGATTAATCTCAATCCCACGAGAACTGACGATGAATCCTAAGAATTTTCCGGAGGCGACCCCGAATGAACATTTTGTTGGGTTGAGTTTCATCCCGTACTTTCGAAGAATGCCAAACATCTCTACCAAGTCCGTAGTGTGATTAGAGGATTGCCTGGACTTAACCAACATGTCGTCGACGTACACTTCCATTGTTTTCCCAATCTGGTTATAGAACATTCTGTTCACTAACCGTTGATATGTAGCGCCCGCATTCTTCAAGCCAAAGGGCATTACCACATAGCAGTATAACCCCAGATCCGTAATGAAACTAGTGTGTTCTTGATCTGGAACGTGCATTGGAATCTGGTTATATCCTGAATAAGCATCCATAAAGGAGAGATGTTCATGACCCGCCAATGAGTCCACCAACTGATCGATCCCGGGTAACGGAAAGCTGTCTTTCGGGCAGGCTTTATTCAAATCCGAGAAATCGATACATGTTCGCTACTTCCCGTTGGCCTTCTTCACCAGAACTGGATTCGAAATCCAGTCTGGGTAGATTGAGTCTCTGATAAATCCATTACTCTTTAGCTTTCCAACTTCTTCTTTCAAGGCAGCGGACCTCTCTGGGCCCAGCATTCGCCTTCTTTGTTTTACCGGAGGATGTTTAGGGTTAATGCTTAATGAAAGGCTCATGATTGATGGAGATATCCCGCACATGTCTGCGTGGGTCCAAGCAAATACATCCAAGTTATTTTTTAAGAAATTCGTCAGTTCTTTAGCTAAATTCGGATTTAACTGGGATCCAATCTTAAGGACCTTTTCTGGGTCACTATCATCGATCGGTACATCCACAGTTATCTCGTTGGGAGTCGCCATTCTGCCCCCAGGTTCATTGTCCTCTCTGGGATCCATATCCTCGGGCAACTCTCTGGGCGACTCTCCTACGGTTATCCTCTTTAATTGCTATAAAGTCTCCGCCCGTGCGGGGGGAGAAGCGCCCTTGGTTTCTTTGTCTCCTCCATTGCGGAGTAGCTTTAGCTCTGCAATATAACATGCTCGTGCGGCAACCTGATCTCCTCTAACAACACCAATGCCAGCCTCCGTAGGAAACTTAAATAACAAGCACCAGGGGACTATACAGGCTCTAAACTTTGCGAGGGCCGGTCGGCCCATGAAAGCATTATAGGGTGATTCAATATCCAAAACCACGAAGGGAAGGATTCTCACTCTTTGGCGTTCTCCTTCCCAAAGCTTAACTGGTAGCTCTACATAACCCATTGGAGCGGTGGATGCTCCGTTAAATCCACGGATCCATCCCAGACAGGGCTTCAAGTCTTTTATCTCGAGATTCATCTGGTCAAATGTCTTTTTGAAAAGAATATTGACGGAACTCCCGTTATCCACCAAGACTTTATGAACAGTGGCCGGGCCAATAGGTACTGTGATCACAAATGGATCTTCAGTCGGAGCATGGACTCCAATGCTTTCTCGTTCGCGGAAAACGACATCGTCGAACATCATCTTTTGTTGCTTTACCGGAACGTTGTCCTCAGGGTTGCTACACTCCCCTACTTCGAGGTGTTGCTTGGCTGCATTGACATACTGATCCAATGCCTTGGAACCGTGTCCGGCGAGATAAAGCCCGCCGATTATGGTATTGATAACAAGGTCCTTCCCTTCTACTGGGCAGTTGGCCTGACAGCAGGTTGATTCTGGTTCTGATTTGGGGCCTGTACGACTTGCCCCCTGTCTCTGGGTGTCACTCTGTATTCATCCAATTTTCCTTCTCGGAGAAGCCTCTCGACTACATCTCTTAGGTGACGGCATTCATTTGTCGAATGGCCATGAATCTGATGAAAGAGACAAAACTTCCCTGTTTCACGTTCCTTCTCCGTCGACTCTCTGGTAGGAGGCCTTTTATTTTGGAGGACGTTGTACGAATCCATGAAGATATTTTCCAAAGTATCGTTTATTTGCGCATAACTCTCAAAAGACCTGGGACGAGTCCTTCTTTGGGAGTCGTTCCCACGATTCCTCTTCCGGTTGTTGCCATTACTGTTATTATCATTGTTTCCTGACTGACGACCACCCTGATTCCGATTTCCGACATTAACCTCGACCTTCCCCGAGCTGTCTCATGTCTGCTTAATGGCGACATTGCACTGGATTTCCTCTTTATCAGCCGTTTTTTCCTTTCGGTTAGCATATACTTCCTCCCAGCATAAGTGTACGTTAGCTTTTTCGTAGAATAACTCTCTAGTATGGGGTGGCTTGCCGACCTGATATCTCCCAAATTCGGTGTCTTTATCTACCCCATCAATTAGGGCTGCCACAACAGTTGGCTCATGAGGATCTTTGACTTAAGTAGCGGCCAGGTTGAAACGGTCTAGATACACCCTAAACTCTCGCCTGGTCGTTGCTTGACAAGGAACAAGTCAATCACACTCTTTGTCTTTTGTGCATAGATGCGGAACTGTTCCACAAACCTTTCACTCAACTCCCTGAATCTGGAAATTGATCTTGCTAGTAAGCGAGTAAACCATAATAATGCTACATCCTCCAGGAATATGGGAAATGTGTGACGGCCCGCCCCGCACCAACCGACATTTACTCTCCAAGGGTGCACTGTACACATGTCTAGTTAGCACGGAACGGGTCGTCAGAAGGAAAAGGAAGAAGGAAATGAACATACAAAGGACCTGTAGAATGTCTCACAGCGCATCGAACAAAATATAATAATAACATACTTGACATAAAACAGGAGAGACAGTGCATAAGCTGAAAATCAGAACTAAACATCATAGCAGCGGAAATCCAAAATACAGCGTATTACAACTTTTCAAACTGTCTCAAAGCAAAAGTAAGGTAAATAAGGTACACTACTAATGCCCAAGTAACGACCACCAACGACACAGGGAGAATGTGTATATATATAATACGTGGAAGCCTCCTGCCCGCCTCCGAATCAGCTACTCGCGCATCACCAGCTAACCTGTCTCTAGTCTGCTCGTGTGAGCACCCAGAGTAATAAGAAGAGACATAAAACTCTGGGTCAGACATAAAGCCTGGTATGAGCGATAAGCATCTAAAGTGAACAATAACAGGTAGACTAAAACATACCTGAACCTGGACCTGCAACCAAAGAGTTAGCACTACATACTATACAACACTCTAAGGTATCATATCAAACAGTGTAAAGATACGGAGGTGGGGAAGGTGTGCATGTCATAATGATGGTAAACAATCAAGCATAACATCCATCCTCACATCTCTCACTCAGTGCGTAAAGCATACGATATTCACCACTTCGATCACCCAACATACCTTACTACGATCACTTTGCCCCATGAAGTCATAAATGGCTTCACTGCACTGATAACGTAGCCACAAATCCTTCGCTATATCCACTTTGCCCCATGGAGTCACAAGGACCCCACTGCACTGGCTCATAGCCTTACTAATCCTTACTATGTCCACTTTGCCCCATGGAGTCACAAGGACCCCACTGCACTGGCTCATAGCCTTACTAATCCTTACTATGTCCACTTTGCCCCATGGAGTCACAAGGACCCCACTGCACTGGCTCATAGTCTTACTACGCATCACCTTGCCCCTCGGGTCACAATGACCCTACTGCACTGATAATGTAGTCTTGCTACCATCACTTTGCCCCTCAGGTCATAATGACCCTACTGCACTGATAAGTAGCCCATCATTCCTTTTTAGTGGTGAATCGAAGTTATGAACGTCGACAACTCCTTAGCACACGTCCCGCAGCAAAGTCCAACCATGAAGTGTCCTCCTTGGTTCCCAATTGGATCCTGAGCTCTAACTTCCCCTATTGGACTACCTTTGCATTTCGGGTTATTGGTCAATACTGGGTCGGGTCGGGTTCCTCCTCAAGCCATCAGTTCGGGTCGGTGTCCTTCATCCGTTCGGGTCGGGTCTCCTTCTGGTGCGGTTCGGGTCGGTACTCCTCTGGGTTCGAGTTAGATGCTTCTCTTCGGGTCGGGTCGGGTGCTTCTCTTCGGGTCGGGTCGGGTGTCCCTTCTTGGTTCGCGTTTTCGATCCGACTTCATACTCCTGCTCTGCTTCGTCTTCGTGATTCCGATCTGATCCGTCCTCCTCGATCTGATTCGTCTTCCTCTATCCGATCTGATCCCAGTTCAACTAGCGTGGTCCTCCTTTTTGCCACTTTTCCCAAGTGTTGGGTTCCGATCCGATCGGATTCCTTGCTCAGTTCAACATATCCGATCCGAGCCCCCTTGTCCGATCCGATCCGAACCCTGCACTGTTTTCTGAAACTGTTCCAGCAAGTGTTTACGTCATTCGACGACGTTTTCGACTATTCTAACTATTGGAATCAATCACAAAGCATTTCATACAGTCATACCAACATACATGATCAACCACAAACATCAAAACATCAATATGATAGGTCAAAATGGATCAAACATACCCAAAATCTCATATTTCCCCTTAAGCATGTTTAGGTGAAACTACTGATAGGATTAGCAAAACTTAACCAAATTAAACCAAATTCATATCAGAGGTCTAAAACATCATTTAGGAATTTATGAACATTTTTCCCTAATTTTATCATGCTTAAATTCGCTAATTAGCACTAATCACCCCTAATTAGCCATAATTAGTGTAAAACTATGTAAATCACTCACCTTAGCCACAAAATAAACTAAGATCTGAAATAATTCTCTGATTTGATGTGAATCTCAATGCCAACAGCAGCTCCTATGTTGATTTGGTGAAGATCTTCCTTGATTAGGGGTTGCTAAGCCAAATCCTTAACCAAAAGATGATTTGGAGGTGATTTAGAGGTTAGAGGCCATTTTTAGGGATCTTTGGTGATAAGTGGAGGCTAGAAAACTGAAATGGATTGATTCTCCATCTCATTTCAGCCCTCCCATAACCTAATCCCGAAATGGGTTATGGGCCTACTCACTAATCACCCAATTTGGCCCGGTTAAGTAGTTTTTCACCCTCTAAACCTTGTTTCAGCCATATCTCCCAAACGGTAAGTCCGTTTGGCTAATGTGACCACTCTACGGAAAGGTAAACCACCAAACGAATCAAATGGAAGTGCTTTCAAGTCAAAATTCCTTTCCGATCAAAAGTTATGGCCAAAACAGTACCAACTAGGGGCAAAATGGTCATTTAAAAATCTACAAAAATCATGAACATGGGAAATGACTCTAATGGATGTTTTCCAAAGTTATATGACCGTAGGACTTCATACGGGAAAGAAATAAATATTCTACAATCCTACGATGTGTAGAATACGGGTCATTACACTCTCCCCTCCTTAAGAAATTTCGCCCTCGAAATTCCCTAATCCAAACATACACAAAGGTTCTCGCATGCCTATCAATCATAAAGCAACAATCAAACATGCAAAACAAGCTAAACAAGTCTATTCTAGCATGCAGAAAACTAAATTGCAAAGTAAATCTTACCAGGTAAAGAGTTCTGGATGCATCTTCCTAATGCTCTCTTCTGTCTCCCAAGTACAATCATTCTCGTTCTCGCCCCACTGAACCTTGACTAGCTTCACCGCCTTCCTTCGAAGTTGCTTCGTATCATGCCCCACAATACGAATCGGCTTGCGGTTCCCAACCGCCTCGGGTTCTACTTCGAAGTCCTCTAACTGATCAGGTGAAATAGTCACATCTGAGTCGTGAACGAACTTCCTTAATTGGGAAACATGAAATACATTGTGAACTCCCGCCATCTTCTCTGGTAAGCCAACTCTATACGCCAAATTCCCGACTTGTTCAAGAACAGGGAACGGGCCAACAAATCTTGGTGCCAACTTGCCTCTCCTGCTAAATCGTATCACGCTCTTCAACGGAGAGATCTTGACAAACACCAAGTCACCAACGGAGAACTTCAAGTCTCTTCTCCTCTTATCAGCATAACTCTTCTGCCTGTCTTGGCAGCTTTCATTCGTTGCTGAATGATCTTAATCTTATCCGAGGTTTCTCTCACCACATCTGGTCCAAGCACAAACTTCTCGCCAGTCTCTATCCAACATGATGGTGAGTTGCACGGTCTTCCGTACAAAGCTTCATATGGAGCCATACCGATACTGGATTGGTAGCTATTATTATATGCAAACTTTACTAGATGCAAATGGTCATCCCATGATCCACCAAAATCCAATATACAAGCTCTCAAGAGATCTTCCAATATACAATTCACCCTCTCCGTCTGACCGTCGGTCTGAGGATGATATGCGGTACTGAGATGTAATTCTGACCCTAGAGCCTCTTGTAAGCTCTTCCAAAACCCACTAGTGAACAACGGGTCTCGGTCACTTACAATGCTTATTGGTACTCCTTGAAATCTCACTACCCACTTCATATACAATTCTGCCAACTTGGCTGCCGTCCTGGTCGATTTGACTGGTATAAATCTTGCGCTCTTAGTCAATCGATCCACAATTACCCAAATGCTATCATATCCCGATCTAGTCCTTGGTAGGCCATCGATGAAATCCATCGAGACTTGCTCCCATTTCCATTCGGGAATTTCTAATGGTTGCAACAACCCGCTAGGCTTCTTTTGCTCGATTTTAACTAACTGGCAATTCATGCATTCGGATACAAACTTCCCAACGTCTCTTTTCATCCCTTCCCAGTAGTAAGTCTGTCTCATGTCTCGATACATCTTATTACCACCGGGATGTATAGTCAGTTTTGAGTGATGACATTCTCTAAGCACTTCATCTCTCAAACCATTCACGTTGGGCACAACTAGTCTTCCATTCTTTCGAAGCCATCCATCTCGATCAAGCCCATACACCTTCATTTCCTCATCAATACCCATCTCTAACTTGGAGATGATTTCTAATAGATTAGGATCGTCCCTCTGGCTAGAACCAATCCGCTCTATCAAAGTGGGTCTGATCGTCAAACTAGCTAGCATAACTGGATCCAATTCGCACCTTGGTCTGAAATCAAACCCCGCGATATACTCCAGTTGCTTCCATTCAAGAAACATTGCCCCTAAACTGGCATGTCTCCTACTCAAGGCATCGGCTACCGCATTACCTTTCCCAGGTGTGTATGCGATATCAAAATCATACGAAGCCAAGAACTCTAACCATCTCTGCTGACGGAGATTCAAATCTTTCTGAGAGAAGAGATACTTTAATGATTTATGATCGGTAAACAACTCGAATCTTTCTCCCAAGAGATAATGTCTCCACATCTTCAGCGCAAATACAATCGCTGCCAATTCCAAATCGTGGGTAGGATACTTCTTCTCATGCGGCTTTAGCTGTCGACTAGCATAAGCTACAACCCTACCTCCTTGCATCAATACTGCACCCAGTCCGGTACCACAAGCATCTGTGTATACCGTCATCTCTTCATTCCCTTTAGGAATGACTAACACTGGCGCACGCGTCAACCTCTCCTTTAGACTCTTGAAGGCATCCTCACACACTCCGTCCCAGACGAAGGACTGATTCTTCTTAGTCAACTGGGTCAACGGTGCTGCAATCTTGGAGAAGTCCTGGATAAACTTACGATAATATCCAGCTAATTCCAAGAAACTTCTTACATCTGTCGCATTCTTGGGCGTAGGCCAATCCTGTACCGTAGCCACCTTCGCAGGGTCCACGGCAATACCATTTTCTGAAACAACATGGCCCAAGAATCTTACTTCCCTTCTCCAAAAATGTCACTTAGAGAATTTCGCTTTCAATTGGTGTTTCCTCAACACCTCCATCACTATCCTCAAGTGTCCCTTGTGTTCCTCCTCTGTCCTTGAGTAAACAAGGATATCATCCACGAACACAAGAACAAACTTATTCAATTGATCTCTGAATACTCGATTCATAAGATCCACAAAATAGGCTGGTGCATTGGTCAACCCAAATGGCATGACCAACCACTCATAAAATCCAGACGGCGTCCTAAATGCCGTTTTCGGAACACTCTCATCTGCTACTCGAAGCTGATGAAATCCTGTCGCGAGGTCCAACTGGGAGAACACTCTAGCTCCTTCCAGTTGATCAAACAAATCATCTATCCACGGTAGAGGATACTTATTCTTCCTCGTCACCTTATTCAACTCGCGATAGTCCACACACAACCGAAGGGAACCATCTGCCTTAGTGGGAAACACAACTGGTGCTCCCCACTCGGAGGCATTCCTTCTAATTAATCCCTTCTTCAAAAGATTGCTGACTTGCACCCCGAGCTCTCGTTGCTCCCTTGGTGCCATACGACGAAGTGGCATCACTATAGGTCTGGCATCTTTCACTAAATCAATACGGAACTCAATCTCTCGGTGTGGTGGAAACCCGATCACCTTCTCGAAGACGTCCGGATACTGGCCAATCACGGGCACATCTGACAACTCATCCTGCGGGATGTCGAGGGAATTTACAAAACTAGCCATAACCCCATCACTAGGTAGGCTACCAAACACTACCCTCTGCCCATCATCCGCCCTCACTGCCACCAAAAAGCCCTCACAGTCTACCACCACCCCGTATCTTTGGAGCCAATCGACTCCCAATATAATGCCATACCCAGTAAAGCCCAAAACAAAGCAATCACATACAAACATACATCCATGACTCGATAAGACCAAATTCCTGCAAATCATACTAAGGCTAGTCGAACCACCAATCGGGTTCGTCACAATCAATGGTCTATCGACTATTTCGGGTTCCAGTCCCAACCTATCTACCAGGTCACTAGATATGAAGGAACGGGAAGCCCCAGTATCAAACAAAACTCGAACTGGTATATCATAAATAGAAAGCATACCTTGAATAACATCATTCTTTCCTTTCTCCGCCGCAGTTGGGGCATTCGACGAAGAAGGAACAACATCAATAGCATATGCTTTCACAATCTGCTTCTCCTTAAGAGGCTGCGGACACTTATCCTTCTGATGTCCCACTTGACCACAGTTGTAGCACTTCCTTTCCGCTGGCTTGGCCCGACATTCCTTAGCATAATGGCCCTTCTTTCCACAGCTGAAGCACTCAACATCCTTCTTGCTCTTTTTCTGGCCACCTTTTGATTGGTCCTGCTTCCTCTTATTCTGAGAGTTATTCTTGCCTCCACCGCCTGCTTGCGGCTTTGGCCCTTCTGCAGATGCGGCCTCAGTCTTTGACTTAGGGTAAAGACTCTCTGATCTCAAAGCTTTCCCCACAATCGATTCAAAAGTCTCATCGATGTGGTTGAGAAGCCTTTCCCCCAAGTATCCATCCAAACCAGTAATGAACATCTCATTCTTCTTCTCAGGAGTATCAATGAGAGACAGTCCATACTTCGACAAAGTGTCGAACTCAGCAATGTAATCAGAAACTGCCCTTCCATTCTGCTTGAGTTCCAAGAACCTCTTAAACAACACTGACTTCTGGGCAGCTGGAATAAACTTCTCGCTAAAGCAAGCCTTGAACTGATCCCAAGTAACCTGATCCTCTGGAGTAGCTGTTCTAATGGCATTCCACCAATTCATCGCTCGCCCTTGCAGCTGACGAGACGCTAGTCTTCTCTTCATCGCATCCTCGATACCCAAGTCATCAAAGATACGGTCACAGCTATCCATCCAGTCCTGAACATCCGTGGCCGACTCCGTTCCGTGGAACGGCTTCCCACCAAGATTAGTGTAATCTTTGCACAACTTGGCGAAATCGACCCTAGGCGCCTGCACTACTGGGCCAACACCAACTCCGGGATTGGGAATTGCCCCTTGCACTTCTCTAAGCATGTCTCTCATGAGGTTAGTGAACATTGCCCTCATGTCAGCGGCATTCCCTTGGTTGGTCCCTCTACCAGCACCTCTCGTGTCTCGGCTCATCGTTAATCTGTAAAAAGGAAACGATTAACGACCCCATAGTGGTGCTAGTGCAGTGCGACTTCATCTTTATACTACTAATAGTATATACATACATAGTTTTTGAAAACCAAAATAGTCACAAATACGCGCTCTCATATACGTACTATCTCTCCCTAGTGTCTTTCCCTAGGTTAACTACGCAACCTCGCTCTGATACCAAGTGTGACGGCCCGCCCCGCACCAACCGACATTTACTCTCCAAGGGTGCACTGTACACATGTCTAGTTAGCACGGAACGGGTCGTCAGAAGGAAAAGGAAGAAGGAAATGAACATACAAAGAACCTGTAGAATGTCTCACAGCGCATCGAACAAAATATAATAATAACATACTTGACATAAAATAGGAGAGACAGTGCATAAGCTGAAAATCAGAACTAAACATCATAGCAGCGGAAATCCAAAATACAGCTTATTACAAATTTTCAAACTGTCTCAAAGCAAAAGTAAGGTAAATGAGGTACACTACTAATGCCCAAGTAGCGACCACCAGCTACACAGGGAGAATGTGTATATATATAATACGTGGAAGCCTCCTGCCCGCCTCCGAATCAGCTACTCGCGCATCACCAGCTAACCTGTCTCTAGTCTGCTCGTGTGAGCACCCAGAGTAATAAGAAGAGACATAAAACTCTGGGTCAGACATAAAGCCTGGTATGAGCGATAAGCATCTAAAGTGAACAATAACAGGTAGACTAAAACATACCTGAACCTGGACCTGCAACCAAAGAGTTAGCACTACATACTGTACAACACTCTAAGGTATCATATCAAACAGTGTAAAGATACGGAGGTGGGGAAGGTGTGCATGTCATAATGATGGTAAACAATCAAGCATAGCATCCATCCTCACATCTCTCACTCAGTGCGTAAAGCATACGATATTCACCACTTTGATCACCCAACATACCTTGCTACGATCACTTTGCCCCATGAAGTCATAAATGGCTTCACTGCACTAATAACGTAGCCACAAATCCTTCGTTATGTCCACTTTGCCCCATGGAGTCACAAGGACCCCACTGCACTGGCTCATAGCCTTACTAATCCTTACTATGTCCACTTTGCCCCATGGAGTCACAAGGACCCCACTGCACTGGCTCATAGCCTTACTAATCCTTACTATGTCCACTTTGCACCATAGAGTCACAAGGACCCCACTGCACTGGCTCATAGTCTTACTACGCATCACCTTGCCCCTCGGGTCATAATGACCCTACTGCACTGATAACGTAGTCTTGCTACCATCACTTTGCCCCTCAGGTCATAATGACCCTACTGCACTGATAAGTAGCCCATCATTCCTTTTTAGTGGTGAATCGAAGTTATGAACGTCGACAACTCCTTAGCACACGTCCCGCAGCAAAGTCCAACCATGAAGTGAACTCCTTGGTTCCTAATTGGATCCTGAGCTCTAACTTCCCCTATTGGACTACCTTTGCATTTCGGGTTATTGGTCAATACTGAGTCGGGTCGGGTTCCTCCTCAAGCCATCGGTTCGGGTCGGTGTCCTTCATCCGTTCGGGTCGGGTCACCTTCTGGTGCGGTTCGGGTCGGTACTCCTCTGGGTTCGAGTTAGATGCTTCTCTTCGGGTCGGGTCGAGTGCTTCTCTTCGGGTCGGGTCGGGTGTCCCTTCTTGGTTCGCGTTTTCGATCCGACTTCAAACTCCTGCTCTGCTTCGTCTTCGTGCTTCCGATCCGATCCGTCCTCCTCGATCCGATCCGTCTTTCTCTATCCGATCCGATCCCAGTTCAGCTAGCGTGGCCCTCCTTTTTGCCACTTTTCCCAAGTGTTGGGTTCCGATCCGATCGGATTCCTTGCTCAGTTCAACATATCCGATCCGAGCCCCCTTATCCGATCCGATCCGAACCCTGCACTGTTTTCTGAAACTGTTCCAGCAAGTGTTTACGCCATTCGACAACGTTTTCGACTATTCTAACTATTGGAATCAATCACAAAGCATTTCATACAGTCATAGCAACATACATGATCAACCACAAACATCAAAACATCAATATGATAGGTCAAAATGGATCAAACATACCCAAAATCACATATTTCCCCTTAAGCATGTTTAGGTGAAACTACTGATAGGATTAGCAAAACTTAACCAAATTAACCCAAATTCATATCAGAGGTCTAAAACATCATTTAGGAATTTATGAATATTTTTCCCCAATTTTATCATGCTTAAATTCGCTAATTAGCACTAATCACCCCTAATTAGCCATAATTAGTGTAAAACTATGCAAATCACTCACCTTAGCCACAAAATAAACTAAGATCTGAAATAATTCTCTGATTTGATGTGAATCTCAATGCCAACAGCAGCTCCTATGTTGATTTGGTGAAGATCTTCCTTGATTAGGGTTTGCTAAGCCAAATCCTTAACCAAAAGATGATTTGGAGGTGATTTAGAGGTTAGAGGCCAATTTTAGGGATCTTTGGTGATAAGTGGAGGCTAGAAAACTGAAATGGAATGATTCTCCATCTCATTTCAGCCCTCCCATAACCGTAATCCCGAAATGGGTTATGGGCCTACTCACTAATCACCCAATTTGGCCCGGTTAAGCAGTTTTTCACCCTCCAAACCTTGTTTCACCCATATCTCCCAAACGGTAAGTCCGTTTGGCTAATGTGACCACTCTACGGAAAGGTAAACCACCAAACGAATCAAATGGAAGTGTTTTCAGGTCAAAATTCCTTTCCGATCAAAAGTTATGGCCAAAACAGTACCAACTAGGGGCAAAATGGTCATTTAAAAATCGACAAAAATCATGAACATGGGAAATGACTCTAATGGATGTTTTCCAAAGTTATATGACCATAGGACTTCATACGGGAAAGAAATAAATAATCTACAATCCTATGATGTATAGAATACGGGTCATTACAAAATGCTTTGCACTTGACAGCGTCAGAAGCAGCGGTCATTGACCTAGAATATCTCATCAGATGTTGGACGGGATCAGATCTACCCGCGTAACGGTTCATCTGCGGCATGTTGAAGCGCCTCGGGAAAGTCGCATCTAAAATATCATCAGTGAAAGGGGTATGACTGCGGTCAATTCCCCAATCTTCATTCCGTTTTCCACGGCTATCTGCCAGAATTTGATGGATCATAGCTGCAACATTTGCACTGGTCAGCGGAGGTTCGGGGTCAGCGCTTCTTGCTCGGTGGGGTTCTCTAATCTCTCTTCCGGAAGCGACCACGAAATCCGTGGCTCGGATTGGGCTTTGTTGCCCCCCTGTTACCATGAGCATTTGCACGGCGACGGGGCTGAGGTAGTCTGTTCTGTACAGGGCTGTCCACACCTCGAGCTCTGGGAGTTGCTGCATGATCGTTCACATTGCGGTTTGAGGGCCCTGCACCCAGTGCCTCTTCTTCCCGTGATGGCAGGGTTCCAAATCGAAGCTGCTCTATGTTTTCGGGCCTCTCATACGGTCGCTGCGGAGATCTTGGCGATTCCTCTGACGAAGAAGAGTATTTTGGGGTGAGAGGACGAACTGGGGGCGTCCTTTGCCTTGCGAGATCATTAAGCCTTCAATCCATAGCGGTCAAATTCTGTCGCAGAACGGAGCTTTCCTGCCTTTGAGCAGCTAATTCATCAAACAGCCTTTCCCACATTTCGGAAAAGCAAGAGAGATCCCCCTCAGTAACGGGAGCAGAAGGGTCATATTGACCATCATCATTTTCTTTTATGCGCAAAGAGCTTGAGGCAGGTCGAGCGGAGGGGCCAGGACGGTAGGAGCGAGCCATAGGCTCCTTTCCAGGTCGAGTTGTAGTCTGGTCATCAATTCAGATCGCTGTGGATCGAGATCGGCGATTCGGTACGCCCCCCTGGGGTATGTTCGTGGTCATGGTATGAGGAAGATCCGAGGCGTTATCACGGGATCGAGTAACAACCCCTTCGACAGTCCGGATCGCCTCGTCCTCATCGACTCGGCGCATGGCACCTTCATCGGATCGGTTCGCCCTCGGCACTCCACGATCCAAAGGTCCCTCATTGCCCAGCTTGTGCACACTTTCTTCAACTGCTTCATTCGCAATTTCATTTGCCCGTGAAGCTCGTACTTCCTTAGACTTCTTTCCAGCCATGATATCAGATGTCGCTGGAATCTTCAAAAAACTGAATAGTGAAGTTTTGGGACTGTTTTCTTTGGACTTTCAAATCCAAATAGTAGAATAGCAATCCGGTAGGCTGAGAATTCAATTCTCAGTGAAAGCACCAAAATGTTAGATCAAAATTTGGACCTAACACCCAAATTGTTCTGATTCTTAAAGAATTATAACTGGAGAATGAAGAAAAAGGAGAAAACACACAGAATTTATAGTGGTTCGGCGTTAACGGGCCTACGTCCACTTTATATGTTATCGATTATACTTTGAATGCTAGTACAATCAATGATTTCTCTCAAACTCACTCTTACAATTGTGATTTCTCTCAACAATCTAGTAATAAAACTGATGAGAAATAGTGGTATGACAGTAATGGTGGAATCAGTGCTCAATACTGCCAAAAGATCCTGAAAAATGCCAAGCTCTGGGCTATTTATAGCTGATTTTGTCAGGCGGATCGCGATCACACGTGGAACAAATCCCGAGAATATCGGATCGGATCACAGATTGATGAAGAATTAGTAAAATTAGCCGTTGTGGACAAGTGTCGCGATCCCCTTAAATATCGGATCGAGCAAGGAGAAGGAATTGGTCAAAGTGACAGTTGGGGACACGTGTCGCTGGATCCGTTCATCTAGGATCGCCGAAGACTAGCTCGTGCTTGAACAGGTCAGAGGCTTCTCTGTGTGTCGGGGAATCGGATCGGTCCGTGTAGGATAGTGGTGTAAGGACGGGTCGAGTCATGTAGAAGTAGTCGGATCGCTGATGCTATGGGGGCGATCCGATGGGGGACGATCCGAGAGGGGCGACCCGATCCTTCATGGACTTATGGAACGTAGTTTCATACTTTCTTCTTATGAGTGAACCTTGATGGCTTGGTCAAAAAGCTAGCCAACATTTTGCCCCCTCGAAGTATGTTTTATCGATGATGGAACATGCTTCGAAACTATAGATACGTCTTTTCAAAATAGAGATGCAAATCAGTGGTAGCGTCTATTCGAAAGGCCATATCATTTACGGAAAGTTGTCCCTTTGCTCGCCATAAATATTGGATAAATCTTTAATAGTTTCCCTGTTTATTGGAAAATTCTTTTCTGGGATCTTTTAGAGTCTTCATCATCGAATCTACCGGGTACATTTTTGAATTTTCATTCCTGTCGGTCATTTATCGGTTCAGATCGCATGTGCGAGTCACGTTCCATTGGCAAGTCGTTCGCCTTGTCCTTTGGTGAGCATTTGGGCCTCTTTGCGGAACGAACGGAACAGGATCAAATATATATTCGAAAAATGTTTCGACCAACAAATACGTGAAGATATCAGAAGTTGAACCAGACAGAGCATTGAAGACCGTGGATCTTCATTAAATGGCAGAACCGCTAATAATCTCTGGGATTGCAACTAGAGATAAACTGTGGTTCTATCGTGGTTAGAATCTACGGATTGCAAGGACTACTTGCTACTGATCCTTGGGGTGATTCCTATATGGGATGCAGTAGGAGAGTGCCTTCGGTTCATCCTGTTCCTGGATGACTTGTATGGACGGATGCCTGACAAAGTATTTCCAAAGGGATCGCGTATGTTGATTTCCTCAAATGTATTTCTGTTGGTGGATAGCTAACACCCAGAGTATTTTTGGTGGACGTCAATCAATGATATCTGGCGGATCTAACGATGTGGCATTCAAAGTGAATGGTGACCAGATGTTCCAAAGGGGAATTCAAACCTCAAGCCTCATCAACCGGGAAATGACAAAAATCGGGCAGGCAGCATGGCTATGTGGGTCGCTCCCATTAGGGTGTATAATCACCTATCTAGAGAAATTCCTTTTGCTTCTTTAATCAATTTCAATGCTGTCCCTTTCGGGAAACGGTGTTTTGAGCCCAACCTTTGGTGATATACATTCGATACACTCAAGCGAAATGAGTGGTCGGCCATGTATGGGCCGGGTTGGAAGACGTTCTTGTTGAAACCAGTGTATTGACCTCTAGAGATACACTATCGGTAGGTGGTTTCATACCTTGTCATAGTTGGAATCCAATCCTCAATAAGCACCTGCGGTTTTGATTGTATACTATATATGTGGAGCGTGAGATGTAAGCGTTCCGCTAGATTGATATCTACTTGTATTTAGACACTATCATAATATCAAAAAAGATATTGATTTCAAAAATGTTTTGGATCATCGTAAGGTAAAACCGTCCGTATTTATGCGTGGATTTGGTCTTATGATTATCCTTTTCTTTCGAATTTTTTTTTGAACTTTAGAATCAAGTTGGATGATTCCCCTTAAACCTTTTTGCGAGTTTTTCTCACCATGGTTCACCAGACTGACCCGGTGTTTTGTAAATGCTCGGGTTAGACCGTGTTGTACAGGTTCAGGTTATCAACTATTGTAAGAGACGAGCTGGAAGAGTTCAGATGTATGATATTACATAGCTGCTATTCCGCTGTGTGTGGTATATGAGGACAGGATATTATAACTGCCCAGATGTGTGATGTACTCTGATATTGTAAGTATTTTAAAAAAAGGTTCTTAGTAAAGATTTATTTCTATATTATATTTTGTTCCGCTGCGATGTGAGACTCTGTGTTGTGTTGGTTCTTCTTCTTCTTCTTCTTCTATTCTAACTTTCTTTCTTTCTTATCTCACCCTCTAAATTCTTTCTAATAACTATCCAGTGTTTTCAGTGTTTGGAAGATCGGCATGGGATACGGAATTGTATTTATGTCGATTTTCGGGGCCGAAAATCCTTGGGTCGTTACAGGCATACTCGTTATGATTTAGTTTTTATGAGATGTTATGGAATTTTAATGTTTTACCAACAATGATGACTTATGATGTAGTTTCGTTAATTTTGTTTATGACTTAGTTATGATTTGAGTACTTATGTGCATTACTAAGTATAAAAAATTCGCAGGTATACAATAATGCAAAAGAAATAGAATTTCATTTACTGATTGCAGGTTTAAAAAATGAGAGTGTTACAGAATCTCTGCATATGAGATATACAAAGTATATAGAGCAGCATAAGCATTGGGATGGAGTTGCATAGGGGCAATTAGTTGTCTCAGGAGATCAACAACAGTCGGAGAAAACGGAGGAATAGCGCCTATCGAGCACATGACCTTACTGATGGACATATATCCTTCCAAAGCAGAATGGGGTATATCCCCTTTCTCTAGAGTTTTAACGTCATCCCAAGGGATCCCGTTGAAACATCCCACATCCATTAAGGTCACTCACAAAGGGAGTGCCTTAACTTTGGTGGAGAATTATAGGTACAAGACACATAAAAATTTACAAGACAGATAAATTTAAGTAGGGGAATCCAAATATTTATTTCATACGTAGTTCAATACAAAAGCATTACATCAAATAGTCTCAAAACAACTTCAAAACATTACACCATAGTTTCTATCTTGATTATTCAATAAAGAAGCATAAACCAAAAAGTAAAAATGCATATATCACCAAGGATCATATCCAATGCCATAGCCAATGCAAGAGAGTCCAAGTCATACATCTACTTTCTTGAAGCTTGTAAAGAGTCTGATTAAGCTGGAGTATTTCCTCCCTGTGGACCTGGGGAGGGGGAGGGGGACGGAAGAAAAGAAGACGAAAGGAAACGGGTTAGACAATAAGTCTGGTAAGTTCAGTGGTTACCAGTATTTAATCAAGAAAAGGAATCATGACAGTGATAACAGAACATAGGACAATACCCTAATATAAGATAAGAGGGACGTGTGATCGCACCCATTACTACAGTCTTAGCACTTACTTAACCATTTGTTCAACCAGCCTACTTGTTTACAAAAACGATCCCCTTACTGATCGGCTCCTACTCGTATGCATTCATGTCCTGTGTCATTCAGCCCCCGCTGGACTATAACTACCTGTGCTGGTCCCACCATGAGGTGTATCAGTCCCTCTGGTGGCAACCCGACACGATTCAAGATGCACAGTGTACACTACTGATGCCCAGTGCCTGATTTTTCCACTCCGGAGTACGTGCACGCCCATACTCCTCCGGAACCTACACTGGCCCACCAACCATCGACATTTTGACTGCTTACAATTCAGCCCAGTAATCGTGCCCCACCCTACCTAGTTTCAGGGTACCATAATACATCTATGTGGGTTACTGCTGAAATGGGTCCCCGTTACTAGTGTTTTCTAATCAACATGTTTATTTGGTTAAGTGTCCAAGTTTATTTAACCCAGCCCATTTGTTTTAGTTAACATGTTGAATCAGTTAAGTATTTTTCTTATTTACTTAACCCTACCAATCCTGACTTAGCTTTAATTTATTAAAGCACCAACCACGCACATTAGACAGGTCTTGTTGTGGTCATTGGATATGCCGGTCGGTTCCGGGCAGATTTACACCACAACTCAGTCTAACCTCGGGTTCTTTTTGGACTTGATGCACTAACTACCCACATTAGACAGGTCTTGTTGTGGTCACTGGATATGCCGGTCGGTTCCGGGCAGATTTACACCACAACTCAGTCTAACCTCGGGTTAGGCATATTCGTCTTTTCTAAATTCGTACTTTTCTATATATGTCAATTTTTTTTATGTAAATTGATTTTAATTTACTCATGCCATAATTATCTTTTCAAATATTGCTCACAATAAATGGTATATAAAATATACCATTTTATGAACAAACCTATGCCATGTATTTTCATGTTTCCCCATCGTTATCCCCGTAGAACGTATGAATTACATAAAATGTTGGGCTAACCAATTAGCCCAAACCCATGAACAAAAAGGGCTAATAAGGAACATGACATAAACATAAAATAGCATACATTAAACTTATCACATGTAACTTGGCATAGATGCACCATTATTTCAACTAAACAGGTAAAGGTGAACTTGTAACTAAGTCATGTAAACTTGACATGGGTCTAACATGTAGGTTTAACACATAAACAAGATTTTAAACCACAATTTAACATACTAACTTATGTATGTAAAAACATAAGAAAGCTACTCTAACCATTTTTAAATTGCAACTTAGCATAATAACTTATGTGTGTTAGACATAAGAGGATTGCAATTCCAACTTTTTCAACATAAATAGATTCAACTTGACATGGTTCTAACTATCCATGAATGTTAATCTACATGTAAGCATGTGATTTAGATCCTAGACTTGCAAGTTACCATCAAATTACAACATGACAAGTTTCATCATTTTGTTGGCATAATAAGTTCTTAATCCAATCATAATAACATACAATGTTGTACATCACCCAAGCATACAGACATGAAATATACAACATGTTCATCGCCATAAGCATATAGAAATATACAACATGTTCATCGCCACAAGAACATAGAAATACGCAACATGTTCATCACCACAAGCATATAGACAAGATTAATTACAACGATAGTTTAAGATAGACGAGAATCTAATCTTATACATATGCATTATACTATACCCCAATTACAACATATCATGATTAATCGAAGAATGTTTAAATCTGCGTAACAACTAACTTACAAACTAAAATAAATTCTTGCATTCTGAAATCTGAATTCTAAAATTGGAGATGCGCGCCTTTGATGAAGATCATTGAATTAAACTAGTTTTAATTTGATTCTTGATTCAAGTTCTTTAACTCGTCTTTTGAATTGAAAAGGGTGACGGCTACTCCAAGTCCTCCATTGACGGCATTTCAGTTCTAGGTTTATTTTTCTGTGTGTTTTTCGCTTAGGCATTGAGTTGTTTATATAGAATTTCAGTTTGATTATAGCCGTCAGATGGACCTAGGGTTAATCACAGCCACTCAAACCTGATCAGGTTCATCCAGAAACCCTAGTGACTCAGCAGCGAGTCAGCAATCGTTCAAATTTTAGATCTGGCCGGGGGCCTAGTCGACCCTAAGGTCGACCCCCAGGTCGACCTCTAGGGGGAAGGTCGACACTAGGGTCGACCCCCTGGTCGACCTGCCTGGGCGGGAATTTTCCCGCCCAGCTCGCTTCTGACTTCTGTTTGAATTTTGAACTTGTTCCTTCGAGCTGTTTGAATTTATTCGAATTTCTGAAAACTTCTGGCAGTCATAACTTCTTTATACGAAGTCCAATTCACGCAAACTCGGAATCTATCTCAACCAGAATTCCGAGATGAACATAACCGTTTCCCTTAATTCTCACATTTTAAATTAAGTATTCTATTTATTATTATTATAACGTTAATCGAAAATATAGGGTGTTACATTCTCCCCTCTTTTAGGATTTCGTCCCCGAAATCTTCAAGTCGAGATGAACTTATATCCTACCATCCAAACACCCATCTACTCAACCATCAAACACAGGCGTCCATTGTCCTTAAAAGATTTCTAATGCTTCATGATCATATGCATAGTGTGTGTATATGTCCTTATCTAATGCAAAATCAGGCGGTCTATGTAACAACCCGTATTTTTGAATAACATGTTATAACATAAATGGAGGCAGAATTAAACTGTAAAATCTGAATCAAGGGAAACGGGCTATGCCATTGCGTTCATCTCGGAAAAATACGCGAAATAGAGTCCGAGATTTCGAAAATCGGAGTCCGTATGACCAAGATATGGCCTCGCGAAGTTTCACGAAAAATTCCCAAATTAAAGTATACTTAATTAAGTGAAATGGGTTGCGCAGAGAAATATATATATATATATTGATATATATATATAATTGAAAATTAAATAAATAAATATGCAAAAATGTTCAAAACAGCGAATTGGGAGAGGGGAATAACTGAACCGGCCGATTTTTGAGGTCGACCCAAGCCCGCTGGGTCGACTAGGGGTTAATCCAGGGTGTTTGGCTGTCAACCCGTGGGCCGATTCACTCAAATGCAGATTTTGCATTTGAATGGTTCTCATGGTTCATCTTTAATCTAAAGGCCCTAGATGGTTCCTACACTTGACTTCTTCCCAAGACATGCTTTGATGGCTTGGATTGAATCTAGGTTTAATCCTATGGCCTAAAACACTTGCCTAATATATAAATAAGACCCTAACCTACCCTAAATCATCATTATTCATTCATACAACTAAACTATGGAAAAATCAATCCTCTCATGGCCTCCACTCTCTTCATAAAATTCCTAAATAAATTCCTAAGTGATTTTCCATGCATACAAGTGTTTTCAAACTTGTATGAGCATCGTTAGCTTGCATTCAAGTCAAGTTTATATATTTGCATCATAAAGAAAGAGTCTTGATCATTTTGGCTCAAGGGTTTTGCTTGCATTTTGGGTTTAATTGATTTCATAAGGGCTTTGTCATATTTTTGTGACTTCTTAAGCATTGTAAGCCCTATTCTACTTTCATACTTAAACTCTAAAGTTAAATGTATGATATGCAAGTTTATCATGTTGTGATATGCAAGCTTATATGCAAGTTTATCATGTTGTGATATGCAAGTTTATATGCAAGTTTATCATGTTGTGATATGCAAGTTTATATGCAAGTATGCCAAGTTATGTTATGCAAGTTTGGGTTGAACATTTTGTTCATGCTATCATGTTATGCAAGCTTATTTTGGGTTTATGAACATAAAGCTTTAAGCTTTATGCCAAAGGTTGCATTTTAGCAACATGTAAGTTATCATATCTCTTATGATAACTTGCATGTGAGGCTAAATGCGAACTTATGGCCATCTCTACATGTCATTTAGCACCATGTATCACCAATATGCTAAGTTTGGTTTTATGCATGCTTTTGAGGCCTAAAAATGTAATATGCAAGTGTATGAACATATGAACATTTCATATGCCACCATGTTAAGCTTTTGGCTTCAATACCTTTATGTCATGATTATGCCAAGTTCCCTCTTTCTATCCTTTATGCGCTATTGCGATATGTAAGCGATGGGATTGCGTTTGGGGTTGGGTAAACTTAAAAGACATAAAACATAAGCTTGGGAATTTACCTATTAAGTTAGGTATACCCATTGGGAATTTACCTATTAAGTTAGGTCTACCCAATTGCTTGAAAACTTGTAACATGTTTTGGAAACATGATGGACATGACACTTAGAAAAGATAAGTGTGGCCAACTCGAGGTTGGGTTGAGTTTTTAGCGTAAACCTACCCGGAACCGACCGGCTTAACTAGTTGCTACAAACAATAGGACCCAATGTGAGAAGTTGGCCATGTTGTACCTTTAACCCGAGGTTAGACCAAGTTGTGGTGTAAAGCTACCCGGACCCGCCCGGCTTAACTAGTAACCACAACAAGGTCTAATGTGAGAGGTTAAGGCGCATTAAATTAATTAATGCCTCGTGATTAGGGTTAAGTCATGGTCCACTTAATACTTAACCAATTTGGGCTTGGTAGATTAATCGGGGTTAAGTCGTGAACTCATCGTTACACTTAACCAAGTTAATCCAGGATTAGCAAGAGGGTTAAACCGTACTTAACCCACTAGAAAAATCCTAGCAATGGGGGCCCACTCCAGCAGTAATCCCAAGTTAGTATCATCATGACCCTAGGGACTAGGCTAGGGTGGGGCACGATTACTGGACTGGAGGTAAGTGACCAAAAGCGACGGCAGAGGGTACGCCGGTGTAGTTCCGGGCGGACTCTGGTCGTGCACATAGTCCGTAGCCGGAGAAAACATGCACGGGTACCAGTAGATTGGGACTGTGCACTCATGTTCATGGTGTCCAGGGGTTGACACCCTAGGGCTTGATACACCCGAAGGGTGGACCCGGCACAGTTCGACTACAATTATGATTGGGCCGTATTGACACCAACACGTGACGAGTTAGGCTTAGGGAGCCGATCGACTAGACCGTTTGGTTGGACCTTGTATTAGGGTCATTTCATGTTATTGGGCCAAAGCTTGGGCCAAGGGATCAATACTTGTTTATTCAAGTCATGTTAGTTTGCTAGTACACCTGTGGTGCAAAACCTTAATCCTGATTATGCGATGACACCTTTATCTACCTTGTTAGTTAATCATCATGCTAGTATATTGTTATCCTTATGTTCATCCCTGCTGCTCATGCCAGTTAACTTTATCAGTTTACATTGATTGTAGTAGGGCTTACTCAGTCTTTTTGACTGACCTGTTTTCTTTCGCCTCTTTTCTTCCGTTTCCCCCCCCCCCAAGTTCTCAGGGAGGGAATACTGGAGCTTAGCTTGGATTTCGGATTGCTTGCTTGTGGGATTTCAGCTCATGTACGATTTCGACATGAAGCTTGCTATGGTTACCACTTAATTGGGGATAGCACTTATTTATTTCAGTTTTTCAGTTGATGTTGTTTTATCTAGACTTGTTTATTTGGAAAGCTATGTTGTACCAGACTTGTTTTGAAATGTTTTGAAATCTTCCGCTGTTTTATCTATGTTATTTACTCTGTTTACATATATACATATGTTCTTGTTCTGCCTTGATATATCATTATGTATGTTTACCTGATTCAAACGCCCCTCCAAAGTCAGAGTGCTTGCAAGAGCCACCCTGGTGGAGGTGGGGTGTTACATTTGGTATCAGAGCATATGGTACGAGAAGGAACAAAAAGGCTTTTAGAAAACTTTTGGAAAACTATTTTCAAAACCAAGTATAAAGTATTTTCCAAAGAAAAGTCTAGTTTATTTTAAAGGCTATTCCCCAAAAAGCCATTAGCAAAATTCCTTCGTTTTTCTCCATTCTGAATCTGTCTTTTTCTTCGTTTTCAGTATGGCCGATAACTTTGCTGTTCCGGAGGGAGTACACGTACCTGTTTGGTATAGGAGACTTTTGGAGGCTAGGGCGACCGAAGCCGGCCCCACAGATGTTCCTCCTCCTCCTCCTCCAGTAGTTAATGTTCCTCCTCCTCCTCCTCCGTTGGTTAATGTTCCTCCTCCTCCTGTCGCTGAGGTTCCTCTTCCTCCTCCCCCTCAGCATCCTCAAGTGGACTTCGCAAAGACTTGCAAAGATTTCAAAGCAATGGGTGGCAAGAACTTTCAAGGCACTGAGACTTTTGTAGAGGCCAGAAATTGGTTGAAAGAGACCGAGGATTTGTTTGCTATCTTTGGGTTAGACGATCAGAGGAAGCTCTTGTTGGCGGTTTGGCTTATGAAGGATGAAGCCGCTTATTGGTGGGAAGTCACCAATGGTACTAGGCCTGTTGAGACTTGGGCCGATTTCAGGGCAAGGTTCATGCTTAAGTTTCTATCTTCTGCTGAGGAGAATCTGCAAATGGAGAGGTTCATAACTTTGAAACAAGGAGATATGTCTGTCAAAGAATATGTGAACAAGTTCAATCAGTTAGCTCGTTTTGGCTTGGATATGGTGAATACTCCTCAGAAGAAGGCTCTTCGTTTTGCTAGAGGATTGAATGAGCCGTTGCAGGGATTGGCTATGTCACATATTCCCCATGGGGCCACGTTTGAGAGTTTGGTTGATATGGCGTTACTTCAGGGAGATGTCAAGAAAGAAACCAAGATGAATGATACTCAAGCCAAGAAGACTGATTCCCAGGGAAAAGGAAATCAGGGTAATCCAAGTAGTCAGAGCAATCAAGGCAATCAGAACAAGAACAAGAGTCAAGGCAACAAGGGGAACAACAAAAAGGGCAATAACAACAAGGGCAAGAACAACAAGGGGAAGTGCCATTATTGCGGTTCAGTTGGGCATCTTATTAAGGATTGTAAGAAGAGGAAAAGGAAAAATGGTGAATGCTTTTTCTGCGGTGAGACTGGACATTTCAGTAAGGATTGCCCGAGGAAGCAAGGGCAAGGCCAGGGTCAGACTCAGCGTGCTGGACCTTCAGGAGGGCAAGTTCATGCTCTCAATGTCGCTCCAGTTCCCGATCGAGGTAGTATTTCTGTTGAGAGCCTTGTATATATTTCTGATTTTCCAGTTCGTACCTTGTTTGATTCTGGTGCATCGCATAGCTTTATCTCATCTGATCTTGTTGATAGTTTGCACCTTAGTACTAGCTTGGTAGATGATCCCGTCTGTGTCTCAAATCCTATTGGGGGTTCCGCCCATTTGTCTATGATATGTGGGGATTTGAGGATCTCTATACTGAGTGTAGAGTTCTTGTGCAGTGCTTATGTTCTTGGTTTTAGGGGATACAGATTGATATTGGGCATGGATTGGCTATCCAGATATGGAGCCATTCTTGATTGTGAGCATAGGGTTGTGAGGCTCGTGACTCGCCTCGGAAACACCCTAGAGATTTCTTGTGATCCGAGAGGTCCCGTCATGTTGTGCTATCTGGAATCACTCGACTCGTCAATGGAAACTCTTCAGTCTGTGAGAGTGGTTCGAGAGTATCCGGATGTTTTCGATGAAGTTAGGGGGTTGCCCCCTAAGCGAGAGATTGATTTCCGCATTTATCTGGTGGATAATGCAAAGCTTGTTTCTTTGCCCGTTCGGCACATGGCTCCGCGTGAAAGGCGGGAGCTAAGTAAGCAAGTGAAAGAGTTGCTTGAGAAGAACTTCATTAGACGAAGTATATCTGAATGGGGAGCGCCTGTGGTATTTGCTACCAAGGCGGATGGTTCTCTCCGACTTTGCGTTGACTATCGAGAGTTGAATAAGCTGACTAAGAAGAACAGACACCCGTTACCGAGGATTGATGATCTCTTTGACCAGCTTGTCGGTGCTTCTGTTTTCTCTCAGCTTGATCTTGCTACGGGGTTCCATCAGCTCAGGGTAGCTGAAGATAGTATAGACAAGACTGCGTTCAGAACTCCAGATGGATTCTTCGAATGGCTTGTCATGCTGTTCGGCTTGACTAATGCACCCGCATATTTCGTGGACTTGATGAGTAGGGTGTTCAGGGAGTTCTTGAACAAGTTTGTCGTGGTCTTCGTAGATGATATTCTGATCTTCTCTAAGGATGAGGAAGAGCACGCAAGGCATCTCATGGAGGTGATGGATACGCTTAGAGCGCATCAGTTGAAGGCCAAGTTCTCCAAGTGTCACTTTTGGAGAAGGGAAGTTAGATTCCTTGGGCATATAGTATCTAAGCAAGGCTTAGCGGTGGATCCCGCTAAGGTAGTGGCAGTTCAGGATTGGAAGACTCCAAGGAATGCAACCGAAGTGAGAAGTTTTCTAGGTCTTGCGGGTTTCTACCTGAAGTTCATCAAGGACTTCGCAAAGATATCCGCTCCTCTCACTAAATTGACGAAGAAGAATTTAGTTTTTGCTTGGAGCATAGAATGCGAGCTTGCTTTTCAGAAGCTCAAGAGAGCCCTCACATCAGCACCTGTTCTAGCTTTGCCCGATGGAGGGAAGTTATTTACCGTATACACCGATGCATGTGGCACGGGGTTAGGAGCTGTTCTTATGCAAGAAGGAAGAGTGATATGCTTTGGCGGTAGACAACTCAAAGTGCATGAGAAGAATTATCCCACTCATGACTTAGAGTTGGCAGCAATAGTATATGCACTCAAGGCTTGGCGCCATTATCTTCTGGGAGAAAGATTTGAGCTTTATACCGATCACAAGTCATTGAAGTATCTCTTTTCTCAGAAGGATCTAAATCTGAGGCAACAAAGATGGATGGAATTCTTGGCGTCCTACGATTTTGAGATAGCTTATACCCCTTGCAAGGGGAATGTGGTAGCAGATGCATTGAGTAGAAGAAGGTTGACCCTAAGTCCTCTATTCGTTGAGATGAAGAATTTAGAGTATGTGGCAACCTTTGATTTCTCTTTGGCGATTGAGTCGATGACCGGTTCTTTAGCATCTCTGGAACTCAGACCAACCCTTCTTGATCAAGTTGGGGCTTCACAGAGAGAAGACCCTCAGATAGTTGAGATTATGGATAAGCTAATTCGAGGAGAGACGTCTAGTCATCTCGCTCGATATTCTATTGATGACAAGGGTTGGCTGAGGAGAGACGGAAGGTTATGTGTTCCAATGGTAGAAGATCTAGTAAGAAGAGTTCTTGAGGAAGCGCATCGCTCTAAGTTGACTATACATCCTGGCGGAGATAAGATGTATAAAGATATGAAGCGCATTTTCTTTTGGCCTGGGATGAAGAAGGATGTGGCAGAATTTGTCTCTAGATGTATCATTTGCCAGCAAGTTAAGGCCGAGTCGAAGAAGCCCGGTGGGCTATTGCATCCTCTAGACGTTCCACTATGGAAGTGGGAGAGTATTTCCATGGATTTTATCGATGGGCTACCAAGGTCAAGGAAAGGGAATACGAGCATTTGGGTTATTGTGGATAGACTTACGAAGAGTGCTCATTTCATTCCGGTGAAGAGCAAGAGGACCGCATCTTGGCTAGCGTCTGTATATCTTCGTGAGATTGTGAGACTACATGGAGTCCCTTCTAGTATAGTCAGTGACCGTGACCCAATCTTTACAAGTCAATTCTGGAATAGCTTGCAAGAAGCTGTGGGCAGAAGGTTGAATCTAAGTACGGCTTATCACCCACAGACGGACGGTCAAACCGAAAGGGTGAATAGGGTACTCGAGGATCTGTTGAGGCTTTGTATTCTGGATTTTGGTGGTACTTGGGAAGACCATCTTCCTCTTGTTGAGTTTGCATATAATAACAGTTATCAGGCAAGCATAGGGATGGCACCATTTGAAGCTTTATATGGGAGGCCGTGCAAGTCGCTTACATGTTGGTGGGAGACTACAGATGAGCTTATACTTGGGCCTGATATGATCAAAGATACATCCGAGAAGATCGAGTTGATTCGGAGACGGATGAAAGCGGCCCAAGACCGACAGAAATCCTATGCTGATAAGCGAAGAACGGATTTGGAGTTTGATGTTGGGGATATGGTTTTCGTGAAGGTTTCTCCTTTGCGGAATGTGGTCCGATTTGGAGCTGTTGGGAAGTTGGCACCGAGGTTTGTTGGACCATTCCCTATTATAGAGAGGATCGGGCAGATGGCTTATAGAGTGAAGTTGCCCGAGAAGCTTGCTGGAGTACACGATGTTTTTCATGTCTCGCATCTCCGGAAGTGTTTACATGAATCAGCAGAGGTTGTTGAGCCAAGTGTTCTAAAAGATGTAGAAGTGGAGAAAGAGGCTACCTTGAGGAGAGCTCCGATTCGTATCTTGGGGACGGAGACCAAGAAGCTAAGGAATCGAGAGGTCAAATTGGTGAAGGTTCAATGGGGTGAAGCCGAAGAAGACGCAACTTGGGAAACCGAGGAGAAGATGCGTGGACTTTATCCATTCCTTTTTGAGGGTACACTCTCAATCTCTTTTCTTTGTTAGCATATCTTTCTCTTTGCTATCCATGTTTATCTAGTTTATCGTGTTAATCTTGTCATGAGAACCTTAGGTAGAAACCCTTTGGATGAAACATGTGTTTGAAACATGTTATGCTTGATGGTTGCAAGTGGTTGCAAGTGTTTGCAAGTGGATACTCGTGGATGCATAATACATGTTAGGCACTAAGATCGGCTCACACACTTTCATACCGCATATGCATGAGTGTTTATGCTTATTCATGGATGAAAACTTGTTATGCTATCACGTGGATGTTGCATATGGATGAATGTTATGTGCACTCATGTAGAGATTATAAATTATGTTAGGAATTTGCATACATATGGACTCATTTCACTAACATATTTTGCATTAAGGGGGTTTACTGAATCAGTAACCTCCTGATTTTCGCATTAGATAAGTACATATACACACACCTTTGCATATGATCATACAGCATTTAGAACCTTTTAAGGACAATGATTGCTCGTGGATGATGTTTCGAGTAGATGGATGATGGATGGTAGGATACGTTCTTCCTAACTTGGAGATTTCGGGGACGAAATCCTTTAAGGAGGGAAGAATGTAACAACCCGTATTTTTGAATAACATGTTATAACATAAATGGAGGCATAATTAAACTGTAAAATCTGAATTAAGGGAAACGGGCTATGCCATTGCGTTCGTCTCGGAAAAATACGCGAAATAGAGTCCGAGTTTTCGAAAATCGGAGTCCGTATGACCAAGATATGGCCTCGCGAAGTTTCACGAAAAATTCCCAAATTAAAGTATACTTAATTAAGTGAAATGGGTTGCGCAGAGAAATATATATATATATATATATTGATATATATATATAATTGAAAATTAAATAAATAAATATGCAAAAATGTTCAAAACAGCGAATTGGGAGAGGGGAATAACCGAACCGGCCGATTTTTGAGGTCGACCCGAGCCTGCTGGGTCGACTAGGGGTTAATCCAGGGTGTTTGGCTGTCAACCCGTGGGCCGATTCGCTCAAATGCAGATTTTGCATTTGAATGGTTCTCATGGTTCATCTTTAATCTAAAAGCCCTAGATGGTTCCTACACTTGACTTCTTCCCCAAGACATGCTTTGATGGCTTGGATTGAATCTAGGTTTAATCCTATGGCCTAAAACACTTGCCTAATCTATAAATAAGACCCTAACCTACCCTAAATCATCATTATTCATTCATACAACTAAACTATGGCAAAATCAATCCTCTCATGGCCTCCACTCTCTTCATAAAATTCCTAAATAAATTCCTAAGTGATTTTCCATGCATACAAATGTTTTCAAACTTGTATGAGCATCGTTAGCTTGCATTCAAGTCAAGTTTATATATTTGCATCATAAAGAAAGAGTCTTGATCATTTTGGCTCAAGGGTTTTGCTTGCATTTTGGGTTTAATTGATTTCATAAGGGCTTTGTCATATTTTTGTGACTTCTTAAGCATTGTAAGCCCTATTCTACTTTCATACTTAAACTCTAAAGTTAAATGTATGATATGCAAGTTTATCATGTTGTGATATGCAAGCTTATATGCAAGTTTATCATGTTGTGATATGCAAGTTTATATGCAAGTTTATCATGTTGTGATATGCAAGTTTATATGCAAGTATGCCAAGTTATGTTATGCAAGTTTGGGTTGAACATTTTGTTCGTGCTATCATGTTATGCAAGCTTATTTTTGGTTTATGAACATAAAGCTTTAAGCTTTATGCCAAAGGTTGCATTTTAGCAACATGTAAGTTATCATATCTCTTATGATAACTTGCATGTGAGGCTAAATGCGAACTTATGGCCATCTCTACATGTCATTTAGCACCATGTATCACCAATATGCTAAGTTTGGTTTTATGCATGCTTTTGAGGCCTAAAAATGTAATATGCAAGTGTATGAACATATGAACATTTCATATGCCACCATGTTAAGCTTGTGGCTTCAATACCTTTATGTCATGATTATGCCAAGTTCCCTCTTTCTATCCTTTATGCGCTATTGCGATATGTAAGCGATGGGATTGCATTTGGGGTTGGGTAAACTTAAAAGACATAAAACATAAGCTTGGGAATTTACCTATTAAGTTAGGTCTACCCATTGGGAATTTACCTATTAAGTTAGGTCTACCCAATTGCTTGAAAACTTGTAACATGTTTTGGAAACATGATGGACATGACACTTAGAAAAGATAAGTGTGCCCAACTCGAGGTTGGGTTGAGTTTGTAGCGTAAACCTACCCGGAACCGACCGGCTTAACTAGTTGCTACAAACAATAGGACCCAATGTGAGAAGTTGGTCATGTTGTACCTTGAACCCGAGGTTAGACCAAGTTGTGGTGTAAAGCTACCCGGACCCGCCCGGCTTAACTAGTAACCACAACAAGGTCTAATGTGAGAGGTTAAGGCGCATTAAATTAATTAATGCCTCGTGATTAGGGTTAAGTCATGGTCCACTTAATACTTAACCAATTTGGGCTTGGTAGATTAATCGGGGTTAAGTCGTGAACTCATCGTTACACTTAACCAAGTTAATCCAGGATTAGCAAGAGGGTTAAACCGTACTTAACCCACTAGAAAAATCCTAGCAATGGGGGCCCACTCCAGCAGTAATCCCAAGTTAGTATCATCATGACCCTAGGGACTAGGCTAGGGTGGGGGCACGATTACTGGACTGGAGGTAAGTGACCAAAAGCGACGGCAGAGGGTACGCCGGTGTAGTTCCGAGCGGACTCTGGTCGTGCACATAGTCCGTAGCCGGAGAAAACATGCACGGGTACCAGTAGATTGGGACTGTGCACTCATGTTCATGGTGTCCAGGGGTTGACACCCTAGGGCTTGATACACCCGAAGGGTGGACCCGGCACAGTTCGACTACAATTATGATTGGGCCGTATTGACACCAACACGTGACGAGTTAGGCTTAGGGAGCCGATCGACTAGACCGTTTGGTTGGACCTTGTATTAGGGTCATTTCATGTTATTGGGCCAAAGCTTGGGCCAAGGGATCAATACTTGTTTATTCAAGTCATGTTAGTTTGCTAGTACACCTGTGGTGCAAAACCTTAATCCTGATTATGCGATGACACCTTTATCTACCTTGTTAGTTAATCATCATGCTAGTATATTGTTATCCTTATGGTCATCCCTGCTGCTCATGCCAGTTAACTTTATCAGTTTACATTGATTGTAGTAGGGCTTACTCAGTCTTTTTGACTGACCTGTTTTCTTTCGCCTCTTTTCTTCCGTTCCCCCCCCCCCCCCCGCCAGGTTCTCAGGGAGGGAATACTGGAGCTTAGCTTGGATTTCGGATTGCTTGCTTGTGGGATTTCAGCTCATGTACGGTTTCGACATGAAGCTAGCTATGGTTACCACTTAATTGGGGATAGCACTTATTTATTTCAGTTTTTCAGTTGATGTTGTTTTATCTAGACTTGTTTATTTGGAAAGCTATGTTGTACCAGACTTGTTTTGAAATGTTTTGAAATCTTCCGCTGTTTTATCTATGTTATTTACTCTGTTTACATATATACATATGTTTTTGTTCTGCCTTGATATATCATTATGTATGTTTACCTGATTCAAACGCCCCTCCAAAGTCATAGTGCTTGCAAGAGCCACCCTGGTGGAGGTGGGGTGTTACAGTCTACTGATTCAGTTGACCTCCTTAATGCAAATTATGTCAGTGCCATTAGTCCATTATGAATGCAAATTTTCCTACTCAAAATTTCTTACATGAGTGCACAGCCATTCATACAAATGCAACATCCATAAGATAACACATCAAGTTTTAATCCATAAACCAATACATATATGAATATGCAATATGGAAGTGATTGAGCTGATCTAGTACCTAATGTGTGTGTATATGCATCCACTAGCAACCACTTGCAACCATCAATCATAACATGTTTCAGTTACATGTTTACATCCAAATAGGTTCCTACCTAAGGATAAAGGATAGGATCGAGGAGATATACCTAAAAAGATAGATACAAGCATAAACTTGAGAAAAAAGAGATTAAAGACGTACCCTCAAAAAGAAAAGGGTAGGTTGCGCATATACGGTCCTCAGTTTCCCAAGTCGCGTCTTCCTCGGCGTCGCTCCATTGAACTTTGACGAGCTTAACTTCACAGTTGCGTAGCTTTCTGACCTCTGTTCCCAAGATACGGGTTGGAACTCTTCTCACAGTTGCTTCTCGTTCAACTTCAACTTCTTCTAGCATACTTGGTTCTACCACTTCCGCAGACTCATGTAAGCACTTCCGCAGGTGAGAGACTTGAAAGACATTATGAATCTTGGCAAATCTTTCGGCCAGCTGTACCCTATAAGCCATCTTCCCAATCTTCTCGATGATAGGGAACGGCCCTACAAATCTTGGTGCTAATTTTCCTGCGGATCCAAAGCGAACGACGTTCCTCAAAGGAGATACTTTAAGAAAAACCTTGTCTCCAACTTCGAACTCAAGGTTAGTTCTTCTTTTGTCTGCGTAGGACTTCTGTCTATCTTGGGCAATCTTCATTCTTCTTCGTATCAAGTCTACTTTTTCTGAAATCTCCCTAATCATGTCTGGTCCAAGTATGAGCTTGTATGTTGACTCCCACCGGCAAGTTGGTGACTTGCACAGTCTTCCATATAAAGCTTTGAAAGGCGCCATGCCTATGGTGGCTTGGTAGCTATTGTTGTAAGAGAATTCCACCAAAGGTAGATGATCCTCCCATGTACCTCCGAAGTCAATAATGCATAGCCTCAAGAGGTCTTCTAATACTCTGTTGACTCTTTTCGTCTGGCCATCAGTTTGAGGGTGATAGGCCATGCTTAAGCATAACTGTGTGCCTACTGCCTCTTGTAAACTCTTCCAAAACTCGCTCGTGAAGATAGGGTTTCGATCACTCACTAAGCTGGAGGGTATCTCATGGAGTCGAACTATCTCCTTAAGATATATGGATGCCAGAGATGAGGCAGTCCTTCTACTCTTGACGGGTACAAAGTGGGCGCTTTTTGTGAGCCTGTCCACTATTACCCAAATGCTAGTATTTCACTTTCTTGACCTAGGCAACCTATCTATAAGATGCTATCCCATTTCCACTGTAGGACCTCTAGAGGATGGAGCAGACCACAAGGCTTCTTCTACTCTCCCTTGACTTGTTGGCATATTAAACACTTGGAAACAAATTCAGCTATGCCTTTCTTCATGCCATTCCAAAAGAAAACTCTTTTGATATCTTTATACATTTTGTCTCCACCTTGGTGTATGGTCAGCTTGGAATGGTGTGCCTTTTCCAGAACCATCTTTACCAAGGCCCTTGCCTGTGGGACACATAGTCTTCCATCTCGTCTCAACCAGCCCTTGGCAACCATGGAGTATCTATTGAGGTGACTAGAAGTCTACCTGTAACACCCCGTAATTTGAACATAAAAATTCACAAATTAAAGTATACTTAATTAAGTGAAATGGGTTGCGCAGAGAAATATATTTATATTGATATATATATATAATTGAAAATTAAATAAATAAATATGCAAAAATGTTCAAAACAGCGAATTAGGAGAGGGGAATAACCGAACCAGCCGATGTTTGAGGTCGACCCAAGCCTGCTGGGTCGACTAGGGGTTAATCCAGGGTATTTGGCTGTCAACCGGTGGGCCGATTCGCTCAAATACAGATTTTGCATTTGAATGGTTCTCATGGTTCAGCTTTAATCTAAAGGCCCTAGATGGTTCCTACACTTGACTTCTTCCCCAAGACATGCTTTGATGGCTTGGATTGAATCTAGGGTTAATCCTATGGCTAATACTATCCTAATCCTCTATAAAAAGACCCCTAAACCTAGCCTAAATCACCATTATTCAATCCTACAACTAAACTATGTCAAATTTGTTCCTCTCATGGCCTCCACTCTCATGCTAAAATTCCTAAGCCTATTTCTATGAGAGATTGTGAGTTCATACAAGTGCTTTCAAACTTGTATGAGTGTTCTTAAGTTGCATTCTAGCCAAAGTTGCAACCTTTTCTTGACCAAAAAGCAAGGATCTTGCATGAGAGCTCATAAGCTTCATTCAAAGCCAAAGTTGAAACCTTTCTTCTTCAAAGCAAGGATTTTTATTGATATTTGCTCAAGGGTTTCATTTGGAGCTTGTTCTTTTGGGGTTTTTGGGTGATAGCATGAATGGCTTCGTCTCAATCTTTGTTTTATATGTTGATTTGTGCCTTCATAGCATTGTAAGCCCCCTCCTACTCTTAGATATTAACTATAAAGTTAAATGAATGTTGCAATTTTGGGTTTGATCATTAAGTATGATACATGCTATCATGTTATGCAAGTCTATAAAGTCATTACCTTGATCTTGTGGGTTAAAAGCTATAACCTTTATGTTGAAATGTTGCATTATGCAACATGAGAACCCTCATAACCTTTAGGTTAACTTGCATATGAAGTCATAACCCTTATGTGATGTTATATGCGAGTTACTTGTCATCATTTCATGTCATCTATGACCATGTATCACCTATTTGCCAAGTTTGAATGTTATGCATGTTTTTGAGGCTTGACAATGTAACATGCAAGTTTGTGAGCACATTTATGCCTCATTTCGACCATGTTTAACTTGTGGCCTTATACCCCTTTTTTTCATGCCTTTGCCAAGTTCCTTATTTTAAAACATTATACGTTGTTGCGAATGTATATGCGAGTTTAAAAGCGTTGGGGTTATGTTATGGGTAAACTTTAATGACATGAAACATGATTTGGGTAAATTGGTATAAACGTGACAACATGTAACTTTGGCCATGAGCATGGGACTTGGAAACTTAACACGTATGGGTTGTAAGTGTAACAAGACACTAGACCAAACATGAAAATGGCCAACTCGAGGTTGGGTTGAGTTTGTAGCATAAATCTACCCGGACCCGCCCGGCTTAACTAGTGGCTACAAATAATAGGATCCAATGTGAGAAGTTGGTCATGTCGCGCTTAAGACCCGAGGTTAGACTAGGTTGTGGTGTAAAACTACCCGGACCCGCCCGACGTAACTAGTAACCACAACAAGGTCTAATGTGAGAGGTTAAGAGTGCATTAATTAAATTAATGCCACATGATAAGGTTAAGTAAATTTGACTAATGACACTTAACCGATATGACACGAATGGGTAGGTTAAGTGGGACCGGGCTTGATTTCTTAATGACACTTAACCATACAAGACAATTAGGGGATGGGGTTAAGTAATTTACGCTTAACTAATCCGACTGGGTAATTAGATGGGGTTAAGTAATCCACACTTAACTAATCTAAACACGGTAATTAGATGGGGTTAAGTAACTTAGACTTAACTAATCTAAACACGGTAATTAGATGGGGTTAAGTAACTTAGACTTAACTAATCTAAACACGGTAATTAGATGGGGTTAAGTAACCTTCACTTAACTAATCTAAACACGGTAATTCGGTGGGGTTAAGTTAAACACTTAACCAATCTAAATGCGTTAATTCAATGAGGTTAAGTAACCAATACTTAACCAATTTAACACGGTAATTTAATGGGGTTAAGTAACTTATACTTAACCAATTATACGTGATGATTTGATGAGGTTAAGTAACCTATACTTAACCAATCTAATAGGTGGACCTGATAGGGTTAAGTCACAAGACTTTTAAAAAGTAGGCTTAACCATTGTAATACGATTAGTGGATGGGGTTAAGCTAACCCATGCTTAACCAATCCGACTCGATAATCTTATGGGATTAAGATAATCTATGCTTAATCAATCTAACATGATAATCTGATAGGGTTAAGACAAATAAATACTTAACCAATTTGACTTGATAAGGTTAAGTCATGAGCTTCTTGGTACACTTAACCAACCTGTAGGGCTAAGCCTTGAACTTGAGTACTTAGCCAATCTTGACATGATTCGTAGGCGGGTTAAGTCATGAACTTGGATAACAACAGTTAACCCATTTGACAAAACCCTAGCTCAGGGGACTAGGTTGGAAATCGTAGTTAACAAGGATAGTGGAAAGAGGGGCTAAGTGGTAAACCTTAGTTAAGGGTAACTAAGTAATAATTCTTAGCTAAGGACATGGACTAGTTCATAAAGAGATGAGTAACCTGGTACGGTAGGTCATCGCTTAGTATACGAGGAGGAGCAAGTTATCTGACTTGGATAAAAGCTCCAGCGAACTGGGTGACGAAGCGGAAGCTTCGGGGAACATGAGGGAACTCTTGGTATCCCTCTGTGAGGTGGCGTGTGGTCCATGAAACCCGGCCTCACAGAGGTTAAGGTCTGCGGTAGAAGAGCCAAGAGTATGCCTTGGTTGCTATGCGAGCGACCTAAAGACTAGGATGGATTAGCGTGGAGTCGACGATACTTGATTTTGCCCCGGGATAGCATGTCGCCGACTACCTACCATCTTTAGTCAATCGTGTACGTACGGAAAGGGCAGGGAACTCCCAAAAGACCATATAGTAGCTATCAAGTTATGGGTGAGGTTGGCTATCTGGAAGTGGGCATCGATGGGCCTTAGTGTAGTTCTCATACATGATTTTTCTTGGATTGCCTTTCAGTAGTTGAGGGAGGGGTCACGTGGGACCATAGCCACGGGTACAAAAACAGACCTTGATATCTGCATCAGCAGACGACTTAAAGCTCCCGACCGAGTTCCGTATTTCTTGGTTTTCCCTGGCACGGAACTCGGATGGCACATTGAGAAACATGTGCGTCTAGACATGGAAAACGGTTCACGATACATACGTGGGATAAAGGGCGCGGTTGACGGGTGGCATAATCCCTAGTGGCCCTAGGTGGCTGAACCCAAACTGAGACACGGAAACGTTCATTAGGTAGCATAATCCCTAGTGGTCCTAGGTGGCATAAATCCTAAGTGAATGCGCGATAGTTCATGGTAAGGAAACATAACTAGATCAAGGGTAGCAGTCCAAAATAACCTCAAGGATAAAACGTTTACATGGGAAAGCCCGTATGGCCTACGGCAAAAGACTGAACTTATACATGGAAAGAAACATACGAGTTGGGAAAACCTTCATATGCTATATATGAGGGTGACATGGACCATTACATGACATTGGGCAAGGGACATTCATAGTTAATACATGACGCGGGTTGGGATTCTAGTACGAGAGGTGCAGGGCAAATATACATGTTAAAACCAGGAGAAATATGCATGATAGATACCGTGGGACGTTATACAGGATAGATACCTTGGGATAGTATGCTCGATAGAAACCTGACAATGTGATACCTTGGCTTATCTTGACACCGTAGTTTATCATGACACACTCGTGTATCTTGGTACAGTAGTTCATCCTGTTATTGTGGTTTAGCTTATCTATCTTGTCATCATACTTATGTTCATCTCAGTTCCTCATGCCAGTTAACTTTACTAGTTTATATACTGATAGTAGATAGGGCTTACCAGTCTTTATGACTGACCCCATTTTGTTTCGCCTCTTGTCTTCCGTTTCCCCCCCAGGTTACAGGGAGGCAATGCTATTGTTAGTTTGGACTTATTCCGTTTGAAGGTCATCATGCATGGCTTGGACTTTTCTTGGCTATGGCTACTTTACTGTTTTACTTGGGGAATAATTCATGAAATGGTTTTATGCTTCTTTATTATTGCAAGACAGGTTTTGATGTATTCTGATGTAAAAGGCTTTAGACCTTATTTTATAAAGGTAATGAAATTTACTTCCGCTGTTTTATATATGTTCTGTCTTGTAATATTTCTGTGCATGTTTACCTCGATAATGCTTCACCAAACCTAGTGCATTCCCTTTGTGAGTGACCCTAGCGGAGGTGGGGTGTTACATTTGGTATCAGAGCAGAAGTTTACCAGACTGGGCAAAAGTTTTTAAAACCTTCTGAAAACTATTTGAAAAACCGTTTACAAAGAAGCATTTTTCAAGAAAAGTTTTTAAAGGCTATTCCCCAAAAGCCATTAGCATTTTCCTTTGTTTCCTTGATCGAATCTCTTTTCCTTTCTTCCCTCCATCTGTAGTCACAGTAGTTCTAACTGTGACTAATCTTTGTCTAGCCACGTAGGTGTTTCCCGTACGATGGAGGTGGTTCTTGAGAGACCTGTTGCCGTGGTACAAGGAAGGATAATAAGAGTAAGGATAAAGGATGCGAGCTTAAGGATAAGCAACTGTTGGTATGTCTTAATCCATCAAGGAGGACAAGGACAAGATCATCGGAGAGAGCAATCGTACGCTCCCATTTCTAGGGTACCTAAAAGAAATGGTACCGTTTCTGTTAGAGGTTCAGCCTTCCTTTTCTATCATCCCGTCCAGACTTTGTTTTGATCATCGCATCATTTAAGTCTGCTTGGATAGTGAGTCTCTGCACCTTAGTACTAGCATAGAAGAGGATCCCATTTTTGTCCCAAATCTTGTTAGAGGATCGGTCCATTTATTCATGACTTGTTTGGATTTGAGAGTGCCCATGTTTTTGGAGCCAAGGATGGGTTCTAGGGATAAAGTGGTCACCCAATAAGGGGTGCCATTCTCGGTTTTGGAAAGAGGGTAGTTAGACTCTTGACTTGCCTTGGTAATACCCTCGAAGTCCTGTGTAACCTTTTGGGTTCTGTCATGGTTAGTTACCTAGAATCTCATGATGCATTCGTTGGTAATCTGCTCGAGTAGAGTTCGCCACTAAGGCGAATGGTTCATTTCGCTAGTGCATGAGTTGTCGAGATCACCCTAGTAGGTACACTTGGCAACAGGGATTGGCATCGGTAAACGAGATCTAGAATTCACTAGTGAATTTTGGAGAGCTTGCATGAGTACGTAGATATGGTTGAGCCAAGTATACTAGGGAAAGAATAAAGAATAAATGAAAGTTGAACGAGAGGCGACAGTGAAAAGAGTTCCGACTCATACCTTGGAAACAGGAATCAAGGTATACGAAATCATGAAGTCAAAGGCGGTCAAGGCACAATGGAATTAAGTTCGTGGAAATGCGGCTTAGACTCGCGCATCATGTCTCTTTTTAAGAGTGTATCTTTGATCCTTGGTTCACCTGTAGGGCTTACTTGCATGCTATCGCTTGGTGGATAACCTCTCGGTCTTGTTTCTGTTACAAACCCCATAAGGAGTTTGTCTTGTTTATCTCCTCGGTCTTATCTTGGGAACCGTAGATAGAACTCTATGGATGTAAACATGTATTTGAAACATGTTATGATTGATATGGTTGCAAATGGTTGCAAGTGGTTGCTCGTGGATGCGCGAATACACATTAGATACTAGATTGACGCGGTCACGTTTCATGTTGCATATGCACGAGTATTTATACTTGTTTATGGATGAAATTGAATGTGTTATCATGCGGATGTTGCATATGAATGAATGTATGTGCACGCATATAATACTTATATAACTAGGACTATTCGCATACATGTTGGACTCATGGCACTAAACATATTTTGCATTAGAAAGATCATTCAGGCTTGATCATTAGCATTAGCTAAGGAGCATATACACACACGTTCTGCATATGTTCATATGGCATTAGAAATCGTCTAAGGACAATGGTTGCCTGTGGATGATGTTTTGAGTAGATGGATGATGGATAGTAGGATACGTTCTTCCTAACTTGGAGATTTCAGGGACGAAATCCTTTAAGGAGGGGAGAATGTAACACCCCGTAATTTGAACATAAAAATTCACAAATTAAAGTATACTTAATTAAGTGAAATGGGTTGCGCAGAGAAATATATATATTGATATATATATATATAATAGAAAATTAAATAAATAAATATGCAAAAATGTTCAAAACAGCGAGTTGGGAGAGGGGAATAACTGAACCGGCCGATTTTTGAGGTCGACCCGAGCTTGTTGGGTCGACTAGGGGTTAATCCAGGGTGTTTGGCTGTCAACCCGTGGGCCGATTCGCTCAAATGCAGATTTTGCATTTGAATGGTTCTCATGGTTCAGCTTTAATCTAAAGGCCCTAGATGGTTCCTACACTTGACTTCTTCCCCAAGACATGCTTTGATGGCTTTGATTGAATCTAGGGTTAATCCTATGGCTAATACTATCCTAATCCTCTATAAAAACCCCCTAAACCTAGCCTAAATCACCGTTATTCAATCCTACAACTAAACTATGTCAAATTTGTTCCTCTCAGGGCCTCCACTCTCATGCTAAAATTCCTAAGCCTATTTCTATGAGAGATTGTGAGTTCATACAAGTGCTTTCAAACTTGTATGAGTGTTCTTAAGTTGCATTCTAGCCAAAGTTGCAACCTTTTCTTGACCAAAAAGCAAGGATCTTGCATGAGAGCTCATAAGCTTCATTCAAAGCCAAAGTTGAAACCTTTCTTCTTCAAAGCAAGGATTTTTATTGATATTTGCTCAAGGGTTTCATTTGGAGCTTGTTCTTTTGGGGTTTTTGGGTGATAGCATGAATGGCTTCGTCTCAATCTTTGTTTTATATGTTGATTTGTGCCTTCATAGCATTGTAAGCCCTCTCCTACTCTTAGATATTAACTATAAAGTTAAATGAATGTTGCAAGTTTGGATTTGATCATTAAGTATGATACATGCTATCATGTTATGCAAGTCTATAAAGTCATTACCTTGATCTTGTGGGTTAAAAGCTATAACCTTTATGTTGAAATGTTGCATTATGCAACATGAGAACCCTCATAACCTTTAGGTTAACTTGCATATGAAGTCATAACCCTTATGTGATGTCATATGCGAGTTACTTGTCATCATTTCATGTCATCTATGACCATGTATCACCTATTTGCCAAGTTTGAATGTTATGCATGTTTTTGAGGCTTGACAATGTAACATGCAAGTTTGTGAGCACATTTATGCCTCATTTCGACCATGTTTAACTTGTGGCCTTATACCCCTTTTTTTCATGCCTTTGCCAAGTTCCTTCTTTTAAAACATTATACGTTGTTGCGAATGTATATGCGAGTTTAAAAGCGTTGGGGTTATGTTATGGGTAAACTTTAATGACATGAAACATGATTTGGGTAAATTGGTATAAACGTGACAACATGTAACTTTGGCCATGAGCATGGGACTTGGAAACTTAACACGTATGGGTTGTAAGTGTAACAAGACACTAGACCAAACATGAAAATGGCCAACTCGAGGTTGGGTTGAGTTTGTAGCATAAATCTACCCGGACCCGCCCGGCTTAACTAGTGGCTACAAATAATAGGATCCAATGTGAGAAGTTGGTCATGTCGCGCTTAAGACCCGAGGTTAGACTAGGTTGTGGTGTAAAACTACCCGGACCCGCCCGACGTAACTAGTAACCACAACAAGGTCTAATGTGAGAGGTTAAGAGTGCATTAATTAAATTAATGCCACATGATAAGGTTAAGTAAATTTGACTAATGACACTTAACCGATATGACACGAATGGGTAGGTTAAGTGGGACCGGGCTTGATTTCTTAATGACACTTAACCATACAAGACAATTAGGGGATGGGGTTAAGTAATTTACGCTTAACTAATCCGACTGGGTAATTAGATGGGGTTAAGTAATCCACACTTAACTAATCTAAACACGGTAATTAGATGGGGTTAAGTAACTTAGACTTAACTAATCTAAACACGGTAATTAGATGGGGTTAAGTAACTTAGACTTAACTAATCTAAACACGGTAATTAGATGGGGTTAAGTAACCTTCACTTAACTAATCTAAACACGGTAATTCGGTGGGGTTAAGTTAAACACTTAACCAATCTAAATGCGTTAATTCAATGAGGTTAAGTAACCAATACTTAACCAATTTAACACGGTACTTTAATGGGGTTAAGTAACTTATACTTAACCAATTATACGTGATGATTTGCTGAGGTTAAGTAACCTATACTTAACCAATCTAATAGGTGGACCTGATAGGGTTAAGTCACAAGACTTTTAAAAGTAGGCTTAACCATTGTAATACGATTAGTGGATGGGGTTAAGCTAACCCATGCTTAACCAATCCGACTCGATAATCTTATGGGATTAAGATAATCTATGCTTAATCAATCTAACATGATAATCTGATAGGGTTAAGACAAATAAATACTTAACCAATTTGACTTGATAAGGTTAAGTCATGAGCTTCTTGGTACACTTAACCAACCTGTAGGGCTAAGCCTTGAACTTGAGTACTTAGCCAATCTTGACATGATTCGTAGACGGGTTAAGTCATGAACTTGGATAACAACACTTAACCCATTTGACAAAACCCTAGCTCAGGGGACTAGGTTGGAAATCGTAGTTAACAAGGATAGTGGAAAGAGGGGCTAAGTGGTAAACCTTAGTTAAGGGTAACTAAGTAATAATTCTTAGCTAAGGACATGGACTAGTTCATAAAGAGATGAGTAACCTGGTACGGTAGGTCATCGCTTAGTATACGAGGAGGAGCAAGTTATCTGACTTGGATAAAAGCTCCAGCGAATTGGGTGACGAAGAGGAAGCTTCGGGGAACGTGAGGGTACTCTTGGTATCCCTCTGTGAGGTGGCGTGTGGTCCATGAAACCCGGCCTCACAGAGGTTAAGGTCTGCGGTAGAAGAGCCAAGACTATGCCTTGGTTGTTATGCGAGCGACCTAAAGACTAGGATGGATTAGCGTGGAGTCCGATACTTGATTTTGCCCCGGGATAGCATGTCGCCGACTACCTACCATCTTTAGTCAATCGTGTACGTACGGAAAGGCAGGGAACTCCCAAAAGACCATATACTAGCTATCAAGTTATGGGTGAGGTTGGCTATCTGGAAGTGGGCATCGATGGGCCTTAGTGTAGTTCTCATACATGATTTTTCTTGGATTGCCTTTCAGTAGTTGAGGGAGGGGTCACGTGGGACCATAGCCACGGGTACAAAAACAGACCTTGATATCTGCTTCAGCAGACGACTTAAAGCTCCCGACCGAGTTCCGTATTTCTTGGTTTGCCCTGGCACGGAACTCGGATGGCACATTGAGAAACATGTGCATCTAGACATGGAAAACGGTTCACGATACATACGTAGGATAAAGGGCGCGGTTGACGGGTGGCATAATCCCTAGTGGCCCTATGTGGCTGAACCCAAACCGAGACATGGAAACGTTCATTAGGTAGCATAATCCCTAGTGGTCCTAGGTGGCATAAATCCTAAGTGAACGCGCGATAGTTCATGGTAAGGAAACATAACTAGATCAAGGGTAGCAGTCCAAAATAACCTCAAGGATAAAACGTTTACATGGGAAAGCCCGTATGGCCAACGGCAAAAGACTGAACTTATACATGGAAAGAAACTTACGAGTTGGGAAAACCTACATATGCTATATATTAGGTTGACATGGACCATTACATGACATTGGGCAAGGGACATTCATAGTTAATACATGACGCGGGTTGGGATTCTAGTACGAGAGGTGCAGGGCAAATATACATGTTAGAACCAGGAGAAATATGCATGATAGATACCGTGGGACGTTATACAGGATAGATACCTTGGGATAGTATGCTCGATAGAAACCTGACAATGTGATACCTTGGCTTATCTTGACACCGTAGTTTATCATGACACACTCGTGTATCTTGGTACAGTAGTTCATCCTGTTATTGTGGTTTAGCTTATCTATCTTGTCATCATACTTATGTTCATCTCAGTTCCTCATGCCAGTTAACTTTACTAGTTTATATACTGATAGTAGATAGGGCTTACCAGTCTTTATGACTGACCCCGTTTTGTTTCGCCTCTTGTCTTCCGTTTCCCCCCAGGTTACAGGGAGGAAATGCTATTGTTAGTTTGGACTTCTTCCGTTTGAAGGTCATCACGAATGGCTTGGACTTTTCTTGGCTATGGCTACTTTACTGTTTTACTTGGGGAATAATTCATGAAATGGTTTTATGCTTCTTTATTATTGCAAGACAGGTTTTGATGTATTCTGATGTAAAAGGCTTTAGACCTTATTTTATAAAGGTAATGAAATTTACTTCCGCTGTTTTATATATGTTCTGTCTTGTAATATTTCTGTGCATGTTTACCTCGATAATGCTTCACCAAACCTAGTGCATTCCCTTTGTGAGTGAACCTAGCGGAGGTGGGGTGTTACATCACCCCTAATTAATTTGTCCATTACTTCGGCTAGATGAGGGTCTTCTCTTTGCGCGGCTCCGATTGTGTCTGATAGAGTTGGTCGCACTTCTAATGTTGCTAGCAAGCCGAGTACAAAGTCAGTGGAGGGTCTGAAGTTAAAGCTTGCTATGAACTCCAAGCTTTTCCTTTCCACAAAGAGAGGGCTTAAGGTTAGCTTCTTTCTACTTAAGGCATATGCTACTCCATTGCCCTTGCCAGGCGTGTAGGAAATCTCAAAATCATACGAGGCGAGGAACTTCATCCACCTTTGCTGCCTCAAGTTGAGATCTTTTTGTGAGAATAGGTATTTCAACGATGTATGGTCAGTATACAGTTCAAATTTCTCACGTAGAAGATAATGGCGCTAAGACTTAAGCACAAAAACGATGGCTGCCAACTCTAGATCGTGGGTTGGGTAGTTTTTCTCGTGCACTTTCAACTTCGTTCCACCATAAGCCACTACCTTCCCTTCTTGCATCAGAACAGCGCCTAGTCCCGTTGCGCATGCATCTGTGTATACTGTAAACATCTTGCTTCCATCAAGCAATGTCAGAACTGGGGCTGTTGTTAGAGCCCTTTTCAAACGTTGGAATGCAATATCGCAATCCAAGAAAGCTAGGTTCTTCTTTGTCAATCTTGTTAGTGGAGCTGAGATTTTTGCAAAATCTTTGATGAACTTTCGATAAAAGCCTGCTAGCCCGAGAAAGCTTCGGACTTCGGTTGCGTTTTGAGTAACCTTCCAATCTTGCACAGCAACCACTTTTGCGGGGTCCACAGCTATCCCCTCTTTGGACACCACATGTCCAAGAAACCTAACTTCTTCTCTCTAGAAATGGAATTTGGAGAATTTCGCCTTCAACCGATGTGCACGGAGAGTATCCATGACTTCTTTTAGATGCTAAGCATGTTCTTCCTCATTCTTTGAGAAGATCAAAATATCGTCTACGAAGACTACCACAAACTTATTGAGGAACTCTCATAACACACTGCTCATTAAATCAACGAAGTAAGCAGGTGCGTTTGTCAAGCCGAAAGGCATGACAAGCCACTCGAAGAAACCATCGGGAGTTCTGAACGCGGTCTTATCAATGCTGTCTCCAGCCACCCTTAGCTGATGAAACCCGGTAGCTAAATCTAATTGGGAGAAAACCAATGCGCCTACAAGCTGATCAAACAAATCATCTATTCTTGGGAGTGGGTGTCTATTCCTCTTGGTCAGTTTGTTTAGCTCCTTGAAATCAATGCACTGGCGAAGCGAACCATCAGCTTTGGTTACGAACACTACCGGAGCACCCCATTCAGAAATACTCCGTCTTATGAACCCCTTTTCAAGCAGCTCTTTGATTTGCTTGCTGAGCTCCTTTCTCTCCCTTGGGGCCATGTGCCTAACAGGTAAAGCAACGGGCTTTGCATTGTCAACGAGGTATATGCGGAAGTCTATCTCCCGCTTCGGGGGTAAACCCTTTACCTCTTCAAACACATCAGAATATTCACGAACTACCTTTACAGACTGCAAGTCCTCAACAGACGCATCAAGAGATTCTAGATAGCTTAGCATAACAGAGTTCAGGGGATTGCAAGAAAATTCAAGAGTGTTACCAAAGCGAGTCAGGAGTCTAACTGCTCTTTTTTCACAGTCGAGGATGGCACCATTACTGGATAGCCAATCCATGCCTGGAATCCATACATAGCCCGTGAAGCCCAAAACATAGGCATTGCACCTGAACTCAACGCTTAGAATAGATGTTTTCAAATCCAAACAAACCATTGACAAATAAGCTGAGCCCCCGATTGGATTTGAAACAACCAAGGGATCCCCTACTAAACCAGTATTTAGGTGCAGAGTTTCGACTAAATCAGCAGATACAAATGAGTGCGATGCACCAGAATCAAACAATGTACAAACAAGATGATCAAAAAGATAGACTAAACTTTCGACAGAAATATTTCTACCTCGTTTTTGCGGAGGTGATGTGGAAGCGTGAACTTGTCCTCCAGAAGAAGGTCCAGCTCACTGCCCTTGCTTCTTTGGGCAATCCCTAGCCATGTGTCCTGTCTCACCACAGTGGAAACAACCACCTATCTTCCTTTTCTTCTTCTTGCAGTCTTTGACTAGATGTCCAGCAATGCCACAGAAATTACACTTTCTCTTTTCACGGGGTTTGTTGTTCTTCCCGCCTTTCTTTGGATCAGCCTTCTTTTTCTGTGACGCTTCCCCCTTCTTATCTTGAGGCACTTCTGCTTTTGCCTCATTATTACCCTTGTCTTCTTCATTTAAGAGTGCCATGTCCACTAACCTTTCGTAAGTAGCCCCCATAGGTATGTAGGTCATAGCCAAGCTGTGAAGTGGCTCATCCAATCCCTTGACAAAACGGAGAGCCTTCTTATGAGGAGTATTCACTAAGTCCAGTCCAAACCGGGCCAGCTGATTGAATTGATTGACGTACTCCTTGATCGTCATACTTCCTTGCTTAAGAGATAAGATCTTTTCCAACTGTAAACTCCGTTCAGCTTGGGAGAGGAATTTCATCTCGAACCTTATTCTGAAATCCATCCATGTTTCAACCGACCTCTCAGTGTTAGTGACTTCCCACCAATAGGAAGCTTCGTATTTGAGCAACAACACTGTCAACTGTATCTTTTGTCTATCGTCCACCTCGAAGATAACGAACAGATCCTCAGTTTCTCTGAGCCAGTTCCTTTCTTCTACGAATGATTTAGTCCCCTTGAAATCCTTTCCACCCATGGCCATAAAATATCTACAAATCTTTTGAGAAAGCATTTGAACGAGGAAGAGGAGGAACCGCTGCAGTTGGAGGAGGAATATCTATTGGGCTTGTATTGTTGGCCCTAGCCTCTAAGTACCTCCTGAACCAGCCAGGTATTGGCACACCCTCTGGAAGGTTAAGATTCCCAGACATGCTGAAACGAAAAAGAAAAGATTCAAAACGAAGGATAGAAAGATAGTGCATATGACTTTGGGGATTATGCCTTTTTAAATTTTAAAACAACACTTTTCCTTGTAAAATGCTTCTTTATATTTTTTTTTAAAACAGTTTTTTTCAAAAAACTCTTATCTAATCTGGTAAACCTTTGCTCTGATACCAAGTGAAACACCCCACCTCCATTAAGGTCACTCACAAAGGGAACGCCTTAACTTTGGTGGAGAGTTATAGGTACAAGACATAGAAAAATTTAAAAGACAGATAAATTTAAGCAGCGGAATCCAAATATTTATTTCATACGTAGTTCAGTACAAAAGCATTACATCAAATTGTCTCAAAACAACTTCAAAACATTACACCATAGTTTCTATCTTGATTATTCAATAAAGAAGCATAAACCAAAAAGTAAAAATGCATAAATCCCCAAGGATCATATCCAATGCCATAGCCAATGCAAAAGAGTCCAAGTCATACATCTACTTTCTTGAAGCTTGTAAAGAGTCTGATTAAGCTGGAATATTTCCTCCCTGTGGACCTACCGGGGGGGGGGGGGACGGAAGAAAAGAAGATGAAAGGAAACGGGTCAGACAATATGTCTGGTAAGTTCAGTGGTTACTAGTATTTAAACAAGAAAAGGGATCATGATAGTGATAACAGAACATAGGACAATACCCTAATATAAGATAAGAGGGACGTGTGATCGCACCCATTACTATAGTCTCTACACCTACATAACCATTGGTTCAACCAGCCCACTTGTTTATAACAAAAAATCCCCTTACTAATCGGCTCCTACTTGTATACATTCATGTCCTGTGTCATTCGGCCCTTGCTTGACTGTAGCTACCTGTGCTGGTCCCACCACGGGGTGTATCAGTCCCTCTGGTGACAACCCGACACGATTCAAGATGCACAGTGTATACTACTGATGCCCAGTGCCTGATTTTTCCACTCCGGAGCACCTGCACACCCATCCTCTGCCGGAACCTACACTGGCCCACCAAACGCCGACGTTTTGACCGCTTATAATTCAGCCCTGTAATCGTGCCCCACCCTGCCTAGTTTCAGGGTACCATGATACATTTATGTGGGTTACTGCTGAAATGGGTCCCCGTTACAAGGGTTTTCTAATCAACCTGTTTATTTGGTTAAATGTCCAAGTTTACCTAACCTAGCAAATTCGTTTTAGTTAACATGTTGAATCGGTTAAGTATTTTCCTAATTTACTTAACCCTACTAATCCTGACTTAGCTTTAATTTATTAAAGCACCAACCACGCACATTAGACAAGTCTTGTTGTGGTCACTCGATATGCCGGTCGGTTACAGGTAGATTTGCACCACAACTCAGTCGAACCTCGGGTTCTTTTTGGGCTTGATGCACTAACAACCCACATTAGACAGGTCTTGTTGTGGTCACTGGATATGCCGGTCGGTTCTGGGCAGATTTACACCACAACTCAGTCTAACCTCGGGTTAGGCATATTCGTCTTTTCTAAATTCATATTTTTCTATATGTGTCAAATTTCTTTTATGTAAATTAATTTTAATTTACTCATGCCATAATTATCTTTTCAAATATTGCTCACAATAAATGATATATCAAATATACCATTTTATGAACAAACCTATGTCATGTATTTTCATGTTTCCCCATCGGTATCCCCGTAGAAAGTACATATGAATTACATAAAATGTTGGGCTAACCGATTAGCCCAAACCCATGCATAAAAAGGGGTAATAAGGAACACGAAATAAACATAAAATAGCATACATTAAACTTATCACATGTAACTTGGCATAGATGCATCATTATTTCAACTAAACAGGTAAAGTTGAACTTGTGACTAAGTCATGTAAACTTGACAAGGGTCTTACATGGAGGTTTAACACATAAACAAGATTTTAAACCAAATTTAACATACTAACTTATGTATGTCAAAACATAAGAAAGCTACTCTAATCATTTCTAAATTTCAACTTAGCATGATAACTTATGTGTGTTAGACATAAGAGGATTGCAATTCCAACTTTTTACAACATAAATAGATTCAACTTGACATGGTTCTAACTATTCATGAATGTTAATCTACATGTAAGCATGTGATTTAGATCCTAGACTTGCAAATAACCATCAAATTACAACATGACATGTTTCACCATTTTGTTGGCATAATAAGTTCTTAACCCAATCGTAATAACATACAATGTTGTACATCACCCAAGCATATAGACATGAAATATACAACATGTTCATCGCCATAAGCATATAGAAATATATAATATGTTCATCGCCACAAGCGTATATAAATATACAACATGTACTTCGCCACAAGCATATAGACAAGATTAATTACAACGATAGTTTAATAGACGAGAATCAAATCTTATACATAGGCATCATACTATACCCTAATTACAACATGTCATGATTAATCGAAGAATGTTTAAATCTGCGTAACAACTAACTTACAAACTTAAAGAAATTCTTGCATTGTGAAATCTGAATTCTAAAATTGGAGATGCGCGCCTTTGATGAAGATTGTTGAACTAAACTAGTTTTAATTTGATTCTTGATTCAAGTTCTTTAACTCGACTTTTGAATTGAAAAGGGTGACAGCTACTCCAAGTCCTCCATTGATGGCATTTCAGTTCTAGGTTTATTTTTCTGTGTGTTTCTAGGTTAGGCATTGAGTTGTTTATATAGAATTTCAGTTTGATTATAGCCGTCAGATGGACCTAGGGTTAATCACAGCCACTCAGACCTGATCAGGTTCATCCAGAAACCCCAGTGACTCAGTAGCGAGTCAGCAATCGTTCAAATTTCAGATCTGGCTGGGGGCCAGGTCGACCCCAAGGTCGACCCCCAGGTCAACATCTAGGGGGGAGGTCGACACTAGGGTCGACCCCCTGGTCGACCTGCCTATGCTGGAATTTTCCCGCACAGCTCGCTTTTGACTTCTGTTTGAATTTTGAACTTTTTCCTTCGAGCTGTTTGAATTTATTTGAATTTCTGAAAACTTCTAACAGTCATAACTTCTTCATATGAAGTCCAATTCACGCAAACTCGGACTCTATCTCTACCAGAATTCCGATACGAACAAATGGCATAGTCCGTTTCCCTTAATTTTTACATTTTAAATTAAGTATTCTATTTATTATTATTATAACGTTAATAGAAAATACGGGGTGTTACACCCGTGCTTTAAGCAGATTTTATTTAGCTTTATATCATCAAGTGTGGAAGTTATGGAATTATTCAGATTAGTTAATACTATGGCACCTTCGAGTTTGTTGGGGAACCGATCATCTTCCTCCTTCTCAAGTGATGTGCTTTCAAAAGATGTTGACTCTACATCAATGTCCGTCTCATAATCAGATCTGAAATTATTCCAATCTGGGTCTGACAAAAGTATGTCAGGATTATAATAGCTTGATGATTCTAGATCGGCACTTTTCTCTGATAATCTTGTCGAACGTCTATTTGACATATTTGCTGTGTTGATGAACAAACACAAAATATTTAAGTAAGGCTGCCCATGAACCCTATTAGTGCTAGTGTGTGTTAGTGTGTGCTTTACTGAAAGGGAAAATACAAAGTAAAGCAAATATGGGTGAAATTAGTCATCACATGTCTTTAAGTTAAGTCTTTGTTCACTCTAGAGTAACTTGTTCAAAGGGTCTAACCTAACTGTTCTTTGATTTACTTGAATTACAGTTGATTCTCAGCTAAAGTGAATGATGGCATGTTTGGTTAATTGGTAATACTAAGTCCAGAATAGTCACAGGCTAAACTTTGGCTCGAAGTTAAATGATTCATATATGAATCTAAGTCTACGATCGTGATGAAGGTTTGGCTCGTGATCGTAGAGAATGGAAGTTACTGGGTAAGACCTACGGTTTGCATTTGGTTCGTGAATGGGGTCTCGGCTCGCCCAGTCAAAACCCGCTCGTGATAAGGACCCGGCTTGTGCGTCGAATGGGATCTTGGTCTACAGTCTGAGGCACCTTAGCATATGTGCTCGTGATCAGCAAAAACGTGGCCCTAAGTTGAAGCACATCAGCGGATCGGCTCGAGGGCCAATGACCCAACCCGATGAGTATGAAATACCGTTCCCATGACCTGCTTGATCACATCCCTTTATCTCTCCTTCTGCCTTCCCTCTCCATGAACCAGCATTTTTATCTCCCCATGAATCGAGTTGCTACACTGTCTCACGACTTGATATCGCTTCTATCCCCACGATCCAATTCATCGCCTTGACCCACGATTCGAACCGCTATAGCTAACTTTCTCTCAAGGTGGCTTTCACCAATTCACTTCAAGGATCTGAACTTTTACAGCCTAATATCGCTCTTCTCGAGCATAAAATCATAATCAAACACTGATTATGGGACCAAAAAGGAGCACCACATCCACAACGACTTGAAAGTCGAGGTAAAGGGGCGAGAGTTGGTGGCGAAGGATGATAGTGGATGGCGAAGGGAAGACGAAGAATCTAAAGCACGACAATTCAAAAAAAAAGAAACTACTCGAGTACAATTTTCATTACCTATAAATTTTGAGAAATGAATTCGATTGAATTGGGGAACTTTGCAGCTAGGGTTTTGGATTTGTTAAAGGATCGTTCAACTGTGGTGAAAGTGAAAGGTAAAAAGGGTAAAGTATAAACCATTGAGGGCAAAGCCTTAGCCCACCGTTGTGAGAGCGGATCGATAGGCCTTCGGCCCTTAGCCCGTATAGGCCGTGACGCGAACAACAGTGAGCCAGCAGATTATATTTGAGGATAGCGGCCCGATCTAAACATAGTGACACACAATTAAAATCGGCGAAGTGGAATGGATAACTCAATTAGAAGAAATCTGATAATGTACCTGAAGAGGTTACCAGCAAATTAGCTTGAGATTGAAAGTCGACCGATGAACACGAAATAATTGGAAACTCAGTTCCATAATTATACTGGTCTCATAAGTCAAACAACACGATTTCATGATACGATGCGAAGATACAAACAAATACGATTGTTGGGACTTACTATTTTGGGAACAGACAGATAGGCAGTTTCAAAGCATATTCCATCCTTGATGAAACATACTTCGAGGGAGGAAAATGTTGGCTAGCTTTCTGACCAAGCCAACAAAGAATTTAGCATTGGCAATCAAATAGGAAGAGGGTCACACATTCCTAAGATTAAAGAATAAATATTCTAGTTCACAAAGATGACTCATTGTCCAAGCAACATAAACGGTTCGTGATCCACCCCTTGCTCAGTATCGGCGCGTGATATCCAAAATTGGTTCATGTCTCCCTTTTTTGATCCCCGCTCATGACTAGGCTCATGACCCTTCAATGTTCACTCTCATGACCCGCCCGCTCCTCTATCTCACGAACCAGGTCGTGGATATGGGTCACGAACCGACCTTGCACTCAGGGGATGGTGGCACGACTTAGTCGCCCACAAACCGAGAGCTAAGGATCTAGCAACATGTGTCCATAACGACCATGTTGACCATTTCTCCATCAAGTCACGAACCTCTCCGAGATCCTCGGGATTGGTGCCACGTGTCTTCATGAACCGCCTGTAGAAATCACCTATAAATAGCCCAACACTTGGCATTTTTCAGGATCTTTTGGCAATTAAGAGTTTTGATTCCACTATTATCAAACTTCTACCATTTCTAGTTAGAATTATCTTGAATTTATTGAGTGAATCATTATTGTAAAAGTGAGATTGATAGAATATTGTGATTGTACTTGCATTCGAACGTATAATCAAAATCATATAAAGTGGACGTAGGCTCTTTAACGCCGAACCACTATAAATTTGGTATGTTTGCTACATTTTCTTTCATTTTTAGTTTTAATTCTCTACGAATCAAGATAATTTAGGTGTTAAAACCACTTTTTGGTCTAACATCAAGCTTCTACAATACCATTAATGCTCCTTCAAACATCATTCAACCTTCTCCAACATAACTCTTCTCCAGAAATCATAGAAGTTCTTCACTGAGCTTGATTATCTAAGGTCAAGTCTAATAATCATCGCTACTAGTAGGATTCAAGTGTTTCTACTATGGATATCAGAGAATTGTTAGAGAACTATGAGAGAATCGTTGTAAATCATTGAGTAAAGTGTAAATCGAGATAAATATTGTACCTTGCAATAGAGAAATCATTGAAATCCTCATTCAAAGTGGATGTAGGCCAAAATAGAAGCTGAACCACTATAAGTTTGCTCTCTACCTTACCGTTTCTACTATTTTCTACTTTTAACCTTGTTTTTTACAATTTATAGATGTTAGTGTCGTTTTTTGGTGTTAACAACTACTCCAAATCTCATTCTCATTTCCTTCATAAAAACCTTGATTTAAATTGGTATAAAAAATATTAACCAGAATGGGATTGCAAGCAAAATCATTTTCCCAAGAATCAAACAAACGAAGAACACCATTTTGATTAAAGAGAGTTTAGAGTTCATAAGATCGAAAATTGTTAAAAATAGTAAATTTTTCCATATGACTTTACCAAAGTTTACATAGTTGAATTAATCTTTGATAGCTTTTTGATTGTTGAATAGAAAGCCTAGCTTCATAGTGATTGAAGTGCTTGAGGAAGCCATTAGGAAGCTTATGTGAAAAGTATAATATAATTAAGGTAAATTTGAATTTTGAAACAAAGGTGGAAAGAGATGATATGAATCGATAGATAAATAAAGAATCTATAAACATGATTTTTGGTAAAAGAACATCTTTTCAATACATTGGAGTTAGTGAAAAGGTGGAGGAAAATTCGAAAGTTTGAAATCAACTTTTGGATTTGAGATTTTCAGAACTCATGTCGACATGTAGGGCAGGGCACGCCGACATGTCTTTAATTTTTCAATGGACATGTGTCTTTTTAATTCCAATTTTATATATATATATATTTATATCTTATATTCTTAATTTATATGTTTCTTGATATAATATTAATATAATAATGTTTTTATATTAATATTTTTATTAAAATAATATTGTTTTAATTTTATAGTTCAAATTTCGACTATTGAATATGAATTTAAAGCAGAGAAATTTCAAATAAGGCAAACAAACAAGCAACCATTGAATCAAGTACTTTCAAACAAAATTAATACAAATATGTACCAATTTTTAGAACCAATTTCCAATATCTTCGAAATCATGAATAGTCGTAAATCACATATTTGAATTGTCTGTTTACTGTTCTTCATCACTAGAGGATAAATCAGAATCGTTTGTGTGGCAGTATAAGCCCATTTCTTTCACGAATTATTATTTAAAGGTTGATTTTATTTTTCTGGATATGTGCAATGTCTTTTCAAGTTCCCTAGTTCATCACAGTTGAAGCATCTGATGTGGTTTTGAATCTCACCAATCTGCACATGATTTTTATGATTTCCTTCAGAAATTATTCATCTTCCTCTGTTTTAGAAATTTTCAAAAATTCCTTGTCATCTAAGATATTTCTTCATTATTGTCATTATCTGAGTCTGAGTCTTCTGTTATTGCATTGAACGCTATAATTTTATTTTCCAATGATTTATTTTCTCTCCTTCCTTGCATCTGGACTTCGAATGACATTAAATTCTAAACTTACTCCTCAATTTTCGTAGCACCGATGTCAATGGACTCTCAGTATGCCATAAACGGCCTAATGCTACAACAAAAAATGCTGGAACAAGCCCAAAAAAATGTTAGCATAGGTCTTTGGCAACACTTCTAGTGTGACCTCAAAAGCAACATTTTGACTATCTAAGGCAACATAACAAATATTGTTACAATATAACCCTACTTTGGTCTATAACAACATCCATAGGTATCTGTAGCAACATCCCAAACTGTTGCTATAGATATTATCTTTCTGAGTTTGTTTGGATCCACATCTTCTGGGGCCCATAGTGTCAATGCACGCTACAGCAACTTGCAAATACACTACTTGCAAATATCACATACAACAGTACAATATCACATATAATATTAGAATATCACGTACACCACTTGCATAATTAACTATTCGTAGATTCGTTTCAAAACTTACAACAGTTTACATCACAATTCATAGTCAACAACTCCAGAAAGATGAATCATGAAAAAATTACGAAGAAAAACTGTCCATGCATGCCATTTCCCATGGATGGTATTTCACTGCACGACATTGCCATAACAATACAAAAAACAATTCCAACCATGATCCAGGACATGGCTAGAGCCGTTGCAAAGAATTTTTCTCCTTTCTCGTGTTTTACACATTCAACCCTCATTATGGCTAAATCTTCCTTCATATCTGCCACAAATTCATCGGCTTTTGCCCTCTTTGCTTTTGCTTTAGCAGCTTGTCTTCAATTGTCTTCCTTTCCACAAGCAATTATGATGTATTATTTTATATTTCCATCAATTAAATAGTACTATAATTGTAACAACCCGAAAATCTGGGCCAGTTTAAAATTTTTATTTTGGCAATTTTAATGAATTTTGAATATTTAAAATAGATTATTTTAAATAAAAACGACGAGAAATTTATTTTGAATATAATTCGAACGTATATATCTATATACGTCGTCGTTAGAATATAAATAATTATATATAATTATAAATAGAATTGAAAATGGCGCGGTAGTTCGATAATTCGATTTCAAACTTCAATTGAATGTACCGGGTGCAAAACAAACCGGATTTTAGCGAAACCAAAAATATTAGAATCTAGTTGAGAATATCTTTCCAACGAATTCGAAAAATCGAAATTTCATAGCGGGAATCAAAAGTTATGCCCAGTTAAAAATTCAGAATAGTCGCTATGTAAATTATATACGGCGCCAAAAAGACATATTTTGTATACGGATGAATTTGGACTCGAAACCACTTCCATTGAGTTCAAAATGCCGTTTAGAGCTCCGAAAACTATAAGCTTCAATATATTCCGATATCCGGAATAGTGGTTATGGGCTGGAGTTGTTCGGTTAAAAATACATAGCCCTTAAAAAGTGAAATTTTGCATACGAGCTTAGAATTCGACGAGATAAATTTTTATGGATTCATAATGACAAATTATTGTTATGTTCCAAAGGGCTCGTCGAACTGAGTTAGTATGTGACCGTGCGAGCTAAAACAGTTCAAGGTAAAGCGAGCAGTCATTTTACAAAGGAACATTATTGATACGACATCGGAATTCAATTCTACTTTTTTTTCTAGATTCGTATCATCTAATAATGGTTAAATCTAAGAGGGCTTGATTTTTTTGAGTTATTATGTGAGCGTGCGAGAAGAAAAGGTGCGCCAAAATCGCATTTTCAGAGCTTATCTGAGCATTTTTGTGATTTTTGTTGAATGGTCAAACGAACTCGGAATTCGACGAAACTTGTTTCGTTGGACTCATCTTCACGTCTACTATCTCGTGTCCGAAATCCGCGGTGATTGGAGATCGTTAGTGTTCAGGCGATACGCGAGAAACTAGCATATAATCACTTTTTCTCCTTTTCTTCACTCACTTTTCTCTCTTCCTCCTTTCTTCCTCTTTCTTCATTAATGGGGACCTCAACCCCCATGCCACCGCTGCCACCCTCCTCCACCAGCCATCGCCGCCCGCCGCAAGCCACCACCACCACCTCCTCCTTCCTCCTCCTCCTCTCTCCTCCCTCCTCTCTCTTAATTAGCAACCCTAGCCCCTAAATCACCAACCACCACCACCGCGGCCACCACGGGCCCCACCGCCACCACCAGCACCCTCCCCCACGTCCATCAGGCCCGCCACCGCCCGCTGGCCACCCAACTCCGGCCGTGGGCCCCGCTACACCCAAAAATCCATTTTCACCAAAAATCCCGTTTTGCAAATAACACCCTGTCACTATTTCGCGAATAACTCCCAAACAGTGCGTTTCTAGCCAAAGTTCCTCAAGACCAAAGTCGAAGAGCACGAAATTCTCTTCGATTTGGTATATGATAAGTCCTATTTTGCATTGCGGAGTTGTCGGGAAAACGCGTCCGAAGTCTGCTGTTCAAACACTGTCAAAATGCTGTCTTTTCGCGATTTCCGGCGAAATGGCACATTTTCGGCAAGAAGACCACCAGGCAAAAGTTGTTCAGAATGGCGTGCTCGTGCTAGAAAAAAGATGGTGTGAAGATTGAAGCTCGTTTGCAAATTCTAGGACCCGAACAGCGAATCCGGGCGTTAGAAAAAAAGTGAGTTTTCTCCGCTTTAAAGCTTCTATGATTTTTGACATATGAAGTTAATAAAAATATGATTTTTATGTTATGGAGATAATAAAAATATGATTTTTATATTAGTAGAAGATTAAAAATATGATTTTTACATTATAGAAGTATTAAAGATTTGATCTTTATTATGTAGAAGGAGCAAAGATGTGATTTTTATATAAGTGGCGATATAAAAATATAATCTTTATTATATGAACACCGTTGTAAAAATAGAATTTTTATCTATGTAGTAGTAGTATAAAAATGTGATTTTTATATACATAGCAACAATATAAAAATGTGATTTTTATATACATAGCAATAATATAAAAATGTGATTTTTACATATGTAGTGGCTACGGGCAACGAAAGTGACAAAAGACGAGAACGACAAGATTTTCTACATAAGAAGAGTCGAGATGATTGGATTAGCTATCGGTGAGAACTTCTCACTCAAATTTTTTTTTTCTAGTTATATACATATACTAGGATGCAGACGGTGTTTAGTAGCACCCGACACAATCGTCCACAGACCATGGACTTGTTTGTTTGGTTGTGTAGTTGGTTGGATTATTTGGTTTGAATTGAATTGTTTGGTGAAATGGAATGGATTTGATTGATGTGTGAATGGCGCGGGCCTTCACTAGACCGGGGATAAGGCTAGGCCTCGTCCCGTTTCTAGTATCGCGCCGTTATGCCGTCGAAATTTTCTAAAATATGTTAGAAAAATAAAAATATCATTTTATTGAATAAATGAACTGAATAGAAATTCATATGTTGAAATAAAATGTTTTATCGTTAAAAATATAATTTTTAACGTGAACAAGAATAAATAAATATTCATTTACAAACCGGACGGTTTGTTTATGTACACCTATTTGAATGACATTGATTGGGACAATAAATTTTACACATCGCCCAACTGCACAAATAAAATCTGTGTTTGTTGATTTGAAACCCTACACGGGTGTTGGGATGAAATTTGAAGTTCACTCATCCTGATTGATTAAATATGTCGATCGATTGATTGACAGGCTGTTATAAGCATTAGATATCTATATTTGATGCTTATACAGTGTAGTGCACTTTGGTTGATGGTTGATTATTTTTCAATGCTATTATATAGTTGTGATGTATGAAAATCCATATAATTAATATTATATGGTGATTGATTGGGCCTCATTCCAATTTAGAAGATAAAGAATATTATAAAATAAAGGTTCATGTGTTGACTGTACTCATTCGTGAGATTAGTTATGTGTTGAACGAAATATTTTAACAATAAAATTTACATCTTTATCAATATAATATAAAGGTTCATGTGTTGACCGTACTCATTCGTGAGATTAGTCATGTGTTGAACGAAATATTTTAACAATAAAATTTACATCTTTATCAATATAATATAAAGGTTCATGTGTTGACCGTACTCATCCGTTGAGATTAGTCACGTGTTGAACGAAATATTTTAACAATAAAATTTACATCTTTATCAATATAATATAAAGGATCATGTGTTGACCGTACTCATCCGTTGAGATTAGTCATGTGTTGAACGAAATAATTTAACAAAAATAGTCACACGTGGACAGTACTCATTCGTTGAGATTAGTCGTGTGTTGACAAAAATAAATATTCATTTGTTGAATGGAATAAAGGAATATATAAAGCCGTGTTGATTGGAGATGCGCCATTTTGACGTGAACGATACTTATATTGATTTTATTTATTTTAAAATGAATATTGAAAAGTAATTTTGAAATCGAATATTTTGAAATGATTTCGGAATGAATTGAATATAAAACGATTTCGAAATGAATTGAATATAAAACGATTTCGGAATGAATTGAATATAAAACGATTTCGGAATGAATTGAATATAAAACGATTTCGGAATGAATTGAATATAAAACGATTTCGGAATGAATTGAATATAAAACGATTTCGGAATGAATTGAATATTAAATGAATTCGAATTGAATTGAATAGAAAACGAATTTGATTTGAATTGAATAGCAAACGAAACGAATTCGAATTGAATTGAATAGAAAACGAATTTGATTTGAATTGAATAGCAAACGAAACGAATTCGAATTGAATTGAATAGAAAACGAATTTGATTTGAATTGAATAGCAAACGAAACGAATTCGAATTGAATTGAATAGAAAACGAATTTGATTTGAATTGAATAGCAAACGAAATGAATTCGAATTGAATTGAATAGAAAACGAATTTGATTTGAATTGAACAGCAAACAAAACGAATTCGAATTGAATTGAATAGAAAACGAATTCGAATTGAATTGAATAGATAATGAATTTGAATTGAATTGAATATAAAACCAATTCGAATTGAATTGAAAACGAATTCGAATTGAATTGGAAACAAATTGAAACTTTAATTGAATAGAAATGAATTTTAAAACGAATTTATAAGGAAAGATTCAATTTTGATTTGAATTGAGATGGAAGTTGAAATGTTTTTGAAACGAAATTAAAACTATTTATAAAATTCGTTTTAAATAGTAATCGACGAAATATATTATATATATATATTATATATATAATATAATGGCCTGAATAGAACGCGCCGCGCCGCGGCAGTTCGTGAATTTCGACCATTTATTTCAAACGGACATTACGGGAGATCCGACCGTCGGATTCTCCTAAAACCGGAACCGTTGGGTTCGTATCGAAAAGAGCTTTCTAACGAATATTAGAAATTTGAAATCTAACGGTTGGATTTGGAGATACGTCCAAATCAAATTCGAAAAAGGTCGCTATAAGTGCAGTTCGATGGCCGTTGATGGAAATCGACTGTACGGGCCTTGATAAAATTATTAAAAATATCAATAATTTGTGTAAAATCATAAGAAATGATTTGGGAAAAATTTGGGATGAAAAACTCCATGTTTGAAAAGATAAAAATAGATTTTTATCAAAATGAACTAGTTTGAACTAAATTTAAAACTTGATTTGTTTTTGAATAAATAAATTAGATTTAAAAAGGGGTTTTAAATAATCGGAATTCCTAATATATTTGAATTAAATTAAACTAGAATTGATTTGTGGGTTTATCGTGAACTGTGTTTTAAATAACACTAGTTCTTTAACCCGATAATAAATAGAATGTGATTTTGGTTTGTCGTGAACTGTGTTTTAAATAACACTAGTTCTTTAACCCAATAAAAGGAGTTTTAACGAATCCGTAATTAGGTTGAAATGTAAATTTGTAATCTAAATTATCAAATTTAGAAAATGAGCGAGAATGGAGTATTACCAGTTTTGCTCCCAAGCGATAGTTAAATCTTTAATTAGATTTGAACGTGAAATGGTAATTAATTTTACCGATAACACCGTGGTATTAGAAATGGAGTATTACCAGTTTTGCTTCATGGGATGAATAGGTTGGGATTGGGAAATAAAATAAATAATTACTTCGGTACGGTTCGCTAATCTCGACTAGTTTAGAAAACCATAATCTGGTTTGAAATGACATCCAAAGGAAGATTAAAGGATAAATTTTAAAGAATTTATCTTGGATAAAATTAATGGGAACCTTTCCCTAAAAATGTGATTTTGTGAATAAAAGAATATTCTGAATTGGAATGAGGCGTATGTTGTGTTTATGTAACATTTGTTTTAATATACGCGGGTTGTTCGGAAAGGCCGGGTTCATACCCATTCTGAATAACCGATTCGACGATATGTCGAAGATGAAGACGGTGGTTGAAGACCGGAAGTCTTCACATCGTTTGGATTATTACTGACGATCCTGATTGGGCTGTACACCCAAGAGGATGGAAATAGTTGGTGGTCGACCAGACGTACTTGGGGACGGATGGATATGCGAGGAAAGTGCCTCTGGTTTCGTTCAGACCCAGAACGGACTTGTAAATGGATTGTGTGTCTGACATTGGATTTTATTCTGTATTGATTGATTTCTATTAAATATACATCTGTTTGGCGGTGGAGAATTTATTCTTTTGCTTAACGCCCTTCTCTGAGACGTACGAGCTCAGAGGTTGTATATCGATGGACATCAGTCGCATGGCATGAATCGCCTGTGTGGCACACTAAAATGCAATGATCAAGGCTTCTGTTGAAAAGCAAAGTCTTGTGGTTGATGATCAAAGCACGGCCTTTGTGGCGTAGCTTTGTGTATGACGTGAATTCGCGAGCCTCACACCTCGGTATGAGTCAAAAACGAGATGAGGACCCAAGGAGTGCACGACGTTTCTTTCTAGCTATGGTGGTGCCAGTGACTTACCAGCCCTGACATTTATATACTTTTCACCTATGTGGTTGTTGGATGCGAGGCGCCTCGATTATAGGTCTGTAAGGACCGGGAAACGTGTGTTCAGGCATAATTAATCCTCTAACGTAAGTGAGGACCGGCCTTGGAGGATCCCAGGATTGCCCAGAGTGTGTAGTCCTGAGACATTTGCTAGAGTGTCTCGAACGCGGAGAGGAGCTTGCCCCTTGCCTCGACTCATGACGGAAATCCAATTTACAATACGTGTATTGCGGTTTTAATTGTAGAACTAGTATAGCGACATGATATATGGTACCCATGCCGTCTATGATTTATATTTATGATTGAAATTGTTTTGACACTATACACTTATTATAGTATCAAATGATTTGTTTTAAACGTACCAAGCATGTTTGGCTATTATAAGGGAAAACCCTATCCTCCGGCTTGCGTTGCATTGTGTGATGGGACCTAGGTCTTATAATAGCTTCATTTTTAGAAAAAGCATTGCGCTGTTTATCTATATGCACTGGTATTCTTGGGAGGAAACTCGTTCCGTGTTATACGGCGTGGTCCCTTGAATTACTCTCTTTTAAAAATAAAAGTTTTAATAACTGTTTTAGTTCTCACACCAGTCACATGACTGACCTGGAGTTTATTGTTTTAACCTAAACTCTGGGTGCCCTCATTTTCCGCACGGGCAGCTAGTAGTTTTGGTTTTGCAGATTTATATTCACAGGATCCTGGTTTACAGCTGGAATGATATCCGGAAAGCTCTGTATCCGTATATCACCTTCAGTTGTGCTTTGTATTATTTTTCGCTGCTATGTAATTTACTGTAATCTCTGATATTTATCAAATGTAATTTATTCAATTATACTCTGTATATTCTTGTATTCTGATGCATTGTTGTAATAACAATGAAATGTTCTTCTGTCTGTGTTCCGATGTGTGTTGTTCTCAAAGTATCCGCTCTTTCCTTACCGGGGAAGTTACGGGTCCTTACAGTTGGTATCAGAGCTTTGGTTTACAGAGGTCGAGAACAAAACACGTTAGAACCATACGAAAGAATTCATCAGATATTGGATTAGCAATATCCAATTAGAATGACTCGTTAGAGATAGGATCAGTAGTATCCTAGAACGAGTGTGAAGAGTATATTTTTCAAATGAAAACAATTTTGTTTTGAAAATTTAAATCGTTTTATACGTATTTGAATATTTATTTATATTGAATATGGACAATCGAGTATATATAGATTTCGCGTATACGCGTCATGAACGTATAGTCGAAGTTTTAATATACTGGATAGATATAGAATCACATTCTAGACACCCGGGGATGATTCTGATGATGGTGCATCATCATCAGTATTCATATTCGAGTTTCGAAGGTGTGATTTCTATATATTTCCATTAGACTGGTGTGAGAACCAAAACTTATATAGATAGATTTATTTGTTGTGAATTGGCATCAAAAACAAGATTTTCTGTATATATATATCAAATTTATGAATTTGAAACTCTAATCCACTAATTGACTGATGTTTGTGTTGTTTGTTTAGTTGTTTGACAAATTTTAACCACTATGCCTAATAGAATCAAATTTTGAATTGTATTGAAAATTAGTCGCATTTGCTTGCATATACATGTACTTACATTGAACAGGTCAAAGCAAGGAGGCTAGAGCAGAGAATAAAATTTGTTTGCCCGACAAATAGGTACATGTTTACTATAATTTACTGTTTTGTTTGGGTGGTGATGATTTTATGAGCCGATTGGCTAGCCGCATGGCTTTTTCTTTTTCTTTTTGAGATCAGAAGGCCTGTATGGCAATTTCGGGATTTTCCCGTGCTCCCCGTACAAAGGAGGTTATGGCGAAATTTTCGAAAATTTAGGGTGTTAGCCAAATTTTTGAAGAATTTGAAAATTCTCAGAAACTGAAAAGTTGGAGAATGGAAGCCAGATCGAATGTAGAGCTTATTAATCAAACCACTTTCGACATTGTTCCTTTTCGGAGACGAAAAGTTTTAAGTGGGGGAGATTGTAACAACCCGAAAATCTGGGCCAGTTTAAAATTTTTATTTTGGCAATTTTAATGAATTTTGAATATTTAAAATAGATTATTTTAAATAAAAACGACGAGAAATTTATTTTGAATATAATTCGAACGTATATATCTATACGTCGTCGTTAGAATATAAATAATTATATATAATTATAAATAGAATTGAAAATGGCGCGGTAGTTCGATAATTCGATTTCAAACTTCAATTGAATGTACCGGGTGCAAAACAAACCGGATTTTAGCGAAACCAAAAATATTAGAATCTAGTTGAGAATATCTTTCCAACGAATTCGAAAAATCGAAATTTCATAGCGGGAATCAAAAGTTATGTCCAGTTAAAAATTCAGAATAGTCGCTATGTAAATTATATACGGCGCCAAAAAGTCATATTTTGTATACGGATGAATTTGGACTCGAAACCACTTCCATTGAGTTCAAAATGCCGTTTAGAGCTCCGAAAAGTATAAGCTTCAATATATTCCGATATCCGGAATAGTGGCTATGGGCTGGAGTTGTTCGGTTAAAAATACATAGCCCTTAAAAAGTGAAATTTTGCATACGAGCTTAGAATTCGACGAGATAAATTTTTATGGATTCATAATGACAAATTATTGTTATGTTCCAAAGGGCTCGTCGAACGGAGTTAGTATGTGGCCGTGCGAGCTAAAACAGTTCAAGTTAAAGCGAGCAGTCATTTTACAAAGGAACATTATTGATACGACCTCGGAATTCAATTCTACTTTTTTTTCTAGATTCGTATCATCTAATAATGGTTAAATCTAAGAGGGCTTGATTTTTTTGAGTTATCATGTGAGCGTGCGAGAAGAAAAGGTGCGCCAAAATCGCATTTTCAGAGCTTATCTGAGCATTTTTGTGATTTTTGTTGAATGGTCAAACGAACTCGGAATTCGACGAAACTTGTTTCGCTGGACTCGTCTTTACGTCTACTATCTCGTGTCCGAAATCCGCGGTGATTGGAGATCGTTAGTGTTCAGGCGATACGCGAGAAACTAGCATATAATCACTTTTTCTCCTTTTCTTCACTCACTTTTCTCTCTTCCTCCTTTCTTCCTCTTTCTTCATTAATGGGGACCTCAACCCCCATGCCACCGCTGCCACCCTCCTCCACCAGCCACCGCCGCCCGCCGCAAGCCACCGCCACCACCTCCTCCTTCCTCCTCCTCCTCTCTCCTCCCTCCTCTCTCTTAATTAGCAACCCTAGCCCCTAAATCACCAACCACCACCACCGCGGCCACCACGGGCCCCACCGCCACCACCAGCACCCTCCCCCACGTCCATCAGGCCCGCCACCGCCCGCTGGCCACCCAACTCCGGCCGTGGGCCCCGCTACACCCAAAAATCCATTTTCATCAAAAATCCCGTTTTGCAAATAACACCCTGTCACTATTTCGCGAATAACTCCCAAACAGTGCGTTTCTAGCCAAAGTTTCTCAAGACCAAAGTCGAAGAGCACGAAATTCTCTTCGATTTGGTATATGATAAGTCCTATTTTGCATTGCGGAGTTGTCGGGAAAACGCGTCCGAAGTCTGCTGTTCAAACACTGTCAAAATGCTGTCTTTTCGCGATTTCCGGCGAAATGGCACATTTTCGGCAAGAAGATCACTAGGCAAAAGTTGTTCAGAATGGCGTGCTCGTGCTAGAAAAAAAGATGGTGTGAAGATTGAAGCTCGTTTGCAAATTCTAGGACCCGAATAGCGAATCCGGGCGTTAGAAAAAAGTGAGTTTTCTCCGCTTTAAAGCTTCTATGATTTTTGACATATGAAGTTAATAAAAATATGATTTTTAAGTTATGGAGATAATAAAAATATGATTTTTATATTAGTAGAAGATTATAAATATGATTTTTACATTATAGAAGTATTAAAGATTTGATCTTTATTATGTAGGAGCAAAGATGTGATTTTTATATAAGTGGCGATATAAAAATATAATCTTTATTATATGAACACCGTTGTAAAAATAGAATTTTTATCTATGTAGTAGTAGTATAAAAATGTGATTTTTATATACATAGCAACAATATAAAAATGTGATTTTTATATACATAGCAATAATATAAAAATGTGATTTTTACATATGTAGTGGCTACGGGCAACGAAAGTGACAAAAGACGAGAACGACAAGATTTTCTACATAAGAAGAGTCGAGATGATTGGATTAGCTATCGGTGAGAACTTCTCACTCAATTTTATTTTTTCTAGTTATATACATATACTAGGAAGCAGACGGTGTTTAGTAGCACCCGACACAATCGTCCACAGACCATGGACTTGTTTGTTTGGTTGTGTAGTTGGTTGGATTATTTGGTTTGAATTGAATTGTTTGGTGAAATGGAATGGATTTGATTGATGTGTGAATGGCGCGGGCCTTCACTAGACCGGGGATAAGGCTAGGCCTCGTCCCGTTTCTAGTATCGCGCCGTTATGCCGCCGAAATTTTCTAAAATATGTTAGAAAAATAAAAATATCATTTTATTGAATAAATGAACTGAATAGAAATTCATATGTTGAAATAAAATGTTTTATCGTTAAAAATATAATTTTTAACGTGAACAAGAATAAATAAATATTCATTTACAAACCGGACGGTTTGTTTATGTACACCTATTTGAATGACATTGATTGGGACGATAAATTTTACACATCGCCCAACTGCACAAATAAAATCTGTGTTTGTTGATTTGAAACCCTACACGGGTGTTGGGATGAAATTTGAAGTTCACTCATCCTGATTGATTAAATATGTCGATCGATTGATTGACAGGCTGTTATAAGCGTTAGATATCTATATTTGATGCTTATACAGTGTAGTGCACTTTGGTTGATGGTTGATTATTTTTCAATGCTATTATATAGTTGTGATGTATGAAAATCCATATAATTAATATTATATGGTGATTGATTGGGCCTCATTCCAATTTAGAAGATAAAGAATATTATAAAATAAAGGTTCATGTGTTGAATGAAATATTTTAACAATAAAATTTACATCTTTATCAATATAATATAAAGGTTCATGTGTTGACCATACTCATTCGTGAGATTAGTCATGTGTTGAACGAAATATTTTAACAATAAAATTTACATCTTTATCAATATAATATAAAGGTTCATGTGTTGACCGTACTCATCCGTTGAGATTAGTCATGTGTTGAACGAAATATTTTAACAATAAAATTTACATCTTTATCAATATAATATAAAAGTTCATGTGTTGACCGTACTCATCCGTTGAGATTAGTCATGTGTTGAACGAAATAATTTAACAAAAATAGTCACACGTGGACAGTATTCATTCGTTGAGATTAGTCGTGTGTTGACAAAAATAAATATTCATTTGTTGAATGGAATAAAGGAATATATAAAGCCGTGTTGATTGGAGATGCGCCATTTTGACGTGAACGATACTTATATCGATTTTATTTATTTTAAAATGAATATTGAAAAGTAATTTTGAAATCGAATATTTTGAAATGATTTCGGAATGAATTGAATATAAAACAATTTCGAAATGAATTGAATATAAAACGATTTCGGAATGAATTGAATATAAAACGATTTCGGAATGAATTGAATATAAAACGATTTCGGAATGAATTGAATATAAAACGATTTCGGAATGAATTGAATATAAAACGATTTTGGAATGAATTGAATATAAAACGATTTCGGAATGAATTGAATATTAAATGAATTCGAATTGAATTGAATAGAAAACGAATTTGATTTGAATTGAATAGCAAACGAAACGAATTCGAATTGAATTGAATAGAAAACGAATTTGATTTGAATTGAATAGCAAACGAAACGAATTCGAATTGAATTGAATAGAAAACGAATTTGATTTGAATTGAATAGCAAACGAAACAAATTCGAATTGAATTGAATAGAAAACGAATTTGATTTGAATTGAATAGCAAACGAAATGAATTCGAATTGAATTGAATAGAAAACGAATTTGATTTGAATTGAACAGCAAACAAAACGAATTCGAATTGAATTGAATAGAAAACGAATTCGAATTGAATTGAATAGATAATGAATTTGAATTGAATTGAATATAAAACCAATTCGAATTGAATTGAAAACGAATTCGAATTGAATTGGAAACAAATTGAAACTTTAATTGAATAGAAATGAATTTTAAAACGAATTTATAAGGAAAGATTCAATTTTGATTTGAATTGAGATGGAAGTTGAAATGTTTTTGAAACGAAATTAAAACTATTTATAAAATTCGTTTTAAATAGTAATCGACGAAATATATTATATATATATATATTATATATATAATATAATGGCCTGAATAGAACGCGCCGCGCCGCGGCAGTTCGTGAATTTCGACCATTTATTTCAAACGGACATTACGGGAGATCCGACCGTCGGATTCTCCTAAAACCGGAACCGTTGGGTTCGTATCGAAAAGAGCTTTCTAACGAATATTAGAAATTTGAAATCTAACGGTTGGATTTGGAGATACGTCCAAATCAAATTCGAAAAAGGTCGCTATAAGTGCAGTTCGATGGCCGTTGATGGAAATCGACTGTACGGGCCTTGATAAAATTATTAAAAATATCAATAATTTGTGTAAAATCATAAGAAATGATTTGGGAAAAATTTGGGATGAAAAACTCCATGTTTGAAAAGATAAAAATAGATTTTTATCAAAATGAACTAGTTTGAACTAAATTTAAAACTTGATTTGTTTTTGAATAAATAAATTAGATTTAAAAAGGGGTTTTAAATAATCGGAATTCCTAATATATTTGAATTAAATTAAACTAGAATTGATTTGTGGGTTTATCGTGAACTGTGTTTTAAATAACACTAGTTCTTTAACCCGATAATAAATAGAATGTGATTTTGGTTTGTCGTGAACTGTGTTTTAAATAACACTAGTTCTTTAACCCAATAAAAGGAGTTTTAACGAATCCGTAATTAGGTTGAAATGTAAATTTGTAATCTAAATTATCAAATTTAGAAAATGAGCGAGAATGGAGTATTACCAGTTTTGCTCCCAAGCGATAGTTAAATCTTTAATTAGATTTGAACGTGAAATGGTAATTAATTTTACCGATAACACCGTGGTATTAGAAATGGAGTATTACCAGTTTTGCTTCATGGGATGAATAGGTTGGGATTGGGAAATAAAATAAATAATTACTTCGGTACGGTTCGCTAATCTCGACTAGTTTAGAAAACCATAATCTGGTTTGAAATGACATCCAAAGGAAGATTAAAGGATAAATTTTAAAGAATTTATCTTGGATAAAATTAATGGGAACCTTTCCCTAAAAATGTGATTTTGTGAATAAAAGAATATTCTGAATTGGAATGAGGCGTATGTTGTGTTTATGTAACATTTGTTTTAATATACGCGGGTTGTTCGGAAAGGCCGGGTTCATACCCATTCTGAATAACCGATTCGACGATATGTCGAAGATGAAGACGGTGGTTGAAGACCGGAAGTCTTCACATCGTTTGGATTATTACTGACGATCCTGATTGGGCTGTACACCCAAGAGGATGGAAATAGTTGGTGGTCGACCAGACGTACTTGGGGACGGATGGATATGCGAGGAAAGTGCCTCCGGTTTCGTTCAGACCCAGAACGGACTTGTAAATGGATTGTGTGTCTGACATTGGATTTTATTCTGTATTGATTGATTTCTATTAAATATACATCTGTTTGGCGGTGGAGAATTTATTCTTTTGCTTAACGCCCTTCTCTGAGACGTACGAGCTCAGAGGTTGTATATCGATGGACATCAGTCGCATGGCATGAATCGCCTGTGTGGCACGCTAAGATGCAATGATCAAGGCTTCTGTTGAAAAGAAAAGTCTTGTGGTTGATGATCAAAGCACGGCCTTTGTGGCGTAGCTTTGTGTATGACGTGAATTCGCGAGCCTCACACCTCGGTATGAGTCAAAAACGAGATGAGGACCCAAGGAGTGCACGACGTTTCTTTCTAGCTATGGTGGTGCCAGTGACTTACCAGCCCTGACATTTATATACTTTTCACCTATGTGGTTGTTGGATGCGAGGCGCCTCGATTATAGGTCTGTAAGGACCGGGAAACGTGTGTTCAGGCATAATTAATCCTCTAACGTAAGTGAGGACCGGCCTTGGAGGATCCCAGGATTGCCCAGAGTGTGTAGTCCTGAGACATTTGCTAGAGTGTCTCGAACGCGGAGAGGAGCTTGCCCCTTGCCTCGACTCATGACGGAAATCCAATTTACAATACGTGTATTGCGGTTTTAATTGTAGAACTAGTATAGCGACATGATATATGGTACCCATGCCGTCTATGATTTATATTTATGATTGAAATTGTTTTGACACTATACACTTATTATAGTATCAAATGATTTGTTTTAAACGTACCAAGCATGTTTGGCTATTATAAGGGAAAACCCTATCCTCCGGCTTGCGTTGCATTGTGTGATGGGACCTAGGTCTTATAATAGCTTCATTTTTGCGCTGTTTATCTATATGCACTGGTATTCTTGGGAGGAAACCCGTTCCGTGTTATACGGCGTGGTCCCTTGAATTACTCTCTTTTAAAAATAAAAGTTTTAATAACTATTTTAGTTCTCACACCAGTCACATGACTGACCTGGAGTTTATTGTTTTAACCTAAACTCTGGGTGCCCTCATTTTCCGCACGGGCAGCTAGTAGTTTTGGTTTTGTAGATTTATATTCACAGGATCCTGGTTTACAGCTGGAATGATATCCGGAAAGCTCTGTATCCGTATATCACCTTCAGTTGTGCTTTGTATTATTTTCCGCTGCTATGTAATTTACTGTAATCTCTGATATTTATCAAATGTAATTTATTCAATTATACTCTGTATATTCTTGTATTCTGATGCATTGTTGTAATAACAATGAAATGTTCTTCTGTTTGGGTTCTGATTTGTCCTGTTCTCAAACGATCAGGGGTTTCGAACGGTCTTTGTCGGTTTAACGACTGATTCGGATCGAGCGAAATTCCAGGCCGTCACAATAATCCAATTCAGCATTGCTATTCATTTCATGCACTTCGTCATGCCACATAAAATACCCACAATCGCCATTTTGCACATATATTAAATTAACAACTAAAATATCACTGAAAGATATGATAATCGACAAAGCAACCAAAAAACCTAATTTATACTTAGCCACTAGGAGCAACCAACAAAATTCTTCCCTGTATTCGACTCTACCTTCACAATCCTCATCTTCGTTGGGATTTTGTGGTGACAATTCTTACTTTCTGCCATTGTTGATGAAGTTGAAGTAGAAAATGATTGAGCAGTCACTGAACTCAAATTGAAGAAAGAATTGAAGTAAAGAATTGAACGCAACTACAACTACAAAAATCCTAGCTAATGGTTTTCGAACCGATTCTTGAAATAGTTTCACATGAGAAGAACTAATATCATATTTCAGGAACATTAAATCGGATGACAATAATCATTTTTTTGAGAATAATTATAGGTATAGAAGAAATCATATACATGGCATGAGCATGCACAATGGGAACAGTGCCAGGTTCTAGTGCACAACATCAGGTGCATGAACAATGCCAGGTTCAAGTGCGCTTATGTGTACAAACCAGCATGAAAAGGGTTCATAGTACATACACACAAACATACATATACACACACATATATATATATACATATATACATATATATATATATGAATATGAACATATGCATGTATATATATGTGTATGAATCATTTTTTTAATAACTATACATGTTCAAGAAGATAGTCAGATAGTGTAACAAAGTTTTTCAAGAATTCAGCAACCAAATATATAGTAAAAAATAACTACAATTTCAAAATCCAATAAATTAACAACATATATCTAAATATATTCAAATTATATGGAGATTCGAAGTCGTGGCAGTAAGAGAGTTGAAGTTTAACAGAAAATTAGTCACATTTAAGGGATAAAAACCCTATATAATAACCACAATCATCATCAGCCTAATAATATCAAAGTTCAAGTTAAAATCCAAAGGAAACTAAAATGTAAGAATCATTCCTGAGAACGAGATCGAACTGTGAATCAAATTGAAGAACTTTAGTTTTACCGAATCGAAGGAACTATGCAAACAGGAGATCAAAGTGCTTTAGAGATGGAGCGAAAGCATGGAATTTCAGGAATCAAAGGAAATCGCATAACCCTAAGCAAATGGCCACCGTTATCTTCTCCATAGAAGTTGATAAAGGTAAGCAATTTGGAAGGAGAACAAAATGAAAAGGGAGTGCATGAATGAAAATGTTAGTGGGAAATAGAGGAAGAGTAGTAGATAATGGATGGACGACTGAGATGTTGTTTTAACTAATGGTGTGGATAACTACGTAAGACATGGAATTATCTGCTATAGCAACACTGTCATAATGTTGCATCGAGTTACACCTGCCTAGTTAGATCAAAATATTTTTATGGCTAAGGTAACATAAAATATAAAACTGTGCAGTAGGTCCAAAATATCATAGCCATCGAGATATTTTAACTGGCAACACCTTACAAATCTGTTGCAGTAGGTCATTTATGGCGTAGTATCTTCAATTGTTTGAGTCCTTTGATCCCATTATGGTCAACGAATTAAGAATTTTTCTAATTTGGTTTTCCTCGGAATATATCTTTTCCAAAGCAATTAGTGAATGCACGATTTTCTAGAACCTATAGTACATAATATAGATAGATTCATTCAGATTCATTTTTAATAATTGAAACTTATTATTTAACATAGATATCTTGGTCTGTTTAACTTTGATTTTTCCTTCAAGAGTGTAACACCCCACCTCCGTTAAGGTCACTCACAAAGGGAATGCCTTAACTTTGGTGGAGCATTTTAGTAAACAGAACAGAAACTTACAAGACAGATAAAACAGTACTTGCAAAATTTTAACTTTATTACAGCGGAAACATAAGTTAATATGGTTACATCCTTTCAAATTTCAGAATTCAAGTACAAAATATCAGTCTTGTACAAAAGCCTTCAAAATGCATGGTTTAAAATCATAATCCCCATGGAACGGAAGCTATACAGAGCCAAGCCATACTTTAAGCACTTCAAGCAAAGGAGAAATCCGGATCAAACTAAAGTATTCCCTCCTTGGATAACCTGGGGGGAACGGAAGAAAGGAGGCGAAACAACAAGGGTCAGACAAAAAGTCTGGCAAGTCCAGTGACTTTCAGCATATGAACAGATAATAATAATATGATATGAACATAAAACTGGATGTGAGATAACTGTAACAGGTGTAGCAGATATAACAGAAAAACAGAATGACATAAACTATTGTTTTACACTTCTCTGCACTAATACTAGTATAACAGAATTAGGTGTCACCCTAATGTCTAAATTGAAGCAGGAACGGGTACAGAATACTTTAACAGAAACAGAATGCTAATAATGGGCCTTTACAACCCGATCAGAAACAGACAAAAGCAGAAACAGATTTATCCCTACGGAAACAGAATGTAGAATTAGGTGTACACTAGTAACGGGCCTTTACCACCCGAACAGACGGTACCACGCAGAAACAGACAGGTGTTACCACCCAACAGAAACAGACGGTACTAACAGAAACAGACAGAACTAAGTGTACCCTAAAACCCTACCCCAAGCGATCGGCTCCCTAATACATAAATATCCTGTGTCGGCCCCACAATAGGGTGTATCACTCCCTAAAGTGACAACCAATTGGCATAGACCTATTTACAGATGTCACGGCGTCTTACATCCTCAGAGGCAGACCGGGATCCATGCACGCACATGACCCGGTTGGAACGCACCATCAACACCCCTCGCCATTATCAGAATGAACCGCTTATAATTAGTTCAGTAAGCGTGCCCGGACCCTACTTACTGTTGGGTCAAAGTTTTGATACCAGAAAGGGTTACTGACTAATATGGGTCCCAAACAACAGATGACACAAGTAATTCCCCTCCTAACCTTGTGTCCCCAGACTAACAGATTTCAGATTTACTTGTTTACAAGTTCAGACATACAGAATTCAGATTTACTAGTTCACAAATTAAGTTAACAAGTTTTCAGACTAACGGATCAGATGTACAGATTTTTCAGATTTGTCTAACTTTGTATTGGACGGGTTTACTACACCTATTAATCCCGTTGGTTTATCCCTATTTTCCCCAATACGTTTTAGACGTCATTCTTATCTTAGATTTGCATTAATTAATTATTAATGCCCAGACCTCTCACATTAGGTCGCTAGCTTGTGGCCGCTGGATGGGCCGGGCGGTTCCGGGCAGACTTCTGCCACAAGCTAGACCTAACCTCGTGTCTAAAGCAGGTTATGACTAACTTCTCACATTAGAACCTATTGTTTGCGGCCACTGGATGTGCCGGGCGGTTCCGGGCAGAATTACGCCGCAAACTCATTCTAACCTCGAGTTAGCCATGTTTATCTTTGCGGCCAATTAATTAATAATTTACCATTTATGTGCACGCCCAATATATATATATATATATGCCAATTCAGATTATATCAATAATAGGATGATTATATCAACACAGCAGATAACAGATTTTAGCAGATAGCAGATTTTCCAGATTATATGACTTAACGGATTTAACAGATTTAGCAATTTAGCAGATTTTGGCATATAACAGGTTAGGCATCTCAACAGACAAATTTAACAGATTTGGCATTTCAATCTAATTAGCAGTCTAGGCAATATAACAGAACTAGCAGTTTTAGGCAACTTAGCAAATTAGCAAAATAGGCATTTTCAACGGATTCAGTAGATGGCAGATTTAGCAGGTTTAATATTTCTAAATGTTTTATTTACATGCCTTGCCTAAACATAAATTAGGCCTAAATTCATATGCCTAAATAATTGTCATGATTCACAATATGATCATATACTTCCATGTTTGCATACATTTACATAGCGCAGAATATGGACATACTTTACCCTATAACATATGTTCCAATTTTTGTTAAACTAGCCTTTTACAGCAGATTCACATATAAATTGTACCAAATATAACCATTAATTCCAATGCATGCCATATATCCAAAAATCCCTATTTAGGTGTAATCACAATAATAGATATCCTAATTAATGTAAATCTTTTACACCTAAGCTTCCATATCTTCTTCTTTTTAAGTCATGAATCATTATGCAAACTATACCCAACAATCTAAATCTTTAAATCATATCTTCTAAAAATCAAATCTTGACTTTTATATGCATTTTGTTCAAAGTCTCAAATCATATGTAATCTTACAGTGGTTCCTCTTCTTCTTTTATCACAAAATATGCATAGGTCTAAAACTAGTTTATAACATATGCTTATTTTTTTCTAATTAATTACAGGTCTAAATTACAACATAACTATGCATACAACATGCATAAATTATATGTTCATAGTCAAATTTATGCATCCAATCCCAAGTCATATGTCCAATATATTTTATGCCTCAGACCTCAAATTTCTCATCATTCATCCCAAAACTTGCGTTCATACGTTCATCTCTTATGAGATTAGGCACAGGCTCGTGGTAGCCTGGTTATAGAAACAGAAAAGAAGAAAGGGATACAGAACAGTCACAGAAAACAGATCTAACAGAAGAGAATACAACCTCAAACTCAGATTTAAATGCATATCAAAATTATAATTAACGTTTATAGCGGAGAATAACTGTACTTGCCTTGATTGGATTAAAGAAAGAACTTTAACTTGTTGTAGAATCTTTGCAGAACTTTAATCTCTAGTTTGAATTGAGTTGCTTAGGCTGATGTTGATTATCTTCTAGTTTTAGTTCCAGCAGAGCAGAGACGCCATTTTTATTTTTTTTGTATGTTTATGACATAAATGCACATATGTACGAATATGTTAAATATTTCTTTCCTTTAATTTGTCATGAATCCAATTAGAGAAGGCCACTTATAAAAAAAACAATTCTTGGCAGGCAAAAATGCGCAACATACGCCTCATGATACGTACATGTCATATATATATATGTATGTATACGTATATGTATATATATATATATATATTTCTCTTCTTTTCTTTTTTCTTTTTATCTATCTTCCCAATTACCCATTTTCACACTAAACCACTTTTTGAAGTGCATTCACACTAGGCTATTTTAAGCCATTCCCCTAAAACAAAAATAAGGCGCTGGCGGGGATCGAACTCTGTACCTCTTGTACGCAAGTCATGTGTTCCAACCAAATGAGCTACTAAGTCTTTTGCTTACAAAAGTTAGAACAATGCTAAACATTATTCTTTTCTCATTCCTCTTTTTTCATGTTTTGCTGCAATTTTTAATTTAAGGATATCTTTTTCATACGGAGTCCAATTTACGCAAACTCAGACTCTATCTCAAGCAGAATTTCAAGAAGAACGCAATGGCGTAACCTGTTTCCCTTAGTTCTTTGATTTCGAATTAATTATACTTTAATTTGTTAATTTCACAGCTATAGAATACACGGGGTGTTACATTCTCCCCTACTTAAAAGGATTTCGTCCCCGAAATCTTCAAGTTAAGAAGAATGTGTCCTACCATCCAATCACCCATCTACTCAACCATCATCCACAAGCATCCATTGTCCTTAGAAAACTTCTAATGTTGTATGAACATATGCAAAAGTGTGTGTATATGTTCCTTACCTAATGCAAAAATCAGGCGGTCTACTGATTCAGTTGACCTCCTTAATGCGAATTATGTCAGTGCCATGAGTCCAACATGTATGCAATAGAATTCTGATGATATATATTATTTCTATATGAGTGCACAACCATTCACTCAAATGCAACATCCATGTGCTGAATCAACCATTTTGCATCCACAAGAATTGAAAAATGCTCACTCATCCATATGCAGTATGAGAGTGTTTTCGAGCCGATCTAGTGCCTAGTGTGTGTATATGCATCCACGGGCAACCACTAGCAACCACTTGCATCCACTTGCAACCATCAAACATAACATGTCTCAAACACATGTTTACACCCATTAGTTTCTACCTAAAGTTCGAAGATTCGATCGATAGGATACAGTCGAATGATGGAAGCGAGTACAGATAGAACGAAAATTTGGTTCCCATTAGACATAGGTCCTAAGTATCGGCCCCAAAGACCGAAACCAACATCAAATTGACACCCAGAGGATTACCTTCCAGAAAACCGGGAGCCCCAGAGACTCAAGAAAGAAGGAAACAAGGATTCAAGCAGAGGATCAAAAGATAGATATATGGCTTAGGGGACTATGTTTTTCAAAATAAGCTTTACTTTTGAAAATACTTCCTTTTCAAAACCTTTTTGAAAATAGTTTTCAAAAATTCTTTATCAAATCCGGTAACCTTCAGCTCTGATACCAAGTGTAACACCCCACCTCCGTTAAGGTCACTCACAAAGGGAATGCCTTAACTTTGGTGGAGCATTTTAGTAAACAGAACAGAAACTTACAAGACAGATAAAACAGTACTTGCAAAATTTTAACTTTATTACAGCGGAAACATAAGTTAATATGGTTACATCCTTTCAAATTTCAGAATTCAAGTACAAAATATCAGTCTTGTACAAAAGCCTTCAAAATGCATGGTTTAAAATCATAATCCCCATGGAACGGAAGCTATACAGAGCCAAGCCATACTTTAAGCACTTCAAGCAAAGGAGAAATCCGGATCAAACTAAAGTATTCCCTCCTTGGATAACCTGGGGGGAACGGAAGAAAGGAGGCGAAACAACAAGGGTCAGACAAAAAGTCTGGCAAGTCCAGTGACTTTCAGCATATGAACAGATAATAATAATATGATATGAACATAAAACTGGATGTGAGATAACTGTAACAGGTGTAGCAGATATAACAGAAAAACAGAATGACATAAACTATTGTTTTACACTTCTCTGCACTAATACTAGTATAACAGAATTAGGTGTCACCCTAATGTCTAAATTGAAGCAGGAACGGGTACAGAATACTTTAACAGAAACAGAATGCTAATAATGGGCCTTTACTACCCGATCAGAAACAGACAAAAGCAGAAACAGATTTATCCCTACGGAAACAGAATGTAGAATTAGGTGTACACTAGTAATGGGCCTTTACCACCCGAACAGACGGTACCACGCAGAAACAGACAGGTGTTACCACCCAACAGAAACAGACGGTACCAACAGAAACAGACAGAACTAAGTGTACCCTAAAACCCTACCCCAAGCGATCGGCTCCCTAATACATAAATATCCTGTGTCGGCCCCACAATAGGGTGTATCACTCCCTAAAGTGACAACCAATTGGCATAGACCTATTTACAGATGTCACGGCGTCTTACATCCTCAGAGGCAGACCGGGATCCATGCACGCACATGACCCGGTTGGAACGCACCATCAACACCCCTCGCCATTATCAGAATGAACCGCTTATAATTAGTTCAGTAAGCGTGCCCGGACCCTACTTACTGTTGGGTCAAAGTTTTGATACCAGAAAGGGTTACTGACTAATATGGGTCCCAAACAACAGATGACACAAGTAATTCCCCTCCTAACCTTGTGTCCCCAGACTAACAGATTTCAGATTTACTTGTTTACAAGTTCAGACATACAGAATTCAGATTTACTAGTTCACAAATTAAGTTAACAAGTTTTCAGACTAACGGATCAGATGTACAGATTTTTCAGATTTGTCTAACTTTGTATTGGACGGGTTTACTACACCTATTAATCCCGTTGGTTTATCCCTATTTTCCCCAATACGTTTTAGACGTCATTCTTATCTTAGATTTGCATTAATTAATTATTAATGCCCAGACCTCTCACATTAGGTCGCTAGCTTGTGGCCGCTGGATGGGCCGGGCGGTTCCGGGCAGACTTCTGCCACAAGCTAGACCTAACCTCGTGTCTAAAGCAGGTTATGACTAACTTCTCACATTAGAACCTATTGTTTGCGGCCACTGGATGTGCCGGGCGGTTCCGGGCAGAATTACGCCGCAAACTCATTCTAACCTCGAGTTAGCCATGTTTATCTTTGCGGCCAATTAATTAATAATTTACCATTTATGTGCACGCCCAATATATATATATATATATATATGCCAATTCAGATTATATCAATAACAGGATGATTATATCAACACAGCAGATAACAGATTTTAGCAGATAGCAGATTTTCCAGATTATATGACTTAACGGATTTAACAGATTTAGCAATTTAGCAGATTTTGGCATATAACAGGTTAGGCATCTCAACAGACAAATTTAACAGATTTGGCATTTCAATCTAATTAGCAGTCTAGGCAATATAACAGAACTAGCAGTTTTAGGCAACTTAGCAAATTAGCAAAATAGGCATTTTCAACGGATTCAGTAGATGATAGATTTAGCAGGTTTAATATTTCTAAATGTTCTATTTACATGCCTTGCCTAAACATAAATTAGGCCTAAATTCATATGCCTAAATAATTGTCATGATTCACAATATGATCATATACTTCCATGTTTGCATACATTTACATAGCGCAGAATATGGACATACTTTACCCTATAACATATGTTCCAATTTTTGTTAAACTAGCCTTTTACAGCAGATTCACATATAAATTGTACCAAATATAACCATTAATTCCAATGCATGCCATATATCCAAAAATCCCTATTTAGGTGTAATCACAATAATAGATATCCTAATTAATGTAAATCTTTTACACCTAAGCTTCCATATCTTCTTCTTTTTAAGTCATGAATCATTATGCAAACTATACCCAACAATCTAAATCTTTAAATCATATCTTCTAAAAATCAAATCTTGACTTTTATATGCATTTTGTTCAAAGTCTCAAATCATATGTAATCTTACAGTGGTTCCTCTTCTTCTTTTATCACAAAATATGCATAGGTCTAAAACTAGTTTATAACATATGCTTATTTTTTTCTAATTAATTACAGGTCTAAATTACAACATAACTATGCATACAACATGCATAAATTATATGTTCATAGTCAAATTTATGCATCCAATCCCAAGTCATATGTCCAATATATTTTATGCCTCAGACCTAAAGTCATACATTCAATTTGGTTTTGTCAAATTTCTCATCATTCATCCCAAAACTTGCGTTCATACGTTCATCTCTTATGAGATTAGGCACAGGCTCGTGGTAGCCTGGCTATAGAAACAGAAAAGAAGAAAGGGATACAGAACAGTCACAGAAAACAGATCTAACAGAAGAGAATACAACCTCAAACTCAGATTTAAATGCATATCAAAATTATAATTAACGTTTATAGCGGAGAATAACTGTACTTGCCTTGATTGGATTAAAGAAAGAACTTTAACTTGTTGTAGAATCTTTGCAGAACTTTAATCTCTAGTTTGAATTGAGTTGCTTAGGCTGATGTTGATTATCTTCTAGTTTTAGTTCCAGCAGAGCAGAGACGCCATTTTTATTTTTTTTGTATGTTTATGACATAAATGCACATATGTACGAATATGTTAAATATTTCTTTCCTTTAATTTGTCATGAATCCAATTAGAGAAGGCCACTTATAAAAAAAACAATTCTTGGCAGGCAAAAATGCGCAACATACGCCTCATGATACGTACATGTCATATATATATATATGTATGTATACGTATATGTATATATATATATTTCTCTTCTTTTTTTTTCTTTTTATCTATCTTCCCAATTACCCATTTTCACACTAAACCACTTTTTGAAGTGCATTCACACTAGGCTATTTTAAGCCATTCCCCTAAAACAAAAATAAGGCGCTGGCGGGGATCGAACTCTGTACCTCTTGTATGCAAGTCATGTGTTCCAACCAAATGAGCTACTATGTCTTTTGCTTACAAAAGTTAGAACAATGCTAAACATTATTCTTTTCTCATTCCTCTTTTTTCATGTTTTGCTGCAATTTTTAATTTAAGGATATCTTTTTCATACGGAGTCCAATTTACGCAAACTCAGACTCTATCTCAAGCAGAATTTCAAGAAGAACGCAATGGCGTAACCTGTTTCCCTTAGTTCTTTGATTTCGAATTAATTATACTTTAATTTGTTAATTTCACAGCTATAGAATACACGGGGTGTTACAAAGAGTCACTTGCAAAGTTTTCCAAAATTCGTATGTAGATTTACGCACAGACGCCCTATTAATTTCATATCTATCAATTGAACAAAACAAAATATTAATGGCTTTTGAATTATTTTGTGCAGTAGCCTTTTGTTCAATAGTCCATTATGCAAATTAATTGTTGGCTTAACATAATTTTTTATGTATTACTCAAAATGTCTAATCCTACTGATTTTAAATATGTTTTCATCCTACAAGCCCAATATGCATAATTACTAATATTAAATAGTGGTGTTTTTATAGTGGACTAACCATCTAAAAATGAACTAGGATTACTAATGTTGACTTTACCAGTGTTGTTTGCCATTTAAAAATTTCAAAAATCATATTACAATTTATCTGAAAATCAATGCTCTGTTACCAATTGTTGGAAAATACGGATTATGGATCTTAAGGTGAACTTAACACTAAAATGGTGGAGAGGGGTGAATAATGTTTAGTGGAATTTTATAATTTTTATTAGATCTTTTTGAATTAATCAGAAATAGACGCAAATCATAAACATATAACAATCACAAAATCAAACACAAAATAAAAAGTAAAAGCAGTAAAGGAAAGAACATACCAGGATTTTTATACCAGTTTGGAGTTACCTTACATCCAATCCCACAAAACTCTGGGTTGATGCAGATTTCTTTTCAATATAATCTTCAAATACAATCCTTGATATCGTAGGCCACGAGGTACACCCCACATATTTCTAGAGTATAGTGAGAATCAATTGATTTTCGAGCTACAGTAACACCCAGTTGATTTATACGGGCTACAACCACACATTTTCAACATCTTTTTTTTTGGGAAGAAGGCTTGATAGAACTTGATCTTGTGATCTTTGATTACAGAAACTCCTATAACTTCGCATAACACTTGAAATCTTGAGATAATTTAGAAAATTAATAGTAGAATTGAATTGGTTTAATTCCCTTCGAAATTCGGTAGAGTTTAGTTACAAAATTTAGAAAATTAAGATTATAAATGGAGAGGAGAAAGGAGAGAAGAAGATGAATGAAATTATTTATTAAAGTTCTAATCTAGAAGCCTATTTATAGTTTTCCAATAGTCAAAACCTTTCAGGAAAAGACTCAAACCAATAAACACAACTTTTGAAATTCAAAATTTTAAAATAACAAGTAACCATGTCGACATGCCTTCGACAAAATTTGAAATTTGGATTCTTTTGAAAATAATGTAAATGAAGTTGAAATAGACTAAGCTAATTGTGACACCCCACGTCCCTTAATGTCACCTATATGTGGATGCATTAAGTTTTGTGAAGCGCAATAGGTATGAAGTAACAAAACAAAGATTAAATTCAAAAGACATAATATAAAATGCGGTGGAAAACTTTTCAAGCTTTTGTTATCAAACCAAATACATCATTACAGTTTCAAATACCATAGAGTCATAATCATAAAACGTCTATCTCGTGGAAACATAAGCCATCAGATTACAAGTACAAAACCATAAATATCCTATCCTTCATGAGTCATAACAATAATATAGAACATAAACTAAAGCAATACATAGAGTGAGAAATAATCTGAGTTCAAACTGAATCAAAAATCACAATTACTACTGCAATCCACAACACTGAGAACCCTGGACGGGAGGAAGAGAGAGAAGGAAAAACAAATTTGGTTAGACATAAAGTAAGACGAGTTGATTTTTAGCTCAAGCATAAGATAAAGAAGTATCAAGACAGATCAATAATACTCGACATGAAAATACAGTAAATTATAAAAGTATGAAGTAAATGAGATAAAGTAAGATCGGATACGCTTCTCATTCATATCCTAGAACAGGCTTTCTGCATCCACAATCATAACATATAATATCATTATTTGGTTTCACCCTAATTACTACCTAGTGATCGGCTCCTTAACAGACATGAATAACTTGTGCCAGCCATGGATATTAGTCCCGAACTCATCAACTTTAAGAGACACAGACCTACCCGTCAGTGTTACAGCGTCTTATCTTCCCTATCGGACCCATGCACGCTAATGACCCCACCAGAACATGCCTGTACCCACCTCTAGAATTAGAACCTCTTACAACCATTGTAACTCGTGCCCTTGTCTCTACCTAGTCGAGACTCGTTTGATAACAGAAGGGCACTAATTTATATGGGTTCCAGGAAAATTGCAGATTGGCACAAGCCACCCCTAGGTTTGGCCTTTAAACTGGGTTTTTAAAAGTCCACCAAATATTTTAACAACAGACATGGACCTTTTAGCTTATTAATCAAAAAGGTTTAACTTAGCAGGTTTAAGTTCATTAATAAGCATAATATAACCCTATGTTATATTCCACGATTATAAATGACATTTTTTTTAAATGCAGTAACCCTTCCCCGAATCAGGCAGGCACTTGCTCAGATGTTACAGATTACAGTAACATAATTTATTTAATTTACATCTGATTCACATATCTTCCAATAACATGTTCTACTTAACATAAAATTAAGTCCAACCTATTCAGATTAACATGTTTGCATATTCTTCCTTTATAGTTATCCCAATTGTACAGTCAATGGTTCTCAATTTCCAATATGCCCATATCTCCTTTTTACTGTTATTACATATTATTCCAATTTATCCTGATTTTACACAATTCAAATAGGAAAACAAATAGGCTCAATGCACAAAAAAGTAGAAAAGGAGAAAATACATCCAAACTCAAAAATAAACAAATTGAATAAATAGGCATGATAAGACTATAAATAAAACAATGGCAGAAAGGGGATATGGAAGAAAGATGTACATATAAGAAGATAATAACTGAAGAATGAATAGGTAATTGACAGTAATTAAAAGAACAATAACATATAAGCATAAACTTATAAACACTTATGCTTTTCAGACCCAATATATTTACTGTCAAAATCCTTTTTAAATTACATATTTAAAATTAAAGTAGAATTCACAAAGATATGTATTAGATCAAGAAAAGGCCTTTGAAATAGATGTTGAAGAAGAATTATCCTTTCAATCTACATTTTGACAGCACCCCAACTCTTTTCTTATTTTATTCCAGAACATAGCTTTGTGGAGGAAGAAGATGAAGAAATGTTTGTGTAGGAAAATAGTGAGGGTTGCTAGTCTATATATAGGTGTGCTAGGATAATATAAACCATACGATCTTACGTTTAAAAATCAAACCATAGAATACACATTGCGCTGAGTCGGCAAAGGAACAAAACAAGAAAAATTATCCAAGTTCAGGCTCTCAGCCCGGCCGAAGGTGGGTCAACACTAGTATTGACCCATGGGTCGACATAGGGGTTGACCCATGTAAGGTCAGTTCGCTCAGTGACCGTTGCTTTTTCTAAGTATATTTATTTTAATTATTAGTTTTAATTCAAACTTCTTTAAGTCATAACTTGTTCATATAATCCAATTTACAAAAACCAAATGTTTATTTGAATAAGAATTTTGTAACGAACGCAACGGTAAAGTCTGTTTTACTCCGTTATGAATATTTTATTAATTAACAATCATTTTATTATCTTCTTCATATAATTATTGTGTATTAAAATATGAGGTATTACATTCTCCCCGCCTTCAAGGATTTCGTCCCTGAAATCTCCAAGTTAAGAATAATGTTATTAATGTTATCAATCAAATGCTACACCCATCTGCTCATCCATTAGCCACTAGCATCCATTGTCCTAGGTATTTGTGAATATGTCCCTAAACTATTGCAAAAATATGGCAGTCTACTAATTCAATTGACCTCCTTAATGCAATTCATTTTTGTGCCATGTATCCAATATGTACGCAAAAGAATCCTAATAATACATATAAGTTTTATATGCATGCAACAACCATTCACCAAAATGCAACATCCAAGTGATGACTCAATTATTTTCTTCCATTAAAAATTTAAATGTGCATACATCCATATGCACTATGTAAGTGCTCATATTTAGCCGATCCCTAGTCTAGTGCCTATTGTGTGTATACATCCACTGCATCCACTAGCAAACACTTGCATCCACTTGCAACCATCAAACATAACATGTCTCAAACACAAGTTTTCAACCATGGGGTTCTACCTAAGGATTAAGATTCAAACGATAGGGAAAAAAAATTCAAATTCAAAAGCTTAGAAAGGAATTAAGAACATACTCTCAAAGAGAAAAGGGTAAGAAGCTTGACTCTTGTCTTCGGGTACCCATGTCGCATCGTCACGACCTTTTCCTCATTGCACCTTCATTAGCTTGATCTTCTTATTGCTTTAACTTCTTAACCTCCGATCCAAGTTTATGGGTAGGAACTTTTTTAACTGATGCTTTCTTTTCCACTTCAACATCTACAAGCGTACTTGGCTCTACTACCTCTATTGAATCATGTAGACAATTCCTTAACTGGAAACATGGAACACATCATAAACTTGCACCAGTCTCTCTGGTAGTCTAACTGTGCAGGCCATCTGACCTGTCCTCTCAACTATGGGGGAATGACCCTACAAACCTTGGTGCCAACTTCTCTATTGATCCAAAATGAACAGTGTTCCTCAAAGGTGACACCCTAATAAAGAACATATCTCCTACTTCAAACTCTAAGTCAGTCCTCCTTTAATCAATGCATGACTTCTTCCTGCCCTGAGCTATTTTCATCTAAATGCGAACCAGGTCTATCTTCTCAGAAGTCTCTCACCATCTCAAGCTCAAGTAGAAGTCTATCTGTATACTACCGCCAACATGTAGGTGATCTGCAGGGTCATCCATAGAGAGCCTTAAAGGAAGTCATACTAATACTCGACTGATAACTATATTGTTGGAAAACTCTACTAATGTGAGATGCTCCTCCTCCCTAGTCCCTCCGAAGTCTAGGGTACTGTCTCAATAAATTCTCGAGAACCCTATTTACCCTCTTGGTCTGTCCATCGATCTGCGGGTGATAGGTGATGCAAAGTTATAACTGTGTCCCTAGTGCCTCTTGCAAGCTCCTGTAAAACTCACCCGTAAAGATGGGGGCACAGTCACTAACAATACTGGAGGGTGCCCCCATGAAGTTGGACTATCACTCTAAGGTATACTGATGTTAGCCAAGATGTTGTCCTCTTGCTTTTGATTGAGATAATGTGAGCACTCTTAGTCAATCTATACCCTATAACCCATAAAGCCAAGAACGCATGCGTCGCACTCAAACTCGACGCCCATAACAGAAATTCTCAAACTCCTACATATCATAGACAGGCTAGTCATACCTCCTATGGGGTTTGAGACCACAACCGGATCAGAAACTATACAAGTGTCTAGGTGTAGACTATCTACCATAGAATTGGATATGAATGAATGGGAAGCACCAGAATCAAACAAAGTCATAACAGGAGAGTCAAAAAGAGAAATTATACCTTCTTCAGTGACTTTCCTTCCTTGACTCGGACCACTAACCTTAGCTGTCTCTAGCACATGAACTTGCTCTCCAGATGGTCCTGCCTTCTGACCTTGCTTGTTAGGGCATTGCTTGGTATAATGTCCAACTTGTCCGTAACTGAAACATGCATTCTTAGTCTTCCTACAGTCTCTAACAAAGTGCTCCATATTTTTTTTAGCCATGACACTTATCATCTTTTCCTCTCTTCTTTACTGTTTCCTTCTTAGGCCACCACCTTTTCTTCTTTGGCTTAGCTTCTTCAGTCTTAGCTTGCTAGTCCTCTTTCCTATCATTATGCATCAAAGCCATATCTACTAGCCTCTCAAATGTCGCTAACATAAGGATATGTGTCATCGCTAGTTCATCGAGAGGTTGATACAACACTCTCACGAATATTAAAGCCTTCTTGTGACGAGTGTTTAATAAATCCCAGCCAAATCTTGATAATTGATCAAAGCTATTGACATATTCCTTCACCGTCACACTTCTTTGCTTTAAACTTAAGAACTTATCCATTTGCTTTCCTTCCTCGGTTTGTGGTAAAAACTTCATCCCAAATCTATGCTTAAGCTCATACCATGTTGCCACCATCTGCCCAACATAAGCCACCTCCCACCAATAGGATGCTTCCTATTTCAGGTGCCTAGTGACCGACTAAATCTTTCTCCTACCATATAGCTCCAATAAATCAAACACATTCTTTATCTTTCTAAGCCAATTGCATGCTTCCACGTAACTCTACGTACCATGAAACGACTTGCCTCCTATCGCATATAAATCTTTACGAAGCTTAGAGAAGTTGACTACAAGATTGGGTGGAAGTACTGCGGCTACAGTTGGGGGTGGGACATTACCTTGCACTTCGGCAGGTGTCATAGCCTGTACATATCTATGGATCCATATCGGAATGGGAATGCCCTCGGGGAAATTAGGAGTCCCAGACATGTTAAAAAGAGAAGAAACAAGGATTCAAAAATAGATCGAAGGAATATTGTAAATGACTTGAAGGTATATTTAAAAAAACAGATTTTATTTGAAAATCTTTTGCCTTTTAAACACTTTTTCAAAAACATTTTCTCGGATCTTGTAACCTTAGGCTCTGATAACAAATGTGACACCACACATCCCTTAATGTCACCCATCTGAGGATTCATTAAGTTTTGTGAAGCGCAGTAGGTATAAAGTAACAACATAGAGACAAAATTCACAAGACAAAATGTAAAATGCAACTGAAAACTTTTCAAACTTTTATTATCAAGTCAAATACAACATTATATTTTCAAATTCCATAGAGTCATAATCATAAAATATCAGTCTAGTGGAAACATAAGCCATCAGAATACAAGTACAAACCCATAAAAATCATATCCCTTGTGAGTCATAACAATAAACATAGAACATAAACTTGAGCAATACATAGATCGAGAAATAATCCAAGTTCAAGCTGAATCAAAGAATCACGGTCACTGCTGCAATCCACCAACCTGATAACCTGAGGGGAGGGGGAGGAAGAAAGAGAAGGAAAAACCAAATAGGTCGGACATAAAGTCTAGCAAGTTCCAGTGGTTTTTAGCGCAAGCATAAGATAAAGAAGTATCAAGGCAGGTCAATAATACTGGACATGAAATACAGTTAAGTTAAAGTACGAATTAAGTGAGATAAAGTAAGATCAGATATGCTTATCATTCATATCCTAGAACAAAGTTTTTACACCTAATATCAGAATTAGGTTTTATCCGAATTACTACCCGGTGTCGGCTTCCTAACAGACATGAATAGCCTGTGCCAGCCATGGCATTCAGGGATATCAGACCCGAACCCATCAACTTTAAAAGACACAGCCCTACCCGCTGCTGTTACATCTTATCTTCTCCTTTTGGAAATCAGCCCGGCCGAAGGTGGGTCGACCAACCTATACATGGGTCCACACCTAGGTCAACCAATTTAGGGTAGGTCGCCAGTGACCATTGCTTTTTCTGAGTTTATTTATTTAAATTATTTAATTTTAATTCAAACTTCATTATGTCATAACTTGTTCATACTTAGTACGATTTACGAAAACCAAAAGCCAGTCTGAATCAGAATTTCGTAACGAACACAATGGTAAAATTTGTTTTACTCCATTCTGAATATATCATTATTTAATATTCATTTTATTATCTTCTACATATAATTATTGTGTATTAAAATTTGGGGTGTTACACTAATTCTGAAGTTTAAACATACTATTGTCCTATATAATAAAAAATTATAATAAGGTAAAAATATAAAGTTAAAAAGTATAATTATAATTTATAATTGTTATATAAAAGTTATTTTTAAATTATAAATAAAAATGTAAAAGCTTTAAAACTTAGTATACCAAGCCAGTGACAAATAAGAAACTTAATACTTAATATATAAACCAATAAATTTAAGAAAATTACAATATTAAAATTTAAGTAATCAGATAATATTAAAACTTATAACATAAATAAGAAATTCTAAACTATTTAAATTAGGAGTTAGATTTAAATTCCAATAAAATAAAAAGACATATATTTTTAGGTAGGAAGTAATTTTGAAATCATTTTGAACATAAGAAAACATAAAATAATAAGAAATGTGAAAACAGAGATTCAGTGCTATAACGGAGTTCAAACAATAGAATCCAGACACCATAACATACCATGATTTCTTAAACTCATGAACTGTTGTTACCCATGAGTCTTCACTGTTGAAATCTTCTTCTTTGAAATCTTTAATCTTGGATATTTAAACTGTATAATCTTCAAATCAATACATGTTCCTGCATATGCGCACGCACACACACATGTATATATTTTTATATATTTTTATATATTTCTATACAATAGTTTTGGTAAATATTTTATAACAATAATAGTTAAAACAAGGTTGTTGTCATCAAAACCATCATCACCAATATCTCAGTCCCTAATTGTTAGATCTTGTTCCACTACAAAAACTTCTAGTGCCGTTATAGTAATAGTTTAGATCATGCACATACTTTTGAAGATAAGAAACATGAGAAATATGATTGATTTTTGTGATCTGAGGGAAACTCGATTCAATACACAAATTTCTTGATCTTCCCTATTGTAGAGAAAAATTTAACAAACTAGGTTCCAGTTTCTCCAATTTTTTAAAATGCACCACACCCTTTATTAGTGATACTTTAATAAAAACATGGTCTTCTGTTTGTGAATCAAGATCCTTATGTCCCTTATCTACTAATACTTATGGCTTAACTGATATTCCTTCAACCTTTCTCATATCAACTTAATCATCTTTATAGCTTTTCTCAATGAATCAAGGACTATGACTAATCGGTCTTCAATCCTTAACCAACAAGTAAGCTACTTGCACGACCTGCCATATAAAGCTACAAAATGCATTATTTTTTACTAGTCTAAAAACTATTATTATATGAAAGTTTAATTAAATGTAATTGGTACTCTCATTAGCCACCAAAATCAAGCACAAAATCCCTTAACGAATCCTCAAATGTTAACACTTTTTTCTATCCATCTGTCTAAGGATAACACACGCTACTCATCTGGAGCTTGATACCAAAAAAATCTTATAGATTTTTGTGCAACTCTCAAGTGAACTAAGCATCTCTATTGTTGATGAAACTAGTAGAAATCACATGTAGTTAACAAAATTTCTTATGAATAACTTAGCTAATACAGGTGTGGTCCCAGTGGACATAACAGGAATGAAATGTGCACTCTTAGATATCTATCCACTATAATGTAAATCCTCTAATTTACTCAATTTGAGATTTGCAAACCCATCAAAAGCATCCATAGATATCGGATCCTATTTCCAAACTGGTATCCCAAAAAATTAATGCAGTCCACTCGGCTTTTGGTTCTCGGCCTGTATTGTAGACAATTTAGACAATGCCTTACTGATAAGCTAACATATCTTTTCATTCCTTCAAATTATAAAGTTCTCTTCATATCTTGTTACATCTTGGTACCCTCTAGATAGATCTTAAACTTAGATCTATGACATCCCTTAAGAACTTCCTGCTTAGGTTTCTAACATCAAGATCATACAATTATCCCTTCTTTCTTAACCATCATCTTTAATCAAGATATGAAATCACTTAAATATTGAATCTCAATTCCCTCTCTAAGCCTTTTGATCCTTTCTGCTCACTGGATCTTCTTCTTGCTTAGAAACAATCCTTTCAATTAAATCTAGTTGAACTTCAAAACATGACATCATAATAATACACTAGTTTGAATTACCTGTCAACCTTAATTTCATATCATAAGCAATTAATGCTTCTAAGTCGTTCCATTCTTCCAACATAGCTAAAAACGCATTTTGATAATTCCTACTAATGGAATCAACAACTTTATTCCTATTCCCTTTCTTGTACTCTATACGAAAGTCATAAACTTTTAAAAAACTCTTGCCATCTCGATTTTCGCATGTTCAACTCTTTTTGAGATAGTAAATACATTTATGACTTATGATTTGTAAATAACTCAAATCTGTCTCTTTAGAGGTAATATCTCCATACATTTAAAGAAAAAAAAATCATGTCTGCTAAATACAAATCATGAGTCGGATACCTTGCTACATGTGGTCTGAGTTGTCTATAGGCATAAGAAATCACCTTCCACTTTGCGTTATCGTAGCTCCCAATCCAGGTCACGAGCATCCTTATACACCACTAAATCCTAGTTATCATCTATCAAGGGTATTGGTCAATTAATGTCTTAAACTTCAGAATGCTTCCTCACGTTTACTCAACCAAACGCACTTCACATCTTTCTCTATCAGTCTACTCAATGGTGCTGCTATCCTTAAGAAATCCTTAATAATTATTTGGTAATAGCCTGCTAGTCCAAGGAAAATTCTTATCTCAGTCACATTCTCTGGTTTATTGATAACCGCAATCTTAGTCGGGCCATCCGATAATTCTTCATCCGAAATGGTACGACCAAGGAACTTCAATTAAGTCTCCCAAAAGTGATAGTCTAACAACTTACCTTTTACTTGATGTCGCTTTCATGTTTCAAGCACAATTCTAAGATGAATCTTATGATCTCATTCATCTTTAGAATATACCAACAAGCTATTGGTAAAAACCAAGAAATTATCCAAATGCTCTTGGAAAACCGAGTTCATAAAATCCACGAAGAAAGTAGAAACATTAGTTAGTCTTAACGATGTTACTAACCACTCGTATAAGCCATATCTTTTTTGAAAAGACATAAAGGAATAATATCCTTTTCTACCCTTAATTGATTAAACCCTATTGCCAAATCCAATCAGGAAAAATCTTTATTTCCACTCAATTGATCAAACAATTCATCGATCCTCTATGAAGGATATTTATTCTTCACCATCTCCTCACTAAGCTTACTATAATAATTACACAATCTCAATGACCTATCTAGTTTCTTCATGAATACCATTGCAACAACCCCACTTCTATACCTATACTATCCAAGAATATTACAAAGTATTTATGTCATATAATGCGAAAAATAAGGTTAATATGGAACGTACATGAGGATTCTCTTGAACTAAATATAGGAAGTATTAAAATATCATATGCATATCAAACATATATCTATACAGTCCTAGTACAAAACAATAAACAAGTGTGCCTTCAGGAGAGAACAATTTTCAATATAAAGAGATCACGGAGTCAATCATAACTATGAAATATAATATATAGTACATATTGAATATACTTCACATAAATATACACGATTTCGCATAATACTAGATGATAATATAATATGTTAAATATCCGAAATGTGCTATTCGTAGTAAAATACAAGTTGGCCTCAACATCCTCAAACCTATAATGATCATGTCGAATCCAATTATTATATAAACAATAAACGATACATGTTTAGGCATTACAGGTAACGAATTTAAGAGTTAATTAATCATTGAAGTTGCAAATCTGGCCTATATCCTCATATTAACATATACACATGAATGTTAATGTGATGAATAGTAAGAGATGCAGTACGTACCTAAATCACTAGTCTTCAGTATTTGTTTGGACAATTGCAGAAGAACATAAAACTGCTACCTAACACTTCTCTTGAAATAATTTTGGTGTTCATGGTTTGGCTCTTAGTTGCAAGCACGAAATATTTCTTTTGGACTGCAAAAAAAATTTGATGGACAATGTTCAGTTTGATAGTTGTGCATCTTTGTTTCAGTGTATTGGGGCAATTATAAATATTCATCCATGTCGAATATTTAATATACCTAATGTTTACTTGTTTTCGTTGATAACTAGGATATTTTTGATTGCTCTGGTAAAAATGTTAATAATTTATAGGATTTTCAGTTAGGATGCTTATAATAAAGATGTTGCTGCTATCACTCCTGATGCTAAATTTTGACCTGATAATTAAAATGGTAAAAAGAAAACGGGTGTGATAATTATACGCTTACACCTGAATATATATTGACATTGCATTTTTATCTATTCATCAGTCCAGTACTTTTTTCCTTTATCTGCTAGGTAGTACGATTGGCAAGTGGTTAGTTTTATGGTCCCTAGTACAAAAAATATATCTGTTGTATTTTTAAAATGTGTATTAAAATGTAATGTATAATTCAATAAAAATATCTGAAAGGAGATGGTGTTCCATTGCTAGATGTTTAGATATCTTGAACCAACATTTTACTTTATATATGCATATTGTTCACATGTTAATGTGATATACAATATTCTAAAGATATAAGGGTTCTAGCATACAAAAAATAACAATATGTAGCTAAATAATTATTCAGCTCATGTCAATCAATATTGATAGCAATTACTTTCGCAATTTAAACTAATACTAGCAAGCATAGAATGAGGTTTTATTATACTCAATAGATGCTCGTAACGATCTGCGCTATTCAAAATAACTTGACACTATTTTATTTGGCCAAATAAGCTGTAACAACCTTAATTTCAAAAGCTATTTTTTTTAATTCCGATCTATTGAAACTCGGGCTGTCTTTTCTGGTATTATGCAAAAAAGACAGAGATAATAAATATATTTGAGTTGAGAAAACATCTCACAAGAGAATGGATAAAATATAATATAATCAAATAAAACCTTACCAAAGTAATAATAATACTGTCTAATCAGTATCCAAAGTTATCAAATCTCTGTCATAAACCTACCTGCGAGTATATTATGAGGAGGGGTTAGAACACAAAGTTCTGGTGACTGGGCAAATTATACATTCTGAAATAACCCTACATATACCATTTAGTTGTATTTTCTTATTTGTTAGGTTGTTTAGGTTAACAACACTCAAGGCTCCATACTCACGTCGTACCCATCAACCTCCCAGTAGATTAACCTAATATAATACATATATGTAGCCACCCCCAATATATCAAGGTACTTTCCGTAGTACTCTCCTCGCACGGCCTCCGCCGTCACGCTACGGAAGTGTATGCAACCCACATGCTAGGACGAACGACATACGAACATCCATATTACTGCACCACATTACCGCATAGAACTGCCATCGTTATACCATGTAAGCGTTCTGACTGGCATATCCAAACTCCTCGGTCGAATCAAGCCTCAACACAGAGTATTGCCCTTGCGTCTACGAAACACCAACCAGTGCGTATGCTAGACCCTCATAGGTATGTATTGTCTATTGCACACCGAATACCATAATAGAGCTGCATCTAATGCACGGAACTCGATTGGAAGCTTTTCCATATCAGTATAGGTCCACTATAAAGGCCTAAAGTACATATATTTAAACGATGGTCTGCATTTCATGGTGGCTATGGTCTCACCTCGACCCCTCCCTCAACTAGTGAAATCTTACATCAAGAGTTAAATGACATGCCCTTGGCAAATAACCTATCATCTAACTTGATGGTCTCTTGGTTTAGCTCTAGTCTTTCAGCAACCCATTGACTGCCGATGACAGGTATCCAACTATTCTGTATTGGTCCTGACCCGCATATCTAAGGCAAAATCGTCGAATAACCCAATGCCATCTGCCACAGTCTTCTGACTGCTAAGCTACCGTTGCTGTCAAGGTACACTCACTGGGAAGTACAACCTGAGCGTCGTACCACAATAGAGGACCACAATGGAGTACCAACCATGTCCCTTTGGTCGCATGCTTCCTTTCAGTCCTGGGAGCCAGTAAGAAGAATATCAAGCAGACTAACAGATGGACATGCTCCTCCCGTGCCTCCAGACACCACGATGATCTACCCTTGTTGATTCTTCACCTTCGTACATGCAGATTGGTCCAAAGCGCATCACGCCAACGTGTCATTAGAACCCATGTCTAATCTTTTAATCGTGCGCCTGTCTTATCTACTCAGATTGCCAATTAATTTGATTATCAACATTTTATCTTTTATTCAAGTTACTAGGTTTTCTCTGAGCCCCTTATATCTCTAAGGAATGGACCCCTCTCGCTTATTAATCCAGTGATATAACTTAATACATTTTAAGTTCAATAATAAACCCATAACATGTTATTCCCTACATTATTACCATGTCATTCATTGTCCAATTTTTATGTTCACAAGTTACAATAACATGTTATAATTAATGTATAATTAAGTATATCTTATCCCAATCCACATGTTTCTAATAACATATTATTTAATATATATAATTAAATATAACTTATTTCATTCCATAAGTCTGCCTTATCTTACACTGTCATTACAACTTGTTGTTGTTTACTTATTAACTTAGTTATCTAAATGAAGGTTTATTAATAAGTTCTCTTTTCATTTATTATAACCCATGTTATAATTTCCACTTGTTCTTAGGACAAGCCTACTTATTATATAACATTCTCACTCATATAATTAGTTTAATATGTTATATTCCCTGTTCGTCATTATTCTATTTAGGTTTCTTAATATGAACGAACCTTTAATGTTGTAATATTTCTTTAATTACTGTCATGTACATTTCTCTTATTTTAGGAAAACCTTTCACGCCCCTCATCAGTTTGATTTGTGGAAAGGTATTATGATTTATTTCAATAACATATACCAACTTAGATACGTAGTTGCAAGCCATTTCCTTTATTTAGGTGCGGATATATATATATATATGCACTTTATTCGATTAGTGTGCATTATGGTAAAAGAATACTTTTTCCACACTAATTCCCTTTTCTTTTATTTTTCTTGCAACTACGCTCTTAGTAATATGTCGTTATAGAAATTTATCGTTTTCCCCAAATATAACTAACTCAGTCTGCTACCAACTTTTCCCTTTTTATTTCTGAGTTGGATATCGAATTCCTATTCCATATACTGTTCACAATTACTGTAATTTAGCTGATTAAGCATATCCATTCTTTTTTCATTGTTACCTAATTTTACTATAATTCTATTTACAACATTTTTGCATAATAATACCCTTAAGACAATATTCATGTTTATTGTATATTTCACAAATTCAGTGTTTACAGGAATTCTCAATTCATACAGAATATCTAATGGAAATAGGTTTATACAACAGCAAGGTTCTGAACATTATCTACACAGGCTTAATCTCAAACACCACAATTTCCAACAATTTTTCATGTTAAGAATAAAGGGGAATGCAAATGATAAATATACTGTTATCCAAAAGGTATAATTCAAATCCACTCACCTGACAACTTTCCAATCCTTGAATCTGATCTAGATCTGTTATTCTATGTCTTTCCTAACTGAATCTATAGTTAAAACAACAACAGATTCATAAATTTGACGCTAAAAGAAGAGGGACAGAAACAGAGAAACCTAAATAAATTGGACTCAAAAACTTACCTCACGTTGATCAGAAATCCAAACACCTATGTTGCAGAGTTATATCTCTTATCTACAAACCTTAAATCAGAATCCTTAAGAACTAACATTTTAATTTCTGAAAAGGTTTGGAGAGAAAAGAGAATGGCAGATTCTAAACAGTATCTCTTAAAATATGAGTTTAAAGCTAGGCCATACTAGTATATTTATAGGTGTACGAGAAAGTTTGGTCCATCAGATTTAATCAAATAAAATCTGAACCATTTATATCAGAAATCCATGTCACAAAAAAAAGATCTTTGTTGATTGGGTCGACCCTTGGGACGATACATAGGTCGACCCTTGGGTCGACACATGGTTCGACCCAGGTCTTATATAGGCCAACCCATCCTGGGTACAGGCGAGATTTTGTACTTCATTTGAATTCTGGTTATAACGTTAATTAATAACATTAATTTCTTACTTAATATAACTTATCTGATTTATTGTTTTCCAATTATAATTCATCTTTAAGTACGAATTTCGAATTTATGTGTGTATATACGCATACATTCTTTTTGTTATTGATTCATCAATAAATTTCCCATGCAAGCTCCATTTTGTAGTTGCTAAATTAATGTAATTTATAAGGCTATTAATGCATTGTTTTATTCCTTTTAATGCATGCCTTCTAATTTCAATTGCAGCTAATTTCTTCACGTATTTATTTATTTTTTGCTTTTAACTTGTGCTTTTAATGCATGTATTTAGTTATGCATTTTAACTTATGTAGGGTGTTACACTCTCCCACCCTTAGGAAATTTCGTCCCCAAAATTTGGTAAGGGTAAAATTAAGTAAATCCTTGCATAATTTACAACCATTGGTGTACGTCCATCTTTTGCAACTATTTGTGCACTTCTGCAAAGTGTAATATAATATAATAATACGTGAATGTAATGAATGCCTAAATGGTGCCTAATATATGAATGTTATTTTCTTGAAAATCTTTGGAAAACATGATGCACACACGCTATATATACTTGAAATTTCTATATGAATGCAATTATTCGATTGTCAAAACACTATTTCATCAAAATTTTGCCACACTCTTACAAAGCAAGAGCGTAGTTCATCCAGTTTTTGCATCCACACCCTATCAACCAACTTTAAATTTGCGAATTTCAGAAAAGACTAATTTTCTAAATTTGGTTTCTTACGTTACAAAAAAGGGGAAAACGGAAAACTTCACATCTTCCATTTTTTTATTATGTACCTTTTTCTATTTGTACTTGGATTTTACGCAACTATTATACAAAGATCCCCTATCTTCCTATCCAAGCATAGTTCACACAAGAAAATTTCTTTGTTACAGATTTTCCTTTTCAACTTACTTTAGAAAAATCCATTTTTCTCAACTTTCATGTTTTTTTGTTTTACTGGATTTATTGTTTTCCTTTTAGTTACGTCGCTTCTCTTTTCTTAGCTTATTTAACTTAATCCACTAATCTAAGCTTAGTCTTGAAATAACCCTTTTTGATTCTATCCAAACTAAAATATGGAAACAAGCTCACTACGCAGCAACTACCAAGGGCTAAGAATCCTAGGACTATGTCCCCACTGACAAAGAAAAGTCAAACTACATGAACTAAGCAACTCGCTTGCCCACCACTTGCCACTTGTTACAACTAGTAATTGTTGTGTACTAACAGTCTTTTCTGAGCAATAACCTAGGCACTATTGTAATTATGCATTCTACGGGAATTTACCATTATTCTAAAATAGTCCTTGCTATTCACTTCATAGCCTGCCTCAAAATATTTTCCGTCTTTCCTAGGTAATAATCCATACCTACTCCACGATTTTAAAAATATGGTTTGGCTTTTTTTCCTTCTAAACCCCAAAAGCTTCAAAACTTTATTTTCTGCGCTAAAACTTATTTTTGCCAAACCATAAAAATGTCATCCCATGAAAACCTAAAAAAAATTTAGATCATTAAAAATTGGAGTAGACAAGGACTACTATTTCTTAATCAATTTCACAACCATTCATGTTTACAATGTTTACTCAATAACTTATATCTAAGTACAAACATCTACTCTATTCTAAATTCTTACAAATTATTTTGTCCACTCATCAAAGTTTCATCAAAACAATTGTCAAAAGTTATTGTCAAAAGAATAGAGCTTTTCAAAAAATTATGTACCAAAAATTTCAATTTTTGACAAAATGTAGTCTTTTCTATGTTTTGTTATTTAACCCTTTCATACATTATAGCTTAAAAACTAGTGAACTATACATGCTCTACAATGTGCAAATTTTTTTCCTGAAAGAATTTCATAAGAAATCATCAACTCCAAAATATACCCCATTTTATTTTATTTAAAAAATTGTAAACTTTTAAGGTCAAAACTTAAAAAAATACCATAAACTATAATCCAAAAGCTTTTAAAATTTCAACTTCTCATAAGTTAACTATGGGGCTAGAATCGGAGTGGGTTTCCAACTTACTTAGACTTTCCTAAATATTCCCACAAAGTCATTTCTGTCAAATATATATATTCCTAATCCATTTTCCTTCTTTCCTTTTCTCAATTTATAAGGCTTAACTACCAAACCCACTAGTCCAAAGCACTAACATATGGGATACATCTTTCTTCATTACCAGTTACATTGTGCACGTTTTACGCAAACCACCTATGGGTCTAAAAATCCCATAACTGTTTCTTTAGTATAGATAACAGATATCCCGATTCTTTGCATAAATTGTACTTCCTATTTAGTGGCTCCTTTTATGGATCTAAGCTCCGATAACAAATGCAACAACCCGAATTTTAACAATTTTATTTTTTTTCAAAAATTCCAATCTATCGAAACTCGAGTTGGCATATCTGGTGTTTTGCAAAACAGACAGAGATTGTAAAGACTCGAAAATTCCCCTTATGGGAGTTCGCCGGATACACTAACTTTGGGCATACAAACATCAGAACAAATAAAAAATGACTTTTATTTACATCATAATAATGCAACTTCAGAGTACAAAATATCAGAGTACATCGAAATATAATAGAACGGAAGATTAATTTACAATAAACTTAACACAATGCAGCAGAAGACTATCATTACTCTGGCCACATCTTTAAGCTTCGATCCAGAATCCTGCCTAATAAATAGTTATCTGCAAAACAAGCCACTCGACTGCCCATGTGGAAAAGAGGGCACCGAATTTGCAAAGTGAAACAAACTACGAGTCAGTCATGGGACTGGTATGAGAAATCTTACTTAACTTATCTAATAATAATAATAAGGCTAATCACAAGTCCATGCAGCTAACGCGGAACGGGTTTACTCCATTGGATTGCTAGTGCAAGAAATAAAGTAAATCGTTAAATAGCGCAATGCTTTTTAGAAAAATGAAACCATTTTAAGACTAAAGTCCCATCACACAATGCAACGCAAACCGGAGGATAGAGTTTTTCCTTATAATGGTCAAAAATGCTTGATTCGATAAAACGGATTTGATATTATTATTAGTGCATAAATGTTTCAAGAACATTTCAATTATAATGCATCAATCATTGACGGCATAGCTACCATATACTATGTCGTCATACTAGTTATACAGTCAAAACCGTATGGAGTCGTATTGGAAGTTGGATTTCCATCATGAACCAAGGCAAGAGATCATCCTTACCGAATTCGAGACACTCTAGCCCGTGTCTCAGGACTCAGACTCAGGTGAGCCCTTAGGAGCCACTGGGTCGGTCCACAAATATGTTTGTGGATTATAACTTCTGAACAATACGTTTCCCTGCCCTATCGGGCGTAAATATAGAGCCACTAGGGACTCAAATCCGAGGCTCCCTATTCCATCATCCACATAAGTAAAATGTCTGGGCTCCATACCATGACACCACTTCTAGCTAGAAAGAAACACATGTTCTCCTTGGATCCTTCTCTCGTTTCTGGTTCATACCAGGGTGCGAGGCTCGTGAAGTAACGCTACACAAAGCTACGCTAAATCAAGATGAGCTTTGATCATTAACCACAAGGCTCTGCTTTTCAACAATAAGCCTAGATCATTTGCATCTTAGCATGCCACATCGACAATCTATACCATACCATTAATTTCTACCAATATATAACCTCTAGGCTCGGACGTCTCAAAGAAGGGTGTAAAGTAAGAGAATAAATTTTCCGCCACCAAATAAATATATATTTAGCAGAGATCAACGAACACAGCTTGAAAGAATACAACGTCAGACATACCATCCATTTACAAGACCATTCTGGGTCTACACAAAAACAGAGACACCTTATTCCTCGTCCCATATGTCCAATACAGAAGAGAGGTTCTCACATATCCATCGATCTCCAAGCACGTCTGGACGATCACAACTTATTACCTTGTCTTGGGGATGCCTCCCAATCAAGACATCAGTAATCATCCAAACGATGTGAAGATCTCCGGTCTTCAACCACCGTCTTCATCTTCGGCTTTTAATCGTTGTAGTAATTATTCAGAATGGGTTAAACCTGGTCTTTCCGAATAACTTGCGTATTTAATAATCAACAATCAAGTGCTATAGAAACGTATCATATGCCTCATTCCAATTCATAATATTCTTTTAATAAAATATTCATAATATTAGGGAAAGGTTCCCATCAATTATATCAAAGAAAAATTCCTTTAAATTTATTCTTTAATCTTCTTTTTAAATAATCATTAAAGCTCCAATTTGGTTTTAATATCAAAAATCATTACTTTATGATTATTCAACTTTAAAAAATTAATCTTGTCTTTGGCTGGGTTAAAGAACCAAGGTCATTTAAAACGCAATTCACGATAAACACAAAATCATCTTCCATTAATCATGGAATTTTTATAGAAATCAAATCGATATAAATTTTCGTATCAGACTAATAATATAAATAGAATAACGACAAAGCCTTTTAAATTCCATATATAATAACAGTCTTCTTTTACAAAAGCTCATCTCGATTATTACCAAATTGAATTCCATTCAATTCCAATTTCTTCTATTAAATTGGAAAACTTTACTCTGGAAAATTTCCATTAAATCTTAATAAAAAGATTTATAAATTTCAAATCATATCTTCACTGTTAATTGGGTTAAGGAACGAATGTCGTTAAAAACACAGTTCACAATAAACCCAATTCACATTTCATTTTATTCCAGTTACTAAATATAATTGGAAACTCTAATAATCTTAATTAAAAGATTTATTCTTTTCTCGACTGGGTTTAAAAACAGTGTTATTGAAGAAACCATTCATGACAAACCAAAAAATCCAATTTATTTCATTTAATTCCAATTTAATATTAATTAATTGGAAAGCTTCATTAAATCTTAATTTAAAGATTTATTCTAGTTAATAACTAGTTCATTTCAATAAAAATATATTTTATCTTTTCAGATATGGAATTTTTTATCTAAAATCTTTCCAAATCACTTATTATGATTTTACATAAATTTTCCATATTTTTAATAATTTTATTAAGGCATGTACAGTTGGTTTCCAATAAAGGCCACCAAACTGAATCCATAACGACCTTTTTCAAATTCGATTTGGACATAATTCCAAATCCAACCGTTAGATTTCAAAAATCTTAAATTCTTTGGAAAGCTATTTTCGATACGAACCCAACGGTTATGGTTTTAGTAGAATCCAACGGTCGGATCTCCCATTACATCAATTTGAAGTTAATGGTCGAAATTCATGAACGGTCGCTATGCGGCGTGTTCTATTCAGGCCATTATGTATATATTATATATATATATATATATATATATATATATTTCGTCGATTTCCATTTAAATCTTATTTTATAAATCATTATTTATTTATGTTAAAACGATTACAACTTCATTTTCAATTTTAAATCAAAATTGAATATTTTATATCGTTATCATATTAAGATATTAATATTTTTCAAAATATTAGATTTTAAAATCACTATTTTTCGATATTCATTTAAAATAAATAAAATAGATTGATAAACCCGTTCAGATTAAAAATGACATTTCTATACTTAACCCGGCTTCATATATTTATATTTTTGTATCCATCCAAAAATGGACATAAAAATCATAATTTTATTCTTCACTGAATATGATTTTAAATTATTTGTTATTTTAAAATATTCTATATTTTAAAAGATTCTTTATTTCAAAATATTCTTTATATAAAAATATTCTGAATCGGAATGCGACTCAATCAATTACCATATAATTTCATATATATGGATTTCATACATCACATGTATATAACAATAATGATAAATAATTGTTAAACAGTCCATTTGCATCTAGAGTGAAATTTACAACTATGTGAGCATTAAAATAAATAAAGAACGCTCGTCACAGGCTGTCAATCCAACGGCTGACATACAACTAAATATTGGGGCTAGTGTATGTCAAATATCACCTCAATACCCATGTGGGGTTTTCAAACAACAGTAGTTTATTTAAACACATCATTGGTTAATAAATTTAACCAATTATAATTCGGCTTGAATTACTATCTATTTAACAAGTTTCCACTATTTAAAATTATAAATGAATATTTATAATTCAATTTCAACTAACACATTAATATCAACATTATTACGATAATGTTTCAATCTAGTACACATCATATTTTTAACATACGACCAATTTTCTAATATTGCTAACATAACAATGATAATGTTTTAATCTTTAACATATTTTTGTATTTCTATCTAATGATCATTTTAATCATTTCCACATGCACTACAAAAATGTAAATTTTATCGTTGACATATTTTAACATAACATTTTCTAATAAAATGGCATTTTTATTTTAACATGACATTATCTAATAAAATGACATTTTTATTTCAACATGACATTTTCTAGAAAAAGACATTATTCTAAGTAAATGACATTTTTTTCTAACATGACTTTATGTAATAAAATGACATTTTTACCTAACATGACATTATTCTAAATAAATGACATTATTATCTAACATGACATTATTCTAAATAAATGACATTATTATCTAACATGAGTTATTTTAAATGAAAGACATTTTTATCTAACATGATATTATTCTAAATAAATGACATTATTTAATAAGATGACATTATTATTTACGTAACATATTTATTTACAAAATATGTTTTCTTACATAAATGACACATTTATTTATAAAATATGTTTTCTACCATAAATGACACATTTATTTATAAAATATGTTTTCTAATATAAATGACACATTTATTTATAAAATACGTTTTCTAACATAAATGACACATTTATTAATAAAATAAGTTTTCTAGCATAAATGACACATTTATCAATAAAATACGTTTTCTATCATAAATGACACATTATTTATAAAATATGTGAATTTTCATCGTTTAACTTTTCTAGTTTCAAACCATGAATATTTTTCATATTTTGTTCATTCAATAAAAATGTGAATTTTATTGTTAACTTATTTCATTTTAAAACAATGAATATTTTTTTATCATTTCTATATACAATAAAAATGTAAATTTTTATTATAAACTTATTTTATTTCAAAACAATGAATAACTTTATTTTCATATATACAATAAAATATTATTTTAATCGTATAAACAAATTCTAGATCTACACAATTCAATCCAATAAATTCATTTCAACCACAAACAACCAAATCTAATCTCCTACATCACACACATGAATTTTAATAGCAAATACATGTAGATTTCAGATTAAATTTGATTTAAATTAGAGATCTCGCATTGATTTTGTCTTCGCCTAAATTCGTAGCAAGCCCCGTTTCTGTTCTGGTCTTTTCTACGTTGTAGATCTCCCTGTCATGATTCCAACACATCTGAAATTTCTAAATTCCGATTTCATTTGGTCAAGTTGTCATCATTTAAAGGTTAACTATATTATTTAAGTAATTAGATATAATAATTTTAGTTAATTACATCATTAGTTTAATAGTGGCTGTCCCTTTGTATCTTCTTCTTCGTGATAGCTACAGGCGCCTAAATCCATCATGCTACTTTCTAGGGTCGGAAATCACGCCTCTAACACTCAACTAGAACACCATCCATCATCGCCACTTCGAAGCTCCTCACCTCCTCAACCAACGCCGGCCATACAGTGGAGCTCAACCGCCCTTCCACCCCGAAATTAGCGCTTAACGGAGCCACTTTACGCTCTAAAATCGAGCACTACAAAGCCTAGAAATGATCACATCCGCATGGAATTAAAGAACCAGAAATCCTCTACAAACTTTGCTTTGGATTCCTGTTTAAATTCGATTTAGACTTATATATTTTAACGATTTATTTTCGGAGCAAACAGGCCATTCATTCTGTAAATGGCGGCTGCGGCATTTTGGGGCATTACGGTTTCTTGGGGATGGGTATTTATATATTATAATAATTATTATTTTTAATATTAATTAATTTGAAAATAGCTCGTTTAATCTCTGAATTCCAAATCAAACCGAACGCCTATCGTTCCTAGCTAATTACCCCTATTTCATACACAATGGGATATGTCCCGCAAGCCAATTCGATTGTTTCAATTGGATTTTCTTTAAATTAAAATATAAGTCAATATCTATTGAATTTTAACGTACATTTTAAATTACCGGGGCCACATACTGACTCTAAAAATTCCTGAAAAATAAATCTAGCTATGTTTTGATGATATGGTCCTAACAAAATTAATTTCATCGAATTTGGAAACCGTTTGAAAAATAGCCGTTTTCAAGTAGATTGAAATTGATTGAAACTGACAAAACATGTTTTCTTTTGCCACACTCACATATTAATTCCAAAAATTATGAAAATTGGAATATAGCAATAATTTGACATTCCGGATCCAACCGAAGTGGTTTCGTTGAAAACGGAGGTCGTTTGCAAAATGGCTATTTATTATATTAATATATATATATATATGTATATTCCATAGCGACTATTCTGAATATTTACCTGGCTATACTTTTTATTCCCGCTGTGAAATTTCAATTTTTCACGTTCGTTGGAAAGATATAATTAAACATATTTAAATATTTTTAGTTTTACTAAAATTCGATTTATTTTGAATCCTATACATTCAGTCAAAGTTCAAATTCAAATTTTCAACCTACCATACTATTTTAAACTCCATATATAATTAAAATAAAATTTTCCGTTCTAGCTTTGGTTAAAAAATTTAATCGTTATTATTTAAAATAAATTATTTTAAATATTTAAAATCCATTAATATTGCTAGAATAAAAATTTTAAATTGGTTCCAAAATTCTGGGTTGTTAAAATCTCCCCCACTTAAAATATTTTCGTCCTCGAAAAGGAATGGAGCTGAAAGTTGTTAAATTAACCAACTCAACTTTCATTCTTTTAGTGGTTTCAATAATTTTATTAGTTGAACTAATAATCACATAACACTTTAATCAATCAATTAGCTAATTAATCTTTCAAATATATATAACTTTTATATATCAAAAATCATATTTTCTAGGATCGGATTAGATATATAATCACAAATACGTTAATTATAAACTTGTCACTCTCAACTCATTCTGGGGCAATTCTATCCCCATCTCTAACGAGTTTCTCATTCTAGGATGCTACTCATCCTATCTCTAATGAGTATTCTTTTATAGGATATTACTAATCCTACCTCTGATGAGTCTTTTTTTCCGTTAAAATGAGTTGTACCCCAAATATTTGGATTAACCAAAGCTCTGATACCACATGTAATGACCCAAAATTCCCCTCGTAGGAATTCGACGGATACATTAACTTTAGGCATACAACATATCAGAACAAATAACAAAAGACTTTTATTTATGTCATAATAATACAACATCAGAGTACATAATATCAGAGTACATCGAAATATAATATAGCGAAAGATTAATTTACAATAAACTTAACACAATGTAGTGGAAGACCATCATTGCTCTGGCCAAAGCTTTAAGCCTCAATCCAGAATCCTGCCTAATAAATAGATATCGGCAAAATAACCCACTCGACTGCCCGTGTGTAGAAGAGGGCACCCGAGTTAGCAAAGTGAAACAAACTACGAGCCAGTCATGGGATTGGTATGAGAAATCTTTCTTAACATATCTAATAATAATAAGGCTAATCACAGGACCACGCCGCTAACACAGAACGGGTTTACTCCATTGGATTGCCAGTGCAAGAAATAAAGTAAATTGTTAAAAAACGCAATGCTTTTTAGAAAAATGAAACCATTATAAGACTCAAGTCCCGTCACACAATGCAATGCAAACCGAAGGATAGAGTTTTACCTTATAATGGTAAAAATTGCTTGATACGATAAAACGGATTTGATATTATTATTAGTGCATATATGTTTCAAAAACATTTCAATCATAATGTATCAGTCACAGACGGCATAACTACCATATACTATGTCGCGATACTAGTTATACAATCAAAACCGTATGGTGTCGTATTGAAAGTTGGATTTCCATCATGTAAAAAGGCAAGGGATCGTCCTTACCGAATTTGAGATACTCTAGCCCATGCCTCAGGACTCAGACTCAGGTGAGCCCTTAGGAGCCACAGGGCCGGTCCACAAATATGTTGGGTCATAAATATAGAGCCCCTAGGGACTCAAATCCGAGGCGCCTCATTCCATCTTCCACATAAGTAAAATGTTTGGGTTGCGTACCATGACACCACTTCTAGCCATAAAGAAACGAATGTTCTCTCTGGATCCTTCTCGCGTTTCTGGTTCGTACCGGGGTATGAGGCTCGCGAAGTAACGCTACACAAATCTATGCTAAATCAAGCTGTGCTTTGATCATCAAACACAAGGCTCTGCATTTCAACAATAAGCCTTGATCATTTGCATCTAAGCATGCCACATCGTCAATCCATACCATACCATTGATTTCTGCTAATATATAACCTCTAAGCTCGTACGTCTCAGAAAAGGGTGTTAAGCAAGAGAATAAATTCTCCGACACCAAATAGATATATATTTAGCAGAGATCAACGAACACATCATAAAGGAATACAACGTCAGACATACCATCCATTTACAAGTCTGTTCTGGGTCTGAACGAAACCGGAGACACCTTATTCCTCGTCCCATATGTCCAATACAGGAGAGAGGTTCTCGCGTATCCATCGATCTCCAAGTACGTCTGGACGATCACCATTTATTACCTTGTCTTGAGATACCTCCCTATCAAGACATTAGTAATCATCCAAACGATGTGAAAATCTCCGGTCTTCAACCACCATCTTCATCTTCAACTTCTAATCGTCATAGTAATTATTCAGAATGAGTTAAAACTGGTCTTTCCGAATAACTCGCGTATTTTATAATCAATAATTAGGTGCTATAGAAACACATCATATGCCTCATTCCAATTCAAAATATTCTTTTAATAAAATATTCACATTATTAGAGAAAGGTTCCCATCAATTTTATCAAAAATAAATTCCTTTAAATTTATTCTTTACTCTTCTTTTTAAAGATTCATTAAAACTCCAATTTAGTTTTAATATCAAAAATCATTACTTTATGATTATTCAACTTTAAGAAATTAATTTTGTCTTTAACTAGGTAAAAGAACCAATGTCATTTAAAACACAGTTCATGATAAACCCAAAATCATCTTCCATTAATCATGGAATTTTCATAGAAATCAAATCAATATATAATCGATATAAATTTCCGTATCAGATTAATAATATGAATGGAATAACGGCAAAGCCTTTTAAATTCCATATATAATAAAAGTCTTCTTTTACACAAACTTATCTCGATTATTACCAAATCGAATTCCATTCGATTCCAATTTCCCTTATTAAATTAGAAAACTTTACTCTGGAAAATTTCCATTAAATCTTAATAAAAAGATTTATAAATTTCAAATCATATCTTCACTATTAATTGGGTTAAAGAACAAATGTCGTTAAAAACACAGTTCACAATAAACCCAATTCACATTGCATTTTATTCCAATTACTATATATAATTGGAAACTCTAATAATCTTAATTAAAGGATTTATTCGTTTCTCGACCAGGTTTAAGAACAGTGTTATTGAAGACACGATTCATGACAAACCCGAAAATCCAATTTATTTCATTTAATTCCAATTTCATATTAATTAATTGGAAAGCTTCATCAAATCTTAATTTAAAGATTTATTCTAATTTGTAACTAGTTCGTTTCAATAAAATATATTTTTATCTTTTCAAATATGAAATTTTTCATCGAAAATCTTTCCAAATCACTTATTATGATTTTACATAATTTTTCCATATTTTTAATAATTTTATTAAGGCCTGTACAGTCGGTTTCCAATAACGGCCACTGATCTGCATCCATAGCGACCTTTTTCAAATTTGATTTGGACATAATTCCAAATCCAACCGTTAGATTTCAAAACTCTTATATTCATTTGAATGCTCTTTTCGTTACAAACCCAATGGTTCCGGTTTTAGGAGAATCCGACGGTCGGATCTCCCGTTTCATCAATTTGTAGTTAATGATCAAAATTCGCGAACGGTTGCTGCACGGCGTGTTCTATTCAGACCATTAAGTATATATAATATATATATTTTATATATTTCATCGATTTCCATTTAAATCGTATTTTATAAATCGTTTATTTATTTATCTTAAAACGATTTCAACTTCATTTTCAATTTTAAATCAAAATTGAATATTTTATATCTTTATCATATTAAAATATTAATATTTTTCAAAATATTAGATTTTGAAACCACTACTTTTCGATATTCATTTTAAAATAAATAAAATCGACCGATAAACCCTTTCGAGTTAAAAATGACGTTTCTGTACTTAACCCGGCTTCATATTTTTATATATTTTTATCCATCCAAAAATGGACATAAAAATCATAATTTTATTCTTCAATGAATATGATTTTAAAATATTTGTTATTTTAAAATATTCTATATTTTAAAAGATTCTTTATTTCAAAATATTCTTTATATAAAAATATTCTGAATCGGAATGCGACTCAATCAATTACCATATAATTTCAGTTATATGGATTTCCTACATCGCATGTGTATAACAATAATGATAAATAATCGTTAAACAATCCATTCACATCCAGAGTAAAATTTACAACTTTGTGAGAATTAAAATAAATAAATAACGCTCATCACAGACTGGCAATCCATCGATTAACATATAACTAAATATTGGGGCTAATGTATGTCAAATATCACCCTAATATCCATGTGGGGTTTTCAGACAACAACAATTTATTTAAACACATCATTGGTTATTAAATTTAACCAATTATAATTCGGTTTGAATCACTATCTATTTAACAAAATTTCACTGTTTGAAATTATAAATGAATATTTATAATTCAACTTCAACTACCACATTAATATCAACATTATTATGATAATGTTTTAATCTAGTACACATCGTATTTTTAACATACGACCAATTTTCTAATATTGCTAACATAACAATGATAATGTTTTAATCTTTAACATATTTTTGTATTTCTAACTAATGATCATTTTAGTCATTTCTACATGCACTACAAAAATGTAAATTTTATCGTTGACATAATTTAACATAACATTTTCTAATAAAATGACATTTTTATTTTAACCTGACATTATCTAATAAAATGACATTTTTATTTCAACATGACATTTTCTAATAAAATGACATTTCTAAGTAAATGACATTTTTATCTAACATGACATTATTCTAAATAAATGACATTATTATCTAATAGGACATTATTCTAAATAAATGACATTATTATCTAACATGACATTATTCTAAATAAATGTAATTTTTATCTAACATGACATTATTCTAAATAAATGACATTATTTAATAAGATAACATTATTATTTACATAACATATTTATTTACAAAATATGTTTTCTAACATAAATGATATATTTATTTATAAAATATGTTTTCTTACATAAATGACACATTTATTAATAAAATGTGTTTTCTAACATAAATGACACATTTATTTATAAAACATGTTTTCTAACATAAATGAAAAAATTTATTAATAAAATATGTTTTCTAACATAAATGACACATTTATCAATAAAATATGTTTTCTAACATAAATGACACATTTATTTATAAAATATGTGAATTTTCATCATTTAACTTTTCTATTTCAAACCATGAATATTTTTCATATTTTGTACATTCAATAAACATGTGAATTTTATTGTCAACTTATTCCATTTTAAAACAATGAATATTTTGTTATCATTTCTATATACAATAAAAATGTAAATTTTTATTGTAAACTTATTCCATTTCAAAACAATGAATAACTTTATTTTCATATATACAATAAAATATTATTTTAATCGAATAAACAAATTCTAGATCTACACAATTCAATCGAACGAATTCATTTCAACCACAAACAACCAAATCTAATCTCCTACATCACACACATGAATTTTAATAGCGAATACAAGTAGATTTCACATTGAAAACAATAATTAAATTTGATTTAAATTAGAGATCTCACATTGATTTTGTCTTCGCCTAAATTCATAGCAAGCTCCGTTTCTGTTCTGGTCTTTTCCACGTTGTAGATCTCGTAGTCATAATTCCAACGCATCAGAAATTTCTGAATTCCGCTATCATTTGGTTAAGTTATCATCATATAAAGATTAGCTATATTATTAAAGTAATTATATATAACAATTTTAGTTAATTACATCATTAGTTTAACAATGGTCATCCCTTTGTATCTTCTTCTTTGTGATAGCTACAGGCGCCTAAATCCGTTGCTCCTTTTTAGGGTTGGAAATCGTGCCTCTAACACTCAATTAGAACACCATCCATCATCGCCACTTCGAAGCTCTTCGCCTCCTTAACCAACGTCGGCTGTACAATGGAGCTTGACCCCCCTTCTGCCCCGAAATCAGCGCCGAACAGAGCCAATTTATGCTTTAACATCGAGCACTACAAAGCCTTAGAAACGATCACATCCGCATGGAATTAAAGATCCAGAAATCCTCTACAAACTTCGCTTTGGATTCCTGTTTAAATTCGATTTGGATTGATATATTTTAACGATTTGTTTTCGAAGCAAACAGGCCATTCATTCTGTAAATGGCAGCTGCTACGTTTTGGGGCATTAGGGTTTCTTGGGGATGGGTATTTATATATTATTTTAATTATTATTTTTAATATTAGTTAATTTGAAAATAGCTCGTTTAATCTCTGAATTCCAAATCAAACCCAATGACTGTCGTTCCTAGCTAATTACCCATATTCCGAACACAATGTGATATGTCCCGCAAGCCAATTCTACTGTTTCGATTGGATTTTCTTTAAATTAAAATATAAATCAATATATATTGAATTTTAATGTACATTTTAAATTACCGGGGCCACACACTGACTCCAAAAAAATCCCAAAAAATAAATCTAGCTATGTTTTGACAATACGGTCCTAACAAAATTAATTTCATCAAATTTGGAGACCGTTTGAAAAATGACCATTCTCAAGTTGATCGAAATTGACTGAAACTGACAAAACACATTTTCTTTTGCCATGCTCACATATTAATTCCAAAAATAATGAAAATTGGAATCTAGCAAAAAAATTTGACATTTCGGATCCAACCAAAGTGGTTTCTTCGAAAATGGAGGTCGTTTGCAAAATGGCTATTTATTATATTAAAATATATATATAAATTCTGTAGCGACTATTCTGAATATTTAACTGGCCATAACTTTTTATTCCTGCTATAAAATTTCAAGTTTTCACATTTGTTGGAAAGATATAATTAAACAGATTTAAATATTTTTGTTTTACTAAAATCCGATTTATTTTGAATCCTATACATTCAGTCAAAGTTCAAATTCAAATTTTCAAACTACCGTGCTATTTTAAACTCTTTATATAATTAAAATAAAATTTTCCGTTTTAGCTTCGATTTAAATAAATTTTTAGTCGTTATAATTTAAAATAAAATATTTAAAATCCATTAATATTGCTAAAATAAAAATTTAAAATTGGATCCAAAATTCCGGGTTGTTACAGAGATAATAAATATTTCAGAGCTCAAAAAACATCTCATATCGAAATGGATTAAATATAATATAATCAAATATAGCCTTACCGAAGTAATAATAATACTGTCTAATCAATATTCGAGGCTATCAAATCTCTACCATAAACCTAACCTGCAAGTATGTTATGAGGAGGGGGTCAGAACACAAATTTCTAATGACTGGACAAATTATACATTCTGAAATAACCCTACAAATACCATTTAATTGTATTTTCTTATTTATTAGGTTGTTTGGGTTAACAACACTCAAGGCTCTATACTCACGTCGTACCCATCTACCTTCCTGTGGATTGACCTAATATAATACATATATGTAGCTACCCCCAATATATCAAGGTACTTCACATAGTACCCTCCTCGTACGGCCGCCGTCACGCCATAGAAGTATATGCAACCAGCATTCTATGCTGAACGGCGTACAAACATCCATATTACTATGCCACATTACTGGACAGAACCACCATCACTATACCACATAAGCGTACTGACTGCCATAACCAAACTCCTTTGTCAAATCAAGCCTCAACATGGAGTAATGCCTTAGTGTCTACGATACGACACCCAGTGCATGTACCTAGACCCTCACACATATGTACTATTTATTATACCCCGAGTCTCGTAATAGGGCTGCATTCAATGCATGTAACTCTGTCCGGAGTTTTTTTTATATCTATATAGGTTTGCTAAAAGGGGCATAAAGTACATGTATCTAAACTATGGTCTGCATTTTCATGGTGGCTATGATCCCACCACGACCCCTCCCTCAACTAGCGAAAGATTACGTCAAGTTCTAAGTGACGTGCCCCTAGAAAACAATCCATCATCCAATTTGGCATGTCCTACAGCCAACGTCTCGATAGTGAAAGATCAATGGTCTCTTTGTTTAGCTCTAGTATTTCTGCATTCCATTGACTTCCGATGACAGGTACCCAACGATTACTACCTTGCAATGGTCTTGACCCATCTATCTGAGACAAATCATCAAATCACCCAATGCCAACCATCATAGTTTTCTGACCACCAAACTACAATTGCAGTCAAGGTACACTCACCGGGTGGTATCGCGCAGACTCAACCTATGCAAGTAGACGACCACCACGGAGTACCCATTCCTACAAAAGTGGGCAAATTCGACACACGTTTTATGTGGCCTTAGTTCGAAAAAGGGTTGCATTTTCCCCTTTTTTCAAATAAGCAACAACGGAAGTGCGTGGCATCTTCGTTCATTGCCTTATCCCTCTAAGGCAATGCTTTTTCCCATCTATTGCACGAAAAGAAAGTGTTGCATTATAGGCATAATGCAACACTATTTGCATATAATGCAACAATATTCAACGTTGCTTGAGCATTAGTTAGAGCCTGGTTTTCAGGTCAAGATAGTGGGGCCACGTCGGTTTTCCACATCAGTTGTCTACGTGTCACACGACACGTTAGCTCTCCACGTCAGTTGCCCATGGATCACATGCCACGTCTGTTGTGGGGTCAACTTGCCATGTGGAATTAATACTATTTTATGTAATGCAACACCACTGTATTATGGAATGCAACACCATTATCTTGAAATACAACATTAGGAAAAAAACAAATGCAATAGCAAAAGAAGGCAAATACAACGCTTTAATTATAAATTTTGCAATACCATTTTTGTACATAGAAGAAACACATCCAAAACATTCATCATCACGTTCAAATCATCCAAAATATTCTGCATACCATACAAATTCTTCAAGTATACCTCAAGTGCCAACACATACGATCAAATACATAATTTAAAAGTATAATTCAAATATTCTACATATTGCAAGTGCCAACACATACCACCTTCAATACAAGTGCCAACACATACGATCGAATGAATTCTACAAAGTAACAATGCCATGAACAAAAACTATATCTCTCAATGTCATTTCAGGTCCTTCGCTTGCCGAATGTATCTCTCCTCATCATTTTAGATCTTGCGATTTGATTTTCACAAGTTTTTTGATAAGTGCATCTGTGCATGTATATCATATAAATATATTGGATTTTGAATATTTAAAATAATTCATTTTAAATAATAACGATTACAAATTTATTTAAATAAAGTTAGAACGTATATATTTATTTTAATTATATAAGGAGTTAGAAATAGCGCGGCAGTTTGAAAATTTGAATTTGAACTTTGACTGAATGCACAGGATTCAAAATAAATCAGATTTTAGTAAAACCAAAAATATTTAAATTTGTTTAAAAATATCTTTCTAAGGATGTGAAAAATTGAAATTTCATAGCGAGAATAAAAAGTTATGGCCAGTTAAATATTCAGAATAGTCGCTATGGAATATATATATATATATATATATATTTATTATAATATATAGCCATTTTACAAACGACCTCCGTTTTCAATGAAACCACTTTATTTGGATCCGGAATGTCAAATTATTACAAGATTCCAATCTTCATAATTTTTGGAATTAAAATGTGAGCATGGCAAAAGAAAACGTATTTTGTCAATTTTAGTCAAATTGGATCGACTAGAAAATGACCATTTTTCAAAAGATCGCAAAATTGAATGAAATTAATTTTTAGGACCGTATCATCAAAGCATAGTTAGATTTATTTTTCGCGAATTTTTGGATTCAATATGTGGCCTCGGTAAATTAAAATGTATGATCAAATTAAATAATTAAATGATTTATATTTTAATTTAAAGAAAATTGGCCAGAGATGATCAAATGGGCTGACGAGACCTAGTCCATTGTGTCCGGAATGGGAATATTTGGTTTGGAGCAATATTTGTTGGGCTGAATTTGGATCTATTAAGAATTCACGGTTTATTTTTTTTATTTTTTTGCAAACTAGAAAATTCAATAATATTTTATTATAAATAATGGTTTACCCTAACCCAAATTCTATTGTACACAGCCTCCAAAAACAAAACCAATGGCCGATATTACATGATTTTAAATAATTAATTATTTTAAATCCACACAATATTATCTAATCTCCTAAAGCAAAAAAAATCGAGATTTCTACGAGCTTCAAGATGGTACGAGTATGACGGGTTGGTGTAGGTCGTGCTCGCCGGAATTTCACCAGGAAGTCGCGCCATTCAGGCGGAATTTTCTGGGCATTGGGGAATTTGAGTTGGGCGTCGTTGAGGGTGGTGGGCGGAACTCGTAGCGGCGGTCATCGTGGGGTGAGTTGATTGGCCGATGAGCAACAAAGAGTGCAACACTTTAAAAACATGATTATGGTTAAAGGGTTATTTAATTAATTAACTAATTAGCTATTTAAAATATCCAATGATTAAAATGCTATAACTCCTTCGTGTCAATTCAGAATTTGAGGAAACTGAAAGCATTGGGACCGTAAAATCAAGACCGACATTTCAGGACTGATTGGGACAGAAATGGAAGCACCAGGGATTATCGACAAAATTAAACATCCATTTTATTTTATTAAAACAATTGTTTTAATAACGATTTCTGAAACCGATCAAGGTGAGATTTCTTACTTAAATAATTAAAATTAATTAATTATCGTGTTTAGAAATTCTTATATATACGCGATTAGATTTGAATTGGTTGATGTTGTTTGTGGTGATCTGTTGATTTAATTGAATATATTGGAAAAATAGAAATTGTAAACAAACAAAAATATTTATTTGTTATGTCGAAATTAGAATTGTAGACAAATAAAAAAATATAAAATTTTATTTGTCATGTTAAAATAGATTTCTATACAAATAAAAATACCATTTTTATTTGTCGTGTTAATGTAGGAATTGTACACAAATAAAAATTTTCCTTTTTTATTTTCCATGTTCAGAATAAAATTATAATTTTTATTTGTTTTATTGAAATAGAATTGTCAACAAAATAGAATTATCATTTTTATTTGTTTTGTTGAAATAGAATTGTTAACAAAATAAAATTATCATTTTTATTTGTTTTGTTGAAATAGAATTGTCAACAAAATAAAATTATCATTTTTGAAATAGAATTGTCAACAAAACAGAATTATCATTTTTATTTGTTTTGTTGAAACAGAATTGTCAACAAAATAAAATTATCATTTTTATTGGTTTTGTTGAAATAGAGTGGTCAACAAAATAAAAATATCATTTTTATTTGTTTTGTTGAAATAGATTTGCATACAAATAAAAATATCATTTTTATATGTTATATTAAAAATAGATTTGTACATAAATAAAATATCATGTTATTTGTCATGTTAATGTAGGAATTGTATACACAATAAAATATTCATATTTTTATTTGTTATGTTAAATATTGAAATTGCATACAAATAATAATGTTCATTTTTGTTTGTTATGTTAGATATTGAAATTTGTATACAAATAAAAATTGATTTTTATTTGTCATGATGGATCTCGAAGTTGTTATTCAAATAAGAAGATTCCTTTTATTTTATAGAATTGTGTAGGAAATAACAAAATTATCTTTTTATTTTGTCACTAGAATTATAAACATGTACATATAACAAAAATTTATCTTTTTATTTGTCACTAGAATCATAAACATGTACATATAACAAAAATTTATCTTTTTATTTGTCACTAGAATTATAAACATGTACATATGACAAAATTATCCAATTATTTTGTCACTAGAATTTTAAAACATGCACATATGAAAAAATTGACCTTCTATTTTGTCATTAGAATTAGAAAATATGTATGTAGACAAAATTATCCTATTATTTTGTCATTAGAATTAGAGCACATGTATGTAGACAAAATTGTCTTTTTGTTTTTTCATAAGAAAAAGAGAAGTTATGCAAATAAAATACACTTTTATTTGACATTAGAAAACATGTAGATATGTTATGAAAATAAAACTTCCCTTTTTATTTGACATTAGAAAACATGTAGAAGAGATATGCGAGTAAATTCTCCTTTTATTTGACAATAGAAAACATTGGAAATGTATGCAAATAAAAATATCTTTTATTTGCTATTAGAAAATATAGGAATTTGTTTGCAAACAAAATATTCTTTATATTCATCATTAAAAACATTGAACTTGTTATGCAAATAAAATATTCTTTTTTATTTGTCATTAGATACATTGGAATTGTTATGAAAATAAAATATTCTTTTATTTGTCATTAGAAACATTGGAATTGATATGGAAATAAAACATTCTTTTTATTTGTCATTAGAAACATTGGAATTGTTATGCAAATAAAAATTTCTTCTTTTTATTTGTCATGTTAAACATAGAATGCGTAGAAAATAAAATATTCTTTTTATTGTATGCATATTAAATGTAAAAATGTGTAGACAATAAAATACTCTTTTTTTTATTGTAACATGAAATGTAGAAAATGTGTAGACAATAAAATACTCTTTCATTGTAACATGAAATGTGAATGAACCAAATATGTAACGACCCGACTTTTTGCCCGGTTCTTACCGGTAATTAAACCAACTTAAACCGTTCAGAAAGACGAATTGTTATGGGTACATACATACATTGAACAAAAATAACAGAACTTTTCATTGAATAAACCAATATTACATCAGAGTTACATGAATATCAGAGTTACAACATAAACGTATACAGCGGAAGAAAGAAAATAACTTTACTCTCAGCGGAAGATCAAAACACAGCGGAAGCTTCAACTCTATCGGGGACTCCAACTCTAGAAGCGCTCTAAATCCTGCTCCAACGATCTATAACTGCAAAACTAAACTACTGGCTGCCCGTGCGAAAATCATGGGCACCCAGAGTTTAGGTGAGGGAACAATAAACTCCAAGTCAGTCGTGGGACTGGTGTGAGAACTCAAAACAGTTAGGTTCATTCTTAAAGTTGGGAACTTCACCGGATCACGCCGCTAACGCGAAACGGATTTACTCCAGGTGGATACCCGTGCATATAAATGCGCAATGTCTTTTGAAAATGAAGCTATCATAAGCTCGTCCCACATCACACAATGCAAGCGCACACCAGATGGGCGAGTTTTATCTTATGACAACCAAATATGCTTTTATACGTAAAATTCTCTTCAATACCATAATATATATAGTGTGGAAAACATTTTGCAAGTAAATGTATTAATCCTAGACAGCATATACCCCATAATATATGTTGCCATGTATATATACAATCAAAATCGTATGGCTCGCATAAGAAATTTGGATTTCCAACTTGATGATTCCTGGCACGAAAGATCAATCAGGGATACAAAACGAAGTGCCTCAACGGCTTTTTCGACCATACGCGGACACCGAATACACATCGTCAGGGAAGATCAACGGTTTTCGACCAGACACGGCCCCCCGAACATACCCAACTTCCCCAGGTTCATAAGTGGTTTCCCACTGCTGCACAGCTTCATCATCAATTCATATATAAGTATAAAACCTAACCGCCAGTTTCTCATCAATCCGGGGTGTGAGGTTTGTCGATTTCACGTCATACACAAAGCGATCCTTCGATAAGCCATTCTTTGATCATCACTATCTCGTTTCATAACTTGGGTACGCCACATTGACAATTCACGACATATCACTGATTTCAATCAATGCATATCCTCTAAGTTCATATGACTTAGAGACGAGGATAATATTATTGCCACAAATCCGATATTCATTAACGGAAATCAGTGCTATGCAGTCAATTTCAATGTTAGACACACCATCCATACAAGACCGTTCTGGGTCTGAACGGAACAACCCGAAAATACTTAAATTTGTTCAGGTCTCATGCAACTCACATCCCGTATCGGGTGGCCTACCCAACTGAGACATTAATCAACAATCAATCTAAACAATTCAAATATTCTCGGTCTTCATTCGTCGTTTACCAAGTCTTGAATTGCTTCATAACGTCGTATTATTACTTGGAATGGTTTTCGAACATATGCTCGATCCCGGTCTTTCCAAGTAATAAGCGTACTTTAAACAGTAGCTATGGTTCACACAGGCTTTTCAATTCAAATCTCCTTCCACATAGTTATCAATTCATTCACAACTAAAGATTTGAATTTCTATAATTTCTTACATCTCGTTATCATCTTAAATTCTTCTTTGAATCAAAGAGTATACCTTCGCTTCAATTTCTTACTTTTAATTCCCTCGGATCGAAGATTTTGACTAAATTCCAATTACGATACGAATTTCCACAACTCAATCTTATTGGGTTTCAAGAATGGTATTATTGAAGATACGATTCACGACAAAACCCAAATCAATCGTCATTGAATCATAAATTACACAGAAATTTTATCCACTTATATTCGATATAAATTCTCATAATCAACGAATACTATAAGTAGAATAACGATATAATAATATCTTTCAAATTCCCCAGATAGTATACATTTACATCATGAGGTTCATACCAAATATCGAAGATTATTTCTATCTAGCTTATTTAAATCAAGGTGAGAACCTGTATCTTAATTGAAAGGTTTATTCAACTCTTTGACATTAGATCTGGATAGAGATACCATCAACTTATCTTCAATATTAATTTCCGTATCCAACTCATATTATAAGCGGAATAACGGTGAAATACCCTTTTAAATTCCCCAGATAATAAGAGTTTTCATTTACCGAACTAATATCAAACATCCGAAGATTTATCTCCAACCATATCCAATTATTTAGTATTAAAAACCTGTATTATATAAATCTAAATTCCATATAAATATTTCTAATACTCTCAAACCTTTGAAAACATTCCACAAATCATTACTTATAGTTTGGAACATCGTTTACGGGTTAAAACTTCAAAATAGATTGTTTCGAAGAAAGCGTTACAATAGCGTTCCAAAAGTGTTACAAAACAGTTATCTCAACTATTTTGATCAGAATATCGTTTATCTTAGCCAAAACTTAAACTTTACAATTGAAGACACCTTTTCATAATTTGTAATGATTTTACAAATTTTTCCATATTTTTAAATAATTTAAAAATAGCTGTTTATAGTTATGGGCAACAATTGTTCTTACATCAATCTTTTCCAAAACGGTTTCAAACATAACTTGAAAACTATAACCCGAAATTAAAATCTGCTTTCACTCATTTGAAAGCTCTCGTAAATAGGAATCAAACGTTTTTCGTTTCGTGGAAATTCGATTTAAATTGGAAAAGTTATAAGCATTTACATATTGCCATAATGCGACAAGCTCTAATTTTGACAAAATAATCATTATTCTTAAATACTTCAAATTACCTTAAAAATCATTATAAACTTATATAAATCATTTAAATTGACTTTTCAAATTATTTGGATTTAAAACACAACTTTTTTTTTCTAATTAAACCACCATTCAAACAATTTCAAATTAGATTTTTATTTAACCATCCCATCCGTCGGATCAGTTAGGGATAGCCAGGGAGAGCAGGAAACTGATTTTCCAAACCCAAGCCTAGACACCATCCTCTCTGTCATCCTAGAACGTTCTGGTGTATATTATATCATTATTATATAAAAACCATATTCAAATTAAAAATCTCGTTTCGAATTTAAATTGAAAATATTTTTTTTATTTACCAAAACCAGTTTTGCATAGATATAAAGATCGTTATACAAAATCAATACATAATTTAAATTATTTTCCAAATCCTAATTCAATATTTAAAAGTTGATATTAAATTCAAAACCAAAATTTTTAAATATTATTTAATAATTAAATAAAATCATATATATGAAGGAGAATCTAAATCGATCACCCATATATTCCACAACCACGGTGTGTTTGTGTGTGTGTGATCATACAATGCAATCATATCTATCCAAATGAACTATACGATCAAATGGATATGAATTCATTCATCACAACAACATTAAACTGTGCACAAGCATTACAGACAATAACGCTTACTCGTGTTCAGTGTATTATCTAATTCATGAACAACCATTCAAACATCAACATCCATCACACAATCATCATCAACAAATTATAATTAATCTCAGCTAATTAAAATTAACTAATTTAAATAAAATTTAAATTAGAAGTTCTCACCTAACAGCTCTCCAAATCTTCACGGTAGGCGAGCGTAGTTGAGTGAATCGTCGGACAGTATTTCGGCGCAGCGTATTCTTCACAAAAATATATATAATATAATATACACTAATCTCTCTTTTATATTATAAGAGGAGGAGGAGGAGAAATAACGAACTTTGGCAAGGTGGTGGTGGAAAAGAGGAAGACTTATGTCATGGAAACCATGGCCATAAGCTTTAAGAAGAAGAGAGAAAGAAAAGAAGTGAGAATGAATGAAAAAGTGGAAGGAAAGGGTGGTATTTATAGGAAAAGAGGAGTAAGGAGAGAGTGACACATCATAGGACAAGTGGCAATCATGCATGAAAGGGAGCATGCATAAAGACATGTGTCTTAACACTTGTCTTAAGAAGAGAAGGTGAACTTTTGGTAGCATTTCCCTTAAATGCTATGAAAACTAAAGGCAACACTTAATTCTAACGCTACTAATTCATGTTATAGTTTGACAAATCCGATCGAACGACAAATAGTATCAACAAATCCAAACTTATTAATAACCATTCTCATTTATAATTCAAGTAAAACTTATCATATAACTTATCAAAATAAATAAAATAATAATTATTATTCTTGTAAAATCATAAAATAAATTATCCTTTACCAAATTCATATTTTACAAATCAATATTATCAAAATCAGAAAATATCATTACTTAAACATAAATTTAATAATTATAATTTTCAAAATAAGTTTTCTTATAAAAAATCATAATAAATAAAACAAAATACTTATACAAAGTTAAAATTCATATTTAAACCTAATAAAATCAATTTATATTCAGAAAATCCAAAATTATAAATAAAAATCCATATCAAACATAGTTAAAATTCTGGGATGTTACAAAATACACTTGGTTGTTGATATTGATTGTGATGAATTGACTGTTTGGATTGTGCTCAACCAGTTTATGAGCAAAATATGCTTTTACATTTAGCATTGGGTTGGGTAAAAATATCTATGTGCTAACATCCTGTGAAACACTTCACGATTGGACTATAATGTGTTTAGCTATGTTGTTTATTTCAAAATTTAAAAATGATTTTGAAATGAGATTTTTTTTAAGTAAAAAGAATAGTATTCCCGATTTTGGGCAGGGAACGTTTTATTAAAATGTTTTATAAAATAGAAAGGATTTCGAGGGCTAAACCCAATGATTTCAGAATGGTTTTAAAGTGTATTATAGTTTTACATTGTGGTTCATCGCGTATCCGATTAGTTGATATTGATAACATATTTGTTTGGTGGGGGAGAATTTATTCTCTTGCTTAACACCCTTTTTTGAGAAGTACGAGCTTAAAGGTTATGTGATTAATAGTGATTGATCATACATGTGAATGTGAAGCACTATAGTTTGAAAGTACTTGTGATTATTATGTTGTGAAATGATTTTCCGTACTTCGGGATATAAAATGATTTAGTATATGGCTAAAGATGTGGGTGACTTGAGAGTGACTAAAAGTGGAGGACGGTGTATGTTTTCCCCTATAGGTGGGATGGTTCATCGTTAGTGTAGCCTTTAGGTGCACATATATATATTGGTTAAGGCGCAAACAGCCTTGTCTGAGGGAACATGACCGATATATTGTTGCATACTTGTTTGTGTACATTTTTATGTTTTGGAATTCATATTTCCAAATGTTTTGATTTCGAGATACCAAAGTGGAATCTACTTTGATATAAAAGCTATATATGTATTTAAAATGATTTAAAATAAGAAATCGGGAAATAAAGTCCAAAGGAATAATTTCTGTAAAGAGAATTGGATTTTGAAATTTAAGTTAAGGGATTAAGCCTAAATGGGTAGATTGGAAAAAAATTGCATGTTGTATGATGCATTGTAGATCCATAAGTTTATTTATGGTTGTTGTTTATGCACTGGCAATCCAATGGAGTAAACCCGTTCCGCATTAGCGGCGTGGTACTGTGATTAGCCTTATTATTAGATAGATTAAGTAAGTTTCTCATACCAATCCCATGACTGACCCGTAGTTTGGTTCACTTTGCAAACTCGAGTGCCCTTTTTCCACATGGGCAGTCGAGTGGCTTGTTTTGCAGATATTTTTTTTATTAATCAGGAATCTGGATCGAAGCTTAAAGCTGTTTCCAAAGCATTGATAGTCTTCCATTGCATTGTATTAAATTTGTTGTAAATTTATCTTCCGCCGTATTATATTCGATGTACTCTGATATTCTGTACTCTGATGTAACATTATTATGATGTTTATAAAAGTCTTCTTTTATTTGTTCTGATGTGTTGTATGCCCAGAGTTAACATATGCGAGATTCGAAAGGTCTTGGTTGATTTAACGATCGATTAGGTCTGGGCGAAACCCGTATCGTTACAGTTGGTATCAGAGCTTTAGTTTACAGAGCTCAAGAACAAGATACATTAGAACCGAACAAAAGAATTCATCAGAGATTGGGTTAGTAATATCCAACGAGAATGACTCGTTAGAGATAGGACCAGCAGTATCCTATAACGAGTGCAAAGAGTGTTATTTTAAAATAAAAATAAAAACGAATTTTGTTTTGAAAATATTATCTTAAAATACGTATTTGAGAATATTATTATATTTTAATTTGGACAATCGAGTATATGAAGATTTTGAATATACGCGTAATTAACGTGAATTCGAAGCCTTAAATATCTGGGTCGATATAGAATCACACTCTAGTCGCCCGGGGATGATTCTGATGATCGACGCGTGATCATCAATATTTATGTTCGAGTTTCAAAAGTGGGATATCTATATATTTCCAATTGACTAGTGTGAGAACCAAAACTTAGTTTGAGTTTATTGTTGTAATTTGCACTAAAAATATGATTTTTGGCTATATATAAAAGTTATATATTTGAAAATTTAATTAACAAATTGATTGCTGGTTATGATGTTTGACTATTAGTTTAACTAATACAAAATTATTGGAATAATAATTAGTTTAATCAATATAAGAATGAAAGGTAAATTTAGCCAAATTGAATCAAATATTGAACTGAATTAAAATCGATAGAAATTGCATACATGTACATGCATATATATATATATATATATATATATATATATATATATATATCGAACAAGCCATAGTAAGGAGGCTAGAGAAGAGGAATAAAATTGTATACCCGACAAATAGGTACATGTTTACTAATTTATTGGGTTTTGATGATTTTATGAGCCGCTTGGCTTTTTCTTTTTCTTTTGGGTTGATGAGGGCCCTGCGTGGCAAGTTGTGGTTTTAAACATCAACCCATACAAGTGAGGTTATGGAGGAATTTTTCAAAAATTTAGGGTGTTAGCCAAATTTTTGGAAAATTAGAAAATTATTAGAAACTGAAAAGTTGAAGAATGAAAGCCAAAATGAAAGTTGAGTTGGTTAGTTAACCAAATTTCAGCTCCGTTCCTTTTCGAGGAAGAAAAGATTTTAAGTGGGGGAGATTGTAACAACCCGGATTTTCAAAACAAATTTAAAATTTTTATTTTAGCAATTTTACTGGATTTTGAATATTTAAAATAATTTATTTTAAATAATAACAATTAAAAATTTATTTAAATAAAGTTAGAATGTATATATTTATTTTAATCATATAAGGAGTTAGAAATAGCGCAGTAGTTTGAAAATTTGAATTTGATGTGACGGCCCGCCCCGCACCAACCGACATTTCCTCCATGAGTGCGCTGTACACATGTCCAGTTAGCACGGAACGAATCGTCAGAAGAAAAAGGGAAGAAGGAAATGAACTAACAAGGAACCTGTAAAATGTCTCACAGCGCATGGAACAAAATATAATAACAACATACTTGACATAAAACAGGTGAGACAGTGCATAAGCTGAAAATAAACTAACATAGTAGCGGAAAATCCAAGTACATCTTATGATCCAAAGTTAACATTATTACAACTTTTCAAACTGTCTCAAAAAGCAAAAGCAAGATAAAGGAGGTACAATACTAATGCCCAAGTAGCGACCACCAATGACACAGGGAGAATATCTATATATCATACGTGGAAACCTCCTGCCCGCCTCCGAATCAGCTACTCTTGCATCACCAGCTAACCTGTCTCTAGTCTGCTCGTGTGAGCACCCAGAGTAATAAGAGGAGACATAAAACTCTGGGTCAGACATAAAGCCTGGTATGAGCGATAAGCATCTAAACAGAACAATAACAGGTAGACTAAACCATGCCTGAACCTGCAACCGAAGAGTTAGCACTACATACTGTACAACACTCTAAGGTGCCATTCCAAATGGTATAAAGATAACAGGGGTGGGGGTGTGCATGTCATAGTGATGGAAAAATATCAAACATAGCAACCATCCTCACATCTCTCACTCCGTGCATAAAGCATACGATATTCACCACTTCGATCACCCAACATACCTTGCTATGATCACTTTTCCCCATGAAGTCATAAATGACTTCACTGCACTGATACATAGCCACTAATCCTTTGCTATGTCCACTTTGCCCAATGGAGTCGCAATGAACCCACTGCACTAGCTTATAGTCCTACTACGCATCACTTTGCCCCTCAAGTCATAATGACTCTACTGCACTGATAACGTAGTCTTGCTACCATCACCTTGCCCCTCGAGTCATAATGACTCTACTACACTGATAAGTAGCCCATCATCCATTTTCAGTGGTGAATCGAAGTTATGAACGTCGACAACTCCTTAGCACACGTCCCACAGCAAAGCCCAACCATGAAGTGAACTCGTTGGTTCCCCATTGGATCCTGAGCTCTAACTTTCACTTGGACTACCTTTGCATCTCGGGTTATTGGTCATCCCCGGATCGGTTCGGATCTCCCCCTAGTCACCAGTTCGGGTCTTCAGCTCGTCCTATGTTGTTCGATCTTCAAGTTCTGTAACACCCCACCTCCGCTAGGGTCACTTACAAAGGGAATGCACTAGGTTTGGTGAAGTATTATCGAGGTAAACATGCACAGAAATATCACAAGACAGAACATATTTAAAACAGCGGATGTAAAACAAATTTCATCACTTTATAAAATAAGGTCTAAAGTCTTTTTCATCAGAATACATCAAAACCTGCCTTGCAATAGTAAAGAAGCATAAAACCTTTTCATAAATTATTCGCCAAAACAAAGCGGTGAAGCAGCCATAGCCAAGAGAAGACCAAGCTATACATGATAACCTTCAAGCATAAGAGATCCGAACTAAACAACGGCATTTCCTCCCTGAAAACCTTGGGGGGGGGGGAACGGAAGACAAAGAGGCGAAAGAAAATGGGGTCAGTCATAAAGACTGGTAAGTCCTATCTACTTCCAGCATAAAAATAGGTAAAGGTAACATGACATGCATAAACTGAAAGTAAACATAAGGATGACGACAAGATAGCTGAACTAAACCAAGATAACCGGATGAACTACTGTAGCAAGATAAACTAAGGTATCATGATAAACTACGGTTTCAAGATAAATCAAGGTATCACATCGTCAGGTTTCTATCAAGTATACTATCCCAAGGTATCTATCATGTATAACATTCCACGGTATCTATCATGTATAACATCCCAAGGTATTCATCATGTATATTTGCTCTGCACCTCTCGTACTAGTATCCCAACCCGCGTCATGTGTTAACTATGAATGTCCCTTGCCCAATGTCGTGTAATGGTCCATGTCAAACTAATATATAGCATATGTAGGTTTTCCCAACTCGTATGTTTCTTTCCATGTATAAGTTCAGTCCTTTGCCGTAGGCCGTACGGGCTTTCCCATGTAAATCTATACCACCTCAACGTAGTACCATGTTATCCTTGAAGTTGTTTTGGACTGCTACCCTTAATCTCGTTATATTTTCTTACCATGAACTATCGCACGTTCACATAGGATTTATGCCACCTAGGACCGCTAGGGATTATGCTACCTAATGAACGTTTTCGTATCTCGGTTTGGGTTTTAGCCACCTAGGGCTACTAGGGATTATGCTACCCGTCAACCGCCCCTTTATCCCATGTATGAATCGTGAATCGTTTTCCATGTCTAGACGCACATGTATCTCAATGTGCCATCCGAGTTCCGTGCTAGGGCAAATCAAGAAATACGGAACTCGGTCGGGAGCTTTAAGTCATCCGCCGATGCAGATATCAAGGTCTGTTTTTGTATCCGTGGCTATGGTCCTACGTGACCCCTCCCTCAACTACTGAAAGGCAAAACAAGAAAAGTCATGTATGAGAACTACACTAAGGCCATCGATGCCCTCTTCCCGGACGGCCAACCTCACCCATACCTAGATAGCAAGTATGGTCTGTTGGATGTTCTCTGCCTTTTCGTACGTACACGATTGACTACAGATGGTAGGTGGCCGACGAATGTGCTATCTAGGGCTACCGTGAAAATATCGCCGACCCCACGCTAATCCACCCCAGTCTTTAGGTTGCTCGCACAGCAACCAAGGCATACCCTTGGTTCTTCTACCGCAGACCTTAACCTCTGTGAGCCCAGGTTTCATGGGCCATCCGCAACCTCACGGAGGGATACCAAGAGTACCCTCACGTCCCCCGAAGCTTCCGCTTCGTTACCCAGTTCGTTGGAGCCTTTATCTAAGTCAGATATTGCTCCGCCTCGTGTATTTAAGCGATAACCTACCGTATCGGGTTCCTCATCCGTTTATGAAGTGGTCTAATTTCCTTGGCTAAGAATTATTGCTTATTTATCCTTAACTAAGGTTTACCACTTAGCTTGTTTTCCCGTTATCCTTGTTAACTACGGTTTTCCACTTGATCCCCTGAACTAGGGTCTTGTCTAATGGGTTAAGTGTTGTCATTCTAGTTCATGACTTAACCCGCCTACGAATCATGTCAAGATTGGCTAAGTATTTAAGCTCAAGGCTTAGCCCTACAAGTTGGTTAAGTATACCAAGAAGCTCATGACTTAACCCTATTCAATTATCAAGTCAGATTGGTTAAGTATTAGTTTGTCTTGACCCTATCAGATTATCGTGTTAGATTGGTTAGGCATAGGTTATCTTAACCCCATCAGATTATCGAGTCGGATTGGTTAAGTATGGGTTAGCTTAACCCCATCCACTAATCGTATTCCAATGGTTAAGTACATTTAAACGGTCTTATGACTTGACCCTATCAAGTTCTCATATTAGATTGGTTAAGTATAGGTTACTAAACCTCAACAAATCATCATGTATAATTGGTTAAGTATAAGTTACTTAACTTCATTGAATTATCATGTTAAATTGGTTAAGTATTGGTTACTTAACCTTATTGAATTATCATGTTTAGATTGTTTAAGTGTTTAACTTAACCGCATCGAATTACCGTGTTTAGATTAGTTAAGTCTAGGTTAACTTAACTCCATCTAATTACCGTGTTTAGATTAGTTAAGTGTAGGTTACTTAACCCCATCTAATTACCGAGTCGGATTAGTTAAGTATGGATTGGCTTAACCCCATCCCCTAACTGTATTTTACGGTTAAGTGTCATTAAGAAATCAAGTCCGGTTTCACTTAACCTACCCATTCATGTCATATCGGTTAAGTGGCACTAGCCAAATTTAATTAACCTTATCATGTGGTATTAAGTAAATTAATGCACTCTCAACCTCTCACATTAAACTTTGTTGTGGTTACTAGTTAAGCCGGGCGGGTCCGGGTAGCTTTACACCACAACCTAGTCTAACCTCGGGTTTTAAGTGCGATATGACCAACTACCCACATTGGGTCCTATTGTTTGTAGCCACTTGTTAAACCGGTCGGTTCCGGGTAGATTTATGCTACAAACTCAACCCAACCTCGAGTTGGCCACTTTCATGTTTTCTATAAGTCATGTTCATGTCAAGTTTAGACCCCTTTTTAAGTCTAGGTTTTCATGTAACCCCATGTTAAGTTTTCGTGTCCTATTCACGTTTATTATCATTACATGTTCCATGTAATTCCATGTCAAGTTCATAGCCCATTTTCAAGTTTGCCTAAACTACCCAAAGCGTGTCCCCAACGCACATGAAAGCGAATCAACATATTTGAGGTAATATGACAAAGATAGGTACAAGATGGCAAAGATGAATCACAAGTTAAACATGGTGAAAATTGAGGCAAAGGTGTTCACATAACTAGCATATTGCATATTGGCCTCTAAACATGCACGATGTCATAAAGGGATTGGCCACAAACGTGAATAATATCATAAAGGGTTTGGCCTCAAGCATGCAAAGTATCAAAAGGGGTTTTGGTCTCAAACATGCATAATATCATAAGGGGTTTGGGTTCATTTATATGCATAAGCCCCAAGTCATGTTCGTGCACATATTTCACAAGTCAAGGTGGTTCCAAGTGTTCATGCCAACATCCCACAAGTAAAGGTTCAATCTTGCATGGCAAACTAAGTCCAATGCAACATGAGTAACTTGATTTAGTCACTAAACATAGCCTAAAGTCATAGGTTCAAGCAAAAGAGACAAGGTTCATATAGGCTAGCATACTTGTTTAATCTCGTTTTATTCCATGCAATCATTAAAACTACCGTTTAGATCTAGAAGTAGCTAGAACTTACATAGCGTAGCAAGAGGGCTAGGAGCATGAATCGTCTTGACGAAGTAAGGTGGCTCCTTTGTTGAAGAATCGTCATGAAATTTGCGTAGCAACGTTGATCAACCCTCGATTTGACATAGGAAGCTTGCACCTTTTGATTCGAATCTAGTTTGAATGCATAGTCTCTAGGAATTGGAGACGGAGGCCATGATCAAGATAGATTTTGGCAGCACTTAGTTGCTAGAATGATTTTTAGTGATTTAGGTTAGGTCCTAGGGTGTTTTTATAGAGATTAGGAGTAGTTTAGGCCCTTAGATTAACCCTAGGATAGATCTGAACCCTCAAAATCCGTCACAGGCCATCAGAACCGAGCACAAGGCCAAGCAGGTGCACCCAGGCCAAAGTGGTCGGACCACCCAGGTCGACACCCGTGTCGACTGGGCAGTCGATCTGCCCCCTGGGCGTGTCGACTCCCCAGTCGACACCCCAGTCGACCTGGGGCTTGGGCAGGAATTTTCCCGCCCAATCTGTTTGGCTCCAGATTTGAATTTTCGAGCTGTTTTTGAACTTGAATTTTTTTGAAAACTTTGACGGGCCATAACTGGGTCATACGGACTCCAATTCTCGAAAACTCGGACTCTATTTCGCGTATTTTTCCGAGACGAACGCAATGGCACAGCCCGTTTCCCTTGATTCAGATTTTATAATTAAATTCTGCCTTGATTCTTGTCCTAGCACGTTGTAAAAATTCGGGTTGTTACATTCTCCCCAACTTAAAGGATTTCGTCCCCGAAATCTCCAAGTTAGGAAGAACGTATCCTACCATCCATCATCCATCTACTCAAAACATCATCCGCAGGCAATCATGGTCCTTAAAAGACTCCTAATGCTTTATGAACACTTGCAGAAAGTGTGTGTATATGTTCCTTAGCTAATGCTAATGATCAGGCCTGAATGATCTTTCTAATGCAAAATATGTTTAGTGCCATGAGTCCAACATGTATGCGAATAGTCCTAGTCATATAAGTACTACATGCATGCAAAAACATTCATTCATATGCAACATCCGCATGACAACACATTAACTTTCAAACAAGTATAAATACTCGTACATATGAAATGCAAAATGTGAGTGCGTCGATCTAGTATCTAACGTGTATTCGCGCATCCACGAGCAACCACTTGCAACCATTTGCAAGCATATCAATCATAACATGTTTCAAATACATGTTTACATCCATAGAGTTCTACCTAAGGTTCCCAAGATAGGATCGAGAAGATAAACAAGACAAAATCCTTACGGGGTTTGCAACAGAAACAGGACCGAGAGGATATCCACCAAGCGATAGCATGCAAGCAAGCTCTACAGGAGAACCAGGGATCAACGATATACTCTTAAAAAGAGACATGATGCGCGCGTCTAAGCCGCATTCCCATGAGCTTAATTCCATTGTGCCTTGACCGCCTTTGACTTCATGATTTCGTAGCTCCTTGATTCCTATTTCCAAGGTATGAGTTGGAACTCATTTCACTGTCGCCTCTCGTTTCACTTTCACTTATTCTTTCCCTAGTATGCTCGGCCCAAACATATTTGTGTACTCAAGCAAGCTCTCCAAAATTCACTAGTGAATTCTGGATCTCGTTTACCGATGCCAATCCATGTTACCACGTGCACTTACTAGGGTGATTTTTATAACCCATGCTTAAGCGGAATGAACCATCCGCCTTGTTGGCGAACATTACTCGATCGGATTATAGATTTCCGATAAATGCATCAAGAGATTCTAGGTAACTAACCATGACAGAACTCATAAGGTTACACGAGACTTCGAGGGTACTACCAAGGCAAGTTAAGAGTTTAACTACCCTCCTTTCAAAACCGAGAATGGTATCCCTTACTGGATAACCACTTCATCCCTAGAATCCATCCATAGCTCAACAATAGAAGCATTGCTTCTAATCTCAACACTTGGCATTTACACTCTCAATTCCAAACAAGTCATGAATAAATGGACCGACTCTCCAACCAGATTTTGGGACAAAAGTGGGATCTTCTACCATGCTAGTACTTAGGTGCAGAGACTTAACTATCGAAGCAAACTTAAATGATGCGATGATCAAAACAAAGTCTGGACGGGATGATAGAAAAGAAAGGCTAAACCTTTAACAGAAACGATACCATCCCTCTTAGGTACGCTAGGAGTGAGAGCATACAATTGCCCTCTCGCTGATCTTGTCCTTGTCTTCCATCGTGGACTAATCCATACCAACAAGTTGCTTATCCTTACGTCCGTGTCCTTAATCCTTGCTCTTATTACCCTTCCTCGTAACACGGTAACAGGCCTCTCGAGAACAACCTCCATCTCACGGAAAACACTTCGTAACTAGACAAGGATTAGTCGCAGTTAAAATTACTGTGACTACAGATGGAGGAAAGAAAGGAAAAGAGATTCAATCAAGGAAACAAAGGATAGTGCTAATGGCTTTTGGGGAATAGCCTTTAAAAACTTTTCTTGAAAAATGCTTCTTTGTAAACGGTTTCTCAAATAGTTTTCAGAAGGTTTTAAGAACTTTTTCCCAGTCTGGTAACCTTCTGCTCTGATGCCAAATGTAACACCCCACCTCCGCTAGGGTCACTCACAAAGGGAATGCACTAGGTTTGGTGAAGTATTATCGAGGTAAACATGCACAGAAATATCACAAGAAAGAACATATTTAAAACAGCGGAAGTAAAACAAATTTCATCACTTTATAAAATAAGGTCTAAAGTCTTTTTCATCAGAATACATCAAAACCTGCCTTGCAATAGTAAAGAAGCATAAAACCTTTTCATAAATTATTCCCCAAAACAAAGCGGTGAAGCAGCCATAGCCAAGAGAAGACAAAGCTATACATGATAACCTTCAAGCATAAGAGGTCCGAACTAAACAACAGCATTTCCTCCCTGAAAACCTAGGGGGGGGGAGGGGAACGGAAGACAAAGAGGCGAAAGAAAACGGGGTCAGTCATAAAGACTGGTAAGTCCTATCTACTTCCAGCATAAAAATAGGTAAAGGTAACATGACATGCATAAACTGAAAGTAAACATAAGGATGACGACAAGATAGATGAATCAAACCAAGATAACTGGATGAACTACTGTAGCAAGATAAACTAAGGTATCATGATAAACTACGGTGTCAAGATAAATCAAGGTATCACATCATCGGGTTTCTATCAAGTATACTATCCCGAGGTATCTATCATGTATAACATTCCACGGTATCTATCATGTATAACATCCTAAGGTATTTATCATGTATATTTGCTCTGCACCTCTCGTACTAGTATCCCAACCCGCGTCATGTGTTAACTATGAATGTCCCTTGCCCAATGTCATGTAATGGTCCATGTCAACCTAATATATAGCATATGTAGGTTTTCCCAACTCGTATGTTTCTTTCCATGTATAAGTTCAGCCCTTTGCCGTAGGCCGTACGGGCTTTCCCATGTAAATCTATACCACCTCAACGTAGTACCATTTTATCCTTGAAGTTGTTTTGGACTGCTACCCTTAATCTGGTTATATTTTCTTACCATGAACTATCGCGCGTTCACCTAGGATTTATGCCACCTAGGACCGCTAGGGATTATGCTACCTAATGAACGTTTTCGTATCTCGGTTTGGGTTTTAGCCACCTAGGACTAGTAGGGATTATGCTAACCGTCAACCACCCCTTTATCCCACGTATGAATCATGAATCGTTTTCCATGTCTAGATGCACATGTATCTCAATGTGCCATCCGAGTTCCGTGCCAGGGCAAATCAAGAAATACGGAACTCGGTCGGGAGCTTTAAGTCATCTGCCGATGCAGATATCAAGGTCTGTTTTTGTATCCGTGGCTATGGTCCCACGTGACCCCTCCCTTAACTACTGAAAGGCAAAACAAGAAAAGTCATGTATGAGAACTACACTAAGGCCATCGATGCCCCATTCCCGGACGGCCAACCTCACCCATACCTAGATAACAAGTATGGTCTGTTGGGTGTTCTCTGCCTTTTCGTACGTACACGATTGAGTACAGATGGTAGGTGGCCGACGAATGTGCTATCTAGGGCTACCGTGAAAATATCGCCGACCCCACGCTAATCCACCCCAGTCTTTAGGTTGTTCGCACAGCAACCAAGGCATACCCTTGGTTCTTCTACCGCAGACCTTAACCTCTGTGAGCCCAGGTTTCATGGACCATCCGCAACCTCATAGAGGGATACCAAGAGTACACTCATGTCCCCCGAAGCTTCCGCTTTGTTACCCAGTTCGTTGGAGCCTTTATCTAAGTCAGATATTGCTCCGCCTCGTGTATTTAAGCGATAACCTACCGTATCGGGTACCTCATCCGTTTATAAACCAGTCTAGTTTCCTTGGCTAAGAATTATTGCTTAGTTATCCTCAACTAAGGTTTACCACTTAGCTTCTTTTCCAGTTATCCTTGTTAACTACGGTTTTCCACTTAATCCCCTGAACTAGGGTTTTGTCTAATGGGTTAAGTGTTGTCATTCCAGTTCATGACTTAACCCGCCTACGAATCATGTCAAGATTGGCTAAGTATTTAAGCTCAAGGCTTAGCCCTAAAAGTTGGTTAAGTATACCAAGAAGCTCATGACTTAACCCTATTCAATTATCAAGTCAGATTGGTTAAGTATTAGTTTGTCTTGACCCTATCAGATTATCGTGTTAGATTGGTTAGGCATAGGTTATCTTAACCCCCATCAGATTATCGAGTCGGATTGGTTAAGTATGGGTTAGCTTAACCACATCCACTAATCATATTCCAATGGTTAAGTATATTTAAACGGTCTTGTGACTTAACCCTATAAGTTCTCATATTAGATTGGTTAAGTATAGATTACTTAACCTCATCAAATCATCATGTATAATTGGTTAAGTATAAGTTACTTAACTTCATTGAATTATCATGTTAAATTGGTTAAGTATTGGTTACTTAACCTCATTGAATTATCATGTTTAGATTGTTTAAGTGTTTAACTTAACCCCATCAAATTACCGTGTTTAGATTAGTTAAGTCTAGGTTAACTTAACTCCATCTAATTACCGTGTTTAGATTAGTTAAGTGTAGGTTACTTAACCCCATCTAATTACCGAGTTGGATTAGTTAAGTATGGATTGGCTTAACCCCATCCCCTAACTGTATTTTACGGTTAAGTGTCATTAAGAAATCAAGTCCGGTTTCACTTAACCTACCCATTCATGTCATATCGGTTAAGTGGCACTAGCCAAATTTAATTAACCTTATCATGTGGTATTAAGTAAATTAATGCACTCTCAACCTCTCACATTAGACATTGTTGTGGTTACTAGTTAAGTCGGGCGGGTCCGGGTAGCTTTACACCACAACCTAGTCTAACCTCGGGTTTTAAGTGCGATATGACCAACTACTCACATTGGGTCCTATTGTTTGTAGCCACTAGTTAAGCCGGTCGGTTCCAGGTAGATTTATGCTACAAACTCAACCCAACCTCGAGTTGGCCACTTTCATGTTTTCTACAAGTCATGTTCATGTCAAGTTTAGACCCCTTTTTAAGTCTAGGTTTTCATGTAACCCCATATTAAGTTTTCGTGTCCTATTCACGTTTATTATCATTACATGTTCCATGTAATTCAATGTCAAGTTCATAGCCCATTTTCAAGTTTGCCTAAACTACCCAAAACGTGTCCCCAACGCACATGAAAGCGAATCAACATATTTGGGGTAATATGAAAAAGATGGGTACAAGATGGCAAAGATGAATCACAAGTTAAACATGGTGAAAATTGAGGCAAAGGTGTTCACATAACTAGCATATTGCATATTGGCCTCTAAACATGAACGATGTCATAATGTGATTGGCCACAAACGTGAATAATATCATAAAGGATTTGGCCTCAAGCATGCAAAGTATAATAAGGGGTTTTGGTCTCAAACATGCATAATATCATAAGGGGTTTGGGTTCATTTATATGCATAAGCCCCAAGTCATGTTCATGCACATATTTCACAAGTCAAGGTGGTTCTAAGTGTTCATGCCAACATCCCACAAGTAAAGGTTCAATTTTGCATGGCAAACTAAGTCCAATGCAACATGAGCAACTTGATTTAGTCACTAAACATAGCCTAAAGTCATAGGTTCAAGCAAAAGAGACAAGGTTCATGTAGGCTAGCATACTTAGTTTAATCTCGTTTTATTCCATGCCATCATTAAAACTACCGTTTAGATCTAGAAGTAGCTAGAACTTACATAGCGTGGTAAGAGGGCTAGGAGCATGAATCGTCTTGACGAAGAAAGGTGGCTCCTTTGTTGAAGAATCGTCATGAAATTTGCGTAGCAATGTTGATCTACCCTCGATTTGACATAGGAAGCTTGCACCTTTTGATTCGGATCTAGTTTGAATGCATAGTCTCTAGGAATTGGAGATGGAGGCCATGATCAAGATAGATTTTGGCAGCACTTAGTTGCTAGAATGATTTTTAGTGATTTAGGTTAGGTCCTATGGTGTTTTTATAGAGATTAGGAGTAGTTTAGGCCCTTAAATTAACCCTAGGATAGATCTGAACCCTCAAATTCCGTCATAGGCCATCAGAACAGAGCACAAGGCCAAGCAGGTGCACCCAGGCCAAAGTGGTCGGACCACCCAGGTCGACACCCGTGTCGACTGGGCAGTCGACCTGCCCCCTGGGCGTGTCGACGCCCCAGTCGACACCCCAGTCGACCTAGGGCTTGGGCGGGAATTTTCCCGCCCAATCTGTTTGGCTCTAGATTTGAATTTTCGAGCTATTTTTGAACTTGAATTTTTCTGAAAACTTTGACGGGCCATAACTGGGTCATACGGACTCCGATTCTCGAAAACTCGGACTCTATTTCGCGTATTTTTCCGAGACGAACGCAATGGCACAACCCTTTCCCTTGAATCAGATTTTATAATTAAATTATGTCTTGATTCTTGTCCTAGCACGTTGTAAAAATCCGGGTTGTTACATGTTCGGTTCGGAGCGGTCACATCACTTCGGTTCGGTTCGGGTGTTGCTCCCGGTTCGGTTCTCCTCGTGCTCTCCGATCCCACGCTATGCCCCTTCGGTTGTGATACTCCGGTCTGATCCAACTCCTAGTTCTTGTCCGATCCGATCCAGCTTCACCCCAAATTCGATCCGGTCTGGGCCTTCCTTCTCGCCCTAGCATTGGTATGTTGCTGGAGACGCTACCACTTTGGCGCGGTTCGGCTACCAGATCCGACCCCCTTATCCGATCCGGATTCCTATAGCACTTCCAGCAACTTTTCCAATGAGTGTTTTACGCCATTCAACGGCGTTTTCGACCATTCTAATTTTTCTGATCTATCACAAAGCATACCTCAAAGTCATAGCAACAAGTAGAAGTGACCTCAAACAGCAAAACATCAATGTGATAGGTTAAAATGGATCAAACATACCCAAAACCCCATATTTCCCCTTAAACATGCTTGGGTGAAACTAATGATGTGATTAGCAAAACTTAACCAAATTAACCCAAATTCATAACAGTGGTCCAAAACATCATTTCGAATTTTATAAATATTTTTCCAGAATTTTATCATGTTTAAATTCGCTAATTAACACTAATTACCCTTAATTAGCCATAATTAGTGAGGAACTATGCAAATCACTCACCTTAGCCACAAATAAAACTTAGATCTGAAATAAATCTCTGATTTGGTGCGAATCCCGATGCTAATCAGTAGCTCTCTCATTGATTTGGTGTAGATCTCCCTTGATTTGATGTTGCTAAGCTTAATCCTTGATTAGAAGATGATTTGGAGGTGATTTAGAGGTTGGAGGCCATTTTTATGGTTTCTTAGAGGTAAGTGGAGGCTAGAAAACTGAAATGGAATGATTCTCTAACTCTTTTCAGCCTCCCCATAACCCTAATCCCGAAATGGGTTATGGGCCCATTCACTAATCACCCTATTTGGCCCGGCTAAGCAGTTTTTCACCTTCCAAACCTTATTTCAGCCATATCTCCCAAAAGGTAAGTCCGTTTGGCTATTATGACCACTCTACGGAAAGGTAAACCATCAAACGAATCTAATGGAAGTGGTTTCAGGTCAAAATTCCTTTCTAGTCAAAAGTTATGGCCAAAAAAAGATCAGCTAGGGGCATAATGGTCATTTAAAATTCGACAAAAATCATGAACATGGGAAATGACTCTAATGGTTGTTTTCCAAAGTTACATGACCATACGACTTCATATGGGAAAGAAATAAATAATCTACGATCCTCCGATGCGTAGAATGCGGGTTGTTACATTCCCCCCCCCCTTAAGAAATTTCGCCCCCGAAATTCCCTAACCAAAACACACAAAGGTCCCGCATGCCTATCAACCATAAAACAACAATCAATCATGGAAAACAAGCAAAACAAGTGTATCCTAGCATGCGGAATAACTAAATTGCAAGGTAAATCTTACCAGGTAAAGAGTTCTGGATACGTCCTTCTAATGCTCTCCTCTGTCTCCCAAGTACAGTCATTCTCGTTCTCGCCCCACTGAACCTTGACTAGCTTCACCGCCTTCCTTCGAAGTTGCTTCGTATCGTGCTCGACAATACAAATCAGCTTGCGGTTCCCAACCGCCTCGGGTTCTACTTCGAAGTCCTCTAACTGATCAGGTGAAATAGTCATATCTGGGTTGTGAACGAACTTCCTTAGTTGGGAAACATGAAATACGTTGTGAACTCCTGCAATCTTCTCTGGTAAGTCAACTCTATATGCCAAATTCCCGACTAGTTCAAGAACAGGGAATGGGCCAACAAATCTTGGTGCCAACTTGCCTCTCCTGCCAAATCGTATCACGCTCTTCAACGGAGAAACCTTGACAAACACCAAGTCACCAACGGAGAATTTTAAGTCTCTTCTCCTTTTATCAGCATAACTCTTCTGCCTATCCTGGGCAGCCTTCATTCGTTGTTGAATGATCTTAATCTTATCTGAAGTTTCCCTCACCACATCTGGTCCAAGCATAAACTTCTCGCCAGTCTCTATCCAACATTATGGTGAGTTGCATGGTCTTCCGTACAAAGCTTCATATGGAGCCATACCGATATTAGATTGTAGCTATTATTATATGCAAACTCTACTAGATGCAAATGGTCATCCCATGATCCACCAATATCCAATATACATGCTCTCAAGAGATCTTCCAATATACGATTCACCCTCTCCGTCTGACCGTCGGTCTGAGGATGATATGCGGTACTGAGATGTAATTCAGACCCTAGAGCCTCTTGTAAGCTCTTCCAAAACCCACTATTAAACAACAGGTCTTGGTCGCTCACAATGCTTTTAGGTACTCCATGAAATCTCACTACCCATTTCATATACAATTCTGCCAACATAGCTGCCGTTCTGATCGATTTGACTGGTATAAATCTTGCACTCTTAGTCAATCGATCCACAATTACCCAAATGCTATCATGTCCCGCTCTAGTCCTTGGTAAACCATCGATAAAATCCATCGAGACTTGCTCCCATTTCCATTCGGGAATTTCTAATGGTTGCAACAACCCACTAGGCTTCTTTTGCTCGGCTTTAACTAGCTGACAATTGATGCATTTGTATATAAACTTCCCAACGTCTCTTTTCATCCCTTCCTAGTAGTAAGTCTGCTTCATGTCTCGATACATCTTATTACCACAGGGATGTATGGTTAGTTTTGAGTGATGACATTCTCCAAGCACTTCATCTCTCAAACCATTCACGTTGGGTACAACTAGTCTTCCATTCTTTCTAGGCCATCCATCTCGATCAGGCCCATACAAATTCATCTCCTCACCGTCGATATTCATCTCTAACTTGGAGATGATTTCCAATAGATTAGGATCGTTCCTATGGCTGGAACCAATCCGCTCTATCAAAGTGGGTCTGATCACTAAACTAGCCAGCACTTCTGGATCCAATTCGCACTTTGGTCTGAAATCAAACCCCGCGATATACTCCAGTTGCTTCCATTCAAGAAACATAGCCCCTAAACTGGCATGTCTCCTACTCAAGGCATCGGCTACCGCATTACCTTTCCCAGGTGTGTATGCGATATCAAAATCATACGAAGCCAAGAACTCTAACCATCTCTGCTGATGAAGATTCAGATCTTTCTGAGAGAAGAGATACTTTAACGATTTATGGTCGGTAAACAACTCAAATCTTTCTCCCAAGAGATAGTGCCTCCACATCTTTAATGCGAACACGATCGCTGCCAGTTCCAAATCATGGGTAGGATACTTCTTCTCATGCGGCTTTAGCTGCCGACTAGCATAAGCTACAACCCTACCTCCTTGCATCAATACAGCACCTAGTCCGGTACCACAAGCATCTGTGTATACCGTCATTTCTTCATTCCCTTTCGGAATGACTAACATTGGTGCACGCGTCAACTTTTCCTTTAGACCCTTGAATGCATGCTCACACACTCCGTCCTAGACGAAGGCCTGATTCTTCTTAGTCAACTGAGTCAACGGTGCTTCTATCTGGGAGAAGTCTTGGATAAACTTACGATAATATCCAGCTAACCCCAAGAAACTTCTTACATCTTTTGCATTCTTGGGCATAGGCCAATCCTGTACCGTAGCCACCTTCGCAGGGTCCACGGCAATACCATTATCTGAGACAACATAGCCCAAGAATCTCACTTCCCTTCTCCAAAAGTGACACTTAGAGAATTTCGCTTTCAATTGGTGTTTCCTCAACACCTCCATCACTATCCTCAAGTGTCCCTTTTGTTCCTCCTCTGTCCTCGAGTAAACAAGGATGTCGTCTACGAACACAAGAACAAACTTATTCAACTGATCTCTGAATACTCGATTCATAAGATCCACAAAATAGGCTGGTGCATTGGTCAACCCAAATGGCATAACCAACCACTCATAGAATCCAGACAACGTCCTAAATGCTGTTTTCGGAACATTCTCATCTACTACTCGGAGCTGATGAAATCTTGTCACGAGGTCCAACTGGGAGAACACTCTTGCTCCTTCCAGTTGATGAAACAAATCATCTATCCGCGATAGAGGATACTTATTCTTCCTCGTTACCTTATTCAACTCGCGATAGTCCACACACAAACGAAGGGAACCATCTGCCTTAGTGGCAAACACAACTGGTGCTCCCCACTCGGAGACACTTCTTCTAATAAATCCCTTCTTCAAAAGATTGCTGACTTTCACCCCGAGCTCTCGCTGCTCCCTTGGTGCCATACGACGAAGTGGCATCACTATAGGTCTGGCATCTTTCACTAAATCAATACGGAACTCAATCTCTCGGTGTGGTGGAAGCCCGGTCACCTCCTCGAAGACGTCCGGATACTGGCCAACCACGGGCACGTCTGACAACTCATCATGCGGGATGTTGAGGGAATTTATAAAACTAGCCATTACCCCATCACTAGGTAGACTACCAAACACTACCCTCCGCCCATCATCCATCCTAACTGTCACCAAAAAGCCCTCACAGTCTACCACCACCCCGTATCTTTGGAGCCAATCGACTCCCAATATAATGCCATACCCAATAAAGCCCAAAACAAAGCAATCACAAACAAACATACATCCATGACCCGATAAGACCAAATTTTGGCAAATCATACTAAGGCTAGTCGAACCACCAATCGGGTTTGTCACAACCAACGGTCTATCGACTATCTCGGGTTCCAGTCCCAACCTATCTACCAGGTCACTAGATGTGAAGGAATGGGAAGCCCCAGTATCAAAAAAAACTCGAACTGGTACACCATAAATAGAAAGCATACCTTGAATAACAACATTCTTTCCTTTCTCCGCCGCAGTGGGCATTCGACGAAGAAGGAATAGCATCAATAGCATATGCTTTCACAATCTGCTTCTCCTTAAGAAGTTGCGGACACTTATCCTTATGATATCCCACTAGACCACAGTTATAACACTTCCTATCCGCTGGCTTGGCCCGACATTCTTTAGCATAATGGCCCTTCTTACCACAGCTGAAGCACTCAACATCTTTCTTGCTCTTTTTCTAGCCATCCTTAGATTGGCTCTGTTTCCTCTTGTTCTGAGAGTTATTCTTGCCTCCACCGCTTGTTTGCGGCTTTGGCCCTTCCGCAGATGCAACCTCAGTCTTTGGCTTAGGGTAAAGACTCTCTGATCTCAAAGCTTTCCCCACAATCGATTCAAAAGTCTCATCAATGTGGTTGATAAGCCTTTCCCTCAAGTATCTATCCAAACCAGTAATGAACTTCTCATTCTTCTTCTCAGGAGTATCGATAAGAGATAGTCCATACTTCGACAAAGTGTCGAACTCAGCAATATAGTCAGAGACTGCCCTACCATTCTGCTTGAGTTCCAAGAATCTCTTAAACAATACTGACTTCTGGGCAGCTGGAATGAACTTCTTGCTAAAGCGAGCCTTGAACTGATCCCAAGTAACCTGATCTTCTGGAGTAGCTGTTCTAATGGCATTCCACCAATTCATCGCTCGTCCTTGCAGCTGACGAGACGCTAGTCTTCTCTTCATCACATCCTCGATACCCAAGTCGTTGAAGATACGATCACAGCTATCCAACCAATCCTGAACATCTGTGGCCGACTCCGTTCCATGGAACGGCTTCCCACCAAGGTTAGTGTAATCCTTGCACAACTTGGCGAAATCGACCCTAAACGCCTGCACTACTGGACCACCACCAATTCCAGGATTGGGAACTGCCCCTTGCACCTCCCTAAGCATGTCTCTCATGAGGTCAGTAAACATCGCCCTCATGTCAGTAGCATTCCCATTATTGGCTCCCCTACCAGCACCTCTAGCATATCGGCTCATCGTCAATCTGTAAAAGGGGAAACGATTAACGACCCCATAGTGGTGCTAGTGCAGTACGACTTCATTCTTATGCTACCAGTAGTATATACATAGCTTTTGAAAACCAAAGTAATCACAAATACGCGCTCTCATATACGTACTATCTCTCCCTAGTATCTTTCCCTAGGTTAACTACGCAACCTAGAGCTCTGATACCAAATGTGACGGCCCGCCCCGCACCAACCGACATTTCCCCCATGAATGCGCTGTACAAATGTCCAGTTAGCACAGAACAGATCGTCAGAAGAAAAAGGGAAGAAGGAAATGAACTAACAAGGAACTTATAAAATGTCTCACAATGCATGGAACAAAATATAATAACAACATACTTGACATAAAACAGGTGAGACAGTGCATAAGCTGAAAATAAACTAACATAGCAGCGGAAAATCCAAGTACAGCTTATGATCCAAAGTTAACATTATTACAACTTTTCAATCTGTCTCAAAAAGCAAAAGCAAGATAAAGGAGGTACACTACTAATGCCCAAGTAGCGACCACCAACGACACAGGGAGAATATCTATATATCATACGTGGAAGCCTCCTGCTCGTCTCCGAATCAGCTACTCTTGCATCACCAGCTAACTTGTCTCTAGTCTGCTTGTGTGAGCACCCAGAGTAATAAGAGGAGACATAAAACTCTGGGTCAAACATAAAGCCTGGTATGAGCGATAAGCATCTAAACAGAACAATAACAGGTAGACTAAACCATACCTGAACCTGGACCTGCAACCAAAGAGTTAGCACTACATACTGTACAACACTCTAAGGTGCCATTCCAAATGGTATAAAGATAACGGGGGTGGGGGTGTGCATGTCATAGTGATGGAAAACAATCAAACATAGCAACCATCCTCACATCTCTCACTCAGTGCATAAAGCATACGATATTCACCACTTCGATCACCCAACATACCTTGCTATGATCACTTTGCCCCATGAAGTCATAAATGGCTTCATTGCACTGATACATAGCCATTAATCCTTTGCTATGTCCACTTTGCCCCCATGGAGTCGCAATGACCCCACTGCACTGGCTCATAGTCCTACTACGCATCACTTTGCCCCTCAAGTCATAATGACTCTACTGCACTGATAACGTAGTCTTGCTACCATCACCTTGCCCCTCGAGTCATAATGACTCTACTGCACTGATAAGTAGCCCATCATCCATTTTCAGTGGTGAATCGAAGTTATGAACGTCGACAAATCCTTAGCACACGTCCCGCAGCTAAGCCCAACCATGAAGTGAACTCGTTGGTTCCCTATTGGATCCTGAGCTCTAACTTCCACTTGGACTACCTTTGCATCTCGGGTTATTGGTCATCCCCGGATCGGTTCGGATCTCCCCCTAGTCACCAGTTCGGGTCTTCAGCTCGTCCTATGTTGTTCGAGCTTCATGTAAGGTTCGGATCGGTCACATCACTTCGGTTCGGTTCGGGTGTTGCTCCCGGTTCGGTTCTCCTCGTGCTCTCCGATCCCACGCTACGCCCCTTCGGTTGTGATACTCCGGTCTGATCCCACTCCTAGTTCTTGTCCGATCCGATCCAGCTTCACCCCAAATTCGATCTGGTCTGGGGCTTCCTTCTCGCCCTAGCATTGGTATGTTGCTGGAGACGCTACCACTTTGGCTCGGTTCGGCTACCAGATCCGACCCCCTTATCCGATCCGGATTCCTGTAGCACTTCCTCCAACTTTTCCAGTGAGTGTTTTACGCCATTCGACGACGTTTTCGACCATTCTAATTTTTATAATCTATCACAAAGCATACCCAAAACCCCATATTTCCCCATAAACATGCTTGGGTGAAACTAATGATGTGATTAGCAAAACTTAAACAAATTAACCCAAATTCATAACAGTGGTCCAAAACATCATTTTGAATTTTATAAATATTTTTCGAGAATTTTATCATGTTTAAATTCGCTAATTAACACTAATTACCCTTAATTAGCTATAATTAGTGAGGAACTATGCAAATCACTCACCTTAGCCACAAATAAAACTAAGATCTGAAATAAATCTCTGATTTGGTGTGAATCCCGATGCTAACCAGCAGCTCTCTCGTTGATTTGGTGTAGATCTCCCTTGATTTGATGTTGCTAAGCTTAATCCTTGATTAGAAGATGATTTGGAGGTGATTTAGAAGTTGGAGGCCATTTTTAGGGTTTCTTAGAGGTAAGTGGAGGCTAGAAAACTGAAATGGAATGATTCTCTAACTCTTTTCAGCCTCCCCATAACCCTAATCCCGAAATGGGTTATGGGCCCATTCACTAATCAACCTATTTGGCCCGGTTAAGCAGTTTTTCACCTTCCAAACCTTATTTCAGCTATATCTCCCAAAAGGTAAGTCCGTTTGGCTATTATGACCACTCTACGGAAAGGTAAACCATCAAACGAATCTAATGGAAGTGGTTTCAGGTCAAAATTCCTTTCCAGCCAAAAGTTATGGCAAAACAAGACCAGCTAGGGGCAAAACGGTCATTTAAAAATCGACAAAAATCATGAACATGGGAAATGACTCTAATGGTTGTTTCCCAAAGTTACATGACCATATGACTTCATATGGGAAAGAAATAAATATTCTACGATCCTCCGATGCGTAGAATGCGGGTTGTTACATTTGAACTTTAACTGAATGTATAGGATTCTAAATAAATCGGATTTCAGTAAAACCAAAAATATTTAAATCTGTTTAAATTATCTTTCTAAAGAATGTGAAAAATTAGAATTTCATAGCGAGAATAAAAAGTTATGGCCATTTAAATATTCAGAATAGTCGCTATGGAATTTATATACATATATATAGCCATTTTAAAAACGGCCTCCGTTTTCGATGAAACCACTTTGGTTGGATCCGGAATGTCAAATTATTGCAAGATTCCAATTTTCAAAATTTTTGGAATTAATATGCGAGCGTGACATATGAAAACGTGTTTTATCAATTTCGGCCAAATTGGATCAACCAGAAAATAGCCATTTTTCAAACGGTCTCCAAATTCGAAAAAATTAATTTTGATAGGATCATATCGTCAAAATATAGCTAGATTTATTTTTCGGGTTGGAGTCGGTATGTGGCCCGGTAAATTAAAATGTATGATCAAATTAAATAATTAAATGATGTACATTTTTATTTAAAGAAAAGTGGGCTGAGACGATCAAATGGATTGACGAGACTTAGTCCATTGTGTCTGGAATGGGGATATTTGGTTAGGGGCAACATTTGTTGGGCTGAATTTGGAGCTATTAAGAATTAACGGGTTTTTTTTGCAAACTAGAAAATTTATTAATATTTTATTATAAATAATGGTTCTATCACACAATGCAACGCAAGCCGGAGGATAGGCTTTTACCTTATAATCGCCAAATATGCTTGATAAGCAAAAAAACAAAAATCAATTGGCATTATTATTAGTGTCTAAATGTTTAAAACCATTTCAACATAAATGTATCAATCCTAAACGGCATAGTACCCCATCCTACTATGTCGCCAATAGTATACAACTAAAATCGTACGATATCGTATTGGAAAATGGATTTCCATCACAAGTCAAGGCTAGGGAAGGCTCCTTAACGATTCAGATCACATCTAGCAAGATTTCAATCCACACAATATTATCCCAATCTCCTAAAGCAAAAAAATTCGAGATTTCTACAAGTTTCATGATGGTACACGTATGATGGGTTGGTGTAGATTGTGCTCGCCAGAATTTCATCACGAAGTCACGCCGTTCAGGCGGAATTTTCTGGCCATTGGGAATTCGAGTTGGGCATCATCGAGGGTGGCAGGGGAACTTGTAGTGGCGGTCATCGTAGGGCAAGTTGATTAGCCGATCGAGGCCTGTGGCGATGCACGCAAGCCATGAACGATGTCGAGGGTTTCAGGGTTCTTGAACACGATGAGTAACAAAGAGGGCAACACTTTAAAAACGTGATTAAGGTTAAAGGGTTATTTAATTATTTAGTTAATTAGCTATTTAAAATATCCAATGATTAAAATGCCATAACTCCTTCATATCGAATTAGAATTTGATAAAACTGAAAGCGTTGGGACTGTAAATTCAAGACCGACATTTCAGGACTGATTGGGACAGAAACGGAAGCACCAGGGATTGTCGACAAAATAAAAAATCCGTTTGATTTTATTAATACAATCGTTTTAATAACGATTTCTCAAACCGATCAAGGTAAGATTTCTTATTTAAATAATTCACAGTTCATACATAATATCTTATGAAAATAAGTTTTATACAACAGTAATGTTCTTACATATTTTACGTAGATTTTATCTCAATTACCACAATTTCCAATAATTTTTCATGCCAAGAATAACGGGAAATGCAAACGATTAATGTACCGTTATCCAAAAGGTATAATCTAAATCCACTTACCTGACAGCTTTTCAATCCTTGATTCTGATCCAGATCTAGTATTTCATGGCATTCCAAACTGAATTTATTAAAACAACCACGGATTCACAAATATAACACTAAAAGAAGAGCGAAAGAAAGAGATAAACCTAAATAAATTAGATTCATGAACTTACTTCACGTTAATCAAAAATATAGACACGTATGTTGTAGATTTTTATCACTTATCTCCAAACCTTGAATCAGAATCCCTCAGAACTAACATTTTAATTTCTGAAAAAGGTTTGGAGAGAAAAGAGAATGGAGGAGCCTAAGCGGTATCTTAGAAAAATATGAGTTTAAAGCTAGGTCCTGCTAGTTTATTTATAGGTGTATGAGAAACTCTAGTCCATCGGATATAAAAATATAAAATCTGAATCATTTATATCAAAAAACCATGTCACAAAAAAAGATTTGGGCTGATTAGGTTGACCCCTGTGTCGAACTACCTCTAAGGTGGGTCGACCCCTGGTTCGACACATGGGTCAACCCAAGTTTTATATGGTCGACCCATTCTGGGTCTAGCCAAAATTTTCTGCTTCATTTGAATTATGGTTTTAACGTTAATTAATAACATTAATTTCTTACTTAATATAACTTATCTGATTTATTGATTTCTAGTTATAATTCATCTTTAAGTTTGAATCTCGAATTTATCCATGTATATATGCATAAATTCTTTTTGGTTATTACTATTAATTCACTAACAACTTTCCATGCAAGCTCCGTTTTATAGTCGCTAAATTTTTGTAATTTATAAGGCTATTAATGTGTTGTTTTATTCCTTTTAATGCATGCATTCTAATTTCAATTACAACTAATTTCTTGTCCATTTTTCATGCATTTATTTATTTCTTCTTTTAACTTGTACTTTTAATGCATGTATTTATTTATGCACTTTAATTTATAAGGGGTGTTACATAAGCAACACAATTTTAATGTGTGTTAATCAAACAATGTTGTTTTGAAATAATATCATTCATAACCTATGTATTTTAAATTTTCACTGTTTCCAACTCATCTAAACTTGATAATGATTTACACTATAACTAGATTTAGGCTCATGATTCCCACATGGACAATTTTTGGTATATATATAATAGAGAAACTTAGAGAGTAGTAAAAGCACATAATACTTTTCAATCTTGCAATTTTATTGCATTTGAATGTGTAGTCAATTCATGATTATGTGATCAGTCCCAGTATATGGATACTCCCACACGACAGGTGCAGTAAGTAGAAATCAGTAGTTGATGCAAGCATATGTGAGTCATGCAGACAACCCTCCAGAAAGTATCAAATATTATAATATTATTGCAAACCCTATTAGATTTAATAATGCAACTTGAAAATTAGTCATTAAAATAACATTGAAATGAAGATTGAGTTGGTGTGGTTCTGTACATCCTTTAAACATGAAATGTGTAAAGGAACTCGAGAAGGTAAAGAAACATAACAGTAGAAGAGAGGATAACCACGTACGAATGCAACAAAAGTTATAAACAAGTAATTAATGATCATATCAATGGAAATAACATTGAAATCTATATGCTGACATATAGATTTGATATAAGTTGAATGTATCTCATGGAAAAATGGTTCACTAAAGTGGGAAACTGGCTACACATAGTTAGTGAAATTAATAGATAAACATGAAGTTAAAAAGAGGAAGAAGTATATATGGACAAACATTTGTGAAATCTAAATCTAAATACCAATTGGCGATGCAACTTGCTTTGTTATAGATGAAATATTTTCATGTTCAAATTCCAAACTGTACATAGAAATAAAAGGTAAATCAAATTTTGGATGTCCTACTCCTAAAATCTCTATCTTCATGTGCTCACTTTCTGCTGATCATTTATTTTTAAATCATTATTAGCTAGTTGACATATTTAAGGATAGAGGGACAAAAGGAAGGGTGCAAGTGATTAACCTTGTAAAATATTAGTTGATCATATAATGAAATTGCATTTCATATAATAATATGGTCGTTCCATTTTATTAGGAAATATAGACAAATTAGCATGAGATACTTGCAATCATGTTGGTTGAGCAGTCCAAGTGGATCATCACTTAGTTTGGCATAGAATGGAATGTTATGCATGATTATGACATCATATTCACATCTGGAAGTAAAAATAAAACATCCTTGTCAAATCCAGAATTCTGACAAAAAGTGGCAAGCTAAATTGCATTCATCCCAACCGTTGGTGAATAACTAACAACAATTCAATAGAGCAATGCTAAAGTTATACATAAAAAAGCTAACGATATTTTTTGTCAACACCGGAGATAGGACTATGGATGTGGACCAACGAGATGTAAAGGGTTACTTAGTTCCTACAAGCTTGAGTTACACTGTTTCCTAGATATCAAGGTCTTAAGTCCGAAGATTAGTTACTCTTCCCTCAATGAGTGGTATCACGCTTACGAAACTTAACATCATGAGTTACCATGGGATAAGGGTTCCCTAAGCACAACACAAGTTAGGAAGCTAAACAACTTGTAGAAGAGTATTTCAGTAATCTGGGCTAAAGGTTAAGACTTGCGTTTGAAGCTTTTGTTGTGGAGAAAGAATAAGTAAATAGGTGAAATAAGTAAAAAGGTAAATCATCGAAATCATGTTAAGTGTCGATTCACTCTTTATTGCTCATTGACTTGAGTACATAAGTGTTTACAAAGGAAATCCCCAAATTGATTTACAAATTAGGGTTTACTCTATAAGAAATGAGTATAAAATTGGGAAATGAGAAAGTCCCCTAAAATGAGACCCCTGGGGCCTTATTTATAGGCAAATCGGACCCTCTTTTGACACTAACTGAGCAGAATCCCCTTTCGGATTTGGCAGCATGGTCAGCGCCTTCACACCTTTCGGTTTCGGTTGTCTCGGTTTCGGCCGCCTTTCTTTCTCCTCAACATCGTTGTCGGATTTAACTTTGCTTTTGTTGTGCCGGTCTTGGCTTTAGGGTCTTAACTTGGGTACTACATCTTCAAGATGTACTGACACCAAGTCCTTTGGTATAGATATCTTCCGGAACTGCTTCGGTCTACAACAATAAGTTCGGGTTTCGGTTTTGGGCCATCATAGCCTTGTTCTTGGGCTTCTAAGTCTTATGACCTCAAAATTTTTATCTCTTTTGGTACTGGCAATAAGAAAACTAGTGTACATAGCTTATTCTTAGATAAGCTTCGATTCACTTTTGGCGACTCTTTGGATTTGGTTCCGATCTTGCGACTGCATGCCCTCAATGACCCTCCTGATAGCTTTTGAAGCTGTGTCTCAGTGTTAATATCAATACCAAGAATATTTGTATTGATATCCCCTTTCTTTATCTTTCTTATGCTTCGATAACATAGAATCACCTTGGTTTCGGTTCTCAAGTCATAGACTTTCGGCACTCGCTCCGTTGTGTTTGCTTCCGGAATTGGGTCCATGCTGATTACCTATAGTGTCCGAACTGCTTTGTCGCTATCCCCTTTCGTATCAGTTCTGAGTGCCTTCCTCCTACGTTGACACCGATAGTCACTAACCAAATCATCCTCTTTTATCTTTTGGTCTTAATTTTCTTTATAGCTTGTTTAGTTAGTTGCCATCCAATACCCCTTCATTGACAGCTGGTTTCAATGTTGAATTTGGTAGTAACATTTGCCCCCTAGTGAAAGGGTATAATCAATTTTTAGTCAATGCCTTTTGGCCTTCATAATGTACTTCTCTGAGTATGCAGGATTTCTGCCTTTTATTCTTTTGGAAAGGACCTGATACATTGGTTTACACATATCTGTTTGGCCCGGATTAAAGAGAATCTTTCGGCACAACTTTTCTTCTTCTTACTTTTCGTTTTCTTCTCCTGTGAAAAAATTGCAAATCTTTCAGAATATCGCACTTATTTCACCAATATGAGTACTTTGATCAATTGAGATAATTACTTAAAGATTATTCCTCTAGTTTGACTTCAGGAATGCTCAGCTTTCATCAATTTTTGATAGTTTATCGAAGTAAACTTTGATGACAAGAAAAGCTTAACAATTGTCAAATACTAGTAATATGGATTGTTCATTTGTCTCCTGACTTATTCTCGAGGTCAAAAATCGACATAGGAAAGATTAACCCTTGTCATGATGCTAAGCCTTTAGTACTTATAGGTTCAATTACCAAATTGCTGTTGGTTGATTTTGGCTTTGGTTTCATTGAAACCGAAACATTATCCGACTATTACCAAAAAATTTGTTTTTCCCTTTGTTTTGGTGTTAACGAAACTTGGAGTCCTGACAGCGAAAAACCTTGATCTTGATCTCATTGGTATTAAGATATTATCAACTACTGTTATGGTGCTAGCACCAACTCATTTAGTTTTGGTTAGATCGCCAACAAATCATGGGGTTTCGATTAGACCGACACTGAGTCATTTAATCATTCTTAAGCATATTCAAAGTGCTTCATTATGCATGAGTCTTGTCACCATTTTAATTCTAGTTACTCATGTCGTGCTTTGACCTTTAGAGGTATAAGATTTAAACATTAATTTGTAGGCATAATAATACATATATTGGATTTGTACGCTGACATGTGTTTATGGAATAATGTCACCTGACAGTATCATGTCTGGGGAACAAAAGGTTAACAAGTCCAAGCTGGGAAAATCTGCTATGCCTCATCCAATGTAGACACACCCGTCCCACAATGCTCTTTTATCAGTACCCTAAATGTGGTGGAAGTTATCCTCCAAAGTTTTGGTATGCCGGGTGTTAATGTTATTCATGCCTCTCCTCAAGTTACCATTCAAAGTCCACCGAAGGGATGTATTGCATACATAGCCATCCGTATCTGGCACAGAGGTTCGTTTCCTTTTCCGGAGTTTGTTTACAGACTTCTGTACCACTTGGGGTTGCTCCTATTTAGCTTTCCCCAAACACATATACTCTCCTTTTATGCCTAGAAATCTTAGTGCTTGAGTCAGGCCAATCCTCCCTCAATGTCAGTCTTTTGTGATTTCCACTTCGTCTGGCCAAATTAGCAGATTTGTTTATTCTCCACTCCAATCCTGCAAAGTAGTTGATTAGTGATCCCATCAATAATTCTAAAGATTGGAAAAACTAGTTTTTCTATATCAGGTGTCCTCCCGATATATCGCAAACTTTTGTCAACCCTAGTAAATTGTTTATCTCTTTCTCAAATTTTCTATGTCATTATCATATCTTATTTGTTATTGCTTCTTTTCAACCTCCATATCTAAGAAGAAAGATTTATAAGTAGAAGAGACCTAGGTTGTTGATGCCCTTTTCAAGGTATCTAAAAAACTGGGACGATGCACCATCCTATTGACTCTGGATAATCTTCGTAAACATACTATCCTACCTTTCGGGAAAAGGATTTCGGGTAAGCCTCCTATCCATTTTTCAGATGTTATAAGCTTATCCTTGACTCTAATGATTTTAATTTTTCGTCACCCTTATTTTGGGTTCTTCGGGTAAGATAATTTTGTTAGAAAGATTACAAATTCTCATTTCGTATCTCAACTTTCTTTACGTTTTCCTCTATAACATTATTACTTATGATTAGCCACCCATGATGCTAATGAGACAACTGCTCTTGGTGCCCTTGCTCAGTCTAGCGATTTAGCTATAAAAAGATTTGCTTCAGCTGTCGACGACGGACCCTCTAAAAGGCAAAAAGGTGAAATCTCTGTTTCTTCCCTTTCTGGCAAAGGGATCGTTGCTTCGCCTATTGGTCAACTATTGCTTGGTCCTACTGCCCCTCATCTCAACACTACTCCCAACTTTGATTCTTCTCAAATTGAGACTACCGGAGGTGGCTTCATTGCTATTTTCCTTATGTCTGATCCTCAAGAAGCCCTGGATTCAAGCGAGAACGAGCTGACATCGTTTTCATCTCCTCATTATGATGATCCTTCAAGATTCCCTTTACCAACCGCTGACTTTGATAGAATTGTGAATTATGTTCTTTCTTCCGCTGATATTTCCAACATGTCACTGCCTTCCCCTTCAAAATGTTCAATTTTTATCATTATCGCATCAAGCAACAACTTTTAGTCTGTTCTTATCCTTTCTAATTTGTCTTTTTCTTTTTCATCTCTATACATGGACTAATATGGTCTATTGTTTTTCAAATATCCAAAGGTTGGTACTCGCTTTAAACGACAATTGCTTCATTATCTTCTGAAGTGACTAAACTTAAGGAGAAAAAGGCTGCTTTAGAGTATAGGGTTCATGATTTTACTATGGCGAAGGGTAAAAGTTATGAGGAACACGAGTAGCTGAAAACAACTCCTAGTAATGTTGAGTTTGAGCTTAAAAAAGAAAAGGAAGCCAAAAATCTTTTGAATGCCGAGATTTCGGCTTTTGTGGATGAGCGGTCGAATATGTTTGTTGAGCATGCCGAGAAGTTGAGAGTGAAGGATGATGCGCTTTGTAACGCTAGATGGGTTGTTTGTGAAGCTAAAAACAGAATTTATTCATTTTTAAATACACAACTTGTTGGATCTAGATTAACCCTAGAGGGGGGTGAATAGGGTTTATCACAGTTTTTAGCCGAATTAAAAATCTAACTGGATATATAATAATAAACAGATCACAGAATATAGCAGAAACATAAATGCAGAAAATAAATGACACAAGATATACCTAGCTTCGGCAAATTCCTGCCTACTGCTGCATTCCTAAGGTTTCTACTAGGTCATAGAACAGATCCCTCTTACAAGACCATATAAACTCGCACTCCCTGCTCCTGTACTAACCCTGCGCTCAAAACTGTAGACTGACCGATATCCCCTGGATCAGATTTCCCCTGATTACAAACCTATAACCAATAACCTAGATTTTACAAACTCTAGCAACTGTCAGTCAATACCCTGACTGTATCTCCCTAGATTTTACAAACTCTAGAACTGTTCATAATTGTTTTACAACACAGATTAAAAAACAATACAAAAAATAAAATCAAAACCCTAAATTAAAAATAACTTTAAAAACTCCCTTTAGCAAATTTAAATAAAGACTAAGCCCTTTTAATAATGTTGACTGGCCCTCTTTAGTCGGTTGAACCCACTTCAAAACTTTGGCCCGATCTTTCTTTTGCTTTGTAAAAAAAATGGCGGCCGAACTTCATGAATTAGGGTTTTCCAGTCTTCCCAAATAATTTCGATTGCTTGATGGATCGATGTTGTGATTCTCTGATGGCTTCAACTTGATAACGTCGGTCAATTGATGAAGCTCCTTGCTTCACTAATTTGAGATACTGAAGATCGAAAAACAATGGATAAAAATGGTGAGTTTCTCTGAATTTTATTTCTCAATTGTTGCTCTAGTTTTTCAATCTCAAAACTCCTGTGATGATTGGTGATATTCATAGGGTAAACAAACCCCTAGAAACTCTGATTTCACGTGATGACATGAATTTGATTGTTCCTTGAATTGTGCGGTTTCCTGTTTTGAATTCTCGGCTAAAATTTGCTTTCCATTATTGAATTTGGCTCGATAAACTTGGTCATGTTTTTGCTCTTCTGTGTATACGGTTTTCGAAGATTTCTTCTTTTGATTTTCTTGCCTTAATGACACAATAATGTGGAAAATTTTGTAGAAACGTTGTAACAATTTTTGGTAAACTTTTCAAGAAACAATTAAAGACATGCCAACATTGAATTTTCTTTATTTGATGCCAAGAATTCTCTGATTGATTTCTGAAAAAAAATACCCTCTTTGAATTTGTTGTGAACCTTAGCAAATTTGAGAAACAGAATCTGATATCCATAATTAGCACTTGCCAAAAATGCTTGTATGTAATTTGCTCCTTAAGGCCGATTTAATCTTTGTTAATTCTTGGAAATTAATCCTTGGTCGTTGCCAAAAAAAATATTCACTGATTTGTGTTTTTGTCAAGAACACTTTCATGCCAGATATGCATTGTGATTTATTGCAACAGAAATATGGTATTTCATAGAAATATTCTGAATTGTTTTTCTGGAATTGAAACATGACATTTATGTCTTGGATTTTATATGTTGATATCTACACATACATCTGTACCATGCATGTTTGGTTCTTGTTCCTTTGTGCATTACTTTTTGAGCTGATGCTATGTGTTCACTTTTTGTGTACACATGTACACACACTTGAGTTTGACCATTGCTCAATTTAGAATTTGGGTTGTCTTGTACACGAGCATGTGCTCCACTGTTTTTCTTCATTTTGTACACTTTCACCTGCTACACCATTTGTTTTTAAATGCTTGAGTTCATGTCATTTTTACTTGAGCATTGCACCATAAAACACTTGCTGTCCCCATTCATGTTTGCACCTTATTTTACCATGCTGCACACATGTATGTTGTGCCATACTTTTCTCAACCCTCCCATGTTATTGTGCACTTTATGTCCTTTCAGTTGCTTGCCACTTCCATTGTCTTGAACTATGCTCTACCCTGTTTATACACAAGAGCAATTTGAGCCTGAAACTCGTACCTCTGTTACATTGCTTGCTGCACTCCATTTCTTGCTTATTTTGTTCACACCTTCACATGAGCCCATGCAGTAAATTACTTGATCACATGCTGCTATTTTACTTGAAAAAATAATGCTGCATTGAAAACTTTATATACACAAGCATCATGCTTGTCACCATGTTGAGTTATACCATACATGTATACTCTGATTTCTGAAATCATTACTTTAACCGGTTTTGCATTTAAAAACTGCCTCGACACTTTAGAAGCTCTGAAATTGCCTTGATCACTTTGTTGGCTGCATTACCATGATTATATGTCTGAACTTTGGTCATGTTGCACCACCACCATATATTTTTGGATCGGCTAGTTTGTTGATTATTTGCTGGTTTGAGTGCTGCCTTGTCACCATTATGTTGTGTGCATTTTCATGATATGTTTGACCATTTGCACGCTGATTTGCATTGTGCACTGAGTTGAGATGGTCCATGCGGCTACTCCTCAGTTGCACGCTGATTGGCGAGGCAGTGCACGTGTGTATATCAATACACGTGTGTATATGCAGCCATCAGACAATATTTCATATCCTTGTACTATATACATATACAAACTAACTAGACACAGATCAGATCAAGTCATGAAAAATGATGAGAAACACACCAGAAAACTGAGGCAAATAAAAAAATAAAATTTATATTCGCGTGTATTCTGTTTTATTCCTGTTGCAGTGTACTATGTGTGTTTCTACTTTATTTAACAGGTAAGCAGAAGATGATGACTGGACTGACTATGAAGTGCAAAGACAGAAGACAGAAGATTGACAAAGACTTGTATATTAGAGAATATATGTATATGAGAGAGATAGTGAATGTTTGTACAAATGAAACTGAACTGAGTCAAAGAATGTACTGTAATGAATTATATATCAATGATGTGTTCAAATAGTGGAGTTGTAAATATTTACTATTGAAATAAAATATTATATTTAAATAAAATACTGTATGAATATTTGAATGTTTGTACAGTCGTAATTTATTTAAATATTATATTCCTGTCTGTGATGTGATATAACAGTACGACTACAAACACATTTATAATAATATTCATTTGGTGGTTATCATCAAACAAAAGAATCATATAATTGTGTATACAACACCGTTATATACAACAATCTCCCCCTTTTGATGATGACAAATAAATAAATTATTTTGAGCACAATAAATATGTTTGACAGTGAAAATTGAACTCCCCCTATTTGAAAGCTCCCCCTACAATAGAAACTCCCCCTATAATTGTGATTGAGTGGAAAAAAATTGAATAGAATTTCAAAATTAAAAATATTTATAAAATATTCACTCATAAATCAAAATCTCAACCCATTCTTCCCCTTTTGTTTTCATCAAAAGAATTCAGAATTTAAAATATAGATGAATAATGACTAGAAAATATAGTTTCAGCTTAAGAGGAAGAAAGGACATCATAAATCTCAATTAGTCAAACAAAAATCATAACAAACTGAGAACAGGTGCATATTTCACATTGTAGAAAATGGCGGATTTACGTTGAATTTTATAAAAATGGGGAGAGTAATAAAAAAAAGAGATTTCCAATTATTTTCAGAAGGATTTATAATTTGAAGCACAAAATAGTGATGGATTTGGACTATAATTAATAATTCAATTTAAGTGACAAAATCAGACAATCTAAAATCCCAATAACTATCAATCAACAAATCATAATACTTCATAAAATATTAACACATTTCACAGATTAGAAGATGGATTGATAGGCTGATTTTCTAAACACCAAGGAGTATTTCAGATAAATTTCAATTTATAGCACAATATTTCCTTTTTCTTTTTATTTTATTTAAGAGCACACTGACCACGCATAACCAGAGCTTGGATTTTTAAATGAGGTCAGACGCAGCTTAAATTATAAGTTGTCTCATAACCATGCATGACCAGAGCTTGGATTTTTAAATGAGGTTAGAGAAACACTTATGTATTAATTATGTTTATATTTATCATTTCAGCTTTAAAAGGAAAAAACTCCTCGGCATATAAAACCAATATACGGATGATAGAAAATGGGGCAGATACAGAAATGGACTGTGAAATAAATTTCTACATTAATTATATTATGAAATATGATCAAGTATACCGGGATCATTGAAAAAATTTCAATTGTCACTAATTCTGGAAAATGACATAGTCTCATTTCTATCACAAATATTTCCGTTGTTTATTCAAAAATATTTTAATATATATTAACTCTCCACATTAATATAAAATTATCATGGATGGCAGAATGATGATAGATATAGGAGACGGTCGTGAAATATTTGCCAATTCAAAGATATTATAATAAATGTTCAACCATCATGAATTTTTTTAAATAAAATCTCCTCTTGTTGTGAAATTTATTGCAGTCACAATTCATCACAATTTCAAATTCTTATAATAATTTTGATGAATTATAAATACAGTTCAGTTTGGTTATTGATTTCTATTTCTGAATGAATAATCAATAAATAATTTTAAAATTGAAAATCAATTACAAGAGGAATTTAAGATGATTTATACAGAACAAAAATATGTATACAAAAAAATTATTCAGTATTTCTAAACTGATACCACATGATGTCTCTATTAATGAGGATTTTAACATAACACTAGAGACAAACAAGGAAATATCAAACAATAGAATTTTTTAATCACAAGGCCCAAGCAGACAAGCTTAACCAATCAAGCAAATTACTTTCATCTATCAGAGCAGCAACCAGTTTTATTCAAAACAAGCAGTCACAAAAATAACTTTCAAGAACAATATCTGAGCAGCACAAAAATCATTTTCAAAGCAGACTTGTCAAGGAGATGTTCCAAAGATATATCAGACAATCAAAGAATGGTTCATGATTCAAGATTAAATATATGGTATATTTGAAATCATTTGAAGGAATATGTAACTCTTCAAGATTTAATGAATCAATCACACCAGTTTATAAATTTTCAGGTCCAAGATATGTGTGAGATTCAATAAACCAAAAACTTAAAATGATTTTAAACAAACATATATTCAAAACAAATAATCATGAAATAACAGTGAGTTTTAAGACCATATTTTCAAAGGATTTTTTCACAAGTATTTCTGACAAGTACAAGAGTAATTTCAGATCATTTACATCAAATTAGAGAGGAATTTATTATCCAAAAATAACTTAAAAATAGTTTATTTGATATCACTTGAATAGATGTTAAGTTAGAGATATAATGAATTATTCACACAAGGTTGATAATTTCAAATTTAGGAGGTGTGTGAAATTCAAAATATCAAGAATTTCAAATGATTTCAAATAAAAAATTTCAAACATACAGATCATGAATATAAAAAATAATTTCAAGATGTATCACTGAGATTCAAGACAGATCAAAAAATATTCAAGCCAATCTGAAAATTTCTGAAATTTTCACAACTGATAAATAACTGAGTGCTGTAGTGAGTATAACTTTTCAGGACTTTCCAAAATGAACTAGAAGAGCCTCACAACAACAAAGGTGTGTGAAATTCCACAAAACTTTCAGATCCTTAAAAATTTAGAATTCTAATCAACAGTGTTCAAGATATGACTAGAATACATCAACACTGTTATGAATTCAAAAATTAAAAAAACTTCAAAAACAATTACAGATATATATATATAATTTTACATTAGAGATCTAGATTTTCATTCAAGTAGATCAACTTCCCAGAAATTCAATAGTTCTGCAACTGGAAGTTAAGGAAGACCAAGAGGAAAAAATTTGGCAGTGACAAATTAAAACAGAGATTTCATAAAAAATAAAATTAACAGAAGGAACAGAAGGAGGAATAAAAGAAAAAAATATTTACAAAGGTGAGTTTAGAGATCATACCAGAATCCAATCAAAATCTCTAACTCAACAAGCTTGGCTAAGGAAATGTGGATGTTACAGGAATATTGAGCAGGTTGAATCCAAATCTCTTTTGCTTAGCAGTTCCTCAGCAACCTCTGGTACCTAACAGTTTAGAGAATCGAGTGGTCTAACAAAATTTGTAAAACCATTCACAGTTTTGTTCATTACTTTAGGTACCTAAACTTGTTTATATAACAATCCATCAGAATTTACCAAAGTACCTTTAGGGACCCAGATCTGTTTGAAATTAGACGAATTCACTTTACTTCTTTTTGAGGTCCAAGAATGATAGAATGGTTTGTTATAAAACAAATTCTTGTTTTGTTTTTGTTTCAAAAAATCTTTTGAACTGCCAGAGTTTAAAAATTCAAAACAATCTTTTCCAAGATAATTTGAAGTGTCTTTAAAATCATTTGAATTCATCATCCCAAAGCTAAGACCAGATTTATTTCTAATAGAAACTTGGTTTTATAACAGCATATTCAACGATTTTTCCGCATTAGAAAATTTATCCAAAGTTGATTCTAATCGTTGAATTTTGGATTTTAGATCGCTATTTTCTTTTAATAAATTGGAGAAATTATTTATAGCGATCTTCTGTTCAGCATTGGACTATTTCAAAACCAAATTCTCATTTTCAAGCAGTTTAATTTTGGCTTGGGATTCTAAAATTCCAAGTTCAAATCGTTTTTGCTTTTCAAACTCAAATTTCTTGGATTTTTCAATCTCATTTTCAAGTTCTTCCAAAATCAAATTTGATTTCAACAAGTTCTCCTTTTCAACAATTTCGAATTTCGAATTTATGTCTATTTAAAAATTTTCAAATTCCTTTTGCAGAAGGCTATTCAAATTTGATAACTCAGTCTTCTTCTCATTTAAGATCAGAATTTCATTTTCAAACTTTTGAATATTTTTATTGAGATGAACAAGATTTGTTTTCAATTTCAAACAATTTTTGCAAACTGAATTTGAAGAATTTTTAACATATTCTAGTTGTGATTCTGTAACGACCCGCATTCTACACATCGAAGTATCATAGAATATTTATTTCTTTCACATACAAAGTCGTATGGTCATTTAACTTTGGGAGACGACTATTGGGGTCATTTCCCATGTTCTTGATTTTTGTCGATTTTTAAATGACTGTTTTGCCATAGGTTATAATGTTTTGGCCATAACTTTTGATTGAAAAGGAGGTTTGACCTGAAACAACTTCCATTAGCCCTGGATGATGGTTTACCTTTCTGTAGAGTGGCCACATTAGCCAAATGCACCCACTGTTTGGGAGATATGACTGAAACAAGTTTCAGATGGTGAAAAACAGCTTAATTGGGCTTAACCGGGTGATTAACATCTAGGCCCAAAGGGGTAGTTCAGGATTAGGAGTTTAAATGGGCTGTTAGGGTTTGGAGAATACCTTTTTCTCATTTTTCAGCCGTCACTATTCATTCCTCTTAACCTAGCCATGGCCTCCACTTTCGAAATCTCTGCAAAACACCTCTAAACCACTTTCTAATTGAAGAATAGGCTTAGCAAACATCAAATTAAGGAGAGAAAGCACCAAAGCAAGGTTAGAGCTGTTGTGTTGCATTGGGAACAGCGCCAAAAAGAGAATCATTTCAGATTTGGTATTCAATTTGTGGCCAAGGTGAGTGATTTGCATAGTTTTACACTAATTACGGTTAATTAAGGGTAATTAGTGAAGATTAACGAAATTAGACATGATAAATTTTGGAAAAATATTTATAAAATTCGAATTGTTGTTTTAGACCTCTGTTAGAAGTTTGGGTTAATTTGGTTAAGTTTTGCTAATCATATCATTAGATTTTTCCTAAACATGCTTGAGGGGAAAATATGGGGTTTTGGGTATGTTTGATCCATTTTACATGCTATGATTATTGTTTTGCTGTTTGTGGATGATTATACATGTTGCTATGACTGTATAGTATGCTTTGTGGTTGTCTAGAAATGTTAGATTGGTCGAAAACGCCGTCGAATGGCATAAACAGTCGCTGGAAGAAGTTGCAGGAAAATATGCAGGGACCGGATCAGATCGTCCCTACCCGAACCAACCCGACCGTAGAGTATCTTCTCCGAACCGATCCGCTTGTGGTGATGGAGCACAACCCGAACCGCCTGGAAGCTCGTGAACAGATGGCCATGGAAGATCACAAACCAGAGTGCTCTACCCGAACCGAACCGCCTGGAGCTACCCCGACCCGAACCACTCTAGGGGGCGCGATTCGAGCCGCTTAGTGGACTCCAAACCAATGGCTTTGCATCACGAGTAGGACCTGACGATGAGTCACGAGCTGTAGGAGCACGACCCGGCCCGTATGGGGTATTCCGATCCGAACCGAGGAGCTGATGACCACGACCTGAACCAAAGTGAAGTGAAGAAAGGAAGACCGATCCAGGAAAGAAGGTGACGACCAAAACACGAGATGCAAAGGTAGTCCAAATGGGAAGTTTGAACTTAGGATCCAGTTAGGAACCAACGAGTTGACTTCATGAGTTGGGCTTTGCTATGGGACGTGTGCAAAGGGGTTGTCGATGTCTGTAACTTCGGATCACTATGTGTAGGGAGTACGTTAACGGATTCAGGGCCACAGTGGCCTAGGTACGACTAAAGAGCTATAGACTAATGAGGTGGGGTCATTTGTAAAGATTTGGTCATGACTCCATGCGGTAAGCTTGGTAGTAGCGGTAGTTGTATAAGTCGAACTCCGTCACTACTTCGATGGGTCTAGTGATTGACAGTGGTGGACATCGTATGCTTTACGCACTAAGTGAGAGATGTGGGGATGGTTTCTATGCTTTATTTGTTTTCCAACATTATGACATGCACACCCCCACCCCCGTACTCTTTACACCATATATTAGTGGCACCTTAGAGTATTGTACGGTATGTAGTGCTAACTCTTTGGTTGCAGGTCCAGGTTCAGGTATGGTTTAGTATACCTGTTATTGTTCTATTTGCCGCTTATCACTCGTACCAGACTTTGTGTCTGACCCAGAGTTTTATGTCTCTTCTCATTACTCTGGGTGCTCTCACGAGCAGACTAGAGACAGGTTAGGAGGTATGCACGAGTAGCTGTACTGGAGGCGAGCATGAGGCCTCCACGTATGATATATATATATATATTCTCCCTGTGTTTCTACGGTCACTACTTTGGGCATTAGTGGTGTATCTTTCTCTCTTTTGTTTAGAGACAGTAATTTGGAAAGTTGTAATAAGCCGTATTTGGATTTCCGCTAATCTGATAATGATGTTGATGTTGGTTTTAGTTATCAGCTTATGCACTGTCTTGCCTGTTTTATGTCTAGTATATTATTATTATATTTTGTTCCATGCACTGTGAGACATTCTATAGGTTTTCGATTAGTTCATTCTCTTCTTTCCTTTTTGTGGCGACCGTTCCGTGCTAGTCGGGCATGTGTACAGCGCACTTTCGGGGGAAATGCCGACTGGTGCGGGGAGGGCCATCACACTTGGTATCAGAGCTCTAGGTTGCGTAGTTAACCTAGGGAAGGACACCGGGGAGAGATAATACGTATATGAGAGCACGTATTTGTGATTATTTTGGTTTCCAAAAGCTGTATATATACTATTAGTATATATAAGGATGAAGTCGCACTTCACTGGCACCACTATGGAGATGGTTAATCGTTTTCTCTTTACAGATTGAACGATAAGCCGATACGCAAGAGGTGCCTGTAGAGGAGCCAATAGAGGGAATGCTGCTGACATGAGGACGATATTTACTGACTCATGAGAGAGATGCTTAGAGATGTTCAGGGGCAGCTCCTAATGCTGGTAGTGGTGGTGGTGTAGTGGTGCAGGCGCATAGAGCCGATTTTGCCAAGCTATGCAAGGACTACACTAGTCTTGGTGGGAAGTCGTTCCATGGAACAGAGTCAGCTATGGATGTTCAGGATTGGTTGGATAGCTGCGAGTGTATCTTCGAAGACTTGGGTATCTAGGATGCGATGAAAAGAAAGCTAGCATCCCATCAGCTGCAAGGACGGGCAATGAATTGGTGGAATGCTATCAAGGCTGCTACTCCCGAGGATCAGATTACTTGGGATCAGATTAAGGTTTGCTTTAGCGATAAGTTCATTCCAGCTGCTCAGAAGTCAGTGTTGTTTAAGAAATTCTTGTAACTCAAGCAGAAAGGCAGAGCTGTCTCGGAGTATATTGCAGAATTCGATACTTTATCGGAGTATGGACTATCCCTCATTAACACTCCCAAGAAGAAGAATGAGAAGTTTATAACATGTTTGGATCACTACTTGGGGGAAAGGCTTATTAACCACATCGATGAGACGTTTGAATCGATTGTGGGGAAAGCATTGAGGTCGGAGAGTCTTTACCTAAGTCGAAGACTGAGGTCGCATCTGAAGAGGAGCCAAAGCCGCAAGCAAGCGGTTGAGGCAAGAATGGATCTCATAATAAGAGAAAGTAGAATCAGACCAAGGATGACCAGAAGAAAAAGAAAAAGAAAAAGAAGGACGTTGAGTGCTTCAGTTATGGTAAGAAGGGCCATTATGCTAGTAATTGTCGGGCCAAGCCAGTGGATAGGAAGTGCTTCAACTGTGGCCAAGTGGGACATCACAAGGACAAGTGTCCGCAACCCCCTAAATTAAAGCAGATGGTGAAAGCATATGCCCTTAATGTTATTCCTTCTTCGTCGAATGCCCCAACTGCGGCGGAGAAGGGAAAGAATGTCGTTATTCAAGGTATGATTTCTGTTTATGATGTTCCTGTTCGAGTATTGTATGATACCGGAGCTTCCAGTTCTTTCATCTGTAGTGACCCGGTAGATAGGTTGGGATTGGAGCCCGAGATTGTCGATAGACCTTTAGTAGTGATGAACCCGATTGGTGGTTCGACTAACCTTAGCATGATTTGTGGTAATGTGGTCTTATCGATTCATGGATGCATGTTTGTTTGTGATTGCTTTGTTTTGGGCTTTACTGTGTTTGGCATTATTTTGGGAGTCAATTGGCTCTAATGATATGGGGTGGTGGCAGACTGTGAGGGCTTTTTGGTCACAGCTAGAGCGGATGATGGGCAGAGGGTAGTGTTTGGTGGTCTACCTAGCGATGGGGTAATGGCTAGTTTTCTAAATTCCCTCGACATCCCGCATGGTGAGTTGTCAGGTTTGCCCGTGGTTAGCCAGTATCAGGACGTCTTCGAAGAAGTGACCGGGCTTCCACTACACTGAGAGATTGAGTTACGTATTGATTTAGTGAAAGTTTCCAGTCCTATAGTGATGCCACTTCGTCGTATGGCACCAAGGGAGCAGCGAGAGCTCGGGGTGCAAGTTAGCGATCTTTTGAAGAAGGGATTTATCAGAAGGAGTGCTTCTGAATGGGGAGCACCAGTTGTTTTTGCTACCAAGGCCGATGGTTCCCTTAGATTGTGTGTAGACTACCGCGAGTTGAATAAGGTGACGAGGAAGAACAAGTATCCTCTGCCGCGGATAGATGATTTGTTTGATCAGTTGAGTGGCACGAGAGTATTCTCTCAGTTGGATCTCGCAACAGGTTTTTATCAGCTTAAAGTGGAAGATGAGAATATAGCTAAAATGTGTAACAACCCGTGTTTTTATAACGTGTAGTAACCATAAAACAAGGCAGAATTAATTTTTAAAGTAAGAATCAAGGGAAACGGGTTACGCCATTGCGTTCGTCTCGAAATTCTGCTTGGAAACGAGTCCGAGTTTTTGAAAATCGGAGTCCGTATGACCAAGTCATGACCATTCAAAGTTTTCAGAAATTTTCAAATTCAAAAAGACTCAATTCGAATTCAAAATTCGAATTTCAAACCTCCAAATGGACTGGGCGGGAAAAATCCCGTCCAGAACCAGGTCGACCTGGGGGTCGACTATGTAATCGACCTACCCAGGGCCAGGTCGACATTAGTGTCGACCTGGGGGTCGACCTGGTGCCCGAGCCCATTTATGAAGCCAGATTCACTCTGATGTATGTGGCCTCATTTCTGTCCACATTCGTTGACCTGACCCTATAAGTACAGCCCCTAACACCAGTCTCTCTACACCAAATTTCTTTCTAACATTATGGTGCTCTGATTCTGGTTGAAAAGTTTGAGAGAGGGACTGCTTCTACTACGTTGAGACTGCGTTAAAGGAATTGCTGATTAGGGGACTTCTATTAGGACTTGACCAAGACACAAACGACTCTCTTTTTCTAATTCTCGAACCACGATCTGTAAGCCCCGGTTATTTTCAGATTTAAACTGTAAATGTATTATGAATATGATGTAAAATTGAAATTGGACCTATGTATGATGACTGTTTACATTCATTCTTGTTCATCTTGGATCTTGACTCTTGAATATTACTATGACATCGATTTGGGGCCTATTCATGTTGTAAATCAAAAAGAGAAACCCCTCTTATTATCATGTTGAACCTGTTATTAGCCACATGTTTATAATTATCATCTTATGACAATCGTTACTATGACTATACTATCACCTTATGATAGTCGTTACCATGACTATACTATCACCTTGTGACAACTGCTATTTTGACTGGTACCTTATCTTGCTAGATTTGGAGTCTTTATGTTTGAGGCCAATATTTCATAAGGCAGTAATGTTTTATTTCAAGTCATATCATGCTATGCTAGTAATCACTCTTGCCACCTTATACCCATTTCTTTTTATGTCAATCCCTAATTAGATTTATTTGTATCAATTCGAACCTTCGTGCGATGGGAATACGATTTGGGTAGATTAGGTAAAATATGAATTAGCTTTAAACTTGGACATCAACATTACTATGACTTGAACCTAAATATGGACATGAACTTGACACGATTTGACATAAAACATGACTTGAAAACTCGACATGAATCTAAACATGAAAACTTGAACATGGGCATGACAGTTAGATAAACTTGAAAATGGCCAACTCGAGGTTGGGTTGAGTTTGCAGTGTAAATCTGCCCGGAACCGCTCGGCAAATCTAGTGGCTGCAAACAATAGGAACCAATGTGGGAAGTTGGTCATATCGCACGTAAAAACCCGAGGTTAGACTATGTTGTGGTGTAAATCTGCCCGGAACCGCCCGGCAAATCCAGTAACCACAACAGTTAGTCGAATGTGAGAGGTTGGCGTGCACTAATGAATTAATGCCACATGATAGGGTTAAGTCATGAACCACTAGAATATACTTAACCAACTTGACACGATGACTTGATAGGGTTAAGTCATGAACTTCTTGAACACACTTAACCAACTTGATACATGATCTGGATAGGGTTAAGTCACTAATTTGAATGACAACACTTAACCCATTAGAAACCCTAGTTACGCGGTCCTTTTCAGCAGTAACCCACTTAGATGTATCACGATACTCTGGGACTAGGCAGGGTGGGGCACGATTACTGGGCTGATTGTAAGCGACCAGAAAGACGGCTGAGTAGGTGCGCCATTCTAGGTTCAGGCGGGCCATGGTCGTGCACTTAGTCTGTAGTTGAAAAAGCAGGCATTGGCACCCGTAGATTTACACTATGCGTGCTTGATTCGTGTCGGTGGTTGGCACCATAGGACTTGATACACCCTATGGTGGACCTAGCACAGGTAACTACATTTCTGGATAGGGCCGTATGACACAGAAACATGACGAGCTAGGACTTGTAGGGAGCTGATCGATTAGTAGATCATACCGTAAGAACCCGTAATGGGTCACTTCATGACACTGAGCTAAGGGATCATTTCATGGTTAATACTTGATATGGGTTAGAATACTAGTACAGTTTGTGTAGCGAACCTTGAACATGCGATGCCAGACTTGACTTATCTTGTTATTTTAATTATCCAACTAGTTCTGTTATCATCCTTATGTTTAATTCCAGTTTTCACATATCATGTTACCTTTACTAGTTTTCATACTGAAAGTCACTAGGGTTTACCAGTCTTTATGACTGACCCTTTTTCTTTTGCCCCTTTTTCTTTCGTCTTCCCCCCCAGGTTCCCAGGCAGGAAACACTAGCTCTTAGCTTGGATTCAACTTGCTTTCTGACAGCTCATGTACGGTTTGGTCTTGGGCTATGCTATGGCTGCTTCTGCTATTTATGGGGAATAATTTACTTTTGTTTTAAAGTTTATGCTTCTTTACTATGAACTTGATGTATTGGAATAATTTGTATCTTGGATATATGAGCTTTTGACTCTTTTCTTGGAAATAATAAAAAGTTGGTTTTTAATTTCTACCGTTGCTTTATTTATGTTCTGCCTTGTGATATCTCTGTGCATGTTTACCTAGATAATACTCCACCAAAACTGGTGCATTCCCTTTGTGAGTGACCCAAGCGGAGGTGGGGTGTTACAATTTGGTATCAGAGCAGAAGGTTACCAGGCTGGGCAAAATTTTTAAAAACCTTCTGAAACTGTTTTCAAAACCATTTATAAAGAAGCATTTTTCAAGAAAAGTTTTATGTTTAAAAAGGTTATTCCCCAAGAAGCCATTAGCACTTCCCTTTGTTTCCTCGTTTGAATTTTTTCTTTTCGTTTTTCAGCATGGCCGATCTTAACCTTCCTTAGGGAATACTCGTGCCTAGATGGTTCAGAAGGTACTTAGAAGCCAGGGCCAACGATGCGAGCACGGCAGACATCCCTCCTCCTCCTCCCCCAGTGGCCGCGGTTCCTCCTCCTTGTACCGCCTTTGCCAAAATATGCAAAGACTTTAAAGCGATGGGCGACAAGAATTTCATTGGAACTGAAACCTTCATTGAGGCACGAAACTGGCTAAAGGAAACATAAGACTTGTTTATTATCTTTGATATGGAGGACCATAGGAAAGTTTAGTTGGCAGCATGGTTGTTGAAAGAGGAAGCTGCATTTTGTTGGGAAGTCACCAACGCTACCAGGCCAGTTGAGATTGGGGCAGACTTTAGAGAAAGATTTGGGCTCAAATTCCTATCGTCGGCAGAGGAGAACCTTCAGATGGAGAGGTTCCTAGCACTCAAGCAAGGGGATATGTCTGTGAGGGAGTACGTGAATAAGTTTAATCAGCTTGCTCGGTTCGGTTTGGATTTGGTCAACACAGCCCAGAAAAAGGCTGTACGCTTTGCTCGAGGATTGAACGAGCCACTACACAGCTTGGCCCAAACTCATATACCCATGGGGGCGACCTTTGAAAGCTTGGTGGATATGGCTCTACTCCATGAGGAAGACAAGAATAGCAAGAAGGAGGTTAAGCCTAATGAGACTCAGAATAAGAAGGATGACTTCAAGAAGGGGAATAACAAGAATAATAAGAATAACAAGAGTAGCAACAAATCACATGAGACGAGGAAGTGCAAATTCTGTGGTATTACTGGACATCTAACTAAAGACTGTAGAAGGAAGAAGAGGAAGTTGGGTGAATGCTTTCATTGTGGAGATACTGGACACATCAGCAAGGATTGCCCTAAGAAGCAAGGGCAGGGGCAAGGGTAGACTCAGCGAGCAGGACCTTCTGAAGGGTAGTTGCATGCTCTCAACACCGCTCCAGCTCCTGACCGGGGTAGTAATATTTCCGTAGAAAGCCTTGTTTACATTTCTGACTTTCCTGTTCGAACTTTATTTGACTCTGGTGCATCGCATACTTTTATTTCCTCTGATATTGTTGTAAATCTGCACCTAAGTACTAGTCTGGTTGAGGATCACGGGTATAGTTTCAAATCCAATTGGGGGCTCCGCCCATTTATCTATGATGTGTGTGGATTTGAGGATCTCTATCTTAAGCGTAGGATTCACGTGTAATGCTTATGTTCTCGGATTTATGGGATACGGTTTGATCCTAGATTTGGACTGGCTGTCCTATTATGGAGCCATTCTTGATTGTGAACGAAGGGTAGTGAGGCTCATGACTCGCCTTGGTAATACACTTGAAATTTCTTGTAACCTTAAGGGTCCGGTCATGTTATGTTATCTTGAATCCCTTGACCCGTCCAACGATAATTTGCAATCTGTAAGAGTGGTCCGAGAATATCCAGATGTCTTTGATGAAGTGAGGAGATTACCTCCTAAACACGAGATAGAGTTCCGAAATTATCTTGTTGATAATGCCAAGCCAGTTTCATTGCCCGTTAGGCACATGGCCCCGCGAGAAAGAAGAGAGCTCAGTAAACAAATCAACGAGTTACTTGAGAAAAATTTCATAAGACGAAGCATTTCTGAATGGGGTGCTCTGGTAGTATTCGCTACTAAGGCGGATGGATCACTTCGTCTGTGCATAGATTATCGTGAGTTAAACAAGCTGACAAAGAAGAATAGGCACCCACTACCATGAATCAACGATCTGTTTGACCAGCTTGTGGGAGCATCTGTTTTCTCTCAACTCGATCTAGCCACAGTATTCCATCAGCTCAGAGTGGCTGAGGATAACATTGACAAAACTGCGTTTAGGACTCCGGATAGGTTCTTCGAATGGCTCGTTATGTCGTTTGGGTTAACAAATGCACCCGCATACTTTGTAGATTTGATGAGCAGGGTGCTTCGGGAGTTCCTTAACAAGTTTGTGGTAGTTTTCGTGGATGATATTTTGATCTTCTCAAAAGATGACGAAGAGCATGTTAGGCATCTCAAGGAAGTCATGGAAACGCTTAGAGCACACCAGTTAAAGGCTAAGTTCTCCAAATGCCATTTTTGGAGGAAGGAAGTTCGGTTCCTTGGACATGTAGTTTCTAAGCAAGGCATAGCCGTGGACCCCGCAAAGGTAGTTGCAGTACAGGACTGGAAAATTCCTAAGAATGCAATGGAGGTGAGGAGCTTTCTCGGTTTGGCGGGCTACTACAGGAAGTTCATTAGGAACTTCGCTAAGATTTCAGCCCCTCTTACTAAATTAACAAAGAAGAACCTACCTTTTGCATGGGACCTAGAATGTGATGTTGCTTTTCAGAGACTTAAGAGAGCCATCACCACAGCTCCAGTCTTAGCATTACCTGATGGAGGTAAGATGTTTACCATGTACACAGATGCGTGTGGCACGGGGTTAGGCGCTGTCCTAATGCAAGAAGGAAGAGTAATATGCTACGGGTGCAGACAACTTAAAGTCCGTGAGAAAAACTATCCCATGCATGACTTGGAGTTGGCCGCGATTGTTTTTGCACTTAAAGCTTGGCGCCATTATCTTCTAGGTGAGAGGTTCGAGCTGTATACCGACCACAAATCGCTTAAGTACCTCTTCTCACAGAAAGACTTGAATCTAAGACAACAGCGATGGATGAAGTTCTTGGCATCATATGACTTCGATATAGCTTATATCCTTGGTAAGGGTAATGTGGTGGCAGACGTGCTAAGTAGAAAAAGGCTGACTATGAGCCCCTTGTTTGTTGAAATGAAAAGCCTTGAGTTTATAGCAACCTTTGATTTTACACCAGCTGTTGAGTCATTGACTACTACGTCTGCATCTCTTGAGTCAAGACCTACACTTCTAGATCAAATAGAGACTTCACAGAAGGAAGAACCACGGTTAGTTGAAATCATGGACAAGCTGATTAGAGGTGAGACGTTAAGTCGCCTCAGTAGGTATGCCATAGATGACAAGGGATGGCTAAGGCACGATGGAAGGTTATGTGTCTGTAACACCCCGTAATTCTGTTAATATTAATATTCACAAATTAAAGAATAACTAATCTCAGACGTGAGAATTGTGGGAAACGGGTTGTGCCATTGTGTTCATCTCGGAATTCTGGTTGAAATAGAATCCGAGTTTGCGTGATTTGGACTTCGTATGAAGGAGATATGGCCATCGGAAGTTTCAAAAAATTCAAAATTCGAAGTCAAACAGGCTAGGCGGGAAATTTCCCGCCCAGCACCCAGGTCGACTGGGGAGTCGACTGGGCAGTCGACACCCCCAGGACCAGGTCGACTACGCAGTCGACTTGGGTGTCGACCTGGTCCAGTCGGCCAGGTTTTGGCTGAGCCCAATCTTGAGCTGCTGATGTGTCTTTAGGGCTGAGTTGGCTAATTTAACGGTTCAGGTTAGTTCTGAGTTGATCTGACGGTATAAATAAATCCTAAACTCTATATATACCAAGGTAGTCACTCACTCTAAAATCACATGAAAATTAGAATAGCCGCCGTCATGCCATCGCCATGGAACTCAGTGTAGCCACCGCCAACTAAGAAGGAAGAAAGCTAATCAAAACTCTAATTCTACTCAACTCTAAAGCAAATCAAGACTCTCTTTCTTTTCTAATTGTGAGTATGATGATTTTAATAAGATTATTAGCAAACTAATTAGATTAAGATGTGATATAGATCATAAGAAAATGATGTGAATTATCATATATGTTGTTGTAAACCTTATGCCATCACGTATGTTGTAAATCCTATGTTATGTGATGATGATATCCTATATGTTGTAAATCATGCTATGATGATATTATATATGTTGCACGTTTCTATGCTAAGTTGCGATGTTACAAATCCATGATGTTATTATGTTGTAGTTAGCTTATGAATCATGATGTTGATTATATATATTTGGGCTATGATGATTCACATGATAAATCACATGTACCTATGCAAGTTTAGATTTATTAGTATGTATAATCTCACATATTGTATGACATCCATTTAGATCTAGAATTATGACATCAATTTAGATCTAGAATTATGCTATGACATGTGTGAGTTCTATGTATTAGATGCTAGTTCACACCATCATTATGTTGCATAAACCACATATGCAAGTTTATACATGAACTTGGGTTATGATCATATTATGTAAGTTGTGACATTTAACCAAACAAGTTGACACCTTTAGATCGATGACATGTGTAGTTTTATGCAAGTTTCCCCACTATTATGATTAGATCTATTTTATTTGTCTATATGTTGTGATAATTTATCTTTGTGCTATGAGTTAGACTATTCGAGTCTAACGTATATTTTGCGTTGAATAAGCGAATGTATAACGTGGGGTATGGGTAATATTAAGGATTTAATATTAAGAAATTGGTGTGCAATTGATATGATTTTGCATACCATAAGTGGATGGCCATAATTGAGTCAATTATGGACATCATAAAAATTGGAATTAATTAATGATTTGAATAGGGATATATTTAAAACTGGGGTAAAAGATTATAAGTAATAATCAATGCTTAGGACACGAGGTTGGACTCGTTTGTGACGTAAACCTGCCCGGACCCGATCGGCAAATCCAGTAGTCACAAATGTCAGCCCAATGTGAGAAGTCCTAGGCCCAAATTAAAGCATAACAGTTGTAAAGACACGAGGTTAGACTCTTTTATGGTGTAAGACTGCCCGGACCCGCCCGACGAATCCAGCTGCCATAAATGCCAGTCTAATGTGAGAGGTCTTTATGAGGTTATGGCCTGAATGAATTAAGAAATACTTAACCAGATAAACATGTAAAGTGGGACATGGGGGTTAAGTAGGTGCCTTGGGTGGCATGAGGAATCTAGTGGGTGCCTTTAGTGGCATTTGAAATACGATTAGTAAGACTTAACAAAACACACATGTGAATGAACATGACTAAGAAGAGGGTTAAGTGGGATATACTAGTGGGGACAAGCTTAGGTGGATAGCTTGTGGGGGCCCATTTCAATCAGTAACCCAAACGTATCTTTGTGGGCTCGACCCAAGTTGAGGACGGGACACGCATACTGGGCTTGACTATAAGAGGCCAAACGGGTTAGCGGTGGCAACGCAAGTCCAACGGGTTTCATATGCGTGTGTGGACCCGGGCTGGTAGGTAAGACGTTGTTGCATCGTGTAGGTATAAGCCATGCATCCTCAAGTTGTATCGGGTTGCCACTTTAGGGGAGTGATACACCCCACTGTGGGGCCAGCACGGGTATCTACAAGTAGGAAGCCGATCGCAAGTGGGTAGTGGGGTACACCTAGCGGAGATAGGGGCAGGCGGCACCTATGTAGTCAGCTAGGGGTACACAAAGCTATTTATATAGTTTCTAAGTGCGGTGAGGGGTACACCTAGCGGAGATAGGGGCAGGCGACACCTATGTGGTCAGCTAGGGGTACACGAAGCTATTTATAAAATTTCTAAGTGAATCAAGTGCGATCAACCTTTAAGGTGACTGGAGTGGTGCAGTGTAGTAATTATTCGTTAGTAATTAGGTGTGTCTTTAACGTTATCTTTGTCTGCTCTTCCATACCCAATAGTTCATAGACATTTCCTTATTTTCCAGCTTGTGCCTCAGTCTAATTATTTTGAAAATAGTATTGTTAGAATTATCATACTCACCAAACTTTATGTCTGACCGCCTCCACTTCTATCTTTTTGCCCCCTCCAAGTCCTCAGGGTGGGCCCAGCTCTAGCGGAGTTTAATTGGATTGCTTTATCTCTCTTTTGGAAAGCTTCGACCGCTGAAGTAAAGTCCAGCTTGTTATCTTCTTTAATGGCTATTTATGTAATGGGGTTATGTATTTTGTTTTATCAAGATGGATATTGTACTTGACTCTGATTTATGGTTTTATGATGTAACAAACATGTTTAATTTCCGCTGCAATGAAATAAAGTTTTAGATTTCCAAGTACTATTCATTATCTATCTTGTTGTAATTTTTCTGTTCTATATTCACTTAAAACCTCCATGGAAATTAATGCATTCCCTTTGTGAGTGACATTAATGGACGTTGGGTGTTACACGTGGTATCAGAGCTTAAGGTTACCAGAACAGATAATTTTTTTAGAAAAACTATTTTTCTAAAGTATTTTTGGAAGAAGTGTTTTCAAAAACATGCCTTGATGAGTAATTTAAAGAGAAAAGTTTTTATGAAAAACATAATCCCCAATAGCCATATATCTTTATCTTTCGAATTCTCCATTTTGAATCTTTCCATTTTCGTTTCAGCATGGCTGAAGATCTTAACCTTCCGGAGGGTGTAACGATACCAGGATGGTATATGAGGTTATTAGAGGCTAGGGCCGCTGCAGGTCCAGCCAATGTTCCTCCACCACCAGTTGCACCCGCTCCTCCTCGTTCCCCTCCTCGCGCTGATGCTTTTGCAAAGACATGCAAGTAATTTAAGGCTATGGGTGGAAAACCTTTTCAAGGGTCAGAAACGTTTGTGGAAGCTAGAGATTGGCTTAAGGAGGTGGAAGAATTGCTAGAAATCATTGAAGTAGAAGAAGGGAGGAAAGTCAAATTAGCAGCTTGGTTAATGAAGGGAGAGGCCTCGTTTTGGTGGGAGGTCACTAATGGGGAGCGTCCTATTGATTCTTGGGCGGATTTCAGACGTAGGTTTGAGGCAAAGTTTCTCTCAAGGGCAGAAGAGAATCTATATATGGAAAGCTTCTTGACATTAAAGCAAGGAAGCTCATCAGTGAAAGAATATGTCAACAAATTTAATCAGTTAGCAAGGTTTGGCTTGGACTTAGTGAACACGCCGGAGAAGAAGGCTCTGAGGTTCGTTAAAGGCTTGAATGAGACGTTGCAAGGGTTATCTATGACCCACATCCCTATGGGGGCCACCTTTGAGAAGCTAGTAGACATGGCACTCATGCACGAGGAGAAAGGCGCTAATGCTAATAAGGCACCGGAGAAGAAAGGGGATCAGAAGAAACCATAACAGCAAAACAAAAAGGGTGGTAAAGACAATAATGTCAAAGGAAAGAAAAGATGCTTTAACTGTGGGACACCAGACCATCTCAGCAAGGATTGCAGAAAGAAAAAGAAGACTGGCTGTTTTCACTGTGGTGAAGCGGGACATCTAGTGAAGGATTGCCCAAAGAAGGGACACAGGGCAGGGTCTACCTTGGGAGGACAGGTGCAGGCTCTTATGGCACCAGGGCAGGCAAGGGGATAAGTTCAGGCTCTCGCGGTCCCACCGCTGCAAGAACGAGGTAGAACCATTTCTGTTGAAAGCTTAGTGTTTCTGTTTGATCATCATGTCCGTACCTTATTCGATTCGGGCGCATCGCATTCGTTTATCTCTACATCATTAGTTGAATCACTGCACTTAAACACCAGTTTAGTAGAGGATCCCTTAGTTGTTTCGAATCCAATTAGGGGCTCAGCTTATTTGTCCATGATATGTTTAGATTTGAAAATTTCTATACTTAGCGTTGAGTTTAGATGTGATGCTTGTGTTTTGGGCTTCACGGGCTATGGGCTAATTTTAGGAATGGATTGGTTATCCAGAAATGGGGCCGTTCTTGATTGTGAAAGGAGAGTAGTTAGGCTTATGACTCGCCTTGGTAACACTCTCGAAATCTTTTGTAATCCCATAAATTCCGTTATGCTAAGTTATCTAGAATCACTTGACGCGTCTGTGGAGAATCTACGATCTGTTAGAGTGGTCCGAGAATATTCAGATGTGTTTGAGGAGGTGAAGGGCTTGCCTCCAAAGCGGGAGATAGATTTTCGAATATATCTTGTGGATAATGCAAAACCAGTATCTTTGCCAGTATGCCACATGGCTCCTCGTGAAAGGAGGAAACTCAATAAGCAAGTGAAGGAGTTGCTTGAGAAGGGGTTCATAAGACGTAGTATATCGGAGTGTGGTGCTCCAGTAGTATTTGCCACGAAGGCGGATGGGTCCCTTAGACTGTGTATGGACTATAGAGAACTTAATAAGCTTACTAAGAAGAACAGACACCCACTGCCGAGGATTGACGATCTCTTCAATCAGTTAGTTGGCGCCTCAGTGTTTTCGCAGTTGGACTTAGCCACTGGTTTCCATCAGTTGAGAGTGGCTGAGGATAGCATTGACAAGACTGCCTTTAGGACTACAGATGGTTTCTATGAATGGCTAGTGATGCCCTTCGGTTTGACGAACGCCCCCGCATACTTTGTTGATTTGATGAGTAGGGTGTTTAGGAAGTACCTTAATAAATTCGTGGTGGTCTTTGTAGACGACATCTTGATCTTTTCTAAGAATGAAGAAGAGCATACCCTACATCTTAGGGAACTGTTGGAGACTCTACGAGCGCATAACCTTAAAGCTATATTTTCTAAGTGTCACTTCTGGAGGAAGGAAGTACGATTCTTAGGGCACGTGGTTTCCAAAGAAAGGATAATTGTGGATCCCGCGAAGGTGGTGGCCATCCAAGATTGGAAGGTCCCTAAAAATGCTACCGAAGTAAGGAGTTTCTTGGGGTTGGCTGGCTACTATAGGAAGTTTATCAAAGACTTCGCAAAGATATCAGCTCCATTGACACGCCTGACGAAGAAGAACCAAGTATTCGCGTGGGACGTAGATTGTGATGATGTGTTCCAACGTTTAAAGAGAGCTTTGACTTCAGCCCCAGTCTTAGTGCTGCCAGACGGGAGTAAGCCATTTACTGTTTATACCGATGCTTGTGGGACAGGTCTAGGCGCAGTCTTAATGCAAGAGGGAAGGGTAATAGCCTATAGTGGAAGGCAGTTAAGGGTGCATGAGAAAAATTACCCTACGCATGACCTAGAGTTGGCCGCAATTGTTTTTGCGCTTAAGTCTTGGTGCCATTATCTTCTTGGCGAGAAAATCGAATTATTCACTGACCACAAATCTTTAAAATACTTATTCTCTCAGAAGGACTTGAATTTAAGAGAGCAAAGGTGGATGGAATTCATAGCATCCTACGACTTCGAGATAGCATATACCCCTGGAAAGGGTAACGTGGTGGCAGACGCCTTAAGTAGGAAAAGGCTGTCCTTGAGTCCGTTGTTTGTTGAACGGAGAAACATAGAATTCATCTCTATGTTTGATTTTAGACCTTCCGTTGACTGTGTACCCAGTTTGCTAGCATCCTTGGAGGTCAGACCTACGCTTTTGGGACGGATTGGTGAGGCACAGCGAGACGACCCACAGTTGGTTGAGTTAGTGGAGAAGCTCAAAAGAGGGGAGTCATTAAGCCATCTCCGTAGGTATACCCTAGATGATAAGGGTTGGTTACGTAGGGATAGTAGACTTTGTGTACCACGAGACGAGGACTTGAGGAAGACTATTCTTGATGATGCACATCGTTCGAAGATGACCATTCATCCCGGCGGGGATAAGATGTACAAAGACATGAAGCGAGTTTTCTTTTGGGCCGAGTATGTCGCTAGATGCTTGGTGTGCCAACAAGTAAAAGCGGAGCAAAAGAAACTCGGTGGGTTGCTTCACCCATTGGAGGTTCCACTATGGAAGTGGGAAAGTGTCTCGACGGACTTTATGGATGGATTACCAAGATCAAGGAAGGGTAATACGGAGATTTGGGTTATAGTAGACAGACTTACTAAGAGCGCCCATTTCATTCCCGTGAAGAGTAAGAGGACTGCTCCATGGTTAGCTTCTGTATACGTCTGAGAGATAGTTCGTTTGCATGGTGTTCCTTCTAACATGGTAAGCAACCGTGATCCTATATTCACTAGCGAATTTTGGAAGAGCTTACAAGAAGCGGTAGGGACTCAGTTATGTTTGAGCACCGCATATCATCCTCAGACGGATGGCCAAACCGAGAGGGTGAATCGTATTCTAGAGGACCTTTTGAGGCTATGTATCCTAGACTTTGGGGGTACATGGGAAGAGTATCTTCCATTGGTGGAGTTCGCATATAATAATAGCTTTCAATCCAGCATTGGCATGGCACCTTTCGAAGCTCTTTATGGACTACCTTGTCGTTCACCTACATGTTGGTGGGAATCTACCGATAAGATCTTACTTGGGCCCGATATGATTCGAGAGACTTCAGAAAAGATCGACTTGATTCGAAGAAGGATGAAGACGGCGCAAGATAGGCAGAAATCTTAGGTGGTAAGAGGAGGACAGATCTTGAATTTGATGTTTGGGACATGGTCTTTATCAAAATGTCTCCATTACGGAACGTTATTCGCTTTGGGTCCGTTGGGAAATTAGCACCAAGGTTCGTAGGGCCGTTCCTATTAAGGAGAAGATTGGACAGATGGCGTATAGAGTGGAGTTGCCTGAGAGACTTAGTGGTGTACACGACGTATTCCATGTGTCACATTTGAGGAAGTGCTTGCACAAGACCGCGGAAGTGGTAGAGCCGAGCTTGCTTAGATAGGTGGAGATAGAGCGTGATGCGACGATTCGACGAGCTCCTACATGCATTCTTGGGTCGGAAATCAAGAAGCTGAGAAATCGAGAGGTCAGACTAGTCAAAGTGCAATGGGGAGATGATGAGAGCAACGCTGCTTGGGAGACAGAAGCGAAGATGCGTTCGTTGTACCCTTTTCTTTTTAAGGGTATGTCTTTTAATTTCTCCTTTATCGCTCAGCTTGTACTTATCTTATCTTTAGTATGCCCTCTCGCTGGTATCTTTGTCCTTTAGTTAGGATAATCCTATGGTTGAAACATGTGTTTGAGACATGTTATGTATGATGGATGCAAAGTGGATGCAAGGGTTTACTAGTGGTTGCGCGTGGATGCATATACACACACTTTAGGCACTAGATCGGCTCAGTCACTTCATATTGCATATTGCATATAAATGTGTGTACATAGTTAAGTTAATGGATGTATAATAGTTGTGCTATCATATGGATGCTGCATTCAGATGATGATTGTGCACACATATAGAGATAATATGTAGCATTAAGGAACTTTTGCATACATAATGGACGCATGGCACTATCATGATTTGCATTAAGGAGGTCAACTGAATCAGTGGACCGCCTGATTTTGCATTAGATATGGACATATACACACACTGTGCATTTAAACATGAAAGCATTAGGAGTCTATAAGGACAATGGATGCCTGTGTTTGATGGTTGAGTAGATGGACGATTGGATGTTAGGATATACATTCTTCTTGACTTGAAGATTTCGGGGTCGAAATCCTTTAAGGAGGGGAGAACGTAACACCCCGTAATTCTGTTAATATTAATATTTACAAATTATAGAATAACTAATCTTAGACTTGAGAATTGTGGGAAACGGGTTGCGCCATTGTGTTCGTCTCGGAATTCTGGTTGAAATAGAGTCCGATTTTGCGTGATTTGGACTTCATATGAAGGAGATATGTCCATCGGAAGTTTCAGAAAATTCAAAATTCAAAATTCGAGGTCAAACAGGCTAGGCGGGAAATTTCCCGCCCAGCTCCCAGGTCGACTGGGCAGTCGACACCCCCAGGACCAGGTCGACTGCGCAGTCGACTTGGGTGTCGACCTAGTCCAGTCGGCCAGGTTTTGGCTGAGCCCAATCTTGAGCTGCTGATGTGTCTTTAGGGCTGAGTTGACTAATTTAATGGTTCAGGTTAGTTCTGAGTTGATCTGACGGTCTAAATTAATCCTAAACTCTATATATACCTAGGTAGTCTCTCACTCTAAAATCACATGAAAATTAGAATAGCCGCCGTCATGCCATCGCCATGGAACTCAGTGTAGCCGCCGCCAACTAAGAAGGAAGAAAGCTAATCAAAACTCTAATTCTACTCAACTCTAAAGCAAATCAAGACTCTCTTTCTTTTCTAATTGTGAGTATGATGATTTTAATAAGATTATTAGCAAACTAATTAGATTAAGATGTGATATGGATCATAAGAAAATGATGTGAATTATCATATATGTTGTTGTAAACCTTATGCCATCATGTATGTTGTAAATCCTATGTTATGTGATGATGATATCCTATATGTTGTAAATCATGCTATGATGATATTATAAATGTTGCAAGTTTCTATGCTAAGTTGCGTTGTTACAAAGCCATGATGTTATTATGTTGTAGTTAGCTTATGAACCATGATGTTGATTATATATATTTGGGCTATGATGATTCACATGATAAATCACATGTACCTATGCAAGTTTAGATTTATTAGTATGTATAATCTCACATATTGTATGACATCCATTTAGATCTAGAATTATGACATCTATTTAGATCTAGAATTATGCTATGACATGTGTGAGTTCTATGTGTTAGATGCTAGTTCACACCATCATTATGTTGCATAAACCACATATGCTAGTTTATACATGAACTTGGGTTATGATCATATTATGTAAGTTGTGACATTTAACCAAACAAGTGGACACCTTTAGATCCATGACATTTGTAGTTTTATGCAAGTTTCACCCCTATTACGATTAGATCTATTTTATTTGTCTATATGTTGTGATAATTTATCTTTGTGCTATGAGTTAGACTATTCGAGTCTAACGTATATTTTGCGTTGAATAAGCGAACGTATAATGTGGGGTAGGGGTAATATTAAGTATTTAATATTAAGAAATTGGGGTGCAATTGATATGATTTTGCATACCATAAGTGGATGGCCATAATTGAGTCAATTATGGACGTCGTTAAAATTGGAATTAATTAATGATTTGAGTAGGGATATATTTAAAACTGGGGTAAAAGATTATAAGTAATAATCAATGCTTAGGACACGAGGTTGGACTCGTTTGTGATGTAAACCTGCCCGGACCCGACCGGCAAATCCAGTAGTCACAAATGTCAGCCCAATGTGAGAGGTCCTAGGCCCAAATTAAAGCATAACAGTTGTAAAGACACGAGGTTAGACTCTTTTATGGTGTAAGACTGCCCGGACCCGCCCGGCGAATCCAGCTGCCATAAATGCCAGTCTAATGTGAGAGGTCTTTATGAGATTATGGTCTGAATGAATTAAGAAATACTTAACCAGATAAACATGTAAAGTGGGACATGGGGGTTAAGTAGGTGCCTTGGGTGGCATGAGGAATCTAGTGGGTGCCTTTAGTGGCATTTGAAATACGATTAGTAAGACTTAACCAAACACACATGTGAATGAGTATGACTAAGAAGAGGGTTAAGTGGGATATACTAGTGGGGACAAGCTTAGGTGGATAGCTAGTGGGGGGCCATTTCAACCAGTAACCCAAACGTATCTTTGTGGGCTAGACCCAAGTCGAGGACGGGACACGCATACTGGGCTTGACTATAAGAGGCCAAACGGGTTAGCGGTGGCAACGCAAGTCCAACGGGTTTCATATGCGTGTGTGGACCCGGGTTGGTAGGTAAGACGTTGTTGCATCGTGTAGGTATAAGCCGTGCATCCTCAAGTTGTATCGGGTTGCCACTTTAGGGGAGTGATACACCCCACTGTGGGGCCAGCATGGGTATCTACGAGTAGGGAGCCGATCGCAAGTGGGTAGTGGGGTACACCTAGCGGAGATAGGGGAAGGCGGCACCTATGTAGTCAGCTAGGGGTACACAAAGCTATTTATATAATTTCTAATTGCGGTGAGGGGTACACCTAGCGGAGATAGGGGCAGGCGGCACCTATGTAGTCAGTTAGGGGTACACGAAGCTATTTATAAAATTTCTAAGTGAAGCAAGTGGGATCAACCTTTAGGTTGACTGGTGTGGTGCAGTGTAGTAATTATTCGTTAGTAATTAGGTGCGCCTTTAACGTTATCTTTTTTTGCTCTTCCATACCCAATAGTTCATAGACATTTCCTTATTTTCTAGCTTGTGCCTCAGTCTAATTATTTTGAAAATAGTATTGTTATAATTATCATACTCGCCAGACTTTATGTCTGATCCCCTCCACTTCTATCTTTTTCCCCCTTCCAGGTCCTCAGGGTGGGCCCAGCTCTAGCGGAGTTTGATTTCATTGCTTTATCTCTCTTTTGGAAAGCTTGGATCACTGAAGTAAAGTCCAGCTTGTTATCTTCTTTAATGGCTATTTATGTAATGGGGTTATGTATTTTGTTTTATCAAGATGGATATTGTACTTGACTCTGATTTATGGTTTTATGATGTAACAAACATGTTTAATTTCCGCTGCAATGAAATAAAGTTTTAGATTTCCAAGTACTACTCATTATCTGTCTTATTGTAATTTTTTCTGTTCTATATTCACTTAAAACCTCCATGGAAATTAATGCATTCCCTTTGTGAGTGACATTAATGGACGTGGGGTGTTATAGTGTCCCACAAGTGGGAGACTTAGTAAGGAGAGTTCTCGAAGAACCGCACCAATCGAAGTTAACTATACATCCCGGAGGGGATAAGATGTACAGGAATATGAAACGCATTTTCTTTTGGGATGGAATGAAAAAGGACGTGGCAGAGTTCGTTTCGAAGTGCATGGTGTGCCAACAAGTAAAGGCCGAGTCAAAGAAGCCCGGTGGGCTATTACATCCTTTGGAGGTTCCGCAATGGAAATGGGAGAGTATCTCGATGGATTTCTTGGATGGACTGCCTAGGTCTAGGATGGGAAATACTAGCATATGGGTCATAGTTGATAGACTCACGAAAAGCGCTCACTTCATTCTGGTGAAGAGCAAGAGGACCGCATCAGGGCTAGCGTCTATTTACCTTCGAGAGATAATACGATTGCATGGAGTTCCTTCTAGTATAGTTAGTGATCGTGACCCAATTTTCACTAGCCATTTTTGGAATAGTATGCAAGAAGCAATAGGAACACGACTGAACTTAAGCACGGCCTATCACCCACAGACGGATGGACAAACCGAAAGGGTAAATAGGGTACTAGAAGATCTCATGAGGCTATGCATTCTTGACTTTGGTGGTACTTGGGAAGACCATCTTCCTCTCGTGGAGTTTGTGTATAATAACAGTTACCAAGCTAGCATCGGAATGGCACCGTTTGAAGCCCTACATGGAAGACCGTGCAAGTCGACAACTTGTTGGTGGGAGATGACAAACAGACTTATACTTGGGCCCGACATGATAAGGGACACTTCTGAGAAGATTGAGTTGATACGAAGACGGATGAAAACGGCCCAAGATAGACAGAAATCTTATGCGGATCAGAGAAGGACAGACTTAGAGTTCGAAGTCGGAGATATGGTCTTTATAAAGGTTTCTCCGTTACGCAATGTAGTTCGTTTTGGAGCAGTTGGAAAGCTAGCATCAAGATTTGTAGGACCGTTCCCCATCATTGAGAGGATTGGACGGATGGCCTACTAGGTAGACTTACCTGAGAAGTTGTCTGGAGCACACAATGTCTTTCACGTCTCGCATCTCCGGAAGTGTTTGCATGAGTCAGCCGAAGTGGTTGAGCCAAGCAACCTTGAAGCCGTGGAAGTGGAGAAAGAAGCTACATTGAGGCGAGTTCCGATTCTTATCTTAGGAACGGAGATTAAGAAGCTAAGGAATCGAGAAGTCAAGCTACTGAAAGTGTAGTGGAGTGAAGCCCAAGAGGACGTAACTTGGGAAATCGAAGAAAAGATACGCGCGCTTTACCTATTTCTTTTTTAGGGTACATTCTCGATCTCTTTTTCCTTGAAAACCTTTTCGTATCATGCTTCTAATATCTATGTTTGTCTTGTTATCTTCTCGATCTTAACTTGAGAATCTTAGGTAGAACCGTGTGGATGTAAACATGTGATTGAAACATGTTATGGTTGATGGTTGCATGTGGTTGCAAGCGGTTGCTAGTGGATGCATGACACACATTAGGCACTAGATCGGCTCAGTCACATTTTCATGTTGCATATGCATGGGTGCTTATACTTGTACATGGATGGAACTTGTTATGCTATCACTTGGATGTTGCATTTGGATGAATGACTATGCACTCATGTAGAGATTATAAACTATGCAAGGAATTTGCATACATGTTGGATTCATGACACTAACATATTTTGCATTAAGGAGGTTTACTGAATCAGTAACCGCCTGATTTTTTGCATTAGATAAAGTTCATATACACACACTTTCTACATATGTTCATACAGCACTAGAAGCCTTATAAGGACAATGGTTGCCTGTGGATGATGCGTTGAGTAGATGGTTAATTGGACGGTAGGACACATCCTCCCTAACTTAGAGATTTCGGGGACGAAATCCTTTAAGGAAGGGAGAATGTAACAACCCGTGTTTTTATAACGTGTAGTAACCATAAATCAAGGCAGAATTAATTTTTAAAATAAGAATCAAGGGAAATTGGTTATGCATTGCGTTCGTCTCAAAATTCTGCTTGGAAACGAGTCCGAGTTTTTGAAAATCGGAGTCCGTATGACCAAGTTATGACCATTCGAAGTTTTCAGAAATTTTCAAATTCAAAACAGACTCAATTCGAATTCAAAATTCGAATTTCAAACCTCCAAATAGACTGGGCGGGAAAAATCCCGCCCAGGACCAGGTCGACCTGGGGGTCGACTATGTAGTCGACCTACCCAGGGCCAGGTCGACATTAGTGTCGACCTGGGGGTCGACATTAGTGTCGACCTGGGGGTCGACATGGTGCCCGAGCCCATTTCTGAAGCTAGATTCACTTTGATGTATGTGGCCTCATTTCTGTCCACATTCGTTGACCTGACCCTATAAATACAGCCCCTAACACCAGTCTCTCTACACCAAATTTCTTTCTGACCTTATGCTGCTCTGATTCTGGTTGAAAAGTTTGAGAGAGGGACTGCTTCTACTATGTTGAGACTGCGTTAAAGGAATTGCTTATTAGGGGACTTCTATTAGGACTTGACTAAGCAACAAACGACTCTCTTTTTCTTATTCTCGAACCACGATCTGTAAGCCCCAGTTATTTTCAGATTTAAACTGTAAATGTATTATGAATATGATGTAAAATTGAAATTGGACCTATGTATGATGACTGTTTACATTCATTCTTGTTCATCTTGGATCTTGACTCTTGAATATTACTATGACATCGATTTGGGGCCTATTCATGTTGTAAATCAAAAAGAGAAACCCCTCTTATTATCATGTTGAACCTGTTATTAGCCACATGTTTATAATTATCATCTTATGACAATCGTTACTATGACTATACTATCACCTTATGACAGTCGTTACCATGACTATACTATCACCTTGTGACAACTGCTATTTTGACTGGTACCTTATCTTGCTAGATTTGGAGTCTTTATGTTTGAGGCCAATATTTCATAAGGCAGTAATGTTTTATTTCAAGTCATATCATGCTATGCTAGTAATCACTCTTGCCACCTTATACCCATTTCTTTTTATGTCAATCCCTAATTAGATTTATTTGTATCAATTCGAACCTTCGTGCGATGGGAATACGATTTGGGTAGATTAGGTAAAATATGAATTAGCTTTAAACTTGGACATCAACATTACTATGACTTGAACCTGAATATGGACATGAACTTGACACGATTTGACATAAAACACGACTTGAAAACTCGACATGAATCTAAACATGAAAACTTGAACATGGGCATGACAGTTTGATAAACTTGAAAATGGCCAACTCGAGGTTGGGTTGAGTTTGCAGTGTAAATCTGCCCGGAACCGCCCGGAAAATCCAGTGGCTGCAAACAATAGGATCCAATGTGGGTAGTTGGTCATATCGCACGTAAAAACTCGAGGTTAGACTATGTTGTGGTATAAATCTGCCCGGAACCGCCCGGCAAATCCAGTAACCACAACTGTTAGTCTAATGTGAGAGGTTGGCGTGCACTAATGAATTAATGCCACATGATAGGGTTAAGTCATGAACCACTTGAATATACTTAACCAACTTGACACGATGACTTGATAGGGTTAAGTCATGAACTGCTTGAACACACTTAACCAACTTGATACATGATCTGGATAGGGTTAAGTCACGAATTTGAATGACAACACTTAATCCATTAGAAACCCTAGTTACGCGGTCCTTTTCAACAGTAACCCACTTAGATGTATCACGACACCCTGGGACTAGGTAGGGTGGGGCACGATTACTGGGCCGATTGTAAGCGACCAGAATGACGGCTGAGTAGGTGCGCCATTGTAGGTTCAGGCGGGCTATGGTCGTGCACATAGTTAAAAAACAGGCATTGGGCACCCGTAGATTTACACTGTGCGTGCTTGATTCGTGTCGGTGGTTGGCACCATAGGACTTGATGCACCCTATGGTGGACCTAGCACAGGTAACTACATTTCTGGATAGGGCCGTATGACACAGACACATGACGAGCTAGGACTTATAGGGAGCCGATCGATTAGTAGATCGTACCGTAGGACCCCGTAATGGTTCACTTAATGACACTGGGCTAAGGGATCACTTCATGGTTAATACTTGATATGGGTCAGAATACTAGTACAGTTGGTGCAGCGAACCATGAACATGCGATGCCAGACTTGACTTATCTTGTTATCTTAATTATCCATCTAGTTCTGTTATCATCCTTATGTTTAATTCCAGTTTTCACATATAATGTTACCTTTACTAGTTTTCATACTGAAAGTCACTAGGGCTTACCAGTCTTTATGACTGACCCTTTTTCTTTCACCCCTTTTTCTTTCGTTTCCCCTCACCCCCAGGTTCCCAGGGAGGAAACACTAGCTCTTAGCTTGGATTCAACTTGCTTTCTGACAGCTTATGTACAGTTTGGTCTTGGGCTATGCTATGGCTGCTTCTGCTATTTATTGGGAATAATTTACTTTTGTTTTAAAGTTTATACTTCTTTTCTATGAACTTGATGTAATGGAATAATTTGTATCTTGGATATATGAGCTTTTGACTCTTTTCTTGGAAAATAATAAAAAGCTGGTTTTTAATTTCTACCGCTGCTTTATTTATGTTCTGCCTTGTGATATCTCTGTGCATGTTTACCTAGATAATACTCCACCAAAACTAGTGTATTCCCTTTGTGAGTGACCCTAGCGGAGGTGGGGTGTTAAAAAATGGCATTTCGGACGCCGTTCGGATTTTTTGAGTAGTTGGTCATGCTATTTGGGTTGACCAATGCACCAGCATTTTTTGTGGATCTTATGAATAGGGTATTCAGAGATCAGTTGAATAAGTTTGTTCTTGTGTTCGTGGACGATATACTTGTTTATGCGAGGACAGAGGAAGAACATAAGGAACACTTGAGGATAGTGATGGAGGTGTTGAGAAAACCCCAATTGAAAGCAAAGTTTTCTAAATGTCACTTCTGGAGGAGGGAAGTGAGATTCTTGGGCCATGTTATTTCAGAGAATGGTATTGCCGTGGATCCTGCGAAGGTGGCTACGGTACAAGATTGGTCTACGCCCAAGAATGCAGCAGACATAAGAAGTTTCTTGGGATTAGCTGGATATTATCGTAAGTTTATCCAAGACTTCTCCAAGATAGCAACACCATTAACTCAGTTGACCAAGAAGAATCAAGCTTTCGTCTGGGACGAAAAGTGCGAGAATGCATTCAAGAGCCTAAAGGAAAAGTTGACATGTGCACCAGTATTAGTCATTCTTAAGGGGAATGAAGAGATGACGGTATATACGGATGCATCTGGTACCAGGCTAGGTGATGTATTGATGCAAGGAGGTAGGGTTGTAGTTTATGCAAGTCGGTAACTGAAACCAACCAAGAAAAGTTACCCTATCCTTGACTTGGAACTAGCAGCGATCGTGTTCGCATTGAAGATGTGGAGACAATACCTCTTGGGGGAAAGATTCGAGTTGTTTACCGATCATAAATCGTTAAAGTATCTCTTCTCTCAGAAGGATCTAAATCTCCGACAGCAAAGATGGTTAGAATTCTTAGCTTCCTATGATTTCGACATCGCATATACACCAGGAAAGGGCAATGCAGGGGCTGATGCATTGAGTAGAAGACATGGCAGTTTAGGGGCTATGTTTCTTGAAAGGAAGCAACTGGAGTACATCGCTGGGTATGATTTCAGACCAAAGTGCGAATTGGATCCAGAAATGTCAGCAATTTTGACGATCATACCCACTTTGATTGCGCGGATTGGTTCCAGTCAAAGGGACGATCCTAACCTATTGGAAATCATCTCAAAGTTAGAGATGGGAATCGATGGAGAGATGAACAAGTATGGGCATGATCGAGATGGATGACTTAGAAGGAATGGATGACTTCTTGTGCCCAATGTCAACGGATTGAGAGATGAAGTGCTTAGAGAATTTCATCTCTCAAAACTGACTATACACCCCAGTGGTAACAAGATGTATCGAGACATGAAGCAGACTTACTACTGGGAAGGGATGAAAAGAGACGTTGGGACGTTTATACCCAAATGCATGAATTGCCAGCTAGTTAAAGCTGAGCAAAAGAAGCCTAGTGGTTTGTTACAAACATTTGAACTCCCAGAATGGAAATGGGAACAAGTCTCAATGGATTTCATTGATGGGTTACCAAGGACTAGATCGGGCGATGATAGCATTTGGGTGATTGTGGACCGATTGACCAAAAGTGCAAGATTTATACCCGCCATGTCGAATAGGACAGTAGCTAAGTTAGCTGAACTATACGTAAAGTGGGTAGTGAGATTTCATGGAATACCCAAAGGCATTGTGAGTGACCGAGATCCGTTGTTCACTACTGGATTTTGGAAGAGCTTACAAGAGGCGTTAGGATTAGAATTACATCTCAGTACCGCGTATCACCCTCAAACCGACGGTCAAACAGAGAGGGTGAATCTTATATTAGAAGACCTCTTGAGAGCATGTGTATTAGATTTTAGTGGATCATGGGATGACCATTTGCATCTAGTAGAGTTTGCATATAATAATAGTTATCAATCCAGTACTGGTATGGCTCCATTTGAAGCTTTGTACGGAAGACCGTGCAACTCACCGTCATGTTAGTTAGAAACTGGTGATAAGTTTGTGCTTGGACCGGATGTGATAAGAGAAACTTCAGACAAGATCAAGATCATTCAACAGCGAATGAAGGCTGCCCAAGATAGGTAGAAAAGTTATGCTGATAAGAGGAGGTGAGAATTAAAGTTCTCCATTGGCGACTTGGTGTTTGTCAAGATTTCTCTGTTAAAGAGCGTGATACGATTTGGCAGGAGAGGCAAGTTAGCACCAAGATTTGTTGGTCCATTCCCGGTTCTTTAGCAAATTGGGAATTTGGCATATAAAGTTGAATTACCAGAGAAGATGGCAGGAGTTCACAATGTATTTCATGTTTCCCAGTTAAGAAAGTTCGTGAACAACCCATATGTGACTATTTCATCTGATCAGATGGATGATATCGAAGTTGAACCCGAGGCGGTTGGGAACCGCAAGCCTATGAGTATTATTGGGAACGATACGAAGCAATTCGAAGAAAAGCGGTGAATCTAGTCAAAGTTCAGTGGGGCGAGAATGAAAATGATTGTACTTGGGAGACAGAGGAAAGCATTAGGAAGACTTATCCAGAACTCTTCGCCTGGTAAGATTTTAACTTCGATTTAGTCTTTTGGCATGCTAGGATAGGCTTGTTTGTTTGTTTTGCATGTTTGATTGTTGTTTGTGGCTGGTTGGCATGCAGGATCCTCTGTATGTTATGGGTTAAGGAATTTCAAGGACGAAATTTCTTAAGGGGGGGAGAGTGTAACGACCCGCATTCTATGCATCAAAAGATCGTAGAATATTTATTTTTTTCACATACGAAGTCGTATGGTCATGTAACTTTGGGAGACGACTATTGGGGTCATTACTCATGTTCATGATTTTTGCGGATTTTATATGACCGTTTTGCCCCTAGCTAATACTGTTTTGGCCATAACCTTTAATTGGAAAGGAGTTTTGACCTGAAAACACTTCCATAAGCTCAGGATGATGGTTTACCTTTCCGTAGAGTGGTCACATTAGCCAAACGGACTCACCGTTTGGGAGATATGGCTGAAACAAGCTTCAGATGGTGAAAAACAGTTTAATTGGGCTTAACCAGGTGATTAACAGCTAGGCCCAAAGGGAAATTTCGGGATTAGGAGTTTAAAAGGGCTGCTAGGATTTGGAAAATACCTTTTTCTCAGTTTTCAGCCGTCACTATTCGTTCCTCTTAACCTAGCCGTGGCCTCCACTTTTTAAATCTCTTCAAAACACCTCTAAACCACGTTCTAATTGAAGATTAGGGTTAACAAACATCAAATTAAGGAGAGAAAGCACCAAAGCATGGTTAAAGCTGCTGTGTTTCATTGGGAACAGTGCCAAACAGAGAATCATTTCACATTTGTAATCTATTTGTGGTCAAGGTGAATGATTTGCATAGTTTTACACTAATTACGGTTAATTAAGGGTAATTAGTGAATATTAACGAAATTAGACATGATAAAATTTTGGAAAAATATTTATAAAATTCGAAATGATGTTTTAGACCTCTGTTAGAAGTTTGGGTTAATTTGGTTAAGTTTTGCTAATTATATCATTAGATTTAGCATAAACAGGCTTAAGGGGAAAATATGGGGTTTTGGGTATGTTTGTTCCATTTTACATGTTATGATTATTGTTTTGCTGTTTGTGGATGATTATACATGTTGCTATTACTGTATGGTATGCTTTGTGGTTGTCTAGAAGTGTTAGATTGGTCGAAAACGCCATCGAATGGCGTAAACAGACGCTGGAAGAAGTTGCATGAAAATATGCAAGTACCGGATCAGATCGCCCCTACCCGAACCAACCCAATCGTGGAGTATCTTCTCCGAACCAGTCTTCTTGTGGTGATGGAGCCCGACCCGAACCGCCTGGAAGCTCGTGAACTGATGGCCATGGAAGATCACAAACCAGAGTGCTCTACCCGAACCGAACCGCTCACACCATCCGACCCGATCCGCCCTCATAAGCATGAGCTACCCCAACCCGAACCACTCTAGGGGGCGCGATCCGAGCCGCTTAGTGGACTCTGAAACAATGGCATTGCATCACAAGTAGGACCTGACGATGAGTCACGAGCTGAAGGAGCACGACCCGAACCGTATGGGGTATTCCGATCCGAACCAAGGAGCTGATGACCACGACCTGAAGCAAAGTGAAGTGAAGAAATAAAGACCGTTCCAGGAAAGAAGGTGACGACCAAAACCCGAGATGCAAAGGTATTCCAAATGGGAAGTTTGTACTTGGGATCCAGTTGGGAACCAACGAGTTGACTTGGCTTTGCTGCGGGACGTGTGCGAAGGGGTTGTCTATGTCTGTAACTTTGTATCACTATGTGTAGGGATTACGTGAACGGACTCAGGGCCACAGTGTCCGAGGTACGACTAAAGAGCTATAGACCAATGAGGTGGGGTCATTTGTAAAGATTTGGTCATGACTCCATGGGGTAAGCTTGGTAGTAGCAGTAGTTGTACAAGTCGAACTCCGTCACTACTTCGATAGGTCTAGTGATTGACAGTAGTGGACATCGTATGCTTTACGCACTGAGTGAGAGATGTGAGGATGGTTGATATGCTTGATTTGTTTTCCATCATTATGACATGCACACCCCCACCCCCATACTCTTTACACCATATGTTAGTGGCACCTTAGAGTATTGTACGGTATGTAGTGTTAACTCTTTGGTTGCAGGTCCAGGTTCAGGTATGGTTTAGTATACCTGTTATTGTTTTATTTGCTGCTTATCGCTCATAGCAGACTTTTTGTCTGACCCAGAGTTTTGTGTCTCTTCTTATTACTCTGGGTGCTCTCACGAGCAGACTAGAGATAGGTTAGGAGGTATGCACGAGTAGCTATACCGGAGGCGAGCAGGAGACCTCCACGTATGATATATATATATATACACACATATATATTCTCCCTGTGTTGCTGCGGTCACTACTTTGGGCATTAGTGGTGTACCTTTCTCTCTTTTGTTTAGAGACAGTAATTTGGAAAGTTGTAATAAGCCGTATTTGGATTTCCGCTGCTCAGATGATGATGTTGATGTTGGTTTTAGTTATCAGCTTATGCACTGTCTCGCCTGTTTTTTGTCTAGTATAATATTATTATATTTTGTTCCATGCGCTGTGAGACATTCTACAGGTTTTCGATTAGTTCATTCTCTTCTTTCCTTTCTTTGGCGACCGTTCCGTGCTAGTCGGGCATGTGTATAGCGCACTTTCGGGGGAAATGCCGGCTGGTGCGGGGCGGGCCGTCACAATTCCAAATTATCAATTTTGCTGGTCAATTCAAAATTCTTAGATATCAAAGACTTATTTTTCAGTTGGAGTTTATCAATAGATTTCGTTAAATCAAGACACATGTAAACCAAATCTTCATATGAGAGATTTTCTGTTTCAGCATTTGTTGATTCTCCATCATCTGATCCATTTGAATTTTCATCTGTATGACTTGTCAAGCATAGATCTGAATCAGAGTTGACATTCTCAGCTGTTAAGCTGTGGTAGTCAGATGTTCCATACTTCGTATTGAGAGTATCCTAGATTTCTTGTGCAGATAAACAATGACAGATAAGATTAAACTGTTCAGTACTAAGATAATCAAATATAATTTTCATAGCTAAAGCATTGAAAGTAATATCTACACTATTAAACCCATTGATAACAACATCCCAACATTTAATATTAACAGATTTTAAATAAAATTTCATTTTGGATTTCTAGTTTAAAAAATATGTTCCATCGAAAATAGTTGGAGATGAACTGGAATGACTCTCTATCGGTTGACAACTAGGATTCACGATTCTAGGGTTAATGAAATAACCTGCTCTAATACCACTTGTTGGATCTAGATTAACCCTACAGGGGGGTGAATAGGGTTTATCACAGTTTTTAGCTGAATTAAAAATCTAACGGGATATATAATAATAAATAGATCACAGAATATAGCAGAAACAGAAATTCAGAAAGTAAATGACACAAAATATACCCTGCTTCGACAAATTCCTGCCTACTGCTGCATTCCTAAGGTTTCTACTAGGTGATAGAACAGATCCCACTTACAAGACCATGTAAACTCGCACTCCCTGCTTCTGTACTAAGCCTACGCTCAAAACCCTAGACTGACCGATATCCCCTCGATCAGATTTCCCCTGATTACAACCCTATAACCAGTAACCTAGATTTTACAGACTTTAGCAACTGTCAGTCAACACCCTGACTGTATCTCCCTAGATTTTACAGACTCTATAACTGTTCAGAATTGTTTTACAACACGGATTAAAAAACAATACAAAAAATAAAATCAAAACCCTAAATTAAAAAAAACTTTAAAAACACCCTTTAGCACATTTAAACAAAGACTAAGCCCTTTTAATAATGTTGACCGGCCCTCTTTAGTCGGTTGAACCCACTTCAAAACTTTGGCCCAATCTTTCTTTGGCTCTGGAATAAAAAATGGCGGCCGAACTTCATGAATTAGGGTTTTCCAGTCTTCCCAAATCAATTTGATTGCTTGATGGATTGATGTTGTGATTCTCTGATGGCTTCAACTTGATAACGTCGGTCAATTGATGAAGCTCCTTGCTTCTCTGATTTGAGATACTGGAGATCGAAAAACAATGGATAAAAATGGTGAGTTTCTCTGAATTTTATTTCTCCATTATTGCTCTAGTTTTTCAATCTCTAAACGCCTGTGATGAGTGGTGATATTCATAGGGTAAACAAACCCTAGAAACTCTGATTTCACGTAATGACTTGAATTTGATTGCTCCTTGAATTGTGCAGTTTATTGTTTTGAATTCTTGGCTAAAATTTGCTTTCCATTATTGAATTTGGCTTGATAAACTTGGTCATGTTTTTGCTCTTCTGTGTATATGGTTTTCGAAGATTTCCTCTTTTGATTTTCTTGCCTTAATGACTCAATAACGTGGAAAATTTTGTAGAAACGTTGTAATCATTTTTGGTAAACTTTCAGGAAACAATTAAAGACATGCCGACATTGAATTTTCTTTATTTGATGCCTACAATTCTCTGATTGATTTCTGACAAAAAAATACCCTCTTTGAATTTGTTGTGAGCCTTGGCAAATTTGAGAAACGGAATCTTATATCCATAATTAGCACTTGCCAAAAATTCCTGTGTGTAATTTGCTCCTTAAGACCGATTTAATCTTTGTTAATTCTTGGAAATTAATCCTTGGTCCTTGCCAAAAAAAATATTCACTGATTTGTGTTTTTGTCAAGAACACTTTCATGCCAGCTATGCACTGTGATTTATTGCCATAGAAATCTGGTATTTCCTGGAAATATTCTGAATTGTTTTTCTGGAATTTTAACATGACATTTACGTCTTTGATTTTATATGTTGATGTCTACACATACATCTGTACTATGCATGTTTGGTTCTTGTTCCTCTGTGCATTACTTTTTGAGCTGCTGCTATGTGTTCACTTTTTGTGTACGCATGTACACACACTTGAGTTCGACCATTGCTTATTTTAGAATTTGGGTTGTCTTGTACATGAGCATTTGCTCCACTGTTTTTCTTCATTTTGTACACTTTAACCTGCTGCACCATTTTTTTTTTTACATGCTTGAGTTCATGTCATTTTTACTTGAGCATTGCACCATGAAACACTTGCTGTCCCCGTTCATGTTTGCACCTTATTTTACCATGCTGCACACACGTATGTTGTGCCATACTTTTCTCAAGCCTCCTATGTTATTGTGCACTTTTTGTCCTTTTAGTTGCTTGCCACTTTCATTTTCTTGAACTATGCTCAACCCTGTTTATACACAAGAGCAATTTGAACCTGAAACTCATACCTCTGTTACATTGCTTGCTGCACTCCATTTCTTGCTTGTTTTGTGCGCACCTTCACATAAGGCCATGCAGTAAATTACTTGATCACATAATGCTATTTTACTTTGGGAAAAAATGCTACATTGAAAACTTCATATACACATGCATCATGCTTGTCACCATGTTGAGTTATACCATACATGTGTACTCTAATGTCTGAAATCATTACTTCAACCTATTTTGCACTTAAAAATTTCCTCGACACTTTAGAAGCTCTGAAATTGCCTTGATCACTTTGTTGGTTGCACTACCATGATTACAGGTCTGAATTTTGGTCATGTTGCACCACCACCATATATTTGTGCATCGACTAGTTTGTTGATTATTTGTTGGTTTGAGTGCTGCCTTGTCACCATTATGTTGTGTGCATTTTCATGATATGTTTGACCATTTGCACGCTGATTTGCATTGTGCACTGGGTTGAGATGGTCGATGTGGCTACTCCTCAGTTGCACGCTGATTGGCGAGGCAGTGCACGCGTGTATATCTATGCACGTGTGTATATGCAACCATCAGACAAGATTTCCTATCCCTGTACTATATTTGTATACAAACTGACTTGACACAGATCAGATCAAGTCATGAAAAATGATGAGAAACACACCAGAAAACTGAGGCAAATAAAAAAAATTAAAATTAAAATTTATATTCACGTGTATTCTGTTTTATTCCTGTTGCAGTGTACTGTGTTTTTCTATTTTATTTGACAGGTAAGTAGAAGATGATGACTAGACTGACTGAGAAGTGCAAAGACAGAAGACTGACAGAGACATGTATATGAGAGAATATATGTATATGAGAGAGAGCGTGAACGTTTGTACAAAAGTAAATGAACTGAGTCAAAGAATGTACTGTAATGAATTATATATCAGTGATGTGTTCAAATAGTGGAGTTGTAAATTTGTATTGTTGAAATATTGAAATAAAATATTATATTTAAATAAAATACTATGTGAATATTTGAATGTTTGTACAGTCGTATTTTATTTAAATATTATATTCCTGTCTGTGATGTGATATAACAATACGACTACAAGTACATCTAAAATAATATTTACTTGGTTCTTATCATCAAACAAAAAATCATATAATTGTGTATACAACACAACTTTCAAATGCAGCAACAGAATATTACCAAGGTGACCTCTTCTTGGCCTACTCTGATAACTTCAAAAAGTTTTAGGGCATGGAATTTCCTTCTATCCACCCTTCCATTCGGAGTAGAATTGTGGAAAGAACAGATTTAGTCAAACAAGGCATCATAGTTCTAAAGAAAGACAAGATGAATTTTGAAGATCTTTTGTTTTTTTTAGATTTGCCTGATGATTCGAAATTTGATGACGAGTTGGAGGAAGACTTTGCCACTGACGGCGATAACGAAGACGATAACTGTGATAACGATGGTCCTGGTTCTGAAGGCGAAATCCGCCATGATAACTTAGATAAAGATGATGGAAATCCTTACCAAACTGCTGGTGACACCTCAGATTTCTAGGAGGTGAATCTTGATCCTTTACATGTTCCTACTACCCAATATCCTGCTAACACTTCCGCCAAGGATACGGGTTCCTCGTACTTCAATAAAAAGGAAAACCTTTCCAGTCCGGTTCTCCTATTTCTCAGCTATAGCTTTTGCTCTTGAGATATTTTCTTCCTTGCAGTCAATTAGCCTACTTTGTCTTGAAACTTACCGGTATTTGTAAAACTAAATGTCATGGATGTATACTTCCGGGGATGTCCCTTTGTTACTTATAATCACTGTTTTTCTTTTCATATTATGACAGAATCCTATTTTTGCCAATGACATTGTTCCCAAGGATGATTTACATTCATTATCTAGGTTGAGGATGGAGTTTCTTGTAAAACCATCTTGTAAGTTCAGCAGGGATCACTTTCTAAAAGATCTTAAGCATATTTACATGAAGTACCCCCAACTCCCCTTTAATTTTCTGGGTGACGACCGAGGGGTGACATTAAGGAAGCTTATAGCTCATCATGCAAAGTTGATATGTAACATGAATAACAAATATATTGAGGGAAATGATTAAACTACGTAATCTTTGTAATTAAAACTTGTTTGGATGGATTTGGGAGAACCTATATATTTGGCCCTCTTGAACGATGAAAACTATGGTTTATTATCGTTATTTCTTTTTGAAAGTAGGACTAATAATATTGGTTTATATGTTTATAAAATAAGGATTTCAAACCAAAGATCTTCCCTCTCGTGCTGGGGAGGATGCATTATGAATTATAGACCAGAGGGATGTTTCAGAGGAACCTTGTGTAAACAATAGTGAGAGGTCCATTTTATTTCCGAAGCTGACTATTAAGCATTTGAGCGAACAAGTAAAAATTCTGGAAGGCCAGCTAAGGCAAAAGGAGAACACTATCCTTGAGCTAAAAAGATAAATAAAAATGAATCCCTCCATTGATTTCATGATGAAGTAGTTAAATTACATCGGCAAATTGTTAATTTAGAGGTTGAGTGCGATAATGCACTGACAAACTGTAAAACTTGGGAATTTGCTTTTGGTGTACCACCAATATTTAATCATCTATGCCTCCACAAGTCAGGACTAAGCTCGAGGCTTTAAAATTCGAGATTGGCTATCATATGAGAAACGCAACTCCTGGGTTAGTTGATTCTGTTGCTGGTAGGTGGTGTTCGAAGATTAAAGCTAATATTAAAAATATTTATGATAGAGAATGTAATGAGGATATGCTTCGGCGTATTGACTATTATGTTTCCAAGATTAAACAACCTCGACAAGAAAGACATGCTTAACGAAAAAGCATTTTCGGTTTGGAGAAAGAGAACAAGACTCTTCAAGCCATGGGTAGGGCTTATAGCTGAGCTATAAAGCTTTAGATTGAACCCTTAGACAATTCTGACAAGATTAGGTGAAAGAGACAAAAGATTAATGAGCTTTTGTGTATCGGACTTTGAATGCTATTATCCCTCCCTTACCTAACGATCAGGAGGCATAAAATACTATATTTGTAACATCAATGTTTCATAGTCATTCCTGGATAGTTAACGAAGTAACTCTGTAAATAACTTTACGAATTGTGTATGTATCATCTAATGTGTGACCCTTGTTTACATAGAGATCATTTTTATCTTCTATGAATTTTACTTTGTTGTTCTATACATACTTAACATACGGTGTATTGGTGTTACCTAGTAAGACGTATGTGATTGTCTGTCTGTTTTATGTGGGACAATGCCTGGGCTGTAACCCATCAATAAATGAATTTTTGTTAGTATAGTGTGACCGTAGGTACTCTATATAATCGACAACGACTACGGTAGTGAGTTTAGGAAATCTCCCTGTGAGATGTGGAAGATCAGGTCTTTTGTTTGAAGGCTTCCAATAGTAGACTTGAGTCATCGTCTCAAGCATTGAAAACAGATCGTTTTTTAGGGATAAGAATTAGAATTTTATGACCCAGATTAGGGTATTAATAAGAGAAGTCTATAACTTTCCTTCTGGTGAGTAATTAGAAGTCCCCAATTGACCTATTTGTTGGCAGACCAGAAACTTACTTCTAGCTATTAATAGAAGTTCTAAGCCAACCCAAATTCAGGTATTTAGTAGTAGACTAGAATTCCATTTTAGGTAATAATAGTAAGTCCCGAACCAACCCAAATTCGGGTATTTGATAGAACACTAGAAATACACTTCAGCCATTAGCTTCACTACCCTTCCTTTGGGATTTGATTTGTGAACCGAGAATGTACGTGCTTCATGAGTCACTCTCGGGGCATGTGATTGTCAAAGCAGAGGATGTACGTGCTTTATTGGCTACCCTCTGGGACTGTGCGTCCGAAGCGTTTGGCTAGATTGTTCTTGAGCCGTGCCCAAAGGCTTACCCAACCTCCCTCCAAGAGGTATCTTACCCCGGCAATCGTAGGCGATGAAAAAAGATTAAATGCTTTAACCGGGACATCGTAGGCGCGGCTTAAAGGCTTACTCTTTTGATGCTCTACCTTGGCCATCGTAGGCGGTGATAGAGGTTATACTCCACCATCCTCCAAGGGGTTCCTTACCCTGGACATCATAGGTGATGATAAGGGTTTTTCCTTCCCTTTTGTGGGATACGAGGAACATAAGCAGAGGTAGGATGTGCTCTTCTGTGCCCAGAGGTTGGACGTCCTTAGTTTATAGCAGAGGCAGGGCGTAATCTTCTACGAGCAGAGGCAGGGCATGCTAATTTAGATTCTCCATCCCGACCACTTCTAGCGTGGATCAGAGGCTCATGCTTTTGATGCTTTAACCCGATCCATTCTAATTTGGATGACATTAAAGGCTTACACACCACCTCCCTCCGTGGGCTGCCTTGACCTAGCCAACTCAGTCGTGACAAGGGTATTTAACCATGTTTTTCCAGAATTTTATAAATATTTTTCCAGAATTTTATCATGTTTAAATTCGCTAATTAACACTAATTACCCTTAATTAGCCATAATTAGTGAGGAACTATGCAAATCACTCACCTTAGCCACAAATAAAACTTAGATCTGAAATAAATCTCTGATTTAGTGTGAATCCCGATGCTAACCAGCAACTCTCTCGTTGATTTGGTGTAGATCTCCCTTGATTTGATGTTGCTAAGCTTAATCCTTGATCAGAAGAAGATTTGGAGGTGATTTAGAGGTTGGAGGCCATTTTTAGGGTTTCTTAGAGGTAAGTGGAGGCTAGAAAACTGAAATGGAATGATTCTCTAACTCTTTTCAGCCTCCCCATAACCCTAATCCCGAAATGGGTTATGGGCCCATTCACAAATCACCCTATTTGGACCGGTTAAGCAGTTTTTCACCTTCCAAACCTTATTTCAACCATATCTCCCAAACGGTAAGTCCGTTTGGCTATTATGACCAGTCTACGGAAAGGTAAACCATCAAAAGAATCTAAAAGAAGTGGTTTCAGGTCAAAATTCCTTTCTAGCCAAAAGTTATGGCCAAAAAAAGATCAGCTAAGGGAAAACGGTCATTTAAAAATCGACAAAAATCATGAACATGGGAAATGACTCTAATGGTTGTTTCCCAAAGTTACATGACCATACGACTTCATATGGAAAAGAAATAAATATTTTACGATCCTCCGATGCGTAGAATGCGGGTTGTTACATTCTGCCCCCCTTAAGAAATTTCGCCCCCGAAATTCCCTAACCAAAACACACAAAGGTCCCGCATGCCTATCAACCATAAAACAACAATCAAACATGGAAAACAAGCAAAACAAGTCTATCCGAGCATGCGGAATAACTAAATTGCAAGGTAAATCTTACCAGGTAAAGAGTTCTGGATACGTCCTTCTAATGCTCTCCTCTGTCTCCCAAGTACAGTCATTCTCGTTCTCGCCCCCACTGAACCTTGACTAGCTTCACCGCCTTCCTTCGAAGTTGCTTCGTATCGTGCTCGACAATACGAATCGGCTTGCGGTTCCCAACCGCCTCGGGTTCTACTTCGAAGTCTTCTAACTGATCAGGTGAAATAGTCATATATGGGTTGTGAACGAACTTCCTTAGTTGGGAAACATGAAATACGTTGTGAACTCCCGCCATCTTCTCTGGTAAGTCTACTCTATATGCCAAATTCCCGACTAGTTCAAGAACAGGGAATGGGCCAACAAATCTTGGTGCCAACTTGCCTCTCCTGCCAAATCGTATCACGCTCTTCAACGGAGAAACCTTGACAAACACCAGGTCACCAACGGAGAATTTAAGTCTCTTCTCCTTTTATCAGCACAACTCTTCTGCCTATCCTGGGCAGCCTTCATTCGTTGATGAATGATCTTAATCTTATCTGAAATTTCCCTCACCACATCTGCTCCAAGCATAAACTTCTCGCCAGTCTCTATTCAACATGATGGTGAGTTGCATGGTCTTCCGTACAAAGCTTCATATGAAGCCATACCGATACTGGATTGGTAGCTATTATTATATGCAAACTCTACTAGATGCAAATGGTCATCCCATGATCCACCAAAATCCAATATACATGCACTCAAGAGATCTTCCAATATATGATTCACCCTTTCCGTCTGACCGTCGGTCTGAGGATGATATGCGGTACTGAGATGTAATTCTGACCCTAGAGCCTCTTGTAAGCTCTTCCAAAACCCACTAGTAAACAACGGGTCTCGGTCACTCACAATGCTTTTAGGTACTCCATGAAATCTCACTACCCATTTCATATACAATTCTTCCAACTTAGCTGCCGTTCTGGTCGATTTGACTAGTATAAATCTTGCACTCTTCGTCAATCGATCCACAATTACCCAAATGCTATCATGTCCCGCTCTAGTCCTTGGTAAACCATCGATGAAATCCATCGAGACTTGCTCCCATTTCCATTTGGGAATTTCTAATGGTTGCAACAACCCACTAGGCTTCTTTTGCTCGGCTTTAACTAGCTGACAATTCATGCATTTGGATATAAACTTCCCAACGTCTCTTTTCATCCCTTCCCGGTAGTAAGTCTGCTTCATGTCACGATACATCTTGTTACCACCGGGATGTATGGTTAGTTTTGAGTGATGAAATTCTCCAAGCACTTCATCTCTCAAACCATTCACGTTGGGTACAACTAGTCTTCCATTCTTTCTAAGCCATCCATCTCGATCAAGCCCATACAAATTCATCTCCTCGCCGTCGATATTCATCTCTAACTTGGAGATGATTTCCAATAGATTAGGATCGTTCCTCTGGCTGGAACCAATCCGCTCTATCAAAGTGGGTTTGATCACTAAACTAGCCAGCACTTCTGGATCCAATTCGCACTTTGGTCTGAAATCAAACCCCGCGATATACTCCAGTTGCTTCCATTCAAGAAACATAGCCCCTAAACTGGCATGTCTCCTACTCAAGGCATCGGCTACCGCATTACCTTTCCCAGGTGTGTATGCGATATCAAAATCGTATGAAGACAAGAACTCTAACCATCTCTGCTGACGAAGATTCAGATCTTTCTGAGAGAAGAGATACTTTAACGATTTATGGTCGGTAAACAACTCAAATCTTTGTCCTATGAGATAGTGTCTCCACATCTTTTATGCGAACATGATCGCTGCCAGTTCCAAATCATGGGTAGGATACTTCTTCTCATGCGGCTTTAGCTGCCGACTAGCATAAGCTACAACCCTACCTCCTTGCATCAATACAGCACCTAGTCCGGTACCACAAGCATCCTTGTATACCGTCATTTCTTCATTCCCTTTCGGAATGACTAACGCTGGTGCACGCATCAACTTTTCCTTTAGACCCTTGAATGCATTCTCACACACTCCGTCCCAGACGAAGGCCTGATTCTTCTTAGTCAACCGAGTCAACGGTGCTGCTATCTTGGAGAAGTCTTGGGTAAACTTACGATAATATCCAATTAACCCCAAGAAACTTCTTACATCTGTTGCATTCTTGGGCGTAGGACAATCCTGTACCGTAGCCACCTTCGCAGGGTCCACGGCAATACCATTCTCTAAAACAACATGGCCCAAGAATCTCACTTCCCTTCTCCAAAAGCGACACTTAGAGAATTTCGCTTTCAATTGGTGTTTCCTCAACAGCTCCATCACTATCCTTAAGTGTCCCTTGTGTTCCTCCTTTGTCCTCAAGTAAACAAGGATATCGTCTACGAACACAAGAACGAACTTATTCAACTGGTCATTGAATACTAGAATCATAAGATCCACAAAGTAGGCTGGTGCATTGGTCAACCCAAATGGAATGACCAACCACTCATAGAATCCAGACGGCGTCCTAAATGTCGTTTTCGGAACACTCTCATCCGCTACTCGAAGCTGATGAAATCCTGTCGCAAGGTCCAACTGGGAGAACACTCTTGCTCCTTCCAGTTGATCAAACAAATCATCTATCCGCGATAGTCTTCCTTGTTACCTTATTCAACTCGCGATAGTCCACACACAAACGAAGGGAACCATCTGCCTTAGTGGCAAACACAACTTGTGCTCCCCACTCGGAGACACTTCTTCTAATAAATCCCTTCTTCAAAAGATTGTTGACTTGCACTCCGAGCTCTCGCTGCTCCCTTGGTGCCATACGACGAAGTGGCATCACTATAGATCTGGCATCTTTCACTAAATCAATACGGAACTCAATCTCTCAGTGTGGTGGAAGCCCGGTCACCTCCTCGAAGACGTCCGGATACTGGCCAACCACGGGCGTGTCTGACAACTCATCATGCGGGATGTCGAGGGAATTTATAAAACTAGCCATTACCCCCATCACTAGGTAGACTACCAAACACTACCCTCCGCCCATCATCCACACCAACTGTCACCAAAAAGCCCTCACAGTCTACCACCACCCCGTATCTTTGGAGCCAATCGACTCCCAATATAATGCCATACCCAATAAAGCCCAAAACAAAGCAATCACAAACAAACATACATTCATGACTCGATAAGACCAAATTTCGGCAAATCATACTAAGCCTAGTCGAACCACCAATCGGGTTCGTCACAACCAACGGTCTATCGACTATCTCGGGTTCCAGTCCCAACCTATCTAACAGGTCAATAGATGTGAAGGAACGGGAAGCCCCAGTATCAAACAAAACTCGAACTGGTACATCATAAATAGAAAGCATACCTTGAATAACAACAATCTTTCCTTTCTCCGCCGCAGTTGGGGCATTCGACGAAGAAGGAATAGCATCAATAGCATACACTACTACAAAACAGGTCATTTGCATCAGTTGTTAAACCTCTGTTGCGTCAGTTATTCAACTGATGCAAATGAAGATGATGCAACAAACAAATATATGTTGCATCGGTTAAAAGACCGATGCAAATATTAATGATTTGCGTCAGTTGTTTGATACAACTGATGCAATAAAAAAGATGCAAATGACTACATATGCTTTTACAAGCTAGGTCTATTGCATCAGCCTTTATAAACGATCGACGCTACTGAAGAGATGCAAAAATAGCATTTGTATTGACCTCAATGTATTGCAACGGATGTTTATGCTGTTACAACCGACGTACATTTAATCTGAAGCAATTTTTTTAATTTCTAGTACTATTTCAGATTTTTAAATCTAAAACAATATCAAATGAAATTTAAAATTCTGCAAATGCATTATTATTACCACGAATCTGATCAAATAATATAATTGTATTACCAATCAACATTGTTCATGCGTACAAACCCAAAAGAAACATAAATACACTCCATCACAAAACAAAAGTCATCGTACATAGCAAAAAATTAACATATAATAACAAAAAATCAACCAAATCCAATAACACATGATATAACTGGCTAAGTTATCTCGAAGCTTATCCATCTCTTGTTCGTTATATGAACCATGTTGTGCAAAGACCTGCAATTTATAAATGATTGGTTTAGCAATTGATTAAAATTACTAGTACAGAATATGAAAATACTAGATGAAAAATAAGAGAAAATTACTAGTACAGAATATGAAAATTTTCAATTAAAATAGCTTAAAAAATGATTACCAACTGATGAAGGATGCCAGAAGAGTCGGAATTACTACTATTGTCATATGATAAATTTTAATCACTGCAGCTACAAGACTAATGTTTTAGCAATTTATAGACCAATAAAAATGATTATACAGCATTTCAGTGTAATATAAACAATGTAACTTTGGCCCATAATTCTTCCCTTCTAGGCATGTTTGGAAGGACCATTGATGAAAAATGAAAATTAGTTTTACCTTTCAACATGAGATCATAGTTATGACTCAAAGCAACAGTCGATAGGAAAACATTGGTCTCCATTTACTGTGACGCCAAGTCTAGCTCTTTAACAATGCAAATATGTGATAGAATAGTTACCAAAACAGACCACGATAACATTTAAGAAATGGAAATAATATTTGATAATTGATGGAATATAATTATATAATATTAGGAAAAAAACTGCATTCTGGTAACCGATCTCAGGACATAGCACAATTCAGCCATTACAATGCATGCAATGATAACACTATGTCATTATTAAAACCAAAGCACTTTTGCAGTGAAACAGGTGTTCCAAAACATTTTAGTATCAATTTCAGACCATGCCTCGATCAGAAACCACAATCAACACTACATCATCAAATGAGCTTAAACAACTATGCAAGTGAATAATAAACGAGACAATTAGATATAGATGTGAGTTGAGAGAACTTACCAAACCAAAAGCTGTTCCAGACTCTGTCAATTTGCAGTCCAGACTGTCTACAACAAACCAACGGCTCTATCGCACAACTTGAATCACCCATCAACCTTCAGATACAGTAGCTCCTCCTATTGAATTTGCTGCTGCTTCTATCGCGTACACCGCTGATCCACTCGCAACAGCCCAAAAGCACAACCCTCCACCGATGACATCACAGACCTTGAGCTCATGCCCCAAACTGCCTTAGACACCTACCATCAGCTTTCTTTCTCATGCTAGCAACTGTTATTATCACCATTGTGTCACTTGTTCCTAAACCTTTCATTGATTTACATAACAACTACCATGGGAAACAAAAGGCTAAATTAGTAATCACATTATGAGCATGCATGAATAAAACATTGGTCTAATCTGTAAATTCCGTCAAATTTGTGGATATAGCTTAGAGTTAGCTCAACAAATTTACTGGCAAATGAAAGCTAGAAAAAGAAAAAAGAAAAACCAAAAACCAACTTTGAGAAGTACGGGATTCTCAGCACATCTTAAAATGGAAAGAAGAGCAAATTCAAACAGTCCTGATGTTTCACTTTTTATAGCCTGCAAGGATGAAGTATATAGCGGTTAATTTAAGCTAGAAATTGAACTTGAATATATATATATATATATTACATAAGAAAACGGATAAGTAGCTTATAGTAGTACTGAAAGATAAAGTTTTTTTTTAAATGTGGCTTATATATATCAACATTTTATTTACAAGGAATAAAACTAATGTAGGGAAACAGCATGGAAAGCATTACTTTTTCTAATGAGCCATAGGTGTTTTGATATGCACAAGCAACTGCTGCCAAATACGCTCTACTTCTCTCACTAAATATGCAAATGAACATTTTTTCGTCTATGCCAAGTTTCTTCTCGCCGGCTCAGTAGAGATCAGCAACATCATTTGATACTATTTAATAATCAGCCAAAGATTGAATTAGAATCTGCCAAAGATTTACCCCTAGAAACAGACGATAGCATATCATCAGAAGAGACTTGAATACTGTCGTCAATAGCTGATGCACCAGCTGCAAATGAAGACCAGGCGATAACGTTGCTTGACTTTTTTTTTCAAATCTCATTTTCAGCAACGGTAGTGAACAAGTACACAACCATACAGTTCAACTTTGTAAGCATCTCCACGGCAGCAACTTCGCCAATCCTCCTCACAGCACCACACTAACCACTACGCAACTCATCCTTCCCTTCGCAGCTTTCGAAATCTGGAACCAACTTTACATTTATTCACCAGATTTTGGTCACGGTGTGAGCCATCATGACATCCTGATAAGCTTGTGGCTGCGACTTCAGATAGATTGATTTCAAGCAACTGGTGATAAGCAAATTTGAATGCCACGCGTGCGATTTCAGATTGGGAGAGTTGAGGCGTTTATGGTGATTGTTAAAATTTTAGGAGTGATGTAGAGGAACAGGGGAATACGATCTATCGAAAGGAAGCGATTTGGATTTTAGAATTAGGGATTTTCGAGCTTAGGATTTAGGGGTATTTTGTCAAATAAAGAACGATGCATGCTTGGATTTGTAGCGGGAAGATAAAAAATTAGAGCCTTGGAAGCGGGAAGATGGAAAAAAACGGAAGTGGACAAAGAAACTATTTAACGTTGAATTTTACACTGGTTATAATTTATGCTGTCATGTGAATAAAGTAAACGACAGAATAAACTTAAATGAACTTATGTCTGCTTACACCCATCAATATCATTTCATGAAGAGCAGCTGCCAATTTCATGGGCAGTGCGTGTGTACATACCATTATATACATACCAATGAATAAACATTTATACATGCATAACATATAAAATTATTATGTTCATCAAAACAATAGTAAATGACAACATATATTAATTAATTATTACTTAATTTTTTTGAGTTTATTAATAAAGAGTTATTTAATATAATTAACTATTAAATATAATTAATAAAATATTAAGTACGACTTAGTAACTAATAATAATTTTCCAATTTTAAATTTTATTTTCGATAGATCACCAGTTTAAAATTTAAATTTTCCATTAATTTTTTGTCTGTTTTAAAATAAAAAACAAATAAGATATACCGTGTCGGGGCGTCGCCCCTGGACCCCCGCAACCTAACCGGCTAGGTCGACCGCCGTTTGGGACGTCCGTCGTTTAAGTCGACTGCCGTTCAAATTTAAAACATAAATTAATTAAACTAAAAAATATTATTCTCCTATTGGACGTCGGTCGTTTACTGTTTTATTCTGCTTTAATGACACTGTTCTGTTTTAAACATAAAGTAATTAAATTAAAAATCAAAAATAAAATGATCTGCTTAAATGGTCCGCTGTAATTCCCCACTTCTGCGTACCACAAATGCACCCTTAGTTTGAAAAGTTATAAGTTCATGTGTGGGGACTAGAACCTGTCAAACATTAAAAACCGTGGGTAGTATCGTTCGTAGTAAACCCCCCTTCCCCCCCGTTATTTTGGATAGAAAACTGCTCTTATGGTACTCCCAGATAGTGAAAAACCAACATAAGAAATAGCATCACCTTGCTACGAGATAACATAAAAAATGAAGTGATTGCTAGAGGATTACATTAAATGATTGTATTTGTCAGTATTTTTTATTTTAATTTTCGATTTTGTATCTACTTTGTATGATGATTATGTTGAAATGTTTTGGTCAATTTTGTATCTATTCTATATTTTTAATTTTGTATCTCTTTTACATTCTCAATTTTGTATATGTTTTGTATTTTTTATTAAATATTTTCAATGTATTTTCAATTCTGCAATCTAAGCACAATTAACTATAAATTATTAAATACTAAGTATCAAATATTAATTATTAATAGTTAGTTATTTAGTAGTATTTATTAGTTTTTAAAAAGCCAATATTAAATATTAATTACAACTTTTTAGTTAACTTTTTAAAGTAATTATTTACTAGTAATTGTTAATTATCAAAAATTAATTCTTAAATGGTAAATATTGAATATTAGTCCTAATTAGTAAATGGTGAATAGTTTAATATTTAATGATTCATGATAATAACTATTAACTATTCAATACTATATTTAATAATTGATTATTAATAATTATTGTTGATATTTGATATTTTTTTGTATGCCATCATAATTATTATTTAATTATAATTAAGAATCAAAAGGTAATAATTAATTGTAACACCCTGAATTTCAGTTAATACTAATATTCACTAATTACAGAATAAATAATCTCATAAGTGAGAATTGGGGGAAACGGGCTGTGCCATTGCGTTCGTCTCGGAAAAATACGCGAAATAGAGTCCGAAATTTTGAAAATCGGAGTCCGTATGACCCGGTTAAGGCCCAAAGAAGTTTTCGGGAAATTTGAATTTCGAAACATGCAGAAATGGGGGCCAGGCGGGAAAACTCCCGCCCAGCCAAGTCGACTTGGCTGTCGACAGGGCTGTCGACTTGCCTGTCGACATGCCTGTCGACTTGGCAGTCGACAGGGCTGTCGACTTGCCCTATCGGCTGATTCTGGCCTGGGTGCACCTGGTTGAGTTTTGGGCTGGGTTGGAGGGCTTGGGACGAAATCTGACGGACCTAAACTAACCTAGGGTTAATCTAAGGGTCTAAAACACATCATAATCCTATAAATAAGACCCTAAGCTAGCCCTAAATGATCATAATCCTATCCTCTAACTAAACTATGCCAAAATTTTCTATGATCATGGCCTCCACTCAAAACCCTAGCCTCCATCCTCTTTCTAAACTATTTCTATGAAGGCTTTCATGTTCATACAAGCATTTTTAAGTTGTATGAGTGATCATTAGCTTGCATTCATCATCAAGTTGTAAGCTTTATTTTCAAGGCTAGAGTTTTTGGGTGATTTTTGGCAAGGGTTTGCTTATTGGAGTTTAGTGGTGAGTTTCTATAGCCTCAATAATCAATTGTTAGTTGGGTTTAATGTATGCTCATATATGCAAGTTGACACCTTTTAAACCCATGATAAAGTTATATGCTATGTTGGTTAAACCCATGGCATTTGTGATGAATCTTCCCTTTATTATGTCATGTTATGAGAACGAATTACGTGGGGAACGATGGGGTTAATATGCATGTTAATAAAATGGTGTGAAATGGGTATGCTTAAGCATAACATAAAGTGAATGGACATAATTGGGAATTTACCTATTAAGTTAGGTCTACCCATATTATGGAATTGGGAATTTACCTATTAAGTTAGGTCTACCCATATTAAGGAATTGGGAATTTACCTATTGAGTTAGGTCTACCCATATTCTTGAAATTGGTAATTAATTAGGGATAATTAATACAAATTATGGGGGTGATTAATTAGGTGTAATTAATCGACTAAGACACGAGGTTGGACCCTTTTGTAGCATAAGACTGCCCGGAACCGACCGGCAAATCCAGCGGCTACAAATGATTGGCCCAATGTGAGAGGTCTTAATCATAAACTAAATACGTGACAAGTGTAAAGACACGAGGTTAGACTCTGTTATGGTGTAAGGCTGCCCGGAACCAACCGACATATCCAGCTGCCATAAAAGACAGTCTAATGTGAGAGGTCTTTACAAAGGTTACGATCTTAATTAATTAAGAAACACTTAACCAAATTAGCATGTAGTGGGGCATGAGGGGTTAAGTGGGTGCCTTGGATGGCATGTAGTAACTAGTGGGGGTGCCTTGGGTGGCATGAGGAAACTAGTGGGTTGCCTTGGGTGGCAATAGAAAATACGATTAGAATACTTAACCAAAGTGGAACATGTAATTAAACATGATTAAAGGGTTAAGTAAGTGCCTTGGGTGGCATGTGGGAATCAAGTAGGTGCCTTGGGTGGCATGTGGAAATCTAGTGGGTGCCTTGAGTGGCAATTAAAATATGATTAAAAGACTTAACCAAAATTTATAACATGTAAGTGGACATGGTTAAAGGGTTAAGTGGGATTCACTAGAAATGACAAGCTTAGGTGGGTAGCTTGTGGGGGGCCCATTTCAACCAATATCCCAAACGTATCTTTGTGGGCTCGACCCAAGTCGAGGACGGGACACGCATATTGGGCTTGACTGTAAGAGGCCAAAACGGGTTAGCGGTGGCAACGCAAGTCCAACGGGTTTCATATGCGTGTGTGGACCCGGGCTGGTAAGTAAGACGTTGTTGCATCGTGTAGGTATAAGCCGTGCACCATTGATTATCGGGTTGCCACTTTGGGAGTGATACACCCCACTGTGGGGCCAGCACGGGTATCTACGTTAGGGAGCCGATCGCTTGGGAAGTAGTGGGTACACCTAGTGGAGATAGGGGCAGACGGCACCTATGTAGTCAGCTAGGGGTACAGGAAACTACTGGGTAAAATTACTAAGTACACTTAGTGGGATCAACCTTTAAGTAGGAATTACCCTTGGGTGGGTAGAACTGGTGTGGTGCAGTGTAGGAATTACCCTTGGGTGGGTAGATCTGGGGTGGTGCAGTATAGTAATTATCCTTGGGTGGGTAAATGCGTCTTTTCGGTTATCTTAGTACATCCTGTGTTTAGTTGGCTACTTAGTGTAGTCATTATCCCCAGAGGTACCGTACCTTGTTTATATCATACCCTAATTACTTTAATGATTGTATTGTTAAGGTTATAGGACTCGCTCAGACTTATGTCTGACCCCGTTGTTATTTTATCTTTTTCCAACCCTCAGGTTTTCAGAGTGGGCCTAGCACTAGTGGGCTTGGATCAGACCGCTATATCTATCTTTTGGGGCTTGGACCGTAGAAGTAAAGCTCGGTTTATCTTTTCTATTATGGCTATTATCTATGTAGTGGGATTATGTACTTCTATTTTATCAGGATGGATATTATGTACTTGACTCTTGTTATGGTTTTGTGATGTAACCAAACATGTTTTACTTTCCGCTGCAATGAAATGATGTTTTAAATTTTCAAGTATTACTTATATCTGTCTTGTTGTAATTTTTCTGTTCTATACTCACTAAAAATACTCCACCGAAACTAAGGCATTCCCTTAGTGAGTGACCTTAGCGGGTGTGGGGTGTTACATTAATGATTAATAATTTATAAATAAAACGAAGAATTCAATAATTTATTTTATTTTGTAAATAATTATCGGTCTAAGTTTTCATTTATAAATAATTAAATTCTAAGTAACGACCAAATATTAGTTATGAAATACTAGTCGTAGTTATTAATTATTAGATAATTATTTAATCCAAATTATAATTATCTAAAGTAGTTATTTAATAGTTCTTGTTATTAAAAATTAAATATCTAATAGTAAATATTAATTAGTAATTATTGACTACAAACTATTTATTATTGACTAGTGATTGTCTAAAATTAATTATTTAATAGTTGTTATTTATTAAATACTACTTATTTTCGTCGACTTTATTAATTAATAATATATTTATTAACTACTAATTATAAATTTTATAAATTTTATTTTTTAATAATAATTATTTAAATTTAATTATATTAAATATCACTCTATAGGCATAAAAATTGTTTTTTAATTATAAATTATAAAATAATAGTAATAATTAATTAATATGTTAAAATTTTATTATTAAATAAGTAACATTACTTCTTAATTATTAAATATTACTTATTAATTAAATTTTAATTATTAAACAATTTTTATTAAATATTGATTATTAAGTATTTATTATTTAACATAATCATTGAGATATTTATAAATTCTTAAATCTAATTAATAAGCTTTAACGGTAATTTTCTAATTATTAGGAAGTAACTATAATGAATTATCAAACATAAAAAATAATTATTGTATATTTATAATAATTAGTAATTATAAATTATTTAATGATAATCATTAATTATCATAAATTATAAATAATTACATATATCTATTATTGTTTATGATTATTGACATGTGCATTTGCTCTAATTAAAATAAATTTTAGTTGCTTTGGTGCATTTGCTTCAATTACTAAGGGTATGATGTAAATAAAACTATTTGATTCGCAGTAGTTGCATCGGTTGTAAAAGAACTGATGCAAATAACACTATTTTCTTCGGTTGCAAGGGGAACTAAAGAAAATAAGACAATTTGCTTCTGTGCATTTGCATCGGTTGTTGATACAACTGAAGCAAATGATGCTATTTGCATCGGTTGTGAGCACAACCGATGCTACTGTACCGAAGCAACTACAACTAACACTATTTGCTTCTGTGCACTTGCTTCGTTGTTAGCATAACTGAAGCAAATGATACTTATTTGCTTCAGTTTTCACCACAACCGATGCAAATGAGGCGAAGCAACTGGCTTGTTTTGTACTAGTGATATGCTTTCACAATCTGCTTCTCCTGAAGAGGTTGCAGACACTTATCCTTATGATGTCCCACTTGACCACAGTTATACAACTTCCTATCCGCTGGTTTGGCCTGACATTCTTTAGCGTAATGGCCCTTCTTACTACAGCTGAAGCACTCAACATCTTTCTTGCTCTTTTTCTGGCCATCCTTAGATTGGCTCTGCTTCCTCTTGTTCTGAGAGTTATTCTTGCCTCTACCGTTTGCTTGCGGCTTTGGCCCTTCCGCAGATGCAATCTCAGTCTTTGGCTTAGGGTAAAGACTCTCTGATCTCAAAGCTTTCCCCACAATCGATTCAAAAGTCTCATCGATGTGGTTGATAAGCCTTTCCCCCAAGTATCCATCCAAACCAGTAATGAACTTCTCATTCTTCTTCTCAGGAGTATCGGTAAGAGATAGTCCATACTTCGACAAAGTGTCGAACTCAGCAATATAGTTAGAGACTGCCCTACCATTCTGCTTGAGTTCCAAGAATCTCTTAAACAATACTGACTTCTGGGCAGCTGGAATGAACTTCTCGCTAAAGTGAGCCTTGAACTGATCCCAAGTAACCTGATCTTCTGGAGTAGCTGTTCTAATGGCATTCCACCAATTCATCGCTCGTCCTTGCAGCTGACGAGAAGCTAGTCTTCTCTTCATCGCATTCTCGATACCCAAGTCGTCGAAGATACGATCATAGCTATCCAACCAATCATGATCATCTGTGGCTGACTCCGTTCCGTGGAACGGCTTCCCACCAAGGTTAGTGTAATTCTTGCACAACTTGGCGAAATCGACCCTAGGCGCCTACACTACTGGACCACCACCAATTCCAGGATTGGGAACTGCCCCTTGCACCTCCCTAAGCATGTCTCTCATGAGGTCAGTAAACATCGCCCTCATGTCAGCAGCATTCCCATTATTGGCTCCCCTACCAGCACCTCTAGCATATCGGCTCATCGTCAATATGTAAAAGGGGAAACGATTAACGACCCCATAGTGGTGCTAGTGCAGTACGACTTCATTCTTATACTACCAATAGTATATACATAGCTTTTGAAAACCAAAGTAATAAAAAATACGCGCTCTCATATACGTACTATCTCTCCCTAGTGTCTTCCCCTAGGTTAACTACGCAACCTAGAGCTCTGATACCAAATGTGACGGCCCGCCCCGCACCAACCAACATTTCCTCCATGAGTGCGCTGTACACATGTCCAATTAGCACGGAACGGATCGTCAGAAGAAAAAGGGAAGACGGAAATGAACTAACCAGGAACCTGTAAAATGTCTCACAGCGCATGGAACAAAATACAATAACAACATACTTGACATAAAACAGGTGAGACATTGCATAAGCTGAAAATAAACTAACATAGCAGCGGAAAATCCAAGTACAGCTTATGATCCAAAGTTAACATTATTACAACTTTTCAAACTGTCTCAAAAAGAAAAAGCAAGATAAAGGAGGTACACTACTAATGCCCAAGTAGCGACCACCAACGAAACAGGGAGAATATCTCTATATCATACGTGGAAGCCTCCTGCTCGCCTCCGAATCAGCTAGTCGTGCATCACCAGCTATCTTGTCTCTAGTCTGCTCGTGTGAGCACCCAGAGTAATAAGAGGAGACATAAAACTCTGGGTCCGAGATAAAGCCTGGTATGAGTGATAAGCATCTAAACAGAACAATAACAGGTAGAATAAACCATACCTGAACCTGCAACCAAAGAGTTAGCACTACATACTGTAAAAACTCTAAGGTGCCATTCCAAATGGTATAAAGATAACGGGGGCGGGGGTGTGCATGTCATAGTGATGGCAAACAATCAAACATAGCAACCATCCTCACATCTCTCACTCAGTGCATAAAGCATACGATATTCACCACTTCGATCACCCAACATACCTTGCTATGATCACTTTGCCCCATGAAGTCATAAATGGCTTCACTGCACTGATACATAGCCACTAATCCTTTGCTATGTCCACTTTGCCCCATGGAGTCGCAATGACCCCACTACACTGGCTCATAGTCCTACTACGCATCACTTTGCCCCTCAAGTCATAATGACTCTACTGCACTGATAACGTAGTCTTGCTACCATCACCTTGCCCCTCGAGTCATAATGACTCTACTGCACTGATAAGTAGCCCATCTTCCATTTTCAGTGGTGAATCGAAGTTATGAACGTCAACAACTCCTTAGCACACGTCCCGCAGCAAAGCCCAACCATGAAGTGAACTCATTGGTTCCCCATTGGATCCTGAGCTCTAACTTCCACTTGGACTACCTTTGCATCTCGGGTTATTGGTCATCCCCGGATCAGTTCGGATCTCCCCCTGGTCACCAGTTCGGGTCTTCAGCTCGTCCTATGTTGTTCGATCTTCATGTTCGGCACGGATCGGTCACATCACTTCGGTTCGGTTCGGGTGTTGCTCCCGGTTCGGTTCTCCTCGTGCTCTCCGATCCCACACTACGCCCCTTCAGTTGTGATACTCCGGTCTGATCCCACTCCTAGTTCTTATCCGATCCGATCCAGCTTCACCCCAAATTCGATCTGTGCCTTCCTTCTCGCCCTAGCATTGGTATGTTGCTGGAGACGCTACCAATTTGGCTCGGTTCGGCTACCCGATCCGACCCACTTATCCGATCCGGATTCCTATAGCACTTCCTGCAACTTTTCCAGCGAGTGTTTTACGCCATTCGACGGCGTTTTCGACCATTCTAATTAGTCTAATCTATCACAAAGCATACCACAAAGTCATAGCAACAAGTAGAAGTGATATCAAACACCAAAACATCAATGTGATAGGTTAAAATGGATCAAACATACCCAAAACCCCATATTTCCCCTTAAACATGCTTGGGTGAAACTAATGATGTGATTAGCAAAACTTAACCAAATTAACCCAAATTCATAATAGTGGTCCAAAACATCATTTCAAATTTTATAAATATTTTTCCAGAATTTTATCATATTTTAATTCGCTAATTAACACTAATTACCCTTAATTAGCCATAATTAGTGAGGAACTATGCAAATCACTCAACTTAGCCACAAATAAAACTTAGATCTGAAATAAATCTCTGATTTGGTGCGAATCCCGATGCTAACCAGCAGCTCTCTCGTTGATTTGGTGTAGATCTCACTTGATTTGATGTTGCTAAGCTAAATCCTTGATTAGAAGATGATTTGGAGGTGATTTAGAGGTTGGAGGCTATTTGGCCCGGTTAAGCAGTTTTCACCTTCCAAACCTTATTTCAACCATATCTCCCAAACGGTAAGTCCGTTTGGCTATTATGACCACTCTACGGAAAGGTAAACCATCAAACGAATCTAATGGAAGTGATTTCAGGTCAAAATTCCTTTCCAGCCAAAAGTTATGGCCAAAACAAGATCAGCTAGGGGCAAAACGGTCATTTAAAAACCGACAAAAATCATGAACATGGGAAATGACTCTAATTGTTGTTTCTCAAAGTTACATGACCATACGACTTCATATGGAAAAGATATGAATATTCTACGATCCTCTGATGCGTAGAATGCAGGTTGTTACATTCTCCCCCCTTTAAGAAATTTCGCCCCCGAAATTCCCTACCCAAAACACACAAACGTCCCGCATGCCTATCAACCATAAAAAAACAATCAAACATGGAAAACAAGCAAAACAAGTCTATCCTAGCATGCGGAATAACTAAATTGCAAGGTAAATCTTACCAGGTAAAGAGTTCTGGATACGTCCTTCTAATGCTCTCCTCTGTCTCCCAAGTACAGTCATTCTCGTTCTCGCCCCACTGAACCTTGACTAGCTTCACCACCTTCCTTCGAAGTTGCTTCGTATCGTGCTCGACAATACGAATCGGCTTGCGGTTCCCAACCGCCTCGGGTTCTACTTCGAAGTCCTCTAACTGATCAGGTGAAATAGTCATATCTGGGTTGTGAATGAACTTCCTTAGTTGGGAAACATGAAATACGTTGTGAACTCCCGCCATCTTCTCTGGTAAGTCAACTCTATATGCTAAATTCCCGACTAGTTCAAGAACAGGGAATGGGCCAACAAATCTTGGTGCCAACTTGCCTCTCCTGCCAAATCGTATCACGCTCTTCAACGAAGAAACCTTGTCAAACACCAAGTCATCAATGGAGAATTTTAAGTCTCTTCTCCTTTTAACAGCATAACTCTTCTGCATATCCTGGGCAGCCTTCATTCGTTGTTGAATGATCTTAATCTTATCTGAAGTTTCCCTCACCACATCTGGTCCAAGCATAAACTTCTCGCCAGTCTCTATCCAACATGATGGTGAGTTGCATGGTCTTCCGTACAAAGCTTCATTTGGAGCCATACCGATACTGGATTGGTAGCTATTATTATATGCAAATCCTACTAGATGCAAATGGTCATCCCATGATCCACCAAAATCCAATATACATGCTCTCAAGAGATCTTCCAATATATGATTCACCCTCTCCGTCTGACCGTCGGTCTGAGGATGATATGCGGTACTGAGATGTAATTCTGACCCTAGAGCCTCTTGTAAGCTCTTCCAAAACCCACTAGTAAACAGCGGGTCTCGTTCACTTACAATACTTTTAGGTACTCCATGAAATCTCACTACCCATTTCATATACAATTCTGCCAACTTAGCTGCGTTCTGGTCGATTTGACTGGTATAAATCTTGCACTCTTAGTCAATCGATCCACAATTACCCAAATGCTATCATGTCCCGCTCTAGTCCTTGGTAAACCATCGATGAAATCCATCAAGACTTGCTCCCATTTCCATTCGGGAATTTCTAATGGTTGCAACAACCCACTAGGCTTCTTTTGCTCGGCTTTAACAAGGTGGCAATTCATGCATTTGGATATAGACTTCCCAACGTCTCTTTTCATCCCTTCCCAGTAGTAAGTCTGCTTCATGTCTCGATACATCATATTACCACTGGGATGTATGGTTATTTTTGAGTGAGGCATTCTCCAAGCACTTCATCTCTCAAACCATTCACGTTGGGTACAACTAGTCTTCCATTCTTTCTAAGCCATCCATCTTGATCAAGCCCATACAAATTCATCTCCTCGCCGTCGATATTCATCTCTAACTTGGAGATGATTTCCAATAGATTAGGATCGTTCCTCTGGCTGGAACCAATCCGCTCTATCAAAGTGGGTTTGATCACTAAACTAGCCAGCACTTCTGGATCCAATTCGCACTTTGGTCTGAAATCAAACCCCGCGATATACTCCAGTTGCTTCCATTCAAGAAACATAGCCCCTAAACTGGCATGTCTCCTACTCAAGGCATCGGCTACCGCATTACCTTTCCCAGGTGTGTATGCGATATCAAAATCATATGAAGCCAAGAACTCTAACCATCTCTGCTGACGAAGATTCAGATCTTTCTGAGAGAAGAGATACTTTAACGATTTATGATCGGTAAACAACTCAAATCTTTGTCCTAGGAGATAGTATCTCCACATCTTTAATGCGAACACGATCGCTGCCAGTTCCAAATCATGGGTAGGATACTTCTTCTCTTGCGGCTTTAGCTGCCGACTAGCATAAGCTACAACCCTACCTCCTTGCATCAATACAGCACCTAGTCCGGTACCACAAGCATCCGTGTATACCGTCATTTCTTCATTCCCTTTCGGAATGACTAACACTGGTGCGTGCGTCAACTTTTCCTTTAGACCCTTGAATGCATTCTCACACACTCCGTCCCAGACGAAGGCCTGATTCTTCTTAGTCAACCGAGTCAACGGTGCTGCTATCTTGGAGAAGTCTTGGGTAAACTTACGATAATATCCAGTTAACCCCAAGAAACTTCTTACATCTGTTGCATTCTTGGGCGTAGGCCAATCCTGTACCGTAGCCACCTTCGCAGGGTCCACGGCAATACCATTCTCTGAAACAACATGGCCCAAGAATCTCACTTCCCTTCTCCAAAAGTGACACTTAGAGAATTACGCTTTCAATTGGTGTTTCCTCAACACCTCCATCACTATACTCAAGTGTCCCATGTGTTCCTCCTCTGTCCTCGAGTAAACAAGGATGTCATCTACGAACACAAGAACAAACTTATTCAACTGATCTTTGAATACTCGATTCATAAGATCCACAAAGTAGGCTGGTGCATTGGTCAACCCAAATGGCATGACCAACCACTCATAGAATCCAGACGGCATCCTAAATGTCGTTTTCGGAACACTCTCATCCGCTACTCGGAGCTGATGAAATCCTGTCGCGAGTTCCAACTGGGAGAACACTCTTGCTCCTTCCAGTTGATCAAACAAATCATCTATCTGCGGTAGAGGACACTTATTCTTCCTCGTTACCTTATTCAACTCACGATAGTCCACACACAAACGAAGGGAAGCATCTACCTTAGTGGCAAACACAACTGGAGCTCCCCACTCGGAGACACTTATTCTAATAAATACCTTCTTCAAAAGATTGTTGACTTGCACCCCGAGCTCTCGCTGCTCCCTTGGTGCCATATGACGAAGTGGCATCACTATAGGTCTGGCATCTTTCACTAAATCAATACGGAACTCAATCTCTCGGTGTGGTGGAAGCCCGGTCACCTCCTCGAAGACGTCCGGATACTGGCCAGCCACGGGCGCGTCTGACAGCTCATCATGCGGGATGTCGATGGAATTTATAAAACTAGCCATTACCCCATCACTAGGTAGACTACCAAACACTACCCTCCTCCCATCATCCGCCCTAACTCTCACCAAAAAGCCCTCACAGTCTACCACCACCCCGTATCTTTGGAGCCAATCGACTCCCAGTATAATGCCATACCCAGTAAAGCCCAAAACAAAGCAATCCCAAACAAACATACATCCATGACTCGATAAGACCAAATTTCGGCAAATCATACTAAGGCAAGTCGAACCACCAATCGGGTTCGTCGCAACCAATGGTCTATCGACTATCTCGGGTTCCAGTCCCAACCTATCTACCAGGTCACTAGATGTGAAGGAACGGGAAGCCCCAGTATCAAACAAAACTCGAACTGGTACATCATAAATAGAAAGCATACCTTAAATAACAACATTCTTTCTTTTCTCCGCCGCAGTTGGGGCATTCGACGAAGAAGGAATAACATCAATAGCATATGCTTTCACAATCTGCTTCTCCTTAAGAGGTTGCGGACACTTATCCTTATGATGCCCTACTTGACCACAGTTATAACACTTCCTATCCACTGGCTTGGCCCGACATTCTTTAGCATAATGGCCCTTCTTACCACAACTGAAGCACTCAACATCTTTCTTGCTCTTTTTCTGGCCATCCTTAGATTGGCTCTGCTTCCTCTTGTTCTGAGAGTTATTCTTGCCTCCACCACTTGCTTGCGGCTTTGTCCCTTCCGCAGATGCAACCTCAGTCTTTGGCTTAGGGTAAAGACTCTCTGATCTCAAAGCTTTCCCCACAATCGATTCAAAAGTTTCATCGATGTGGTTGATAAGCCTTTCCCCCAAGTATCCATCCAAACCAGTAATGAACTTCTCATTCTTCTTCTCAGGAAAATCGATAAGAGATAGTCCATACTTCGAAAAAGTGTCGAACTCAGCAATATAGTCAGAGACTGCCCTACCATTCTGCTTGAGTTCCAAGAATCTATTAAACAATACTGACTTCTGGGCAGCTGGAATGAACTTCTCGCTAAAGCTAGCCTTGAACTAATCTCAAGTAACCTGATCTTCTGGAGTAGCTGTTCTAATGGCATTCCACCAATTCATCGCTCGTCCTTGAAGCTGACGAGACGCTAGTCTTCTCTTCATCGCATCCTCGATACCCAAGTCGTCGAAGATACGATCACAGCTATCCAACCAATCCTGAACATTTGTGGTCGACTCCGTTCCATGGAACGGCTTCCTACCAAGGTTAGTGTAATCCTTGCACAACTTGGCGAAATCGACCCTAGGCGCCTGCACTACTGGACCACCACCAATTCCAGGATTGGGAACTGCCCCTTGCACCTCCCTAAGCATGTCTCTCATGGGGTCAGTAAACATCGCCCTCATGTCAGCAGCATTCCCATTATTTTCTCCCCTACCAGCACCTCTAACATATCGGCTCATCGTCAATCTGTAAAAGGGGAAACGATTAACGACCCCATAGTGGTGCTAGTGCAGTACGACTTCATTCTTATACTACCAATAGTATATACATAGCTTTTGCAAACCTAAGTAATCACAAATACGTGCTCTCATATACGTACTATCTCTCCCTAGTGTCTTTCCCTAGGTTAACTATGCAACCTAGAGCTCTGATACCAAATGTGACGGCCCGCCCTGCACTAACCGACATTTCCTCCATGAGTGCGCTGTACACATGTCCAGTTAGCATGGAACGGATCATCAGAAGAAAAAGGGAAGAGGGAAATGAACTAACAAGGAACCTGTAAAATGTCTCACAGCGCATGGAACAAAATATAATAACAACATACTTGACATAAAACAGGCGAGACAGTGCATAAGCTGAAAATAAACTAACATAGCAGCGGAAAATCCAAGTACAGCTTATGATCCAAAGTTAACATTATTACAACTTTTCAAACAGTCTCAAAAAGCAAAAGCAAGATAAAGGAGGTACACTACTAATGCCCAAGTAGCGACCACCAACGACACAGGGAGAATATCTATATATCATACGTGGAAGCCTCCTGCTCGTCTCCGAATCAGCTACTCGTGCATCACCAGGTAACCTGTCTATAGTCTGCTTGTGTGAGCACCCAGAGTAATAAGAGGAGGCATAAAACTTTGGGTCAGAGATAAAGCCTGGTATGAGCGATAAGCATCTAAATAGAACAATAACAGGTAGACTAAACCATACCTGAACCTGGACCTGCAACCAAAGAGTTAGCACTACATACTGTACAACACTCTAAGGTGCCATTCCAAATGGTATAAAGATAACGGGGGCGGGGGTGTGCATGTCATAGTGATGGAAAACAATCAAACATAGCAACCATCCTCACATCTCTCACTCAGTGCATAAAGCATACGATATTCACCACTTCGATCATCCAACATACCTTGCTATGATCACTTTGCCCCATGAATTCATAAATGGCTTCACTGCACTGATACGTAGCCACTAATCTTTTGCTATGTCCACTTTGCCCCATGGAGTCGCAATGTCCCCATTGCACTGGCTCATAGTCCTACTACGCATCACTTTGCCCCTCAAGTCATAATGACTCTACTGCACTGATAACGTAGTCTTGCTACCATCACCTTGCCCCTCGAGTCATAATGACTCTACTGCACTGATAAGTAGCTCATCATCCATTTTCAGTGGTGAATCGAAGTTATGAACGTCGACAACTCCTTAGCACACGTCCCGCGGCAAAGCCCAACCATGAAGTGAACTCGTTGGTTCCCCATTGGATCTTGAGCTCTAACTTCCACTTGGACTACCTTTGCATCTCAAGTTATTGGTCATCCCCGGATCGGTTCGGATCTCCCCCTAGTAACCAGTTCGGCTCTTCAGCTCGTCCTATGTTTTTCGATCTTCATGTTCGGTTCAGATCGGTCACCACACTTCGGTTCGGTTCGGGTGTTGCTCCCGGTTCGGTTCTCCTCGTGCTCTCCGATCCCACGCTACGCCCCTTCGGTTGTGATACTCCGGTCTGATCCCACTCCTAGTTCTTGTCCGATCCGATCCAGCTTCACCCCAAATTCGATTTGGTCCAGGCCTTCCTTCTCGCCCTAGCATTGGTATGTTGCTGGAGACGCTACCACTTTGGCTCGGCTCGGCTACCCGATCCGACCCCCTTATCCGATCCAGATTCCTGTAGCACTTCCTACAACTTTTCCGGCGAGTGTTTTACGCCATTCGACGGCGTTTTCGACCATTCTAATTATTCTAGTCTATCAAAAAGCATACCACAAAGTCATAGCAACAAGTAGAAGTGACCTCAAACACCAAAACATTAATGTGATAGGTTAAAATGGATCAAACATAACCAAAACCCCATATTTCCCCTTAAACATGCTTGGGTGAAACTAATGATGTGATTAGCAAAACTTAACCAAATTAACCCAAATTCATAACAGTGGTCCAAAACATCATTTCGAATTTTATAAATATTTTTCTAGAATTTTATCATGTTTTAATTTGCTAATTAACACTAATTACCCTTAATTAACCATAATTAGTGAGGAACTATGCAAATCACTCACCTTAGCCACAAATAAAACTTAGAACTGAAATAAATCTCTGATTTGGTGTGAATCACGGTACTAACCAGCAGCTCTCTCGTTGATTTGATATAGATCTCCCTTGATTTGATGTTGCTAAGCTTAATCCTTGATTAGAAGATGATTTGGAGGTGATGTAGAGGTTGGAGGCCATTTTTAGGGTTTCTTAGAGGTAAGTGGAGGCTAGAAAACTGAAATGGAATGATTCTCTAACTCTTTTCAGCCTCCCCATAACCCTAATCCCGAAATGGGTTATGGGCCCATTCACTAATCATCCTATTTGGTCCGGTTAAGAAGTTTTTCACCTTCCAAACCTTATTTCAACCATATCTCCCAAAAGGTAAGTCTGTTTGGCTATTCTGACCACTCTACGGAAAGGTAAACCATCAAACGAATCTAATGGAAGTGGTTTTAGGTCAAAATTCCTTTCCAGCCAAAAGTTATGGCCAAAACAAGATCATCTAGGGGCAAAACGGTCATTTAAAAATCGACAAAAATCATGAACATGGGAAATGACTCTAATGGTTGTTTCCCAAAGTTACATGATCATACGACTTCATATGGGAAATAAATAAATATTCTTTAATCCTCCGATGTGTAGAATGCGGGTTGTTACATTTGAACTTTAACTGAATGTGTAGGATTCTAAATAAATCGGATTTCAGTAAAACCAAAAATATTTAAATCTGCTTAAAATATCTTTCTAACGAATGTGAAAAATTAAAATTTCACACTCAGAATAAAAGTTATGGCCATTTAAATATTCAGAATAGTCGCTATGGAATTTATATACATATATATATCCATTTTACAAACGGCCTCCGTTTTCGATGAAACCACTTCGGTTGGATCTGGAATGTCAAATTATTGCAAGATTCCAATTTTCAAAATTTTTGGAATTAATATGCGAGCGTGACAAATGAAAACGTGTTTTATCAATTTCGGTCAAATTGGATCGACCAGAAAATAGCCATTTTTCAAACGGTCTCCAAATTCGACAAAATTAATTTTGATAGGATCATATCGTCAAAATATAGCTAGATTTATTTTTCGGGAATTTTTGGAGTCGGTATGTGGCACGGTAAATTAAAATGTATGATCAAATTAAATAATTAAATGATTTACATTTTAATTTAAAGAAAAGTGGGCTGAGACGATCAAATTGACTGACGAGACTTATTCCATTGTGTCCGGAATGGGGATATTTGGTTAGGGGCAACATTTGTTGGGCTGAATTTGGAGCTATTAAGAATTAACGGTTTTTTTTTGCAAACTAGAAAATTTAATAATATTTTATTATAAATAATGGTTCTATCACACAATGCAATGCAAGCTGGAAGATAGGCTTTTACCTTATAATAGACAAATATACTTGATAAGCATAAAACAAAAATCAATTGGCAATATTATTAGTGTCTAAATGTTTAAAACCGTTTCAACATAAATGTATCAATCCTAGATGGCATAGTACCCCATCCTACTATGTCGCCAACTAAAATCGTACGATGTCGTATTGGAAAATGGATTTCCATCACAAGTCAAGGCTAGGGATGGCTCCTTAACGATTCAGATCACATCTAGCAAGATTTCAATCCGCACAATATTATCCCAATCTCCTAAAGCAAAAAAATTCAAGATTTCTACAAGCTTCAAGATGGTACGCGTATGATGGGTTGGTGTAGATTGTGCTCGCCAGAATTTCATCACGAAGTCATGTCGTTCAGGCGGAATTTTCCGGCCATTGGGAATTCGAGTTGGGCATCATCTAGGGTGGCAGGGGAACTCGCAGTGGCGGTCATCGTGGGGCAAGTTGATTGGCCGATCGAGGCCTGTGGCGACGCACGCAAGCCATGAACGATATCGAGGGTTTCGCGGTTCTTGAACTCGATGAGTAACAGAGAGGGCAACACTTTAAAAACGTGATTAAGGTTAAAGGGTTATTTAATTATTTAGTTAATTAGCTATTTAAAATATCCAATGATTAAAATGCCATAACTCCTTCATATCAAATTAGAATTTGATGAAATTGAAAGCGTTGGGACTGTAAATTCAAGACCGACATTTCAGGATTGATTGGGATAGAAACGGAAGCATCAGGGATTGTCGACAAAATTAAAAATCCATTTGATTTTATTAAAACTATCGTTTTAATAACGATTTCTCAAACCGATCAAGGTAAGATTTCTTATTTAAATAATTCACTGTTCATTCATAATATCTTATGAAAATAAGTTTTATAAAACAGTAATGTCCTTAACATATTTTACGTAGATTTAATCGCAATTACCACAATTTCCAACAATTTTTCATGCCAAGAATAACGGGGAATGCAAACGATTAATGTACCGTTATCCAAAAGGTATAATCTAAATCCACTCACCTGACAGCTTTTCAATCCTTGATTCTGATCCAGATCTACTATTTCGTGGCTTTCCAAACTGAATTTATTAAAACAACCATGGATTCACAAATATAACACTAAAAGAAGAGCGAAAGAAAGAGATAAACCTAAATAAATTAGATTCATGAACTTACTTCACGTTAATCAGAAATCTAGACATATATGTTGTAGATTTTTATCTCTTATCTCCAAACCTTGAATCAGAATCCCTCAGAGCTAACATTTTAATTTCTGAAAAAGGTTTGGAGCGAAAAGAGAATGGAGGAGCCTAAGCAGTATCTTAGAAAAATATGAGTTTAAAGCTAGGCCCTGCTAGTTTATTTATAGGTGTATGAGAAACACTAGTCCATAGGATTTAAAAATATAAAATCTGAATCATTTATATCAAAAAACCATGTCACAAAAAAAATAGATCTGGGCTGATTCGGTCGACCCCTGTGTCGACCTACCTCTAAGGTGGGTCGACCCCTGGTTCGACACATGGGTCAACCCAAGTTTTATATGGTCGACCCATTCTGGGTCTAGCAAAAATTTTCTGCTTCATTTGAATTATGGTTTTAACGTTAATTAATAACATTAATTTCTTACTTAATATAACTTATCTGATTTATTGTTTTCTAGTTATAATTCATCTTTAAGTTTGAATCTCGAATTTATCCATGTATATATGCATAAATTCTTTTTGGTTATTACTATTAATTAACTAACAACTTTCCATGCAAGCTCAGTTTTATAGTCGCTAAATTTTTGTAATTTATAAGGCTATTAATGTGTTGTTTTATTCCTTTTAATGCATGCATTCTAATTTCAATTACAACTAATTTCTTGTCCACTTTTCATGCATTTATTTATTTCTACTTTTAACTTGTCCTTTTAATGCATGTATTTATTTATGCACTTTAATTTATGAGGGGTGTTACATAAGCAACACAATTTTAATGCGTGTTAATCAAACAATGTTGTTTTGAAATAATATCATTCAAATCCTATGTATTTTAAATTTTCACTGTTTCCAACTCATCTAAACTTGATAATGATTTACACTATAACTAGATTTAGGCTCATGATTCCCACATGGACAATTTTTGGTATATATATAATAGAGAAACTTAGAGAGTAGTAAAAGCAAATAACACTTTTCAATCTTGCACTTTTACTGCAGTTGAATGTGTAGTCAATTCGTGATTATGTGATCAGTCCCAGTATATGGATACTCCCACACGACAGGTGCAGTAAGTAGAAATCAGTAGTTGATGCAAGCATATGTGAGTCATGCAGACAACCATCCAGAAAGACTCAAATATTATAATATTATTGCAACCCCTATTAGAGTTAATAATGCAACTTGAAAATTAGTCATTCAGATAACATTGAAATGAAGATTGAGTTGGTGTGGTTCTGTACATCCTTTAAATATGAAATGTGTAAAGGAACTCGAGAAGGTAAAGAAACATAACAGTAGAAGAGAGGATAACCACGTATGAATGCAACAAAAGTTATAAACAAGTAATTAATGATCATATCAATGGAAATAACATTGAAATCTATATGCTGACATATAGATTTGATATAAGTTGAATGTATCTCATGGAAAAATGGTTCACTAAAGTGGGAAACTGACTACACATAGTGAATGAAATTAATAGATAAACATCAAGTTAAAAAGACGACGAAGTATATATGGACAAACATTTGTGAAATCTAAATCTAAATACCAATTGGTGATGCAACTTGCTTTGTTATAGATGAAATATTTTCATGTTCAAATTCCAAACTGTCCATAGAAATAAAAGGTAATATCAAAGTTTGGATGTCCTACTCCTAAAATCTCTATCTTCATGTGCTCACTCTCTGTTGATCATTTATTTTTGAATCATTATTAGCTAGTTGACATATTTAAGGATAGAGGGCCTAAAGGAAGGGTGCAAGTGATTAACCTTGTAAAATATTAGTTGATCATATAATGAAAATGCATTTCATATAATAATATGGTCGTTCCATTTTATTAGGAAATATAGACAAATTAGCATGAGATACTTGCAATCATGTTGGTTGAGCAGTCCATGTGGATCACCACTTAGTTTGGCATAGAATGGAATGTTATGCATGATTATGAAATTATATTCACATCTGGAAGTAAAAATAAAACAACCTTGTCAAATCCTGAATTGTGACAAAAAGTGGCAAGCTAAACTGCATTCATCCCAAACATCGGTGAATAACTAACAACAATTCAATAGAGCAATGCTAAAGTTATACATAAAAAAGCTAACGATATTTTTTGTCAACACCGGAGATAGGACTATGGATGTGGACCAACGAGATGTAAAGGGTTACGTAGTTCCTACAAGCTTGAGTTACACCGTTTCCTAGATATCAAGGTCTTAAGTCCGAAGATTAGTTACTCTTCCCTCAATGACTGGTATCACGCTTACGAAACTTAACAATCATGAGTTACCATGGGATGAGGGTTCCCTAAGCGCAACACAAGTTAGGAAGCTAAACAACTTATGGAAGTGTATTTCAGTAATCTGGGCTAAAGGTTAAGACTTGTGTTTGAAGCTTTTGTTGTGGAGAAAGAATAAGTAAATAGGTGAAAGAAGTAAAAAGGTAAATCATAGAAATCATGTTATGTGTCGATTCACTCTTTATTGCTCATTGACTTGAGTACATAAGTGTTTACAAAGGAAATCCCCAAATTGATTTACAAATTAGGGTTTACTCTATAAGAAATGAGTATAAAATTGGGAAATGAGAAAGTCCCCTAAAATGAGACCCCTGGGGCCTTATTTATAGGCAAATCGGACCCTCTTTTGACACTAACCGAGCAGAATCCCCTTTTGGATTTGGCAGCATGGTCAGCGCCTTCACACCTTTCGGTTTCGGCCGCCTTTCTTTCTCCTCAACATCGTTGTCGGATTTAACTTTGCTTTCGATGTGCCGGTCTTGGCTTTAGGGTCTTAACTTTGGTACTACATCTTCAAGATGTACTGACACCAAGTCCTTTGGTATAGATAGCTTCCGGAACTGCTTTCAGTCTACAACAATAAGTTCGGGTTTCGGTTTTGGGCCATCATAGCCTTGTTCTTGGGCTTCTATGTCTTATGACCTCAAATTTTTTATCTCTTTTGGTACTGACAATAATAAAACTAGTGTACATAGCTTATTCTTAGATAAGCTTCGACTCACTTTTGGCGAATCTTTGGATTTGGTTCCGATCTTGCGACTGCATGCCCTCAATGACCCTCCTGATAGCTTTTGAAGCTATGTCTCAGTGTTAATATCAATACCAAGAATATTTGTATTGATATTCCCTTTCTTGATCTTTCTTATGCATCGATAACATAGAATCACCTTGGTTTCGGTTCTCAAGTCATAGTCTTTCGGCACTCGCTCCGTTGTGTTTGCTTCCGGAATTAGGTCCATGCTGATTACCTACAGTGTCCGAACTAGTTTGTCGCTATCCCCTTTCGTATCAGTTCTGAGTGCCTTCCTCCTACGTTGACACCGATAGTCACTAACCAAATCATCCTCTTTTATCTTTTGGTCTTAATTTTCTTTATAGCTTGTTTAGTTAGTTGCGATCCAATACCCCTTCACTGACAGCTGGTTTCAATGTTGAATTTGGTAGTAACATTTGACCCCTAGTGAAAGGGTACAATCAATTTTTAGTCAATGCCTTTTGGCCTTCATAATGTACTGCTCTGAGTACGCAGGATTTATGCCTTTTATTCTTTTGGAAAGGACCGAATATATTGATTTACACATATCTGTTTTTCCCGGATTAAAGAGAATCTTTCGGCACAACTTTTCTTCTTCTTACTTTTCGTTTTCTTCTCCTGTGAAAAATTGCAAATCTTTCAGAATATCACACTTATTTTCACCAATATGAGTACTTTGATCAATTGAGATAATTACTTAAAGATTATTTCTCTAGTTTGACTACAGGAATGCCCAGCTTTCATCAATTTTTGATCTTTTATCAAAGTAAACTTTGATGACAAGAAAAGCTTAACAAGTATCAAATACTAGTAATATGGATTGTTCATTTGTCTCCTGACTTATTTTCGAGGTCAAAAATCGGCATAGGAAAGATTAACCCTTGTCATGATGCTAAGCCTTTAGTACTTATAGGTTCAATTACCAAATTGCTGTTGGCTGATTTTGGCTTTGGTTTCATTGAAACCGAAACATTATCTGACTATTACCAAAAAAATTGTTTTTCCCTTTGTTTTGGTGTTAACGAAACTTGGATTCCTGACAGCGAAAAACCTTCATCTTGATCTCATTGGTATTAAGTTATTATCAACTACTGTTATGGTGCTAGCACCAACTCATTTGGTTTTGGTTAGATCGCCAACAAATCATGGGGTTTCGATTAGACCGACACTGAGTCATTTAATCATTCTTAAGCATATTCAAAGTGCTTCAATATGCATGAGTATTGCCACCATTTTAATTCTAGTCACTCATGTCGTGCTTTGACCTTTAGAGTTATAAGATTTAAACATTAATTTGTAGGCATAATAATACATATATTAGATTTGTACGCTGACATGTGTTTATGGAATAATGTCACCTGACAATATCATGTCCGGGGAACAAAAGGTTAACAAGTCCAAGCTGGGAAAATCTGATATGCCTCATCCAAAGAAGACACACCCGTCCCACAATGCTCTTTTATCAATACCCTAAATGAGGTGGAAGTTATCCTCCAAAGTTTTGGTATGTCGGGTGTTAATGCTATTCATGCCTCTCCTCAAGTTACCATTCAAAGTCCACCGAAGGGTTGTATTGCATACATAGCCATCCATATCTGGCACAGAGGTTCCTTTCCTTTTCCGGAGTTTGTTTACAGACTTCTGTACCACTTGGGGTTGCTCCTATTTAGCTTTCCCCAAACACATATACTCTCCTTTTATGCCTAGAAATCTTAGCGCTTGAGTCAGGCCAATCCTCCCTCAATGTCAGTCTTTTGTGATTTCCGCTTCGTCTGGCCAAATAGCAGATTTGTTTATTCTCCACTCCAATCCTGCAAAGTAGTTGATTAGTGATCCCATCAATAATTCTAAAGATTGGAAAAACTAGTTTTTCTATATCAGGTGTCCTCCCGATATATCGCAAACTTTTGTCAACCCTAGTAAATTGTTTATCTCTTTCTCAAATTTTCTATGTCATTATCATATCTTATTTGTTATTACTTCTTTTCAACCTCCATATCTAAGAAGAAAGATTTATAAGTAGAAGAGACCCAGGTTGTTGATGCCCTTTTCAAGGTATAAAAAACTAGGATGTCGCACCATCCTATTGACTCTGGATAATCATCGTAAACATACTACCCTACCTTCCGGGAAAAAGATTTCGGGTAAGCCTCCTATCCATTTTTCAGATGTTATAAGCATATCCTTGACTCTAATGATTTTAATCTTTCATCACCCTTATTTTGGGTTCTTCGGGTAAGATAATTTTATTAGAAAGATTACAAGTTCTCATTTCGTATCTCAACTTTCTTTACGTTTTCCTCTGTAACATTATTACTTGTGACTAGCCACCCATGATGCTAATGAGACAACTGCTCTTGGTGCCCTTGCTCACTCTAGCGATTTATCTATAAAAGATTTGCTTCAGTTGTCGACGACGGACCCTCTTAAAAGCAAAAAGGTGAAATCTCTGTTTCTTCCCATTCTGGTAAAGGGATCGTTGCTTCACCTATTGGTCAACTATTGCTTGGTCCTACTGCCCCTCATCTCAACACTACTCCCAACTTTGATTCTTCTCAAATTGAGACTACCGGAGGTGGCTTCATTTTTATTTTCCTTATGTCTGATCCTCAAGAAGCCCTGGATTCAAGCGAGAATAAGCTGACATCGTTTTCATCTCCTCATTATGATGATCCTTCAAGATTCCCTTTACCAACCGCTGACTTTGATAGAATTGTGAATTATGTTCTTTCTTCTGCTGATATTTCCAACATGTCACTGCCTTCCTCTTTAGAATGTTCAATTTTTATCATTATCGCATCAAACAACAACTTTTAGTCCGTTCTTATTCTTCCTAATTTGTCTTTTTCTTTTTCATCTCTATACATGGACTAACATGGTCTATTATTTTTCAAATATCCAAAGGTTGGTACTCGCTTCAAACGAAAATTGCTTCATTATCTTCTGAAGTGACTAAACTTAAGGAGAAAAAGGCTGCTTTAGAGTATAAGGTTAATGATTTAACTATGGAGAAGGGTAAAAGTTATGAGGAACACGAGTAGCCGAAAATAACTCCTAGTAATGTTGAGTTTGAGCTTAAAAAAGAAAAGGAAGCCAAAAATCTTTTGACTGCCGAGATTTCAGCTTTTGTGGATGAGCGGTTGAATATGTTTGTTGAGCATGCCGAGAAGTTGAGAGTGAAGGATGATGCGCTTTGTAACGCTTGATGGGTTGTTTGTGAAGCTAAAAACAGAATTTCTTCATTTTTAAATACACAACTTGTTGTATCTAGATTAACCCTAGAGGTGGGTAAATAGGGTTTCTCACAGTTTTTAGCCGAATTAAAAATCTAACGGGATATATAATAATAAATAGATCACAAAATATAGCAGAAACAGAAATGCAGAAAGTAAGTGACACAAGATATACATAGCTTCGGCAAATTCCTGCCTACTGTTGCATTCCTAAGGTTTCTACTAGGTCATAGAACAGATCCCTCTTACTAGACCATATAAACTCGCAATCCCTGCTCCTGTACTAACCCTGCGCTCAAAACCGTAGACTGACCGATATCCCCTCGATCAGATTTACCCTGATTACAACCCTATAACCAATAACCTAGATTTTACAGACTCTAGCAACTGTCAGTCAACACCCTGACTGTATCTCCCTAGATTTTACAAACTCTAGAACTGTTCAGAATTGTTTTACAACACAGAATAAAAAACAATACAAAAAATAAAATCAAAACCCTAAATTAAAAAGAACTTTAAAAACTCACTTTAGCAAATTTAAACAAAGACTAAGCCCTTTTAATAATGTTGACTAGCCCTCTTTAGTCGGTTGAACCCACTTCAAAACTTTGGCCCGATCTTTCTTTGGCTCTGGAATAAAAAATGGCGGCTGAACTTCATGAATTAGGGTTTTCCAGTCTTCCCAAATCAATTCGATTTCTTGATGGATCGATGTCGTGATTCTCTGATGGCTTCAACTTGATAACATCGGTCAATTGAAGAAGCTCCTTGCTTCACTAATTTGAGATACTGAAGATCGAAAAACAATGGATAAAAATGGTGAGTTTCTCTGAATTTTATTTCTGAATTGTTGCACTAGTTTTTCAATCTCTAAACGCCTGTGATGATTGGTGATATTCATAGGGTAAACAAACCCTAGAAACTCTGATTTCACGTGATGACATGAATTTGATTGTTCCTTGAATTGTGCGGTTTCCTGTTTTGAATTCTCGGCTAAAATTTGCTTTCCATTATTGAATTTGGCTCGATAAACTTAATCATGTTTTTGCTCTTCTGTGTATATGGTTTTCGAAGATTTCCTCTTTTGATTTTCTTGCCTTAGTGACTCAATAATGTGGAAAATTTTGTAGAAACGTTGTAACCATTTTTGGTAAACTTTTCAGGAAACAATTAAAGGCATGCCAACATTGAATTTTCTTTATTTGATGCCAAGAATTCTCTGATTGATTTCTGACCAAAAAAATACCCTCTTTGAATTTGTTGTGAACCTTAACAAATTTGAGAAACAGAATCTGATATCCAAAATTAGCACTTGCCAATAATGCTTGTATGTAATTTGCTCCTTAGGGCCGATTTAATCTTTGTTAATTCTTGGAAATTAATCCTTGGTCATTTTCAAAAAAAATATTCACTGATTTGTGTTTTTGTCAAGAACAATTTCATGCCAGATATGCACTGTGATTTATTGTCACAGAAAATCTGGTATTTCTTGGAAATATTCTGAATTGTTTTTCTGGAATTGAAACATGGCATTTACGTCTTGGATTTTATATGTTGATATCTACACATACATCTGTACCATGCATGTCTGGTTCTTGTTCCTCTGTGCATTACTTTTTGAGCTGCTGTTATGTGTTCACTTTTTGTGTACACATGTACACACACTTGAGTTTGACTATTGCTCAATTTAGAATTTGGGTTGTCTTGTACATGAGCATGTGCTCCACTGTTTTTCTTCATTTTGTACACTTTCACCTGCTGCACCATTTGTTTTGAAATGCTTGAGTTTATGTCATTTTTACTTGAGCATTGCACCATAAAACACTTGCTGTCCCAATTCATGTTTGCACCCTATTTTACCATGCTGCACACATGTATGTTGTGCCATACTTTTCTCAAGCCTCCCATGTTATTGTGCACTTTATGTCCTTTCAGTTGCTTGCCACTTCCATTATCTTGAACTATGCTCTACCCTGTTTATACACAAGAGCAATTTGAGCCTGAAACTCGTACCTCTGATACATTGCTTGCTGCACTCCATTTCTTGCTTATTTTGTGCACACCTTCACATGAGCCCATGCAGTAAATTACTTGATCACATGCTTCTATTTTACTTGAAAAAATAATGCTGCATTGAAAACTTCATATACACAAGCATCATGCTTGTCACCATGTTGAGTTATACCATACATGTATATTCTGATTTCTGAAATCATTACTTTAACCGGTTTTGCATTTGAAAACTGCCTCGACACTTTAGAAGCTCTGAAATTGCCTTGATCACTTTGTTGGCTGCATTACCATGATTATATGTCCGAACTTTGGTCATGTTGCACCACCACCATATATTTGTGCATCGACTAGTTTGTTGATTATTTGCTGGTTTGAGTGCTGCCTTGTCACCATTATGTTGTGTGCATTTTCATGATATGTTTGACCATTTGCATGCTGATTTACATTTTGCACTGAGTTTAGATGGTCCATGCGGCTACTCCTCAGTTGCACGCTGATTGGCGAGGCGGTGCACGCATGTATATCAATACACGTGTGTATATGCAGCTATCAGACAATATTTCCTGTCCTTGTACTATATACATATACAAACTAACTAGACACAGATCAGATCAAGTCATGAAAAATGATGAGAAACACACCAGAAAACCGAGGCAAATAAAAAAATAAAATTTATATTCGCGTGTATTTTGTTTTATTCCTGTTGCAGTATACTGTGTGTGTTTCTATTTTATTTGACAGGTAAGCAGAAGATGATGACTGGACTGACTATGAAGTGCAAAGACAGAAGATTGACAGAGACATGTATATGAGATAATATATGTATATGAGAGAGATAGTGAATGTTTGTACAAATGAAACTGAACCGAGTCAAAGAATGTACTGTAATGAATTATATATCAATGATGTGTTCAAATAGTGGAGTTGTAAATTTGTACTATTGAAATAAAATATTATATTTAAATAAAATACTGTGTGAATATTTGAATGTTTGTACAGTCGTAATTTATTTAAATATTATATTCCTGTCTGTGATGTGATATAACAGTATGACTACAAACACATTTATAATAATATTCATTTGGTGGTTATGATCAAACAAAAAAACCATAAAATTGTGTATACAACACCGTTATATACAACAATCTCCCCCTTTTGATGATGACAAACAAATAAAAGATTTTGAGCACAATAAATATGTTTGACAGTGAAAATAGAACTCCCCCTATTTGAAAGCTCCCCCTATAATAGAAACTCCCCCTATAACTGTGAATGAGTGAAAAAAAATTGAATAGAATTTCAAAATTAAAAATATTTTTAAAATATTCACTCATAAATCAAAATCTCAACCTATTCTCCCACTTTTGTTATCATCAAAAGAATTCAGAATTTAAAATATAGATGAATAATGTCTAGAAAATATAGTTTCAGCTTAAGAGGAAGAAAGGTCATCATAAATCTCAATCAGTCGAACAAAAATCATAACAAACTGAGAACATGTGCATATTTCACATTGTAGAAAATGACGGATTTACGTTGAATTTTATAAAAATGGGGAGAGTAATAAAAAAAGAGATTTCCAATTATTTTCAGAAGGATTTATAACTTAAAGCACAAAATAGTGATGGACTTGGACTGTAATTAATAATTCAATTTAAGTGACGAAATCAGACAATCTAAAATCCCAATAACTATCAATCAACAAATCATAATACTTCATAAAATATTAACACATTTCACAGATTCGAAGATGGATTGATAGGCTTATTTTCTAAACACCAAGGAGTATTTCAGATAAATTTCAATTTATAGCACAATATTTCCTTTTTCTTTTTATTTTATTTAAGAGCACACTGACCACGCATAACCAGAGCTTGGATTTTTAAATGAGGTCAGTCGCAGCTTAAATTATAAGTTGTCTCATAACCATGCATGACCAGAGCTTGGATTTTTAAATGAGGTTAGAGAAACACTTATGTATTAATTATATTTATATTTATCATTTCAGCTTTAAAAGGAAAAAACTCCTCGGCATATAAAACCAATATATGGATGATAGAAAATGGGGCAGATATAGAAATGGACTGTGAAATAAATTTCTAAATTAATTATATTATGAAATATGATCAACTATACCGGGATCATTGAAAAAATTTCAATATTCACTAATTCTGGAAAATAACATAGTCTCATTTCTATCACAAATATTTCTGTTGTTTATTCAAAAATATTTTAATATATATTAACTCACCACATTAATATAAAATTATCGTGGATGGCAGAATGATGATAGATAAAGGAGACGGTCGTGAAATATTTGCCAATTCAAAGATATTATAATAAATGTTCAACCATCATGAATTTCTTTAAATAAAATCTCCTCTTGTTGTGAAATTTATTGCAGTCACAGTTCATCAAATTTCAAATTCTTATAATAATTTTGATGAATTATAAATATAGCTCAGTTTGGTTATTGATTTCAATTTCTGAATGAATAATCAATAAATAATTTTAAAATTGAAAATCAATTATAAGAGGAATTTAAGATGATTTATACAGAACAAAAATATGTATGCAAAAAAATTATTCAGTATTTCAAAACTGATACCACTTGATGTCTCTATTAATGAGGATTTTAAGATAACACTAGAGACAAACAAGGAAATATCAAACAACATAATTTTTTAATCACAAGGCCCAAGCAGACAAGGTTAACCAATCAAGCAAATTACTTTCATCTATCAGAGAAGCAATCAATTTTATTCAAAACAAGCAGTCACAAAAATAACTTTCAAGAATAATATTTGAGCAGCACAAAAATCATTTTCAAAGCAGACTTGTTAAGGAGATGTTCCAAAGATACATCAGACAATCAAAGAATGGTTCATGATTCAAGATTAAATATATGGTCTATTTGAAATCATTTGAAGGAATATGTAACTCTTCAAGATTTAATGAATTAATCACACCAGTTTATAAATTTTCAGGTCCAAGATATGTGTGAGATTCAATAAACCAAAAATTTAAAATGATTTTAAACAAACATATATTCAAATCAAATAATCATGAAATAACAGTGAGTTTTAAGACCATATTTTCAAAGGATTTTTTCACAAGTATTTCTGATAAGTACAAGAGTAATTTCAGATCATTTACATCAAATTTGAGAGGAATTTATGATCCAAAAATAATTTAAAAATAGTTTATTTGATATCACTTGAATAGATGTTAAGTTTGAGATATAATGAATTATTCACACAAGGTTGATAATTTCAAATTTAGGAGGTGTGTGAAATTCAAAATATCAAGAATTTCAAATGATTTCAAATAAAAAAATTCAAACATGTAGATCATGAATATAAAAAAGAATTTCAAGATGTATCACTGAGATTCAAGACAGATCAAAAAATACTCAAGCCAATCTGAAAATTTCTGAAATTTTCACAACTGATAAATAACTGAGTGATGTAGTGAGTATAACTTTTCAAGACTTTCCAAAATGAACTAGAAGAGCCTCACAAAAACAAAGGTGTGTGAAATTCCAAAAAACTTCCAGATCTTCAAAAATTTAGAATTCTAATCAACAGTGTTCAAGATATGACTAGAATACATCAACAATGTTATGAATTCAAAAATTAAAAAAACTTCAAAAACAATTGCAGATATATATAATTTTACATTAGAGATCTATATTTTCATTCAAGTAAAATAACTTCCCAGAAATTCAATAGTTCTGCAACTGGAAGTTAAGGAAGACCAAGAGAGAAAAAATATGGCAGTGACAAATTAAAACAGAAATTTCAAAAAGAATAAAATTAATAGAAGGAACAGAAGGAGGAATAAAAGAAAAAAATATTTACAAAGGTGAGTTTAGAGATCATACCAGAATACAATCAAAATCTCTAACTCAACAAGCTTGGCTAAGGAAATGTGGATGATACATGAATATTGAGCAGGTTGAATCCAAATCTCTTTTGATTAGTAGTTCCTCAGCCACCTCTGGTACCTAACAGTTTAGAGAATCGAGTGGTCTAACAAAATTTGTAAAACCATTCACAGTTTTGTTCATAACTTTAGGTACCCAAACTTGTTTATATAACAATCCATCAGAATTTACCAAAGTACCTTTAGGGACCCAGATCTGTTTGAAATTAGACGAATTCACTTTACTTCTTTTTGAGGTCCAAGAATGATAGAATGATTTGTTATAAAACAAATTCTTGTTTTGTTTATGTTTCAAAAAATCTTTTGAATTGCCAGAGTTTAAAAATTCAAAACAATCTTTTCCAAGATAATTTGAAGTGTCTTTAAAATCATTTGAATTCATCATCCCAAAGCCAAGACCAGATTTATTTCTAATAGAAACTTGGTTTTATAACATCATATTCAAATATTTTTCCGCATTAGAAAATTTATCCAAAGTTGATTCTAATCGTTGAATTTTGGATTTTAGATCGCTATTTTCTTTTAATAAATTTGAGGAATTATTTATAGCGATCTTCTGTTCAGCATTGGACTGTTTCAAAACCAAATTCTCATTTTCAAGCAATTTAATTTTGGCTTGGGATTCAAAAATTCCAAGTTCAAATCGTTTTTTCTTTTCAGACACAAATTTCTTGGATTTTTCAATCTCATTTTCAAGTTCTTCCAAAATCAAATTTGATTTCAACAAGTTCTCCTTTTCAACAATTTCAAATTTCGAATATATATCTATTTTAAAATTTTCAAATTCCTTTTGCAGAAGGTTATTCAAATTTGATAACTCAGTCTTGTTCTCATTTAAGATCAGAATTTCATTTCTAAACTTTTGAATATTTTTATTGAGATGAACAAGATTGGTTTTCAATTTCAAACAATTTTTGCAAACTGAATTTGAAGAATTTTTAACATGTTCTAGTTGTGATTCTTTAACAACCCGCATTTTACGCATCGAAGGATCGTAGAATATTTATTTCTTTCAAATACAAAGTCATATGGTCATGTTACTTTGGGAGACGACTATTGTGGTCATTTCCCATGTTCATGATTTTTTTCGATTTTTAAATGACTGTTTTGCCATAGGTTATAATGTTTTGGCCATAACTTTTGATTGAAAAGGAGGTTTGACCTAAAACCACTTCCATTGGCATCGGATGATGGTTTACCTTTCTGTAGAGTGGCCACATTAGCCAAACGGACCCACCGTTTGGGAGATATGACTGAAACAAGTTTCAGATGGTGAAAAACAGCTTAATTGGGCTTAACCGGGTGATTAACATCTAGGCCCAAAGGGGAAGTTCAGGATTAGGAGTTTAAAAGGGCTGTTAGGGTTTGGAGAATACCTTTTTCTCATTTTTCAGCCGTCACTATTCATTCCTCTTAACCTAGCCATGGCCTCCACTTTCGAAATCTCTTCAAAACACCTCTAAACCACTTTCTAATTGAAGATTAGGCTTAACAAACATCAAATTAAGGAGAGAAAGCACCAAAGCAAGGTTAGAGTTGTTGTGTTGCATTGGGAACAACGCCAAAAAGAGAATCATTTCAGATTTGGTATTCTATTTGTGGCCAAGGTGAGTGATTTGCATAGTTTTCCACTAATTACGGTTAATTAAGGGTAATTAGTGAAGATTAACGAAATTAGACATGATAAATTTTGGAAAAATATTTATAAAATTCGAATTGTTGTTTTAGACCTCTGTTAGAAGTTTGGGTTAATTTGGTTAAGTTTTGCTAATCATTTCATTAGATTTTTCCTAAACATGCTTAAGGGGAAAATATGGGGTTTTGGGTATGTTTGATCCATTTTACATGCTATGATTGTTATTTTGCTGTTTGTGGATGATTATACATGTTGCTATGACTGTATAGTATGCTTTGTGGTTGTCTAGAAGTGTTATATTGGTCGAAAACGCTGTCGAATGGTGTAAACAGTCGCTGGAAGAAGTTGCAGGAAAATATGCAGGGACCGGATCAGATCGCCCCTACCCGAACCAAACTGACCGTGGAGTATCTTCTCCGAACCGATCCTCTTGCGGTGATGGAGCCCGACCCGAACCGCCTGGAAGCTCGTGAACTGATGGCCATGGAAGATCACAAACCAGAGTGCTCTACCCGAACCGAAACGCTCACACCATCCTACCCGATCTGCCCTCGTGAGCAAGAGCTACCCCAACCCGAACCACTCTAGGGGGCGCGATCCAAGCCGCTAAGTGGACTCTGAACCATTGGCTTTGCATCACGAGTAGGACCTGACGATGAGTCACGAGCTGGAGGAGCACGACCCGACCCGTATGGGGTATTCCGATCCGAACCGAGGAGCTGATGACCACGACCTGAAGCAAAGTGAAGTGAAGAAAGGAAGACCGATCCAGGAAAGAAGGTGACGACCAAAACACGAGATGCAAAGGTAGTCCAAATGGGAAGTTTGTACTTAGGATCCAGTTGGGAACCAACGAGTTGACTTCATGAGTTGGGCTTTGCTACGGGACGTGTGCAAAGGGGTTGTCGATGTCTGTAACTTCGAATCACTATGTGTAGGGAATACGATAACGGATTCAGGGCCACAGTGGCCTAGGTACGACTAAAGAGCTATAGACCAATGAGGTGGGGTCATTTGTAAAGATTTGGTCATGACTCCATGGGGTAAGCTTGGTAGTAGCGGTAGTTGTACAAGTCGAACTCCGTCACTACTTCGATGGGTCTAGTGATTGACAGTGGTGGACATCGTATGCTTTACGCACTAAGTGAGAGATGTGAGGATGGTTGCTATGCTTGATTTGTTTGCCAACATTATGACATGCACACCCCCACCCCCGTACTCTTTACACCATATATTAGTGGCCCCATAGAGTATTGAATGGTATGTAGTGCTAATTCTTTGGTTGCAGGTTCAGGTATGGTTTAGTATACCTGTTACTGTTTTATTTGCTGCTTATCACTCATACCAGACTTTTTGTCTGACCCAGAGTTTTATGTCTCTTCTCATTACTCTGGGTGCTCTCATGAGCAGACTAGAGACAGGTTAGGAGGTATGCATGAGTAGTTGTACTGGAGGCAAGTAGGAGGCCTCCACGTATGATATATATATATATTCTCCCTGTGTTGCTGCGGTCACTAGTTTGGGCATTAGTGGTGTATCTTTCTCTCTTTTGTTTAGAGACAGTAATTTGGAAATTTGTAATAAGCCATATTTGGATTTCCGCAACTCTGATAATGATGTTGATGTTGGTTTTAGTTATCAGCTTATGCACTGTCTCGCCTGTTTTATGTCTAGTATATTATTATTATATTTTGTTCCATGCGTTGTGAGACATTCTATAGGTTTTCGATTAGTTCATTCTCTTCTTTCCTTTTTTGTCGACCGTTCCGTGCTAGTCGGGCATGTGTACAGCGCACTTTCGGGAGAAATGTCGTTTGGTGCGGGGAGGGCCATCACACTTGGTATCAGAGCTCTAGGTTGCGTAGTTAACCTAGGGAAAGACACCGGGGAGAGATAATACGTATATGCGAGCGCGTATTTGTGATTATTTTGGTTTCCAAAAGCTATATATATATATATACTATTAGTATATCTAAGGATGAAGTCGCACTACACTGGCACCACTATGGAGATGGTTAATCGTTTTCTCTTTACAGATTGAACGATAAGCCGATACGCAAGAGGTGCCGGTAGAGGAGCCAATAGTGGGAATGCTGCTGACATGAGGACGATGTTTATTGACTCATGAGAGAGATGCTTAGAGATGTTCAGCGGGAAGCTCCTAATGCTGGTAGTGGTGGTGGTGCAGTGGTGCAGGCGCCTAGAGCCGATTTTGCCAAGCTATGCAAGGACTACACTAGTCTTGGTGGGAAGTCGTTCCACGGAACAGAGTCGGCTATGGATGTTCAGGATTGGTTGGATAGCTGTGAGTGTATCTTCGAAGACTTGGGTATCTAGGATGCGATGAAAAGAAAGCTAGCATCCCGTCAGGTGCAAGGACGGGCAGTGAATTGGTGGAATGCTATAAAGGCAGCTACTCCCGAGGATTAGATTACTTGGGATCAGTTTAAGGTTCACTTTAGCAATAAGTTCATTCTAGCAGCTCAGAAGTCAGTGTTGTTTAAGAAATTCTTGTAACTCAAGCAGAATGGCAGAGCTGTCTCGGAGTATATTGCAGAATTCGATACTTTATCGAAGTACGGACAATCCCTCATTAACACTCCCGAGAAGAAGAATGAGAAGTTTATAACACGCTTGAATCACTACTTGGGGGAAAGGCTTATTAACTACATCGATGAGACATTTGAATCGATTGTGGGGAAAGCATTGAGGTCGGAGAGTCTTTACCCTAAGTCGAAGACTGAGGTCGCATCTGAAGAGGAGCCAAAGCTGCAAGCAAGCGGTTGAGGCAAGAATGGTTCTCATAATAAGAGAAAGTAGAATCAGGCAAATGATGACCAGAAGAAAAAGAAAAAGAAGGATGTTGAGTGCTTCAGTTATGGTAAGAAGGGCCATTATGCTAGTAATTTTCGGGCCAAGCCAGTGGATAGGAAGTGCTTCAACTGTGGCCAAGTGGGACATCACAAGGACAAGTGTCCGCAACCCCCTAAAGAAAAGAAGACGATGAAAGCATATGCCCTTAATGCTATTCCGTCTTCGTCTAATGCCCCAATTGCGGCGGAGAAGGGAAAGAATGTCGTTATTCAAGGTATGATTTCTGTTTATGATGTTCCTGTTCGAGTATTGTTTGATACCGGAGCTTCCAGTTCTTTCATCCTTAGTGACCTGGTAGATAGGTTGGGATTGGAGCCCGAGATTGTCGATAGACCTTTAGTAGTGACGAACCCGATTGGTGGTTCGACTAACCTTAGCATCATTTGTCGTAATGTGGTCTTATCGATTCATGGATGCATGTTTGTTTGTGATTGCTTTTTTTTGTCCTTTACTGGGTTTGGCATTATTTTGAGAGTCAATTGGCTCTAAAGATATGGGGTGGTGGCAGACTGTGAGGGCTTTTTGGTGACAGCTAGAGCGGATGATGGGCAGAGGGTAGTGTTTGGTGGTCTACCTAGCGATGGGGTAATGTCTAGTTTTCTAAATTCCCTCGACATTCCGCATGGTGATTTGCCAGGTTTGCCCGTGGTTGGCCAATATCAGGACGTCTTCGAAGAAGTGACCGGACTTCCACCACACCGAGAGATTGAGTTACGTATTGATTTAGTGAAAGATGCCAGACCTATAGTGATGCCACTTCGTCGTATGGCACCAAGGGAGCAGCGAGAGCTCGGGGTGCAATTTAGCGATCTTTTGAAGAAGGGATTTATCAGAAGGAGTGCTTCTGAATGGGGAGCACCAGTTGTTTTTGCTACCAAGGCCGATGGTTCCCTTCGATTGTGTGTAGACTACCGCGAGTTGAATAAGGTGACAAGGAAGAACAAGTATCATCTGCCGCGGATAGATGATTTGTTTGATCAGTTGAGTGGCGCGAGAGTATTCTCTCAGTTGGATCTCGCAACAGGTTTTCATCAGCTTAGGGTGGAAGCTGAGAATATAGATAAAATGTGTAACAACCCGTGTTTTTATAATGTTTATTAACCATAAAATAAGGCAGAATTAATTTTAAAATTAAGAATCAAGGGAAACGGGTTACGCCATTGCGTTCCTCTCGAAATTCTGCTTGGAAATGAGTCTGAGTTTTCAAAAATCGGAGTCCGTATGTCCAAGTTATGACCATTCGAAGTTTTCAGAAATTTTCAAATTCAAACAGACTCAATTCGAATTCAAAATTCGAATTTCAAACCTCCAAATGGACTGGGCGGGAAAAATCCCGCCCAGAACCAGGTCGACCTGGGGGTCGACTATGTAGTCGACCTACCCAGGGCCAGGTCGACATAGTGTCGACCTGGGGGTCGACCTGGTGCCCGAGCCCATTTATGAAGCTAGATTCACTCTGATGTATGTGGCCTCATTTCTGTCCACATTCGTTGACCTGACCCTATAAATACAACCCCTAAGACCAGTCTCTCTACACCAAATTTCTTTCTGACATTACGCTGCTCTGATTCTGGTTTAAAAGTTTGAGAGAGGGACTACTTCTACTATAACAACCCGTATTTTAAACAACATATTAAGACAAGAATCAAGGCAGAATTAAATGTTAAAATCTAAATCAAGGAAAACGGGTTGCGCCATTGCGTTCGTCTCGGAAAAATACGCGAAATAGAGTATGAGTTTTCTAAAAACGGCGTCCGTATGACCAAGTTATGGCCCAATGAAGTTTTTAGAAAATTCCAAGCCCAAAAAAAGTTCAAATTCAAATTCAAATTCGAAAAGCAACCAAGGTAGAATGGGCGGGATTTTTCCCGCCCCAGGCAGTGTCGACACAGGGGTCGACACCTGTCTCGACCCCCCCAATGGGTTGACACCCATGTCGACCCATGGGTCGACACCCATGTCGACCCAGGGGTCGACCCCCCCGGTCGGACCAGTTTTTCTAGTGCACCTGTTTTGGCTCCTGGGTCTTGTTTTGGGGGCTTGTGATGATTTTAGATGGCTCAGATCTATCCTAGGGTTTATCCTATGGCTAAAACTAATCCTAAACACTATAAAAAGACCCTAAGACCTAGCTTAAATCGTACTATTTCATTTTAGCCTCATGCAGCCGCCATTAAACCTAGAACTCTAAATTAAAAATACAAAGAACAAAATTAAAGAAGACGAAGGATGATTCTTGAAGGCTACAACTAGAAGCTACAACAACTACGACGCTTTAGACAACGGATTTGGGGCTATATGATTCAAAGTTTTGATTTGGATTGCTTGCTTCATATTGTAAGTTCTATGTCACTTTTTAGGCAAAAACACTGAAATAACATGGACATGCTATGAATTGAAACCGGATTTAGGAACTATTATTAATCCAGGTTTATATTGTTTAACTTTGAATAAAAATTTGGGAATATTGCTATGTTAATGTTGCAAGTTAAACTTATCATGATGTTGATGTTGTTATGAATCACTTGAGCTTAATTTTATTGCAAGTTGAACAAATACATGTCCATGGAATCATTATGTTCATTGAAATCCTCATGTTGATTAAACCATGCCAATGATGCTAATTAAACCATGTCTATGATGTTAATGAAACTATGCCTGGGATGCTAATATACCTATCATGTTAATGACAAATTGGGAATCGCTAGGTTATGATGAAAAGTTGGAATCATTATGTTCATAATGCTAGATGAGAATCATTAGGTTAGAAATACTAAATTGGAATCCACTATGCCTATTAGAATTACCATGCCTCTAATGTTTCATGTTTGTAATAAAATTATTAATATGCCCGCAATGATTATTATGCCTAGGATGTAAAGTGGAATTCAATGTAGAACTAAGTTGGAACCATTACTATGCCAAGTTATCATCATGCTAGTATTGAAACCATGTGATATGTTATAATATGTTTATTATGCAAGTGATGTTGGAATTGTCACGTATGCCTATCACATGTTTGGTGTTATTCCCCTTTATCTCTTGAATTGTTTATGCTTTTGAACGAAGTACGTTTATATACGTTGGGGATACGATTGGGTAGAATAGGCAAAACTTGAATTGATTATAATCATAAACCGTGAAATTTGGCATAAGTAGAACATGAAATATGGCACGAAAACTCGACTTGAACATGCCATAACTTGACTTGAAACATGCCTTAGTTGGGCACGAAATTGACATATGAACATGCTATGAAAATAGCACGAATCTGATAAGGACATGGACATGACTTTAGAAAACAAGAAAGTGGCCAACTCGAGGTTAGGTTGAGTTTGTAGTGTAAACCTGCCCAGAAACGCCCGGCAAATCCAGTTGCTACAAACACTAGGATCCAATGTGGGTAGTTGGTCACATCGCGCTTGAAACCCGAGGTTGGGTTGATTTCGTAGCGTAAACCTGCCCGGAACCGCCCGGCAAATCCAGTGGCTACGAACAATAGGATCCAATGTGAGTGGTTCGGTGCATTAACGAATCAAGTAATGCCAATTAGGGTCAAGTCATGGACATGAAAAGATAACTTAACCAACTTGAACATGATTTGTAGGGCTAAGTCATGAACTTGAAACGACAACACTTAGCCAACTTGACATGACACGTAGGCGGGTTAAGTCACGAATTTAAATGACATACTTAACCATCTTGACATGACTAGACTGGAAAAGGATTAAGTCACGAATTACATGACTTAATCGGTTAGGCGGGATAGGTCACGAATTACATGACCTAATCTGTTAGGCGAAACCCTAGACACGACCCTTTTCAGCAGTAGCCCTCTAGATGTATCAAGGTACCCTGGGGCTAGGCCGGGTGGGGCACGATTACTGGGCTGATTGTAAGAGGTAAACGACGGCAGTGGGGTATGCCAGTGTAGGTTCGGTGGACTACGGTCGTGAACGTATTCCGGGGCAGACACTGGGTATCCGTAGATTTATCTGTGCATCTTGAATCGTGTCAGGGGTTGACACCCTAGGGCCGATACACCCGAAGGTGGACCCAGCACAGGTGACTACATTCGTGATTAGCTGTATGACACGGACACTTGACGAGCTAGAACTTGTAGGGAGCCGGTCGACTAGATAATCGCTCCGTAGGACCCCGTACTTGGGTCAGACCCCGTTTCAGGGTCATTTCATGATATTGGGCCGTGGGATTTATTTCGTGATTAACTTGTGATATGGGCTTAGTATACTAGTACAGCCGATGCAACGAATCTCGAACATGTGATGCTTTACTTGACTTGTCTTGACTTATCCTGATCACCTTAGTCTATCTTGTTCACCTTGACACCATTCTTAAGTTTAGTTCCAGTTCATACATGACATGATGTTTTAACCGTCTTTACACTGGAAGTCACTAGAACTTACTCAGTCTTTATGACTGACCCTTTTTCCTTTCGCCTCTGTTTCCTTCGTCCCCCCCCAGGTTCTCAGGGAGGAAACACTAGCTCTTAGCTTGGATATCACTTGTTTTGGGTCAGCATGTACGGTTTGCTATGGCTGCTTCATTTTACTGCACTTGGGGAATAAGTTGTTTTTTTTCCTGTTTTTAAGTTATTGCTTCTTTGACTATTATTACAAGACAGTTGTAATGAAGTTATTTGAATTGTTTGTAAAAGACATGGTTTACTTTGGAATAAAATGAAGTTCTGTTTTGCTCATAAATTCTTTCGCTGTTTACTTAATTTTTAATTTGTGTTCTGTCTTGTGATAATTCTGTGATGTTATCTCGATAATACCTCTCCAAAACTAGTGCATTCCATTTGAGAGTGACCCTAGTGGAGGTGGGGTGTTACACTTGGTATCAGAGCAGAAGGTTACCAAGGCTGGGCAAGAGTTTTGAAAACCTTTTCAAAAACCATTTACAAAGAAGCACTTTTCAAGAAAAGTTGGTTTATTTCAAAAGGCTATTCCCCAAAAAGCCATTAGCACAATCTTTGTTTCCTCGTTTGAATCTTTTCCTTTTTCGTTTTCATCTTATCATGGCCAACGATCTTAATCTTCCCGAGGGTGTCAATATACCCACTTGGTTCCGTCGTTTCCTCGAGGCTCGGGCTAATGTGGCAGGCCCAGCCACTCCTCCTCCTCAACCTCCGCGAGAAACTGCTTTTTCAAAGATATGCAAGGACTTTAAGGCCATGGGCAGAAAGGATTTCCTAGGAACTGAGACTTTTGTTGAGGCACGGAATTGGTTGAAGGAAACCGAAGACTTGTTCGTTATCTTTGAGGTAGAGGACAATAGGAAAGTATAGTTGGCGGCGTGGCTCATGAAAGAGGAAGCTTCTTACTGGTGGGAAGTCACCAACGCTACTAAGCCCATTGAGACTTGGGCGGACTTTAGAGGGAGATTTGGGCTTAAGTTATTGTCATCGGCAGAGGAGAGTCTCCAAATGGAACGGTTTCTGGCCCTTAAACAAGGAAATATGACAGTTAAAGAATACGTGAACCGTTTCAATCAGCTTGCTCGCTTCGGATTGGAGTTAGTCAACACTCCTCAGAAAAAGGCGCTACGTTTTGCACGAGGCATGAACGAGCCACTACATGGTTTGGCCATGACTCATGTGCCCATGGGGGCGACCTTTGAAAGCTTAGTGGATATGGCCCTACTGTATGAGGAAGATAAGAAGGGCAAGAAAGAGGTCAAGCCCAACAATTCTCAGAATAAGAAGGTAGACTCCGAGAAAGGAGGCAAGAACGACAACTCACATGATAAAAGGAAATGCAATTTCTGTGGTACGGAAGGGCACATAGCCAAGGATTGTAGAAAGAGGAAGAGAAAGCAAGGTGAATGTTTTCATTGTGGGGAGACTGTACACATCAGCAAGGACTTCCCTAAGAAGCAGACCGGACCTTCTGGGGTACATCTTTAACTTCTTTTTCTAGATGCTTTGTTTTATCTTGTTATCTTCTCGATCCTATCTTGAGAACCATAGGTAGAATCTTTTTAGATGTAAACATGTAATTGAAACATGTCATGATTGCAAAATGGTTGCAAGTGGTCGCAAGTGGTTGCTCGTGGATGCATGAATACACATTAGGCACTAGATCGGCTCAGTCACAGTTTCATACTTGCATATGCATGAGTGTTTATTTTGGAAACTTGGTTGTGCTATCATTTGGTTGTTGCATATGATTGAATGTTTGTGCACTCATGTAGAAATTATGGATTATAATAGGAAAATTTTGCATACATATTGGATTCATTTCACTAAACATATTTTGCATTTAGAAGATCAATCAGGCCTGATCATTAGCATTAGCTAAGGAACATATACACACACTCTTTGCATGTGTTCATAAAACATTAGAAGTCTTTTAAGGACCATGGTTGCCTGTGGATGATGCTTTGAGTAGATGGATGATGGATGGTAGGATGCGTTCTTCCTAACATGGAGATTTCGGGGACGAAATCCTTCAAGGTGGGGAGAATGTAACAACCCGTATTTTAAACAACATATTAAGACAAGAATAAAGGCAGAATTAAATGTTAATTCTGAATCAGGGAAAACGGGTTAGGCCATTGTGTTCGTCTTGGAAAAATACGCGAAATAGAGTCCGAGTTTTCGAAAAACGGAGTCCGTATGACCAAGTTATGGCCCAATGAAGTTTTCAGAAAAATCCTAGCCCAAAAACAGTTCAAATTCAAATTCAGATTCGAAAAGCAACCAAGGAAGAATGGGCGGGATTTTTCCCGCCCCAGGCAGGGTCGATACAGGGGTCGACACCTGTGTCGACCCCCCCCAATGGGTCGACACCCATGTCGACCCAGGGGTCGACCCCCCCGGTCGGACCAGTTTTTCTGGTGCACCTGTTTTGGCTCCTGGGTCTTGTTTTGAGGGCTTGTGACGATTTTAGATGGCTCAGATCTATCCTAGGGTTTATCCTATGGCTAAAACTAATCCTAAACACTATAAAAAGACCCTAAGACCTAGCTTAAATCGTACTTTTTCATTTTAGCCTCATGCAGCCGCCATTAAACCTAGAACTCTAAATTAAAAATACAAAGAACAAAATTAAAGAAGACGAAGGATGATTCTTGAAGGCTACAACTAGAAGCTACAACAACTACGGCGCTCTAGACAATGGATTTGGGGCTATTTGATTTAAAGTATTGATTTGGATTGCTTGCTTCATATTGTAAGTTCTATGTCACTTTTTAGGCAAAAACGCTGAATTAACATGGACATGCTATGAATTGAAACCGGATTTAGGAACTATTATTAATCTAGGTTTATATTGTTTAACTTTGAATCAAAATTTGGGAATATTGCTATGTTAATGTTGCAAGTTAAACTTATCATGATGTTGATGTTGTTATGAATCACTTGGGCTTAATTTTATTGCAAGTTGAACAAATACATGTCCATGGAATCATTATGTTCATTGAAATCCTCATGTTGATTAAACCATGCCTATGATGCTAATTAAACCATGTCTATGATGTTAATGAAACTATGCATGGGATGTTAATATACCTATCATGTTAATGACAAAGTGGGAATCGCTAGGTTATTGTGAAAAGTTGGAATCATTATGTTTATAATGCTAGATGAGAATCATTAGGTTAGAAATACTAAATTGGAATCCACTATGCCTATTAGAATTACCATGCCTCTAATGTTTCATGTTTGTAATAAAATTATTAATATGCCCGCAATGATTATTATGCCTAGGATGTAAAGTGGAATTCAATGTTGAACTAAGTTGGAACCATTACTATGCCAAGTTATCATCATACTAGTATTGAAACCATGTGATATGTTATAATCTGTTTATTATGCAAGTGATGTTGGAATTGTCACGTATGCCTATCACATATTTGGTGTTATTCCCCTTTATCTCTTGAATTGTTTATGCTTGTGAACGAAGTACGTTTATATACGTTGGGGATACGATTGGGTAGAATAGGCAAAACTTGAATTGATTATAATCATAAACCGTGAAATTTGGCATAAGTAGAACATGAAATATGGCACGAAAACTCGACTTGAACATGCCATAACTTGACTTGAAACATGCCATATTTGGGCACGAAATTGACATATGAACATGCTATGAAAATAGCACGAATCTGATAAGGACATGGGCATGACTTTAGAAAACAAGAAAGTGGCCAACTCGAGGTTGGGTTGAGTTTGTAGTGTAAACCTGCCCGGAACCGCCCGGCAAATCCAGTTGCTACAAACAATAGGATCCAATGTGGGTAGTTGGTCACATCGCGCTTGAAGCCCGAGGTTGGGTTGAGTTCGTAGCGTAAACCTGCCCAGAACCGCCCGGGAAATCCAGTGGCTACGAACAATAGGATCCAATGTGAGTGGTTCGGTGCATTAACGAATCAAGTAATGCCAATTAGGGTCAAGTCATGGACATGAAAAGATAACTTAACCAACTTGAACATGATTTGTAGGGCTAAGTCATGAACTTGAAACGACAACACTTAGCCAACTTGACATGACACGTAGGCGGGTTAAGTCACGAATTTAAATGACATACTTAACCATCTTGACATGACTAGACTGGAAAAGGATTAAGTCACGAATTACATGACTTAATCGGTTAGGCGGGATAGGTCACGAATTACATGACCTAATCTGTTAGGCGAAACCCTAGACACGACCCTTTTCAGCAGTAACCCTCTAGATGTATCAAGGTACCCTGGGGCTAGGCCGGGTGGGGCACGATTACTGGGCTGATTGTAAGAGGTGAACGACAGCAGTGGGGTATGCCAGTGTAGGTTCGGTGGACTACGGTCGTGCACGTATTCCGGGGCAGACACTGGGTATCCGTAGATTTATCTGTGCGTCTTGAATCATGTCAGGGGTTGACACCCTAGGGCTGATACACCCGAAGGTGGACCCAGCATAGGTGACTACATTCGTGATTAGCCGTATGACATGGACACTTGACGAGCTAGAACTTGTAGGGAGCCGATCGACTAGATAATCGCTCCGTAGGACCCCGTACTTGGGTCAGACCCCGTTTCAGGGTCATTTCATGATATTGGGCTGTGGGATTTATTTCGTGATAAACTTGTGATATGGGCTTAGTATACTAGTACAGCCGATGCAACGAATCTCGAACATGTGATGCTTTACTTGACTTGTCTTGACTTATCTTGATCACCTTAGTCTATCTTGTTCACCTTGACACCATTCTTAAGTTTAGTTCCAGTTAATACATGACATGATGTTTTAACCGTCTTTACACTGGAAGTCACTAGAACTTACTCAGTCTTTATGACTGACCCTTTTTCCTTTCGCCTCTTTTTCTTTCGTTCCCCCCCAGGTTCTCAGGGAGGAAACACTAGCTCTTAGCTTGGATATCACTTGTTTTTGCTCAGCATGTACGGTTTGCTATGGCTGCTTCATTTCACTGCACTTGGGGAATAAGCTGTTTTTTTCTCTGTTCTTAAGTTACTGCTTCTTTGACTATTATTACAAGACAGTTGTAATGGAGTTATTTGAATTGTTTGTAAAAGACATGGTTTACTTTGGAATAAAATGAAGTTCTGTTTTGCTCATAAATTCTTCCGCTGTTTACTTAATTTTTTATTTATGTTCTGTCTTGTGATAATTCTGTGATGTTATCTCGATAATACCTCTCCAAAACTAGTGCATTCCCTTTGAGAGTGACCCTAACGGAGGTGGGGTGTTACATCTACTACGTTGAGACTGCGTTAAAGGAATTGCTGATTAGGGGACTTCTATTAGGACTTGACTAAGCAACAAACGAATCTCTTTTTCTAATTCTCGAACCACGATCTGTAAGCCCCGGTTATTTTCAGATTTAAACTGTAAATGTATTATGAATATGATGTAAAATTGAAATTGGACCTATGTATGACGACTGTTTACATTCATTCTTGTTCATCTTGGATCTTGACTCTTGAATATTACTATGACATCGATTTGGGGCTTATTCATGTTGTAAATCAAAAAGAGAAACCCCTCTTATTATCATGTTGAACCTGTTATTAGCCACATGTTTATAATTATCATCTTATGACAAACGTTACTACGACTATACTATCACCTTATGACAGTCGTTACCATGACTATACTATCACCTTGTGACAACTGTTATTTTGACTAGTACCTTATCTTGCTAGATTTGGAATCTTTATGTTTGAGGCCAATATTTCATATGTCAGTAATGTTTTATTTCAAGTCATATCATGCTATGGTAGTAATCACTCTTGCCACCTTATACCCATTTCTTTTTATGTCACTCCCTAATTAGATTTATTTGTATCGATTCGAACTTTCGTGCGATGGGAATACGATTTGGGTAGATTATGTAACAACCCGTATTTTTGAATAACATGTTATAACATAAAACAAAGCAGAATTAAATGATAAAATATGAATCAAGGGAAACAGGCTGTGCCATTGCGTTCGTCTCGGAAAAATACGCGAAATAGAGTCCGAGTTTTTGAATATCGGAGTCCGTATGACCCAGTTATGGCCCGTCATAGTTTTCAGAAAATTTCAAGTTCAAAAACAGTTCAAATTTCAAATCTGGAGCCAAACAGACTGGGCGGGAAAATTTCCCGCCCAGCCCCCAAGTCGACTGGGGAGTCGACTTGGGAGTCGACACACCCCAGTTGGTCTCGACTGCCCAGTCGACACCCCTGTCGACCTGGGTGGTCGGGCCAAGTGGCCTGATGCACCTGTTTTGGCTCTTGGGTCATGTTTTGTTGGCTTGTGACGTGATTAGATGGCTTAGATCTAAACTAGGGTTAATCCTATGGCCTAAACTAACCTAAACTTCTATATAAGCACCCCTAGACCTAGCCTAAACCCTCATAAATCAATCCTACAACGAAGTTATGCCAAAATGCTCCCTAATCATTGCCTCCATCTTCATATCATCTTCCTCATGAGAGATTGAGAGCTTCTAAAGCAAAAAGGAGCCATCTTTCTTCATCAAATCAAAGGGGCTACTTATTCTCAAGGCTATTTGTGTTGCTACATCATTCCTAGAGCTTCTACAACGTCTCTATCTTGTTCTATTGTGTTCTAGTTCTCGTAGCCACGCTTTGTAAGCCCTGCTCTACTCTTAGATCTAAACTATGAACTTAATATGACATGTAGCAAGTTGAAATGAGACTTTTGTGTTATGCTTGCCTTGGATTTCATGCATAGATTCATTCATAACCCTTTTGATCTATGTTTGTGGACCTAATGTTTACCTATGATGAATCTAGTACCATTTATGTTGACTTTTGGGTGGAAAGCTATGAGATTTATGTGGTGATTGTCCATAAATGCAACATAGAACCCCTCATGACCTTGATATTAACTTGCCATGATGGACCTATATGCTAATCACAAGTTCATCACCCTATTTTGCTAAGTTTAATGCCATACATGTGTAGATTGGAGTTGGGCCTAAGTGCAATATTTGCCTTGAACCTATCATTGTATGCATAGATCTATTCATGCCTCTCTTGATCTATGATTGTGGATCTATCATGAACCTTGTACCTTACATGTTGACTTTTGGGAAAAATGCTATGAAATGGGTTTTGGCTTATGCATGTTAACAAACCTTAACCCTCATGTTCCTTAACATGCATATGATGATATTGAACCTATTCGCTATGCACAAGTTAGGATTGTCACCCTATGCCAACTATTACCATGTAACCACCGTATTTGCTAATTATGCTATCATACAAGTTTGTGGCCAAATCACCCTTATGCTATTATGCATGCTTGTGGCCAAATCACCCTTATGCTATTATGCATGCTTGAGGCCAAAGCACCCTTATGCTATTTGATATGTTTGAGGCCAAGTCACCTTTTATGCTATCATACATGTTGAGGCCATATGCTAGTATGTTGAACACCTTGGCCTCACGTATCACCATGTTTAATTTGTGATAGCCTTCGCCATCTTATCATATTCTTATGTTCCCCCTTTTGATCTATTTGTGTTGAAGTGAACTTACGTGCGATGGGGTTACGTTGTGGGTAAATTTAAATGACATGAAACATGACTTGAAAATATGACATGTAATAATGCTTGAAAACATGAACGTGGACATGACATGTAGAAAACATGAAAGTGGACAACTCGAGGTTTGGTTGAGTTTGTAGCATAAATCTACCCGGAACCGACCGGCTTAACTAGTGGCTATAAACAATAGGACCCAATGTGAGTAGTTGGTCATATCGCACTAAAAACCCGAGGTTAGACTAGGTTGTGGTGTAAAGCTACCCGGACCCGCCCGGCTTAACTAGTGACCACAACAAAGTCTAATGTGAGAGGTTGGAGTGCATTAAGTTAATTAATGCCACATGGTAGGGTTAAGTCATGGACTACTTGAATACTTAACCAATTAAACACGATGGATTGGTAGGGTTAAGTCATGGGCTACTTGAATATACTTAATCAGTTGAACACGATGTATTGATAGGGTTAAGTCATGAACTGCTTGGATACACTTGACCAACTCAATACATGGTTAGGATAGGGTTAACCACACTTAACCCGCTTGAAATCCTAGTTACGTGGTCCTTTTCAACAGTAACCCACTAGGGAGTATCATGGATACCCTAGGACTAGGCTAGGGTGGGGCACGATTACTGGACTGATTGTAAGAGACCAAAAGAGATGGCTGAATGGTGCACCGGTTGTTCAGGCGGACCATGGTCGTGCACATTAAGTCCGGAGTTGAACATGGGCACCAGTAGGTTTAGACTGTGCATGCTTGATTTGTGTCTGTGGTTTACACCTTAGGGCTGGATACACCCTAGGGTGGACCTTGCACAATTAACTACATTCCATGATTAAGCCGTTTGACACCGATACACGACGAGTTAGGCTTATAGGGAGCCGATCGACTAGACCGAGTAGTTGGACCTTGATTTAGGTCATCTCATGAGTTTGGGCCAATTTTGGGCCAAGGGATCATTTCTTGTTTATACTTGACATGGATTAGAATACTAGTACACTTGGTGCAACTTAACCTTGTATATGCGATGCCACTCTTGTTAACTTTTCACCATGCCAGTTATCACCCTATGTTTCATCTCTGTTTTACATGTCCAGTTAACTTTATTAGTTTTTATACTAATAGTAGGTAGGGCTTACCAGTCTTTTTGATTAACATGTTTTCCTTTTGCCTCTTTTCTTCCATTCCCCCCCCCCCCACAGGTTCTCAGGGTGGGAACATTAGCACCTAGCTTGGATCTTTGGCTTGCTTCTCTGATAGCTCATGTACGGTTTGGGCTTGAGCTTAGCTATGGCGACACTACTGTTATCTTTGGGGAACACTTTACATATGTCATTTTTCAGTTTATGTTTTCTAGACTTTGTTTTGTTGGAAAATGATGACTAAGTACTTTGATGTAACTTGACTATGGTTTTGAAATAGTAGTTTTATCTGTTGCTTTATCTACTCTGTTTACTTATATGTTCTGTCTTGTGATATCTTCATGCATGTTTACCTTGTCCAACACCCCTCCAAAGCCAGTGTACTTGCAAGAGTGGCCCTGGCGGAGGTGGGGTGTTACAGATTAGGTAAAATATGAATTAGCTGTAAACTTGAACATGAACATTACTATGACTTGAACCTGAATATGGACATGAACTTCACACGATTTGACATAAAACATGACTTGAAAACTCGACATGAATCTAAACATGAAAACTTGAACACGGGCATGACAGCTAGATAAATTTGAAAATGGCCAACTCGAGGTTGGGTTGAGTTTGCAGTGTAAATCTGCCCGGAACCGCTCGGAAAATCCAGTGGCTGCAAACAATAGGATCCAATGTGGGTAGTTGGTCATATCGCACGTAAAAACCTGAGGTTAGACAATGTTATGGTGTAAATCTGCCCGGAACCGCCCGACAAATCCAGTAACCACAACAGTTAGTCTAATGTGAGAGGTTGGCATGCACTAATGAATTAATGCCACATGATAGGGTTAAGTCATGAACCACTTGAATATACTTAACCAACTTGACACGATGACTTGATAGGTTTAACTCATGAACTGCTTGAACACACTTAACGAACTTGATACATGATCTGGATAGGGTTAAGTCACGAATTTGAATGACAACTCTTAACCCATTAGAAACCCTAGTTACGCGGTCCTTTTCAGCAGTAACCCACTTAGATGTATCACGGTACCCTGGGACTAGGCAGGGTGGGGCACGATTACTGGGCTGATTGTAAGCGACCAGAACGACGGCTGAGTAGGTGCGCCATTGTAGGTTCAGGTGGGCTATGGTTGTGCACATAGTCCGGAGTTGAAAAAGCAGTCAAATAAAGTGGTCGCGGTTCCTCCTCCTCTTGATACCGCCTTTGCCAAAATATGCAAAGACTTTAAAGCGATGGGCGACAAGAACTTCATTGGAACTGAAACCTTCGTTGAGGCACGAAACTGGCTAAAGGAAACAGAAGACTTGTTTATTATCTTTGATATGGGGGACCATAGGAAAGTTCAGTTGGCAGCATGGTTGTCGAAAGAGGAAGATGCATTTTGGTGGGAAGTCACCAACGCTACCAGACCAGTTGAGACTTGGGCAGACTTTAGAGAAAGGTTTGGGCTCAAATTCCTATCGTCGATAGAGAAGAACCTTCAGATGGAGAGGTTCCTTGCACTCAAGCAAGGGGATATGTCTGTGAGCGAGTACGTGAATAAGTTTAATCAGCTTGCTCGGTTCGGTTTGGATTTGGTCAACACAGCCCAGAAAAAGGCTGTACGCTTTGCTCGAGGATTGAACGAGCCACTACACAGCTTGGCCCTAACTCATATACCCATGAGGGCGACCTTTGAAAGCTTGGTGGATATGGCTCTACTCCATGAGCAAGACAAGAATAGCAAGATGGAGGTTAAGCCTAATGAGACTCAGAATAAGAAGGCTGACTTCAAGAAGGGGAACAACAAGAATAATAAGAATAACAAGAGCAACAACAAATCACATGAGACGAGGAAGTGCAACTTCTGTGGTATTACTGGACATCTAGCTAAAGACTGTAGAAGGAAGAAGAGGAAGTTGGGTGAATGCTTTCATTGTGGAGATACTGGACACATCAGCAAGGATTGCCTTAAGAAGCAAGGGCAGGGGCAAGGGCAGACTCAGCGAGCAGGACCTTCTGGAGGGGAGTTGCATGCTCTCAACACCGCTCCAGCTCCTGACCGGGGTAGTAATATTTCCGTAGAAAGCCTTGTTTACATTTCTGACTTTCCTGTTTGAACTTTATTTGACTCTGGCGCATCGCATACTTTTATTTCTTCTGATATTGTTGTAAATCTGCACCTAAGTACTAGTCTGGTTGAGGATCCCGTTATAGTTTCAAATCCAATTGGGGGCTCCGCCCATTTATCTATGATGTGTGTGGATTTGAGGATCTCTATCTTAAGCATAGAATTCACGTGTAATGCTTATGTTCTCGAATTTATGGGATAAGGTTTGATCCTAGGTAGGGACGGGCTGTCCGATTATGGAGCCATTCTTGATTGTGAACGAAGGGTAGTGAGGCTCATGACTCGCCTTGGTAATACATTTGAAATTTCTTGTAACCCTAAGGGTCCGGTCATGTTATGTTATCTTGAATCCCTTGACTCGTCCAACGATAATTTGCAATCTGTAAGAGTGGTCCGAGAATATCCAGATGTCTTTCATGAAGTGAGGGGATTACCTCCTAAACTCGAGATAGAGTTCTGAATTTATCTTGTAGATAATGCCGAGCCAGTTTCATTGCCCGCTAGGCACATGGCCCCGCGAGAAAGAAGACAGCTCAGTAAACAAATCAACGAGTTACTTGAGAAAAATTTCATAAGACGAAGCATTTCTGAATGGGGTGCTCCGGTAGTATTCGCTACTAAGGCGGATGGATCGCTTCGTCTGTGCGTAGATTATCGTGAGTTAAACAAGCTGATAAAGAAGAATAGGCACCCACTACCAAGAATCGACGATCTGTTTGACCAGCTTGTGGGAGCATCTGTTTTCTCCCAACTCGATCTAGCCACAGGATTCCATCAGCTCAGAGTGGCTGAGGATAGCGTTGACAAAACTGCGTTTAGGACTCTGGATGGGTTCTTCGAATGGCTCGTTATGCCGTTTGGGTTAACAAATGCACCCGCATACTTTGTAGATTTGATGAGCAGGGTGTTTCGGGAGTTCCTTAACAAGTTTGTGGTAGTTTTCGTGGATGATATTTTGATCATCTCAAAAGATGAAGAAGAGCATGCTAGGCATCTCAAGGAAGTCATGGAAATGCTTAGAGCACACCAGTTAAAGGCTAAGTTCTCCAAATGCCATTTTTGGAGGAAGGAAGTTCGGTTCCTTGGACATGTAGTTTATAAGCAAGGCATAGCCATGGACCCCGCAAAGGTAGTTGCGGTACAGGACTGGAAAATTCCTAAGAATGCAACGGAGGTGAGGAGCTTTCTCGGGAGGCGGGCCACTACAGGAAGTTCATTAGGGACTTCGCTAAGATTTCAGCCCCTCTTACTAAATTAACAAAGAAGAACCTACCTTTTGCATGGGACTTAGAATGTGATGTTGCTTTTCAGAGACTTAAGAGAGCCATCACCACAGCTCCAGTCTTAGCATTACCCGATGGAGGTAAGATGTTTACCGTGTACACAGATGCGTGTGGCACGGGGTTAGGCGCTGTCCTAATGCAAGAAGGAAGAGTAATATGCTACGGCGGCAGACAACTTAAAGTCCATGAGAAAAACTATCCCACACATGACTTGGAGTTGGCCGCGATTGTTTTTGCACTTAAAGCTTGGCGCCATTATCTTCTAGGGGAGAGGTTCGAGCTGTATACCAACCACAAATCGCTTAAGTACCTCTTCTCACAGAAAGACTTGAATCTAAGACAACAGCGTTGGATGAAGTTCTTGGCATCATATGACTTCGATATAGCTTATACCCTGGCAAGGGTAATGTGGTGGCAGACGCGCTAAGTTGAAAAAGGCTGACTTTGAGCCCCTTGTTTGTTGAAATGAAAAGCCTTGAGTTTATAGCAACCTTTGATTTTACACCTTCTGTTGAGTCATTGACTACTACGTTTGCATCTCTTGAGTTAAGACCTACACTTCTAGATCAAGTAGGGACTTCACAGAGGGAAGACCCACGGTTAGTTGAAATCATGGACAAGCTGATTAGAGGTGAGACGTCAAGTCGCCTCAGTACGTATGCCATAGATGACAAGGGATGGCTACGGCGCGATGGAAGGTTATGTGTCCCACAAGTGGGAGACTTAGTAAGGAGAGTTCTCGAAGAAGCGCACCACTCGAAGATGACTATACATCCCGGAGGGGATAAGATGTAAATGGATATGAAACGCATTATCTTTTGGGATGGAATGAAAAAGGATGTGGCAGAGTTCGTTTTGAAGTGCATGGTGTGCCAACAAGTAAAGGCCGAGTCAAAGAAGCCCGGTGGGCTATTACATCCTTTGGAGGTTCCGCATTGGGAATGGGAGAGTATCTCGATGGATTTCGTGGATGGACTGCCTAGGTCTAGGAAGGGAAATACTAGCATATGGGTCATAGTTGATAGACTCACAAAAAGCGCTCACTTCATTCCGGTGAAGAGCAAGAGGATCGCATCAGGGCTAGCGTCTATTTACCTTCGAGAGATAATACGATTGCATGGAGTTCCTTCTAGTATAGTTAGTGATCATGACCCGATTTTCACTAGCCAGTTTTGGAATAGTCTGCAAGAAGCAATGGGAACACGACTGAACTTAAGCACGACCTATCACCCACAGACGGATGGACAAACCGAAAGGGTAAATAGGGTACTAGAAGATCTCCTGAGGCTATGCATTCTTGACTTTGGTGGTACTTGGGAAGACCATCTTCCTCTCGTGGAGTTTGCGTATAATAACAGTTACCAAGATAGCATCGGAATGGCACCGTTCGAAGCCCTATATGGAAGACCGTGCAAGTCGCCAACTTGTTGGTGGGAGATGACAGACAGACTTATACTTGGGTCCGACATGATAAGGGACACTTCTAAGAAGATTGAGTTGATACGAAGACGGATGAAAACGGCCCAAGATAGACAGAAATCTTATGCGGACCAGAGAAGGACTAACTTAGAGTTCGAAGTCGAAGATATGGTCTTTATAAAGGTTTCTCCGTTACGCAATGTAGTTCGTTTTGGAGCAGTTGGAAAGCTAGCATCAAGATTTGTAGGACCATTCCCCATCATTGAGAGGATTGGACGGATGTCCTACAAGGTAGACTTACCCGAGAAGTTGTCTGGATTACACAATGTCTTTCACGTCTTGCATCTCCGGAAGTGTTTGCATGAGTCAGCCGAAGTGGTTGAGCCTGTGGACTTTCTGCATATGTTCATACAGCACTAGAAGTCTTTTAAGGACAATGGTTGCCTGTGGATGATGCGTTGAGTAGATGGTTGATTGGATGGTAGGACACATCCTCCCTAACTTAGAGATTTCGGGGACGAAATCCTTTATGGAGGGGAGAATGTAACAACCCGTGTTTTTATAACGTGTAGTAACCATAAATCAAGGCAGAATTAATTTTTAAAATAAGAATCAAGGGTAATGGGTTACTCCATTGCGTTCTTCTCGAAATTCTTCTTGGAAACCAGTCCGAGTTTTCGAAAATCGGAGTCCGTATGGCAAAGTTATGACCATTCGATGTTTTCAGAAATTTTCAAATTCAAAACAGACTCAATTCGAATTCAAAATTCGAATTTCAAACCTCCAAATGGACTGGGCAGGAAAAATCCCGCCCAGGACCAGGTCGACCTGGGGGTCGACTATGTAGTCGACCTACCCCGGGCCAGGTCGACATTAGTGTCGACCTGGGGGTTGACCTGGTGCCCGAGCCCATTTCTGAAGCTAGATTCACTTTGATGTATGTAGCCTCATTTCTGTCCACATTCGTTGAACTGACCCTATAAATACAGCCCCTAACACCAGTCTCTCTACACCAAATTTCTTTCTGACCTTATGCTGCTCTGATTCTGGTTGAAAAGTTTGAGAGAGGTACTGCTTCTACTACGTTGAGACTGCGTTAAAGGAATTGCTGATTAGGGGACTTCTATTAGGACTTGACTAAGCAACAAACGACTCTCTTTTTCTAATTCTCGAACCACGATCTGTAAGCCCTAGTTATTTTCATATTTAAACAGTAAATGTATTATGAATATGATGTAAAATTGGACCTATGTATGATGACTGTTTACACTCATTCTTGTTCATCTTGGATCTTGACTCTTGAATATTACTATGACATCAATTTGGGGCCTAATCATGTTGTAAATCAAAAAGAGAAACCCCTCTTATTATCATGTTGAACCTATTATTAGCCACATGTTTATAATTATCATCTTATGACAATCGTTACTATGACTATACTATCACCTTATGACAGTCATTACCACGACTATACTATCACCTTGTGACAACTGTTATTTTGACTAGTACCTTATCTTTCTAGATTTGGAATCTTTATGTTTGAGGCCAATATTTCATATGCCAGTAATGTTTTATTTCAATTCATATCATGTTATGCTAGTAATCACTCTTGCCACCTTATACCCATTTCTTTTTATGTCACTCCCTAATTAGATTTATTTGTATCGATTCGAACCTTCGTGCGATGGGAATACGATTTGGGTGGATTAGGTAAAATATGAATTAGCTTTAAACTTGAACATCAACATTACTATGACTTGAACCTGAATATGGACATGAACTTGACACGATTTGACATAGAACATGACTTGAAAACTCGACATGAATCTAAACATGAAAACCTGAACATAGGCATGACAGCTAGATAAATTTGAAAATGGCCAACTCGAGGTTGAGTTGAGTTTGCAGTGTAAATCTGCCCGGAACCGCTCGGAAAATCCAGTGGCTGCAAACAATAGGATCCAATGTGGGTAGTTGGTCATATCGCACGTAAAAACCTGAGGTTAGACTATGTTGTGGTGTAAATCTGCCCGGAACCGCCCGGGAAATCCAGTAACCACAACAGTTAGTCTAATGTGAGAGGTTGGCGTGCATTAATGAATTAATGCCACATGATAGGGTTAAGTCATGAACCACTTGAATATACTTAACCAACTTGACACGATGACTTGATAGGGTTAAGTCATGAACTGCTTGAACACACTTAAACAACTTGATACATGATCTGGATAGGATTAAGTCATGAATTTGAATGACAACACTTAACCCATTAGAAACCCTATTTACGCGGTCCTTTTCAGCAGTAACCCACTTAGATGTATCACGATACCCTGGGACAAGGTAGGCTGGGGCAGGATTACTGGGCTGATTGTAAGCGACCAGAACGATGGCTGAGTAGGTGCGCCATTGTAGGATCAGGCGGGCTATGGTCGTGCACGTAGTCCGGAGTTGAAAAAGCAGGCATTGGGCACCCATAGATTTACACTGTGCGTGCTTGATTCGTGTCGGTGGTTGGCACCATAGGACTTGATACACCCTATGGTGGACCTAGCACAGGTAACTACATTTCTGGATAAGGCCGTATGACACAGTCACATGACGAGCTAGGACATGTAGGGAGCTGATCGATTAGTAGATCGTACCGTAGGACCCCGTAATGGGTCACTTCATGACACTGGGCTAAGGGATCATTTCATGGTTAATACTTGATATGGGTTAGAATACTAGTGCAGTTGGTGCAGTGAACCTTGAACATGTGACGCCATACTTGACTTATCTTGTTATCTTAATTATCCAACTAGTTCTATTATCATCCTTATGTTTAATTCCAGTTTTCACATATCATGTTACCTTTACTAGATTTCATACTGAAAGTCACTAGGGCTTACCAGTCTTTATGACTGACCCTTTTTCTTTCACCCCTTTTTCTTTCGTTTCCCCCCTAGGTTCCCAGGGAGGAAACACTAGCTCTTAGCTTGGATTCAACTTGCTTTCTGACAGCTCATGTACGGTTTGGTCTTGGGCTATGCTATGGCTGCTTCTGCTATTTATGGGGAACAATTTACTTTTGTTTTAAAGTTTATGCTTCTTTACTATGAACTTGATGTAATGGAATAATTTGTATCTTAGATATATGAGCTTTTGACTCTTTTCTTAGAAATAATAAAAAGTTGGCTTTTAATTTCTACCGTTACTTTATTTATGTTCTGCCTTGTGATATCTCTGTGCATGTTTACCTAGATAATATTCCACCAAAACTAGTGCATTCCCTTTGTGAGTGACCCTAGCGGAGGTGGGGTGTTAAAAAATGGCATATTGGACGCCGTTTGGATTTTTTGAGTAGTTGGTCATGCTATTTGGGTTGACCAATGCACCAGCATATTTTGTGGATCTTATGAATAGGGTATTCAGAGATCAGTTGAATAAGTTTGTTCTTGTGTTCATGGACATTATACTTGTTTATTCGAGGACAAAGGAAGAACACAAGGAACACTTGAGGATAGTGATGGAGGTGTTGAGAAAACCCCAATTGAAAGCAAAGTTTTCTAAATGTCACTTCTGGAGGAGGGAAGTGAAATTCTTGGGCCATGTTCTTTCAGAGAATGGTATTGCCGTGGATCCTACAAAGGTGGCTACGGTACAAGATTGGTCTACGCCCAAGAATGCAGCAGACATAAGAAGTTTCTTGGGATTAGCTGGATATTATCGTAAGTTTATCCAAGACTTCTCCAAGATAGCAGCACCATTAACTCAGTTGACCAAGAAGAATCAAGCTTTCATCTGGGACGAAAAGTGCGAGAATGCATTCAAGAGTCTAAAGGAAAAGTTGACATGTGCACCAGTATTAGTCATTACTAAGGGGAATGAAGAGAAGATGGTATATACGGATGCATGTGGTACCGGACTAGGTGTTGTATTGATGCAAGGAGGTAAGGTTGTAGCTTATGCAAGTCGGTAACTGAAACCACACGAGAAAAGATACCCTATCCATGGAACTAGCAGCGATCGTGTTCGCATTGAAGACGTGGAGACAATACCTCTTGGGAGAAAGATTCGAGTTGTTTACCGATCATAAATCGTTAAAGTATCTCTTCTCTCAGAAGGATCTAAATCTCCGACAGCAAAGATGGTTAGAATTCTTAGCTTCCTATGATTTCGACATCGCATATACACCAGGAAAGGGCAATGCAGGGGCTGACGTATTGAGTAGAAGACATGCCAGTTTAGGGGCTATGTTTCTTGAAAGGAAGCAACTGGAGTACATCGCTGGGTATGATTTCAGACCAAAGTGCGAATTGGATCCAGAAATGTCAGCAATTTTGACGATCAGACCCACTTTGATTGCGTGGATTGGTTCCAGTCGGAGGGACGACTCTAACCTATTGGAAATCATCTCAAAGTTAGAGATGGGAATTGATAGAGAGATGAACAAGTATGGGCATGATCGAGATGGATGGCTTAGAAAGAATGGAGGACTTGTTGTGCCCAATGTCAACGGTTTGAGAGATGAAATGCTTAGAGAATGTCATCACTCAAAACTGACTATACACCCCAGTGGTAACAAGATGTATCGAGACATGAAGCAGACCTACTACTGGGAAGGGATGAAAAGAGACGTTGGGACGTTTATATCCAAATGCTTGAATTTCCAGCTAGTTAAAGCTGAGCAAAAGAAGCCTAGTGTTTGTTACAAACATTCGAAGTCCCAGAATGGAGATGGGAACAAGTCTCAATGGATTTCATTGATGGGTTACCAAGGACTAGATCGGGCGATGATAGCATTTGGGTGATTGTGGACCGATTGACCAAAAGTGCAAGATTTATACCTGTCAAATCGAATAGGACGGTAGCTAAGTTAGCTGAACTATACGTAAAGTGGGTAGTGAGATTTCATGGAATACCCAAAGGCATTGTGAGTGACCGAGATCCGTTGTTCACTAGTGGATTTTGGAAGAGCTTACAAGAGACGTTAGGATCAGAATTACATCTCAGTACCGCGTATCACCCTCAAACCGACGGTCAAACAGAGAGGGTGAATCGTATATTAGAAGACCTCTTGAGAGCCTTTGTATTGGATTTTAGTGGATCATGGGATAACCATTTGCATCTAGTAGAGTTTGCATATAATAATAGTTATCAATCCAGTACTGGTATGGCTCCATTTGAAGCTTTGTACGGAAGACCGTGCAACTCAGCGTCATGTTAGTTAGAAACTGGTGACAAGTTTGTGCTTGGACCAGATGTGATAAGAGAAACTTCAGACAAGATCAAGATCATTCAACAGCGAATGAAGGCTGCCCAAGATAGACAGAAAAGTTATGCTGATAAGAGGAGGTGAGAATTAAAGTTCTCCATTGGCGACTTGGTGTTTGTCAAGATTTCTCTTTTAAAGAGCGTGATACGATTTGGCAGGAGAGGCAAGTTAGCACCAAGATTTGTTGGCCCATTCCCGGTTCTTTAGCAAATTGGGAATTTGGCATATAAAGTTGAATTACCAGAGAAGGTGGCAGGAGTTCACAACGTATTTCATGTTTCCCAGTTAAGAAAGTTCGTGCACAACCCAGATGTGACTATTTCACCATATCAGATGGATGATATCGAAGTTGAACCCGAGGCGGTTGGGAACCGCAAGCCTATGCGTATTATTGGGAACGATACGAAGCAACTTCGAAGAAAAGCGGTGAATCTAGTTAAAGTTCAGTGGGGCGAGAATGAAAATGATTGTACTTGGGAGACAAAGGAAAGCATTAGGAAGACGTATCCAGAACTCTTCGCCTGGTAAGATTTTAACTTCGATTTAGTCTTTCTGCATGCTAGGATAGGCTTGTTTGTTTGTTTCGCATGTTTGATTGTTGTTTGTGGCTGGTAGGCATGCGGGATCCTCTGTATGTTTTGGGTTAAGGAATTTCGGGGACGAAATTTCTTAAGGGTGGGAGAGTGTAACGATCCGCATTCTACGCATCAAAAGATCGTAGAATATTTATTTTTTTCACATACGAAGTCGTATGGTCATGTAACTTTGGAAGACGACTATTGGAGTCATTTCTCATGTTCATGATTTTTGCCGATTTTTAAATGACCGTTTTGTCCCTAGCTAATTCTGTTTTGGCCATAACCTTTGTATGGAAAGGAGTTTTGAACTGAAAACACTTCCATTAGCTTCGGATGATGGTTTACCTTTTCGTAGAGTGGTCACATTAGCCAAACGGACTCACCGTTTGGGAGATATGGCTGAAACAAGCTTCAGATGGTGAAAAACAGTTTAATTGGGCTTTACCGGGTGATTAACAGCTAGGCCCAAAGGGGAATTTCGGGATTAGGAGTTTAAAAGGGCTGTTAGGATTTGGGGAATACCTTTTTCTCAGTTTTCAGCCGTCACTATTCGTTCCTCTTAACCTAGCCGTGGCCTCCACCTTCTAAATCTCTTCAAAACACCTCTAAACCACGTTCTAATTGAAGATTAGGCTAAACAAACGTCAAAATAAGGAGAGAAAGCACCAAAGCAAGGTTAAAGCTACTGTGTTACATTGGGAACAACGCCAAACAGAGAATCATTTCAGATTTGGTATTATATTTGTGGTCAAGGTGAATGATTTGCATAGTTTTACACTAATTACGGTTAATTAAGGGTAATTAGTGAAGATTAAAGAAATTAGACATGATAAAATTTTGGAAAAATATTTATAAAATTTGAAATGATGTTTTAGACCTCTGTTAGAAGTTTGGGTTAATTTGGTTAAGTTTTGCTAATCATATCATTAGATTTAGCATAAACATGCTTAAGGGGAAAATATAGGGTTTTGGGTATGTTTGTTCCATTTTACATGCTATGATTGTTGTTTTGCTGTTTTTGGATGATTATACATGTTGCTATGACTGTATGGTATGCTTTGTGGTTGTCTAGAAGTGTTAGATTGGTCGAAAACACCGTCGAATGGCATAAACAGTCGCTGGAAGAAGTTGTAGGAAAATATGCAGGGATCGGATCAGATCGCCCCTACCAGAACCAACCCAATCGTGGAGTATCATCTCCGAACTGATCTTCTTGTGGTGATGGAGCCCGACCCGAACCGCCTGGAAGCTCGTGAACTGATGGCCATGGAAGATCACAAACCAGAGTGCTCTACCAGAACCGAACCGCTCACACCATCCGACCCGCTCCGCCCTCATGAGCATGAGCTACCCCAACCCGAACCACTCTAGGGGGCGCGATCCGAGCCGCTTAGAGGTCTCTGAAAAAAAGGTATTTCATCACAAGTAGGACCTGACAATGAGTCACGAGCTGAAGGAGCACGACCCGACCCGTAGGGGGTATTCCGATCCGAACCAAGGAGCTGATGACCACGACCTGAAGCAAAGTTAAGTGAAGAAATAAAGACCGTTCCAGGAAAGAAGGTGACGACCAAAACCTGAGATGCAAAGGTAGTCCAAATGGGAAGTTTGTACTTAGGATCCAGTTGGGAACCAACGAATTGACTTGGCTTTGCTGCGGGAGGTGTGCGAAGGGGTTGTCGAAGTCTGTAACTTTGTATCACTATGTATAGGGAGTACGTGAACGGACTCAGGGCCACAGTGGCCTAGGTACGACTAAAGAGCTATATACCAATGAGGTGGGGTCATTTGTAAAGGTTTGGTCATGACTCCATGGGGTAAGCTTGGTAGTAGCAGTAGTTGTACAAGTCGAACTCCGTCACTACTTCGTTGGGTCTAGTGATTGACAGTAGTGGACATCGTATGCTTTACGCACTGAGTGAGAGATGTGAGGATGGTTGCTATGCTTGATTTGTTTGCCATCATTATGACATGCACACCCCCACCCCCGTACTCTTTACACCATATGTTAGTGGCACCTTAGAGTATTGTACGGTATGTAGTGTTAACTCTTTGGTTGCAGGTCCAGGTTCAGGTATGGTTTAGTATACCTGTTATTGTTTTATTTGCTGCTTATCGCTCATACCAGACTTTTTGTCTGACCCAGAGTTTTGTGTCTCTTCTTATTAATCTGAGTGCTCTCACGAGCAGACTAGAGACAGGTTAGGAGGTATGCACGAGTAGCTATACCGGAGGCGAGCTGGAGACCTCCACGTATGATATATATATATATATATATTCTCCCTGTGTTGCTGCGGTCACTACTTTGGGCATTAGTGGTGTACCTTTCTCTCTTTTGTTTAGAGACAGTAATTTGGAAAGTTTTAATAAGCCGTATTTGGATTTCCGCTGATCAGATGATGATGTTGATGTTGGTTTTAGTTATCAGCTTATGCACTATCTCGCCTGTTTTATTTCTAGTATATTATTATTATATTTTGTTCCATGCGCTGTGAGACATTCTACAGGTTTTCGATTAGTTCATTCTCTTCTTTCCTTTCTTTGGCGACCGTTCCGTGCTAGTCGGGCATGTGTATAGCGCACTTTCGGGGGAAATGTCGGCTGGTGCGGGGCGGGCCGTCACAGATTCCAAATTATCAATTTTGCTGGTCAACTCAAAATTCTTAGATATCAAAGATTTATTTTTCAGTTGGAGTTTATCAATAGATTTCATTAAACCAAGAAAAATGTAAACCAAATCTTCATATGAGAGATTTTCTGTTTCAGCATTTTTTGATTCTCCATCATCTGATCCATCTGAATTTTCATCTATATGACTTGTCAAGCATAGATCTGAATCAGAGTTGACATTCTCAAGTGTTAAGTTGTGGTAGTCAGATGTTCCATACTTCGTATTGAGAGTATCCTAGATTTCTTGTCCAGATAAACAATGACAGATAAGATTAAACTGTTCAGTACTAAGATAATCAAATATAATTTTCATAGCTCGATCATTGAAAGTAATATCTACACTATTAAACCCATCGATAACAACATCCCAACATTTAATATTAACTGATTTTAAATAAAATTCCATTTTGGATTCCTAGTTTAAAAAATCTGTTCCATCGAAAATAGTTGGAGATGAACTGGAATGACTCTCTATCGGTCGACAACTAGGATTCACGATTCTAGGGTTAATGAAATAACCTGCTCTAATACCACTTGTTGGATCTAGATTAACCCTACAGGGGGGTGAATAGGGTTTATCACAGTTTTTAGCTGAATTAAAAATCTAACGGGATATATAATAATAAACAGATCACAGAATATAGCAGAAACAGAAATTCAGAAAGTAAATGACATAAGATATACCCAGCTTCGGCAAATTCCTGCCTACTGCTGCATTCCTAAGGTTTCTACTAGGTGATAGAACAGATCCCGCTTACAAGACCATGTAAACTCGCACTCCCTGCTCCTGTACTAACCCTACGCTCAAAACCCTAAACTGACCGATATCCCCTCGATCAGATTTCCCCTGATTACAACCCTATAACCAGTAACCAAGATTTTACAGACTTTAGCAACTGTCAGTCAACACCCTAGCTGTATCTCCCTAAATTTTACAGACTCTAGAACTGTTCAGAATTGTTTTACAACACAGATTAAAAAACAATACCAAAAATAAAATCAAAACCCTAAATTAAAAAAAACTTTAAAAACTCCCTTTAGCAAATTTAAACAAAGACTAAGCCCTTTTAATAATGTTGATCGGCCCTCTTTAGTCGGTTGAACCCACTTCAAAACTTTGGCCCAATCTTTCTTTTGCTCTGGAATAAAAAATGGCGGCCGATCTTCATGAATTAGGGTTTTTCAGTCTTCCCAAATCAATTCGATTGCTTGATGGATCGATGTCGTGATTCTCTGATGGCTTCAACTTGATAACGTCGGTCAATTGATGAAGCTCCTTGCTTCACTAATTTGAGATACTGGAGATCGAAAAACAATGGACAAAAATGGTGAGTTTCTCTGAATTTTATTTCTCAATTATTGCTCTAGTTTTTCAATCTCTAAACGCCTGTGATGAGTGGTTATATTCATAGGGTAAACAAACCCTAGAAACTCTGATTTCACGTAATGACTTGAATTTGATTGTTCCTTGAATTATGCAGTTTCTTGTTTTCAATTCTCGGCTAAAATTTTCTTTCCATTATTGAATTTGGCTTGATAAACTTGGTCATGTTTTTGCTCTTATGTGTATATGGTTTTCGAAGATTTCATCTTTTGATTTTCTTGCCTTAATGACCCAATAACGTGGAAAATTTTGTAGAAACGCTGTAATCATTTTTGGTAAACTTTCAGGAAAAAATTAAAGACATGCTGACATTGAATTTTCTTTATTTGATGCCTAGAATTCTCTGATTGATTTCTGACAAAAAAATACCCTCTTTGAATTTGTTGTGAACCTTGGCAAATTTGAGAAACGGAATCTAATATCCATAATTAGCACTTGACAAAAATGCTTGTATGTAATTTGCTTCTTAAGACCGATTTAATCTTTGTTAATTCTTGGAAATTAATCCTTGGTCCTTGCCAAAAAAAATATTCACTGATTTGTGTTTTTGTCAAGAACACTTTCATGCCAGCTATGCACTGTGATTTATTGCCATAGAAATCTGGTATTTCCTGGAAATATTCTGAATTGTTTTTCTGGAATTGTAACATGACATTTACGTCTTCGATTTTATATGTTGATGTCTACACATACATTTGTACCATGCATGTTTGGTTCTTGTTCCTCTGTGCATTACTCTTTGAGTTGCTGCTATGTGTTCGCTTTTTGTGTAGGTATGTACACACACTTGAGTTCGACCATTGCTCATTTTAGAATTTGGTTGTCTTGTACATGAGCATTTGCTCCACTGTTTTTCTTCATTTTGTACACTTTGACCTGCTGCACCATTTGTTTTGACATGCTTGAGTTCATGTCATTTTTACTTGAGCATTGCAACATGAAACACTTGCTGTCCCCATTCATGTTTGCACCTTATTTTACCATGCTGCACACATATGTGTTGTGCCATACTATTCTCAAGCCTCCCATGTTATTGTGCACTTTTTGTCCTTTCAGTTGCTTGCCACTTTCATTGTCTTGAACTATGCTCAACCCTATTTATACACAAGAGCAATTTGAACCTGAAACTCGTACCTCTGTTACATTGCTTGTTGCACTCCATTTCTTGCTTGTTTTGTGCACACCTTCACATAAGCCAATGCAGTAAATTACTTGATCACATACTGCTATTTAACTTGGGAAAAAAATGCTGCATTGAAAACTTCATATACACATGCATCATGCTTGTCACCACGTTGAGTTATACCATACTTGTATACTCTGATTTCTGAAATCATTACTTCCACCTGTTTTGCACTTAAAAACTGCCTCGACACTTTAGAAGCTCTGAAATTGCCTTGATCACTTTGTTGGTTGCATAACCATGATTACATGTCTGAATTTTGGTCATGTTGCACCACCACCATATATTTGTGCATCAACTAGTTTGTTGATTATTTGCTGGTTTGAGTGCTGCCTTGTCACCATTATTTTGTGTGCATTTTCATGATATGTTTGACCATTTGCACGCTGATTTGCATTGTGCACTGGGTTGAGATGGTCGATGTGGCTACTCCTCAGTTGCGCGCTGATTGGCAAGGCAGTGCACGCGTGTATATCTATGCACGTGTGTATATGCAGCCATCAGACAAGATTTCCTGTCCCTGTACTATATTCGTATACAAGCTGACTTGACACAGATCAGATCAAGTCATGAAAAATGATGAGAAACACACCAGAAAATCGAGGCAAATAAAAAAAATTAAAATTAAAATTTATATTCACGTGTATTCAGTTTTATTCCTGTTGTAGTGTACTGTGTGTTTTTCGATTTTATTTGACAGGTAAGCAGAAGATGATGACTGGACTGACTGTGAAATGCAAAGACAGAAGACTGACAGAGACATGTATATGAAAGAATATATGTATATGAGAGAGAGAGTGAACTTTTGTACAAATGAAAATGAACTGAGTCAAAGAATGTACTGTAATGAATTATATATCAGTGATGTGTTCAAATAGTGGAGTTGTAAATTTGTATTGTTGAAATATTGAAATAAAATATTATATTTAAATAAAATACTGTGTGAATATTTGAATGTTTGTACAGTCGTATTTTATTTAAATATCATATTCCTGTCTGTGATGTGATATAACAATACGACTACAAACACATTTAAAATAATATTTATTTGGTTCTTATCATCAAACAAAAAATCATATAATTATGTATACAACACCGTTATATACAACAAAACTTTCAAATGCAGCAACAGAATATTACCAAGGTAACCTCTTCTTGGCCTACTCGGATAACTTCAAAAAGTTTTAGGGCATGGAATTTCCTTCTATCCACCCTTCCATTCGGAGCAGAATTATGGAAAGAACGGATTTAGTCAAACAAGTCATCATAGTCCTAAAGAAAGACAAGATGAATTTTGAAGATCTTTTTTTTTTTAAGATTTGCCTGATGATTCGAAATCTGATGACGAGTTGGAGGAAGACTTTGCCACTGACGGCGATAACGAAGACGATAACTGTGATAACGATGGTCCTGGTTCTGAAGGCGAAAGCCGCCATGATAACTTAGATAAAGATGATGGAAATCCTTACCAAACTGCTGGTGACACCTCAGATTTCTAGGAGGTGAATATTGATCCTTTACATGTTCCTACTACCCAATATCCTGCTAACACTTCCGCCAAGGATACGGGTTCCTCGTACTTCAATAAAAAGGAAAACCTTTCCAATCTGGTTCTCCTATTTCTCAGCTATAGCTTTTGCTCTTGAGATATTTTCTTCCTTGCAGTCAATTAGCCTACTTTGTCTTGAAACTTACTGGTATTTGTAAAACTTAATGTCATGGATGTATACTTCCGGGGATGTCCCTTTGTTACTTATAATCACTGTTTTTCTTTTCATATTATGACAGAATCCTATTTTTGCCAATGACATTGTTCCCAAGGATGATTTACATTCATTATCTAGGTTGAGGATGGAGTTTCTAGTAAAACCATCTTGTAAGTTCAGCAGGGATCACTTTATAAAAGATCTTAAGCATATTTACATGAAGCACCCCCAACTCCCCTTTAATTTTCTGGTTGACGACCGAGGGGTGACATTAAGGAAACTTATAGCTCATCATGCAAAGTTGATATGAAACATGAATAACAAATATATTGAGGGAAATGATTAAACTACGTAATCTTTGAAATTAAAACTTGTTTGGATGGATTTGGGAGAACCTATATATTTGCCCCTCTTGAACGATGAAAACTATGGTTTATTATCGTTATTTCTTTTTGAAAGTATGACTAATAATATTGGTTTATATGTTTATAAAATAAGGATTTCAAACCAAAGATCTTCCCTCTCGTGCTGGGGAGGATGCATTATGAATTATAGACCAGAGGGATGTTTCAGAGGAACCTTGTGTTAACACTAGTGAGAGGTCCATTTTATTTCCGAAGCTGACTATAAAGCATTTGAGCGAACAAGTAAAAATTCTGGAAGGCCAGCTAAGGCAAAAGGAGAACACTATCCTTGAGCTAAAAGGAGAAATAAAAATGAATCCCTCCATTGATTTTCATGAAGAAGTAGTTAAATTACATCGGCAAATTGCTAATTTAGAGGTTGAGTGCGATAATGCACTGACAAACTGTAAAACTTGGGAATTTTCTTTTGGTGTACCACCAATATTTATTCATCTAAGCCTCCACAAGTCAGGACTAAGCTCGAGGCTTTAAAATTCGAGATTGGTTATCATATGAGAAACGCGCCTCGTGGGTTAGCTGATTCTGTTGCTGGTAGGTGGTGTTCGAAGATTAAAGGTGATATTAAAAGTTTTTATGATAGAGAATGTAATGAGGATATGCTTCGGCGTATTGACTATTATGTTTCCAATATTAAACAACCTCGACAAGAATTGGAGAAAGAGAACAAGACTCTTCAAGCCATGGGTAGGGCTTATAGCTGAGCTATAAAGCTTCAGATTGAACCCTTAGACAATCCTGACTAGATTAGGTGAAAGAGGCAAAAGATTAATGAGCTTTTGTGTATCGGACTTTGAATGCTGTTGTCCCTCCCTTACCTAACGATCAGGAGGCATAAAATACTATATTTGTAACATCAATGTTTCATTGTCGTTCCTGGATAGTTAACGAAGTAACTGTGTAAATAACTTTATGAATTGTGTATGTATCATCTAATGTGTGACCCTTGTTTACATAGAGATCATTTTTATCTTCTACGAATTTTACTGTGTTGTTCTATACATACTTAACATACGGTGTATTGGTGTTACCTAGTAAGACGTATGTGATTGTTTCTCTGTTTTGTGTGGGACAATGCCTGGGCTGTAACCCATCAATAAATGAATTTTTGTTAATATAGTGTGACCGTAGGTACTCTATATAATCGACAACGACTACGGTAGTGAGTTTAGGAAATCTCCCTGTGAGATGTGGAAGATCAGGTCTTTTGTTTGAAGGCTTCCAATAGTAGACTTGAGTCATCGTCTCGAGCATTGAAAACAGATCGTTTTTTAGGGATAAGAATTAGAATCTTATGACCCAGATTAGGGTATTAATAAGAGAAGTCTATAACTTTCCTTCTGGTGAGTAATTAGAAGTCCCCAATTGACCTATTTGTTGGCAGACCAGAAAATTACTTCTAGCTATTAATAGAAGTTCTAAGCCAACCCAAATTCAAGTATTTAGTAGTAGACTAGAATTCCATTTTTGGTAATAATAGTAAGTCCCGAACCAACCCAAATTCGGGTATTTGATAGAACACTAGAAATCCACTTCAGCAATTAGCTTCACTACCCTTCCTTTGGGATTTGATTTGTGAACCGAGAATGTACGTGCTTCATGAGTCACTCTCGGGGCATGTGATTGTCAAAGCAGAGAATGTGCGTGCTTTATTGGCTACCCTCTGGGCCTGTGCGTCCGAAGCGTTTGGCTAGATTATTCTTGAGCCGTGCCCAAAGGCTTACCCAACCTCCCTCCAAGAGGTATCTTACCCCGGCAATCGTAGGCGATGAAAAAAGATTAAATGCTTTAGCCGGGACATCATAGGCGTGGCTTAAATGCTTACTCTTTTGATGCTCTACCTTGGCCATCGTAGGCGGTGATAGAGGTTATACTCCACCATCCTCCAAGGGTTGCCTTACCCTGGACATCATAGGTGATGATAAGGGTTTTCCTTCCCTTTTGTGGGATACGAGGAACATAAGCAGAGGTAGGATGTGCTCTTCTGTGCCCAGAGTTTGGACATCCTTAGTTTATAGCAGAGGCAGGGCGTAATCTTCAACGAGCAGAGGCAGGGCATGCTAATTTAGATTCTCCATCCCGACCACTTCTAGCGTGGATCAGAGGCTCATGCTTTTGATGCTTTAACCCGATCCATTCTAATTTGGATGACATTAAAGGCTTACACACCACCTCCCTCCGTGGGCTGCCTTGACCTAGCCAACTCGGCCGTGACAAGGGTTTTTAACCATTTGTAATTCAACACTTCTCGGGTTATTCCAAATTTTGAGAGGGTTTCCATAACTTAGCTATGTAAATAATCCTTTTTCTAAATGACTTTCATTAGACTTAGTTTGATTCTTGTAAACAATTTTGCAATTGATCTTGATTACAGAACATGATAATCATCCTTTCAAGAACTCTGCAGTGGTTAGTTTCATATCCATTCATCATATGATAGTGGCAGTAAGGCCCTCCCAATTTCCTTTCGTATTTGGGCTTCTTCTTTGTAGATGGCCAGAAAGTAAACAAATGTTTGGTTAGGAAGTAGATATTTTCCATTGAAGTGGTAAGGTGGCACCCTTTGGGAAGTCTTGATATAAAGTTTTCTTTTTATTGTTGGAACTTATCCCTTTTGTTACTTAGCCTTGTTACTTCATCCATATCCTCAATCCTTCTTTTTAAAGTGTGTTGAGATTGAAGCGTTATCCTTTTAGTCCATTTGGAGGTAAAATTGTTGAAGACTCTCATTATTCCTTGTTCGAATATCATTCCTTTAATTTGTTCGTGGATAGCTTTTCTTATATAAGAGAAAAGGTTATACTTCTTTGATGTAGAACCACTTAGAATAAAGGTTGAGATTTGTCCTATGTGAAAAGGGTTGTCGTTCCAACAATCAGAATCGTATTGTTCCATTTCCTTTTTCCAATTAATGATTCGCAAGGCCTTCAATCTTAACCTTTTCACTTCCTTCTCTCTTGGGTCAGTAATATCTGACATAGCCATTTGAGATCCAGAAGATTCTTGTTGGGACCCATTGCCTATAATATTGCTTCTTCAAAGCTTAGTCCAATCTGGGAGGGAACAACACAATTAGGGATGTGGCTATTAACCACAAGATCGGAGAATCAAGCTCTCCTTCTAGTGCCACAATTTTAATGATAATTTTCGTCAACACCAGATATTGGTCTATGGATGTAGACCTATAGGATGTAAAGGGTTACCTAGTACAAGCTTGATTTAGTTCACTGTTTCCTAGATATCAAGGCCTTAAGTCCGAAGATAAATTACTCTTCCCTCAAGGGGTGAGTATCACGCTTACGAAACTTAACAACCAACAGTTACCTTTGGATAGGGATTCCCTAAACGCAACGCAAGTAAGGAAGCTAAACGCACTGCAAGAAAATATGATATACATAGCATTGTATCACAGCCTTACATTAAAGTGCTATAATAAAATAACTAAAGAAAAAAACAATGCATAAATTATGCTATAAAAAGGAAGCAAAGAAAATGACAAATAAATTTTGCTATACATAGATATATTCCGTTATATTAACAATTTTGATAGAAAATGCAGGAGCAAAAACAAATGGGGACAAAATAAAATGTAAGGCTGCGAAAAAAATCCCTCTCATCACTTCCATTTGTACCGAGCTTATCCCTAAATTTTCGATTCACTGAAAGTCGGCATCTTCGATTCAATCCAGCCCCCAAATCATCCATCTCTAACTCAGACAACGGTAAATATAGAGCATCTCCTTTATTTAATCCGAATCTTCCAAATCAGTAGTGGGATTTTTTGAAATCGGTAATATTTTTGTTACTTTCTTCCTTTTATAAATTGCCTTCACTCGCTATTTATCTTTTCTTATTCAACTGAATCCCTAACACTAAGCTAAACCCAATACTTCGATGTTAGGCTATAGAGCTGTAGTCAATTTGAAAGGCAGTCAACCTATTTTAGCCACAGATTTCAACTCGGTACATTTTCAGAAACTAGGTAGGCGCTAAATTGTTTAACGGATCCATGAGTGATTAAGTCATATGCATTGACTGCCGAATTTTCTTTCCTTTTTTTCGTTTTAATATAGTATGTTTATGAAATATATCTGATGGTTGCTGCACCATTATGGTATGTTAAGATTGCTAAAAGTTGACTTTCATGCAATGAAGAAATGTTTAAATTGTTCAAAGGTAATTTTTATTCTAATCCACGGTTTTAATAAGTTAATCTACCATTTTACTTTAATAAGTTAATCCACTGCTATTTTGTAAATTAATCCACGAGCAGATTAACTTAAAGATTTCACCTTATCATATAGCTTATTCGATTTTTACGCTTCTTGTTTTACCATGACATTATAAAATGCCTCAGTCTACTGGACAATGGAATGCAACAAACATATACAAAAGAAGGAAACCAGAAAATTGCAAATCGAATAGAAATCAATGAATGATCTGAAACAATTCACCATCAACATGAATATGTACACAAAGTTGCATTACCAAGCTCCCGGCCTTTCGGCAGATCAAAATGAGTAGCATTTTTGATGCTATGTTGCTTAATTAGATTTACCACAAGATAGTTTGACCAAACACAAGGAATACAGCAGTCATTTTACACAGCCTTAAAGAATTAATACCATATTTTGAACTGAATCTAAATAATTTAGCAAAAATAGTTTTGTTCTTCCCGCGAGCATTTTTTTCTGCCTCAACAAGAGCAGGTGCTACCTCTTAAATTGTAGTGAAATTGGTGATATAACCTCCATGCGTTTAGTTGTTAAGACAAAAAATTGCATTTATCAAAAATTGTAGTAGAAGACATATTTAAAAACTAAAGTACACAAAGAATATTCAAATTTATTACATTTTGATCACTTTCCTTCATCATTGGCAATATCTATAGTACATCGAAAAATCAAATTTATTGAAATTTCATAGAACTCTGGTGAAAACTCAAATTTACTGAAAGACAACCAAGAAAATAATTGGTCTGATGTAGTAAATAGTTTCAGCGCAGCTTGCATTTAAATTGACAAGCTAATATGATTGTTATCACTTGGATTATTCCAAACTTCTTTTTTTGCTTTGGGGGGGGGTGGGAGGGGTGGGGAAGAGGCCATTATTCTAAACATTTGTTTTGTTGGCTAAATTTAAAAAAAAAATGAACATAACTGCTACACCCAGAAACACTCATACCCCTGATCAAAACAAATGAATCAGCACGAGCAAATACAATCATACAAATGCATTATAAATTGTTATATATATGTTGCAAGTTTGCATGACAATGGAAAACGCTTTATTCTACTGGACAATTAATCACTTCAAACAAAAAATAAACAAACTACTTCCTGTTATTACGTTGAATTACTCCACTTAAACTTGGATTTATATGGTAGGATTTCAAAAACAAGAGTACAAGCAAAACAGAGAAGAAGACCGAGAAGAAAAATACATAGTTTTATTTAGGTGGATGCACTGATTAAAAAATAAATTTTAGTGAAAGTCAACGATCCTATAAAATAGTGTGGATTAACTTACTAAAATTGTGGATTAGAATAAAATTTACCTTCTTCAAAAGGATACTTTTTTATGTTCAAAGTTTAATATTTGCAAATTGCTTCCAACTATTGTTCACGGATGATAAATGTACCAGTTATGTTTCTACTAATGATTTTTTTTCTTATTTTTTTAATGTTAGTCTATCTCTATAGGGATGCATTGTTAGATTATTTTTCTTTATTATTTTGATCTACATGGATGATGAACAATTGAAAACAAGTAATGCTTATTTACTGTGTTTAATGTGAAAGTCCTTTTTTCCTTTTCATTTATCTCGCTGACTTTGGAAAAGTTCCAGTTATTTGAATGTGCAAATAGTTGTTTATTTTTAATGCATTAGACTTTAGTGGTATTCATGATAAACATGAAATCTTAATTGTTAACGCTTCTAATTGCATTGCCTCATGTCTAAAAGATAATATTTGTTGCTCAAAATGAATTGTATACTTTGATTAACTGATCCAAAATTCAATTGATTAACTAATGTTGACATCAAATAATACAATCCATGTTAGCTCTAAATGGTTTGTTATATTATAAGTTATTGATAGTGCAATGCATAAATAATCAAAACATGCATACAAATATTAAATCCTATTGTGTTAGATGAAAGGTTGAGGTGGATTTATGGGGTGGGCTTAGCAAAACAAGGTGGATTTGACAGCTGTGTTAAATGAAAGCCTGGTTGCTTTTGGAGGCAGCTGTACCACTTTAATGATTGGTAGTGAATGGGATATAAGAGAAAGAGAAACTTTACTAGTCGAGTGATTTCAATTAGGCCTTTATATTTTAAATATTTGTATATTACACATTCAATCTTCTAATCAATATATCTCTTGCATTTGACCTTTGTTTGACACATGGTTAGTTTTGTGGCAAATTTCTGGAAATTTTGACATGTGGTTTGCAGACTATTGAATTTAATTATAAAAATACATTGGTAAAACTCAATGGTGGTAAGCATTTACTTTTTAAAAATATTAGCAAGTATCCATAAATAAAATAATACATATTTTTATATAAGTTATTCCCTTTTATGATTGTTCGACCACTATGATGTTTCGATATGATGTGTTCCAATTTTGTTGTTACATATGTTTAATTGTTACATTTTTAGATGATGACACGTTACAGACTAATTGTAGATAGTAAAAAGAACTAATTAATAAAAATTAAGTAAAATTGTTTAATTTTAGAAAACGATTTTGTTGCAAAATTTGAGTAATATTGGTAAACATATATGATTACTGTAATATGTCTGGCCACCAATCATACATGTTTAAAGTAGGTTTTGTGCATTCAATCTATGAATACTGTATATTGAGTAACATCATCAACATGTGGACTTCCATCAATGGCATGTTGTCATCCTTGTTTTGCATTGGTCTTTCGCAATAAAAAAAAAACAGGTTCTTTAAGTAATTATTAAGTCATTATATGTCATTTTGGTTCTTTAAGTAATTGTCAAGACTATCGGGTATATGAAGATTTTGCATATGTGCTTAGCTAGCATGTGTACGAAGTCTCAAATATACTGGATAGATATAGAATCACGCTCTAGTCTACTAAGCCTCCATTGAATGACGTACATGCCATCCCAGTAAGGACTGAGTTTGGTCAGTCTGGGAAATATTCACCTAAGGACGAGGCTACAGATGTCGAAGTGTTTTGGACGAACTTTGGTGTTGTAATATAGGGTGACCCGTTGGCGGTGTGCAGCTGCCTTAAGTTTGAACTCATCCCTTTTTCTTCAAGTAAGTCGAGATTCTAAAAGGATATCTCTGCTAGTCTTTGGATAATATTAAGTGACTCATGAGATTGTAGTTCAAGCTTGATAGGAAGTACGACTTCAGATGCATAAGAGAGAGCGAACGGAGTGTGGCCGTTCGTTGACTTATAGGTAGTCTGTTAAGACCGAAGGGCTAGAGGGACTTCATCTACCCACTTTCCTCCAGCCTTTTCCAAACGCTTCTTAATGATGGACTTGATGACTTTGTTTACAATTTCGACTTGTATGTTGGCTTGAGGATGAGATACTGCTGAGAATCCTTTCTCAATGTGATAACGGCGACATAATTCTCTAAACTCAGAACTCTTGAATTGTGTCCCATTATCGGAATCGATAGTCTCGAGAGCTCTAAAACGACATATAATATTGCGGATGACTAAGTAGATTATTTTCTTGGTAATGATTTTTGTGAGTGACTCAAATTTGGCCAATCTGGTAAAGCAATCAACCACGACGATAACATAATGAGCACCACCCTTTGCCATTGGAATCCTCCTATGTTGACATCAATAGTCACTAACCAAATGATCCTCTTTTTGCTTTTAGTCTTAATTGTCTTGGTAACTTGTTGTTGGTTACATGCTGTCGAGCCATTTTCTTTGAGTCAGTTGAGATCCAATACCTGTTCATTGACAGCAGGTTTCATTGTTGAATTTGGTAGTAACAAAAAGATTCTAGTTTAGTCTGAATCTGTGCAGTTTATACCCTGCTATTACCCCGAAATGTCTCCGCTATATTGTGTAGCAGATTTCTACCGCTATGTTATTTCCGAATAGCCTCTGAAATAGCCTCTCCGCTTTAATCCCCGCTATATTCCGATATCCCGATGTATCCCATTATTTTGGCTATATTTCGCTATTTCCACTATATCTTCTATTAATGAAATGAATTTTAAAATGACATTTATATATTATAAATTTTATAAAATTAGCTTTTTGATATAATTTTTTAACATATTTTTTTCTGAATGTAAAATACTACAGTATTCCATTAAATATAATCAAACTAAACAAAAGTTTACATTTATTTTCATATATTTTCTTACGCTTTTTTCTATAATTTAAGAATGCACTAATTATAATTAAGTTAAATGTTAATTTTCCGTTTATTTTTATATTTGTAAAAGCATTAAACATTTGTCTTATATGTTATTTAGACTCATCCGCTATATCCTGCTATTTCCTCGATTTATCCCCGCTACAACTTTTTGCACCTCTGCCGCATTGGATCAGCTGAGCGCTTTAACTACACAGGTCTGAATATACTAAAACTGTTTAATTAAAGATAATTTTATGCTAGCAACAACTAACATATGATGCCTCAAGAAAAAGAATACAACATATGTTCCAACAAAAGAATGGATATATATATATATAAGGAACTTAATTAAATAATAATACATGATGCAAAAGAAGATACTACACTAATTCATCGATTCTAACTATTAGTAAAGACCATTGGACTAAGGTGAAAATTACATGAAAACAAATGAAAGAAGCCACTATGTGAATCACCAGGCCGAGAATGAACTTAACCAGAGCAATAATCAACATGATATTTCAAGTAAAATTCAACCATTTTATCTCGATTCTGATCAGCATGGCGAGTCTAAGTGGATTGCCAATACATTTTAAAAAAAGATAATTAATATGGCATTTGTCTATCATTTCATAAAACTTAATATTGTATATTGTTCATATCATTGGCGTTGATTGCATTAATATATATTCATTTGGATATACCCCCACAACATCTTCCTGAACTCTAGATAGTAGAAGAAAAGAAATAATTCTTTTAAATGATTATTGATGGTGTTAATGCTTATAGGAGTAACTCAACCATTCCTAAATATTACTTTTACCAAGCGTTGAAGCCGGATTTTTTCCAGGAGACAGAAAGTGGGCGATAAAAATAAAAATACCAAATAGAAAGAAAAATCAGCAATTGTTAAAGGCTCGAAACAGCCAGCCAGGTTTAGGTGGAAATCATCAACACCTCCCTAGAAAATTTCCAGAAAAATGTACTCCTTTATCGTCTTTCTACACACAAGACATGTTCCTTTTTTGCCTTTTTAGTATATTCTTTCCTAATGTATTAGTGTTGACTCATATGATGATAAGATTTCAAAGTATAAAGGCAGAAGAACAAATCCAGTTTACTGTTAGTTTATTAGCAGCTTGCTATTATTTTGTTCAACACAATTTCACAAATAGGTAGTTCTACTGCATCCGTATGAGGAAAAAATGCAGTTGTATTTGCTGTTTCTTCTTTCATTTTTATTTTGGGTGCATTCTACTCATTATGTTCAACAATTTTCTTGTCAAATAAAGTACCAATTTTATATTTAAAAAACTATGTTATTTCCCAAATCACCTTCTCCTATAAAAAAAATCACATATAAATGAAAACACAGTAAACACTTCAGAAATAAATCCGAAAACAAAAGTAATAAAACAAATGATAGTTGATAGACCTCAAAAAAAGAAAAGAAAAGAAACCAACCAAGTGACTAATTTGGTTTTTATCATAGTAAAAGGACCAAATAAAAAGAGTTAGATAGATGAATAAATAACCTGATCGGGACGAAGAATAACAACATATGCCAAGACAGTAATGTCGCATGATTCATCAATAGCCTTAGCAGTAGAAATACCCTCATCCAAACCCCAAGACTCGCCACAAATATTCATATAATCCTTCAAAAGAAATATGATGTTTATTCATCGACATCAAATTCGTCCTAGGAGTTTCAATCCGTGCTGCTTTATGTTGCAAGTATACAAGAAACAGAGAGAGAAAGATTACAACAAGAGAAATTTTTTTATATATAAATTACTTCAAAAGCTACTCACACCTTACATTGATAAAACCCATATATAAATAGCATGCAGACATTTCTAGACACTTAATAAATGCCACACACTTTGACCAATCAATGGACATGAAGATTAACTTAGATAACTATATAATATATATAATAAACACCAGATTATTTTACTTATGCAAACAGCCCCATGCAACATTAATTTTGGTGGTAATTCATTATTTTCTTTAGCCACTTCATCATACGAAAGTATTGAATCACATTTCAACCCTCTCCTTTATTCAAACTTACGCATTCCTATTCTCTCCATGAAGAACTTGTGCTTAAAATGGTTCAACGCCTTAGTAAACAGATTTGCATTTTGCTCATTTGTTCCACAAAACCTTAACACTACTTTTTCTTCATCCACAAGCTTCCTGATGTATTGATGTTGAACCTCTATGTGCTTCGTTCTTGCATGGAATGCTAGATTCTTTGTCATTGTTGTCACACCAAATCTCAGTAGCCTCACCTTGCTGGCTGCATAGATCAACAAGCAATTTCCTTAGCCAACTAACTTGTCTTGCAGCTGCACCAGCTGCAATGTACTCAGCCTCTGATGATGATAATGCAACTGTATCCTGCTTCTTTGAGCTCCAAGTGACAGCTCCTGAACCAAGTTTGAACACTAAACCTGATGTGCTCTTTCTATCGTCAATGCAACCAGCCCAGTCACTATCAGTATAACCAACTAGCTTAAATGTCTTGGATTTTTCATACCAAATCCATATTCAACTGTTCCAGAGACATATTTCAAAATTCTTTTGGCTGCACCGAATTGTTGCTTGGTTGGACTATGCATATATCTTGACACCACACTTACACGGTATGAAATATCTGGCCTAGTATGATTAAGATAATTTAAACCACCAACTAGACTTCTGAATAGCCTTTCATTAGGCTTTCCTGTTCCATCATCTCTCTGCAACTTCTCACTTGTATTCATTGGAGTGATAGTTGCATCCTCCTTTTCAATGTGAAACTTCTTTAGCAGGTGTTCAACATACTTCCTTTGACATATAAAAACATCACTTTTTCTTTGCTTCACTTCCAATCCAAGAAAGTATTTTAGCAGCCCCAAATTAGTCATTTCGAACTCTTGTGTCATTGCTTGTTTGAACTCATCTAGTAGTCTTTGTGAGGAGCAGAAATAGATAATATCATCAACATACAAGAATACCAAAATAAACTCTTGCTCACCTTGTCTCTTTACATACAAGGTAGGTTCATTCTCACTCCTTGCAAAGTTGTTGTTAATGAAAAAAATATTAATTCGGCTATACTAAGCTCTTGGAGCTTGTTTCAGTCTATAGAGAGCCTTGTGCAACTTATAAACTTTGTCCTCATTTCCTTCCTTGACAAAGCCTTGCGGTTGCTCTACAAATACTTCTTCCTGTAGCTTGCCATTTAAGCATGCAGACTTCACATCAAATTGGAACACTGGCATCCCTTGTTGAGCAGCTAAGGCAAGAATTATTCTCATAGTTTCAAACCTTGCAACTGGTGAGAAAGTTTCTTCATAGTCCTTTCCTTCTTGTTGTGCATATCCCTTGGCAACAAGCATTGCCTTTTATTTTTGTACACTTCCATTAGTATTATACTTGGTTCTAAATACCCACTTTAGACCAATTACATTCTTTCCTTTTGGAAGATCAACCAACTCCCAAGTTTTACTTCTCACAATAGCCTTCGTTTCCTCCTCCATTGCTACCTTCCATTCAGATTTATCTGCAGCCTCTTCAAAGGTTGTGGGTTCAGTAACCAGCAAAGAAAAGTCATAATTTTCATAGATTTCTTTCAAAGATCTCATTCTTTTCGGTGATGAATCACTTGATGAGCTTGTTGAATCACATGAATGTAACACCCCACCTCCGCCAGGGTCACTCTTGCAAGTACACTAGCTTTGGAGGGGTGTTGGACAAGGTAAACATGCATGAAGATATCACAAGACAGAACATATGAGTAAAACAAAGTAAATAAAGCAGCGGATAAAATTACCATTTCAAAACCATAGTCAAGTTACATCAAAGTACTTAGTCATTACTTTTCCAACTACTACAAGTCTAGAAAACATAAACTGAAAAATACATAAGTAAATTATTCCCCAAAGATAACAGTGGTGTGGCTATAGCAAAGCTCAAGTCCAAATCGTACATGAGCTGTCAGAAAAGCAAGCCAAAGATCCAAGCTAGGTGCTAGTGTTCCCACCCTGAGAACTGGGGGGGAACGGAATAAAAGAGGCGAAAGGAAAACAGGTCAGTCATAAATACTGGTAAGTCCTACCTACTATTAGTATAAAAACTAGTCAAATTAACTGGACATGAGAAACTGAGATGAAACATAAGATGGTAACTAAACTGGCATGGTAAATGGTTAACAAGATAGATCAAGTGTGGCATCGTATATACAAGGTTAAGTTGCACCAAAAGTGTACTAGTATTCTAACCCATGTCAAGTGTAAACAAGAAATGATCCCTTGGCCAAATCTAGGCCCAATATCATGAGATGACCTAAATCAAGGTCCAACTACACAGTCTAGTCGATCGGCTCCCTAAAAGCCAAACTCGTCAATTTTCGTTGTCAATACGGCCCAACCGCGAGATGTAGTCGACTGTGCAAGGTCCACCCTAGGGTGTATCCGGGCCCTAGGGTGCCAACCACTGACACAAAACAAGCACGCACAGTCCAAGCCTACTGGTGCCCATGTTTGTCTTTCATCCCCGGACTATGTGCACGACCATAGTCCGCCGGAATCTACAATGGCGCACCTACCTAGCCGTCCCTTTTGGTCACTTACAATCAGCCCAGTAATCGTGCCCCACCCCTAGCCTAGTCCCTAGGGTATCCCGATAATCCCTGGTGGGTTACTACAGAAAAGGGCCCCGCAAACTAGGGTTTCTAATGGGTTAAGTGTGGTTAACCCTATCCAAACCATGTATCAAGTTGGTTAAGTATACCCAACTGGTTCATGACTTAACCCCAACAATCCATCGTGTTCGATTGGTTAAGTATTCAAGTGGTCCATGACTTAACCCTACCATGTGGCATTAATTAACTTAATGCACCCCAACCTCTCACATTAGACTTTTTTGTGGTTACTAGTTAAGCCGGGCGGGTCCGGGTTGCTTTACACCACAACCTAGTCTAACCTCGGGTCTTAAGTGCGATATGACCAACTACTCACATTGGGTCCTATTGTTTGTAGCCACTAGTTAAGCCGCTCGGTTCCGGGTAGACTTATGCTACAAACTCAACCCAACCTCGAGTTGGCCACTTTCATGTTTTCTACATGTCATGTCCACGTTCATGTTTTCAAGCATAATCACATGTCAAACTTTCATGTCATATTTTCAAGTCATGTTTTCATGTCATCTAAGTTTGCCTAACTACCCATAACGTATTCCCTTCGCACGTAAATTCGCATCAACACACATAGATCAAAGAGGGAACATAAGAATATGACAAGGTGGGCATAAGATGGCAAAGTCTATCACAAGTTAAACATGGTGATATTTGAGGCAAAAGGGGTTCAACATACTAGTATATGGCCTCAACATGTATGATAGCATAAAAGGTGACTTGGCCTCAAACATGACAATAACATAAAGGTGATTTGGCCTCAAACATGTCAAATAGCATAAGGGTGATTTGGCCTCAAACATGACAATAACATAAAGGGTGACAATCCTAACTTGTGCATAGCAAATAGGTTCAACATTATCATATGCATGTTAAGGGACATGAGGGATTAAGTTTTGTTAACATGCATAAGCCATAATCCATTTCATAGAATTTTTCCCAAAAGTCAACATGAACGGTACTAGGTTCATGATAGATCCACAATCATAGATCAAGAGAGACATGAATAGATCTATGCATACAATGATAGGTTCAAGGCAAATATTGCACTTAGGTCCAATTCCAATATACACATGTATGGCATTAAACTTAGCAAATAGGGTGATAAACTTGTGATTAGCATATAGGTCGCATCATGGCAAGTTAACATCAAGATCATGAGGGTTTCTATGTTGCATTATGCAACATTCCCAAATAAAGATCATAGCTTTCTACCCAAAAAGTCAAGGTGAAAGTCCCATAGTTATAGATCAAAAGAGTCACGAACAGATCTATGCATAAAGTGATAGATCTAAGGTAAACATTACACTTAAGCCCAATTTCAAGTCACTACATGTCATATTAAGTTCATAGTTTAAATCTAAGAGTAGAATAGGGCTTACAAATCGCGGCTATGAGATCTAGAATAAAATAGAACAAGACTGAGACGAAGCCACACTATAAATCCCCAAATAAAGATAAGATCCACTCCAAGCCTTGAGAAATAAGAAGAAAGATCCTTGTTTTGATGAAGAAAGATGGCTCCTTTGCTTTAGATCAAGCTTAGGCTCTCAAGCTCTCAAGTTGAAGAAGATGGAGGCTATGATTAGGGAGCATTTGGGCAGCACTTAGTTGTAGGAATGATTAATAAGGGTTTAGGGTAGGTCTAAGGGTGCTTATATAGAAGTTTAGCTTAGTTTAGGCCATAGGATTAACCCTAATTCAGATCTGAGCATCAAATCACGTCACAAGCCAACAAAACAAGACCCAGGAGCCAAAACAGGTGCACCAGGCCAAACTGGCCTGACCACCCAGGTCGACAGGGGTGTCGACTGGACAGTCGACACCAGTCGGGGAAAGACGACTCCCAAGTCGACTCCCCAGTCGACTTGGGGCTGGGCGGGAAATCTTCCCGCCCAGTCCGTTTGGCTCCAGATTTGATTTTCGAACTGTCTTTTAAACTCTGGATTTTCTGAAAACTTCGACGGGCTATAACTGGGTCATACGGACTCCGATTTTCAAAAACTCGGACTCTATTTCGCGTATTATTCCATGACGAACGCAATGGAACAGCCCGTTCCCTTTGATTCAGATTTTAACATTTAATTCTGCCTTGATTTACGTTATAACATGTTATTTAAAATACGGTTTGTTACATTCTCCCCACCTTAAAGGGTTTCGTCCCCGAAATCTTCAAGTTAGGAAGAATGTATCCTACCATCCATCATCCATCTACTTAAAACCTCATCCATGAGCAGTCATTGTCCTTAAAAGATTCTAAATGCTGTATGATCATATGCGAAAGGTGTGTGTATATGTACTTATCTAACTCGAAAATCAGGCGGTTACTGATTCAGTAAACCTCCTTAATGCAAAGTATGTTAGTGAAATGAGTCCATATGTATGCAAATTCCTAACATAATTCATAATCTCTACATGAGTGCACATAACATTCATCCATATGCAACATCCACATGATAGCATAACAAGTTTCATCCATGAATAAGCATAAACCCTCATGCATATGCAATATGAAAGTGTGTGAGCCGATCTTAGTGCCTAACATGTATCATGCATCCACGAGTATCCACTTGCAAACACTTGCAACCACATGCAAACATCAAGCATAACATGTTTCAAATACATGTTTCATCCAAAGGGTTTCTACCTAAGGTTCTCATGACAAGGTTAACGAGATAACAAGATAAACATGGATAGCAAAAGAAAGATATGCTAACTAGGAAAAGAGATTGAGAATGTACCCTCAAAAAGGAATGGATAAAGCCCACGCATCTTCTCCTCGGTTTCCCAAGTTGCATCTTCATCGGCTTCACTCCACTGAACCTTTACTAACTTGACTTCTCGATTCCTCGGCTTCTTGATCTCCGTTCCCAAGATACGAATCGGAGCTCGCCTCAAAGTTGCCGCTTTTTCTACCTCCACATCTTCAATAATGCTAGGCTCAACTACCTCGGCTGACTCATGTAGGCACTTTCGGAGATTCGAGACATGAAAAACATTGTGCACTCCGGCCAGCATCTCGGGCAATTTCACCTTATAAGCCATCTTCCCAATCCTCTCTATGATAGGGAAGGGTCCTACGAACCTTGGTGCCAGCTTCCCAACTGCCCCGAAACGAACCACATTTCGCAAAGGAGAAACCTTCACAAAGACCATATCTCCAACTTCAAAATCTAAGTCTGTTCTTCGCTTGTCTGCATAGGATTTCTGTCTGTCTTGTGCCGTTTTCATCCGTCTTCGAATCAACTCAACCTTCTCGGATGTGTCCCTTATCATGTCGGGCCCAAGTATAAGCTTATCCGTCGTCTCCCACCAACATGTTGGTGACTTGCACGGCCTCCCATACAAAGCTTCAAATGATGCCATCCTTATGCTTGCTTGATAGCTGTTATTATAAGCAAACTCCACGAGAGGAAGGTGGTCTTCCCAAGTGCCACCAAAGTCAAGAATGCATAGCCTCAACAGATCTTCTAGTACCCTATTCACCCTTTCGGTCTGGCCATCCGTCTGTGGGTGATAGGTTGTACTTAGATTCAATCGCGTACCCATCGCTTCTTGCAAACTACTCCAAAATTGGCTAGTGAAGATTGGGTCACGGTTGCTAACTATGCTAGAAGGAACTCCATGCAACCGCGCTATCTCTAGAAGATAAAAAAATGCTAGTCATGATGCGGTCCTCTTGCTCTTCACCGGAATAAAGTGAGCACTCTTCGTAAGTCTATCAACTATGACCCATATGCTAGTATTCCCCTTCCTTGACCTAGGCAATCCATCCACAAAGTCCATATAGATACTCTCCCACTTCCATTGCAGGACCTCCAACGGATGTAATAGCCCACCGGGTTTCTTCGACTCGGATTTCACTTATTGGCACACCATGCACTTTGAAACAAACTCGGCCACGTCCTTCTTCATACCAGTCCAAAAGAAAATGCGCTTCATATCCCTATACATCTTATCTCCTCCGGGATGTATAGTCATCTTCGAGTGATGTGCTTCTTCAAGAATTTATTCACTAAGTCTCCCACTTGTGGGACACATAGTCTTCCATCATTCCTTAGCCACCCCTTGTCATCAATAGCATATCTAGCGAGGTGACTAGCCGTCTCACCACGAATCAACTTGTCCATGATCTCGACTATCTGTCGGTCTTCCTTCTGCGAAGTCCCTATTTGATCAAGAAGTTTAGATCTAAGCTCAAGAGATGCTAACGAACCAGTCATCGACTCAATAGCAAGTATAAAATCAAAGGTTGCTAAGAACTCTAGATTCTTCATTTCAACAAATAAAGGGCTCAAAGTCAACCTTTTCCTACTTAGCGCATCGGCCACAACATTACCCTTCCCGGGGTATAAGCTATATCAAAGTCATAAGATGCCAAGAATTCCATCCACCTCTGTTGCCTTAGATTTAAATCCTTTTGCGAAAAGAGGTACTTCAAAGACTTATGATCAGTATATAACTCGAACCTTTCGTCTAGAAGATAATGGCGCCATGATTTAAGTGCAAAGACAATCGCCGCCAACTCCAAATCATGAGTGGGATGGTTCTCCTCATGCACTTTAAGTTGTCTACCCCCAAAACATATCACCTTCCCTTCTTGCATTAGGACAACGCCTAATCCCGTGCCACACGCATCGGTGTACAAGATAAACATCTTACTCATCAAAGACATCAGGATATTCTCTGACCACCCTCACAGATTGCAAACTATCGATGGATGAGTCGAGGGATTCTAGATAACACAACATGACGGGACCCATAGGGTTACAATAAATCTCTAGGGTATTACCAAGGCGAGTCATGAGCCTTACAACCCTATGCTCACAATCAACCCGTATTCCATAAGACTGAGAACATATGCATTACACGCGAATTCTACACTCAAGATAGAAATCTACAAATCCACACTGATCGTGGATAAATGGGCGGAACCCCCAATTGGATTTGAAGCACTAACGGGATCCTTAACTAGACTAGTACTTAGGTGCAAACTTTCAACAAGATCAGAAGAAATAAAACTATGCGATGCGCCAGAAACGAATAAGGTACGAACAGGAAAATCAGAAATGTAAACAAGACTTTCTATAGAAACACTACCCTGATCAAGAGCTGGAAGAGCGAGGAAAGCCTGCAACTGCCCTCCAGAGGGTCCTGCTCGCTGAGTTTGCCCTTGATTCTTGGGGCAATCCTTGCTGAGATGTCTAGATTCTCCACAGAGAAAGCACTCGCCCAACTTTCTCTTCTTCTTCCTACAATCTTTGGCTATGTGTCCAGTGATCCCACAGAAGTTGCACTTCCGGGTCTCCTTTGCCTTGTTGTTGTTGGATTTTTTACCCTTGTTGTTCTTGTTGTTCTTGTTGTTCTGGTTGCTCTCATTTCCTCCCCACTTTGAGTCCGCCTTCTTGGTTTGAGTCTCATTAGGCTTGACTTCTTTCTTTCCATTCTTATCATCTCCCTGAAGCAAGGCCATATCCACTAAGCTCTCAAAAGTGGCCCCCATGGGTATATGAGACATGGCTAAACCTTGTAATGGCTCATTCAATCCTCGTGCAAAGCGTAGAGCCTTCTTCTGGGGTGTGTTAACCATGTCCAAACCGAATCGAGCAAGCTGGTTAAACTTATCCACGTATTCCCTAACGGCTTGTCCCCTTGCTTTAGTGATAGGAACCTTTCCATCTGAAGGTTCTCCTCTGTCGATGATAGAAACCTCAGTCCAAACCTTCTCCTAAAGTCATCCCAAGTCTCAATTGGCCTAGTAGTGGTCGTGACTACCCACCAATATGCGGCTTCCTCTTTCAATAACCATACCGCCAACAGAACTTTCCTACAATCCTCTACATCAAAGATAGCAAAGAGGTCTTCAGTATCCTTCAACCAGTTCCTTGCCTCAACAAAAGTCTCCGTCCCAACAAAATTCTTGCCACCCATCGCCTTAAAGTCCTTGCAAATCTTCGCGAAATCCGCTTGTGGATGCTGAGGAGGAGGAAAGTCTACAGGGCCCGCGCCGTTGGCCCTAGCTTCCAAGAACCTTCGGAACCATCCGGGTATGGGTATTTCCTCGGGAAGGTTAAGATCGGCCATGCTAGAAACGAAAAGGAAAAGATAGATTCAGAACGAGGAAACAAAGGATAGTGCTAATGGCTTTTGGGGAATAGCCTTTTAAAATAAACTAGACTTTTCTTGGAAAATACTTAATTGGTTTTGAAAATAGTTTTTCAAAAGGGTTTTTACAACTTTTATCCGGCCTAGTAAAACCTTATGCTCTGATACCGAATGTAACACCCCACATTCGCCAGGGTCACTCTTGCAAGTACACTAGCTTTGGAGGGGTGTTGGACAAGGTAAACATGCATGAAGATATCACAAGACAGAACATATGAGTAAAACAGAGTAAATAAAGCAGCGGATAAAATTACCATTTCAAAATCATAGTCAAGTTACATCAAAGTACTTAGTCATCACTTTTCCAGCTACTACAAGTCTAGAAAACATAAACTGAAAAATACAAAAGTAAATTATTCCCCAAAGATAACAGTGGTGTGGCCATAGCAAAGCTCAAGTCCAAATTGTACATGAGCTGTCAGAAAAGCAAGCCAAAGATCCAAGCTAGGTGCTAGTGTTCCCACCCTGAGAACCTTGGGGGGGAACGGAAGAAAAGAGGCGAAAGGAAAACAGGCCAGTCATAAAGACTGGTAAGTCCTACCTACTATTGGTATAAAAACTAGTAAAATTAACTGGACATGAGAAACTGAGATGAAACATAAGGATGGTAACTAAACTGGCATGGTAAATAGTTAACAAGATAGATCAAGTGTGGCATCGCATATACAAGGTTAAGTTGCACCAAAAGTGTACTAGTATTCTAACCCATGTCAAGTGTAAACAAGAAATGATCCTTTGGCCCAATCTTGGCCCAATATCATGAGATGACCTAAATCAAGGTCCAACTACACGGTCTAGTCGATCGGCTCCCTAAAATCCTAACTCGTCAAGTGTCGGTGTCAATACGGCCCAACCGCGAGATGTAGTCGACTGTGCAAGGTCGACCCTAGGGTGTATCCGGGCCCTAGGGTGCCAACCACTGACACAAAACAAGCACGCACAGTCCAAGCCTACTGGTGCCCATGTATGTCTTTCATCCCCGGACTATGTGCACGACCATAGTCCGCAGGAATCTACAATGGCGCACCTACCTAGCCGTCCCTTTTGGTCACTTACAATCAGCCCAGTAATCGTGCCCCACCCCTAGCCGAGTCCCTAGGGTATCCCGATACTCCCTGGTAGGTTACTGCTGAAAAGGGCCCCGCAAACTAGGGTTTCTAATGGGTTAAGTGTGGTTAACCCTATCCAAACCATGTATCAAGTTGGTTAAGTATACCCAAGTGGTTCATGACTTAACCCCAACAAACCATCGTGTTCAATTGGTTAAGTATTCAAGTGGTCCATGACTTAACCCTACCATGTGGCATTAATTAACTTAATGCACCCCAACCTCTCACATTAGACTTTGTTTTGGTTACTAGTTAAGCCGGGCGGGTCCGGGTAGCTTTATACCACAACCTAGTCTGACCTCGGGTCTTAAGTGCGATATGACCAACTACTCACATTTGGTCCTATTGTTTGTAGCCACTAGTTAAGCTGGTCAGTTCCGGGTAGACTTATGCTACAAACTCAACCCAACCTCGAGTTTGGCACTTTCATGTTTTCTACATGTCATGTCCACGTTCATGTTTTCAAGCATAATCACATGTCAAACTTTCATGTCATATTTTCAAGTCATGTTTTCATGTCGTCTAAGTTTGCCTAACTACCCATAACATATTCCCATCGCACGTAAATTCGCATCAACACACATAATCAAAGAGGGAACATGAGAATATGACAAGGTGGGCATAAGATGGCAAAGTCTATCACAAGTTAAACATGGTGATATTTGAGGCAAAAGGGGTTCAACATACTAGTATATGGCCTCAACATGTATGATAGCATAAAAGGTGACTTGGCCTCAAACATGATAATAAAATAAAGGTGATTTGGCCTCAAACATGTCAAATAGCATAAGGGTTATTTCGCCTCAAACATGACAATAACATAAAGGGTGACAATTCTAACTTGTGCATAGCAAATAGGTTCAACGTTATCATATGCATGTTAAGGGACATGAGGGATTAAGGTTTGTTAACATGCATAAGCCATAATCCATTTCATAGCATTTTTCCCAAAAGTCAACATGAACGGTACTAGGTTCATGATAGATCCACAATCATAGATCAAGAGAGACATGAATAGATCTATGCATACAATGATAGGTTCAAGGCAAATATTGCACTTAGGTCCAATTCCAATCTACACATGTATGGCATTAAACTTAGCAAATAGGGTGATAAACTTGTGATTAGCATATATGTCGCATCATGGCAAGTTAACATCAAGGTCATGAGGGTTTCTATGTTGCATTATGCAACATTCCCAAATAAAGATCATAGCTTTCTACCCAAAAAGTCAAGGTGAAAGTCCCATAGTCATAGATCAAAAGAGTCATGAATAGATCTATGCATAAAGTGATAGATCTAAGGTAAACATTACACTTAAGCCCAATTTCAAGTCACTACATGTCATATTAAGTTCATAGTTTAAATCTATGAGTAGAATAGGGCTTACAAATCGCGGCTATGAGATCTAGAATAAAATAGAACAAGATTGAGACGAAGCCACACTAGAAATCCCCAAATAAAGATAAGATCCACTCCAAGCCTTGAGAAATAAGAAGAAAGATCCTTGTTTTGATGAAGAAAGATGGCTCCTTTGCTTTAGATCAAGCTTAGGCTCTCAAGCTCTCAAGTTGAAGAAGATGGAGGCCATGATTAGGGAGCATTTGGGCAGCACTTAGTTGTAGGAATGATTAATGAGGGTTTAGGGTAGGTCTAAGGTGCTTATATAGAAGTTTAGGTTAGTTTAGGCCATAGGATTAACCCTAATTCAGATCTGAGCCATCAAATCACGTCACAAGCCAACAAAACAAGACCCAGGAGCTAAAACAGGTGCAACAGGCCAAACTGGCCCGACCACCCAGGTCGACAGGGGTGTCGACTGGGTAGTCGACACCAGTGGGGCAAGTCGACTTCCAAGTTGACTCCCCAGTCGACTTGGGGCTGGGCGGGAAATTTACCCGCCCAGTCCGTTTGGCTCCAGATTTGATTTTCGAACTGTTTTTTAAACTCTGGATTTTCTGAAAACTTCGACGGGCCATAACTGGGTCATACGGACTCCGATTTTCAAAAATTCGGACTCTATTTTATGTATTTTTCCGAGACGAACGCAATGGCACAACCCGTTCCCCTTGATTCAGAATTTAACATTTAATTCTGCCTTGATTTACGTTATAACACATTCAAAATACGGGTTGTTACATTCTCCCCACCTTAAAGGATTTCATCCCCGAAATCTTCAAGTTAGGAAGAACGTATCCTACCATCCATCATCCATCTACTCAAAACCTCATCCACGAGCAGTCATTGTCCTTAGAAGATTCTAAATGCTGTATGATCATATGCGAAAGGTGTGTGTATATGTACTTATCTAATGCGAAAATCAGGCGGTTACTGATTCAGTAAACCTCCTTAATGCAAAGTATGTTAGTGAAATGAGTTCATATGTATGCAAATTCCTAACATAATTCAAAATCTCTACATGAGTGCACATAACATTCATCCATATGCAACATCCACGTGATAGCATAACAAGTTTCATCCATGAATAAGCATAAACCCTAATGCATATGCAATATGAAAGTGTGTGAGCCGATCTTAGTGCCTAACGTGTATCATGCATCCACGAGTATCCACTTGCAAACACTTGCAACCACTTGCAAACATCAAGCATAACATGTTTCAAATACATGTTTCATCCAAAGGGTTTCTACCTAAGGTTCTCATGACAAGGTTAACGAGATAACAAGATAAACATGGATAGCAAAAGAAAGATATGCTAACTAGGAAAAGAGATTGAGAATGTACCCTCAAAAAGGAATGGATAAAGCCCACGCAACTTCTCCTCGGTTTCCCAAGTTGTATCTTCATCGGCTTCACTCCAATGAACCTTTACTAACTTGACTTCTCGATTCCTCAGCTTCTTGATCTCCGTTCCCAAGATACGAATCGGAGCTCGTCTCAACGTTGCCGCTTTTTCTACCTCCACGTCTTCAAGAATGCTAGGTCAACTACCTCGGCTGACTCATGTAGGCACTTTCGGAGATGCGAGACATGAAAAACATTGTGCACTTCGGCCAGTTTCTTGGGCAATTTCACCTTATAAGTCATCTTCCCAATCCTCTCTATGATAGGGAAGGGTCCTACGAACCTTGGTGCCAGCTTCCCAACTGCCCCAAAACGAACCACATTTCGCAAAGGAGAAACCTTCACAAAGACCATATCTCCAACTTCAAACTCTAAGTCAGTTCTTCGCTTGTCTGCATAGGATTTCTGTCTGTCTTGGGCCGTTTTCATCCGTCTTCGAATCAACTCAACCTTCTCGGATGTGTCCCTTATCATGTCGGGCCCAAGTATAAGCTTATCCGTCGTCTCCCACCAACATGTTGGTGACTTGCACGGCCTCCCATACAAAACTTCAAATGGTGCCATCCCTATGCTTGCTTGATAGCTGTTATTATAAGCAAACTCCACGAGAGGAAGGTGGTCTTCCCAAGTGCCACCAAAGTCAAGAATGCATAGCCTCAACAGATCTTCTAGTACCCTATTCACCCTTTCGGTCTGGCCATCCGTCTGTGGGTGATAGGCTGTACTTAGATTCAATCGCGTACCCATCGCTTCTTGCAAACTACTCCAAAATTGGCTTGTGAAGATTGGGTCACGATCGCTAACTATGCTAGAAGGAACTCCATGCAACCGCACTATCTCTCGAAGATAAACAGATGCTAGTCATGATGCGGTCCTCTTGCTCTTCACCGGAATAAAGTGAGCACTCTTCGTAAGTCTATCAACTATGACCCATATGCTAGTATTCCCCTTCCTTGACCTAGGCAATACATCCACAAAGTCCATAGAGATACTCTCCCACTTTCATTGCGGGACCTCCAACGGATGTAATAGCCCACCGGGTTTCTTCGACTCGGCTTTCACTTGTTGGCACACCATGCACTTTGAAACAAACTCGGCCACGTCCTTCTTCATACCAGCCCAAAAGAAAATGCGCTTCATATCCCTATACATCTTATCTCCTCCGGGATGTATAGTCATCTTCGAGTGATGTGCTTCTTCAAGAACTTTATTCACTAAGTCTCCCACTTGTGGGACACATAGTCTTCCATCACGCCTTAGCCACCCCTTGTCATCAATAGCATATCTAGCGAGGTGACTAGACGTCTCACCACGAATCAACTTGTCCATGATCTCGACTATCTGTGGGTCTTCCTTCTGCGAAGTCCCTACTTGATCAAGAAGTGTAGGTCTAAGCTTAAGAGATGCTAACGAACCAGTCATCGACTCAATAGCAAGTGTAAAATCAAAGGTTGCTAAGAACTCTAGATTCTTCATTTCAACAAATAAAGGGCTCGAAGTCAACCTTTTCCTACTTAGCGCATCCGCCACAACATTATCCTTGCCGGGGTATAAGCTATATCAAAGTCATAAGATGCCAAGAATTCCATCCACCTCTGTTGCCTTAGATTTAAATCCTTTTGCGAAAAGAGGTACTTCAAAGACTTATGATCAGTATATAACTCGAACCTTTTGTCTAGAAGATAATGGCGCTACGATTTAAGTGCAAAGACAATCGCCGCCAACTCCAAATCATGAGTGGGATGGTTCTCCTCATGCACTTTAAGTTGTCTACCCCCAAAACATATCACCTTCCCTTCTTGCATTAGGACAACGCCTAATCCCGTGCCACACGCATCGGTGTACACGATAAACATCTTACTCATCAAAGACATCAGGATATTCTCTGACCACCCTCACAGATTGCAAACTATCGATGGATGAGTCGAGGGATTCTAGATAACACAACATGACGGGACCCATAGGTTTACAAGAAATCTCTAGGGTATTACCAAGGCGAGTCATGAGCCTCACAACCCTATGCTCACAATCAACTCGTATCCCATAAGACCGAGAACATATGCATTACACGTGAATTCTACACTCAAGATAGAAATCTACAAATCCACACTGATCGTGGATAAATGGGCGGAACCCCCAATTGGATTTGAAACACTAACGGGATCCTCAACTAGACTAGTACTTAGGTGCAAACTTTCAACAAGATCAGAAGAAATAAAACAATAAGATGCGCCAGAATCGAATAAGGTACGAACAGGAAAATCAGAAATGTAAACAAGACTTTCTATAGAAACACTACATAGATCAAGAGCTGGAAGAGCGAGGAGAGCCTGCAACTGCCCTCCAGAGGGTCTTGCTCGCTGAGTTTTCCCTTGCTTCTTGGGGCAATCCTTGCTGAGATGTCCAGATTCTCCACAGAGAAAGCACTCGCACAACTTCCTCTTCTTCTTCCTACAATCTTTGGATATGTGTCCAGTGATCCCATAGAAGTTGCACTTCCTGGTCTCCTTTGCCTTCTTGTTGTTTGTAACACCCCGAATTTCGGTTAATGCTAAAATTCACAAATTAAAGAACAACTAATCCCAGATGTGGGAATTAGGGGAAACGGGTTGCACCATTGCGTTCGTCTCGGAAAAATACGCGAAATAGAGTCTGAGTTTTCGAAAATCGGAGTCCGTATGAAGAAGATATGGACGAACGAAGTTAGGCAGAAAAACCGAAAACTAGCCAGAATGCACTGGCGCACTTGTGAAGTGCGCCAACACAAAAAATGCACTGGTGCACTTGTGAAGTGCGCCAACACATTTTTACACTGGCGCACTTGGGAAGTGCGCCCGTGTCGAGCCAGAAACCTGCACAGCTTTGTGGCTGGCCTGGTGCACCATTTTAGGGTTTAGGCTGTGTTTTGGGGCTGGTTTCTGGAAGCTTCCGAGATCTGATGGTCCTAATCTAATTTAGGGTTAATCTAATGGCCTAAAACACTTGCCTAATCCTATAAATAAGACCCTAAGCTAGCCCTAAATGGTCATAATCCTATCTCCTAACTAAACTATGCCAAAATTTTCTATGATCATGGCCTCCACTCAAAACCCTAGCCTCTATCCTATTTCTAAACTATTTCTATGAAGGATTTCATGTGCATACAAGCATCTTTGAGTTGTATGAGTGATCATTGGCTTGCATTCATCATCAAGTTGCAAGCTTTATGTTCAAGGCTAGAGTTTTTGGGTGATTTGTGGCAAGGGTTTGCTTATTGGAGTTTAGTGGTGAGTTTCTATAGACTTAACAATCAATTGTTAAATTGATTATGATAGGATATGATAAGATATGGCTATGTTTGTGGAATCAATGTGTTTATGCAAGTTTAGAATAGTGTATGTTGTGTGCTATATGCAAGTTTAATGCTATGTTTTATGATGCAAAACACTATGTTGAACATTGATTCATATGTAACATGTTATGCAAGCTATATGGGAGATTATATGCAAGTCTATATGTAACATGTTATGCAAGTTATGTATTTGGTTTTATGCATGCTAAGTATTTGGTTTTATGCATGCTATGTATTTGGTTTTATGCATGCTAAGTATTTGGTTTTATGCATGCTATGTATGTGGTTTTATGCATGCTAAGTATTTGGTTTTATGCATGCTAAGTGTTTGGTTTTATGCAAGTTTGTCTCTTTTTATGATATGCATAATATATGCAAGTTTGTCTCTAAGTATGGCATGTTATGCAAGTTCATATGCAAGTTATGATACATATTCATATGCAAGTTATGATGCAAGTTCATATGCAAGTTATGATACATGTTCATATGCAAGTTATGATGCAAGTTCATATGCAAGTTATGATGCAAGTTCATATGCAAGTTATGATGCAAGTTCATATGCAAGTTATGATGCAAGTTCATATGCAAGTTATGATACATGTTCATATGCAAGTTATGATGCAAGTTCATATGCAAGTTATGATGCAAGTTCATATGCAAGTTATGATACATGTTCATATGCAAGTTATGATGCAAGTTCATATGCAAGTTATGATGCAAGTTCATATGCAAGTTTATGTGCAAGTTCATATGCAAGTTGTCTCTTTTATGATATGCATAATGCAAGTTTGGGTTAAATACTAGTTGGGTTTAATGTATGTTCATATATGCAAGTTGACACCTTTTGAACCCATGATAAAGTTACATGCTATGTTGGCTAAACCCATGACCTTTGTGATGAATCTTCCCTTTATTATGTCGTGTTATGAGAACGAACTACGTGGGGAACGATGGGGTTAATATGCATGTTAATAAAATGATGTGAAATGGGTATGATTAATCATACCACAAATTAAATGGACGTAATTGGGAATTTACCTATTAAGTTAGGTCTACCCATATTATGGAGTTGGGAATTTACCTATTAAGTTAGGTCTACCCATACTATGGAATTGGGAATTTACCTATTGAGTTAGGTCTACCCATATTCTTAAAAATGTGTAATTAATTAGGCATAATTAATTCAAATTATGGGGGTGATTAATTAGGTGTAATTAATCAACTAAGACACGAGGTTGGACCCTTTTGTAGCGGAAGTCTGCCCAGAACCGACCGTCCATCCAGCAGCTACAAATGATTGGCCCAATGTGAGAGGTCTTAGTCATAAATTAAATACGTGATTAAAGTAAAGACACGAGGTTAGACCTTTTTATGACAGAAGTCTGCCCGGAACCAACCGGCATATCCAGCAGTCATAAAAGATGGTCTAATGTGAGAGGTCTTTATGAGGTCATGATCTTAATTAATTAAGAAACACTTAACCATATTAGCATGTAGAGGGACAAGAGGGGTTAAGTGGGTGCCTTGGGTGGCATGTGGAAATCTAGTGGGTTGCCTTGGGTGATAATAGAAAATACGATTAGAATACTTAACCAAAGAGGAACATGTAATTAAACATGGGTAAAGGGTTAAGTAAGTGCTTTGGGTGGCATGTGGAAATCTAGTGGGTGCCTTAAGTGGCAATTGATATATGATTAGATGACTTAACCAAACCTTAACATGTAGGTGGGCATGATTATAAAAGGGGTTAAGTGGGATACACTAGATAAAATAACAAGCTTAGGTGGTAGCTTGTGGGGGCCCATTTCAACCAATATCCCAAACGTATCTTAGTGGGCTCGACTCTAGTCGAGTGACGGGACACGCATATTGGGCTTGACTATAAGAGGCCAAAATGGGTTAGCGGTGGCAACGCATGACCAACGGGTTTCATATGCGTGTGTGGACCCGGGCTGGTAAATAAGACGTTGTTGCATCGTGTAGATATAAGCCGTGCACCGTTAGTTTTATCAGGTTGCCACGCTGGGGAATGGTACACCCCACGGTGGGGCCAGCACGGGTATCTACGTTAGGGAGCCGATCGAATGGGGAGTAGTGTGTACACCTAGTGGATTGTAGGGCCCCGTGGCGTCTACTTAGTCACCTAGGGGTACGCGAGAACTATTAAGTTAATTTTATAAGTCCATGGGTGGGATCAACCTTTAAGTTAGGAATGACTGGTGTGGTGCAGTGTAGGAATTACCCTTGGGTGGGTAGATCTGGGGTGGTGTAATCCAGTAATTATCTTTGGGTGGATAAATGCGTCTTTTCGGTTATCTTAGTACATCCTGTGTTTAGTTGGCTACTTAGTGTAGTCATTATCCCCAGAGGTACCGTACCTTGTTTATATCATACCCTAATTACTTTAATGATTGTATTGTTAGGGTTATAGGACTCACTCAGACTTATGTCTGACCCCGTTGTTTCTTTATTTTTTTCCCAACCCTCGGGTTTTCAGAGTGGGCCTAGCACTAGTGGGCTTTGATCAGACTGCTTTATCTATCTTTTGGAGCTTGGACCGTGGATGTAAAGCTCAGTTTATCTTTCTATTATGGCTATTAGGTTATGTAATGGGATTATGTACTTTCGTTTTTATCAGGATGGATATTATGTACTTGACTCTTATTTATGGTTTTGGTGTAACCAAACATGTTTTACTTTCCGCTAAAATGAAATGATGTTTTAAATTCTCAAGTATTACTTATATCTGTCTTGTTGTAATTTTTCTGTTCTATATTCACTTAAAATACTCCACCGATGTTATGGCATTCCCTTAGTGAGTGACCGTAGCGGGTGTGGGGTGTTACACGTGGTATCAGAGCTTAAGGTTACCAGAACAGATAATTTTTTTAGGAAAAACTATTTTCTAAGAATATTTTTGAAAGGAGTATTTTCAAAAACATGTCTTTTAAGAGAAAAGTTTTTGAAAGAAAAGCATAATCCCCAATAGCCATATCTATATCTTTCGAATTCTCCGTTTTGAATCTCTTCCTCTCTCGTTTTGAGTTTCCCCTCCGCGTATAGATGACCTTTCTAAGATAGATAAGAACGGAAAACCACTTCAAGGGACTTAGACATTAGTCGGATTAGAAGTTGGTTCAAGAAGGAGGAGGACTGGTATCTATTGGATAGACGATGGGAGGAAGGCTCAAATAGTTGTTTGGTTAATGAAGGATGAAACCTCATTGGTGGGAGTTTACGAGTGAAGAATGGGAAGAAGAAGGCGAGTAGTTATCCTTTTGGAGGAATGGGACACCGTATTAGGATTGTCCAAAGGGGCATGGGCAAGGTATGGAATCTCCTGGAGGGTAGTTGTATTCCCTCGCGGCTAGTGTACCAGATGGGGATAGGACCGTCTAGGTTGGAATTTGGATTTCTTTATTATCCGGTTCGAACTTTATTAGATTCTGACGCATCGAGTTCGTTTATCTCATCATTGTTAGTTGAGTCACTGCACTTAGACACCAGTTTGGTAGATGATCCCTTAGTTGTTTCAAACCCAATTGGGGCTCCATGATGTGTTTGGGTTTGAAAGTTTCTATACTTAGCGTTGAGTTTAGATGTGCTGCTTTTTGGGCTTCACGGGCTATGGGTTAGTTTGGGCATGGACTGGTTATCCAGTAGGGGTGCCGTTCTTGATTTTGAAGGGAGAGTTGTTAGGCTTATGACCCGCTTGGGTAACACTCTCGAGATCTCTTGTAATCCCATGGAATCTGTTATGCTAAGTTATTTAGAATCGCTTGACACGTCGGTCGAGAGTTTGCGATCTGTTAGAGTGTTCCGGGAATACTCGGATGTGTTTGAGGAGGTGAAGGGCTTACCTCCGGAGCAGGAGATTGACTTCCGAATATATCTGGTAGACAATGCCAAACCAGTATCTTGGCCAGTGTGCCACATGGCTCCTCGTGAGAGGAGGGAACTCCATGAGCAAGTAGGCGATTTGCTTGAGAAGGGGTTCATAAGACGAAGTATATCGGAGTGGGGTGCTCCAGTAGTTTTTACCACGAAGGCGGATGGGTCCCTCAGACTTTGTGTAGGCTAAAGAGAACTAAATAAACTCACAAAGAAGAATAGACACCCATTGCCGAGGATTGATGATCTCTTTGATCAGTTGGTTGGCGCCTCAGTATTTTCGCAAGTTGGACTCAGCCACGGGGTTTCGTCAGTTGAGAGTGGCTGAGGATAGTATAGAGAAGATTGCCTTTAGGACTCCGGATGGTTTTATGAGTGGCTGGTGATGCCATTTGGTTAGACGAACGCCTCCGCATACTTTGTTGATTTGATGAGAAGGGTGTTCAGGGAGTACCTAAATAAGTTCGTGATGATCTTGGTGGATGACATCTTGGTCTTTTCTAGGAGCGAAATAAGTTTTCGTATGTGCTCAATAGGTTGAGCAAAGCCAGTTATGGGATAAACGGTGGTTTTGGAGCGAGACTAGCGAGGACATCCAGAATTGGACAAGGGCTTAATTATTTAGCCGTTTTTACTAGTATCATCTCACGTAGGACGTCTGAATTCGAAGGAGGTATCCCTTGGGTGTTTGTCTGATATTGGTTTAGGCCTTTGGGGCTTGCATTTGGGGGATGTCGAGTTCGACTAGGGTGGTCTGCGTGAGAGATGGATAGTTGTGACGATTTTGCATGGGAGAATATCCTGATTTTCTCTAGAAGTGGAGAAAAGCATGCCCTACATCTTAGGGAAGTGTTGGAGACTCTTTGAGCGCATTGTCTTAAGACAACAAAGGTGGATGGAATTCTTAGCATCCTATGAGTTTGAGATAGCGTATACCCCTGGCAAGGGTAACGTGGTGGCAGACGCCTTAAGCAGAAAAAGGCTGTCTTTGAGTCCATTGTTCGTGGAATGGCGGAGCTTAGAGTTTATTTCTATGTTTGACTTTAGACCTTCCGTTGACTTTGTACCCGGTTTGCTAGCCTCCTTGGAGGTTAGGCCTACTCTTTTGGGGCGGATTGGCGAGGCACAGCGAGACGACCCACAGTTGGTTGAGTTAGTAGAGAAGCTCATAAGGGGGGGAGTCATCCAGCCATTTGAGTAGGTACACCCTAGATGGTAAGGGGTGGTTGCGTAGAGACGGTAGACTTTGTGTACCGCAAGACGAGGGTCTGAGGAAGGCTATACTTGATGATGCACATCGGTCGAAGATGACCATTCATCCTGGTAGGGACAAGATGTACCAAGACATGAAGCGAGTTTTCTTTTTGGGCCGGTATGAAGAAAGATGTGGCCGAGTATGTGGCTAGATGCTTGGTGTGCTAGCAAAGGAAAGCAGAGCAGAAGAAACCCGATGGGTTGCTTCACCCATTTGGAAGTTCCGCTATGGAAGTGGGATAGTGTCTCGATGGATTTCATCGATGGGTTACCGAGATCGAGGAAGGGCAATACGGGAATTTGGGTTGTGGTAGACAGACTTACCAAGAGTGCCCATTTTATACCCGTGAAGAGTAAGAGGACCGCTCCAAGGCTTGCTTCAGTCTATGTTAGAGAGATTGTTAGATTGCATGGCGTACCATCCAGCATTGTGAGTGATCGAGATCCTATCTTCACTAGTGAGTTTTGGAGAAGTTTGCAAGAGGCGGTAGGGACTCAGTTGTGTTTGAGCACCGCATATCATCCTCAGACGGACGGTCAGACCGAGAGGGTGAACCGTATCTTAGAAGATCTCTTGAGGCTTTGTATCTTGGATTTTGGAGGTACATGGGAAGAACATCTTCCTTTGGTGGAGTTCGCATACAATAACAGCTTTCAGTCTAGTATTGGCATGGCACCTTTCGAAGCTCTTTATGGAAGGCCTTGTCGATCTCCTACATGTTGGTGGGAATCTACGGATAAGATCTTGCTTGGGCCAGATATGGTTAGAGAGACTTCAGAGAAGATTGATTTGATTCGAAGAAGGATGAAGGCAGCGCAAGATAGACAGAAATCTTATGCGGATCGGAGAAGGACGGATCTTGAGTTTGAGGTTGGGGACATGGTTTTTGTCAAAGTATCTCCGTTGAGAAATGTTGTTCGCTTTGGGTCCGTTGGGAAGTTAGCATCGAGGTTTGTTGGGTCGTTTCCTATTAAGGAAAGGATTGGACGGATGGCATATAGGGTGGAGTTGCCCGACAGACTTAGTGGTGTTCATGATGTATTCCATGTATCACATTTGAGGAAGTGCTTACATGAGACCATAAAGGTCGTAGAGCCGAGCTTGCTTAGAGATGTAGAGGTAGAGCGTGATGCGACGATTCGACGAGCTCCTACTCGCATCCTTGGGTCAGAAACTAGGAAGTTGAGGAACAGAGAAGTTCAGCCAGTTAAAGTGCAATGGGGAGAAGACGAGGGCAATGCTACTTGGGAGACGGAAGCGAAGATGCGTTCTTTGTACCCATTTCTTTTTGAGAGTATGTCTTTTAACTTCTCCTTTATCGTTTGTCTAGTACTTATCTTATCTTTAGTATGTCCTCTCATTAGTACCTTTGACCTTTAGATAGGGTAAACCTATGGTTGAAACATGTGTTTGAGACATGTTATGTTTGATGGATGCATGTGGATGCAAGTGGTTGCTAGTGGTTGCTCGTGGATGCATGTATACACACTCTAGGCACTAGATCGGCTCAATCACTTCATATGGCATATTGCATAAAATTGTGTGTAGGAAGCTATATTTATGGATGTATAATGATTGTGTTATCATATGGATGATGCATTTTGGTGAATGATTGTGCACTCATGTAGATATTGTATGTGTCGATAGGGTTCTCTCGCATACATAATGGATGCATGGCACTATCATGGTTTGCATATGTTCATACATTAGATAGGGAACATATACACACACTTTTTGCATATGCTCATACATCATTAGAAACTGTTTTAAGGACAATGGATGCCCGTGTTTGATGGATTGAGTAGATGGTTGTTTGGATGGTAGGATATGCATTCTCCTTAGCTTAGAGATTTCGGGGACGAAATCCTTTAAGGAGGGGAGAATGTAACACCCCGAATTTCGGTTAATGCTAAAATTCACAAATTAAAGAATAACTAATCCCAGATGTGGGAATTAGGGGAAACGGGTTGCACCATTGCGTTCGTCTCGGAAAAATACGCGAAATAGAGTCTGAGTTTTTGAAAATCGGAGTCCGTATGAAGAAGATATGGACGAACGAAGTTAGGCAGAAAAACCGAAAACTAGCCAGAATGCACTGGCGCACTTGTGAAGTGCGCCAACACAAAAAATGCACTGGCGCACTTGTGAAGTGCGCCAACACATTTTTACACTGGCGCACTTGGGAAGTGCGCCCGTGTCGAGCCAGAAACCTACACAGCTTTCTGGCTGGCCTGGTGCACCATTTTAGGGTTTAGGCTGTGTTTTGGGGCTGGTTTCTGGAAGCTTCCGAGATCTGATGGTCCTAATCTAATTTAGGGTTAATCTAATGGCCTAAAACACTTGCCTAATCCTATAAATAAGACCCTAAGCTAGCCCTAAATGGTCATAATCCTATCTCCTAACTAAACTATGCCAAAATTTTCTATGATCATGGCCTCCACTCAAAACCCTAGCCTCCATCCTATTTCTAAACTATTTCTATGAAGGCTTTCATGTGCATACAAGCATCTTTGAGTTGTATGAGTGATCATTGGCTTGCATTCATCATCAAGTTGCAAGCTTTATGTTCAAGGCTAGAGTTTTTGGGTGATTTGTGGCAAGGGTTTGCTTATTGGAGTTTAGTGGTGAGTTTCTATAGACTTAACAATCAATTGTTAAATTGATTATGATAGGATATGATAAGATATGGCTATGTTTGTGGAATCAATGTGTTTATGCAAGTTTAGAATAGTGTATGTTGTGTGCTATATGCAAGTTTAATGCTATGTTTTATGATGCAAAACACTATGTTGAACATTGATTCATATGTAACATGTTATGCAAGCTATATGGGAGATTATATGCAAGTCTATATGTAACATGCTATGCAAGTTATGTATTTGGTTTTATGCATGCTAAGTATTTGGTTTTATGCATGCTATGTATTTGGTTTTATGCATGCTAAGTATTTGGTTTTATGCATGCTATGTATGTGGTTTTATGCATGCTAAGTATTTGGTTTTATGCATGCTAAGTGTTTGGTTTTATGCAAGTTTGTCTCTTTTTATGATATGCATAATATATGCAAGTTTGTCTCTAAGTATGGCATGTTATGCAAGTTCATATGCAAGTTATGATACATATTCATATGCAAGTTATGATGCAAGTTCATATGCAAGTTATGATACATGTTCATATGCAAGTTATGATGCAAGTTCATATGCAAGTTATGATGCAAGTTCATATGCAAGTTATGATACATGTTCATATGCAAGTTATGATGCAAGTTCATATGCAAGTTATGATGCAAGTTCATATGCAAGTTATGATGCAAGTTCATATGCAAGTTATGATACATGTTCATATGCAAGTTATGATGCAAGTTCATATGCAAGTTATGATGCAAGTTCATATGCAAGTTTATGTGCAAGTTCATATGCAAGTTGTCTCTTTTATGATATGCATAATGCAAGTTTGGGTTAAATACTAGTTGGGTTTAATGTATGTTCATATATGCAAGTTGACACCTTTTGAACCCATGATAAAGTTACATGCTATGTTGGCTAAACCCATGACCTTTGTGATGAATCTTCCCTTTATTATGTCGTGTTATGAGAACGAACTACGTGGGGAACGATGGGGTTAATATGCATGTTAATAAAATGATGTGAAATGGGTATGATTAATCATACCACAAATTAAATGGACGTAATTGGGAATTTACCTATTAAGTTAGGTCTACCCATATTATGGAGTTGGGAATTTACCTATTAAGTTAGGTCTACCCATACTATGGAATTGGGAATTTACCTATTGAGTTAGGTCTACCCATATTCTTAAAAATGTGTAATTAATTAGGCATAATTAATTCAAATTATGGGGGTGATTAATTAGGTGTAATTAATCAACTAAGACACGAGGTTGGACCCTTTTGTAGCGGAAGTCTGCCCGGAACCGACCGGCCATCCAGCAGCTACAAATGATTGGCCCAATGTGAGAGGTCTTAGTCATAAATTAAATACGTGATTAAAGTAAAGACACGAGGTTAGACCTTTTTATGACAGAAGTCTGCCCGGAACCAACCGGCATATCCAGCAGTCATAAAAGATGGTCTAATGTGAGAGGTCTTTATGAGGTCATGATCTTAATTAATTAAGAAACACTTAACCATATTAGCATGTAGAGGGACAAGAGGGGTTAAGTGGGTGCCTTGGGTGGCATGTGGAAATCTAGTGGGTTGCCTTGGGTGACAATAGAAAATACGATTAGAATACTTAACCAAAGAGGAACATGTAATTAAACATGGGTAAAGGGTTAAGTAAGTGCTTTGGGTGGCATGTGGAAATCTAGTGGGTGCCTTAAGTGGCAATTGATATATGATTAGATGACTTAACCAAACCTTAACATGTAGGTGGGCATGATTATAAAAGGGGTTAAGTGGGATACACTAGATAAAATAACAAGCTTAGGTGGTAGCTTGTGGGGGCCCATTTCAACCAATATCCCAAACGTATCTTAGTGGGCTCGACTCTAGTCGAGTGACGGGACACGCATATTGGGCTTGACTATAAGAGGCCAAAATGGGTTAGCGGTGGCAACGCATGACCAACGGGTTTCATATGCAAGTGTGGACCCGGGCTGGTAAATAAGACGTTGTTGCATCGTGTAGATATAAGCCGTGCACCGTTAGTTTTATCAGGTTGCCACGCTGGGGAATGGTACACCCCACGGTGGGGCCAGCACGGGTATCTACATTCGGGAGCCGATCGAATGGGGAGTAGTGTGTACACCTAGTGGATTGTAGGGCCCCGTGGCATCTACTTAGTCACCTAGGGGTACGCGAGAACTATTAAGTTAATTTTATAAGTTCATGGGTGGGATCAACCTTTAAGTTAGGAATGACTGGTGTGGTGCAGTGTAGGAATTACCCTTGGGTGGGTAGATCTGGGGTGGTGTAATCCAGTAATTATCTTTGGGTGGATAAATGCGTCTTTTCGGTTATCTTAGTACATCCTGTGTTTAGTTGGCTACTTAGTGTAGTCATTATCCCCAGAGGTACCGTACCTTGTTTATATCATACCCTAATTACTTTAATGATTGTATTGTTAGCGTTATAGGACTCACTCAGACTTATGTCTGACCCCGTTGTTTCTTTATTTTTTTCCCAACCCTCAGGTTTTCAGAGTGGGCCTAGCACTAGTGGGCTTTGATCAGACTGCTTTATCTATCTTTTGGAGCTTGGACCGTGGATGTAAAGCTCAGTTTATCTTTTCTATTATGGCTATTAGGTTACGTAATGGGATTATGTACTTTCGTTTTTATCAGGATGGATATTATGTACTTGACTCTTATTTATGGTTTTGGTGTAACCAAACATGTTTTACTTTCCGCTGAAATGAAATGATGTTTTAAATTCTCAAGTATTACTTATATCTGTCTTGTTGTAATTTTTCTGTTCTATATTCACTTAAAATACTCCATCGATGTTATGGCATTCCCTTAGTGAGTGACCGTAGCGGGTGTGGGGTGTTACATTGTTGGCCTTGTTACTCTTGTTGTTCTGATTGCTCTGGTTGCTCTGATTTCCTCCCCACTTGGAGTCCGCCTTCTTGGTTTGAGTCTCATTAGTCTTGACTTCTTTCTTTCCATTCTTATCATCTCCCTGAAGCAAGGCCATATCCACTAAGCTCTCAAAAGTGGCCCCCATGGGTATATGAGACATGGCTAAACCTTGTAATGGCTCATTCAATCCTCGTGCAAAGCGTAGAGCCTTCTTCTGGGGTGTGTTAACCATGTCCAAACCGAATCGAGCAAGCTGGTTAAACTTATCCACGTATTCCCTAACGGTCTTGTCCCCTTGCTTTAGTGATAGGAACCTTTCCATCTGAAGGTTCTCCTCTGTCGATAATAGAAACCTCAGTCCAAACCTTCTGCTAAAGTCATCCCAAGTCTCAATTGGCCTAGTAGTGGTGGTGACTACCCACTAATATGCGGCTTCCTCTTTCAATAACCACACCGCCAACAGAACATTCCTACGATCCTCTACATCAAAGATAGAAAAGAGGTCTTCAGTTTCCTTCAACCAGTTCCTTGCCTCAACAAAAGTCTCCGTCCCAACAAAATTCTTGCCACCCATCGCCTTAAAGTCCTTGCAAATCTTCGCGAAATCCGCTTGTGGATGCTGAGGAGGAGGAAAGTCTGCAGGGCCCGCGCCATTGGCCCTAGCTTCCAAGAACCTTCGGAACTAACCGGGTATGGGTATTTCCTCGGGAAGGTTAAGATCGGCCATACTAGAAACGAAAAGGAAAAGACAGATTCAGGACGAGGAAACAAAGGATAGTGCTAATGGCTTTAGGGGAATAGCCTTTTAAAATAAACTAGACTTTTCTTGGAAAATACTTAACTGGTTTTGAAAATAGTTTTTCAAATGGGTTTTTAAAACTTTTATCCGGTCTAGTAAAACCTTATGCTCTGATACCAAATGTAACACCCCACCTCCTCCAGGGTCACTCTTGCAAGTACACTAGCTTCGGAGGGGTGTTGGACAAGGTAAACATGCATGAAGATATCACAAGTCAGAACATATGAGTAAAACAGAGTAAATAAAGCAGCGGATAAAATTACCATTTCAAAACCATAGTCAAGTTACATCAAAGTACTTAGTCATCACTTTTCCAGCAACTACAAGTCTAGAAAACATAAATTGAAAAATACATAAGTAAATTATTCCACAAAGATAACAGTGGTGTGTCCATAGCAAAGCTCAAGTCTAAATCGTACATGAGCTGTCAGAAAAGCAAGCCAAAGATCCGAGCTAGGTGCTAGTGTTCCCACCCTGAGAACCTGGGGGGGGGGGGGAACGGAAGAAAAGAGGCGAAAGGAAAACAGGTTAGTTATAAAGACTGGTAAGTCCTACCTACTATTAGTATAAAAACTAGTAAAATTAACTGGACTTGAGAAACTAAGATGAAACATAAGGACGGTAACTAAACTGGCATGGTAAATAGTTAACAAGATAGATCAAGTGTGGCATCGCATATACAAGGTTAAGTTGCACCAAAAGTGTACTAGTATTCTAACCCATGTCAAGTGTAAACAAGAAATGATCCCTTGGCCCAATATCATGAGATGACCTAAATCAAGGTCCAACTACACGGTCTAGTCGATCGGCTACCTAAAAGCCTAACTCGTCAAGTGTCGGTGTCAATACGGCCCAACCGCGAGATGTAGTCGACTGTGCAATGTCCACCCTAGGGTGTATCCGGGCCCTAGGGTGCCAACCACTGACACAAAACAAGCACTCACAGTCCAAGCCTACTGGTGCCCATGTCTGTCTTTCATCCCCGGACTATGTGCACGACCATAGTCCGCCGGAATCTACAATGGCGCACCTACCTAGCCGTCCCTTTTGGTCACTTACAATCAGCCCAGTAATCGTGCCCCACCCCTAGCCTAGTCCCTATGGTATCCCGATACTCTCTGGTGGGTTACTGCTGAAAAGGGCCCCGCAAACTAGGGTTTCTAATGGGTTAAGTGTGGTTAACCCTATCCAAACCATGTACCAAGTTGGTTAAGTATACCCAAGTGGTTCATGACTTAACCCCAACAATCCATCGTGTTCAATTGGTTAAGTATTCAAGTGGTCCATGACTTAACCCTACCATGTGGCATTAATTAACTTAATGCACCCCAACCTCTCACATTAGACTTTGTTGTGGTTACTAGTTAAGTCGGGCGGGTCCAGGTAGCTTTACACCACAACCTAGTCTAACCTCGGGTCTTAAGTGCGATATGACCAACTACTCACATTGGGTCCTATTGTTTGTAGCCACTAGTTAAGCCGGTCGGTTCCGGGTAGACTTATGCTACAAACTCAACCCAACCCCGAGTTGGCCACTTTCATGTTTTCTACATGGCATGTCCACGTTCATGTTTTCAAGCATAATCACATGTCAAACTTTCATGTCATATTTTCAAGTCATGTTTTCATGTCATCTAAGTTTGCCTAACTACCCATAACATATTCCCATCGCTTGTAAATTCGCATCAACACACATAGATCAGAGAGGGAACATAAGAATATGACAAGGTGGGCATAAGATGGCAAAGTCTGTCACAAGTTAAACATTGTGATATTTGAGGCAAAAGGGGTTCAACATACTAGTATATGGCCTCAACATGTATGATAGCATAAAAGGTGACTTGGCCTCAAACATGACAATAACATAAAGGTGATTTGGCCTCAAACACGTAAAATAGCACAAGGGTGATTTGGCCTCAAACATGACAATAACATAAAGGGTGACAATCCTAACTTGTGCATAGCAAATAGGTTCAACGTTATCATATGCATGTTAAGGGACATGAGGGATTAAGGTTTGTTAACATGCATAAGCCATAATCCATTTCATAGCATTTTTCCCAAAAGTCAACATGAACGGTACTAGGTTCATGATAGATCCACAATCATAGATCAAGAGAGACATGAATAGATCTATGCATACAATGATAGGTTCAAGGCAAATATTACACTTAGGTCCAATTCCAATCTACACATGTATGGCATTAAAATTAGCAAATAGGGTGATAAACTTGTGATTAGCATATAGGTCGCATCATGGCAAGTTAACATCAAGGTCATGAGGGTTTCTATGTTGCATTATGCAACATTCCCAAATAAAGATCATAGCTTTATACCCAAAAAGTCAAGGTGAAAGTCCCATAGTCATAGATCAAAAGAGTCATGAATAGATCTATGCATAAAGTGATAGATCTAAGGTTAACATTACACTTAAGCCCAATTTCAAGTCACTACATGTCATATTAAGTTCATAGTTTAAATCTAAGAGTAGAATAGGGCTTACAAATCGCGACTATGAGATCTAGAATAAAATAGAACAAGATTGAGACGAAGCCACACTAGAAATCCCCAAATAAAGATAAGATCCACTCCAAGCCTTGAGAAATAAGAAGAAAGATCCTTGTTTTAATGAAGAAAGATGGCTCCTTTGCTTTAGATCAAGCTTAGGCTCTCAAGCTCTCAAGTTGAAGAAGATGGAGGCCATGATTAGGGAGCATTTGGGCAGCACTTAGTTGTAGGAATGATTAATGAGGGTTTAGGGTAGATCTAAGGGTGCTTATATAAAAGTTTAGGTTAGTTTAGGCCATAGGATTAACCCTAATTCAGATCTGAGCCATCAAATCACGTCACAAGCCAACAAAACAAGACCCAGGAGCCAAAACAGGTGCACCAGGCCAAACTGGCCCGACCACCCAGGTCGATAGGGGTGTCGACTGGACAGTCGACACCAGCTGGGGCAAGTTGACTCCCAAGTAGACTCCCCAGTTGACTTTGTGCTGGGCGGGAAATTTTCCTGCCCAGTCCGTTTGGCTCTAGATTTGATTTTCGAACTGTTTTTTAAACTCTGGATTTTCTGAAAACTTCGATGGGCCATAACTGGGTCATACGGACTCCGATTTTCAAAAACTCAGACTCTATTTCGCGTATTTTTCCGAGACGAACGCAGTGGCACAGCCCATTCCCCTTGATTCAGATGTTAACATTTAATTCTTCCTTGATTTACGTTATAACATGTTATTCAAAATACGGCTTGTTACAATGAGGTAGGATAGGATTGACTTTTGACTGGAAACTGATATACTTTGTGAGTTATAAGAGCTTGCATTTTGTATTGCTGGTTGAAATTGCTCATCATCATTCTCAAACGTGACAACCTTCTCATTATTATCAACAGATTTCTCTTCCCAATCCCAGACATCGTCTTCATTGAACACCACATTTCTGCTAATGATTACTTTTCCAGTACTAGTATTAAACAATCTGTAGACCTTGGATTGAGAAGAGTATCCTATGAAGATACACTTTTCTGACTTATCATCAAGCTTACTTCTTATATTCACTAAGGTGTAAGCAATGCAACCAAAAATCTTCAAGTGACTCACACTTTGTTGCTTACCTCTCCACGCTTCAAAAGGAGTTCTATTTAAGACATCTTTGGTTAGAGAAATGTTTAGTAAATAGACTGCAGTTGCCACTGCTTCACTCCATAGTTCATTTGGCATGCCTTTTGCTTTAAGCATACTTCTTTCCATCTCCACTACTGTCCTATTCTTTCTCTCTACAACCCCATTATGTTCGGGTGTGTAAGGTGCTGTTAGGTCTCTCCTTATGCCATGCTCATCACAGAAGTCAATGAACTCTTTAGATAAGAATTCACCACCTTTATCTGTTCTCAATGCCTTTATTTGCTTGCCACTTTGTTTCTCCACCATTGCTTTGAATTTCTTGAAGTTCTCGAAAGCCTCTGACCTGACCTTTTGGAAGTATACCCAACTCATCCTGCTGTAATCATCTGTGATAAGCAGAAAGTACTTGTTTCCTCCAAGTTATTCTGTCTGCATTAGTCCGCACAGGTCAACATGAAGTAGTTTAAGACACTCACTTACTCTCCATGCTTTTCCTTTTGGAAAAGATCCCTTAGCTTGCTTTCCATATATGCATCCTTCACACAATTCAAGGTCACCGATCCTGCGAAGACCATTCACCATTTTCTTTGCACTCAATAGCTTCAATCCCTGTACATTTAAATGTCCATATCTCAGATGCCACAGTTTTGCACTTTCATCACCCTTCACAAGCAAAGCTTTATCTCCTCTTGCAGACAATTCCAGAGGAAAAACCTTGTTCTTTCCCATTGGAACCTTCATTATAACCTTCTTAGATTTTTTGTCTTTTATCAAACACATCTCATCTTCAAAAAGTAGAGAGAATCCAGAGCACATAAGTTGTCCAACACTTAAAAGATTGTGAGCAAGTTGAGGAACATATTGTACTTTATGCAATAGTTTTGTATTGCCTTGTTCTGTCATCACAGAAACTATATCTTTTCCCTCAACTTCAAGTTGTTTGTCATCTCCAAGTCTTACTTTGCTTTTCTTAGACAAATCAAGCTGCTTAAACATATTCTTTGCACCTGACATATGATTAGAACAACCACTATCTACATACCATAGTTGACTCACATCATTGCTTGCTGAACTTGGTGGCATTTTTTTTCTTGTTGCACAAGTTGAGCCAAAAATTGTCTATCCTCTTGCTCAACAAAGTTTGATCTTTGTTCATTTCTTTGTTCACCTTGACCTTGTTCCTTATCTTTCTTCCAACACTATGCTTCTTTATGTCCAGGTTTCTTGCAATAGTGGCACTTAACCAAACTCCTCTGCTGACCATTATGTTCTCTCCCTGCACTTATCTGGCCTATTCTCCCATGACCTCTTCCTATACAGTTTCCTCGACCTCTTCCTCTATTGTTTTAGTGTTCAGCTTCCTTTGTTAGAGTCATCTCTTCCCACGAATGCCTTCTCTTCTTTTGTTTCACAAGATCTGTTCAGCCTTTCTTCATGTGCTTGTAAAGTTCCCATTAGTTCATCAAATGTACAATCTTTCATTTCCTTCAATTCTTCTATGGTAGCCACTACATGATTGAACTTTCTTGCGAGACTTCTTAAGTCCTTTCCAACTACATGCATGTTGGTCATAGTCACTCCATATGACCTCATCTATTGCACCACACCACACACTCGTGACAAATAGTCTTGAACAGATTCTTTTTCCTTCATGAGAGCTGTTTCAAACTCCCTTCTCAATGGTTGTAGTCTCACAGTGATTACTTTCTTGTCTCCAAGGTATTCCTGCTTTAAATATCCCAAGCCATCTTTGATGTGTTTGCAGAGCCAATCCTTGGAAATATTTCGTCATCCAAGGCTTGTTGAATCATATACAAGGCCTTAGAATCCTTCTTTCTCTTTTCTCTTAGTCGCTGATCTGGCTCTGCCAGTTGTGTATCTTCAAAGCCATCTTCAACCAATTCCCATAATTCTTGAGAGTTAAACAATGTTTTTATTTTTAAACTCCAAAAATGATAATTTATGCCTTTGAATATTGGAAATTGAAGAGAGCTACTGTTTCCGGATTCGTTGTTCTGCATTGTGAACTGGCTCTAGTACTAAAATTGTTGGCAAGTATACAAGAAACAGAGAGAGAAAGATTGCAGTAGGAGACAATTCTTTATATATAAATTATTTCAAAAGTTGCTCACAGCTTACATTGATAAGACCCATATATAAATAGCATGCAGACAATTCTAGACACTTAATAAATGCCATGCACTTTGACCAATCAATGGACATGACGATTAACCTAGATAACTATAATATATATAAAAAACACCAGATTATTTTGCCCATGCAAACACCCCATGCAAAATTATTTTCTGCAGTACTTCATTATTTTCCTCAGCCACTTCATCATACGAAAGTATTGAATCACATTTCAACACTTTCAACACCTCCTTCATTGCAACGAAAGCTCTTCTGTAACGACCCGGATTTTGAGCGACTTTGGTTATCGACATAAGCTCGATGTCGATAACCAAAACATCGAAAAATCCCGGTAATTAATGAAAGAAATTAGAGGGTGAGGAAAGATAAGATAGAACTTATAGAATAGAAGAAGAAGGAGAACATCATCATCAGAGTAACACGAATCTCACAGCGGAACGAATAAAATAACATAACTTTTGAAATACAAACAGTTATATATACAATAGCACTTATCAGAGTACAACACTTACAACAACAGCGGAAATAATAATAGCTATAGAATCCTGAAGCCTCCTGCTCCAAGCTCCCCAACTGTATCTGTAAAACCCCGACTACTTGACTGCCCGTATAAAATTAGGCACCCAAGAGTTTAGGGAAAACAACAAAGTAAACTCTGGGTCAGTCATGGGACTGGTATGAGTAAAACAGTTTAAAAACAGTCTGAACAAGTAAACGATATCTCATAAGACCACGCCGTATAACGGAACGGGTTTTTCCCTTATGAGAATCCAAAATATCTTTATATCAAAAATATTTTGATATTATAATAATGCCTATCAACCACAATATAATAATCATCTAGTAGAAACGCTTTCATCTCACGTTCTACATATATAGTATACAATCATAACCGCAAGCACGTATTGGTAAATGGGTTTCCAACTATGACAAGGTATGGAACCACCTTCCGATTAGTGTACTCTAGGAAAAATACACTGGAGTTCAACAAGAACATCTTGCAACTCAGCTACACATGACCGACCACTTATTTCGCTTAAGTGTATAGAATGTACATCACCAACGGTTGGGATCAGCAACCGTTCCCGTATATATATATGGGACATCATTGATAGATTAAAGAAGCAAATGAATATTCTCTAGAAAGGTGATTATACACCCTACTTTGGAGCGACCGGCTTAGCCATGCTGCCTGCCCGATTTCTGTCATTTACCGGATGTGAGGCTAGAAGCTACGCTTATCTTTTCACATACCACATCTTCATTCACTTAGAATGTCACATCGTCATACCCTTTAAATCAAAATTTGATTTCCCCAAAAATACCACGGGTATAAACTAAGAGAAACGAATTCCTCCGCCACCAACGTAAATACATTTGAAACGATCAACTTACGTGATCTACCAGATATACTCTGTCAGACCTTCGTCCATACAAGTTGTCCTGGGACTGGACAAACCGAAGGCACTATTCAGTATATCCATCTTAGGCACTGTTATCTAAGACTTATACAATAGCCCTTGCACTTTACTCCGTCTTCAATTATCTTTGGCATAAATGATTCGCAACGCTTATGCCAATACAGAGTGGTTCTCTGGATAATAATCCAACTGGTCTCTCCATATTAACAACGTTAAATGGTCAAAAACTTCGATAGTCTGTGATTTAACTATCGAAGGAAAATACGTATACAAGCAACGATATTATTCCCAGAAGGAAATTTTATCAATCAATCATCAATCTCTACCATTCCATAACTATCAGACTCTAACTGTAAACTAATAAGAGAACAACTTCCCAAGTATAAACCCCGAAGGCCGAAACCAACATCATATCGATACTCAGGAACCCATTCAACTTACTAATTCTAGTCAGTTTCTAATTTTGCTTAACTCTATATCTTTAACTCTATTTGATTAACTCTTATTCGAATAACTAATATTCGATTAACTCCATTCGCTTGACTCTAGATCGCAACGATCACAATGGTTACGCCTGATTCCCTCAGGAAACATCCGACCGCCGTAGGCTATCTACAGCCCTGCGAATTCAGCTAGTAGTCGTGCTAAATGGCGACTCATCTGGATTAACTCTTATTCGAGTAACTAATATTCGATTAATTCTAATTGATTAACTCTTATTTTATTTAAACTCACTTTGATTAACACACTTGATTAACTCATTTGATTAACTCACTTGGCTAACCCACTTGATTTACTTCGACTAACTTAACTTTATTTACTTGGTTTGACTAACTCAATTGATCAACTCGACTTGATAAATTCAACTCGATTAACCTAACTTGATTTACTCATCTCGATTAACTTGAACTAATCACTTTGATTAACTCGACTAATTCACTTTGATTAACTTAACCAATTCACTTTGATTAACTTAACCAATTCACTTAGTTTAACTTAACTTGATAATTCAATTTGATTAACTTAACTAATTCACTTAGTTTAACTTAACTTACTAATTCAATTTGATTAACTTAACTAATTCACTTAGTTTAACTTAACTTGCTAATTCAATTTGATTAACTTAACTAATTCACTTAGTTTAACTTAACTTGCTAATTCAATTTGATTAACTCTACTTGCTAATTCAATTTGATTAACTCTACAACAATGATCACTATCATTCAAACACATATAATCCATACACATTATATATCACATCATTTATCACAATATATGAAAAATGGTAAAATAAATGTTGAGGATTCCCGTCGGATTCCTCCAACCTGTTTCCCTGCATCACAGATGTTAAACAATATAGATAACATCACTTTCAGTTCCATATGATATATTCGGTTAAACAGAATCAATATAGAAATTCAACTAACTGACTAGCAGTTCAATCAAACAGTCAACACACAGTAAATCAGACAATTTCTAACAGTTCTAAAAATACAACATAAAATTATAAACTGTTTAGAGTTGGTGAGATTTACTCACTTTGGCAGTTCATCGTTAAAGAACGATAAACTGTTTGTTTTGATTTGAATCAAACAATTTATTTCGCCATAAATTCAAACGAGCTTCACTCCACTGCCAGTCAGTTCCATGGTGTTGTCGTCGTCCATACGATCCTAACGGATCCAGTTTTGCTGAATTTCGATAACGTATGAAATAGTTATTGCTTTTACAAGTTAATACATTATTATCTTTGAAATTAAAACTTCAATAAAATAATTATCGGGCCTTACCCCTTCCATACATCGGCCCACCTAACCATTTAGAGCCCACCCGCCAACCTCTTCTTCCCCAAATTCTGTACACAGGAAACCGCAATTCCTTTGCACACTTCTTCCACTTCGATGTCCATTCAACACATCAACACTTCATCGAATTCAAAATAAAAATCACCATTCCATCCCTCTTTGAATACTCCATCCTCTCCACACAGGCATACAGAACTTGCACCTCCCCTCCTCGATTTTGCCTGAAGCTTTCAATGCGACTACAGGGAAAAATCACGACATCAATTGGTGCGGAACTTCCAAAAAAAATTCACACTAGACTCGAAATTCGACGCTGAATCCAAATGTCATAACGAAAACAAGTATATGTGATTCCATCTTTCGATTTCTTTTACCCTAGCTCGAACGGAAATAAAACCCAAATACTAGACTTGCGTCGCACTTAGTAAAAAGGTTATCAAACTGAAGATAAAGGTTTCCTGAATCCAACCATATTCATATTATGATTTATAGAAATTTGTGAGGATTGATTTTGATTTTTCTTTATCCGACTTTTACTGCGAGAGAAAAAAAAAGAGATTGGCGGAAATAAAAGGTCGTTGACCAGAAATGAATATATTTTTAGGGTTTAAGGGATGGAGATATATTTATAGTGTAAAAATAATATTTTTAAATTCAATTTTTATATTAATTTTTTTATGAACTGTTGCTTATATCTGTCCTTAAAAATTCCTGTAATCACACATGACATCTAAAAATCACGAAACTGGACATGCAGCTACAGTTCGACATTACGATCCCAACGAAACTGGTTTCGTCGAATTCCGACTCTGTTTGCTCACACAGCGTATTTTTAAAGGTCAATTTATCGACTGTTTTTCACATTAAAATCCCGTACGGCCACACAGTGACTCTAAAAATCACGAAACTGGAAATCTAACAACTATTTGACATTGTGGATCTAACAAAAATAGTTTCGTCGAATTCCGACTTCGTTTGCAAAAGTGGCTATTTTTAAAGCTTTGGATGACCCATTTAAATATATTTAAATATTATTAAATTAAATATAAATAAATTTATATTATCGTATATCTTCACATATGATATCGTACAGCTCCAGAATATCATATCAGAATTTACAGCTTGATATTTCAGATTTCAGATTATCTCGGTATTCAGTTTATACTGGAAAATCTATTTATAACGTATATAAAGCGTTGCAAATTATAAAGGGATTCTACAGCGACTTTTCTGAAATTTGATTTGGACATAAATCACAATCTACACGATGAAATCTAGATTTTTCTCTTCCACTAGAAAGATATACTCCACCAACTCCACACGTTTTTTGTTTCATAGAAATCCGGCTTAAAACGAATCTTGTACATTCAGTTGAAGTTCGAATCGCCAAATAGCGAACTGCCGCGCCATTTCAAGCTCTGTTTTAATTATATTATAATTCTACGTTCAAACTGACGTCGATTGAATATATTTGTCAATATGATTCAACTCTAAGCTGAATTAAATCTTGGGGATGACCTGTTCACCTTATATTGTGATTTCCAATATTTTTGATTATTTCTGAATTAAATATATTATTTAATTTAATTAAATATTCCATATTATTTAATTAACGACGATTAAATTCCCTATATCACTATTTTAAACAATTAAATAAATTAATTATACCCCTGGAAAATGCGGGTCATTACATCTTCTTTTCCATCTACATGCATAGCCAAGCAATCCAACCATGCTGGATATATATCCGTTAAGAAACTGCATACGGTTTTAGTCTTTCAAGAGGAAATGGCGTTGGTCTTGGATTATCGCACCGTATGTTCATATCGGGGGAACATTGGGAGCGAACGATTTGGCCCCTTGGAAGAATAGGCGAGCTAGGATTTTGTGTAGTTTGTGGTAGACAATGGTCCCAGAGGTTTCAGAGGTAGATCAAGCATTATAGAGAAAGGAATAAAAGCCCAGCCTCGAATGATGTATGACGGATAGAAGGGACGATAACCAAGAGAGTAAAAATTAGGGAAGTAAAAGCAAGTTTTAGCAGGATGAGAAGAAAGGAATTTGAGGAATAATGCAATAAACTAGGGGCGCTCTAATACAAACCATTTTCAAACCGTTCAATATTAGATTGTACAACTCGGCAAAGATCGGTTCATGTTTTCTTTTATGAGTAATAGATGTTGCGTTTGTTGCTAGGAGCTCAACACAAAAATCCATGTGTTGATCGGATCACATATGGGTGAGTTATGATTTTACTAAGCAAGTGCATGCATTATAAAACAAATCAAGTTTTTTGCCACAAATTCAGGCCGAGCCCACTTTAAACATCCGGTGCCATGCCTTAGCCGAGCCAACCCGACCCACATGCTTCTCCCTTCTCTTTCCTTCTCTTTCAAATACTTCTACAGCTCAAGTCACAGTGTCACTGGAACCTCACTCCAACAACTTACAGCCATTGCACATATTGTCTACCAACATGCCATCCTCATTTCTACTAAGTTACACCATCAACTTGGCAGCACCCTGGCCCTCTACATCAGAATGCAACTGTCAGGCCGAACCCTCCTGCTCAAAAAATGCGATCCACCTCATGACAGTGGAACTCCTCAAATTTTGGCTCAGGCTGCTACTTGGCGACATAAACGACAATCCGACCTTTCCTACTTCTATCATCCTTCAAACAGCCTTTAAAAGCTAATCCTGACTATTATTTCTACCGCTATAGCTACTGACATGAATCTAACACACTCGAAACAAGAGCAATGACCCTTAAAGTCATTCTAGACTGAAGATCAAATAAGATTACAAAATGTAAAAAAATAAATGATTTTAAAACAAAAAATCTTTTTCTTTAGTCTTTTTTTTTTCTGTTCCAAAGTTCTTGCTTACTGCCTTGCTTAGACACCATTGAAACATGATAGAACAATGCCTGAAATAATACGGAGTTGAAGCTTTGAATAAAGCTAACTAAATGGAACAAGGGTTGGAGTTTCTAGTTGACAACAGACATAAATCTTAATTTTTAATGTTTACTGCCTTACCTCCATGACATAGCCTGCCTTCTTCACAATTTTTTTCCTTTCTATGTATGAAGCTGCTGCCTTTTTTTAATATAGAACTGCCATTATTGTCTCAGGGGAGAAAAAGAGAATGCAAGGAAGAAGAGAAATGTACAAGAAATGAAAGATGAACTAAGGCGTAAACGAAGCAACTTCGTCTCCTGAAGGCACCTCGTAGATCCCCTATGTGGTGCCCTAAAGGCACTACATGAGAACTCTACGAGGTATGCTGAAAATTTGAAATATATATATAGGGATATATATTTATAAGGAGCGTTCAATGGCACGCCAAATAGTGCAGCACCCCTTTAGCCCCCCTGATTTCCACCATACATTCCCCTTTCTCTCTCCTTCCACTAATTCTCTCTTCCACTGACACATAATTTAACTATAAATTTGTGGCCATAAATGAGGTGCAAAAGGGAGGCTAAAATAAAGGGGTTCCATATAACCCCATATATATATATATATATATATATATATATATAACACAACACAACAGGTGCAGTTTTATTATTAAATTCGCCGGGTAAACTCAGCAAATCACTGGATCTAAATAGAATTAGCCTAATAAAACTTATAACATCTTAACAAAAAGCATATTGTTGGCTTGCTAATTAATTACGTTCATGAGTGCTTGTGTGTTTTCTATCACTTGGAAAATTAATCTTTTCTGGAACTATATTGTGATAGTGATCAGGCCCAGGCTCAACACCACCTAGGCGGTGGCGCCTCAAATTATTTGGGGCCTCATAATATTCAAAATTTGTATATAATGTAACATATTTCATTGCAAAACAAACTACACTACGGTTAAATGGTAAGGGTATTGTGCATGTTTAGTATTCACCAGACTTCAAAACCTTTTAACTTCCAACCCATATTTCTAGATATGCTTTTAGACATCTAATTTGCGTTGGGTGAATTTTTAATGGTAGGTTGTGTTCTTGAAGATCCGATAGTATAAACCATATTTTGTATGCAAGAGCTTGTTTACATTTTCATTGAAGAGTTATTTTGAAGTTAGCTGAAGCGGGTTAACAATGTTAGTTTTACTAACTACTGCATAAATCATAAGCGGAAGCAAATAAGGGGGTCAATAGAGTACCTCCAGCCATTGCTAAGCGAAATCGGATGTGTTTGTATGCTCTTCTTCCCCCAATTTCGGTTCTTTATCTCTGATTTTGTTTCCAAACCCTCCTTCTCAATTTTGGATGGTGTTTTTCGATTTTTAGAATAGGTTTAGTGAACCGTAATCAGAAAAATGAATCACGTTTTAGTTATACCGCTTTTGCCATTATGGAGCGGTTACAAAAGTGAAACAAAAATTAGTGGGTGGTTAAGGGAAATATGGGCTGTTACTAAATGATGGGTTTATGGCCAAAACAAATGGGCAACAAATCCGACATTCTCCCACTTGGGCCATTTGAGATGTGATATGATATACGAATCATAGCGACGAAATCTCTTAGTACGAGAATTAATCTTCCATGTATCACAATATATCAAATTCTCAACAACCACACGCACACTTAACTTAATGAGTAAAGCTCATGTTTACTCTAGGTTCAAACAAATGATATTTCTCAACATAATAACATAAATATGCGCATAAACCCATAAGGAGAAAATATCCAACATAATAAAGTTCAATAACTACATAATGATTGTACTACATAATGGGTGCAAGTCCCATTTTCACTACATGATCCCTAAAAGTCTTAATTGGCATGGCTTTAGTAAAGGGATTAGTAATCATCAAACCAATGCTAATGTGCTCGATGATCACTTTTCTTTCTTGAACACTTTCCTTCTAAACTAGATACTTTATGTCAATGTGTTTATTTTGACTTCCACTGCTATTATTCTTAGTCATGAAGACAGCAACTGAATTGTCACAATACATTCTTATCGGCCGATTAACAGGGTCAACAACTCTAAGTCCAAATATGAAACTTTTCAACCAAACACCATGCGAGGTAGCCTCAAAGCAAGAAATGAACTCTGCGACCATAGTGGAACTAGCCGTCAAAGTTTGCTTTGCAATTCTCCACGATACGGCACCATCAGCTAGCATGAACACATATCCTGATGTGGATTTAAGTGAATCACTAGAGCCACCGTAATCAGAGTCCGAATAGCCTACCACTTCCATATTATCAGTTCTTCTATACATAAGCTTGTAATCCTTAGTACCCTTAAGATACCTCATCACTTTCTTTGCAGCCTTCCAATGATCGATCCCTGGATTACTCTGATATCTTCCTAATACCCCAACTGCATATGCAATATCAGGTCTGGTACAAACCTGGGCATACATTATGCTACCAACAGTTGAAGCATATGGAATATTTTTCATCTGTTCTCTTTCAAAGTCATTCCTAGGGCACTGGTCCAAACTGAACCGGTCTCCCTTCAAATGGGTGCTGCACTTGGTGAACAATCTTTCATTCTAAATCTTTCAAGTACTTTGTTGATATAGGCCTCTTGAGACAATCCCAAAATGCCTCGAGATCTATCCCTATGGATCTTAATGCCAATAACATAAGATGCATCTCCCATATCCTTCATATCAAAGTTTCTTCAAAGGAACTGTTTTACCTCATGTAGAAACCCTTTGTTATTGGTTGCAAGCAAAATATCATCCACATATAATACAAGAAAACAAATTTTACTCCCACTGACGTTAAGATATATACATTGATCCATTATATTTTCTTCGAAACCAAATGAAGTTATTATTTCATTGAATTTCTTGTACCACTGGCGGGAGGTTGGTTTTAACCCATATATGGATTTATTTAGCTTACAAACCAAATGTTCACCATCCTTAGAGGAAAATCCTTCAGGTTGTTTCATATAAACCTCTTCCTCTAAATCACCATTAAGGAATGTCGTTTTCACATCCATTTGATGTAGCTCGAAATCAAAATTAGCTTAATGCCATAATTACACGAAGGGAATCTTTCTTTGATACCTAAGAAAATGTCTCCGTGTAGTCGATTCCTTCTCTTTGAGTGAACCCTTTAACAACGAGTCTCGCTTTATATCTTTCGATGTTGCCTAGTGAGTCTCTTTTTGTCTTAAAAACCCACTTGCATCCAATGATTTTTACACCATCAGGCAACTCAACAAGATTCCAAACTCGATTAGAAGCCATTGAATTCATCTCTTCTTTCATAGCATTCATCCATAAGTTTGAATCTGTAGAACTTATGGCTTGTGAAAATGACAAAGGATCATTATCGGCTCCAATATTATAATCTGATTCTTGTAGGTACACTTCATAATCATCAGGAACAGCTGATCGCCTTTCACAAGTAGATCTTCTTAATGGGACTTGTTCATTCTCATTATGAACCAAATCCTCATTTACAACATGATCTATCGCATTTTGATCAATAATCTGTGGAATTTCTATATTTGGTTGTCTAACACTCGGCTTAACTTGAGGAGCGTGAATGACAATCAATCTATCATTTGAATCAGAGGGTGGAACCTCATAGTGGTCTTTTTCAGGAATAATATTCTGAAATTGATCACTCCCACTGATCAAATCATTCTCAAGAAAACTAGCATTTCTTGATTCCACAATCCTGGTATAATGGGACGGACAATAGAATCTATAACCCTTGGACTTCTCGGCATATCCAATGAAATACCCACTAATAGTCCTGGGGTCAATTTTCTTCTCTTGTGGATTGTAGATTCTCACCTCAGACGAACATCCCCAAATGCATATATGTCGCACACTCGGTTTCCAACCTTTGAATAACTCAAAAGGAGTCTTAGAGACGATCTTGGATGGAACCCGGTTTAATATATATGCTGCCGTCTTAAGAGCATCAGTCCACAAAAATGATGGAAGTTTAACATTACTTCTCATGCTACGCACCATATCAATTAATGTCCGATTTCTTCTTTCAGCTACACCATTTTGGTCTGGAGAACCAGGCATGGTGTATTGGGGAACAATCCCATGCTCTTGAAGAAATTTAGTGAATGGACCAGGCGCTTGTCCGTTCTCAGTGTATCTACCATAAAACTCTCCACCTCGATCTGATCTCACGATCTTAATGTGCTTACCACATTGATTCTCTACTTCAACCTTAAATAATTTAAAGGCATTTAAAGCTTCGTCTTTGGAACGAAGTAAGTAGAGATACATATATCGTGAATAATCATCTATGAAGGTGATAAAGTATTTTGGATCATCAGCATTCATGTCCGGGCAACAAATGACCGTATGTATGATTTCTAATAAGTCAGAACTCCTCTTGGCACCAATTTTGTGTTTATTAGTTTGCTTTCCTTTAATGCAACTAAAACAAGTGTCGAAATCAGTAAAGTCTAGAGTACCAAGTTCCCCTTCCTTTACTAACTTTTTAATTCTATCAATGGAGATGTGTCCTAATCTCCGATGCCACAACATAGAAGAATCCTCACTAATAATACATCTTTTTAAACCAACATTAACATGCATAGAAATATGAATGGTATCATTTTGCAAGTCAAGATGAAATAAATTATCAGACAATGTACCATAGCCAATAACTTCATAATTTTTGATAATACTAAAACAAGAGTCTGAAAAATTAAAGGAAAATCCAAAAGGTAAAAGTCTAGATACAGAAATCAAATTCCTTGCAAAATTAGGAACATAGAATGTTTTTTTCAAATATAAAGTAAAACCACTACTTAAAACCAAACTGCATATTCCAACGGTTTCCACACGTGAAGCTATCTTGTTGCCTGAATAGATAAGTCTTTCACTGTCCACTGGTTTCCTTAGGTTTGTCATACCCTGCAAGGTATTCGAAACATGGATTGTAGTCCCAGTATCAATCCACCATGTATCATGATTAACATTAACCATATTAGATTCATAACAAACAAATGCTAGAAAATTACCTTTCTTCTCAAGCCAACTTTAAACTTAATGCAGTCCTTCTTAATGTGTCCCTTCTTTTTATAGAAGTAACACTTTGACTCCTTCTTCATGACTTGATTCGCATGAATATTTCCTTTTTTCCTTTTTCTTATTGTGATTCTTTTTCTTCTTTGAATAAGAAGTTGTAGCAAGGTTCACCTTTTCGCCCTCTTCCATCAACAATCTACCCTCCTCTTGAGCACACATGGCATAAGCTCATTAATTGACCATTTGTCCTTATGTGTGTTGTAAGAGATCTTAAATGGGGCATATTGTTGAGGTAGAGTGCACAGAATGTAATGGACCAAGAAAGATTCAGACATGGTAACTTCTAAAGCCTTTAATTGAGTCGCTATATCCATCATGCGCATGATATAATCACACACTCCTTTAACCTCAGTGTGCCTCATGGATGAAAACTTCATAATCAAGGTGCTGCCGAGAGCCTTATCATAGGATGCAAACTGCTCATCGATGGCTCTAAGAAGATCCTTGACTTTAACATGCTAATCGACTGAACCCCTAATACTAGCACAAATCTTGGTCTTTATGAACATAACTGAAAGACTATTAGATCGCTCCCACTTTTCATAAAGGTCAATGGCTTCAGGAGTACTAGCCTCCGTTATGCTAGGTGGTTCGTCTTTCCGAATAGCATAGTCATTATCCATCCATCCTAAATGCAGTAACACTCTCTCCTTCCATACCTTGTAGTTATCACCTCTTAATTCAGGAATGTCACATTTAACATCAGAAATATTTCAAGGTAAAATTACTGCAAATAGAAAATATATGCTTATTAACAAATTAAACCGAGACTATAATTTTATCACAATTTACCAATGTAAACTATGCACATATGAATCCAGTGACATAAAACTTGCATGTGGGCTAAAGTCTACTCAAATCAGATTCATAAATTAAATCTTATAGTGAAACTATCAAATCATTATTTCTTAACTCCTGTGGGTAGATTAAGAAACACAATATGATACATCATCCTAATTAATCATGCAAAACAATAAAATTTCCTGTGGGCAAATCTTATTATGTTACACATGATTAATTACAATCAATGTCTAGTATCCACATGTTATTTCAGTTTATCAAATTTTTAAATAACTAGAGATGTTGTGGCTACTCCCTAACTAATAAAATTTGACCAATCACTTGACATTTCACATTGTTTTATACACATATACCTAGCTTACAATGTATAAAGGACACAATGTTTTTTTTTTTTAAATTAGTACAACCAAAACTGTAGGCTGACTAGAAAAGAAAGCAAGTTTGCAGATTTGCGGATGTTATAATATGCAAGCCTATGTATATTAGGTCATATAAAACAATACACAAATCAGTACAAACTAGAAACCATAAAGCAACGTCCTTATGCTTCAGTAAATAAACTATGAGGAGTACTCTAGTCAACAAATGAGCAAGTGGTTCATTATTATATGATTATCCACAAAAAACAACCAAGGAAACCATGTCATCCCTGCCACTATTATACCAACTAAAGTAACAAATTAAATGGACCAACAAATCTATTTTCTTCGCAGCATATGAACAGTCTTCCAGATTATTTGCTTAACAAATCTCAATTTCAAACAAGATTTAATTCATGTCAAATCTTACATAGCCGAAAGCAAATTGGATTCATTATGAAGACACAACTGAAAGCAAATTGGTTTCAAATGAAGACTTATACACTCATGAAGAAAGATGAATCATTTTTTCTTTCTTTTCTTTCCTTTTTTTTTTTTTTTTTTTAATTAGCAAAAACGAAAACGGCAAGGGAATTAAAATAATTCGATGGCAGCCTAATTTATAGCGAGGCAGAGGCGATTCAGTGCTCTGATACCAAATGTTAGTTTCACTGACTACTGCATAAATCATAAGCGGAAGCAAGTAAGGGGATCAATAGAGTACCTCCAGCCATTGCTAAGCGAAATCGGATGTGTTTGTATGCTCTTCTTCCTCCAATTTCGGTTCTTTATTTCTGATTTTGTTTCCAAACCCTCCTTCTCAATTTTGGATAGTGTTTTTCGATTTTGAGAATATGTTTAGTAAACCGTAATAAGAAAAATGAATCACGTTTTAGTTATACCGCTTTTGCCATCATGGAGCGGTTACAAAAGTGAAACAAAAATTAGTGGGTGGTTAAGGGAAATATGCGCTGTTACTAAATGATGGGTTTATGGCCAAAACAAATGGGCCACAGATCCAACAAACAATAGATGGTGAAGGACGTAACTATGCAAATATAGGAGAACGACCTTGCAACTTTGATAAGGGTAATGAAAGTGATGGAAAATTTTCTTCAGTTATCAATAGAAAAAAACGATCTTGTCTTCCTTGCAACATCATGAGTGAACAAGAAAAATGCAAGGTTACGTCTTCAAAATATTATTTTTACACTAAGGATCAAGCCAAGGGTAACAAAAACATTTAAAGCTCAAATTAATCTAATCTATTTTATTATAAGAACACTTTCATTAGGTGATTCAAATAAGAGAATGGGTGTAACTAATTGTAGTAGTGGAAAATAATTGAATAGTTAGATGAAATGTTAACCGGGGAAACGACTTTAAAAGTTTTTGTAATGCAAGAGCTTTATTAGTTTGAAGTTTTGGTATAAACATTACAATGTGTCTATTTTCATATTTATAGACTCCTTATTACAATTGTTTATTATTTGAATTTTCTAAATATTACATTCTACACTCATCGAGTAACATATTTAATAATAATACATAAGACAAGTTACTAGTTTCTTTAGAATTTTAGAAATTTGTAGCATGCTCAATTATGGGCATATAGTAGTTAAGTCTCTAATGGGTTGAAATACAAAAACCAAAAAGAGCGATGGAAAAAAGACATGGTACAACACCGTGCATTTAGTTTCTACTGTATGTTTGCGACACGTTTTAGAAACATGATTTTGTCTTGGTCCATGGGGTGTAGTTTCAAAATGTGTGGTACAAAGGATAATCATTAATTAATTTTGTATTTAATGTTGTTTGTTTGATAAGTAAATGTTTATTGTTGCATCAGTGTCTCTCTGTCTGGCATTCAAAACCATGGAACCATAATTGATGCATCATATTTATATTTCATAAGATAAAACCAAATATAACTATTATATTAACCAAAATGCTTTCAAGGAACCTTTATTCTTCAATAAATAAACTTGACAAAAACGAAATTCTCTGCAGCTAATATTAGTTCCTTCACATAACAATATTCAAATTTACACCACGGAACTATTCAAACAATGTAGTAGTGTGAATTCGAAAACTGTGATGATTTATGTCATTTGGTTGTTGGTGGAAGTTCCCCACGGAGAAAAGAAGTTATCATTGCTAGGGCTCTCTCTGGCTGATAACTCGGAACCATATGTCCAGCTCCCCTAATTGTAACCACCGTCAGTCCAGTATGCTCCTCAACATAACCTCCAACCTATTCAATCATTTAATCGGTATTCAATCATTTAATCGGTTTTACAGTTAGAATATAAATAACTAACAGACTGCAAATGGTCAACATATAGACATATAGTCATGTAACGTTGTATTATACAAATCCATTACCTCTTTGTTGTGATACCAGGCTCGCCATTTATTCTTGATCGGATAATCAAGACTATCGATAATGTTCCTTGTCAACGTTATTGGGACGACAGAGTCCGCATCGCCGCTGCATGCATTAAATTTGTTAATTAGCTCAATATTCATAACATTATTTATTCATGCATAAATAATCAACCTGGAATGTGTTTTAAATACCTGTATAACCAAATGTTTAACTCAGTGAGAATAAGATCATTAATGACCTTTAGCATAGGTCGAGGTTCCTCAGTGTAGTTTATCAAGGTACTGAATGTATACATGCTTGACTTAGTTAGGATATATTACAATGGTAAATTAAAAAAGTAAATGAAGTTTTTGGAAGTAATAGGTATGCCTGCATAGTTCCCAGCGTTGGCCCAAACTCAAGAGATTTGCATGAAGAGCCTTTTGAACGGCAGGCGTATTCAGATAAGCATAAACATAATTGTCTGAACAAGGATCGAAATCAGTCATCTGCAAAATCAACAGAATAATAGATATTATATTATTACAAATCAATGCTTGGCTGAAAAAAATAAACACGAAAAATATTAAATACTTACTGCAACACTGGATTTTGTGTTTGTGCCATCACAACTTGAAGCATAGATATTATAACGATTAATATGTCCAGTTTCATTAGACGCTAAGTTCTTTGCAGCAATACATTCATGGCTGAATTCTCCAGCTGTATAGTTACAGTTTCTCAGGATGGCTGCATAGGTATCATCTGAAACTAACGCATGAGACCAGAGGAACTCGTACGGAGCTTTTAAATATATAAAGTTATCAATCATAGCATTCCCAATCTACAAACACAAGTAAACGTTATATATGACTAGCAATATAGTCTTAGCAGTATTAACCAGACATGAACTTACAGCAATGCCACGAAGGTTAATGACTTTTTGGTTTGTGATCCTGTTTTTTTCCAGTATGATTTGAGCAAGATCAGGTATATAGTGTCCAGCATAACCCTCCCCGGTTATAAAAAAATCCCTAGTTTTGTACTGGGGAAAAATTTCTAACCAGTTTACTAAAAATTCCTATGCTTCCATTTTTGTTTTTTCATCACTTGTTTTATAGTCCGAAGTGAAGGAATGTGAAAAACCAACTCCCACTGGTAACTCCACAAATAGTACATTGGCCACTGAAAATGCACAATAATGAAATTATATAAAATTAGCAAACTAATTTTTTTTTATATTAACAAACGTAATTCCAAATTTAGAAAAATTAAAATTCTGAAAATGATTTTTGTAACTGAAAATTCTGAAAACTAGAAATAAAAATGGAAAATTTATTACTTGAAAGTAAAATATTTCAACTAAGAAAATTTATACAATTAACAATTTTAAAGTTTCAAAGTTGTAAAACAATTTTCCTTTTAGACTCTTCCTAGTAACCAAAATTTTCTTAATTCAAAGTTCAAACATTATCAATTTCTTGAAATTTAAACATGCAAGAATAAATTTTACATTTGTTTCTCTTAATCCAAATGTGAATCAATTTCAAATGAGCCATGCATGATGCAACCACTGTTAAATACTAAAAATAAAAAAGAGCATATGAACATAAATATATATATACCGTTGTTCCATGCATAAGGATTTAAAGAAAGAGTTTTGCCATCTTTGTTTACTCTGAAGGGCCCAACTTCCTCCATAGCTCCATAACCCAGAGATGAGCATCCAGGACCTAATTTCTCAGAATCATATATGTTAAATTCCAATCACATACCATGCTAAATCCAAATATTTGTATCATGTAATAAAATATCAAAGAAAAAAAAAACATGGAAATTCAGGTGTACATCATTTATGAAAAAAAAAAAATATTATAAAATACTGGTTGGACAGTTGACCAAACAGAATTATTTTTTGTAATTTGAATTACATATATTTTTACTAAATAGTTTGACCAAAGGTACCTCCATTAAGCCATAGAAGAAGTGGTTTGTCAGAAGAATTATGAGGAGACTCCACAAAGTAATAATACAATGAATTGCCTTTCTTCCTATCTACAGTCACATAACCACCATATTGATCAAAATGAACTTCCGGTTGTCCAGGCAATTTGTCGATCTTATCCGCCTCCATCGAGCCATCATTTTGATATGGAAGAAGAAGGATGAAAGAACACAGAGAAAATAACAAGTTGAATACCTTCATTGTATTTTCTTCTGGTTTGATGTGGATGTGCGAAGGTGTTTATTAGGGCTATATATAATGTTTTGTGTACTAGCAATTATAGGAATGAATTTATGGTGAGTTAAAAAATAGAAGAAAAAAAATCTCCATTCTAACATAATAATGCCTTAATTGCGTTGTTTGAATATTTACATTCAGGCATGCCAACTCCTTTCCAATCTTACTGTGTATTCAAATTAACATCGTCATTAAGTATATTAAATTAGCAATCCTCCTGTCAATGATATGGGTCCGTAGAATATGGAGACGAGAATTTCACAAGCGAAAAACTTTTCCCCTTCCCTAATTTAGATTGTTTACATATATTCTATTCTATTATATATTTTCATATATTGTGGTCAATCTTCTTTTGGAAGTAATTCTCACATCAGGTAATATAAGATGTACCGTAGTCTTTCATTGCGAGTTTGTTCACATTTTTTTAAAGATATGAGCATAACGTTGTTTTTTTTTTTTTTTTTTTTTTCCTGATTAGTGAAAATCGGGAGGATCCATATAGACTCCCCTTGATTTCATGATCAGAGTTATGTTCACATTGCTTAAAAAGTGCGAACAAACTCGAACTTATTGTCTTTCGCCCCAATTGATTTGAAATAATATATACCGTTACAAAATTACTATTTTAATTGTTGAATAAAAATAGAATTTTAATTACAGTAAGTGGAAATTAGGTTGAAAGTTTTCTTATTTCATAATAATAAGTTTTAAGAACACTTATGTGGTTTACAAGAAAATAATAGATACATCTATTTTTTAAATGTTACATGAAAATTGATAAATTTATTTACTTATTATTTGTATATAACTAAAAATGATAAATTTGTTTTTTTAAATTGTCCATAAAACTAAGTCTTTTTAAAATTTTATTCGTAAAACTTATTACGATGTTGGAAGAAGTCTTAAAAGTGGACACCGACTTACAACTATCTTGCCTCATTGCAATTATATGTCACATCAACGACCATTTAAAATTAATTTTAGAACTAATCTTGCCCACTCCTTATAATATCTTTATTTATTTGGTTCAACCATTTTACTTTTCTTAAAATTATAGCAGAGTTTCATTGCTTGTTTGTTGCAAAAAAATGAAATCGACTATAAAAATCAATTTTATGCCGCGATCTTTGTTCTTTAAAGTCAAATTACGTTTATATGTTGTAAATCGCCATGCATACATCTAAATTCAAGATAAAATCGTACACATTAATTAGCAATAAATATTCTCCATGCATATTATATAAATACCCTCATTTTAAAATAAAACATAACAAATATTTTTATTCGTTGATACCCGCTTTGGTTAAACCTACAAACTCTAATTCTCCGAATTCACTTTTGTAAACTCTAAATTTCAACTTTAGAAAATATAAAAAGAAATTATGTTTATTTTAATGGGTTAAGTATAGATTTGAATCTAACTTTTGAATGTGAAAATGCTAAAACTATTAAGTACGTGTTTCTCATGTTAAATTTTGAGCCTTATACAATTTGTGTTAATACACAAAGAAGACACACTAGTAATGTATTTCTAAAAAAAGTTTATACTGAGCAATTGATATAATTTTAAATTAGTTTTCAGCTTATTATTTTATTTTATTTTAGTAAGGTCAATCGGTTTTAAAAATGCTCCGTAATACTCAAAATGTAATACTAATTATGGCTAGATATAAAATTTAATTATATAAATGGAACTGATTCTTGAGAGCTATTTTAATTTAATTCAGTTGGTTGCATATTTAAATTTGAACCACTCTATGAAAATAATTAAATTAAAATTGCTTTCAAGGAATTAAATTCCTAAATGCATTGTAAGTAGTGCATTTGGGAATATAATTAAAACTACATTCATTCTAATTTTAAATTTGATTTGAGGTTAAAAAATTAATATAAATTATGCACGAATACAACTTTTGATTATATCAATGGAATTGATCCTTGAAAGCATGGTATTTTAATTCAATTAGTTGCATGCTTAAATTTGAACTGCTTTATCAGAGGAATTTAATTAAAAATGCTTTCAAGGAATTAAATTTGAAATTCAAAACTCAACCTTAAAATTTAACTTGTGTTCATGGTTTTATTTGATCTCTATATAAGTGTTACATGCATGGTTAGCTAGATTTATTTGGTAGTGAAAGATCTTTTATACAAACCTACTGGGCTACTATTTGTTGTCTTGTATTATGTGAGCTTGGTTTGTAATCCAGCAAATTTCATCAATACATGTCGGTAGTACTATACATAACAATATAGCTTGAGGAAAACTTAATCTTTTATTACTAATAATCGGAATAGGTTTGGTGTCAATTTTTTTTACACCTGTACCGACGAAAATTCCCTTTAATTAGTTATTCTTCCACAATTAAAAGGAGGGGCAATGAATGTCATTTAACTACCTTAACATTTCCCAGAACTGTTACATTTATGTTCAAAACTCATATTCAGTATAAATTTATTCATTTTGGCATTCAATGTTCATTGGGATAGAAATTGTTATTATTTTGAAAGATATTCCATCATCATTAATTATCTAACCAATAAAAATTGTTATTATTTTGGAGAAAATTAAAAGTATTCAAATTATTTCAACTTTACAACTTGCATATTCACACCCTTGATTCTCATATTTATGCGGACCACAATATTCAAATTCTCCACTGAACGTTTCATTGCTTATTTTATTTGTCGTAGATATATCTTTTACTAATAATCGGAACAGGTTTGGTGTCACACTTTTTGGGTGTACACCTGAACTGACGAAAATTCTCTTTACTTAATTATTCTTCCACAATTAAAAGGAAGGGGCAATGAATGTCATTTAACAACCTTAACATTTCCTAAAACTGTTACATTTATGTTTAAAACCAATATTCAACATAAACTTATTCATTTTGGCATTCAATAATCACTGGGATAGAAATTGTTATTATTTTGAAAGATATCGAATCATCATTAATTACCTAACCAATAAAAATTGTTATTATTTTGGAAAAAATGCAAAAGTATTCAAATTATTTCAACTTTACAACTTGCATATTCACACCCTTGATTCTCATATTTATGTGGACCACAATATTCAAATTTTCCATTGAACGTTTCATTGCTTATTTTATTTGTCGTAGATATAAAATTGATTGTCATCTTATTTATTGTCATTGTTATATTTAATGTTAGTTGAGATATTGAAAAATTTTCTTAATATTTTTCATTGAATATTTTACTGATTATTCTATTAGCCATAAATATAAAACCTCGACGATTGATACTATTCATTATTATTAGTTAATTTATGAAGGAAATAAATTATTACACTTTAAGATTCACTCACTAATTCCATCAAACTCTTTCGTCTTCCGTCTCTTATATGATTGATCTATGGCTTTTTGTATTAACAGTATTCACTGCCACTTATTACCCTCTAATTAAAATTATTTCAAAAAAATATGTGTTTATAAATAATGATAATCACACCAAAAATGTGAGATTTACATCTTAATGGCGAACAAAGCAAATACTTCATCTTCTACTTTTTCAAATACAAGATCTCAACCAACTTTTTCTTTTTCTAATCCTAATCAATTTTCTAGATCTGATTCCAGATCTGAGAATACAAATCCAAATGCAGCTTCAAATCCAAAGTCAATTCCAGATCAGTCTTCAAGTTTGAATAGCAGAAAACTCGAATTCATAAAACCCTCTCTGGAATACGTTTTTGTTCCTGAAAAGGTATACAATCTATCAGAGTCTTCATGGGTTAATACGATAGCTTTGATTCCTATTTTCTTTAGACTATCAACTATCAAATTAAAGAAACATATAACAAAGGTATGGAAACCATTGGGGTTTTTTAACATCCATGTTTCACCTAGTTATGATTTTATTGTTTAGTTTGAAAGCAAAGAAGATTTTCAGCGTATAATTAAAAGCACTACATACTCATATTTTGGAAGATTACTTTATGTTGAACCATGGCATCCTGGTTTTGTTTTTAAAGGTAAACAAAGCAATTTGGTTCAAATCTGGATTAGATTAGTTGATTTACCTTTAGAATTATGGACAAAAGAAGCGATTCAGCTACTTGCTAGTTTTATCTCAAAACCTCTTATAATTGATGAGAGTACAGCAGAGAAAAAGTTCACTAAATATGCGAGAGTACTCATTTCAATTGATACTCAAACAGATCTTAAAACTGAAATTCCTATTTTGCTTCATAATGGAGAGAAGATTAACATATCTGTAGAGTATGAATTTATACCTTTAAAGTGCTCTCAATGTAATCTCTTTGGACATGATGATGAGTATCATGAAGTTGAAAAGGATGCAAGATGGATTCCTCCTGATTCACAAGAAGAAAATCAAGTTAATAATGATGGATATAAAGAATCTGAAAATGAAGAAAAATTAGATGCAGAAATTTTTTCTTCAATTGATCAATCTTATTCTATGGAGCTAGATAGCTGATATCTCTTTAAATAATCCTGATCCATCAACTTCAAAATCTTAGGATGATTTAGACTTTTTAAACTCTAAGCTCCCTGATAAGGTTATTCCTGATGATATTAATAACATAGCTGATGTTATTGCTGAGAATGATAAAGTCAAAAATCTGGATAAAGGCAAACAGGTGGATGTTTCTTCTTTTATCACTCAAAACACAAGTTATTTACAGGCTGCAAAATCAAAAATCCCTACCCCTCCCTAAATAAATTTAAGGAGTTCTTCATCTATTAAATGACCTTATTAGCATGGAATGTAAGGGGAATGAACACTTCCTTTAGAATGAAGGAAGTGATCAAACTCCTTAATACTACTAAATCAACTCTTGTTGGTTTAGTAGAAACAAAGTTAAATTCGGCTAATCTAGGTTTATTTTCTTCTCTTCTCCCAAATGATTGGAAATTCCTTACTAATAATTCATCTATATCATCTGGAAGAATTTTATTGATATGGGATTCTAATGTATGGGATTTGAATGTGTTGTTTTTATCCCCTCAACATTTGACAGTTAATGCAGTTAATAAAGGAGGATTTATAATGACATTTACTGTGATACGTGGTAGCAACACTTTTGGATACAGGATAAATCTATGGAATCAATTGGTTAATGAATCAAGTTCATTCTCAAATGCATGGATATTAATGGGAGACTTTAATAATGTGTTATCACCACATGATAAAAAGGGGGTCTTCCTGTTCCTTATAGGCAAATCAGAGAATTTCAAAAAAATTTAATTCAAAAATTATTTCTTAGTGGGAAGAGAGAGAATGAGTAAGGAAATGGGTGGTGGAGATTAAGGGGGAGAGTTCATGTGCAATATAAGAGGTGTAGCGGAATCCTACTCATATATGTATGTATGTATGTATGTGTGTGTGTGTGTGTGTTGAGTGTTATCGATTTATGAATGTATCTCTTATGCAAACTATCCTAATTCAAGTGTCAGATACGTCTAACGTTGTGGTACAAGTATAGTACAAATGTACAAGTATCTTGACCTAAATTAGATTTTATTTTTACAGTTCCACTTATATAATACATCCATAATATTCAATTTCAATTTATTCATAACCTTTTGTAATTTAGTTAACTTATATAATACTCTTATTCGCATCGTTAATTAAATCTTAATTAATTAATTATAATTTGTTGATTTAGTAATCAATCAATTAAATTAAATTCAAATTTTATTCTATTAATCCTTAACAATTTAAGATGAATGTAAACTATAACATTTGTGTGTGTGTATATATATATATATGTGTGTGTGTGTGTGTGTGTGTGTGTGTGTGTACATCCTTATTACTAAACATTCAATTGATATATTTATTAAATAATTCTCAATTAAATAAAATATTTATTATTTACCTTTAAGAATTTAAGATAAATGCATATACACATGTCCTTATACATTTTTTAATTAATTAACTTATATTTAAATGTGCATTCAATTAATATAATTTTTGACATTGCTAAAAAAAATCTTTTCAATATCGACTTGATTTATGAATTCAACTTTCTCTTTTCTTTAAAGAAAATGCAACTTTATCTACGTCGCAAAGTGGCTCCCTTTAGCCAAGCAATTGGGTACTAACATGAGTATTAATGTTGATACTGACATGGTTTTCGTTGTGCAAATCTTGGCTAAACTTCTTGTGCTCCATTTTCCATTCATCATTGATGCTCCATAAGTTTCTTGATTTGTTTTTCCGACTCCTTCAAGTCTAGATGCATTAAGATAACACTTGGTTCAAATGATAGATAAGACATTTTTACCTAAGTATGTTTAGTGACAATAAAATACAATTTAGATTGAGATTGGCGATTAGGCACTCAATGTAAAAGAAATTCAATTTTTTTAGTCAATTAACTATTTCCTTTGCACTTTATATCCATTCCACTTTTTCATGCACTAAAAAAGGAAATTTATTGACATCCAAAAGGTGTCGATGGGACATTAGTAAAAGCCATACCAAGCTACGTCAGTGCGATATTAAATGTTAATAAAAAGTAAGTTGGAAAATGTATTATGATGACTGGAAGGTGCCTTGCAGTCCATGGTTATGGTCGCCATATAGACAACTTTTTCTGATGATTTCTGTATGCCCATTATTCTATGCCATTTCTATGATTTGACAATTACAATTAAATTGTGTAACTAGGATTGTCCAACATCATTTAGATGACTTTCGATGCCCTAGAGATGCTACATTATACTGCAAAAACAGATTTTTCTGATGCGTTAGTGAAGTCTAATTGAATTGTTTAAATTTCATTCTCCAGCAGCATTTATACGCCTTGCCAATGCCATTTCTTAATCATATATGCAACATTTTTTTTGAATATCGAACCTCAATCACATAATCAAATATATGTAATATGCATTCAATTTAACATAACATACTGATATCACAAATTCATTTAAAATTCTACTACATACCACCAAATTCAGATATAAAAATGTATTACACAACATAATAATATAATAAATGTTGTCCAACATCATAATATCCGAACAATACCATCTCAATACCACCATTGCCTTATAAACCAAATACCCAAACAGTGTCATTATAATAAATACGAACCAAAAAGCAAAATCCTATACTATATGACCACTAAGTAGTGTTATCAAGTACATGACATAATAATGATAGTTCATAGTCAAAGAACATGATGTAGTGATTGTTACATCTAACATATGTAAAGTTGTCGGCCTCTTGAGAAAATGCCCAACAAGATGCCGAAGTACAAAATTTTCACCGCACGCATGGATGAAAGAACGAATTCAACTGTTAGTCTGCTGATTCCAGAGCTCAATTCCGTAGAAAATACAAAGCATTTTTTTCCTTTATAGTCAGTATAAGAGTAAAAAAATAGGAAGCAATCAGGACAAAAACTTAATGCTACTGTACAAAAAATGATGTACAGGAAGAGGAAACGTAAATACATGAACATGGATAAGACGTTGTTCATAAACATGAAATAATATTGAACTGGCAATTTTCTTTTTTGAAAACACGTGTACAGAAGAGAGAACATGCATGCTTGTTGGTAGCAATGCAGACCATGGTTTAACGTGTAAACCTTCTATCACCCAGAGGGAAATATAGAAGAAAGGATAAACAAAACGTGCAGGGAAACATAGTTATAAATATAGACATATGCATACTGATATATGCATATACATACCTACCAAACCATAGCTTAAGAAGTGCAGACTAAAAATTAGAAAATAATTGACACAATATATAAACATCATAATTACAACATACAATATAGCAAAGGGATCGAGCATCAAAGATCAGTTTCCTTGTCGATTCTCCCGAACTTTCCTTCTAGTTGTTGCCTCTGCATTATGAACATTATCATCCTCGTATGGAATACGAAGATAAGTAGCAGTTAGTATGCAATGCATAACAACAGAGCAGTGAGAATAATTGCGAAGTGTAAACTTTGAATTTCATATGGGTAAAAAGGACATGGTTGTTTTTGTTAGAATACAGTACAATTTCAACAACCATAAATCATAATAAAGTAATAGGTATAAATGATCAATACACGTGCAATGCAGCAGTATAATATGAGTGATGGTTTAACTATTATGCACGTCAAACAAAAAGGTAAATAAAGAACATAAACAATAGGTAGAAATCATACGAACATGCATTGAAATATCTATCAATCAGGCTATGCATACAACAAAGTCAACTAATAATCATACTTGAATGACGGTCCATCTCCTATGCCACTTTTTTCTCTGAGATGGTTCATATGTCCATGATACCCATAGTTGAAGTAAGATAAATGGTCCATAAATGTTCCAACTATATTTACGATTGCAACTCGGTACTTCTAGGTTTGGAGTATAGCTAGTATATCTATCTCATCTGGTGTTATTTTAGTTCATCTCTATGCCTCGTCACTTTTGTGTATCTGCCTTGATGCATCTAATAACTGCAAGCATGATGTTATTAGCGCATTATGTTCAAATTCATTCACATACAATTCTCATGGCTTACCCTTTTGGAGCAAACATAGCTCTGTTAAGCCTTTATCAGCAGCCTCACCGTCTTTTCTCGGTCTTATCCTAATTCTAAGTGGTATGAAGCTTCTCGAGCATCAAAGAGTGGTTATTAGTCATCCCTGCTTCTGTGCAACTGCAAACGCTGTCACTCCCAATTAACTCTTGAACATTGTAAGAGAATTCTCGTTGATCAACACAGGGACCAAGCACAAATATAGATTTTCATGTAAAAGAAATCGTAACTTCACGTTAAATATAGGCCATGCTTCAATATTGCTGCAAATTTGAACTATTTGAAACAATAACATCCAATAATTACACATTGAAATAGATTTTCTATGACTTTTCTTAAAACTTTTCTCAATATTGAAAGCATACTAAATCCTGTGAAATCATCCGCATAAATAATGGCTCAATTTATTCATGTACAGTTAGTTTATCCAATTCAAGATTCAAAAAAACACGTTATCAATTCTTCCAAATATAGAAGACCTGCTAGATTTTTGTACACATACCAATATAAGTGGTGAATCAATTTTGTCATACAAAACGATAACACAAAATCTAAAATTTGCATAAACCATGTTAAGAGTCATTCCCAGTATATAAAGTGTTCTAACCTCTTTTGCAAATATCAACATAAATGGTAATTAACTTCTATGAAAGAATAATTTTGAAAATATACAAATTGTAACAAAGACTGCAGCCTGTAGGGCCTAGTATAAAACTGTAATAGATGTAGATTGAATATTTTCTATTAAGACATTGGAAATAAAAGCAAATGAAATCATAAATATGATCAATAAAAATATATATAAATTAGATTACACAACAGAAAGAAATATTAAGTGATACAAAATTCTGTAAGAATGCTTTAAAAAGCATGAGAAATGTTGTCACATAATATTTAACATCAGTTTCTCATCAACTTCGTCAAAGTCACTTTCTAACATCAAATTTTGTATGCAAACAAATTTTATAAATATCTCACATCTGATACACTAACATCCAAATTGTTCACTAAGTTTAATATTGGCAAGTGCATTAGGGTTTATAGGTATTTATTAGGATAGGTTGAGCATGATTAAATTGAAAGGATAAATTTATAGTGAAGTAGAATATGCAGGGCAATGGAGAGGTATCAGATGGGTAGCAATTTATATGATGTCCTGTAGTTAAATATTCGTAAAATATTTAGGATGTGGCTCTAGTATTTTGATCAAAAATTGAATTTATTAATGTATTTGGTCATTTCTTTTAATTCAATCAGTGTACCAATTTGAATCCATATAAATTTTGTCGTATGGAGGTAGTTCAGGAAGAGTTGGAATTACCATATAATTTTTATAATTTTTTTGTTCGCTTAACACTTATTGGTTACCTGGTTGTTCTTGATGATGGGCCAAATCAGCTTAGCTGTAACAATCATTTATAAAATACATACAGTTTCATGCAATGAATTAAACTGGGTCGATGATAGAATTAATGTCTTTTATCAGAAAAAATCCCCATTTTGAAGTGCCATAATCTTGCATTTTTTAGGATATATGGATCCAATTTTAACCTCGAAATGCATTAAGTTTAGCAGAACCTAGTAAATTTTGGAACAGAGGGCAATTAAGGAGGTATTTGTTAGTAAACATTATCGGTAAGTGTATCTAGCATTACACCACCTTGTTGGTCCAACGATAACAGGTACGAAAAACCATAAGCATAAGTTAGCATAATAAGCATTAATAGAAATATGTAAATATAAATAAAATTGCTAAAGTATTTTCATAAAGCAGCATCATTTCCAAAATAACCACAACATTAAACTCGGTTAAAAATATGTGGTTGCTTACTTTGTGTAAGTCAGCAGTAAGTTTCGGTTGCATTGCCATGTCATATTAGAATAACTCCAGGCATTACCACGTAAATTTAAAAAGAAATGTACTAAGTCCAAACTATAATAATTATGCAAGTGATACAATAGGCTGTCGCTGAAACAAACCAAAAATAAATCTGGAAGTATGATAAAAGAGTAAACATGAATGTGAGTATTTGTCGGTATTAAAACATAATTTTGATGTACATAAAACTAAAATCCAGAAGCCAAAAATATAAGGTGCAAAATGAATTAAAAATGGATTTGTAGAGAAGCATGGTTATTTTTTCTACCCAAGGGCATCATTATATTTCATACAGAAATTACATAAGAAAATTTATTTGTAATAATATGCTTGTTTTGATTATGCAGCTTTATAATAAATCTAATGTACAACTAATAATCATGTTCAGAATATTTGATTTCGGCCTGAACAATCAGACATACTAACAGACAGAAAAAAAATATTTCCATAACTGAATGAAAAAAATTATCATCATCAATGCTTATATACTGCATGAATCCCAAACACTTATGTCAAGGGTTTTAGAAAAGCAAGTTACACATAATTTTGAATGATTATACTTTTTTCCTTAATATATATCAAGTACTTCACACAAATAAAAAAAAATACGTTGACACCTTAATTTTTGGCTTCTTTGGATTTCAACTTTATCTTAATGTTAGTAGCATAACCGTATAAATGGGAACATGTAAGTAAAATAAGGAAGTGCAGTTCAAAAAATGAAAGAAACAAACTTGTATCAATATCACAGCTTTACCAAATTTCTATAAATCAACAATAAAAAAGTTTGTTATATAAGAATACTGAATACGTTAAGCCAGATTTTTTCTTAAATCAACTCGAGGATAGTATTTTGAATAAGAATGAATATGATGGATTAGTCAGCACAATCAATGTCTTGTTTAATAGAATATATTGATGTTGATAATCGGAGTAATGATAATAATTTTTGGCTGAAAAAGCTACAGAAAGGCCTTCCCTTTCGTAGTTTTAAGTGACTCGGTAATATATAAATGTGTAGTTTAATAAATTTATTCTCACAATAATCACACACACACACACATATATATATATATATATATATATATATATATATAGAGAGAGAGAGAGAGAGAGAGAATGAGAGAGATAGAGAGAGAGGAGCGTTCAGTGACACCCCAAATAGTGAGCACCCCATTTGCCCCCTTATATAAACCAAGCATTTATAATAGAAAAAGTGAGTGGGAGGTGAGAGAATGAGTGGAGGGAGGGAGAAACGGGATATGTGGTGGAAATCAGGGGGCATTTAGGGGTGTTGCACTGTTTCGGGTGCCACTGAACGCTCGGCATAAATATACATACATACATACATATATATATATATATATATTCCAAAGTATACAATATATAGAAATTTATGTCCCATTATTGAAAGCAATAAAAATGTATTCGGTTATGTTTCATTGGTCATCTCACATATTCTATGCTAAACTAACACCGCTGTCCTGATGATTGTGGGGTATAGCTGTGGAATGTAAACAAAGTTTTCTAGATAGTACTTATGTTAAAATAGGGGTGTAATTTATAGCTTCATCCTTCTAATGATTACTTAAAACATAGCTGGAAATGTGGAGAGGTAATTTAAGACAAAATAGATGAGCGAGGATCAGCACAGAATCGTAACGGGTTGGGACCGTCAACTAACATTTTGTGAACACGCATGCAAACCATGAACCCAATGTTTTTAACTTAACCTTTAATGGCACCTGAACTATATATATATATATATATATATATACATATATATATAACCTAGATATAAAAACCTTGCTAGTCGTAACTTCTTATGCTTGGTAATTTCCAACGTTCAAATCATTAACCAATTCAGAATTTGTGTTCAACCATAGATCTATCCAACTAAAAAGAAAAGACCAGAAAAATATTATGAATTTGTCAACATATTCAGATTTTAAGTGGAAAAACGAAGTTGCAATTAATACATACCTCAAAAAAATTGATGATGGATACTTGTAAAAATATATAGCAAATATCTATGAGGAGTATAGCTAGTTACTAACCTGGCAGCTCTAGCAAATGTAAAGCACAGAAAAAGAGCCCTGGTCAAAAAAACTAAATTATGGAAATCAATTTTTTAATCTCACTTCATAATTTTAGCATTATGTTAGTTCTTAAAGTAAAGAAGACCAAAAGAGAACCATTGAAATGTACGTTGGCAATTATAAGTAACATCAACATAATAACCATATATATCATATCACCATTTAAATTGAGTAGTTCTATTATGTGATTTTTTATCTTACTTGAGCCATGTGATGTGAGTAAATTTTGATGATTAGAGCTGAAATTGAAGTTTAGAACCATGTTATTACTGAAGAGAGAAAACTAATCAAATCCTCTATGTATCGTGTGAAATAGAATGGTCTAAAAATTTCAAATTTTATTGGAACCGGAGAGTAAAGGATGTTTGGCAATCAATTGTTGCAACTGTCTTTGTTTCCAAACGGGTAAACTTGACAGGCTTTTCTAGAGTAATGCATGGGAGAAAACTAATTCTTTTTTATAATTGTAGCGATTTACATACTAACTTTAATACTAAATAACTGGGACCATTTGCATGATCATAGCGACACTATTTAAGAATTATCATAGACAATACTAATGTTTAATCCCGTATAGTTTGACATTTTGTACCTCATGAAGTCAGTGTAAAGGACTTTGAAAATTTATGTATGCAGAAAAAAAGTTACACAGTTTTATTCACTATACATTTACCATTTATGGTAATGAATTTTGTGGCTTAAGCGTATAAGAAGTACTACGAAAACTTCTATTAGAGATGTCAATTATCTACTACTTCATTGATAATCATATACATTCAGACTAAAATTTAATAAATCATTAAATGAAGTATTATATCTTCAGGTACTTTGCAACGATATGTAAGAAAATATTTATCAAATTTTTTTATTTTACTTAAATTTTTACACACTATGAAAGTGCCAAAGAATGAAAATATAGTTGGTTCATCTTTTATTTTTACCTGATTGCCTCATGTGATCCATATTTAGAGCAATATTATTAGGTTTGCAGGCTTTCCGCTGATGTACTTGCTCTGTTAAAAAAATCATTTTGACATTAGATCAATATTAACCTATTAAAGCATACACAATTATTACCCAAACATACCCAAACCATCTAAACATTATGCCAAAATTTATATTTTCTTATGAGGATCTATTTTCAGTTTTCAACAAAAACAAAATCTCCTATGTTTAAGTTACACCACTGCTCAGAGTATGTACGTTGAAATCATTTCTTCACCTATTATTTATGTAGGCCGACGTCGTGTTAGAGAATGTTGAACAATACATGTAGGCCCATACATAAAATTCGGTTAAAAAACTATCATTACATAATAGTCTTCTTGTCAATTTTTTGTTGATATCGTGACATTCAAAATCTCTTGCCACCATCTGGTATAATAACAAAACAGTAATGACCTACTTCAATCCACAATGGTTTTTGAAAAATAGAAGTTCGTTCCATTTCTTGAATTTAATCATTTACGTTTTTGTTATAAGCCAAAAAACGGGAAGTAACAATTTATCACCGTAATGAATTTCCTTTACGATAAATAGTTTTTGAGTCATCCACTTCTTTATTTACTGATCAAGAAGAAGGCAAAAAAAAAGTAAAGAAAAAACAGAATTAGTACAACAGGCTGTGTTTTTCTTGAAATGAAAAACAGGCATCAATGATAATTTCATAGGTGTAAGTCCAACATGAGGGAATAAGGAAACTTAGGATGTCATAATATATTATATAGCAGTAAAAACTTTACCACTGCAGAAATCTACAATTTACATATAAAAAAATGATTTAAAATACCAATGACAGAAGGGATTTAGTATTACTTGCAACTAAGATTAAACTTTGATCCAGTTTTGGGCGTAAGTATTAAGCTGCAGAAAACAAATGGAAATGAAATTCACAAAATATGAATTATTTTAAAGATGATTGAGTCATACCATTTAGTCATCTATTTTTTAGATACGGAACAATCTGTTTACCATCAGTTCTTTCCTTGCAGTGATGGCCAGTTCTCTCCCGGTATGGTAAAGAAGAGAGAACCCCAAGCAGAATGTAACCCCAATCAGAGTGAGATAGATGCAAAATTTCCAGTATATCTTAAATTTTATTTGATGGTATAATTGTATGATTAGATGTGAAATGTACCCAAATTTTGTAGCAAATTTTAGTCAGCTGGAGCGCAAAGAGCCGTGATGTTTATTATCATCATCCAAGCTGTATAATTTTTGGAACCGTGATGTGACCAAAAAGACAAATAGTTAAATAAGTGAACATATTAGAAAAAATGATACTCTACATTGAAGCCAAATGTTGAAGACGGAAAAGGCAGTCCTGATCATTTCCAAGCTACACGGTATGTATACAGTAAACATTCAAATTGTAACACAGTAAACTTCGGGGAGAACATACGAATAATTTTTTTACAGTCATAGGGGAGTAGAGTACTGAATGGAAATGTTAGGTGGTTACTTCATCTTTTATTCAATTACTGTGGCTGAAGACTTTCAGTGAAGTAGAAAATATTAAACGCTTTAAACAAAGTAATGTAACCATAGTTTTATTACTCTTAATAAGATGTGTGTTACGAAGAAAATTAAATTATTCTATCATTAAACGCATCTAAAAATTACAAAACCCTAGAAGAGAATATATAGTTGACTTACCAGCAGTTCTAAAGCAAAAATCTAATTTGTCCGCTTACATCAGAACACACAAACAATTATATGTAACATGTTTTCATAAATGAGACGAATCAAAGGAGAAATTGGATAAATGAAAGGGAAAATTATACCATACTGTGGTTAATTGGAAGTTTTGACGGTCAAGGATCTAGCAATTGTACCTGTTATGCATTATCGTTTGCTTGTAACATGCTGTACCTGTTTTGATATCTGCCGTAGTTGTATGTTACCCTCTGCAGATGCCAATCGGAAAGTCTTTCATTGTTGGAAGAGCAATTTTCGCTAGAGAGATGATAGAATTTGGGGGCAGAACGAACAGTTATTGAACGTGACTTGAAAATATGGGATTTGAAAACGGTGTGTTTTCCTGTTGGAAGGAAAGTAGACATGGCCTGTTAACTATTTGTAAATAGGGTTTATTAGATGAGAAAAGGGCAACACACTGTTGGATGAGAAAAGGGAAAGATATCAGTTATGGAAGAAAGCACTGCGAAGGGAGGAAAGTGGAGTTGGTTGAAAGGTGGATTATAGAAACTGAACACTACGAGAAATGGGAAATGCGTGAGTTTCAAATAGGACAGATGTCGCAACCAAATTGATTTGGTTTCTGCTATCCAGTATAAGTAATAGATAGATGGATCATATGTACAATGATAAATGTGTTTGCGATGCATGCGACACAAGGATTGCCACCAACTTTTCCCCCCACACTTGGTTCTAGCCGGATAAATTCTGTTTCCACTATGTCTAGGCGTGTTTTCTAATAAGCAAAGGTTTTTTAAAACCATTTCATCTTTATACCTAGATTTATAGTCCAGCAAATAAATGTCCAGGGTCATCCTAACTTGAACTTTTTCAACCAAGCCAGCATTCCAAAGATAATTCATGTGTTCAACAAATTTATCAGTGTAATTGTTCAAAAATTTGTGATCGTATATAAATTCAGTGAAATTTGAATTCTGAGTGTTGTTCAAAACTATGTGATCACATTTCTCAGATTCATTACTGGACAACATATTTTTGACACTAACAATATTAAGCTCGTTTGACACCTCAAAATCAAAATTTTCAAATTTGGATTGGTGGCTTGACTCTATTTTGCCCTCATTTGGCAACTCATCCTCATACAATCCAAAAAATTCATGTTCATTTGGATCCTTTTCCAAATTTGAATTGAAAATTTTAACATTTTCATTTTGTTCAATTTCAAAAATTTCAAGTTTCTCGCAGTCTGAAAGAGAAAGATCAAAATCCAAGCTTAAATCTTTTTTTTGAAAAGAATCGAAATCCAAATCATTTGTTGAATTTTTAACAACTTCATTTAGATCATTATTCTCAATTTCCAAAGTTGTAATCTGAAAATTTTCACTATCAATAAAGAGTGGATTATTTTCTGATTCATCTCTTGTTTGAATTTGATTTTGTTGCTCTCATTGTTCTTTCAAAGATGTCATTAAACAAAGAAGTTCATCCATCTTTCTATCTTTTTCATCAAGCTGTCTATTTTTCCTTTCTACCCTCTCTCTAAGAATGTTAAGATGATATTCTTGAGAATCGTTGATTTGAGAGCTCTCATTTTGGATTTCTTGATTCTCAAAATTATAGTCCACATCAATTTCACGATTAATATTATTTCCAATGTGGTAGTTGTTTGAATTTTCAAAAAACTGACAATGATATTGGAAATCATTTTGATCATAAAAATTTTGTTCGTAACCAAAACGGTTAAAATTTGAGTGATTTTGGTAATTTTCAAGATGTTAATGTGGGATATAATTTTGAAAATTTTGGTTTACAACCCCATATTGATGTGGATCAGAGCTATATTGGTATTTAAATCTATTTTGATGTGGATGCGGCCCATAATCGAAATTATTGAAATTTGAGTTGAAGTCGTCATTCCGGTTATATCTATGATTTTGAAAATGTTGGTCATTTGGAAAATTTTGTAAATTGTTGATATTGGGCCCATGAAAATTTGGAAAATCTTGCCTCATGAGTTGTAATTCATACTCAAACTCTTCAAGAGGACGTCTACTCCGATTATTAACCCACAATTCTCTCAAGGATTTTTTTGAATCAGACATTTGAATGAAATCAACAGAAGACAGAAATTATTCTTAGTTCAAAACAATATAAAAGAATGAGTTGTGCTCTATTAATTAACCGACTCAATTAGAAGGGGGAAGAGGGTCTTATGGTCACTCACATACAATATAAATACTAAGGGATACGACCAATGTTTTATGGGTGGTATGCAACCTCTTTTGTTAATAGTTCAATAAATTGAACTACTATATATCCGCGATCCAATTATACGAGACAGTCAACTTCAAAAAGCACCACTTTTCAATTATATTATTTTGTATGAGCTCGTATTTTCCTAGAATCAACGTTTAATGAATTTTAAAATTGAAAATCAACGAGAGTTATGACAACAGTTATGGAAATTTCAGCCCTTCACAACAATCAGATAATAATACTGCAGAAATTAAAAATTGTACAAGTAAGCCGCTGCCCCTGAAGAATGTTTTACAAGCAATGTCTATATTTTTTTCTTTGCAACAAAGCACCTGTAGAGTTCATAAAATATTACAGTGGGGTATGATAGTCCATCCAGAGTAAATTGAGCAGTATAAATGATTGAAATCCCACTATTTGCAATTTGCTTGACTCTGTTGAATTCCTTGTTTGATGCTTGAATTTTTCCTCTTCGATCTTCGACTTTTTTTTGGGTAATGAAGGCTGAAAGAAAATTAAATAGAAGTTGAGAGAGAAAAAAAACTAAGCAAAACAAAAGGTAAACTAAAACAAAGCTAGACTCAAATATAGCTAACTACTCAAACACAAACTCCAAAATCAGTCCAGGTGGCCACGCACTCAAAACAAAAAAAAAAGGACAACCAGCGCCCTCATATACTGTTCGAACCCAATGCAAAAATCACTCCCCTTGCTTTAGAAAAAAAATCATGCCCCTTTCTATTTTTCTAAATCGAACAAGTGTTCGATATTTATAAAATAATTCTTTTGGGGATTACGACTTTGGCAAATTGGGGTTTGCAAATTTGGATCTGAGTATGTGACTTGAAGAATGGTTAATGGTTTGAGTCTTTGAATGGAATCGGTTTGGGTCTCAAAGTTGATGATACGATGGGTTTGGCTTGGTCGATGAACGTGGATGGGTATTGCGATGAGTTCTAGGGTTCGTATGTCGCTGATGCTCGAAGGGGATGCTTGCGATTTCGAACTGGATCCGATGATCGAATCGATGGAGATGGTGATTTGTGTTTGTGAATGGAGCATTTGGCCAATGTGGTGAATTCATAGGGATGTAGTTCTGGAAATTTGGGATTGATCTGTTGTGTGTTGTTGAAGCTGTGTGAAGAGGTTGAAGTGTGGATTCACGGTTGCTGTTGTGATGGATCAATGGTGAAGGGAGGTTTCAAATTATGGATGGAATTAACGAGCGGTTGCGAATCGAGTGTGGCTTGAATAGGGCTTGATGATGGTGTTTGGAACGTTTGATTGGAAGGGGTCGGCTTTGTTTGTTTGTGGTGATGTAAACGAGGGTGAATTTTGTCTAACAGGAGACAAGTTGTTTTGCGGCAAAACAAGGAATTGCGTGGTGAAGTATACTGAAGTGCGGTTGCTGATTTCGGTGAGAAGAGTACTTGATGTTGATGAAGTGAGGGCAATTCGGTGATTTACTTTGACTGAGGAAGTTTGTGATTGGAGATGGGGTGCCGTAGGAAGATGCCGTGATCTGAGGGTGGAAGGTTTTACTGTAACAGTTGGTGGTGGAAACTGTTGTTTGTGGGGTAATGAAGATGTTGTGGAACGTGGATTTGGTGAAGGCAGTGAAGAGAAAACATGGGGTTAGTGGATTGTGTGATGAGGTGTTGCTGGAGATGATGAGGGTGGCTGCCGAAGGTTGTGAAGCAGTGAAGTAGGCTATGGAAGTAGATGAGATTCTGGACGGTGATGGCAGTAGTTTGGTTGACTGCGAATTGTGGAGTTGTGAATGAGAGGCAATGGTTGAACGGGTGGACTGATGTGGTTGGTGAAGATGTTTCAGGCAGTAAAGAACTTGAACGTGTTTATGATTTTGGTAGTAGGGTTGTGAAGGATGTATTGATCGGGAAAGTAGTATTTGATTGCTTTTTTTTATTTTTTTCAGAAAGTTGTAAGCGAGAAGAGGGAGAATATATATATATATATATATGTAAAGGGAAAGGAAATCAATGTATGGACAATTGGAAAGAAGTGAGAGGAAGGAATAAATAAAAAGAAATGGAAAGAAATTAAACAAAAATCTAGCAAGAATTTTTTTTTGCTCTTGATTTATGAGATTGCTGTATCAATGCTTAATACACAATCCATTGACCAAGATTTTTTTTTCTATATATACCCAAAAAAAGGAAAAAAACAAAATAAAAATAAAAAATAAAACTAACACAAATCGGAAATTAAATAAATAATAAAATTTAACTGTTACCTCCCCGGCAACGGCACCAAAAGTTTGATCGTCACTTGTCTATGAAATAGAAAAGCCCGATTTATGAATATTGCAAGTGCACAGGAGTGTAGCATACAGGTCGAACACAGAGAGGCAGATTAAATCAAATTATTTAAATAATTTCTTGGGTGAGTTAGATGAAACTTAGGGATTGATTTTTGAAAAACAATAAAACTATTATTGAATTGAGTACAGATCTGAATCTAATCAAATCTATATTCAACCCAATATGACCTAAGAACGCAATCAGAAGAACATAAATTAAAACTACAGAAATTGAAATAACAAACAGGAATTAAAATTAGGATTACTGTAGAATCTAATCAGACGGTCAATCACTAATGAAAATAAATATAAAATACAACTAGTACTCTACCAAATCTATTTGTGTAGATGGCACTAGTTGCTAAGAAATAGAAAATTGCAGAAAGTAAAAAGAAGAAGAAATTTGTTAATGGAGAAGAAGATAGAAAATGGGATGGTGGCTACAATGATATTACAAGGGTATTTATAGGAGATAACAAAATCTAACCCTAAACCTAATACAATGACAAATGGGCCTTAGGGAATTCACAAAAGAGTTTATATTGAGAATTACAAATGGGCCTTAGTGAAATCTAGTAAATTTGGGCCTTTCCACTTTTCCTCTTGCTCCTTTGATAATTCTTCATTGATTTGTGATATATATGGCCTTTCTACTAGTTATTTTCTTGTCCAAAAAGCAATGGATGTGAGATCTTCGTCAGCAAGACTTCAAATGTAAATATGCAGCAATTTAATCTCTATTTTCCATTTTTTTGACTGTATCGGCATATCTGTAAAAATGACAAAACAATACCCAAGTAATATTTATTTATATACAAAAGATAAGATATAAGAGCATAAAATAAACACATTTCTATGTTAATCAAATATTTAATTTTTTATTTTAGCTAATGTATTTTTTTTAACTTTCACTAACCATATATTGGAGTAATTTAACTTATATGTTTATTTAATTTATTGCTATTTGGAAAACATTATCTAATACAAATAAACTCTTCTTCAATTTATTAAAACAAAATTTATTAGCCAAATCATCTATATATGCATTTCTTTTAAGGGACAGTTTGGCTATGTTCTTGTTAAGTGTCAGAATGCAACAAACATCCCTGTAACGGCTTGCCCTTTTTAAAAGATTTCAGATCGAAAATAAACCACACGTGTCAAACCCAAACCGTTCAAAGCGGAAAATCGTTAATGGGATTTAACATAAGAAATAAAAGAGAAGAGATAGAAACAAAATAAAGAATCTCACAACGGAAGTACGTAATATGATAAGAATGTAATTAAAACATAAATCAGTTTATAATATTTTTTTATATTAGAGTTAAACAGTCATTAATGTACCAAATAATTACAACATATTAATATTGAATATATACTTCTATCAAGCTTCACCTCATCTTCATAACGAGATCTTTGCTAAACTGCAACAATTTAGGCTGACCAGAGCAAAGTAAATAAAAACAATACACTTAAGTCAGGACAAAAATATATGATATAAGTCAAGTCAAACCAAATGAAATATGAGTGTAGTAGCATCAGATATATTTATGGGATTTTCTATACTCTATCAATATATATCATATAACGACTCGCCCAAAATGAGCCTAAATTCCAATCCTGAAAAGGGCCATCGGAACTTCGTACCATTCTAAACGGATCGTTGGTTCCTATAAGAAAATACTAAAAACAGATATCATAGGGCAATCTAAATGAAATCAGAATCACATAAAGATGAAGGGATAAAATATAATATATCAAAAATAGATGTACCATAATAAAACCATAATTGTTAAATATAATGAGTCTTAGTGAAATCAATGATTATCCCAAGTACATAATGATAACAACAACAATTGTAACGACCCAAAAATCCGTACCAATTTGAGCTGATAAATGTCCTACATATTCAACTCAAAATGCACGAAAATCGAGATCATTAATAGAAAGAAATTAGAGGATGAGATAGAAAGATAGAACTAATAGAATAGAATAGAAGAAGAAGAATACAACTGAACAGAATCAGAGTAAACATGAATATCACAGCGGAACGAATAAAATATATTATATAACATAACTTTGAAATAAAAATCTGTTTGTATATTCATACCATATCAGAGTACAATATAACATTTGCTACAACGTAAATAACTCTAAACAACCATCAGTGAGGATTCCTGCTTAAAGCTCCTCCAAATGTATCTGTAAAGCCTGAAACACTTGACTTCCCGTACAAATTTGGGCACCCAAGAGTTTAGGGAAAACAAACAAAATAAACTCTGGGTCAGTCATGGGACTGGTGTGAGTAAATTCCAACCATACGGTTTAACTTTGAAAATTCTTTTGAAACAAAAGGATAATAGTAAGACCAACCCACACATAAACATGGACGATTTTTACCTTACTATAACCCAAAGTATTTTGATATCAAAATCCAGTGATATTATAATAATGTCTAATCAAGTAAATAACCAAATAGCAAAACGCTTGCATCTCACGCTCTACATACATAGTATAAAATCAAAAACCGCAGGGCGCTTATTGGAGATTGGATTCCAACTATGACAAGGTATGGGACCACCTTCCGATGATGAATCTCTAGAGGCAAATACACCTGGGTTCAACAAGAACATTTTGCAACCCGACCCACACATAGCCGACCACTCATTTCTCTTGAGTGTATCGAATGTATATCACCAACGGTTGGGCTCAAACCACCGTTCCCGAATGGGCAGAATCGATAGAGTAAGAAACAAAAGGAATTTTTCTAGATAGGTGATTATACACCCTAATGGGAGCGACCCACATAGCCATGCTACCTGCCCGATTTTTGTCATTTCCCGGTTGTGAAGCTTGAGGCTACGTCTATCTTTTAGAACATCTGGCCGCCATACACTTTGAATGCCACATCGTCAAACCCTTCAAATCACTAGTTGATCTTCCTAAAAATATTACGGGTATAAAATCTAAGAGAAACGAATTTCTCCGCCACCAGTCGTAATACCTTGAAAGGATCGTCTTATGTGACCGTTAGGAATACTCTGTCAGACATTCATTCATACAAGTTGTCCTGGGACTGGACAAATAGAAAATACCATTCTAGAACAAGACAACCCTTGCATTTCACTCCATATTCAATTGTCTTCAACATAATCTAATTCGTAGCGCTTATGCCTATACGGAGTGGTTTCAGATAATATATCCAACCGGTCTCTCCGTATTGACAACGATGGTCAAAACACTTCGATAGTCGGTTATTTAACTATCGAAGTAAAAACAAACATTCATTATAATGTATAACCAAATATCATACAATCGCGGGCTCTTTTTATTTAACATTCGTCATCATCGAATTATAGTTCCCATTTCTAATAGTGTTATTTAACTCTAATCATATTTCAGACATCGAAATGATGTCATCGTTTTCTGAAACGATTCTCCACTACTCGTTCTTATATTTCTTTGGACAATCATCATTACTTATTACTTTAGAATAAGTGGATCTCAAAACAAACTGTTTACATTCCCTAGGGAGTAGTGCTATATAAAAATCACGCTTAAGCTTGGTTAACAGTGCTAATTTATCGTTATATTTCAAAACTTGTCATACGCTGTAATATTTCCCTTTATAACTAATCTTGACATCTCTTACCGTTACAAAAATATTGACATCCCTTTCCGTTACAAACAAATAACATCCCTCGATCATAGTGAAGTCGTTCAGGTTGGGGTATTTTAATTACCTATCAGACCTTGATCGACATCGTTCTTATCTTAGAATAGATATAAGTCTGTAACTCTAAACTCCTTATTTTTAATAATATCAATTAAACAGTATTTCTTGCTTTATTTGAAATATGGGTTTATGACCGTCTGTTTCCATTTTCTTAATCGATGTCGCCTATTAATTAAATCAAAATAAATGTTGAATTTCCATTCAACATCAATATCCATACAGGTTTCAATATCAGTTGGGTTCAAATAGCGCATGTATAAAACAAACGGTACATATAAATATTGAGGAATCCGGTTGGATTCCTCCAACCGGTTTCCCACATCCACCGATGTTAGTCAATAATTTACACTGATTCCATACCAGGGAATATTATAATCGATAGAATCAGTCCAATCAATGATGGGTATATACGCAACGATATATAATATCCAACCAATTTAGATGTAATCTACTTAAACAACCATCACACAACATTCAACCATTTATTTAAAATATAATTAAAATATTTTAAATAAAACAGAGTTAGTGAATTTACTCACCTTGGCGCGTTAACCGTTAAATACGATTTGCGTCAGTCCAGTTATCGCACGTCCTAGTCCGCTTACGCTTCTTTCCCCACAAATGGACTTCCTTCTGTAAACCTCTCTCAACACCGAAACTTGCTACTACTCGATCTGGCCGCAAATTTTACTATCAGCTTCACTGTAATGTTGAACACCCCTTTAGCTCCTTACATCCGCACCACAAGCCTCCTACTCTCTTCTCCGTCTTGACCCAAAATTAGCACAACTATACTACCTACAATCGATCACTAAACTGACCGATGCCATGCTCCCGTCGTTCAGCTTGTATTACTAGTTCACACGAAAGAATCACGTACTCGTGTAACACCACTCCTCTTCCATCAAAATGATATTCTCGTCTCCACAAAAGTCACAACTTTATTTTATTTGAAATATATCCAAACCCGCATGCACGTACAGTGCGTCTCCTCCTCTCATGTACAGACCTTCATCATGTCCACACTACTTCATCCGTTGTTGCACTAAGACTTTCACACAATTTCCTATTAACACACAAGCCACATCTACATTGCTTGAATCAACCAACCCCACTACTGTGTAACTTCACAGTTTCAAAACGTACTTCCCCACATGGAAATCATCCCAACGAGCTCGTCTTTCAGGTTCTCGCCAACCGGACCTTGCTCCACTATCTCCACTCAACAGATTTTTGTGCGACAGGAGTTCGGATCTGAACCCATGAAGAAATTCAGTTTTCATAGGGTTTTAAGACGTGAAGTATGGCTTTTATTCTCATCTTGGGCGCAAGCTTTCAGTCCTGTGTATACATAATATGCACTCCACCATGCTGGAACACCTCACTTCTTCGCAGCCTCCTCCCGCTAACTTGATGCCAGTTCACTTTACGTTTGCTATTGAAACGTTGGTTCAAGATTATATAAATTTGAGGGTTTTTTAATCTTGTTTTTATTTTGATCTTTTTATTGCGTTGGGTTTTCAGTTCGGACGAGGGGATGGGTAGATCGACAGTATTTATAGAATACAAATCCTTGGCTTCCAAGGAATAGAAACACTAGGATGTACATGCTACAGTAATATGTTTGCAGTTTTATTTGTGTACAGTCTGCGCTGTTTGATTGGAAAACACAGAGGATGTAAGGCTTAACAATGAAGGAATGAATATATTGAATGATGGGTGCATGTTGGGAAGGTTACTGATGTGAAGCGTACGTGATACTCCTGTATATTAAGCCTACCCCCCTTAGACTTCATTGCTTTTTGTTTAATAAACGCATACCAATCCTTTTATGCGGCCATGTAGGTACTTGAGCTATCTTACTTCAAGTTTATGTAAACAAAAAGAACAAAAGATATATAAGCTGGGTGTAGTTTTAAGCGGTTGCGATTGATTAGAAATTTCACTGATGGCGTAGTGTAGCTGTGTAGATGTTAAGTTTATAGGTACAAGAACAATGGTGCATTAAATTTTGATGAATACTTGACGAAATAGGGTACGGGTTTATGCATTAGCATAGGATATAGGTCATGGCGTCTATGTGGATGCCATACTTTTTTTAATGAGAATAGACAACTGCGTTTTGAGGTGTGCATAGGCAGCTAAGCTTATTTATGAAAGAAATGACTATACAATAAGTAGCTGTTGTTGTGATGGTGATAACTCATGGATGCTATGTCCTTTGGCATATAAATATAAAAGATGGTTTAAGATATGACACTGCATGCGAAAGGTATGGCAAGTAATACAAGTGACCATAGCAAGTCATTCCTGGTTCCTCAACTACGTTGAACAAATGTGGCATTCGAATCCAGTTGTATCACCTTCTATTCCCTTTTCTCTTGTTAGCTGATTTACTACTACTAAAATTGAAACCCTGCCGTAGACTTTTGCATTAACCTTGCTGATCTCATAACATTGGAAATTGTTGTGTTCTTGAGTCGGATGGACTGAAATTGATATGTATGATTTCATTTGTTCGAGTTCTCGTCACTATTATCGAATCTAGTTACTCTTCTACACGTGTACAACTTTTTGGCTGATTGAATTTCTTCGAAGAATTTCCTAAATTAATTTTTATTTATTAATATATATATATATATATATTTGTTTATGTTATAAAATATGCGTACTCCGTTACTTAAATTTTCGTTCATGTCAGAACCACTACTGATAGAAGTAAGAGTACAATCGTGCTCAGTGAGTTGCCACGGTCCCAAAAATATAATAATATCGGTAGTTTAACTCGTATTTTGAAACCCCAAAATATCGATATAGGGTGCAAATTACTCCAAATAAAAAGTTGCTTATTTAATTAATTAAAAATTTCAGTAAAATTCTAAAAATTAAATTATCACTACGTCTCAAAAGAATATTGTCCAAATTCGAATCTGATATCTAGTTATATCGAATAAACTGTTACGGTCGATAAACGATTTCATAGCGACTTTCTAAATATTTGATTTGGATATAATTCACAATCTATAACACGAAATCTTGATTTTTCACTTCTGTTAGAAAGATACTGTTCAACAGATTCCAACGCTTCTTGTTTTGAAGAAATCCGGTTTATAGCGAGTCTTGTATACTCAGTTGAAGACCAGAACGTTAAATTACGAACTGTAGCGTTGTTATGAGCTCGATTAGATTTAATATATATTTATATACGTTCAACTTCGTTTTAATTAATATATAAATCCACTTATATTACGAATTCAACATTTTAACTGATTTAAATATTCAAATATAAACAGATAAAAATGCGGGACGTTACAACAATAGTAGTACCATTGCCATAAATAACTAAGTCTACATTGAAAGGCTCCACCTCCAAGCAATCACTAATCATCACTGATCCCGTGTCCTCATCTACTAAACTGTTTACATTAAGAGGAGGGAGGTTAGACTATAAAGTTCTGGTGAATAAAAAACATATAAGTTTAAGAATGACTATTTTCTATATTTGGCAGTGTAAATTCGTCATGTTATGTCTACGCAAAAATACACAACTAAACATACAAGGAAAATATCCTAACAGTCTCTTAATGTCTATACATCCCTTTAAGGACGGACATCCTAATGGTCACTTGACACCCCACGAGTTATTCTAAGGGCGGACATCCCTACAGTCACTTAATACCCCCACGTGGCAGGCTCTACCTAGTCACTTAAGGTAATTTCCCAATTTTTTAGGATGGACATCCCTATAGTCACATAATACCCTATGGCCTATGGTGGACCCCTAGGTACTTAAGACCACAACTCTTACGTCCACTTCATAAAATATATTATAAGTCGAGAAACAACAACGGCCACTTACTACTCGGTTTAGTCTGGAACACAACTTCATTTAAGACCCTCTCGACGTACCATCTTGTTACTATCTAGTTGTCCCTAAGGGTGATGTCATAGCAACTTAATACTTCCCTTAGATGGTGATTCCTATAATTTTATACCTTTAAAAAATATATACCATCCCTACGTCATCCCTCACCAAGCCCCTAGATAAGAAGAGGGCATTACTTGGAGAACTACCCTACTCATATGCAATAGTCTAAATACCATTTAATAACTTATTAAGAGAAAGGCGGACTCAATAACCACTTAAAACCTTGAAGGGTAGGTCTCATGATTTGGGCCCAGAACCAAGGAATGGACATAGTTCTAATCACTTAATACCCAAAAAGGGGCAGGTCAGCCACTTAATACCTTTCCCAAAGCAGGCCTACTTCAGACACAAATATATACATACATACACACACACACATTAAACATCTCACGTTAAGCCGACCATTTTAGATGCTAGATTTTCTTGTGGTTCTAGGCAGGGTTCTAATAAAAGTTGGGCCTAACCTCGCATCATAGTGTAATAATTATAATGACAAATGTCACCTAGACCTCTGACATTAACTGACCTCAATTGTAGATGTTGGATATGCTACTCGGTTTCAAATAGACTTTTTCTACAAGTAATGGTTAACCTCGTGTCTTTATGTCAAAAATTATAATTAAATTAATTAACTCACATACATGCATACAAATTTCTATGGGGACATTAAAAATTCTATTTACTAATTTGAATTATTTAGTATGCACTTAATACACATTAATATTACATTAAATTACGCTATAAATATATAAACAAATAGGCATGAATTATGAGAATGAGAATAACAACCTAAGTATGTTTGAAATGTCAATCCTAACAACCACAATTAAGGTATACCATTTAATTTCCCTATTAGTTAACATGGTCCAACATGTATATTCACAATTAATGATAAAAAAGAAAATAACAACACATATGAATAAAACTTGCAACCTAGGCTTGAATAGTTATTTAAATAATAGAAATATAGACAAGATGCAATAAATCCAATTACATATATGAAACCTTTGCTTTTGGCGCTATTTTGCTTTTTAGTCTACATTATGTACAAAAAATTTAAAAAATGTATTGTAAATAATAAGTTCAAACCAATCTATTTAAAATAAACATTTAAGCATATTAATTTTACAATATACAAATCTCGTGTTTTTAGCACACAAACATATATGAACAAAAGAAACAATAAATCAGAACAAAAAACTAAGAATTTCACAACATCCTAAGTAAGGTTGTATATCAGACAGGACAGTTCGTTGTCCGGCTCAGTCCGAAGCTATAAGGTGTCTGGTTCGTGTCCATCCAATTCTCTTATAGGACAGAGCTTGGACACACTAATGTTCGGTCCGATCTAAAATGTTCGATGTATTTTTATTATCCAAGGCTATATTGGACTTGATAGTCCATTGCCTGGCTCGGTCTGAGGCTATATGATGTCCAGTCCATGTCCGTCTGAGTTCTTGTAGGACAGAGCTTGGACACACCTCCGTCTGGTCCGGTCCAAGCTGTTTACACTCCTAACCATAAGCCTAAATTTCCATTATCCAAACAACGCAAACCCAAGTACAATGCTTTTGGTTGACCATTTCAGCAATAAATAAAATATGAGATTTGGAGGGTTTTAGCATTATAGTATCGTCTAATCTAAATCCCATATAGGCATAGTATTCAAATCTAAATTACAAAAGATAAGAAATAGAAACTTATATGGTTTCAACTCATAGTGATTTGAGGATGAGAAATAACAAGATATGAGTAGAACCAGATTTTGATCTAGCCTTCGCAATCTGCCCTAGTCCTTCTATTCATATGTGTGTGTCTATATATATATAAAAATCAAATAAATCAGAATAATACATATATAAACTAAATTCCAGAACTCTAAAATATATCTAAACATAGAATAGAGAGGATAGAATTGAGATTTGGAAGATAAATCTAACCTTATCTCTGGAAATAGCAATGGCAGAAGGACAGTATGGAGGTATGGAGAGAAGAAAGAATAAGTTTTAGAGTGAGGCTAGGGAGTCATATTTATAATTGCAAGTGTAAGTTTTGACCATAGAATTATTTAGATTTAATCTGGATGGTCCAACTGATGCAAAATTATAATAATCTCCGAAACAAAAACACACCCACTACAACTCCCTTAGAAGGGCAGTCGACTGCCTCTGTGGGAGGGCAGTCGACCCCCCTTCTGGGGTCGAGCCAGGAGATTTAATTCTCCTATAACGTTTTTTTAATATTGCTTCTAAATTGATCGCTTTGATTTATTACCTTATATTGATTATCTTTGTCCCCCGTTGCATATGAATACATACCTACAATTTCAGATTCACTTGGAATGTTCTTTCATGCAATTCTACAATTAAATAGATTCCGGATTTATATATAATCTATATGAATTTCAAACCTTTTGCGTTAATATTTACGCATAACTTGTTTTATTAATATGTTTTACATACAGACTCCATTTGCAGTAAATAAAAATCGATCAGAATCTCATCACGAGCGTAATAGCAATACTTTTGTGGCCCTATTCCCAATTATTCAAAATTCTATTTTTAACCCATTAATTTATTATTGATTATTATTAGTTATTCTAAATTAAATTACCTTATGTCTATCTTAGGTTGATTTTTCACGGTGGTACATTCTCCCTTCTATTAGAGATTTCCTCCCGAAATATTTTGAAGGGGTGAAGAAAAAATTCCCTCTAAACAACCATATTGTATACCTATCTTATTATATAAGCATCCATAACTCATAGTGATTATATATATATTTGTGCGTAGTTCATCAACTATTCCAAAAACATACATAATATATATATATATCTTGTGGTTTGAAATGTGTTTGTTCTAAATTCAGGCACAATTTACAATAATTATTGTTTGTTGATGTCAAAAGTTGGTCTAATGAAAATCAACCCCTAAAGTGCGTAATCCACACACAATCACAATTACAGAATGCGATATAAGGTAAATACAAGGGACGCACAACAATTTTTATAGTGGTTCGGCTTCAACCAAGCCTATGTACACTTTATAACCTCTGTTTATACCTTCGATTATAGGTTACAGTTGTTTTGATTGAAAGAAAGCAAAGAGAGAAGTTGTTTATACACAAAATCCTTGTGTTGCTTGAAGTATATGACCATATGTTTTTGGAGTGCCGAGCATGAGCATTTTAAGTAGAAAAATCCAAGATGCTTTCCATTTCTGGTAAGGGTGTATTTACAGTTGAGAATGTCGGCCGAGCTGAGTGCAACGTGGTATGCATCTTTTTTGGGGTCATCCATGTGTAATTTGATCCCATAAAGTAGTTATAGGTGGTTGGGCCGGGTCTCCTGCTGAGGAAGAGTTCTTCTCAAAAATTATGGAATACGTGGAGCTCAAGATCTAGTTCATGAAAAGTAGGACAGGTCAAAGATGTCCGACTCTATAGCCTTAGGAATAGGACTGCGCTTTGCAGCGCATAACTTGGCCTGATATTTTGATTCGGTATTCTAGGCACGATTCGACCTTGCAGGAGTGATTCGATTAATTGGTTGGTTTGGCTTCGGAAGATTGCCAATTCTGAGGAGGGACATCTTTGCTTGTTGCGAAGTTGGCTCGGATTGAACCATAGTCGATCAATATAAAGTGAAAGTCGATCTTAAGGACAAAGAGTTTGATCGGTATCTGATAATGAACCTTGGACTTGAGTTGTGACAGATTTTACCAAAAAGATGGTCAACATTTTGCCCCCATAAAATATCTTTTTTGGTAAAGGAAGATGTGTTCTAGATCTTTCAGATAATACTAAATCCGATATATTGTAGTCTACAAAGCCGTGGTTACGCTGAAGCATATTATTGATTGGGCTAGAAGACCGACGGTCACTGATGACTGTATTATGGCCAGAAAACCAACGATCACTGAGGATGATATTAGGGCCAAAAAACTGACAATCACCAATGATCGTATTAAGGTCGGGAATCCAAGAATGGTAGAAAACAAATCGATCGTACTAGATCCATCTTGTAGAAGAGCAGAAGGACCGGGGCCTTATTGAGTTAATTGATGCTTGTAAAGAGTTTGAGGTAGACATGTCAAATCCTGACAATGTCGTCCGATGCCATCAAGCATAAGCCATGCTTGGGTGTTTGTTGGAAATATAAACCATACTCAGATTGTAATCTGGCTTCTTGCCAAGTCCGGACAAGGTAGTTTAGTTCTTCAGGTATAAGCCATTCAAGGAAATTTAAAGAGGGGTATAAAACACAATAAATGAGATTAAGAGGGGTATAAATCATACCTAGAAATTCAAAAAGGGGTATAAACCATACCCTGGAGTTCGAGCATAAACCATACTCTGAGCTTTAAGGTGAGGTATCAACCATACCTAGTAATTTAGAGAGGAGTATAAACCATACCCTTAGTAGAAGAACGAGTATAAACCATACTTGCAGTATAATCCGTACCATACAGCGGAGCATAAGCCATGCCCATTTGGAAAAGGAGTCATGTTTGATTTGCTAGGAATAATCCATTCCTGGGTGTCGAGTATAAACCGTACCCAAGTTTAGTAAGAAAATCCAATCTTTTAAGTATAAACCGTACTCGAGAACCAAGAGTCGAGAATCAACCATGCTCAGGGTGTGATTTTTCCAAAGAAACTGAGTATAAACCATACTGAGACTCAATAGTATTTATTTGTCAAGTTTGACAAGGTTTAGTTCGAGTATTATCCATACTCTTATTGATAGGAACGAAGTTTGTCACATCCTGACAAGTAGAGTTTTAGGAAAGGTATTAACTATACCTTAGGGACGAGGATAAACAATGGTTAGTTTGGGAGATAGTTAGGTTTGCCACATCCTGACGAGTTAACCATATTCTTGGGTATCAGCCATACCTTTGGGATGACCATAAGCCACACTTGGTTTAGGTTCGAAGACTTTGTCACATCCTGGCGAAGTACTTATACTCATCAAACATAATCTCTGCTTGAGAAATATGTCTTATTGCTGCTAATAGCTATTACAAAAATCGAAAAAAATCCTAAGGAGTCTATAGTTGAATCCAGAGCACGCCTTGGGATTAAATCCTAACCCCATACGTGTGTACTTCAACATAGCCACTTTATTCAAAATAACAGAAATACATCTGTTATATCCAAAGCAGTGGGACGTATCCATGATGATCTAATCCAGGTCAATTGATGATGATGCCATGATCGCTAGGCTTAGGATCCTTCCCATTTCGAGGAGCACGGGAACCGACCTGAGGAGCTTGGGAAGGTAATGTGGCAGTGCGAATGCTGTGGATTTCTTGACATACTCGGGTAGTTATCCACATCTAACCCATTCTTTGATGAGATCACACAAGTGCCCACAGTCATTGGTACCATGTCCTGCCATGTCATGATACACGCAGTGCTTTGCTGACTTACGTTCTCTCTGAGTTGGCGCCTCCTTGGGAGGCTTGGGAAAAGTAGAGATCCTCGGACATCAAGGTATATATCCAGCAATGAGTTTCCATCTCGATACTAGCATTTTCTTGTCAAAGGAATCTGTCGGCTTCGGAGTAGACGCCTGCAATATCTATAGGAAGGTCCCTCTGGAGGGATATGTTGAAATTAGTTCGATCCAAGACATCGACCACGCTGGCCATAAGCACCATCGACGGCTCGGGTTGATCGATGGATGCTACAGCCGCGTTGAATCTTTCTAGGAAGGAGAATAGGGTCTCGTCGGACTGCTGCTTGATGGATGTAAGGACCATGACGCTTTTGGGTCAGAAGATGTGAACTCTGAACTGTTCGATGAACGGAGTGACCAACATTTTTCAGCTGTTGATCGGTTCAGTTTTAGTTGCCGAAACACATGCCAGTAATATTGGTTACGTAAAGGAGGTAACACTTGGCTATGACGTTGACCGATGCTGATAGGACTTCCATGTGACGCATGTAGCACTTGAGATGTAGGGTAGGATTGGTCCGGCTATAGTAGGGTTCCAAGGCTGGAAGCTTGAAGTTTGGAGGGTTGCGCGAGTTTAAGGAACTGTGATGGTTGTTATCCACGTATTAATGAGAAGTGGTGCCTCGGGTGAAGCACTTAATGATGCTAGCAATCTGAATTTCACCCCCGAGACGTTGCTGCCATGAATCCAATTTTGTACTGTGGACATTGGTGAGAATACCGTTATGTGGTGGAAGCATGCCATGAGTTCTTGAAGCCAGTTCGGTCGGCCCACGAGTGATGGATGAAGGTGGTCCCTATACTCTGGTGTTGGTTCGGGATTGACTAGGGCTGCTTCGATGGAATGCGTATTTTGCCGAACCATATCCACACTGGTAGGATGGAAGCAGCTTGTGAAAGCATTATCAGTTCGGGGTTCGTCATTGTCCCTGTTGGGGCGATATCAAAGTGGTTTACAGTAGCGTTTCCTTCCATCACATTGGGATCTGGTTTGGTATAATGGTCTCGGTGATACGGAGGGTTGCTTCCCCTAGCCCTTCTTGGATCATCATGTTGGGAAGGCTGTGCAGGTGGTTGCATAAGTCTAGTTTGAGGTAAGATATCAGACCGAACCAGGGGTTGCATCGAACCATGCTCTGGTCAATTCGAAGATTGCATTGAACGATCTGACCTAAAACTCGGTCGATTGGGAAGTGAAGTTGAACAAGGTGAGGGTGGAGTGGTAGACCTATCTGAGGCTTGGGCTTCATCGACCTGAAAGTTAGATGTTTCCCCAACTTCACCTAGTGCAGGAAGTGATGTGGGTTACTCGGCCTTCCTTCCATCCGAGCTAAAATGTTGTTCATCATTTCATTTTGTTGTTTGAGGAGTCCACCTTGGTGTGCCATCTGTGCTATGGGTTCGGGTGGAACTCTATCCATCTCTTCCCTAGTTAAGTATGTGGATGGGCCTTCGTGGGAGGAAGCTTCTTGGCTTGCCCCCATTGTTGATGTGTCTACAGCACCAGCGGCTTGAGCATGGGAAGATGTTTAATCCTTCTTCTGCTTTACCATTGTATACTGCTGAAGGCAGTCGAAGGTTAATGGCGACCCCCTTCCTGGCATGCCAAAGAGTTGATGTCAAAATTGGTCTAATGACAATCAAACCCTAAAGCGCGTAATCAACACACAATAAAAATTACAGAATGCAGGAGAAATCTAAATACAAGGGACATACAACAATTTTTATAGTGGTTCGGCTTCAACCAAGCCTATGTCCACTTTATAATCTCTACTTATACTATCAATTACAGGTTGCAGTTGTTTTGATTGAGAGAAAGTAGAGTGAGAAGTTGTTTGTACACAAAATCCTTATGTTGTTTGGAGTATACGGCAGTATGTTTTTAGAGTGCCGAGCAAGAGCTTTTCGCATAGAAAAATCCAAGATGCTTTCCATTTCTAGTAAGGTGTATTTATAGGTGAAAATGTGGGTCGAGCTGAGTGCAATGTGGCATGCATCTGTTTCGGGGTCGACCACGTGCAACTCGATCCCACAAAGTAGTTGTAGGCAGCAGAACCTGGTCATCTGCCGAGGAACAGTTCTTCTCGAAACTATGGCATACATGGAGCTCAAAATCTGGTGCATGAAAAGTACTGCAGGTCAAAGCTGTCCGACTCTGTAGCATTGGGAATAGGACTTCGTTTTGTAGAGCATAACTCAGCCTGATATTTTGATCCGGTATTCCAGGCTCGATCCGACCTTCCAGGAGTGACTCGATTAATCGGTTGGCTTGGCTTCGGAAGAGTGCCAGTTCTGAGGAGGGACATCTTTACTTGCTGTGAAGTTGGTTCAGTTCGAACAATAGTTGATCGATCCAAAGTGAAAGTCAATCCTAAGGACAGAGAGTTCGACCAGTGTCTGATAATGAACCTTGGACTTAAGTTGTGATGACTTTTGCCAAAAAGATGGTCAACATAGTTGATAGTCTTTTTGTAAATATTTAGAACCTTATTTCAAAATTTAGTACAAAAAGTAATGTTTAGTTATTAGTTGAACCAAAACATTAAACTTAACAATAATAATACTAAAAGAAAAATACTTATGTTAACTGCACAAAAATATGAATATATATATATATATCAATCATCCGTCTAAATCTACGTAAACAATGAAATATATATTATAATGAATGTTTGAATGGTTTTCATTTTATGGAGTTATACATGTAAATGTAATCCATATTAAATGAAAATATTTGTGGTGACCGTTGTAGAAATTAGTGCAATTGATTGCTATAAATAGGGCAATAAATAAATTAACAACTATTGTAACTGTCACTGATTGGGGAAAAAAAATTTAATTAAGCAGTTATGCCTAATGGTTACAATTTTTGAATTGGCTAGTATTATTGTTGCAAACTCCAATTAGGAAATTAAATTATAACTGTACTAAGGCATGAGGTTAAGCCCAACTTATGGTAGAAGTCTGCTCGGAACCGCTCGGCAAATCCAGCATCCACAAGTGGTCGCCTTAATGTAAGGGTCTGGTGCTGTAACGCTCAGGAAATTCCAACCAATTAGAATAGTCGAAAACCCGTCTGTTCAAAAAAAACAATGATGGCTACCACTTTATTTGAATTAATTTATAACATCACTAAATGCATTGGATAGAATTCTAATAAATGCCACTTATCAGAGTATTCATTTAATATTAAGCATAGTTACCATAAATCTACCATTGTACAACTCGGACGAGATGGACATCAATATTCATTCCTGCACACTTGATAAACACGTTAGCATGGTTTAAATGATTAACATGAAAAATGCACCATTACAAGATGAAATATCAAATAATAAACAAAAAATATATTTTTATTAACATAGCAGTTGCAAAACTACCACTTATGATTGCCTACATACCTTTATCTAATTGGGTAAGCAATTAGATAAAGGATCAAGCCAACGTAGTTCTTCTTCAAATAAAACATTTAAAATCAATATTTACTTTCAAAAATAATCTTTATATGAAGTAAGGGTAAATCACTCTACAAATATTCGTTTTGAAATATATCTATATATCGCTTGTAGAGCTTCCTTCCAAAGATAAACATCTTCTATTTTAAAAACAAAAAAACTCCTTTGTGATAATATATATTATAACTCCAGACTAATCATCAAGAAAAGGAATACTTGAAAATATTGTTTTACATAAAACATTTTTCAAAGTAATGCATTTCGATAATGCAATTATGGTTATCAAACCGTAGGTACTTTATGTTTGTCCCAGTCCCATACTAATCCTTATGTTCATGATTTCAGGACTTTATGCAAGTCAAACTAGGTCATCAATGTCCTCAATCATCAGTCGTATATGTTGTTTTCTTACCGAAGCAAAGAATGCAGTCAATATAGTATGTTGAAGTCATGTGCAACATTAGATTAAAACACAAAATTAAAAAATAAGTAATTGATTAGATGGTGAGTATACTCACAGTACTCCCTGCTATCTTCATGCAAATGCTTTGTATAACATAATATAGTACTTATCATTGCCCCAAAGCAATCAAATGTCTTCCTCGAACCATCGTAACTCTCAAAACTCACGTCAACCTACTTTGTTTTCGTTTTTTTTACACGTTTTGACTCTCTTTTACTTTGAATTAACATCCCCAATTTTGATGGTTTGTTTATGATACGATGAGGAAGCTCAAGTCCAAATTTGAGAGGATTTGGAGTAATTTACCATGGTTTTATATTCAAAAAGTTATTACAGCGTTTCTGTTGCGTTGTGAAAAGTTCTGGGTAATAGTTTTGGACTTAAAACAGCTATTTACAGTGTTTTAATTGCGCTGTTAGAAGTTCTGTGTAGTTTATAAGAATCAGAATAAATATTACAACGTTTCTGGAGCATTGGAAAACTTCTAGACTCGTTAAAGTGCTTTGTAAATAATTCACTGAAAAGACATCATTTTCTAAAACGCTATGAAAAGTTCTGGCCTTGGTGCAGTGCTTCATGAATAATTTAGAGAAACGATAGCGTTTTAGGATGCTACGAAAAGTCCTGAAATTCATATTTTTGACCAATTTTCGGCAAAATGTTTGATTCTATTTCTCTATGGTAAATATAGTTTTTGGCTCCAAATTTTCTATGGCAAGAAGCTTTCTTAGTCTACTTAATTATCATGAAACGAAAGCCTCAAAATTATTTATTAGTTTAGTATATATAATTCAACAATACAACACATTTTTAACACATCCATTTTAGGTAGATATTTACCTCACTTAGTGTCCAGTTTTCAAATTACAAATGATCGGTGGCCGAAGCGAAAATTGCAGGCCTTTGAGTTTGCTTTCCAGATTGATAAAAAATCGAGATTTCATTAAGAATTGAGGAAGTTATGGTCAAAATACCGAAAGTCAATTTCAGGGGTTCAAGTTCAATCATTCATTCTTAAATTTCTCAACTTTTGTTCAAAATATGAAACGAATACATGAACTTAAATAGTTATTCTCAACTTAGAATTACAGATTCAACTTGTATTTATTCTCTTGCATTCTCCTAAACTTCTCCTCTTTATCTTATCATGTTTTTGTTTTGTGAATGCATGAAAAGAAGTGAACATTTCCACCCTTTATATAGTATTTTTCAAGGCTAATTTGGTAATTTAGTTTTGGACACTTATCCACCTTATCTTCGCAAGCTTTAGGATGTAGACACATGCCTCCTTAGGTGTCTTTAGATGTTTCTACACATTTACATCTAATGGGTTTATGTGTCTTTACCTCCTTAAATCTCATAACATGTGCACCTGTCATTTTATGATGCATGTCCCTATCATTTCACGTCATTTTCATATTATAGAATACATTTACATATACCATTTGTATTTTATTTATATGCAATGAACATACATATATGTGTTTTCTATTGTTACTACATGCACATGATGTTCTAACAACTTTTAACAAGTAAAACGCCGTTTATTGACAAAATTGTTTTCCGTCACATTATTGATATTTCTTCGAACTACTTATCTTCGTAAACAAAGATTCAACAACATGTTTTCTCCTCATTAATTATTATCTATAAAGTGATTTAATCAAGGTTATAAAACCATTTTTATAACATTAAATCCAAGATTTAAATATTCAAATAATCTTGATATTTAAATATTTACTGCTTGAAGTTTCAGGTTGTCACAAGTGCATAAATATATACATACATACATACATATACATATATATATATATATATACATACATATATATATACAACAGACAATAAATTAGCAGTGTCTGTTGGGGTACAAAAAATAGATACCTTGGGACTTATAATTAAGGATAATTAATGCCTTAGGAAAATATGGACGTTAAGGTCATAAATGGCAATAACCATATTAAACAGAAGCAAATGAAATAAAAACAGGATTAACGGGTATTGATTGTTGTTTTAAACACAAATTCCAATAAGAGAAAATAATTAAATAAATATCCTAAGCTAAGAGGGACATAACATTCCTTATTTTATACTATTTAATCTAGAATTTATAATTAAAAGTTATAGTTGGACTAGGTAGGTTAATGATGCGAGGTCAGTTACCTTATTCAATAGAAACCTGAACTTTCCAATAGTCGAATATAGGTCCAATTGATGTGAGATATCATTAACCATTGGAACCCGCGACGACGGTTAGTTTGTATACGCATGGTATTTCCGTAAAGAGCAATTGAATGGGAGTAACTCAATAATGTAGACTGCTTTGGGATTAAGGTCTTAAATGTTCAGATCCACCTTTAAAATGGTATTAAGCGATCGCGTAGCCCACCTCCCATACATGGAATCATCAAAGGCTAATTGGGTACGCACTTGATAATCTTCGCGAATAGTTCGCTTCCTTGGGTCTTAATTGACTTTGAGTCAAAGAGTCCACCTGGGATTACGTCCTACAATTAGGGGTCTTAAATGGTGTGTGAATCCTACCTAAACCTGGATTTAGAAATGTCTGGAATGGTCACTCCACAAGGCTATCATACGGGAAGTATTAAGCATCTAGAAGATTATCCAATAAGGTCGGCTAGATGGTAACAATGTGATTCCACCATAGGAATGTCATAAATGGCGAGATGTCATCTACCTAGTCCTGTCGGTCTTATGCGATGAGATACCATCTCTCACCTTATGCCGGGAATGGGTTTATATGCGTGAATAACAAAAGCCTTAATTAGTAGGACCCTATAGCTAGTGTCCTCTAGTTTATAACAACGTTGAGCAAACCATCGAGAGGTATTATATGACCAACAGTTCCGCCTAGGGTCGTAAGTGATAGAGAGGATCAACCCTTATTTGTCATTTGATAGTGAGGCGTTAAGTGGCTGAGTATACTAACAAAAGTGGCTAAACTCCATAGCTATAAGTTCACTTCTCGGTATAATAATTAGTTAGGTGATGGTATAAAGGCTACACAAATGCACGCATAAATGTTCTATCTCGGTATCGATATTATTCAGAATACTACCTTAGTAATGGTGGTTAGAGTCATGTGTATTTGGTTAGGAACATATTCCATTGTGTTCTGAATGGGGGTATTTGGTTAGGAATGACAGTCGTTGGGTTTGATTTGGAGTTCGAATGCAAAAACTCACTTTTATGAATTAAACAATATTATATATATATGCACTATCCTTTTTCAAACCCTAGCAGCTCATTCAAAGCCGCTATTGCATAGAAAAGGAGGGCTGCGATTTTTCAATTTTAATTCGTTAATTACGATCGATCTAGTCAACGATTTCAAAAGTTTAATACATGAATATTGTTGAGATCTCCAAGCTCTTCAAACCCGTATGGGTGTGATCTAAAATGGTGGGGGCATGATGCTCAATTTAGGGCCGAGAAGTACTACTGTTCCACCTTGATTTCTGGCGCCTCCAGAGGTGCGAGCTACACCGCGTTCATGGCGCAGGGCGTCGGTGGCTTGGGCTTCGACATGGTGGCTCTCGATCCCGCTCCGGCCTCCTTGATTGCCGCGCGTGTGAGTGAATGATTAAAGGGGCGATGGGTTTTGGGTTCACATTTACGGTGAAGAAGAAGAGGGTTAAGCCCTTAACCATGTAATTAATTATATTTAGATAATTAATCTTTGTAATTAATGTATAAAAGGTTGTAACTTTTTCATACGAGATCGGAATTCGACGATTTCAATTGCGTTGCACTCATATCAACGAACACTACAACATGGAACTAACCAGAACGAAAACAGAGAAAGTTGAATTTTTAGCTAAATTAAACATTCATTTAATTTAATTTAAAATAAAATCCTCAATCAAAGACTGACGGAGTGGAAATCAAAGTGAGAACTTTCTCATTCAAAATATTTGTGTAGTTATTTATTTTATAACTGAATGTAGCGATTGTCAGTGTTGATTTTTATCAGTTTTGATTATCATAAAATGTTGTATGGTATATGTTAGCTCACCTCACTATTGTTTGAAAACCCATGGATGATTTAATTGACTATATTATGTTTCGTTTGTGATGTTGAAATGATTAACATATTAAAAATAATTTTAATATTACTGTGGTAGTTGAAATTGGATATCAATATCCATTTATAATTTGAACAGTGAAAATTGGTTAATTAGAAAAATAATCCAAATCAAATTAGAATTCATTGAATTTATTAACCAGTGATTAATTTGAATCGACTATTGTTATTTGAAAACCCCACACGGGTCTACGGATGATAATGAATTCACAATCTCACTTGGATTTAATTGTATGTCAACTGATTGATTGACAGACTGTTATAAGCATTATTTAATTATTTAATGCTTATACGGTTGTAAATTGCACTCTGGATGTGAATGGAATCATTAATAGTTGTTTATCACTATTTTTGAATACAGGCGACGTATGGAATCCATGTAAATAAAATTATATGGTAATTGACTGAGTCACATTCTTATTCAGAATATAAACGAATATTTTAAAATAATATTCAGTCAAGAATCGAAATATGATTTCAATGTCCGATTTTGGATGGACACGAAAAGATAAAAATATGAAGTGGAGTTAAGTATATAAACGCTATTTTGACTCGTACGGATTTTATATCGATTCTATTCATTTTTATAATGAATGTCGAGAGGAATGAGTTTAAAAATATGACATTTTGAACATATTATCATTTTGAGATTATAATAAAATGTGATGTTCAATTTTAATTTAAAATTGAAATGGAACTTGAAATTGTTTTTAAACAAATTTAAAACATTTTATAAAATACGTTTTAAATGGAAACCGACAAAATATATTAGATATATTTTTAATGGCTTGAATAGGACCCGCCGTGCAACGACCGTTAGCGAATTTCAACCGTTGACTTCAAATTGACGTAACTGGAGATCCGGCCGTCTGAATTTCCTAAATCCGAACCGTTGGGTTCATATCAAAAAGATCTTTCAAATGAGTACATGGGATTTAAATTTTAACGGTTGGATTTTAAAATACATCCAAATCAATTTTGGAAAAGGTCGCTATGGATGCAATTCGGTGGACGATATTCGAAACCGACTGTAAGGGCCATAATAAAATTATTAAAAAAAATGGAAAATCATGTAAAATCATAATTAATGATTTTGAAAGATTTTGGTTGAAAAATTCTAAGTTCAAAAAGATAAAAGATATTTTTATCTAAATGAACTTGTTAATAAGTAGATTAAAAATCCAATGATTTTTAAATTAATAAATTGGATTTATAAATGGTTTTGAAATAACCAGAGTTTTCAAATGAATAAATTTGGATAAAATTGAATGGAAACTATCTTCGAATATTTCGATATTGGATTCCGTAACTATATATATTGTTATGGGAATTTCAAAGATATTAATATCGTTATTCCAAAACGATACCTGTTAATTTAAGAATTTTGTACTGAATATAAGTCGATATGATTTCCATTTAAGATCTTATATTTAATATCAAATTGTATTTTGAGTTCGTTGTGAATGGTATCTTAAAAAAATATTGTTCTTGAACCCACTTGGGAAAGAATAAATCTTTTAAATAAGATTTAGAGAAGTTTTCCAATTAATCTAATTAAATGGAATTCGATTAATAATAATCGAGATGAGCTTCTTTGAAGGAATTCCCTTACTATTTATGGAATTTAAAAGGCTTCACCGTTATTTCATTTATAGTATTAGTCCAATATGGAAATTTGTATCGATTATAAATTATTCAAAATTCCGAAAAGATTCCATATTAATGGAAAATGACTTTGGGTTTATCGTGAACTATGTTTTAAATAACATTTGTTCTTCAACCCAAATAAAGACAAGATTAATTTCCTAAGATTGAATAATCATTAAATAATGATTCTTGTAGATAAAATATGAACTATAGTTTTAATGAATCTTTAATTAGATTCAAATATGAATGTGATAATTCAATTTGTCAAATAAGGAAAGTGTTTTGAGATGGAGTGCCCCTAGCCCCTCCCCTCTCCTCTCTACCCTCTAACCCGCTCACCCTCGGTTTTACTCCATACGATAGTTAAATCTTTAATTAGATTTGAACGATAAGTGGTAATTAATTTTACCGATAACACAGTGGGTGTTAGATATGGAGTACTACCAGTTTTGCTCCATGGGATGAATAGGTTGGGATTGAAATTAATAAAATAAATGGTTACTTCAGTAAGGCTCGATGATCCCGACCAGTTTGTAAGCCTTATTTTGTGTTTTAGTGGAAAAAGGATATAATAAATCTTTTGAAAATGATATCCAAAGGAAGATTAAAGAATAAGTTTTAAAAAAAATATCTTTGAAAAAATTATTGGGAACCTTTCCCTATAGATGTGAATATTTGAATAAAAGAATATTCTAGATTGGAATGAGATGTGTGCTATCTTCTATATTTATAACATGATTATAAAGATACGCTAGTTATTCGGAAAGACCAGATTTAACCCATTCTGAATAATTGTTACGATGACTAAAAGTCAAAGATAAGAAGACGGTGATCGAAGACCAGAGATCCTCACATCGTTGGGATAATTGTTGATGTCTCGACTAGGGGTGTACACCCAAGACGAGGTAATAAGCGGCGATCGTTCAGACGTTCTCGGAGATCGACTGGATATGCGAGGACCTCTCTCCTGTATTGGACATATGGGACGAGGAATAAGATACCTCCACACTACAACAAAACGACCCTATTACAACGGTGGAACACCGTTGTAATATACATTTTACAACGGTGGACTAACCGTCGTCTATTAAGAAGTTGTAATAGACTAATATCTTTAACAACGTTTTTGCACCGTTGCAACACCGTTGTAATATGTATATTTTACAACTTTTTTCCACCGTTGTAATTGACATTTGGGTTTTAAAAAAAATATCATTTGCAATTGAAAAGAACAATACACTAAATACATCAATACTCCATAAGCAAATCAGATATTATAGATATTTGCAAACTAATTTATTAAAATACTTAAATATTCAGTATTACAAACAATAAGTTTTAGACAACATTTCGTGCATTATTACATACTATCTGAACAAAATAAGCCTCCTAATAACATCTCCAGTTCATCAATGTTAGTCTTGAACGCCATATAGCTTCCATGACGGCTGCTTCCACTCTCATCCTTGAATTCTTCATCTCTGAAGATAAAACAATGCAAAATAATGTCCATACAGCTTAACAAGATTAAAATAACTAAACTTGTTCTTCCGTTTATCTAACCATTTGCTTTTTGTGTAGAAAAGTCAAATTCGTATAAACACGCATGGATTGCACATCGAAAAATCAAAAGAGAAACGATTTCAAAAGTAAAAACAACATATACCGAACTGAATTTGGAATGCCTCTTTCCATGTTACTGTACTGGGAATGAAATTACCATTCCAACATAGACTATTCAACACGTAGGCTTCTCAAATTTATCCCGTAAAAAAAAGAAAAAAACGTGGAGGGAATACAACCTATATATTAGCATATACAGGGAATCTTCCTAACAACAGTTACACTCTGTATATTAAAGTATTAAAGTAGAAACAACATAATGTCATTCAACTATTGAATAAAGAAAATGAAGTTTGTTTATCTTCTAATAAAATAAAGTCCTTACCTCCTCTTCCTTAAATACAACCGCATCTTCACATTCGTCGTCTTCGTACTCACCATCGTCTTCTAGTTGATCTGCATACAAATTACGACGAATAAACTGGAATGATGACATCAGATCCACGAGCGACAAACTGTACTCAATTTTAGATCAACAGCGATGCCAATTTTAGCAACCAGACTATATATTTGCATAACAAAGAAAAAAGAGTTAAATTTCGGCAGTAGTAACTAGACATCGAATTGATTAAAAGATGAAAATGATTCAGGTTCCTAATATAACTTTACAATTTCATATAGGTTCCTAATATAACCCTTAAAATCGATTCAGCTAGAAAGTTCAGAAACCATATTTACATATAAGCAAGCAGACAGTTTAACTGCTTATATAACAAAAAGATAATTATTTTTATCTTTTCCAAATCTCATTCAGTTCAGACTTTAATAGCAAGAAGACTGTACATATAAAAATATACAAATAATTCTTGAACTCAGCTTACAGACTTCGATTTCTATTTGAAAAGTGAAATACACTCACATTCGATTCGGTTTCATGCTTCCAGACTTCGATTTCTCTCTGTGGTTCCTCGATTTTAGGCTTCGATCTCCCTAAACCTGCCGCCGTTTCCCTCTAGAATCCATCTCTCTCACGAATCGGTTCTATTTGATGAGAGATGGTGAATTGATTGATTTTCCCCCAATTTTTATCGGCTAGGGCTTCAGCCTTTTTTTTTTTTTTTTGTAATGAACGAGAGAAATGAATTGAGGGCCGGCCGATTGTTTTCTAGGTTAATTTATTAGGGCTGTGATCTTGCTAATTCCAACTTTGCCCCTTAGGGTTTTTCTGTATTAGATCCATACAACACTTAACCCATTTTACAAAATTTAGATCCATTTTCATGTTATACAAAATAAGCAATAGACGTGTATATTTTGTCAACAATTTTAACCATGTACAAATTTGTATATATTCATCATATACATACAAATGATCTATTTATTTATTCATTTGTTCATTCACCCCAAATATATATTTAATTATAATCAATATTATTTTTGAGTCACAAAATTTGGGTTCTCACACAATTGCTAACTATAATTATGAAATATTAAATACAAAATGTTACTTCTTAATTGTTAATGTCTTGTTAATTCTAAATTATTAAATATTTTATTAGTTATTGATTATTAATTAATTATTAGTTTTAAATATTAATCATTTAAAAATAATTATTAAACACTAAATATCACTTCAAAAGTATTAATGTTTCGATTAATTACGATTCTTAAGTATTAATATTGAGTATATATTATAATGTATTCATTTTTATTAGAAATTATTGTCACTAATAATTATCAAATATTAATAAATAATAATAATTATGTAATATTAACAATATTTTTTAATTATTCTTCTTAATTGCTAAGTATTAAATATTACGGATTGATTATTAATTATTACTTCCTAATTGATTATTAATTGTAATTATTAGTTATTAATTATAAATAATTAATATAAATGTATTAATTATTTGTTGTTAATTATATTAAAATATAGACATATATTACAACAGTCAAAAAATAAAAGTTGTGATAGGCTTTTATTACAACTGTCGAAATAACACAGTTGTTAAAAATAAGCTTATTACAACTTTTCTGGAAAAAAGTTGTAAAAAACATTTATTACAACGGTGGCTTTTACCACCGCTGTAAAATTAAAGTTGTAATATGGTGTTTTTGTTGTAGTGTCGATTTCGTTCTGACCCATAACGGACTTGTGAATGGATTATGTCTGACATTATATTTCATTATGTATTGACTGATTTCTATTATATATGTATATGTTTGGTGGCGGAGAATTTATTTTCTTGCCTAACACCCTTCTCTAAGATGTATGAGTTTAGAGGTTACATATTGGTAGATATCAGTTGTATGGCATGAATTAACAATGTGGCATGCTAAGATGCAAATGATCAAGGCTTTTTGATGAAAAGCAGGGTTTTATGGTTTGATGATCAAAGCACAACTTTTAGTAGTGTTTCTTTGTGTATAGCATTAATTCGCGAGCCTCACACCCCGGTATGAGTCAAAAACGGGATAGTGACTACAGTGAGTGCATGCGTTTCTTTCTAGCTAGAAGTGGCGTCATGGTATGGAGTCCAGACATTTTTACTTATGTGGATGTTGGATTGTGAAGCGTCTCAGATATAGAGCCGACTAAAAGGCTCATATAGTCGATGTACTGACCATTTTGGAGGTCCGATAGGATATGGGAAACGTATTATTCAGGAATAACCAATCCACAAACGTTAGGTGTGGATCAACCCTGAAGATCCAAGGGTTACCCATAAGTGTGATCCTGAGGCATTTTCTATATTGTCTCGAAATTGGTAATGAGACATCTCTCGCCTTGACTCACAGATGGAATCCAATTTCCAATATGTGACTTTTCGGTTTTAGTTGTGAACCTATATAGCGACATAGTAGGATGTGGTACTATGCCGTCTATAATTAATACATTTATATTCAAAGTCGGTTGCCACATTATGCACTTATATTAATATCAAAATGATTTGTTTTTAAAGCGTATCAAGCATATTTGGCTATTATAAGGTAAAACTCTATTGTCCAGCTTGCGTTGTATTGTGTGATGGGACATGAGTCTTATAATAGATTCATATTTCCAAAAAGCATTGCGTTATTTATAAATTATTTTATTTCAGAGTATTCATAGGAGTGAACCCGTTCCGTGACATACGGCGTGGTCCCGTGATTTTTTTTAAAGTAATGTTTTGTAATTGTTTTAGCTCTCACACCAGTCCCATGACTGAATCGGAGTTTATTGTTTCCACTTAAAATCTGCGTACCCATATTTCCACATGGGCAGCTGGTTGTTTTGGTTTTGCCGATTTTTTATTTTTACAGGATCCTGGTTTACAGCTAGAGTCATATTTGGAAAACTTTGTATCCATATATTTCTTTCAGTTGTGGTAGTTGATGTATTTCCGCTATGCGTTGTATTTATACACTTTAATTTCCGCTGCTATGTATATATTCTTTGATAATTGTATTTTTCCGTTGTGTAATATTTATTCGTGCTCTGATATTCTTGTACCCTGATGTAAATTCTTGTAATAACAATGAAAAGTTCTTTTGTTTTGCATTCCGATGCGTTGTGTTCTCGCACAATCTGTTGTTTCCCGCCTCCTCGGAGGTCAGGAGATTTTGAGATGTGATAACTTAGTATTAGAGCTTTGGTTTACAAAGCTTGAGAACAAGACACATCAGAACCGAACAAAAGAATTCATCAGAGGTAGAATTAGTAATGTCCTATTAAAGAATACCTCATTAGAGATAGGATCGGTAGCATCCTATAATGAGTAACTCATTAGAGATAGCTTTAGTAATGCCCTAGAATGAGTAACTCATTAGAGATAGGTTTAGTAATGCCCTAGAATGAGTTGGAAGAGTATTATATATAGGAAAGGATAAATTTATATGTTTATTTATAAAACTAATTTGATTATGAAATATTATATTTTATAACATGATATTGAGTATTTTACTTTGATGTCGAAGTAGGATTGTAACAACCCGCCATTTTGATCGCCCAAATCGGTGATTAAACGAACTCGAAGCGTTCAAAACAACGGATTGTTATTGGCTTATAGGTTTAAACAGAATTAACACAGAATCACAACGTACAATAATTTGCAATAGAATAAAATTTAATATAAATAACAGAGTTTAATACAAAACACTTATACAACGGAAGAAATATAAAGTGAATACATAACTTTTAATAAATAAAAGTTTACCTTTCAGTCGAGCCTTGCACGAGCATGCGTCTTCCCGCGCCTACCCTCTTCAAAAGCTAAACTTTTGCATCTGTACACTAGGGACCTGACCCGAGCATTCCATGCAAAAACATAAACATTCGAGTATGGAATAAACTTATTTCAAGTCACTCACTTCGATTGCCGCAAAAATATAATTGTTACTCCCAATAAATTGTCTAATAATTCGAGTATAACGATCAGTGAACTGCCCCAATATACCCATCAAAAAAGGTCGAAACGCATACATTAACAAGAAGATGGTTTCAGCAAAGTGTGATGGCAATTCAATTTTATTTATTTATTTTTTAGCGTGAACGCAGTCCATGTGTGAGAAATAATGGGAGCATGAGTGGCAAGTAAGAGAATTCAGTCCTTGGCTTGAGCGAGCAGTGCATGCAATATGATGGGAACCCGCAAGAATTTAATACGAGTGTAATCACAAATTGTGTACACATTACCCAACAACTTGGGTATAAGTTTAGGCGCCCAGAATAACCAAATTCCAACATGAAACTAAATAAGTACAAGTGCATGCATTCATTTCCTTACTTAGAGAAGTGTAGAGTAAATTTTAGACCTGTCAGTACCGTGAAGAACTAGTGTAAAGGAAACATGCATGACAGCAATCAACGAATAACACGGTAGGTGCTCCTAACATATCTCATCCTATGTGTATACTTGTCAAAATAAAGGAACTAAAGTCACCCACAAAATAGTAGACATGCGTGTCCTGGCATGCTACAACAAGGGTAAAATATTCATACAACTAGATATCTATAAAAACAACATGCTCATCTACTGCATATTCTAAAAACTGCAGACTCTAATTCTTTATTTACTGCGTATGTATGTACAACAATGCTCACTCGCAAAAACTTAATGGTATTCGATACAGTAACAAAAGTACATAACTTTATTAAAAGAAAGAATTTAAAGAAACATAAGATACTGAGTGCTTTTTAACAAGCTTACGCGGGCAAAGCAATAAGTTTTCCTTTTGGACACTTTAATAGTGAAGTAACATTAACAAAGATACATACATACATACATACATACATACATATATATATATATATATATATATATATATATATATATATATATATATATATATATATATATATAGGTTTCAAAAGCTTCAAGTGTAAAAAAAGGATATTCTAAATTTGTTCCAAACGCATGCACCCCCAAAATGCATGCTGCATGTAGCGTGCTTGAAACCAACCAAAATGCATGCTGCATGTAGCATGCATGAAACCAACGTATTTTCCTCTTTTTTTTTAAGTGTAGAATATGTTCATGTTTAAATGCAAGGTAGAGATAAACAATGCCAATAAAGTACAAGAGTGGTAACAGTCTAGGTTCGAACAAAATCAAGGCTCATGAAACGATTCACAGTGCAAACAAAAACCAAAGTACACCTCAAACACAAAAAAAAAAAAAAAAAGATACTTAAAACAATAAACCACTCTTATACAGGAAAAATAAGGTGAATGCGGACAGAACAACAAATGCTGATTCTGTTCATCCTAGCAAAGATAATAAACAAAGCCATTCAAATGATCCACATCCCGAAAGCAGAACAAGGAAATAAACAAAGTAAAAAAAAGAAAAACAGCCAATAGCACCTACTAATTCAAGATGAAACATTGACTTCAAAAAGCTTAAAGTTATATAAACAATTTCTTTAAACCACTTATAAATTTAACAAAACCATCCAAATGAATTTAAACTTCCTTAACCATCCAAATTGATTTTAAACTTCCTTTATCAATTTTCCAAACTTGCATCATATGCGTTCAACTTTAAATAATATTTATGGCAAATAATGTCTTGCAGTTCGCAACAAATGAAGAAAAAAAAACTCCATCGATATGAGGTCAAGTCGGTTATTATTGATAGCATGGCTGCACTAGTTACAGGGTAAATGCCTTCAAGTTTAGGAGCCATTTTCCTTTTACAGACTACTTTAGCCTGCGTTTTTATAATGTTTACAGCTATCTACCATGATAATCACCAAAACATGTGAGCACGATATAAGTTTGTTACCAAATCATATGTAAACAGACAATGAAAGGTATGTGACGGCTAAGCTTTATGTATCAAGAACATCAGACCATGTAGCGTAGTAGCGTACATGGAACAAACACAAATAAACAACAGTTGTAATCAAATTAGGACAGTCTTCGGACTGATAAGAAAAGGCAGCAGTCAAACACCACGAAAAATTATACTTAGTGGAAAACCAGATGACGCACTTGCAATTAGTTTAATCATAAGTTAAACTTACAACTGCCTGGTGGAAGAAGAAACCATAGGTGGTGATTTCAAGATCGGTGCGGACGACACTATCAGCGACTACTTCGAACCGAAGGCAGAGGCGGCTGCGCCGGCCTCGAGTGGCATGTGCCACAGCTGTCCTACTACCTTGAAAATATCGGGTTATAGACATCAGTAAGGGAGGCGCTACAGATATCCAAAGCTAGTGGTCCCTGTTGCGTGCGATTCGCCGGTCTTGGTGGTGAAACATACGGAGGAAGATGGAACAATCGCAAATAATAAAAAGAGAGGAGGATTAGTTGTTGACCGGAGCAGGGTGTGCGGCTGATTGAAGGTCGGAGGAGGCGCGAAACGACTCTGATAACGATGGATTTGGTGGCAGCCACTGCTTCGCCAGCTTGGGAGAAATCGATTGAAGAAATTTTGAGGAGGAAATGAATTTTTCCAGTCAAAGTTCCCTAATGAACAACGGCTGTAGAAATATATTGATGAGCGAAAGGTCGGTGAAATCAAACGACAAAAACACCCGTAGAAAAATCCAGAACCACTTGAATGGGTGGCAACCAGTATTTTAAAAGAATATAATTACCCTTAGAATTCTCTAGATGTACACACTACTAGTATTACCGTACAACGGTGGGAAAAACCGACCGTTGAATTGTCTAATTCCAAAGAAAAATGTCTTCATAATTTTTTTTCTTTTAATTTTGAATTGATTAAAAATTAACTGCATTGAAACAAAATGAAAATAGTAACAAAATCATACATTAAATTACTCTAACATTTAAACATGTAAACCAGTGGTCTGGTTTGATAATAAAAGGACAAATCAAATAAATATTAACTCAAAACATATCATCATATTTGTGAATATCTCATCAAAAAACATGAAAAATATAAGAATAATGTAATAAATAAATCAAATATTATTGAATTACATAAACTAAAATTGCTGATTACAATCATAGTTGTCATTCATTCGCCTCTAATCACAAACGTCTATAAATTACACTCTTGATTACAATCAAAAGAATTATTACCTGGTAAAACAGCCTTAATTAAAGCATGTCATTTCCAGAAAACGTGTATTTTCCCTCATTACACAAATGCCCAAAGTATTGGTGACATTTCAGCAATGAACATCACAATGTCAAATATTTATAAAAAAATTTTACACAAATACAGTTGGAAACATTAGCAAGTCATACGCTACTGGCAGCAAAAGCATCCAACCTTGGTGCTAAATTTACAACAATAGCCAATTCATGATCCGTATTCCCTACACTGAGGCAACCGCAATTTTTTTACAGTGACAATAGACATGCTTCGAACGAACAAGCTATCTTTCCTAGCATGATCCAAAGTTGCAAACATTTCCATCTCAAAATATGTGTTTTTATTATTCTAGTTTGTATCTGAAATGGGCCAACATAATTTAAAAATAGATAATATAAGTCACATTACCCTGCATGTATCAGACCATGCTGGCAATCCATGTACATGTTGCTGCACAAGTGCATTCTCATATTCCAATATTCATCTCTATCCTCAATTCAAATCATAGGGTAACAACCACATATGTACAGCAGATTGCCCGCCCTTCAAGTCATGTCAGCTATACCGGCATGCATTACAGTCAGCCTGCAATAGGTCATGTTCATTGAAGCAACCAATTGGTCAGCTACAACCAGTTTACAATGCATGAGTAACTTCTTGTTGTATAGTTCTTGTGAGTCTGAAATCTTCGTTGAAGTGTTGGTAGGTAACTGGATTATAAAGTGAAGCTTCCTTCAATCTTCATGCACTACGGAATTTGCATTGCTTTTCCTCAACGCTATGCCCAGTTATGCATATCTGCCCTGTCTGCCTCTCCTGCAGCTTTCAATAGTGAGAATTGATTTGGATATAAGGGATTTATGTGCTGTCAGCCCAACTTTTGCAACTTTCCAAAATAAACATTATATAACAGGCTTACAAACATCAGCATCCAATAAAACAGTAGTAATTGTATAAATAAATGTATACTTCAATACAACAATGGATTAGGACAAATAATTATAATTGATCACTTTACACCTCACGCAACATATGAAATAATTATTATGCCATCTAACCACATATTAAACTGATACAGATATTGAAACACATAAATATGTTGGAGAGTTGCTCACGTAAAACAACTTTTTTTTTTCCATATTATCTTATGTATTCTTGTCCAACTAAATAAATTAATCAATACTTGTCTGTGTCCTCAAGATAAAAACGAAACAATTTTTTTTTTTTAAAAAAAAAGATGATTTTTCATTTATGTACCTTTTCACTGTGGTTCACTATTTATTCCATTAGTGCGCCTTCTCATTTGCACCTCATAACAAGCAGAAAATGTACTAATGCCCATTTTGCACCATGACATGCCTTTCACGACACAGTTTTAACCTAGCGAAATGATAATGGTTGGCCCTGGATGAGCGTAGGAAGTATTATGTGTGAAGAAGTGAAGCCTACTGTTCATTTCACCTACTAACAAACAACGTATAATTTGAATCACCACACCTTTTCAATAAGAAAATTAGCTTCACTAACTAAAGTTGGTAAATTACTATCTAAAAGGAAAAAAGAACCAGCAAAATGCTATCACAATCGGCCGCACAATCATATTTTAGTATGGGTGTAATCATGTCTAGCTAATTAAATTCAATCACATCCCTACCCCGCTTTCCACCCCTAGAAAAAAAATAACCATACAAACATGTGCATGCGCCTATCCATCTTATTCAAACTTCCAATTGTCTGTAGTTGCAGTATGCTTAAAAAAAACTATTTTACACAGATTTATAATTTGCCAGCCTATCAATTCCTAAATCATGTTTCAAATGTTGGCACACTCTTTATCGTAATCGATGAATCCCGATTTTTGGAACCAGGATAGAGGTATCAGGTAAAGATGGATTGTTATTGAGTCATGTAACTTACAATTCTTTGTTTCTTTCAGGTAAAATTAAGCTAGGAATTGAGGAGACATTGGTTATGTTAGAAGTGATCTAAATCTTATTTTGTCTAATCTCCAAGTATTGCTCCTCTGGAAGTTCATTCTTCGAACGCATCAACTCTATAAAACGGACTATTGAAGCGGCTTCACAACCACTTGCAGACAATGATGATGGTGCCTTTGATAATTAAAAGCACATATGATATAAGAAAAGGCTTTAATTTCGTGTGATAGTTTCCAACTATTTCACAATTTCTCCATTTTAGTTCTTCACACCTCAAATGTTGAGTTATATTTTTGGCATGTGGTTTTTGTACTGTGTTTCATCTAGGTTAAGAACAATACTAGTTGAGAATGTGATAATTTCATAGTTTGTTTTAATGAATGTGATGCATCAAAAATCTTTTAAGTTCATAAAATTCATAAAGTATCAGAGTAGCATGCGACTTCAAGGATAAAGTTGCAAACCTGGCATAGTGGAATCTTTTTAACACTGGCACCAGCTTTGCATACGGCAAGTGACACAGCAAGAATAGCATTTACACAAAGCTGAAAATGAGACGGGACTTGGATCATAAGTAATTCACTATATCATCAACATAATAACACACACAAAGAAATGGAAAAAGAAGAAACACATGCAAGAAGGAAACACATCCTATAACCAACAGAACAATCGATGCAACCTTTTGTTTGCACCAACAGAAAAAGGACAAAGTTAACAAAAAAATTGGTGAAAAATATGGAAAGTTTAGAATTTAATGAAAAGACCAAATGATAGTGTAAATGGAAAAATGTTAGTGGGCCCCCTGAATTCCACCTTTAGTGTATATGTGTCATTCTTTCTAATTTTGAAATTTTCCAAATTTTTCACCAAATTTTTTCCAAAGTTTGTCCTTTAAAAGAAAATCCTCAATTTAATATATATTTTTTATAAACCAATTCAAACTAAAATTCAAACAAATAAATTTTTCTTCAACTCATTAATTACAAAAATTAAATTATACTTCCAAAACCAACTCTAAAATAAATTACCCTTTTTTAGTCCGTTCACAAGCTCCAATTCAATATTCGAAATCAACTTCTAATCAAATTAAATTATACCGCACATATTCTATTTCTCCTTAATTCAGCATACAAGATTTACATTCCCAACTTTGGATTTATTTCCAAAGTTACATTTTCGAATAAATGAATCCAAATTATCTAATAATGTTAATGTTGATTATTTTCGACATAACGCTCATATTTAAGAAAGAAATCGTATTCTAAACACCAGAATTTTATAAGCAGTTGCAAACGCCGCTCCAAAATCCGGGTTGTTATAGACTTCCTCCCTTAATGAATTGCGTCCTCGCAATTTACTTATTCAACATTACAAATTTCTAACATTGCATCTCACTTCTTCCCACTAACTTAAGTATCCAACATATAGAGTTTGAAACTTCTATAATCCCCCAACTTGTTTAGATTATAACAATAGAAAATTTCCAAATTTGATTACTGAAATTTTGTAAAAATCCAATTCTTATCCCAAGTAAAATGCACATATTAGGATCCTTACTCCCCGTTTTCACTGTAAAGGTACCGTATATAAATCAATACGATGACATTAATAATAATTTTAAAAAATGTGATAAAATTTGGATAGGATATCATATATAAACTAATATGATATTCACAACAATTACCGTAAATAAAACGATATGATACTCATCTTAAATATCATATATGTTCCATTTAGTAACCAATCAAGTTAGAGTATCATATATAAGTCAATAAAATCTTCAAAACATTTACCATATGTAAAGAAACAAGATAAAATAAACTGAGCTAAAATACTACATATAAACCAATGTGATACTCATAATAAATCTAGCCAATGTATCACACATAAATCAATGCGACGCTCTTAACAAATATCATATATAAATCGAATAATAAATCATAAAAGAGTATCGCATATAAATCAGTAAAATCTTCATTGCATTCATCATACGTAAACAATACGATAATTCAAGTCAAGCTAGAGTAACATATATAAATAAATACGATACTCAAACAATAAGATACTTATAATAAATATCTTATGATAATTAATCAAGTCAACAAAATCTTCATGGCTTTGTCGTTTGTTAATCAAATCAGGTTATCATATATACATCAATACGATACCCATAACAATTATCATATATAAATTAATACGATAATATAATCAAATCAGAGTATCATATATAAATCAATACGATACTCATAACAATTATCATATATAAATCAACATGATAATATAATCAAATCAGAGTATCATATATAAATCAATACGATACTCATAACAATTATCATATATAAATTAATATGATAATATAATCAAATCTATTATAGTAATGTAATAAAATATTAGGGGACTATGGGATAAATATAACTCCACTGATAACATACCAAATAAACAGACGCTAATATTGTAAATGTAACAACCCGAATTTTTATAATGTGTCAAAACCATAAATCAAGGTAGAATTAAATTTTAAAATAAGAATCAAGGGAAATGGGTTACGCCATTGCGTTCGTCTCGAAATTCTGCTTGGAAACGAGTCCGATTTTTCGAAAATCGGAGTTCGTATGACCAAGTTATGACCTCTAGAAGTTTCAGAAATTTTCAGAATTAAAGACAGCTCGAAATTCGAATTCGAAATTCGAATTCAAACCCCGCAGCAGGCAGGGCGGGAAAACTCCCTCCCATAGACCAGGTCGACCTGGGGGTCGACCATAGTGTCAACCTCCCAGGGACCAGGTCGACCATAGTGTCGACCTGGGGTCGACCTGCCTCCCGAACCTATTTCCTGAACCAGATGCATTCTGATGTATTTAGACTTGTTTCGTGACCAGATTCGTCTGCCTAACCCTATATAAACAGCCCCCTAACCTCATTCTCTCAACACCATTTCATTCTGTCCTTATGCTACCTCTGTGAAAATCAAAATGATAATATTTAAATTAAAAGAGACTACTTCTTCTTCGTCAAGACAACATCTAAGAATTGCAAATTGGGGGTTTTCAACTAGAACAAGACTAAACAAATAGAGATTCAACAACTGCAATAACCGTTTCCAGAACCAAATCTTTGCACTCTAATTCTCAATCCACGCTCTGTAAGTTCTAGTTACTTTGAGATTGAAACTTTTTAAATTTAATATGGACATGGAATAAAATGAAATTGGACCTAAGCTTGATTATCCATTTGGATCTGTTCTTGTCTCTTCTTGAATCTATGATTTTGGGTTATTTCTTATCGACTGAATCATGCCCATTCATGTTGTAGGACCTAGTTTATTATTCAAACGCTAGATTGTAAAATGAATTCTTGAATCTTGACTTGATGATAAGACTTTTTAATTCAGTTTTCACCCTATCCTATCTTGAATCTTGAATTTGGGAATATTGCTATGAAATCAGTTTGGACTTATTCATGTTATCAATTGGAATTGGATCCACGTATGAAAATTGATTCATACCTATTCTTGGACCTTGACTTTTGGGAATATTTCTATGAAAATTAACTTGTGCCTATTCATGTTGTAAATCAAATATTATCATGCCTATGGCATTGAAACTATTGTTAATGGCCAAAGACTATGCCTATGCTTATAACTGAGAACATAAGACTATTGCCTATGACTATGACAAGGACAATTATGGCTTATCACCTATGACTCGTGACTATGAATTACTGCCTATGATTATGAACAGAAGACTATTATCTATGACTATGACCTTGAAACTATTATAGTTAACTGCCTGTGACTATTGAGGGTAGTTGCCTAGAACTATTTTGGATAATTATTCATGACTCTTGTGATTAATCGCTTATGATTCACTGTGACTATGACTATTGTGGCCAATCGGCTATTATAGTAGATTGTTCATAACACTATAGTTGAAAACCATGTTGTATACTAAGACCATTGATCCATTATCCTTGTATTTGGCTTGCTTTTGCATGTCTATTCTTTTATGTCAATTTTTATCACGACCATCACCTTATTATGCTAGATTTGAAAGCCTATTATTCTCTATATGCCAGTGATGTTGTAACCAATTACCCCAAGCTATATCATGCCAGATTTATCACCTTGTGCTTGTTCTTTTGCCTATCATAGTTGGGATGTTATTCCCTTTTATTTTGGACCTGGATCTACTTGTAATTTAGATCGATTTATGTTTACATGCGATGGGAATACAAATTGGGTAGGTTAGGAAAACATGAATTGGTTATGAATATGAATCATGAACTTGATAATAGGCATAAGTGGAAACCTAAAAAATTGATATGAGAACTTGACATGAAACTCGCTTAGAAACTTGACACGAACTTGACATGAAAATTGAGCATGGACATGACACTTAGAATAAACTTGAAATTGGCCAACTCGAGGTTGGGTTGAGTTTGCAGTGTAATTCTGTCTGAAACCGCCCGGCAAATCCAGTGACTGCAAACAATAGGACCCAATGTGGGTAGTTGGTCATATCGCGCTTAAAACCCGAGGTCAGACTGAGTTGTGGTGTAATTCTGCCCGGAACCGCCCGACATATCCAATGACCACAACAACAGGTCTGATGTGAGAGGTTGGGATGCATTAATGAATTAATGCCACATAATAGGGTTAAGTCATGAACCGCTTGAATACACTTAACCAATTTGACACGATGATTTGATAGGGTTAAGTCATGAACCGCTTGAATACACTTAACCAATTTGACACGATGATTTGATAGGGTTAAGTCATGAACCGCTTGAATACACTTAACCAATTTGACACGATGATTCGTAGGGCTAAAGTCATGAACTTGAACGACAACACTTAGCCAATTTGACAAGACACGTAAACGGGTTAAGTCACGAACTTGAACGACCACAGTTAACCAACTTGACATGCTAGACTGATGGGGTTAAGTCTTGAATTTAAATGACAACACTTAACCTGCTGGACGGAAACCCTAGTTACGCGGTCCTTTTCAGCAGTGACCCACTAGATGTATCATGGTACCCTGTAACTAGGCAGGGTGGGGCACGATTACTGGGCTGATTGTAAGCGACCAGAACGACGGCTGAGTTGGTGCGCCATTGTAGGTTCAGGCGGACTATGGTCGTGCACGTAGTCCGGAGTTGAAAAAGAAGGCATTGGGCACCGGTAGGTTTACACTGTGCGTGCTTGATTCGTGTCGGTGGTTGGCACCCTAGGGCTTGATACACCCTATGGTGGACCTAACACAGGTGACTACATTCGTGATAGGTCCGTATGACACAAACACATGACGAGCTAGAACTTGTAGGGAGCCGATCGATTAATAGATCTTTTCGTGGGACCAAGTAATGGGTCATTTCATGATATTGGGCAAGGGATCATTTCATAGTTAATACATGACACGGGTTGGGTTACTAGTACAGGTGGTAAAGGCCCATTTCTGTCTCGGTTTCTGTTTAATCATTAGGATAACACCTAATCTTGTTAGACTAGTAATGGTGCAGAGAACGTTGAACATGCGATGCTATACGTAGTTTATCTTGTTACCGTAGTTTGTCTTGTTATCTTAGTTTAACCTGCATATCTTGTCATCATCCTTATGTTTACTTTCAGTTTATACATGTCATGTTACCTTTACTTGTTTCTATACTGAAAGTCAGTAGGACTTACCAGCCTGTATGACTGACCCGTTTTGTTTCGCCTCTTTTTCTTCCGTTCCCCCCACCCCCCCAAGGTTCTCAGGGAGGAAACACTACTACTTAGTTTGGACTTCTTTCTGCTTCAAGATCATCATATATGGCTACGACCTTTCTTGGGCTATGGCTGCTTTACTGTTTTACTTGGGGAATGATTTATGACTATGGTTTTATGCTTCTTTACCATTGCAAGACATATTTCGATGTAATGGATTTAATGGCATTTTGATGTAAAAGGCTTTAGACCTTTCTAGATTTTAAATCAATGAAATTTGGTTTTTCTTCCGCTGTTTTATATGTTCTGTCTTGTAATATTTCTGTGTATGTTTACCTAGATAATGCTCCACCAAAGCTAGTGCATTCCCTTTGTGAGTGACCCTAGCGGAGGTAGGGTGTTACAGTAAAATTACAATGGTAGAGCTCGAGCGTGCATCAAGACATCAACACCATAATCCACTCATAGCGCCATAACACACCTGGTGATCAACCCGGGATAACCAAGACGGTCTAAGGCTAAGGCCATAAGCTACCCATTCACGACACTACACGTGAGACCCCCACGCCTCCATCTAATGTAGTTCGTGACCCGCCGATCAGGAATCCCGATCGAAACAACATAATTGCCCAATGTAGCAGACCGTTGACCTTTGGCGGTAGATGGGCTAAATTTAATACCACCGATTCAGGTAGCAATCCTAAATCAGGTTGACCAAGATGGAGTTTTGGTCCATTGGTACAACAGAATCCAATCTATCCCAATCCCAAAATCAAAATCATTCTTAAATTTTATTATAAATATGCCATGGAGTTCAAAGTGTTTATAATGTCAAAACACTTTAAAAACTTAACCATGACTTGAAGAAATAAATCGTCACATACACGGTAAAATGGTAATCACAACCCAAATTAAACAAAACAAAATATGATATTCAACTTTATCATATATAAAAAAATATGACAAAATATATCAAGTCATTGTACCATATATAAATCAATATGATACTCATAATAAATATAAAACAATATGACAAAATAATCAAACAACACTAGTTGTGGCATAGAACAAAAAGTATCGTCATACTAATGACGTAACAAGATGTCAACTTAAAAAACACTTCGATTCAATAATCGAAGTATACTTTCAAACAGTAATTATTCAAATATAACACATCGTGTTATGTTACTAGTATATTTTAGGAAGCAAATCTCACACGGAGACTACAAAAACAAACGAATATTCTGTATGAGAAGTCAAGTGAGTAATCAGAAAAGTATTACCAAACGTCCCATACCGCTTGGTATTACTAATGCATTTACTCAAAATCCATATCATATTGAATTTCTCAATGAAAATTGTTTTCAATTCAAAATATATATATTCATCAAAGAAATGTAACTAATTTACACTTGGTTGTCTCTTTTTTATTTATTTGGGATGATGATTCCAACAATTCTTGTCGGAAAGAGCTTTTAAATGGAAATTTCAAAGGAAACATATATTTCAAAAAAAAAATATTTCCTTCAATTTATTTTTAATATTATTTTTTTCATCCAGGATCCCTTGAAAATATTTTACCTTTCTCCAAATCGCGCTATCTCAAGAGCGATTCTATATCAATTCCGCTCATTCTAGGGTATATCCACCATATCTCTAATGAGCTTTAAACCCAATAAGCCAAGTTTTAAATAAACCATGGCTCTGATACCAAATGTAACAACTCGCCATTTTGATCGCCCAAATCGGTGATTAAGCCAACTCAAAGCGTTCAAAACGACGGATTGTTATTGGCTTACAGGGTTTAAACAAAATTAACACAGAATCACAACGTACAATAATTTGCAGTATATATATATATATATATATATATATATATATATATATGGGTTTCAAAAGCTTCAAGTGTAAAAAAAGGATATTCTAAATTTGTTTCAAATGCATGCATAAGGGACACATTTTGTTCCCAAAATACATGCTGCATGGAGCATGCTTGAAACCAACCAAAATGCATGATGTATGTAGCATGCATGAAACCATGAAACAATGCCAATAAAGTACACGAGAGGTAACAGTCCTGGTTCGAACAAACTCAAGGCTCATGAAACAATTCACAGTGCAAACAAAAACCAAAGTACACCTTAAACACAAAAAAAGAAATTTAAAACAGTGAACCACTCTTATACAGGAAAAATAAGGTGAACACGGACATAACAACAAATGCTGATTCTGTTCATCCTAGCAAAGTTAATAAACAAAACCATTCAAATGACCCACATCCGAAAGCAGAATAAGGAAATAAACAAAGTAAAAAAAGAAAAGAAAAAAGAAATACAGTCAGTCGCACCTACTACTTCAAGTTGAAACATTGACTTCAAAAAGTCTAAAGTTATATAAACAATTTCTTTAAACCACTTATAAATTTAACAAAACCATCCAAATGAATTTTAAACTTCCTTAACCATCCAAATTGATTTTAAACTTCCTTAACCATCCAAATTGATTTTAAACTTCCTTTATCATTGTTCCAAACTTGCATCATATGCGTTCAAATTTAAATAATATTTATGGCATATAATGTCTTGCAGTTTGCAAAAAATGAAAAAAAACTCCTTCGACATGAGGTCAAGTCGCTTATTACTGATAGCATGGCTGCACTAGTTACAAGGTAAACGACTTCAAGTTTAGGAACCATTTTCTTTTTATAGACTACTGCAACCTTCATTTTTATAATGTTTACAGCTATCTGCCATGCTGTAGTTCATCACCAAAACATGTGAGCAAGATATAAGTTTGTTACCAAATCATATGTAAACAGACAATGAAAGGTATGTGACGGCTAGGCTTTATGTATCAAGAACATCAGACCATGCAGCGTAGTAGCGTACATGGAACAAACACAAATAAACAACAATTGTAATCAAATTAAGACAGTCTTCGGACTTATAAGAAAATGCGGTAGTCGAACACCACAAACAATTATACTTAGTGGAAAAAGAGATGATGCACTTGCAATTAAATTAATCATAGGTTAAACTTACAATTGCCTAGTGGAAGAAGAAACCATAGGCGGTGATTTCAAGATCAATGCGGACGACACTATCAGCGACTACTTCGAACTGAAGGCAAAGGCGGCTATGCCGGCCTCGAGTGGCACATGCCACGGCTGTCCTATTACCTTGAAAATCTCGGGTTCTAGACATCAGTAAGGGAGGCGCTACCAATATCCAAAGCTAGTGGTCCCTGTTGCATGCGAGTCGCCGATCTCAGTGGTTAAACATACGGAGGAAGATGGAACAATCGACAATAATAAAAAGAGAGAAGGATCGGTTGTTGACTGGAGCAGGTTGTGCGGCTGATTGAAGGTCGGAGGAGGCGTGAAATGACTTCGATAACGATGGATTTGGTGGTAGCCACTGCTTCGCCAGTTTGGGAGAAATCAATTTAAGAAATTTTGGGGAGGAAATGAATTTTTCCGGTCAAAGTCCCCCAATGAACAACGGCTGTAGAAATATACTGATGAGGGAAAGGCCAATGAAAACAAATGACAAAAACTCCCATAGAAAAATCCAGAACCAGTTGAATGGGTGGTAACCAATATTTTAAAAGAATGTAATTACCCTTAGAACTCTCTAGATGTACACACTATTATATTCTACAACAACTACTAATGCATTTGTACATTTTCAAATACAATTTTAATATAATTGTTTTTTATAAAATTAAAATTCAAACAAATAAATTTTTCTTCAACTCATTAATAAGAAAGATTAAATTTATACTTCCAAAACCAACTCTTAAATAAATTACCCCTTTTTAGTCCATTCACGAGCTCCAATTCATTATTCGAAGTCAGCTTCTAATCAAATTAAATTATACCGCACATATTCGATTTCTCCTCAACTCAGCATACGAGATTTACATTCCCAACTTTGGATTTATTTCCAAAGCTACGTTTTCGGATAAATGAATCCAAATTAACTAATAATGTTAATGTTGATTATTTTCGACAGGACGCTCATATTTAAGAAAGAAATCGTTTCATAAACACCAGAATTTTCCAAGTAGTTGCAAACCCCACTCCAAAATCCGGGTTGTTACACGGACTATCGTGTATAAGAAGATTTTGCATATACGCGTTGCAAACGTATATCCAAGTCTTGAATATACTTGATCGATATATAATCACATTCTAGTCGCTTGAGGATGATTCTGGTGATAACAGCCTCATCATCAGTGTTTATTTTTGAGTTTCGAAAGTGGGATGACTATATAATTCCTTCCGAAACATCAAATTATACTTAAACTAATTTTAATATTTATTTTGGAATAATTTAGGCTTTAAAATTTAACTAAAACAAGTTGAATAGAATTGGAATAAAACCAATATGAGTATAGAAACTAAATTGAGATAAATTAAATTTAATGTTGAGATTATTTTGAAATTAGATGCAATTGGATATATATACATATATTTGTTGAGAAGGTTATGGATTTGATGTTGAGTAGAGAAATAAATTGTGTGCCCGACAAACAGGAGCACCTTAATGAGTTAGTTGAGCAATTTTATTATTATATTAAATTACTGTGAGTGATTTGGATGCGTTGTGATGGTTTTTCTGTGTGAATTTAAAACATACGCCATAGGATAGTAACAAATAAATTATGAACTACACCTCATAACATACTACTGAAGACAGTATAGCATATCATATTCCATGTAGGAATTTAGCGCTTATATGACGAGGTTTGGATTACCATATAAGCAAGATGCTTATATGGCAAGAACTGAATTACAGGTTGAACCGAAGACTGATTATGGAGATGACAAAAATGTACATGTCTCCCTTGTTTTAGATACGGCATATGAATTATGATTGATTCCCATCACTGGGTCAAGGGATGATTTTTTACACATCTCCCTTGAGCATAGATAACTCATATTTGTTTTGTATGCGATATATTGATTTATTGGGTGCCTAATACAGTCCAATAAATTTTTCAGACCCTCCCCGTACAAAGGAGGTTATGGTGAAATTTTTCAGAAATTTAGGGTGTTAGCCAAATTTCAGGAAAATCTAGATGTTCTTAGATATCGAAAAGTTGAAGAACTCACGCTAGAATGAAAGTTGAGTTAGTTAGTTAAACAACTTTCAGCTACATTTCCTTTTCGGGGACGAAAAGGTTTAAGTGGGGGAGGTTGTAACAACCCGGAATTTTGGAACTAATTTAAAATTTATTTTTAATTGATTTTAATAGAAATTAAATATTTTAAACGAATTAATTTGAGAATAAACGACTTAAAATTTATTTTGAAATGAAGTTAAAATGTATAAATTTATATTTATTATAAAACGAGCTTGAAATGGCGTGGTAGTTTGAAAATTTGATTTTAAATTTCAGTTGAATGAACAGAATTCAATATAAATCAGAATTTGATGAAACAAGAAATTTTTAAAATCTGTTTAATTATATTTTTCTAACGAATGTAAGAAACTGAGATTTCACTTTATAAATTGTAAGTTATGACCAATTCAAATTTTAAAATAGTCACTATAGAATTTATATATATTTTAATATTATTTATAGCCCTTAAAAATAGCCATTTTGCAAACGACCTCCCTTTTCGACGAAACTAATTTTGCTGGATCCGGAATGTCAAATTATTGTCAGGTTTAAATTTTCAAGTCATTTAGAATTAATATGTAAGCGTAGTACATTTAATCCCGTTTTAAAGTTCAGTTTAAATTTAATAAGCTAATAAAAAAAGCCATTTTTCAAAAAGTCTCCAAATTCGACAAAATTGAATTTTTTAGAATCGTATTGTCAAAACTTAGCTATAATTCAAATGTCATAATTTTTGGAGTCAGTATGTAGCCCTGGCAACTTAAAATGTGCGTTGAAATTCAATATTGAATGTTATATTAATTTATATTTTGATTTTGATAAAAACTGATCATAACGGTCGAGATGGCATACGAATCATATTCCATTGTGTTCGAAATGGGGGTATTTGGTTAGGAGTGATAGTCGTTGGATTTGATTTGGAGTTTGAATGCAAAAACTCACTTTTATGAATTAAATAATATTATATATATATACACTATCCTTTTTCCAAACCCTAGCAGCTCATTTGAGGCCACCGCCGCATAGAAAAGGGGGGACACGATTTTTAAGTTTTAATTCGTTAATTACGATCGATCCACTCAACAATTTCAAAAGTTCAATACATGAATATTGTTGAGATCTCCACGCTCTTCAAATCCGTATGGGTGCGATCTAAAAGGGTGAAGCAAGGTGTTCGATTTAGGGCTGCGAAGTGCCATCGTTCCACCTTAATTTTCAGCGCCTCCAGGGGTGCGAGCTGCACCGCGTTTGTGCCACAGGATGGCAGTGTCTTGGGCTTCGATGTGGTGGCTCTCGATCCCGCCCTAGCCTCCACGATTGTCGTGCTTGAGTGAATGATTGAAGGGGAAAATGGGTTTTGGGTTCTCGTTTACGGTGAAGAAGAGAAAGGGTTAATCCCTTAACTATGTAATTAATTATGTTTAATTAAATCTGGATAACTAATCTTTGTAATTAATGTATAAAAGGTTGTAACTTTTTCATACGAGAACGGAATTCGACGATTTTAGTTGCATTGCACTCGTTTCAATGAACACTACAACATGGAACTGACCATAACGGGAACGAAGCAAGTTGATTTTCTAGCTAAATTAAATGTTCGTTTACTTTAGTTTAAAATTAAATCCCCAATTAAAGACTGGCAAAGTGGAAATCAAAGTGAGAACTTTCTCACTCAAAATATTTGCACATTTATTTATTTTATAACTGAATGTACTGATTTGCAGTGTTGAAGTTTATCAGTTTTGATTATCATAAAATGTTGTACGGTATATGTTCGCTCACCTCACAATTTTTTGAAAACCCATGGATAATTTCATTGACTATATTATGTTTCGTTTGTGATGTTGAAATGTTTAACATATTAAAAATAATGTTAATATTATTGTGGTAGTTGAAATTGGATATAAATATCCATTTATAATTTGAACGGTGAAAATTGGTTAATTAGAAAAATAATTCAAATCAAATTAGAATTGGTTGAATTTATTAACCAGTGATTAATTTGAATCGATTATTGTTGTTTGAAAACCCCACATGGGTCTAGGGTTGATAATTAATTTACAAACTCCCTTGGATTTAATTCTATGTCAACCGATTGATTGATAGACTATTATAAGCGTTATTTAAATATTTAATGCTTATACAGTTGTAAATTACACTTTGGATGTGAATGGAATGTTTAATAGTCGTTTATCACTACTTTTGAATATTGGCGATGTATGGAATCCATATAAATAAAATTATATGCTAATTGATTGAGTCACATTCCGATTCATAATTGTAACAACCCGAAAATCTGGGCCAGTTTAAAATTTTTATTTTGGCAATTTTAGCGAATTTTGAATATTTAAAATAGATTATTTTAAATAAAAACGACGAGAAATTTATTTTGAATATAATTAGAACGTATATATTATATACGTCGTCGTTAGAATATAAATATATATATATAATTATAAATAGAATTGAAAATGACGCGGTAGTTCGATAATTCGATTTCAAACTTCAATCGAATGTACCGGGTGCAAAACAATCCGGATTTTAGTGAAAACAAAAATAATGGAATCTAATTGTGAATATCTTTCCAATGAATCCGGAAAATCAAAATTTCATAGCGGGAATCAAAAGATATGTCCAGTTGAAAATTCTGAATAGTCGCTATGGAATTCAGGCCCTTAAAAATGGACATTTTGCAAACGACCTCAGATTTCGACGAAACCACTTTTGTTGGGTCCGTGATGTCAAATTATAGCTAGATTCCAATTTTCATAATTTTACGAATCAATATGTGAGCGTGGTAGAGGAAAACGCGTTTGACCAGTTTTAGTTGATTTTAATCGACTGGAAAATGGCCATTTCTCTAACGGTCTCAGAATTCGACGAAACTAGTTTTGTTAGGACCGTATCGTCAATACGAAGCTAGAAAATATTTTTCTGGAATTTTTAGAGACAGTATGTGACCCCGGTAATTTGAAATGTACGTTTAAAATTCAATATAGTGATTTAAATGTAAATTTAACGGAAACTGATTGTAACAGCCGAATCAGCCTACGATACATATCCCATTGTGTTCGGAATGGGGGTAAAACGCTATAGACGACAGGCGGTGGGCCTCGTTTTGAGGTCAAAAATAAAAGTTGCTTTTTGATGGAAAATAAAATAAAATTCTTCCCTCTCCCCTTCCCTTATACGTTGCCCCCCCCCCACCAAAATCATTATTTCGATCAATTGAAAAAAAAAGAAAAAAAAACAACGAACGAAACCCGTCGTTCGAGACCGCCACCGCTCCTCCAGGCGGAGCGCCACCGCCCTCCGATCTCGCGGCCCCCTTCTCCGCCCTCGTCGATCTCCACCCCCCTCCTCTGCTCGCCTCGAACCCTAAAACCCCCCTCCCCTCCTTCGATCGACGCAAGCACCCAGACCCCCCTCCTTTTAATCGTGCCGCCGCCCAGACCCGACACCCCCCCCACTCCATCGCCTACCCCTCCGAGCTCCGACGCCTCCAACCTCCAAATCCGAAAAGCAGTGAAGGGATCGAGAGGAGCTCAGGGATTTCGGTCCAGGAATTGAAGACGACGGCTTAGAGGCCTTAATGCCGTAATTAGTGTGTTGAATAGGTAATTAATTAGTTTAATTTCTTTTAAATGTTTTATTTATGTAATTTAAAAGTTTGAAAGGCTATAACTTTTTGTTTGTAAATGCGGATTCACATTTGTTTAAAAATATAATTTTTAAATGGGTAAACATTGAAAAGGTCGTATTTTTAAACATTGAAAAGGTCGTATTTTTAAACATTGAAAAGGTCGTATTTTTAAACATTGAAAAGGTCGTATTTTTAACATTGAAAAGATTGTATTTCTAACACTGAAAAGATCGTATTTTTTTTGGGGAAAAGCTATGATAGCGAAGTAAAAATATGATTTTTATATATTGAACATCGAAGTAAAAATATGATTTTTATATATAGAACATCGAAGTAAAAATGTGATTTTTATATATTGAACATCGAAATAAAAATGTGATTTTTATATATTGAATAGCATAGTAAAAATTCGATTTTTATGTATGTAGTGGCTACGGGCGAAGAAAGTGATAAGAGACGAGAACAGTGAAGATTTCCTGCATTAGAAGTGCCATGGAGTTAGGATAGCTATCGGTGAGAATTTCTCACCTTTCAATTTCTTTTTCTAGTTATATATATATACTAGGATGCAGACGGTGCTTAGTAGCACCCGACACAATCGTCCATAGACCATGGACTTGTTTGTTTGATTACAAAAATTAGTTAGATTATTTGATTGAATTGAATTATTTGGTGAAATGAATGGATTTGATTGATGTGTGAATGGCGTGGGCCTTCACTAGACCGGGGATAAGGCTAGGCCTCGTCCCGTTTCTAGTATCGTGCAGTTATGCCGCCGAAATTTTCTAAAAATAAGTTAGAAAAATAAAGATAACATTTTATTTAATAAATGAACCGAATAGAAAATTCATAGGATGAATAAAATAGTTTGATCGTTAAGAATGTAATTTTTAACGTGAATATGAATATACAGTGAAATGTTCTTCCGTATGCATTCTATTTTGGGGCTTGTTCTCGAACTATCCGCTCTTTCCTTTACGGGGAAGTTACGGGTTTTCACGGTTGGTATCAGAGCTTTGGTTTACAAAGCTAGAGAACAAGGCACATTAGAACCGTACGAAAGAATTCATCAGATATTGGATTAGTAATATCCAATGGGAATGACTCGTTAGAGATGAGATCAGTAGTATCCTAGAACGAGTGTGAAGAGTATATTTTTCAAATGAAAACAAATTTTGCTTTGAAAATTTAAATCAATTATTCGTATTTGATTATTTATTTGTATTTATTTGGACAGTCCAGTATATAAAGATTTTGCATATACGCCTTGCAAACGTGTATTTGAAATTTTAATATATTGGATAGATATAGCATCACACTCTAGTCGCCCGGAGATGATATTGATGATAGCGATCGCATCATCAACATTTATGTTCGAGTTTCGAAGGTGGGATTTCTATATATTTCCTATTGACTGGTGTGAGAACCAAAAACTATATAGGATCTATTGTTGTGATTTGGCATCAAAAATCTGATTTTTGACTATATATCAAAGTTATGAATTTGAAACTCTAATTCACTAATTGATTGATGTTTGTGTTGGTTGTTTAGTTGTTTGATAAATTTTGAACCATTACGCCTAATTGTATCAAATATTGAATTGTATTGAAAATTGGTCGCATTTGCATGCATATACTTACATTGAGCAGGTCATAGCAAGGAGGCTAGAGCAGAGAATAAAATTTGTTTGCCCGAAAAATAGGTACATGTTTACTACATAATTTACTGTTTTGTTTGGGTGATGATGATTTTATGAGCCTATTGACTAGCCGCTTGGCTTTTTCTTTTTCTTATTGAGATTAGAAGGACCGGGGAAGCTATTTGAAATTCCCCGATGCTCCCGGTGCAGGGGAGGTTATGGCAAAAAATTTCGAAAATTTAGGGTGTTAGCCAAATTTTTGAAAATTTGAAAATTCTCAAAAACTGAAAAGTTGGAGAATGGAAGCCAGATCGAACGTAGAGTTGATTAATCAAACCACTTTCGACATTGTTCCTTTTCGGGGACGAAAAGTTTTAAGTGGGGGAGATTGTAACAACCCGAAAATCTGGGCCAGTTTAAAATTTTTATTTTGGCAATTTTAGCGAATTTTGAATATTTAAAATAGATTATTTTAAATAAAAACGACGAGAAATTTATTTTGAATATAATTAGAACGTATATATTATATACGTCGTCGTTAGAATATAAATATATATATATAATTATAAATAGAATTGAAAATGACGCGGTAGTTCGATAATTCGATTTCAAACTTCAATCGAATGTACCGGGTGCAAAACAATCCGGATTTTAGTGAAAACAAAAATAATGGAATCTAATTGTGAATATCTTTCCAATGAATCCGGAAAATCAAAATTTCATAGCGGGAATCAAAAGATATGTCCAGTTGAAAATTCTGAATAGTCGCTATGGAATTCAGGCCCTTAAAAATGGACATTTTGCAAACGACCTCGGATTTCGACGAAACCACTTTTGTTGGGTCCGTGATGTCAAATTATAGCTAGATTCCAATTTTCATAATTTTACGAATCAATATGTGAGCGTGGTAGAGGAAAACGCGTTTGACCAGTTTTAGTTGATTTTAATCGACTGGAAAATGGCCATTTCTCTAACGGTCTCAGAATTCGACGAAACTAGTTTTGTTAGGACCGTATCGTCAATACGAAGCTAGAAAATATTTTTCTGGAATTTTTAGAGACAGTATGTGACCCCGGTAATTTGAAATGTACGTTTAAAATTCAATATAGTGATTTAAATGTAAATTTAACGGAAACTGATTGTAACAGCCGAATCAGCCTACGATACATATCCCATTGTGTTCGGAATGGGGGTAAAACGCTATAGACGACAGGCGGTGGGCCTCGTTTTGAGGTCAAAAATAAAAGTTGCTTTTTGATGGAAAATAAAATAAAATTCTTCTCTCTCCCCTTCCCTTATACGTTGCCCCCCCCCCCACCAAAATCATTATTTCGATCAATTGAAAAAAAAAGAAAAAAAAACAACGAACGAAACCCGTCGTTCGAGACCGCCACCGCTCCTCCAGGCGGAGCGCCACCGCCCTCCGATCTCGCGGCCCCCTTCTCCGCCCTCGTCGATCTCCACCCCCCTCCTCTGCTCGCCTCGAACCCTAAAACCCCCCTCCCCTCCTTCGATCGACGCAAGCACCCAGACCCCCCTCCTTTTAATCGTGCCGCCGCCCAGACCCGACACCCCCCCCACTCCATCGCCTACCCCTCCGAGCTCCGACGCCTCCAACCTCCAAATCCGAAAAGCAGTGAAGGGATCGAGAGGAGCTCAGGGATTTCGGTCCAGGAATTGAAGACGACGGCTTAGAGGCCTTAATGCCGTAATTAGTGTGTTGAATAGGTAATTAATTAGTTTAATTTCTTTTAAATGTTTTATTTATGTAATTTAAAAGTTTGAAAGGCTATAACTTTTTGTTTGTAAATGCGGATTCACATTTGTTTAAAAATATAATTTTTAAATGGGTAAACATTGAAAAGGTCGTATTTTTAAACATTGAAAAGGTCGTATTTTTAAACATTGAAAAGGTCGTATTTTTAAACATTGAAAAGGTCGTATTTTTAACATTGAAAAGATTGTATTTCTAACACTGAAAAGATCGTATTTTTTTTGGGGAAAAGCTATGATAGCGAAGTAAAAATATGATTTTTATATATTGAACATCGAAGTAAAAATATGATTTTTATATATAGAACATCGAAGTAAAAATGTGATTTTTATATATTGAACATCGAAATAAAAATGTGATTTTTATATATTGAATAGCATAGTAAAAATTCGATTTTTATGTATGTAGTGGCTACGGGCGAAGAAAGTGATAAGAGACGAGAACAGTGAAGATTTCCTGCATTAGAAGTGCCATGGAGTTAGGATAGCTATCGGTGAGAATTTCTCACCTTTCAATTTCTTTTTCTAGTTATATATATATACTAGGATGCAGACGGTGCTTAGTAGCACCCGACACAATCGTCCATAGACCATGGACTTGTTTGTTTGATTACAAAAATTAGTTAGATTATTTGATTGAATTGAATTATTTGGTGAAATGAATGGATTTGATTGATGTGTGAATGGCGTGGGCCTTCACTAGACCGGGGATAAGGCTAGGCCTCGTCCCGTTTCTAGTATCGTGCAGTTATGCCGCCGAAATTTTCTAAAAATAAGTTAGAAAAATAAAGATAACATTTTATTTAATAAATGAACCGAATAGAAAATTCATAGGATGAATAAAATAGTTTGATCGTTAAGAATGTAATTTTTAACGTGAATATGAATATACAGTGAAATGTTCTTCCGTATGCATTCTATTTTGGGGCTTGTTCTCGAACTATCCGCTCTTTCCTTTACGGGGAAGTTACGGGTTTTCACGGTTGGTATCAGAGCTTTGGTTTACAAAGCTAGAGAACAAGGCACATTAGAACCGTACGAAAGAATTCATCAGATATTGGATTAGTAATATCCAATGGGAATGACTCGTTAGAGATGAGATCAGTAGTATCCTAGAACGAGTGTGAAGAGTATATTTTTCAAATGAAAACAAATTTTGCTTTGAAAATTTAAATCAATTATTCGTATTTGATTATTTATTTGTATTTATTTGGACAGTCCAGTATATAAAGATTTTGCATATACGCCTTGCAAACGTGTATTTGAAATTTTAATATATTGGATAGATATAGCATCACACTCTAGTCGCCCGGAGATGATATTGATGATAGCGATCGCATCATCAACATTTATGTTCGAGTTTCGAAGGTGGGATTTCTATATATTTCCTATTGACTGGTGTGAGAACCAAAAACTATATAGGATCTATTGTTGTGATTTGGCATCAAAAATCTGATTTTTGACTATATATCAAAGTTATGAATTTGAAACTCTAATTCACTAATTGATTGATGTTTGTGTTGGTTGTTTAGTTGTTTGATAAATTTTGAACCATTACGCCTAATTGTATCAAATATTGAATTGTATTGAAAATTGGTCGCATTTGCATGCATATACTTACATTGAGCAGGTCATAGCAAGGAGGCTAGAGCAGAGAATAAAATTTGTTTGCCCGAAAAATAGGTACATGTTTACTACATAATTTACTGTTTTGTTTGGGTGATGATGATTTTATGAGCCTATTGACTAGCCGCTTGGCTTTTTCTTTTTCTTATTGAGATTAGAAGGACCGGGGAAGCTATTTGAAATTCCCCGATGCTCCCGGTGCAGGGGAGGTTATGGCAAAAAATTTCGAAAATTTAGGGTGTTAGCCAAATTTTTGAAAATTTGAAAATTCTCAAAAACTGAAAAGTTGGAGAATGGAAGCCAGATCGAACGTAGAGTTGATTAATCAAACCACTTTCGACATTGTTCCTTTTCGGGGACGAAAAGTTTTAAGTGGGGGAGATTGTAACAACCCGAAAATCTGGGCCAGTTTAAAATTTTTATTTTGGCAATTTTAGCGAATTTTGAATATTTAAAATAGATTATTTTAAATAAAAACGACGAGAAATTTATTTTGAATATAATTAGAACGTATATATTATATACGTCGTCGTTAGAATATAAATATTTATATATATAATTATAAATAGAATTGAAAATGGCGCGGTAGTTCGATAATTCGATTTCAAACTTCAATCGAATGTACCAGGTGCAAAACAATCCGGATTTTAGTGAAACCAAAAATAATGGAATCTAATTGTGAATATCTTTCCAATGAATCCGGAAAATCAAAATTTCATAGCGGGAATCAAAAGATATGTCTAGTTGAAAATTCTGAATAGTCGCTATGGAATTCAGGCCCTTAAAAATGGACATTTTGCAAACGACCTCGGATTTCGACGAAACCACTTTTGTTGGGTCCGTGATGTCAAATTATAGCTAGATTCCAATTTTCATAATTTTACGAATCAATATGTGAGCGTGGTAGAGGAAAACGCGTTTGACCAGTTTTAGTTGATTTTAATCGACTGGAAAATGGCCATTTCTCTAACGGTCTCAGAATTCGACGAAACTAGTTTTGTTAGGACCGTATCGTCAATACGAAGCTAGAAAATATTTTTCTGGAATTTTTAGAGACAGTATGTGACCCCGGTAATTTGAAATGTACGTTTAAAATTCAATATAGTGATTTAAATGTAAATTTAACGGAAACTGATTGTAACAGCCGAATCAGCCTACGATACATATCCCATTGTGTTCGGAATGGGGGTAAAACGCTATAGACGACAGGCGGTGGGCCTCGTTTTGAGGTCAAAAATAAAAGTTGCTTTTTGATGGAAAATAAAATAAAATTCTTCTCTCTCCCCTTCCCTTATACGTTGGCCCCCCCTACCAAAATCATTATTTCGATCAATTGAAAAAAAAAAGAAAAAAAAAACAACGAACGAAACCCGTCGTTCGAGACCGCCACCGCTCCTCCAGGCGGAGCGCCACCGCCCTCCGATCTCGCGGCCCCCTTCTCCGCCCTCGTCGATCTCCACCCCCCTCCTCTGCTCGCCTCGAACCCTAAAACCCCCCTCCCCTCCTTCGATCGACGCAAACACCCAGACCCCCCTCCTTTTAATCGTGCCGCCGCCCAGACCCGACACCCCCCCACTCCATCGCCTACCCCTCCGAGCTCCGACGCCTCCAACCTCCAAATCCGAAAAGCAGTGAAGGGATCGAGAGGAGCTCAGGGATTTCGGTCCAGGAATTGAAGACGACGGCTTAGAGGCCTTAATGCCGTAATTAGTGTGTTGAATAGGTAATTAATTAGTTTAATTTCTTTTAAATGTTTTATTTATGTAATTTAAAAGTTTGAAAGGCTATAACTTTTTGTTTGTAAATGCGGATTCACATTTGTTTAAAAATATAATTTTTAAATGGGTAAACATTGAAAAGGTCGTATTTTTAAACATTGAAAAGGTCGTATTTTTAAACATTGAAAAGGTCGTATTTTTAACATTGAAAAGATCGTATTTCTAACACTGAAAAGATCGTATTTTTTTTGGGGAAAAGCTATGATAGCGAAGTAAAAATATGATTTTTATATATTGAACATCGAAGTAAAAATATGATTTTTATATATAGAACATCGAAGTAAAAATGTGATTTTATTATATTGAACATCGAAATAAAAATGTGATTTTTATATATTGAATAGCATAGTAAAAATTCGATTTTTATATATGTAGTGGCTACGGGCGAAGAAAGTGATAAGAGACGAGAACAGTGAAGATTTCCTGCATTAGAAGTGCCGTGGAGTTAGGATAGCTATCGGTGAGAATTTCTCACCTTTCAATTTCTTTTTCTAGTTATATATATATACTAGGATGCAGACGGTGCTTAGTAGCACCCGACACAATCGTCCACAGACCATGGACTTGTTTGTTTGATTGCAAAAATTAGTTAGATTATTTGATTGAATTGAATTGTTTGGTGAAATGAATGGATTTTTGATGTGTGAATGGCGTGGGCCTTCACTAGACCGGGGATAAGGTTAGGCCTCGTCCCGTTTCTAGTATCGTGCCGTTATGCCGTCGAAATTTTCTAAAAATAAGTTAGAAAAATAAAGATAACATTTTATTTAATAAATGAACCGAATAGAAAATTCATAGGTTGAATAAAATAGTTTGATCGTTAAGAATGTAATTTTTAACGTGAATATGAATATACAGTGAAATGTTCTTCCGTATGCGTTCTATTTTGTGGCTTGTTCTCGAACTATCCGCTCTTTCCTTTACGGGGAAGTTACGGGTTTTTACAATAATATAACCGAATATTTTGAATTAATATTCAGTGAAGAATCAAAATATGATTTTGATGTCCGATTTTGGATGGACATGAAAATATAAAAATATGAAGCCCATTTAAGTACATAAACGCTATTTTGACTCAAATTAATATTTATATCGATTTTATTCATTTTTATATTGAATATTGAGAAGACTTAGTTTCAAAATATGACATTCTGAAAATATTATCATTTTGAGATTATAATAAAATGAGATGTTCAATTTCAATTTAAAATTGAAATGGAACTTCAAATCATTTTTAAACGAATTTAAAACATTTAATAAAATTCGTTATAGATGGAAATTGACAAAATATATTATACATATTTTAAATGGCTTGAATTGAACGCATCGCGCAACGACCGTTTGCAAATTTCAGCCATTGACTTCAAATTGATGTAACGGGAGATCTGACCGTTGGAATTTCCTAAAACCGAAACCGTTTGGTTCGTATCGAAAAGACCTTTCAAATGAATATATCAGATTTAAATTTGAACGTTTGCATTTTGAAATATATCTAAATCAATTTTGGAAAAGGTTGTTATGGATGCAGTTCGGTGGCTGATATTGGAAACCGACTGTAAGGGACTTAATAAAATTATTAAAAGTATGTAAAAATCATGTGAAATCATAATTAATGATTTGGAAAGATTCTAGGTGAAAAATTCCAAGTTTAAACAGATAAAAGATATTTTTAACTAAATGATCTAGTTAACAACAAGATTAGAAATCCAATGATTTTTAAATTAATAAATTGGATTTCTAAATGGTTTTGAAATAACCAGTGTTTTCCAATGAATAAACTAGAATGGAATTGAATGGAAATTATATTCAGATATTTCGATATTGGATTTCGTGACTATTTGGATATTGTTAAGGGAATTTGAAAGACACTGATATCCTTATTCCAAAACGATAATTGTTAATTTCAGAATTTGGTATTGAATATAAGTCAACATGATTTCCATTTAAGATCTTATATTTAATATCATATTGGATTTTGAGTTCGTTGTAAATGGTATCTTAAATGATACTGTTCTTGAACCCATTTGTGAAAGAATAAATCTTTTAAATAAGATTTAGAGAAGTTTTCCAGTTTATTTAATTAAATTGGAATTGAATGGAATTCGATTAATAATAATCGAGATGAGCTTCTGTGAAGGAAGGCCCTTAATATTTATGGAATTTAAAAGACTTTGCCATTATTTCATTTAAAGTATTAGTCCGATATGGAAATTTATATCGATTATAAATTATTCAAATTTCTGTAAAGATTCCATATTAATGGAAAATGGCTTTGGGTTTATCGTGAACTATGTTTTAAATAGCATTTGTTCTTCAACCCAAATAAAGACATGGTTAATTTCCTAAGATTGAATAATAATTAAATAATGATTTTTGAAGATAAAATCGGAACTGGAGTTTTAATGAATATTTAATTAGATTGAAATATGAATGTGATAATTCAATTTATCAAATAAGGAAAGTGTTTGAGGTGGAGTAATCCCTAGCCCCCTTCCCTCTCCCTTCTACCCTCTAACCCCCTCACCCCCAGTTTTTCTTCATGCAATAGTTAAATCTTTAATTAGATTTGAACGGTAAGTGGTAATTAAATTTACTGATAACACCGTGGGTGTTAGATACGGAGTACTACTAGTTTTGCTCCATGGGATGAATAGACTGGGATTGAATTAATAAGATAAACGGTTACTTCGGTAAGGCTCAATAATCCCGACCAGTTTGTAAGCCTTAATTTGGTTTAAGTGGTAAAAAGATATAATAAATCTTTTGATTATGATATCGAATGGACAATTGAAGAATAAGTTTAAAAGAATTTATCTTTGATAAAATCAATGGGAACCTTTACCTAAAGATGTGAATATTTGAATAAAAGTATATTCTGGATTAGAATGAGTTTAGTGCTATCTTTATGTATTTTTCACATGGTTATAAAGATGCGCTAGTTATTCGGAAAGACCTGGTTTAACCTATTCCGAACAACTGTTACGACGACTAAAAGTCAAAGATATGAAGACGGTGGTCGAAGATCGGAAATCTTCACATCGTTGGGATGATTGCTGATGTATCGACTTGGGATGTACACCCAAGATGAGGTAATAAGCGGTGATCGTTCAAACGTACTTGGAGATCGTATAGATATGCGAGGACCACTCTTCTGTATTGGACATATGGGACGAGAAATAAGGCGCCTCCGGTTTCGTTCTGACCCAGAACAGACTTGCGTATGGATTATGTCTGACATTGTATTTCGTTCTGTATTGATTGGTTTCTATTATATATGTATCTGTTTGGTGGCGGAGAATTTATTCTCTTGCTTAACACCCTTCTCTGAGACGTATGAGCTTAGAGGTTATATATTGATAGATATCAGTTGTATGGCTTGAATTGACAATGTGGCATGCTATGATGCAAATGATTAAGGCTTTTTGTTGTAAAGCAGGGCCTTGTGGTTGATGATCAAAGCACAGCTTTAAGTAGCATTGCTTTGTTTATAGCTTTAATTCGCGAGGCTCACACCCTGGTATGAGTCAAAAACGGGACATTGACTACATGGAGTGCATGCATTTCTGTCTAGCAAGAAGTGGTGTCATAGAGCCCAGAAATTTTTACTTAAGTGGATATTGGATTGTGAGGCGCCTCAGATATAGAGCCGACTAAAAGGCTCATATGGTTAACATACTGATCATTTTGGAGGTCCGGTAGGACCAGGAATTTTATTGTTCAGGAATAACTAATCCACAAACGTTAGGTGTGGACCGGCCCTAAAGATCCAAGGGTTGCCCATAGTTGTGATCCTGAGGCATTTTCTAGAGTGTCTCGAAATCGGTAAGGAGACATCCTTTGCCTTGACCCATAGATTGGATCCAATTTACAATGCGTGACTTTTCGGTTTTAGTTGTAAACCTATATGGCGACATAGCAAGATAGGGTACTATGCCGTCTATGATTAATTGGTTTATATTTGTAGTTAGTTGCCACACTATGCACTTATAGTAATATCAAACTGATTGTTTTTTAAAGCGTATCAAGCATGTTTGGCTATTATAAGGTAAAACTCTATCCTCTGGCTTGCGTTGCATTGTGTGATGGGACATGAGTCTTATAATATTCATATTTCCAAAAAACATTGCATTGTTTATAAATTGTTTTATTTTAGATATTTATGGGAGTGAACCCGTTCCATGACATATGGCGTGGTCCTGTGAGTTACCTTGTTTTTTATTAGAAGTAAAGTTTAATAACTGTTTTAGCTCTCACACCAGTCCCATGACTGACTCGGAGTTTATTGTTTCCACCTAAACTCTGGGTGCCCTTATTTTCCATATGGGCAGCTAGTAGTTTTGGTTTTGAAAATTCTTTATTTTCACTAGATCCTGGTTTACAGCTGGAGCCATATTCAGAAAGCTTTGTATCCACGTATTTCTTTCATTTGAGATAGTTGATGTATTTCCTCTGTGCATTGTATTTATATACTTTAATTTCCACGGCTATGTATTATATTCTCTGATAATTGTATTTTTCCAGTATGTAATATTTATTCATGCTCTGATATTCTTATACTCTAATGTAAATTATTGTAATAGCAATGAAAAGTTCTTTTGTTCTGCGTTCCAATGCATCATGTTCTCGCACAATCCGCTGTTTCCTGCCTCCTCGGAGGTCGGGGGATTTCGGGATGTGATAAGGTAGGGTTCTCACTGGTATCTAAGTTTTGCTTCGATTCTTGTTCTTTCTCATGCTCGGTACTGACATGGTGACTCACTTTTAAAAGGTAGTTTCTTGAGTTAATACTAGTCTATCCAATTTTGTTTCCACTGTGAGTTCTTTTACCATACTCTGATTATGCTCATGCTCATTAATTTGTAGGTAACATATTTACACGCTCCATATTTGGATGTGTTCGAGTTTCAATTTTTGTCGAAATTTAGGCTAAGAAAATTATGGTGTGTTACATTTGTTATCAGTGTATATCTTAGATGATCACAGGGACTATTTAATTAGGACTCGTGAGAGGATGTAATTTGATTTCCATTTCTTTTTCTCTTCGTCTTTCTTACTCGACTTTAATTTATTTCAACGATGAATTAGTCATGGGCCTATTTATGTAGAACGGGTCTTAAGCAACTAAGAGTTGAAATAGGTTGCGTTTAGGTATCTATCCAATTATGTCTTACCCCACAGTATTTTAGCTAGTTCGTTATGTAGAGCATGAGGATGGCATATGGTGGATTCCATGGATTCACGTTTGGAGAGTGGACAAAAATCTAGCTGCAACATAGATAGTCGAAATTTATGATGGCATATGGTGGATTCCATGGATTCACGTTTGGAGACTGGACAAAAATCTAGCTGCAACATAGATAGTCGAAATTTATGATTTTTGGTTTCATTTGGTAGTTCTAGTCAAAGACCTTTTCTTGGTCTGAAATGGAAGATTCACGTTAATATGTCGTATCCATTCAAAAATATAGTTACGAGCAATATATCTTCGACATTTCATTAAAAAATTCTGGATATTCTTTCGTGGAGAACATTTATTTGGTTCCTTAGTCTTGCATTCAAAGGAACTTTCATTTTTAAACTGCTTGGAAAAAATGAATTTCGAAAGTTTTAAAACAGTGGTTACGGAAAATAGTTTTATTCAAAATACAATTTTAAGATTTCTAATCAAAATACGTTTTAGAATTATTCAAGTTTTGTTTAATTTTAAATAAATAATCTAGTTGGTAAAAAGAAGGAAATTGGAAGTGACAAGGAATATGCCTCAAGACTAAAAAATAAATAACATCGATTCCTTGTGATTTTAATATTCCGCTTTTTATATATACATTGGATGGTTTATTGAAATTATCACAATTAATCTTCAAGATTTTTAAATTCCAACATTTTGGAGCATAAAAAGGTTTTTCCAATTAATATTATAAAGTAGAATATAAATAATAATAGTAAATTGGATTTACAATACGGAACCTTTAGTTTATAATAAATGAATCAAATTTCGAAAAAGTTTTAAATATTCTTTCGAATGGACTAAGGGAAAATCTTTCATTCTGATTTAGGGTATTTGATTTTTCGAATCGTTTATTTGTATGTCAGCTAGATAAGACGAAAATCCATTTTAATTTAATTATGGATTTCTAGCTGAATTATTTGGGAATTCGTTCGTTCGTTTTGTGGTTGCAGCATCGTTGTTGAGACCACTTTTAATCTTTAGAGGAAGTTTGGAGTTTTATTGTTGTCTTTAATATCGCCGTGACGAGGATAATTGTTTTCAGGATCGCATCAAATCTTAATGACGCATGATGATTAATATTTTAATCCGACCTAATATGTAATAACCCGTATTATAAATAGCATGTTATAACATAAATCAAGGCAGAATTAAATGATAAAATCTGAATCAAGGGAAATGGGCTGTGCATTGCGTTCGTCTCGGAAAAATACGCGAAATAGAGTCCGAGATTTCGAAAATCGGAGTCCGTATGACCAAGCTATGGCCCGTCAAAGTTTTCAGAAAATTTCAAGTTCAAAAACAGTTCAAATTTGAATTCAGAATTCAAATTCAGCCAAGCAGGACTGGGGGGAAAAATTCCCGCCACCCCCAAGTCGACTGGGGAGTCGACTTGGGAGTTGAAACACCCCAGGTGGTGTCGACTGCCCAGCCGACACCACTGTCGACTTGGGTGGTCGGCCAGTTTGGCCTGGGTACACCTGACTTGTTCCTCAAGACATGTTGTAAGGCTTGTGACGGATTTTAAAGGCTCAGATCTGAATTAGGGTTAATCCTATGGCCTAAACTAACCTAAACTTCTATAAAAGGACCCTAATACCTAGCCTAAACCATCATAAATCAATCCTACAACTAGATTATGCCAAAATGTTTAATCATGGCCTCCACCCTCTTGTCATAGTCTCCATCTTCATTCATATGAGAGTTTCTAAGCTTGTTTGAGAGTTTCTAAGTTTGATTCAAGGCCAAAGTTCAATCTTTCCTCACCAAAGCAAGGATCTTCTTCTTGTTTCTCAAGGGTTTTCATTGGAGCTTATCATTTGGGAGTTTTAGAGTTGCTAGTGGCTTCGTCTCAATCTTATTTTATTTTATAAGCCTTCATAGCATTGTAAGCCCTATTCTACTCTTAGATTCTAACTATGAAGTTAAATATGACATGTTGCAAGTTTGAGTTTGGGGCCTAAGTATGATTTGTGCTTTGATTCTATCATGTTATGCATAGATTTATTCTATGCATGTTTGGAAAGCTATCACCTTGACTTTGTGCATAGAAAGCTATGAGCTTTGATTTGAAATGTTGCATAAAGCAACATAGAAACTCTCATAACCCTTATGTTATCTTGCATATGATGTTATATGCGAATCACTAGCCATCATCCTATGTCATTTATGACCATGTTTCATCTATTTTGCTAAAGTTGATATCATGCATGTTTTGAGGCCTATAATGTAATATGCAAGTTATGGACACATTTGCCTCATATGCCACCATGTTTAACTTGTGGCCAAACCTTATTAATTATGTCATGCTTCTAAGTTCCCTCTTTGAGATCTATTTGTGTTTATGCGAACTTACATGCGATGGGGTTACGTTATGGGTAAACTAAAATGACATAAAAACATGACTTGAAAAGATGACATGAAATATGACATGTGATTATGCTTGAAACATAAACATGAACTTGGACATGACTTCTAGAAAACATGAGGATGGCCAACTCGAGGTTGGGTTGAGTTTGTAGCATAAATCTACCCGGACCCGATCGGCTTAACTAGTGGCTACAAACAATACGACCCAATGTGAGTAGTTGGTTACATCGCACTTAAAACCCGAGGTTAGACTAGGTTGTGGTGTAAAGCTACCCGGACCCGCCCGGCTTAACTAGTGACCACAACAAAGTCTAATGTGAGAGGTTGGAGTGCATTACGTTAATTAATGCCACATGGTAGGGTTAAGTCATGGACTACTTGAATATACTTAACCAATTAAACACGATGGATTGGTAGGGTTAAGTCGTGGATTACTTGAATATACTTAACCAGTTGAACATGATGTATTGATAGGGTTAAGTCATGAACTGCTTGGATACACTTGACCAACTCAATACATGGTTAGGATAGGGTTAACCATACTTAACCCGTTTAAAACCCTAGTTACGCGGTCCTTTTCAGCAGTAACCTACTTGGGAGTATCTGGATACCCTGGACTAGGCTAGGGTGGGGCACGATTACTGACTGATTGTAAGAGACCAAAAGAGACGGCTGAATAGTGCACCAGTTAAGTTCAGGCGGACCATGGCCGTGCACATTAAGTCCGGAGTTGAACGGGCACCGGTAGGTTTAGACTGTGCGTGCTTGAATTGTGTCTGTGGTTTACACCTTAGGGATGGATACACCCTAGGGTGGACCTTGCACAGTTAACTACATTCCATGATTAGGCCGTATGACACCGATACACGACGAGTTAGGCTTATAGGGAGCCGATCGACTAGACCGAGTAGTTGGACCTTGATTTAGGTCATCTCATGAGTTTGGGCCAACATTGGGCTAAGAGATCATTGCTTGTTTATACTTGACATGGATTAGAATACTAGTACACTTGGTGCAACTTAACCTTGTATATGCGATGCCACACTTGATCTATCTTGTTAACTTTTCACCATGCCAGTTATCATCCTATGTTTTATCACTGTTTTACATGTCCAGTTAACTTTATTAGTTTTTATACTAATAGTAGGTAGGACTTACCAGTCTTTTTGACTGACCCGTTTTCTTTCGCATCTTTTCTTCCGTTCCCCCCCCTCCCCGAGGTTCTCAGGGTGGGAACACTAGCACCTAGCTTGGATCTTTAGCTGCTTTTTGGATAGCTCATGTACGGTTTGGACTTGAGCTTGCTATGGCTTTATTCTACTTTGGGGATAGTTTACTTTATGTTATTTCCAGTTTTCATTTTATGTTTTCTAGACTTTGTTTTATGGGAAAATAATGATTCAGTACTTTGATGTAACTTGACTATGGTCTGGAAATGTTAGTTTTTATCCGCTGCTTTACTTACTCTGTTTCACTTATATGTTCTGTCTTGTGATATCTGCATGCATGTTTACCTTGTTTAACGCCCCTCCAAAGCCAGTGTCCTTGCAAGAGTGGCATTGGCGGAGGTGGGGTGTTACATTTGGTATCAGAGCATAAGGTTTACAAGATCTGAGCAAAAGGTTTTTAAAACTTACCTTTTGAAAAACTATTTCCAAAACCAATTAAGTATTTTCCAAGAAAAGTCTAGTTTATTTTAAAAGGCTATTCCCCAAAAGCCATTAGCACTATCCTTTGTTTCCTCGTTCTCAATCTAACTTTTTCTTCGTTTCAGTATGGCCGATAATTTTTCCATTCTGGAGGGCGTACCAGTACCTATTTGGTTTAGAAGGTACATGGAGGCAAAGGCGAATGAAGCTGGCCCCGCGAACATTCCTCCTCCTTCCCCCGTGGCTAACATTCCTCCTCCTCCCGTAGCTGAGGTTCCTCCTCCTCCTCAGCATCCGCAAACGGATTTCGCGAAGATTTGCAAGGACTTTAAGGCGATGGGTGGCAAGAATTTTGTTGGGACGGAGACTTTTGTTGAGGCAAGAAACTGGTTAAAGGAAACTGAAGACCTCTTTGCTACCTTTGATATAGAAGACCGTAGGAAAGTTCTGTTAGCGCTATGGCTGTTGAAAGGGGAAGCTGCATATTGGTGGGTAGTCACCACCACTACTAGGCCAATTCAGACTTGGGATGACTTTAGGAGAAGGTTTGGACTGAGGTTTCTATCATCGACAGAAGAGAACCTTCAGATGGAGAGGTTCCTATCTCTAAAGCAAGGGGACATGACAGTTAGGGAATAGGTGGATACGTTTAATTAACTTGCTCGGTTTGGTCTAGACTTGGTTAACACAGCTCAGAAGAAGGCCCTACACTTTGCTCTAGGATTGAACTAGCCATTGCACGGTTTAGCCATGTCTCATATACCCATGGGGGCGACCTTCGAGAGTTTGGTGAATATGGCCCTGCTTCAAGAGGAAGATAAGAGTGGCAAGAAGGAGGTCAAGGCAAATGAGTCTCAAGGCAAGAAGGAAGATACCGAGAAAGGAGACAAGAACAACAAGAAGGGAAACAAGGGCAACAACAACAACAAGGCAAGAGAGACAAGAAAGTGCAACTTCTGTAGGATCACTGGGCACATAGCCAAAGACTATAAGAAGAAGAAGAGGAAGCTGGGCGTATGCTTTCATTGCGGAGAGTCTGGACACTATAGCAAGGATTGCCCGAAAAAGCGAGAACAAGGGAAAAGGCAAACTCAGCGAGCAGGACCCTTTGGAGGGCAGTTGCAGGCTCTCCTCGCTCTTCCAGCTCATGATCGAGGTAGTGTTTCTATAGAAAGTCATGTTTACATTTCTGATTTCCCTGTTCGTACCTTATTTGATTCTGGCGCATCGCATCGTTTTATTTCTGATCTTGTTGAAAGTTTGCACCTAAGTACTAGTCTAGTTGAGGTCCCGTTAGTGTTTCAAATCCAATTGAGGGTTCCGCCCATCTACCTGTGATTTGTATGGATTTGAAAATCTCTATCTTGAGCATAGAATTCATGTGTAATGCTTATATTCTCAGGTTTATGGGATACGGGTTGATTTTGGGCGTGGATTGGTTGTCCAGTTATGGAGCCATTCTTGATTAGGAGCATAGGGTAGTAAGGCTCATGACTCGCCTCGGTAATACCCTAGAAATTTCTAGTAACCCTATGGATCCCGTCATGTTATGTTATCTTGAATCTCTTGACTCGTCCATCGATGATCTGCAATCTGTGAGAGTGGTCCGAGAATATCCTGATGTCTTTGAAGAGGTTAAGGGGTTACCCCCTAAACGAGAGATAGATTTCCGCATTTATCTTGTTGATAATGCCAAGCCAGTTTCATTGCCCGTTAGGCACATGGCCCCATGAGAAAGAAGAGAGCTCAGTAAGCAAATCAAGGAGTTACTTGAGAAGAATTTTATTAGGCGAAGCAAATCTGAATGGGGTGCTCCGGTGGTATTCGCCACTAAGGCGGATGGTTCGCTTCGTCTATGTGTTGATTATCGAGAGTTGAACAAGTTGACAAAGAAGAATCGGCACCCGTTACCGAGGATTGATGACCTCTTTGACCAACTGGTTGGTGCTTCTGTTTTCTCTCAGCTCGATCTAGCCACCAGATTCCATCAGCTTAGAGTGGCTGAGGATAGTATTGATAAGACTGCGTTTAGGACTCCAGATGGATTCTTTGAATGTCTTGTCATGCCATTCGGTTTGACTAATGCACCCGCCTACTTCGTAGATTTGATGAGTAGGGTGTTCAGGGAGTTCCTTAACAAGTTTGTGGTTGTCTTCGTGGATGATATTCTGATCTTCTCAAAGGATGAGGAAGAACATGCTAGACATCTCAAGGAAGTGATGGATACGCTTAGAGCTCATCAGTGGAAAGCCAAGTTCTCCAAATGCCATTTTTGGAGAAAGGAAGTTCGGTTTCTTGGACATATAGTTTCTAAGCAAGGCATAGCTGTGGATCCCGTGAAAGTGGTTGCGGTTCAAGACTGGAAGACTCCTAGGAATGCAACCTGGCAGGCTACTATAGGAAGTTCATTAAGGACTTCGCTAAGATTTCAGCCCCTCTTACTAAGTTGACGAAGAAGAACTTAGTCTTTGCATGGGACTTAGAGTGTGAGCTTGCTTTTCAAAGGCTCAAGAGGACCCTTACCACAACTCCAGTTTTGGCATTACCCGATGGCGGTAAGATGTTTACCGTGTACACCGATGCATGTGGCACGGGGTTAGGTGATGTTCTGATGCAGGAAGGAAGAGTGATATGTTATGGGGGTAGGCAACTTAAAGTTCATGAGAAGAACTATCCCACTCATGATTTGGAGTTGGCGGCGATCGTCTTTGCACTCAAATCCTGGCGCCACTATCTTCTAGGTGAAAGGTTTGAGTTATATACTGACCACAAGTCACTCAAGTACCTCTTCTCGCAGAAAGATCTGAATCTAAGGCAGCAAAGGTGGATGGAATTCTTGGCATCATATGACTTCGAGATAGCTTATACCCCTGGCAAGGGTAATGTTGTGGCAGATGCACTAAGCAGAAGAAGGTTGACTTTGAGTCCCTTGTTTGTTGAGATGAAGAGCCTAGAGTTCTTGGCAACCTTTGATTTCACAATGGCTGTTGAGTCGATGACGGGTTCGTTAGCATCTCTTGAGCTTAGACCTACACTTCTTGATCAAGTAGGGACTTCGCAGAAGGAAGACCCGCAGGTAGTCGAGATCATGGACAAGTTGATTCGTGGTGAGACGTCTAGTCACCTTGATAGATATACTATTGATGACAAGGGTTGGCTAAGGCGTGATGGAAGGCTATGCGTTCCACAAGTGGGAGACTTGGTGCATAAAGTTCTCGAAGAAGCGCATCACTCGAAGATGACTATACATCCTGGAGGGGATAAGATGTATAGGGATATGAAGCGCATTTTCTTTTGGGCTGGAATGAAGAAGGATGTGGCAGAGTATGTTTCAAGGTGCATGGTGTGCCAACAAGTGAAAGCCGAGTCGAAGAAACCCGGTGGGCTATTACATCCATTGGAGGTCCCACAATGGAAGTGGGAAAGTATCTCTATGGATTTTGTGGATGGATTGCCTAGGTCGAGGAAAGGGAATACGAGCATATGGGTCATAGTTGATAGACTTACGAAGTGTGCTCATTTCATTCCAGTGAAGAGCAAGAGGACCGCATCAAGGCTAGCATATGTTTATCTTCGAGAGATAGTGAGATTGAATGGAGTTCCTTCTAGCATAGTTAGCGATCGTGACCCAATCTTCACTAGCCAGTTCTGGAATAGTTTGCAAGAAGCGATGGGTACGCGATTGAATCTAAGTACAGCCTATCACCCCCAGACGGATGGCCAAACCGAAAGGGTGAATAGTGTGCTAGAAGATCTTTTGAGGCTTTGTGTTCTTAACTTTGGTGGTACTTGGGAAGACCACCTTCCTCTTGTAGAGTTTGCTTATAATAATAGCTATCAAGTTAGCATAGGGATGGCACCATTTGAAGCTTTGTATGGGAGGCCGTGTAGGTCACCATCTTGTTGGTGGGAGACAACGAATAGGCTTATACTTGGACCCGATATGATACGGGACACATCCGAGAAAGTTGAATTGGTGAGAAGATGGATGAAAACGACCCAAGACAAGCAGAAATCCTATGCTGACAAGCGAAGGACAGATTTGGAATTCGAAGTTGGAGATATGTTTTTCATGAAGGTTTCTCCTTTGCGTAATGTGGTTCGTTTTGGAGCAGTTGGAAAGCTGGCACCAAGGTTCGTAGGACCCTTCCCTATCATAGAGAGAATTGGGAAGATGGCTTATAAGGTGGAATTGCCCGAGAAGCTGGCCGGAGTGCATAATGTCTTTCATGTCTCACATCTCCGTAAGTGCCTACATGAGTCCGCTGAGGTGGTTGAACCTAGCATTCTTGAAGACGTGGAGGTAGAGAAAGAGGCAACTTTGAGGCGAGCTCCGATTCGCATCTTGGGAACGGAGATCAAGAAGCTAAGAAATCGAGAAGTCAAATTGATGAAGGTTCGGTGGAGTGAGGCCGAAGAGGATGCAACTTGGGAAACCGAGGAGAAGATGCGTGGGCTTTATCCATTTCTTTTTGAGGGTACATTCTCAATCTCTTTTCCTTGTTAACATATCTTTCTTTTGCTATCCATGTTTATCTTGTCATGAGAACCTTAGGTAGAAACCCTTTGGATGAAACATGTATTTGAAACATGTTATGTTTGATGTTTGCAAGTGGTTGCAAGTGGATACTCGTGGATGCATGATACACGTTAGGCACTAAGATCGGCTCACACACTTTCATATTGCATATGCATGAGTGCTTACACTTATTCATGGCTGAAACTTGTTATGCTATCACGTGGACGTTGCATATGGATGAATGTTCTGTGCACTCATGTAGAGATTATAAATTATGTTAGGAATTTGCATACATATGGACTCATTTCACTAACATACTTTGCATTAAGGAGGTTTACTGAATTAGTAACCGCCTGATTTTCGCATTAGATAAGTACATATACACACACCTTTCGCATATGATCATACAACATTTAGAATCTTTTAAGGACAATGACTGCTCGTGGATGATGCTTTGAGTAGATGGATGATGGATGGTAGGATACGTTCTTCCTAACTTGAAGATTTCGGGGACGAAATCCTTTAAGGAGGGGAGAATGTAATAACCCGTATTTTAAATAGCATGTTATAACATAAATCAAGGCAGAATTAAATGATAAAATCAGAATCAAGGGAAAGGGCTATGCCATTGCGTTAGTCTCGGAAAAATACGCGAAATAGAGTCCGAGTTTTCGAAAATCGGAGTCCGTATGACCAAGTTATGGCCCGTCAAAGTTTTCAGAAAATTTCAAGTTCAAAAACAGTTCAAATTTGAATTCAGAATTCAAATTCAGCCAAGCAGGACATGCGGGAAAAATTCCCGCCACCCCCAAGTCGACTGGGGAGTCGACTTGGGAGTCGACACACCCCAGGTGGTGTCGACTGCCCAGTCGACACCCCTGTCGACTTGGGTGGTCGGCCAGTTTGGCCTGGGTACACATGACTTGTTCCTCAAGACATGTTGTAAGGCTTGTGACGGATTTTAAAGGCTCAGATCTGAATTAGGGATAATCCTATGGCCTAAACTAACCTAAACTTCAATAAAAGGACCCTAATACCTAGCCTAAACCATCATAAATCAATCCTACAAATAGATTATGCCAAAATGTTTAATCATGGCCTCCACCCTCTTGTCATAGTCTCCATCTTCATTCATATGAGAGTTTCTAAGCTTGTTTGAGAGTTTCTAAGTTTGATTCAAGGCCAAAGTTCAATCTTTCCTCACCAAAGCAAGGATCTTCTTCTTGTTTCTCAAGGGTTTTCATTGGAGCTTATCATTTGGGAGTTTTAGAGTTGCTAGTGGCTTCGTCTCAATCTTATTTTATTTTATAAGTCTTCATAGCATTGTAAGCCCTATTCTACTCTTAGATTCTAACTATGAAGTTAAATATGACATGTTGCAAGTTTGAGTTAGGGGCCTAAGTATGATTTGTGCTTTGATTCTATCATGTTATGCATAGATTTATTCTATGCATGTTTGGAAAGCTATCACCTTGACTTTGTGCATAGAAAGCTATGAGATTTGATTTGAAATGTTGGATAAAGCAACATAGAAACTCTCATAACCCTTATGTTATCTTGCATATGATGTTATATGCGAATCACTAGCCATCATCCTATGTCATTTATGACCATGTTTCATCTATTTTGCTAAAGTTGATATCATGCATGTTTTGAGGCCTATAATGTAATATGCAAGTTATGGACACATTTGCCTCATATGCCACCATGTTTAACTTGTGGCCAAACCTTATTAATTATGTCATGCTTCTAAGTTCCCTCTTTGAGATCTATTTGCGTTTATGCGAACTTACGTGCGATGGGGTTACGTTATGGGTAAACTAAAATGACATAAAAACATGACTTGAAAAGATGACATGAAATATGACATGTGATTATGCTTGAAACATGAACATGAACTTGGACATGTGTAACACCCCGCCTCCGCTAGGGTCACTCGCAAAGGAATGCACTAGCTTTAGAGGGGCATTATTGGTAAACATGCACAAAAATATCACAAGACAGAACATATAAAATAGCGGAAGTAAAATCGAACTTTCATAAATTCAATAATTAAGGTCTAAAGCCTTTTACATCAGAGTACATCAAAACCTGTCTTGCAATAGTAAAGAAGCATAAAGACTTTTTAATAAATTATTCCCCAAGAAAAACAGTAAAGTAGCCATAGCCAAGAGAAGTCCAAGCCATCCATGATGACCTTCGAGCAGAAGAAGTCCAAACTAAACAGCATTGTTTCCTCCCTGAAACCTGGGGGGGGGGAACGAAAGAAAAGAGGCGAAACAAAACGGGTCAGTCAAAAAGACTGAGTAAGTCCTATCTACTTCCAGTATAAAAACAGGTAAAGGTAACATGACATGCATAAACTGAAAGTAAACATAAGGATAACTATAAGATAGATAAACCAGGGTAGCCGGTTGAACTACTGTGGCAAGGTAAACTAAGGTATCATGATAAACTACGGTGTTATGATAAGTCAAGGTATCACATCGCCAGATTTCTATCAAGTACATTATCCCAAGGTATCTACCCCGTCTAACATCCCACGGTATCTATTATGTATATTCTTCCGAGTTCTAACATGTATATTTGCTCTGCACCTCTCGTACTAGTATCCCTACCCGCGTCATGTGTTAACCATGAATGTCCCGTGCTCAAAGTCGTGTAATGGTCCATGTCAACCTAATATCGCATATATAGGTTACTCAAATCATATGTTTCTTTCCATGTATATAAGTTTAGTCCTTTGCCGTACCTCGTACGGGCTTCCCCATGTCGTATTATCCTTGAAATCGTTTGGACTGTCACCTTTGTTCTAGCTAGGCTCTTCCATATGAATCATCGTTTGAACTACTAGGACTTACGCCACCTAGCACCACTAGGGATTACGCTTACCTATTTCACGCTTTCGTATTTCGGTTTGGGTTAAACCACCTAGGCCACTAGGGATTACGCTAACCCTCAACCGCGCCCTTCTTCCCACGCATTCATCGTGAACCGTTTTTCTATAACTGTATGCACATGTATCACATCGTGCCATCTGAGTCCTGTCACAGGGCAAAACAAGAAATACAGAACTCGGTCGGGAGCTTTAGATTTATCTGCCGATGCAGGTACTAAGGTCTGCTTTTCTACACGTGGCTATGGTCCCACGAGACCCCTCCCTCAACTAGTGAAAGGCAACACAAGAGAAAATCTTGCATGAGAACTACACTCCGGCCAGCCCACATCCTACGGCCTACCTCACCCATAATTAGATAGCAATTATGGTCTGTTGGGTGTTCCCTGCCTTTCCGTACGTACACGCTTGACTCAAGATGGTAGATGATCGACGAACTTGCTATCTCGGGCACCTTATGTGTTCGTCGACTCACTGCTATCCACCCCAGTCTTTAGGTCGCTTGCATAGCAACCAAGGCATATTCTTGGTTCTTCTACCGCAGACCTCAACCTCTCATGAGCCTAGTATAATGACCTGGCAGCTCACAGAGGGATCCCAAGAATATCCTCACGTTCCCCGAAGCCACTGCTTCGTTACCCAGTTCGCTGGAGCCTTTATCTAAATCAGATAGCCTGCTCCTACACGCATACTTAAACGTTGACCTAACGTATCGGGTTACTAATCTACCTAAGAAATGGTCTAAATTTCCTTGACTAAGAATTATTACTTAGTTTCCCTTAACTAAGGTTTACCACTTAGCCTTATTTCCATAATCCTTGTTAACTATGGTTATTTACCTAATCCTCCGAATTAGGGTTTATCTAATGGGTTAAGTGTCACTTAAGTTCATAACTTAGCTCGTCTACAAACCATGTCAAAATTGGCTAAGTATCCAAGTCCAAGACTTAACCCTACAAACCATGTGTCAAGTTGGCTAAGTATATTAAGCAATCCATAACTTAACCTCGTCTAATTATCATTTTAGATTGGTTCAGTATATATATTAACTTGACCTTATCTAATTACTGAGTCATATCGGTCAAGCACATTCAAACGATTCGTGACTTAGCCTTAACGTGTTTTCACGTTAGATTGGTTAAGTATAGGTTAACTTAACCTTATCAAATTAACGAGTTAGATTGGTTAAGTATAGGTCACTTAACCTCATCAAATCATCGTGTTAAATTAGTTAAGTGTTTAACTTAACCCCATTAAATTACCAAGTTGGATTAATTAAGTCTAGGCTAACTTAACCCCATCCGATTACCATGTTTAGATTAGTTAAGTCTAATCTTAACCCCATCCATTAACTGTATTATACGGTTAAGTGTCATTAGGAAAATTTACTTAACCTTATTACGTTATCGTGTTGGATTGATTAAGTGTTGGTTAACTTAATCCCGTCCACTAGTCGTATAAAAATGGTCAAGTGTCATTAGGCCAATCAAGTTACTTAACCTACCCAAGCTTATCATGTTTTGTTAAGTATCATTAGCCTAATCAAATTACTTAACCCATTTGTCCATATCATATTTGGTTAAGCCTCATTAATCAAATTAACTTAACCCTATTATGTGGCATTAATTATTTAATGCACCCCAACCTCTCACCTTAGACTTTGTTGTGGTTACTAGTTAAGCCGGGCGGGTCCGGGTAGATTTACACCACAACTTGGTCTAACCTCGGGTTCAAGCACAACATGACCAACTTCTCACATTGAGTCCTATTGTTTGCAACTACTAGTTAGGCCGGTCGGTTCCGGGTAGTTTTACGTTGCAAACTCAACCCAACCTCGAGTTGGCCACTTTCATGTTTAGTCTAGTGTCATGTTCATAGTCAAGTTTTCAAGCAATTGGGTAGACCTAACTTAATAGGTAAATTCCCAATGGGTAGACCTAACTTAATAGGTAAATTCCCAAGCTTATGTTTTTATGCATACTTACATGTCAACTTCCATGTTACATTTCAAGTTATGTTTTCAAGTTTAAACGCATGTCATATTTAACGTTACATGTTGTCATGTTATACCCATTTAACCCAAATCATGTTTCACATCATATTTCATGAAACTTCAAGTTAAGTTTTTCATGTATATTCATGCTCGTCTAACCTAACCCCAAAACGTGTTTCCAACGTAAGTATAGACGAGTCAACATAGTAGGAATACTATGACTACAAATTGGTCTTGAACATGCATAGTGTCATAAAAAGGGGTTTTGGCCACAAACACACAAAATATCACAAGGGAACTTGGCCACAAACCTGCATGATAGCATAAGGGGTTTGGGTTCATAAACATGCATAAGCCCCAAAATCTTGCCTTAGCCAATGTTTCACAAGTAAAGTGGTTCCTAAAGGTTCATGCTTGCATTTCATGCATAAAGATCCAAACTTGCAAGTTAAACTAGGTTATGCATAGCATGAGAGGCATGATTAAGTCACTCACATGGCCTAAGATCATAAATATGAACACAAGAGGCATGGTAAGGTTCATATAAGTTCGCATAATCATGTTTAGCCTCATTTTATCCCATGTCATTATCAAAACTACCGTTTCCATCTAAAAGTAGCTAGAACTTACATAGTTAGGCCTAGGGAAAGAAGCATGAATCATCTTGGCTAAGAAAGGTGCCTCCTTTGTTGAAGAATCGTCATGGAACTCGCATAGCAACGTTGATCTTCCTTCCATTTGGTGTAGCTAGCTTGCACCACTTGATTTGAACCCGATTTGAGTGCTTAGGCTTTAGGAAAAGGGGATGGAGGCCATGATCACTTGGCATTTGGGCAGCACTTCGTGGAGAGGGTGAGTTATGAGGGTTTAGGAGGGGGCTTAGGGGTGTTTTTATAGAGATTAGGAGTGTTTTAGGCCATAGGATTAGATCTAGGATAGATTAGGACCATCAGATCTCGGAAGCTTCCAGAACCAGGCCAAGAACAAGACCAGGTGAGACAAACAGGTGCGCCAGGCAACTTGCCCCGGCCACCCCCTGTCGACAGGCAAGTCGACAGGGCTGTCGACTTGATCTGGGCCCAAGTCGACAGGCCTGTCGACAGCACTGTCGATATGGCCTAGGCGGGAGGCTTCCCGCCTAGCCCCAGATCTGATTTTCAAAGCTATCTCCTAAGTTCAAATTTCTAGAAATCTTCTTTGGGCCTTTAACGGGTCATACGGACTCCGATTCTCGAAAACTCGGACTCTATTTCGCGTATTTTTCCGAGACGAACGCAATGGCACAGACCGTTTCACTTGATTCAGAATTTATAATTTAATTCTGTCTTGATTCTTGATTTAACGTGTTGTAAAAATTCGGGTTGTTACATTCTCCCCTTCTTAAAGGATTTCGTCCCCGAAATCTCAAAGTTAGGAAGAACATATCCTACCATCCATCATCCATATACTCAAACCATCATCCACAAGCAACCATTGTCCTTAGACAACTTCTAATGCTTTATGAATGTATGCAAAACGTGTGTGTACATGTTCCTTAGCTAATGCTAATGATCAGGCCTGAAAAATCTTTTGAATGCAAAAACATGTTTAGTGCTATGAATCCATCATGTATGCAAATAGTCCTAGTCATATACACTATGTGCGTGCACAAACATTCAACCATATGCAACATCCGCATGATAACACATTCAATTTCATCCATAAACAAGTATAAATACTCGTGCATATGCAATATGAAATGTGACCGAGTCGAGCTAATATCTAATGTAAATTCGCGCATCCACGAGCAACCACTTGCAACCATTTGCAACTATATCAACCATAACATGTTTCAAATACATGTTTACATCCATAGGGTTCTACCTAAGATTCCCTGAAACAGGGTCGAGAAGATAAACAAAACAAACTCCGTACGGGGTTTGTAACAGAGACAGGACCGAGAGGATATCCATAAAAGATAGCCTACAAGCAAGCTCAACAGAAAAACAGGGATCGAGGATATATTCCCAAAAGAGATATCATGCACGTATTTAGTCTTCAGTCTCCTGAGTCGCATTACCTTGAGCTTAGTTCCATCGTGCCTTGACCGCCCCTTTTACTTCACGATTTCGCAGCTTCTTATTTCTTGTTTCCATAACATGAGTTGGAACTCATTTCCTCGTCGCCTCTCGTTCCACTTGTACTTATTCTCCTTCTAGAATACTTGGCGCAAACAGGACTGCGTACACATTATTCCATGCGAGCCCTCAAAATTCACTAGTGAATCCTGGACCTTGTACCATAAGGTATTCCACGTAGAAAAACTTTCTCTTGAAAGTAAACAAGTTACCATGCGCACTTACTAGGGTAATTCCCATAACCCATACATAAGCGAAGTATACCATCCGTTTTATTAGCGAACACCACTCGATCGGGCTTCTAATTTCCAACAAAGGCATCTAGGGATTCTAAGCAACTAATCATGACAGAACCCAAAAGGTTACGCGATACTTCAAGGGTATTACCAAAGCGAGCCAAGAGTCTAACTACCCTCCTTCTAAAACCGAGAGTGGCACCCCTTACTGGATAACCACTTCATCCCTAGAATCCATCCACAACTTATAAACATAAGCATTGTTTCCAAGCTCAACACTTGATATATACATTCTCAAGTCCAAACAAGCCATGAGTAAATGGACCGATCTTCCAATAGGACTTGAGACAAAAACGGGATCCTCTACTACGCTAGTACTAAGGTGCAGAGACTCAACTATCGAAGCGGACTTAAAAGATGCGGTGATCAAAACAAAGTCCCGACGGGATGATAGAGAAGAAAAACTAAACCTTTAACAAGATCGTTACCCTCCTTCCGAGGTACCCTAGAAATGAGAGCATACTATTGCCCTCCGAATGATCTTGTCCCTGTTCCATGATACTTAACTATCCGTCCTGTTTCACCTTGCCAAAGGTACTCTCTCGTCATGGGTTTCATTGTTCATCTTTCTCCCTCCTTTGAGGACTAAGCCATACCAACATGTTGCTCACCCATAAGCTCATATCCTTTATCCTCTTTCCCACTATCCTTTCTTGTATAACTCTGCAATGGTCTCTCGAGAACCACCTCCATCGTACGGGAAACACTTACGTAGCTAGAAAGACTAGTCGCAGTCAAAACCACTGTGACTACAGATGGAGGAAAGAAAGGAAAAGAGATTCAATCAAGGAAACAAGGATAATGCTAATGGCCTTTGGGGAATAGCCTTTTTCTTTTTAAAAGAAAATTTTCTTGAAAAATGCTACTTTGTAAACGGTTTTTCAAATAGTTTTCAGAAGGTCTTTAAAAACTTTTGCCCAGTCTGGTAACCTTCTGCTCTGATACCAAATGTAACACCCCGCCTCCGCTAGGGTCACTCGCAAAGGAATGCACTAGCTTTAGAGGGGCATTATTGGTAAACATGCACAGAAATATCACAAGACAGAACATATAAAATAGCGGAAGTAAAATCGAACTTTCATAAATTCAATAATTAAGGTCTAAAGCCTTTTACATCAGAGTACATCAAAACCTGTCTTGCAATAGTAAAGAAGCATAAAGACTTTTTAATAAATTATTCCCCAAGAAAAACAGTAAAGTAGCCATAGCCAAGAGAAGTCCAAGCCATCCATGATGACCTTCGAGCAGAAGAAGTCCAAACTAAACAGCATTGTTTCCTCCCTGAAACCTTGGGGGGGGGGGAAACGAAAGAAAAGAGGCGAAACAAAACGGGTCAGTCAAAAAGACTGAGTAAGTCCTATCTACTTCCAGTATAAAAACAGGTAAAGGTAACATGACATGCATAAACTGAAAGTAAACATAAGGATAACTATAAGATAGATAAACCAGGGTAGCCGGTTGAACTACTGTGGCAAGGTAAACTAAGGTATCATGATAAACTACGGTGTTATGATAAGTCAAGGTATCACATCGCCAGATTTCTATCGAGTACATTATCCCAAGGTATCTACCCCGTCTAACATCCCACGGTATCTATTATGTATATTCTTCCGAGTTCTAACATGTATATTTGCTCTGCACCTCTCGTACTAGTATCCCTACCCGCGTCATGTGTTAACCATGAATGTCCCGTGCTCAAAGTCGTGTAATGGTCCATGTCAACCTAATATCGCATATATAGGTTACTCAAATCATATGTTTCTTTCCATGTATATAAGTTTAGTCCTTTGCCGTACCTCGTACGGGCTTCCCCATGTCGTATTATCCTTGAAATCGTTTGGACTGTCACCTTTGTTCTAGCTAGGCTCTTCCATATGAATCATCGTTTGAACTACTAGGACTTACGCCACCTAGCACCACTAGGGATTACGCTTACCTATTTCACGCTTTCGTATTTCGGTTTGGGTTAAACCACCTAGGCCACTAGGGATTACGCTAACCCTCAACCGCGCCCTTCTTCCCACGCATTCATCGTGAACCGTTTTTCTATAACTGTATGCACATGTATCACATCGTGCCATCCGAGTCCTGTCACAGGGCAAAACAAGAAATACAGGACTCGGTCGGGAGCTTTAGATTTATCTGCCGATGCAGGTACTAAGGTCTGCTTTTCTACACGTGGCTATGGTCCCACGAGACCCCTCCCTCAACTAGTGAAAGGCAACACAAGAGAAAATCTTGCATGAGAACTACACTCCGGCCAGCCCACATCCTACGGCCTACCTCACCCATAATTAGATAGCAATTATGGTCTGTTGGGTGTTCCCTGCCTTTCCGTACGTACACGCTTGACTCAAGATGGTAGATGATCGACGAACTTGCTATCTCGGGCACCTTATGTATTCGTCGACTCACTGCTATCCACCCCAGTCTTTAGGTCGCTCGCATAGCAACCAAGGCATATTCTTGGTTCTTCTACCGCAGACCTCAACCTCTCATGAGCCTAGTATAATGACCTGGCAGCTCACAGAGGGATCCCAAGAATATCCTCACGTTCCCCGAAGCCGCTGCTTCGTTACCCAGTTCGCTGGAGCCTTTATCTAAATCAGATAGCCTGCTCCTACACGCATACTTAAACGTTGACCTAACGTATCGGGTTACTAATCTACCTAAGAAATGGTCCAAATTTCCTTGACTAAGAATTATTACTTAGTTTCCCTTAACTAAGGTTTACCACTTAGCCTTATTTCCATAATCCTTGTTAACTATGGTTATTTACCTAATCCTCCGAATTAGGGTTTATCTAATGGGTTAAGTGTCACTTAAGTTCATAACTTAGCTCGTCTACAAACCATGTCAAAATTGGCTAAGTATCCAAGTCCAAGACTTAACCCTACAAACCATGTGTCAAGTTGGCTAAGTATATTAAGCAATCCATAACTTAACCTCGTCTAATTATCATTTTAGATTGGTTCAGTATATATATTAACTTGACCTTATCTAATTACTGAGTCATATCGGTCAAGCGCATTCAAACGATTCGTGACTTAGCCTTAACGTGTTTTCACGTTAGATTGGTTAAGTATAGGTTAACTTAACCTTATCAAATTAACGAGTTAGATTGGTTAAGTATAGGTCACTTAACCTCATCAAATCATCGTGTTAAATTAGTTAAGTGTTTAACTTAACCCCATTAAATTACCAAGTTGGATTAATTAAGTCTAGGCTAACTTAACCCCATCCGATTACCATGTTTAGATTAGTTAAGTCTAATCTTAACCCCATCCATTAACTGTATTATACGGTTAAGTGTCATTAGGAAAATTTACTTAACCTTATTACGTTATCGTGTTGGATTGATTAAGTGTTGGTTAACTTAATCCCGTCCACTAGTCGTATAAAAATGGTCAAGTGTCATTAGGCCAATCAAGTTACTTAACCTACCCAAGCTTATCATGTTTTGTTAAGTATCATTAGCCTAATCAAATTACTTAACCCATTTGTCCATATCATATTTGGTTAAGCCTCATTAATCAAATTAACTTAACCCTATTATGTGGCATTAATTATTTAATGCACCCCAACCTCTCACCTTAGACTTTGTTGTGGTTACTAGTTAAGCCGGGCGGGTCCGGGTAGATTTACACCACAACTTGGTCTAACCTCGGGTTCAAGCACAACATGACCAACTTCTCACATTGAGTCCTATTGTTTGCAACTACTAGTTAGGCCGGTCGGTTCCGGGTAGTTTTACGTTGCAAACTCAACCCAACCTCGAGTTGGCCACTTTCATGTTTAGTCTAGTGTCATGTTCATAGTCAAGTTTTCAAGCAATTGGGTAGACCTAACTTAATAGGTAAATTCCCAATGGGTAGACCTAACTTAATAGGTAAATTCCCAAGCTTATGTTTTTATGCATACTTACATGTCAACTTCCATGTTACATTTCAAGTTATGTTTTCAAGTTTAAACACATGTCATATTTAACGTTACATGTTGTCATGTTATACCCATTTAACCCAAATCATGTTTCACATCATATTTCATGAAACTTCAAGTTAAGTTTTTCATGCATATTCATGCTTGTAACACCCCACGTCCATTAATGTCACTCACAAAGGGAATGCATTAACTTCCATGGAGGTTTTAAGTGAATATAGAACAGTAAAATTACAACAAGACAGATATAAAATAGTACTTGGAAATTCAAAAACTTTATTTCATTGTAGCAGAAGTCAAAACATGTTTGATTACATCATAACACCATATTCAATGTCAAGTACAATATCTATCTTGATAAAACAAGTACATAATCCCATTACATGAATAGCCATTAAAAAGAAAGATAACAAGCTGGACTTTACTTCAGCAGTCCAAGCTTTCCAGAAGATAAGCGATCCAACTAGACTCCACTAGAACTTGGCCCAACCTGCGGACCTGAAGGGAGAAAAAGGATGGAAAAGAGGGGGGTCAGACATAAAGTCTGGTGAATATGATAATTCTACAATACTATTACCAAAATAACTGGACTAAGGCATAAGCTGGAAAACAAGAAAATGTCTATGAAGAGCAGATTAAGGACATAGACAATCGCTAAAGGCAACGTTATAGGCGCTCCTAAATACTAAAGGATAAACACTATACTGCACCACACCAGTCACCCTAAAGATTCATCCCACTTAGCTTCACTTAGAAACTTTCCCAATGGCTTTACGTACCCCTAGCTGACTACATAGGTGCCGCCTGCCCCTATCTCCACTAGGTGTACCCTACTTCCCATTATTCGATCGGCTCCCTAACTCGTAGATACCCGTGCTGGCCCCACAGTGGGGTGTATCACTCCCCTAAAGTGGCAACCTGATACAACGGACATGCACGGCTTATACCTACACGATGCAACAACGTCTTACCTACCAGCCCGGGTCCACACACGCATATGAAACCCGTTGGACTTGCATTGCCACCGCTCCCTGTTTTGGCCTCTTATAGTCAAACCCAGTATGCGTGTCCCGTCCTCGACTTGGGTCGAGCCCACAAAGATACGTTTTGGGATACTGGTTGAAATGGGCCCCCACTATTTACCACAAGCATTCCACCTAAGCTTGTCCCCATTAGTCCATCCCACTTAACCCACTTAGTCATGTTCATTTACATGTGTGTTTGGTTAAGTCTAATCGTATTTCAAATGCCTCTAAAGGCAACCACCAGATTCCTCATGCCACCCAAGGCACCTACTTAACCCCCATGTCCCACCTTACATGATTATCTGGTTAAGTATTTCTTAGTTCATTAAGGCCATAACCTCATAAAGACCTCTCACATTAGACTGACATTTATGGCAGCTGGATTTGCCGGGCGGGTCCGGGCAGTCTTACACCATAAAAGAGTCTAACCTCGTGTCTTTACAACTGTTATGCTTTAGTTTGGGCCTAGGACCTCTCACATTGGGCCGACATTTGTGACTACTGGATTTGCCGGGCGGGTCCGGGCAGGTTTACATCACAAACGGGTCCAACCTCGTGTCCTAAGCATTGATTATTAATAATAATCCACTTTCCCCCAATTTTAATAATTCCCTACTTGAATTATTAATTACTTCCAATTTTTAACAATGTCCATAATTGACTCAATTATGGACATTCATTCATGGTATGCAACATCTTACAAAATTGCACCCAATTTATTAATTCCTAATATTACCCCTACCCCACGTTTGAACGTTTATTCGCAAAATATATGTTAGACTCGAATAGCCTAACTCATAGCATAAAAGAGATTATCATAATAACAACATGTATATGTGACCAAATGAATCATAATAAGGGGTGAAACTTGCATATGTCCAACTTGCATAGATTATACATGTCATGGATCTAAAGGTGTCAACTTGTTCAAAATTCACCTAATATGATCTCAATCAATTTTCATAAACTTACATATGAACATGTGTGAATCAACATCATCTATTTTTTTAACAACATGGTTTTATATGGGTACACCTAACTCAATAGGCAAATTCCCATAATCAAGTTTTATTTAATTATAGTTTCAAGTTTATGGGTACACCTAACCTAATAGGCAAATTCCCATAAACAAGATCCATTTAAATTAAGAAAAAAAACATAACTTTAAGCATGATCCAACAACATCATGATTTTTCAACATAATATAGCATGATTTATAACATGGCATAGTATGATAGTATAACATAGCTTGACATGATTCTCAACATAGCATGACATAGCATAAGAGAATTTACAACATAGCATGACATAGCATATATAATTTACATCATACGACAGCATAATAACATAATAAGAGATCCACAATATATAGAATTTACAATTACAAATCACATCACTTTCTTGTGATCCATTCATAACTGAGTCAAATTAGTTTGTAATAGTCTTGTGAGAATCATCATACTCACCAACAAAAGAAAAGAATTAGAGAAAGAGAGATCTTTTGATTTGATTTGTGTAGATTTAGTTGTAGATGATTAGGCTTCCTCTTCTTAGTTTGTGACGGCTATGCTGAACTCCATGGCAGCAGCATGACGGTAGCTTCTCTAATTTTACAAGTGATTTAGGTCTAGGGTCTACCCACTTATTTATAGATTTTTAGAATTCATTTAGGCCATTAGATTTAACCTAGAAATAACCGCAGCCGTTCAGACAAGATGGGGTTTATCTTGTTGACTCAGCAATGAGTCAGAAGTGACTCAGCAAACACTCAGCAATATATATATATATATTCTACAATGTACACATTAGATACATCCCCCCCTTTTTACACACTTATTATTGTTTTTATATACATATTAGATACATCCCCTCTCTTACACACTTATTAATATTTTTATATTCATATTAGATACATCCCCTCTCTTACACACTTATTAATATTTTTATATTCATATTAGATACATCCCCTCTTCTACACACTTATTATTATTTTAGCAACTTTAGTGTTAATAGAAAATTCGGGGTGTTACATTCTCCCCTCCTTTTAGGATTTCGTCCCCGAAATCTTCAAGTCTGGAAGAATGTATATCCTACCATCCAAACGTCCATCTACTCATCCATCATACACAGGCATCCATTGTCCTTACAGACTTCTAATGCTTTCATGTTTAAATGCACAGTGTGTGTATATGTCCGTATCTAATGCAAAATCAGGCGGTCCACTGATTCAGTTGACCTCCTTAATGCAACTATGATCGTGCCATGCATCCATTATGTATGCAAAAGATTCTTAATGCTACATAATACTTCTATATGCGTGCACAACCATCATCTGAATGCAGCATCCACATGATAATACAACCATCGTTCATCCATTTTACTAAATACATCCATATATATGCAATATGCAATATGTAGTGACTGAGCCGATCTAGTGCCTAAAGTGTGTGTATATATGCATCCACGAGCAACCACTAGCAAACACTTGCATCCATTTTGCATCCATCAAACATAACATGTCTCAAACACATGTTTCAACCATAGGATTATCCTAACTAAAGGTCAAAGGTACTAATGAGAGGACATACTAAAGATAAGATAAGATAAGCTAAGCGATAAAGGAGAAATTAAAAGACATACCCTCAAAAAGAAAAGGGTACAACGAACGCATCTTCTCTTCTGTCTCCCAAGTTGCGTTGCTCTCATCATCTCCCCATTGCACTTTAACCAGTCTGACCTCTCGATTCCTCAACTTTTTGATCTCCGACCCAAGAATGCATGTAGGAGCTCGTCTAATTGTTGCATCACGCTCTATTTCCACCTCTTTAAGCAAGCTCGGCTCTACCACCTCCGCGGTCTTGTGCAAACACTTCCTCAAATGTGATACATGGAATACGTCGTGTACTCCACTAAGTTTCTCAGGCAACTCCACCCTAAATGCCATCTTCCCAATCCTGTCTTTTACAGGAAACGGCCCTACAAACCTTGGTGCTAATTTCCCCACGGACCCAAAGCGAACAACATTCTGTAACGGAGATACTTTGATAAAAACCATGTCCCCAATGTCAAACTCAAGATCTGTCCTCCTCTTATCAGCATACGATTTCTGCCTATCTTGTGCTGCTTTCATCCTCCTTCGAATCAGCTCAATCTTCTCCGAGGTTTCCCTAACCATATCGGGCCCAAGTAGGATTTTATCGGTAGATTCCCACCAACATGTAGGCGAACGGCAAGGCCTTCCATAAAGAGCTTCGAAAGGTGCTATGCCAATACTAGACTGAAAGCTATTATTATATGCGAATTCTACTAACGGAAGGTGCTCTTCCCATGTACCCCCAAAGTCTAGGATACAAAGCCTTAAAAGATCCTCTAGAATGCGATTCACCCTCTCGGTCTGGCCGTCTGTCTGAGGATGATATGCGGTGCTCAAACATAGCTGAGTCCCTACCACCTCTTGTAAACTCTTCCAAAATTCGCTAGTAAAGATGGGGTCACGGTCGCTTACTATACTAGAAGGAATACCGTGCAAACGAACTATCTCCTTAATGTATACAGAAGCCAACCACGGAGCAGTCCTCTTACTTTTCACGGGAATAAAATGGGCGCTTTTAGTAAGTCTATCTACTATAACCCAAATCCCCGTGTTACCCTTCCTTGATCTTGGTAATCCATCCACAAAATCCATTGAGATGCTTTCCCATTTCCATAGTGGAACTTCTAATGGGTGAAGCAACCCACCGGGTTTCTTTTGTTCTGCTTTAACTCGTTGGCACACCAAGCATCTAGCGACGTACTCGGCCACATCCTTTTTCATACCGGCCCAAAAGAAAACCCGCTTCATATCTTTGTACATCTTATCCCCGCCGGGATGAATGGTCATTTTTGAGCGATGAGCATCATCAAGAATGGCCTTCCTTAAGTCTTCGTCTTGTGGTACACAAAGTCTATTATCCCTTCGTAACCAACCCTAATCGTCTAGGGTATACCTACGAAGATGGCTTGACGACTCCCCCCCTTTGAGCTTTTCTACTATCTCAACCAACTGTGGGTCGTCTCGCTGTGCCTCACCAACCCGTCCTAGAAGTGTAGGTCTAACCTCCAAGGATGCTAACAGACCGGGTACTAAGTCAACGGAGGGTCTAAAGTCAAACATAGAGATGAATTCTAAGCTTTTTCGTTCGACAAACAACAGACTCAAGGACAACCTTTTCCTACTTAAGGCGTCTGCCACCACGTTACCCTTGCCCGGGGTATATGCTATTTCAAAATCGTAGGAGGCTAAGAATTCCATCCACCGTTGCTGCCTTAAATTCAAATCCTTCTGAGAGAATAAGTATTTTAATGATTTGTGGTCAGTGAACAGTTCGAATTTCTCACCAAGAAGATAGTGACGCCAAGACTTAAGCGCGAAAACAATTGCGGCTAGCTCTAAGTCATGCGTGGGGTAATTCTTTTCATGAACCCTCAACTGCCTTCCACCATAGGCTATTACTCTTCCCTCTTGCATGAGGACCGCGCCAAGTCCCGTCCCACAAGCATCAGTATAGATGGTAAACAGTTTATTCCCGTCTGGCAGCACTAAGACTGGGGTTGAAGTTAAGGCTCTCTTTAAACGTTGGAACGCATCATCGCAATCTTTGTCCCACGTAAAAACCAGGTTCTTCTTCGTTAACCGTGTTAATGGAGCTGATATTTTTGCGAAGTCTTTGATAAACTTCCTATAATAGCCAGCCAACCCCAAGAAACTTCTTACTTCGGTTGCATTTTTAGGGACCTTCCAATCTTGGATGGCCACCACCTTTGCGGGATCCACTGCTATCCCTTCTTTGGAAACCACGTGCCCTAAGAACCGTACTTCCTTCCTCCAGAAGTGACACTTAGAAAATTTTGCCTTAAGGTTATGCGCTCGAAGGGTTTCCAACACTTCCCTAAGATGTAGGGAGTGCTCTTCTTTATTCTTAGAAAAGACTAAGATGTCATCCACAAAGACTACCACGAATTTGTTAAGGTATTCCCTAAACACCCTACTCATCAAATCAACAAAATATGCAGGGGCGTTTGTCAAACCAAAGGGCATCACTAGCCATTCATAGAATCCGTCAGGAGTCCTAAAAGCAGTCTTATCTATACTATCCTCAGCCACTCTCAGTTGATGAAAGCCAGTGGCTAAGTCCAACTGCGAAAACACTGAGGCGCCAACTAACTGATCAAAGAGATCGTCAATCCTCGGCAGTGGGTGTCGGTTCTTTTTAGTAAGCTTGTTTAGTTCTCTATAGTCCATACAAAGTCTAAGAGACCCATCCGCCTTTGTGGCAAAAACTACTGGAGCACCCCACTCCGATATACTACGTCTTATGAACCCCTTCTCAAGCAACTCCTTTACTTGCTTATTGAGTTCCCTCCTTTCACGAGGAGCCATGTGGCGCACTGGCAAAGATACGGGTTTAGCATTATCCACAAGATAAATTCGAAAGTCTATCTCCCACTTTGGAGGTAAGCCCTTCACCTTCTCAAACACATCCGGATATTCCCGGACCACTTCTACCGATCGCAGGTTCTCTACAGACGCGTTAAGCGATTCAAGATAACTTAGCATAACGGAATTTATGGGATTACAAAAGATGTCGAGAGCATTACCAAGGCGAGTCACAAGCCTAACTACTCTCCTTTCACAATCAAGAATGGCCCTATTTCTAGACAACCAATCCATTCCTAAAATTAGCCCATAGCCCGTGAAGCCCAATACATAAGCTTCACATCTAAATTCAACGCTAAGTATAGAGATTTTCAAATCCAAACATATCATGGTCAAATGAGCCGAACCCCCAATTGGATTTGAAACGACCAGGGGATCCTCTACTAAACTGGTGTTCAAGTGCAGTGATTCAACTAATGATGCAGAGATAAACGAATGAGATGCGCCAGAATCGAATAAGGTACGGACAGGATGATCAAACAGAAAAACTAAGCTTTCAACAGAAATTGTTCTACCTCTTTCTTGCAGCGGTGGGGCCGCAATAGCCTGAACTTGCCCCCTTGCCTGCCCTGGTGCCATAAGAGCCTGCACCTGTCCTCCCGAGGTAGACCCTGCCCTCTGCCCCTTCTTTGGACAGTCCTTCACTAAATGTCCCGCATCTCCACAATGAAAACAACCAGTCTTCTTTTTCTTTCTACAATCTTTGCTGAGATGGCCAGGCGTCCCACAATTGAAGCATTTCTTCTTCCCTTTGCCATTATTGTTTTTACCACCCTTCTTATTTTGCTGTTGGGGTTTCTTCTGATCCCCTTTCTTTTCAACTGCCTTATCCTCATGCATAAGTGCCATTTCTACTAGCTTTTCAAAGGTGGCTCCCATAGGGATGTGGGTCATAGCCAACCCTTGCAACGGTTCATTCAAGCCTCTAACGAACCTCAAAGCTTTCTTCTCTGGCGTGTTCACCAACTCCAAGCCAAACCTTGCTAACTGATTAAATTTATTGACATATTCCTTTACTGATGAGCTCCCTTGCTTTAGTGCCAGGAATTTTTCCATATTTAAGTTCTCCTCTGCCCTTGAAAGAAACTTTGCCTCAAACCTTCGTCTGAAATCCGCCCATGAATCAACTGGACGTTCCCCGTTAGTGACCTCCCACCAAAACGAGGCCTCTCCCTTCATTAACCAAGCAGCTAAACGGACTTTCCTCCCATCTTCCACTTCAAAGATATCCAACAATTCCTCAGTCTCCTTAAGCCAATCTCTGGCCTCCACAAACGTCTCAGTCCCTTGAAAAGTTTTTCCTCCCATAGCCTTGAATTCCTTGCACGTCTTTGCAAAAGTGTCAACACGAGGAGGAGGAGGAGGAGGAATGGGTGCAACTAGGGGTGGAGGAGTATCCGCTGGGCCTGCAGTGGTGGCCCTAGCCTCCAAGTATCTCCTAAACCACCCTGGAATCGTCACACCTTCTGGGAGATTAAGATCTTCAGCCATGCTGAAACGAAAAAGGAAAGATTCAAAATGGAGGATTCGAAAGATAAAGATAAGGATGTGGCTATTTGGGATTATGTTTTTCATAAAAACTCTCTTTAAATAACATGTTTTTTTTTTTTTTTTTTTTTTTGAAATCACTTCTTCCAAAAATACTTTAGAAAAAAAAATATTTTTCTAAAATTTTTTTTATCTGTTCTGGTAACCTTATGCTCTGATACCACGTGTAACACCCCACGTCCATTAATGTCACTCACAAAGGGAATGCATTAACTTCCATGGAGGTTTTAAGTGAATATAGAACAGTAAAATTACAACAAGACAGATATAAAATAGTACTTGGAAATTCAAAAACTTTATTTCATTGTAGCAGAAGTCAAAACATGTTTGATTACATCAAAACACCATATTCAATGTCAAGTACAAATATCTATCTTGATAAAACAAGTACATAATCCCATTACATGAATAGCCATTAAAAAGAAAGATAACAAGCTGGACTTTACTTCAGCAGTCCAAGCTTTCCAGAAGATAAGCGATCCAACTAGACTCCACTAGAACTTGGCCCAACCTGCGGACCTGAAGGGAGAAAAAGGATGGAAAAGAGGGGGGGTCAGACATAAAGTCTGGTGAATATGATAATTCTACAATACTATTACCAAAATAACTGGACTAAGGCATAAGCTGGAAAACAAGAAAATGTCTATGAAGAGCAGATTAAGGACATAGACAATCGCTAAAGGCAACGTTATAGGCGCTCCTAAATACTAAAGGATAAACACTATACTGCACCACACCAGTCACCCTAAAGATTCATCCCACTTAGCTTCACTTAGAAACTTTCCCAATGGCTTTACGTACCCCTAGCTGACTACATAGGTGCCGCCTGCCCCTATCTCCACTAGGTGTACCCTACTTCCCATTATTCGATCGGCTCCCTAACTCGTAGATACCCGTGCTGGCCCCACAGTGGGGTGTATCACTCCCCTAAAGTGGCAACCTGATACAACGGACATGTATATAAGTTTAGTCCTTTGCCGTACCTCGTACGGGCTTCCCCATGTCGTATTATCCTTGAAATCGTTTGGACTGTCACCTTTGTTCTTGCTAGGCTCTTCCATATGAATCATCGTTTGAACTACTAGGACTTACGCCACCTAGCACCACTAGGGATTACGCTTACCTATTTCACGCTTTCGTATTTCGGTTTGGGTTAAACCACCTAGGCCACTAGGGATTACGCTAACCCTCAACCGCGCCCTTCTTCCCACGCATTCATCGTGAACCGTTTTTCTATAACTGTATGCACATGTATCACATCGTGCCATCCGAGTCCTGTCACAGGGCAAAACAAGAAATACAGGACTCGGTCGGGAGCTTTAGATTTATCTGCCGATGCAGGTACTAAGGTCTGCTTTTCTACACGTGGCTATTGTCCCACGAGACCCCTCCCTCAACTAGTGAAAGGCAACACAAGAGAAAATCTTGCATGAGAACTACACTCCGGCCAGCCCACATCCTACGGCCTACCTCACCCATAATAAGATAGCAATTATGGTCTGTTGGGTGTTCCCTGCCTTTCCGTACGTACACGCTTGACTCAAGATGGTAGATGATCGACGAACTTGCTATCTCGGGCACCTTATGTATTCGTCGACTCACTGCTATCCACCCCAGTCTTTAGGTCGCTCGCATAGCAACCAAGGCATATTCTTGGTTCTTCTACCGCAGACCTCAACCTCTCATGAGCCTAGTATAATGACCTGGCAGCTCACAGAGGGATCCCAAGAATATCCTCACGTTCCCCGAAGCCGCTGCTTCGTTACCCAGTTCGCTGGAGCCTTTATCTAAATCAGATAGCCTGCTCCTACACGCATACTTAAACGTTGACCTAAAATATCAGGTTACTAATCTACCTAAGAAATGGTCCAAATTTCCTTGACTAAGAATTATTACTTAGTTTCCCTTAACTAAGGTTTACCACTTAGCCTTATTTCCATAATCCTTGTTAACTATGGTTATTTACCTAATCCTCCGAATTAGGGTTTATCTAATGGGTTAAGTGTCACTTAAGTTCATAACTTAGCTCGTCTACAAACCATGTCAAAATTGGCTAAGTATCCAAGTCCAAGACTTAACCCTACAAACCATGTGTCAAGTTGGCTAAGTATATTAAGCAATCCATAACTTAACCTCGTCTAATTATCATTTTAGATTGGTTCAGTATATATATTAACTTGACCTTATCTAATTACTGAGTCATATCGGTCAAGCGCATTCAAACGATTCGTGACTTAGCCTTAACGTGTTTTCACGTTAGATTGGTTAAGTATAGGTTAACTTAACCTTATCAAATTAACGAGTTAGATTGGTTAAGTATAGGTCACTTAACCTCATCAAATCATCATGTTAAATTAGTTAAGTGTTTAACTTAACCCCATTAAATTACCAAGTTGGATTAATTAAGTCTAGGCTAACTTAACCCCATCCGATTACCATGTTTAGATTAGTTAAGTCTAATCTTAACCCCATCCATTAACTGTATTATACGGTTAAGTGTCATTAGGAAAATTTACTTAACCTTATTACGTTATCGTGTTGGATTGATTAAGTGTTGGTTAACTTAATCCCGTCCACTAGTCGTATAAAAATGGTCAAGTGTCATTAGGCCAATCAAGTTACTTAACCTACCCAAGCTTATCATGTTTTGTTAAGTATCATTAGCCTAATCAAATTACTTAACCCATTTGTCCATATCATATTTGGTTAAGCCTCATTAATCAAATTAACTTAACCCTATTATGTGGCATTAATTATTTAATGCACCCCAACCTCTCACCTTAGACTTTGTTGTGGTTACTAGTTAAGCCGGGCGGGTCCGGGTAGATTTACACCACAACTTGGTCTAACCTCGGGTTCAAGCACAACATGACCAACTTCTCACATTGAGTCCTATTGTTTGCAACTACTAGTTAGGCCGGTCGGTTCCGGGTAGTTTTACGTTGCAAACTCAACCCAACCTCGAGTTGGCCACTTTCATGTTTAGTCTAGTGTCATGTTCATAGTCAAGTTTTCAAGCAATTGGGTAGACCTAACTTAATAGGTAAATTCCCAATGGGTAGACCTAACTTAATAGGTAAATTCCCAAGCTTATGTTTTTATGCATACTTACATGTCAACTTCCATGTTACATTTCAAGTTATGTTTTCAAGTTTAAACACATGTCATATTTAACGTTACATGTTGTCATGTTATACCCATTTAACCCAAATCATGTTTCACATCATATTTCATGAAACTTCAAGTTAAGTTTTTCATGTATATTCATGCTTGTAACACCCCACGTCCATTAATGTCACTCACAAAGGGAATGCATTAACTTCCATGGAGGTTTTAAGTGAATATAGAACAGTAAAATTACAACAAGACAGATATAAAATAGTACTTGGAAATTCAAAAACTTTATTTCATTGTAGCAGAAGTCAAAACATGTTTGATTACATCATAACACCATATTCAATGTCAAGTACAATATCTATCTTGATAAAACAAGTACATAATCCCATTACATGAATAGCCATTAAAAAGAAAGATAACAAGCTGGACTTTACTTCAGCAGTCCAAGCTTTCCAGAAGATAAGCGATCCAACTAGACTCCACTAGAACTTGGCCCAACCTGCGGACCTGAAGGGAGAAAAAGGATGGAAAAGAGGGGGGTCAGACATAAAGTCTGGTGAATATGATAATTCTACAATACTATTACCAAAATAACTGGACTAAGGCATAAGCTGGAAAACAAGAAAATGTCTATGAAGAGCAGATTAAGGACATAGACAATCGCTAAAGGCAACGTTATAGGCGCTCCTAAATACTAAAGGATAAACACTATACTGCACCACACCAGTCACCCTAAAGATTCATCCCACTTAGCTTCACTTAGAAACTTTTCCAATGGCTTTACGTACCCCTAGCTGACTACATAGGTGCCGCCTGCCCCTATCTCCACTAGGTGTACCCTACTTCCCATTATTCGATCGGCTCCCTAACCGTAGATACCCGTGCTGGCCCCACAGTGGGGTGTATCACTCCCCTAAAGTGGCAACCTGATACAACGGACATGCACGGCTTATACCTACACGATGCAACAACGTCTTACCTACCAGCCCGGGTCCACACACGCATATGAAACCCGTTGGACTTGCATTGCCACCGCTCCCTGTTTTGGCCTCTTATAGTCAAACCCAGTATGCGTGTCCCGTCCTCGACTTGGGTCGAGCCCACAAAGATACGTTTTGGGATACTGGTTGAAATGGGCCCCCACTATTTACCACAAGCATTCCACCTAAGCTTGTCCCCATTAGTCCATCCCACTTAACCCACTTAGTCATGTTCATTTACATGTGTGTTTGGTTAAGTCTAATCGTATTTCAAATGCCTCTAAAGGCAACCACCAGATTCCTCATGCCACCCAAGGCACCTACTTAACCCCCATGTCCCACCTTACATGATTATCTGGTTAAGTATTTCTTAGTTCATTAAGGCCATAACCTCATAAAGACCTCTCACATTAGACTGACATTTATGGCAGCTGGATTTGCCGGGCGGGTCCGGGCAGTCTTACACCATAAAAGAGTCTAACCTCGTGTCTTTACAACTGTTATGCTTTAGTTTGGGCCTAGGACCTCTCACATTGGGCCGACATTTGTGACTACTGGATTTGCCGGGCGGGTCCGGGCAGGTTTACATCACAAACGGGTCCAACCTCGTGTCCTAAGCATTGATTATTAATAATAATCCACTTTCCCCCAATTTTAATAATTCCCTACTTGAATTATTAATTACTTCCAATTTTTAACAATGTCCATAATTGACTCAATTATGGACATTCATTCATGGTATGCAACATCTTACAAAATTGCACCCAATTTATTAATTCCTAATATTACCCCTACCCCACGTTTGAACGTTTATTCGCAAAATATATGTTAGACTCGAATAGCCTAACTCATAGCATAAAAGAGATTATCATAATAACAACATGTATATGTGACCAAATGAATCATAATAAGGGGTGAAACTTGCATATGTCCAACTTGCATAGATTATACATGTCATGGATCTAAAGGTGTCAACTTGTTCAAAATTCACCTAATATGATCTCAATCAATTTTCATAAACTTACATATGAACATGTGTGAATCAACATCATCTATTTTTTTAACAACATGGTTTTATATGGGTACACCTAACTCAATAGGCAAATTCCCATAATCAAGTTTTATTTAATTATAGTTTCAAGTTTATGGGTACACCTAACCTAATAGGCAAATTCCCATAAACAAGATCCATTTAAATTAAGAAAAAAAACGTAACTTTAAGCATGATCCAACAACATCATGATTTTTCAACATAATATAGCATGATTTATAACATGGCATAGTATGATAGTATAACATAGCTTGACATGATTCTCAACATAGCACGACATAGCATAAGAGAATTTACAACATAGCATGACATAGCATATATAATTTACATCATACGACAGCATAATAACATAATAAGAGATCCACAATATATAGAATTTACAATTACAAATCACATCACTTTCTTGTGATCCATTCATAACTGAGTCAAATTAGTTTGTAATAGTCTTGTGAGAATCATCATACTCACCAACAAAAGAAAAGAATTAGAGAAAGAGAGATCTTTTGATTTGATTTGTGTAGATTTAGTTGTAGATGATTAGGCTTCCTCTTCTTAGTTTGTGACGGCTATGCTGAACTCCATGGCAGCAGCATGACGGTAGCTTCTCTAATTTTACAAGTGATTTAGGTCTAGGGTCTACCCACTTATTTATAGATTTTTAGAATTCATTTAGGCCATTAGATTTAACCTAGAAATAACCGCAGCCGTTCAGACAAGATGGGGTTTATCTTGTTGACTCAGCAATGAGTCAGAAGTGACTCAGCAAACACTCAGCAATATATATATATATATATATATATATATATATATTCTACAATGTACACATTAGATACATCCCCCCCTTTTTACACACTTATTATTGTTTTTATATACATATTAGATACATCCCCTCTCTTACACACTTATTAATATTTTTATATTCATATTAGATACATCCCCTCTCTTACACACTTATTAATATTTTTATATTCATATTAGATACATCCCCTCTTCTACACACTTATTATTATTTTAGCAACTTTAGTGTTAATAGAAAATTCGGGGTGTTACAATGCTCGTCTAACCTAACCCCAAAACGTGTTTCCAACGTAAGTATAGACGAGTCAACATAGTAGGAATACTATGACTACAAATTGGTCTTGAACATGCATAGTGTCATAAAAAGGGGTTTTGGCCACAAACACACAAAATATCACAAGGGAACTTGGCCACAAACCTGCATGATAGCATAAGGGGTTTGGGTTCATAAACATGCATAAGCCCCAAAATCTTGCCTTAGCCAATGTTTCACAAGTAAAGTGGTTCCTAAAGGTTCATGCTTGCATTTCATGCATAAAGATCCAAACTTGCAAGTTAAACTAGGTTATGCATAGCATGAGAGGCATGATTAAGTCACTCACATGGCCTAAGATCATAAATATGAACACAAGAGGCATGGTAAGGTTCATATAAGTTCGCATAATCATGTTTAGCCTCATTTTATCCCATGTCATTATCAAAACTACCGTTTCCATCTAAAAGTAGCTAGAACTTACATAGTTAGGCCTAGGGAAAGAAGCATGAATCATCTTGGCTAAGAAAGGTGCCTCCTTTGTTGAAGAATCGTCATGGAACTCGCATAGCAACGTTGATCTTCCTTCCATTTGGTGTAGCTAGCTTGCACCACTTGATTTGAACCCGATTTGAGTGCTTAGGCTTTAGGAAAAGGGGATGGAGGCCATGATCACTTGGCATTTGGGCAGCACTTCGTGGAGAGGGTGAGTTATGAGGGTTTAGGAGGGGGCTTAGGGGTGTTTTTATAGAGATTAGGAGTGTTTTAGGCCATAGGATTAGATCTAGGATAGATTAGGACCATCAGATCTCGGAAGCTTCCAGAACCAGCCCAAGAACAAGACCAGGTGAGACAAACAGGTGCGCCAGGCAACTTGCCCCGGCCACTCCCTGTCGACAGGCAAGTCGACAGGGCTGTCGACTTGATCTGGGCCCAAGTCGACAGGCCTGTCGACAGCACTGTCGATATGGCCTAGGCGGGAGGCTTCCCGCCTAGCCCCAGATCTGATTTTCAAAGCTATCTCTTAAGATCAAATTTCCAGAAATCTTCTTTGGGCCTTTAACGGGTCATACGGACTCCGATTCTCGAAAACTCGGACTCTATTTCGCGTATTTTTCCGAGACGAACGCAATGGCACAGACCGTTTCACTTGATTCAGAATTTATAATTTAATTCTGTCTTGATTCTTGATTTAACGTGTTGTAAAAATTCGGGTTGTTACAACATGACTTCTAGAAAACATGAGGATGGCCAACTCGAGGTTGGGTTGAGTTTGTAGCATAAATCTAACCGGACCTGACCGTCTTAACTAGTGGCTACAAACAGTAGGACCCAATGTGAGTAGTTGGTCACATCGCACTTAAAACCCGAGGTTAGACTAGGTTGTGGTGTAAAGCTACCCGGACACGCCCGGCTTAACTAGTGACCACAACAAAGTCTAATGTGAGAGGTTGGAGTGCATTACGTTAATTAATGCCACATGGTAGGGTTAAGTCATGGACTACTTGAATATACTTAACCAATTAAACACGATGGATTGGTAGGGTTAAGTCATGGACTACTTGAATATACTTAACCAGTTGAACACGATGTATTGATAGGGTTAAGTCATGAACTGCTTGGATACACTTGACCAACTCAATACATGGTTAGGATAGGGTTAACCACACTTAACCCGTTTAAAACCCTAGTTACATGGTCCTTTTCAGCAGTAACCTACTTGGGAGTATCTGGATACCCTGGACTAGGCTAGGGTGGGGCACGATTACTGACTGATTGTAAGAGACCAAAAGAGACGGCTGAATAGTGCACCAGTTAAGTTCAGGCGGACCATGGTCGTGCACATTAAGTCCGGAGTTGAACATGGGCACCGGTAGGTTTAGACTGTGCGTGCTTGAATTGTGTCTGTGGTTTACACCTTAGGGCTAGATACACCCTAGGGTGGACCTTGCACAATTAACTACATTCCATGATTAGGCCGTATGACACCGATACACGACGAGTTAGGCTTATAGGGAGCCGATCGACTAGACCGAGTAGTTGGACCTTGATTTAGGTCATCTCATGAGTTTGGGCCAACATTGGGCTAAGGGATCATTGCTTGTTTATACTTGACATGGATTAGAATACTAGTACACTTGGTGCAACTTAACCTTGTATATGCGATGCCACACTTGATCTATCTTGTTAACTTTTCACCATGCCAGTTATCATCCTATGTTTCATCTCTGTTTTACATGTCCAGTTAACTTTATTAGTTTTTATACTAATAGTAGGTAGGACTTACCAGTCTTTTTGACTGACCCATTTTCTTTCGCCTCTTTTCTTCCGTTTCCCCCCCCCCCCAGGTTCTCAGGGTGGGAACACTAGCACCTAGCTTGGATCTTTAGCTGCTTAGCTCATGTACGGTTTGGACTTGAGCTTTCTATGGCTTTATTCTATTTGGGGATAGTTTACTTTATGTTATTTCCAGTTTTCAGTTTATGTTTCCTAGACTTTGTTTTGTGGGAAAATAATGACTCAGTACTTTGATGTAACTTGACTATGGTTTGGAAATGTTAGTTTTTATCCGCTGCTTTACTTACTCTGTTTTACTTATATGTTCTGTCTTGTGATATCTGCATGCATGTTTACCTTGTTTAACGCCCCTCCAAAGCCAGTGTCCTTGCAAGAGTGGCATTGGCGGAGGTGGGGTGTTACATAATAAGGTCAAGGTTCAACCTAGACCTGTCAAATGGGTCGGGTCGGGTCAAGTCAAAATTGACCCGACCCATTTTTTGACCTAGCCCATTTAATATATTTATTAAGAGGGTCAATTGACCCTACCCTCTTCATGTATGGGTTAACCCATCTAAAACATGAAAAATTGAAAAATGAAAAAAAAACCGCTTCATACACAAATGTCATGAAACTAAATAGACAAAACTACATACAAAAACTGTTTTATGACATAAAAACTGCAAATATTTGCAGACACAAAAACTGCATATACTGCATACAACATTTGCAGATACAAAATCTGCATATAACATTTGCAGATACAAAAACTGCACCAATAAGTTTTGAAACAACAAACGATATTAGTAATGCATCAAATTACATGTTCTCAAATATAAATCCTAAATCAGCTAAAGATAATCAACTCAGTGCACCCTTATCTTTTTCCAACACCTGCAAAACAAATAGACATTTGCGCAGTTAAAATAGTAATACTGAATGTCATTTATGTCAAAATGGGTCAGGTTTATTGAATTGTTTCATAAACATTCAAAGATGACGGTGTCGGAAAGTTATAAAGAGAATCCAACATCGAGGAAAAACTGAATAGGAACATAAATTTTCAAAGGCGACCATGTCGGGAAGTTTTAAAGTAAAAAAAAAACAATTATGTACGAAAGAGTATTGTAGTACCAACTCATTGTTAACTCATGATCTATTTTATAGATGGACATGTTAGTTTTATGAAAAGCATCGATAGCAGGAATGTGGTTAGGTAATATAGCTTGTCAGTTTTATAGATGTTCATTTGCACAGTTAAAATAGTAATATTGAATGTCATTTTTATAGATGGTCATTTACACAGTTAACATACGGGGCTATCCAGAGTGTAAGGTAAATGACATGTATAGATAGGCCTACAACAGTAGAGAAACATAACATGAATATACTGCAATGTATATTAATCATTTCGGGAATAGGAAGTGGATTGATTTGTGGTTACCAACTACAGGACTAACTTTGAAAAAAGTAGCAAATCAAATAGAATAGCGAAACATTACGCTTCTGATATAAATAGCAGTTGCAGCGGGCAATATATTTTTGTACTCAAATGGATATTTTGACCATTTGCAATAACCAAATCTTGCTGGAAGCTGTATGATTAATGATTTTGATATCAATATTAGAAAACCATAGACCCGTTTAGCTTAAGACTGATTATTGTTTTTCTATTAAAACATTTATTTGCTAATTACAAAATGAGCTTTAAGCAACAATAAAATAAATTATGACACATAAACTGCCCAATATTTTGAATCAGGAAGACCATAAACTGGTTCGGATTACTGAAACCAAACAGTACAGCTCTATCTCATCCGGGATAGTCACGTAGAAACTCTTACATCGTTATCAGCCTTATATACTTTTATATATATTGGCAGCTCTTTCCTTTAGATTGAAAATTCCATGAGCAAAAGACTGATCAAAATGCATGGTCACATAATCAAATGCATGTGATCATCATACAAAATAATAAGGGCATGCTACATAATACATTAAAGCCATGAAATGCAAGCGGAAGTACATTTATTAGCTTGTTTCTCTAGCTCATTGCCATGAAGTGTGTTTAATGTGCAGAACACGTAGGTAGCATGACAAATTAATAACTACTGGTTATGTTCATATTACATGCCATTAATTCCTTTCTAATCTTCTTAGGATGTGTTAGTAGAAATTTTGAAAATGACGTAGAAGGAATATAACTTTCAGTTACTCGAGATGCAGATACGGATATCCGATATCCAAAAATCATTCTGGAATATAATTATAATGCAGTCTCATGTAAATGAATGGCGAAGACAACATCATTTATATTCACAATAAAATTACAAACTTTTCAAGAATTCATACAGTGACCATACAGCTTGGTATTAAAAAGCTCTTTGTCGGAAACAGACTCATTGAGTCATGTTTAGGGATGGCAAAAAAATCCGTACCCGCGGTTATCCATGGGTAAAATCCGTCATGGATATGAAACGGATAATTAAATGGGTATCCGTGGGTAAAATAAACGGGTATTTTTAATATCCATTAATTAATGGAGCGGGTACAGATAGTAAGATATCCATGTCCGTGGGTACCCATGTCCGTATTGAATGTGATTTATTATAAATAGTCAATACATAAAACATTACTGTTGGTTGTTCGGTATTTGTGTGCATGCCTTTACTCAACAATCTATAACTGGTTGTTGATATTTTGATGGATACTTCTATTGTTGTTTCTTCTTTTCTAGATAGTGGTTTAAATATGTATTAGTATTTTGAGGTTAGCATTTGAGCATTGGTCTAATTTGTTTTTTTAACCAAATATACTTTTGAATAATTTCAATAACAGCTAAAAAATAAATTGAATAAATATAATAGATACCCACGAATACCCGCCATTACCTGTAACTTGTTTACAAACCCGTTTAACGGGTATGGGGCGGGCACAGGGCAAAAAATCAACAAACGGGGCGGGTGATGGGGTGGTACTACCCGCCCCTGCCCCACCCCATTGCCATCCCTAGTCATGTTACATTGGGAAGAAATAACAAAACTTTCAGGTGTATCAACTTTCAAAATATTCCTAATTTTGAAGAACGGTATTTTTTGACTGAGAACCACTAGAATATGTTTGCAATTTGATAAACATGAGATAGTTCTTACTTTTAATACTTCCCAAAATAGAGTATGCTTTTTATCCTCCCCAAAACTTTTGGTGTAGGAGGCTATTTTAGATGCAGACACAAAACATATCAGAATTGCAGTGCAACTAGACAAGTCCGAATAAAATTTAGTAGCTAAACTAAACACTATAATTAAAATGGTTTGTTGATGTCCTAATTAGAAAGAGAATAAAATTTGTTCTTTTAAATTATACTGTACAAATGATTCTTAATGAAATATAAAAATTAGGTCCATTTTTTAGTACTAAAATTGATCTTTAAGAGTAATAAAATGGGAATTAAGCTATAGATGAAGACGAGTCCGAATCACCAGGAGAAACAAATACCACACAGAAAACAATGTTTCTTGTTTGACTATCAGGTTCATCGATATTCATATTCTACAGAAAATATGTAAAAGTCATCAAGTCATCAGAATTTTCAAATAACACACCCAAAAAAAGCAAAATCCAAAAGAGGTATAACTGAATTTTGAAGTTCAACTTACAGCCTTATGCAAATAGAGTCTCTTTTTCCTATTTTTGGCAAAAGACCGGTTATTCTTCCAACCTGTAATAGTATTATAACACTGTAATTAATATTTGTGAAAGAACGAAAATTTGCTTATGATACAATCAAAATTATCTCAATGCTACTGACATAAGTAGGGGTATGAACTCCCCTACTCGAACGTATGATATTCTAGATCAGGTCAATGCGTACAATATATCAGTGCTGATATTTTTTTAGCGTAAATTATCTAATGAGGATATTAAGCTCTTTGCGTACGGTTATCCCTTATAAGCCTGAGTGGTCTTATTTTGCAAATGAATTTTCTAACGAAAAGTACAAACTATAGTACGGTTATAACAGGTTATAAGCTATAAGTTGATGACAGGTTTTTTGTTACTATACAAGCTACGAGGTTACAGGAAGTGTAGTGTTTAGGTAATAAGTTTACTTGGAGGGGAGGACTTAATTTTAATCATCATAGTAAGATTGATAGAGTATTTATTAATTCAGAATTCCTATGTTCCTTCTCTGATTTCAAGGCTCATATGCTAGATCACTCAACCAATGACCATTGCCCGATTCTAATCTGGATGTGTCAACATTGTTCCAGACCCTGTACCAGTCCTTTCAGGTACAAAAATGTGTGGATTAATATGTAGGGATACAAAGATTTGGTTACTAATGCTTGGTCTGTCAATGTAGAATAGCATAAATTATTTTGTTTCCTAAAGAAACTTAAGATTGTTGAAGCCAGTTTAAAGGTTTGGAATAAAGGGAGAGTTCCTATGCATCATATTCTATCTCAGCAAAGAGATGACAATATGATAGATATTATCAATGGATGATCAATTATCCTCAAGACCGAACTGTGTTGAATGATTACAAAAGCAATCCTTTTCAACTGGAATGTGTATTATACAACCATGCTATTGAAAATTAGCTGAAGGCTAAGATCAATTGGTTGAAATATGCTGACAAATGCACAATTTTTTTTACTCCAAAACTTCTACAGTAAAGAGAAAGAAATAGTTGGATAGTGTTATTGACAGATGGACATAATACAAGTGAAGCTGACAATATCAAGCGAATAGCAATATCATAATTTACAGAGCATAATGGTACAAGTATGGAGCAAAATTTTGATTGTATCATAACTAAAATTTTGATTGTACCATTAACATTTGTGGGTGACCCAAAGAAGTAAAATCAAAACAGTTTTGATTTTATAGCAACTCATCCCAAATTCAAAAGGCTAGTATTTATAAAATTAAAATTCTAAATGTGATTGAATACTAGAAGTGGTTATATATATGTATAGGCATATCAGTTTGGTATGCACCATTGTTTTTGAGCTAAGTTCATAAACTTGCTTGAGTTACATATTATATTTTGCAACTTTTTTTTCTCAAATACATATATTTTACGTAACCCCGGAAGTTCAGTAAACTCATGAGCGAAATTAAATTACGCATGACTGCTTCAGCTAATATTTTTCTGGTATTATTTTTATGAGAATTTTGGACAAAGCATAGTTTGAATCTGGGCTTGTTACAGACCTAAATACTCATTTTCATCGAGTTAAATCTACGGATGTAAAACTTAACATTGATACATGCAGTTGTTTATTTACAGTTGTATAAGAGTTATATCTACCAACAAAACAGAAAAAGATTAACAAATACGAGTACAACAATTCTAAACTGGACTCCGCTTGCAATTTCAAGACAGTAAAATCAATGAAAAAATGAATTTACAATCATAGATGATTGGATCTCAAATTCCGTAGACAAGTTATAACCTAACAGTAGAAAAGCCAAGATCGAACCTTTTTACCAAGTCTTGAGCGAAGGATCCAGAGTCTTGAGCGAAGTCGAGAGAGATTGTTTGATGAGAATCATCGGATTACAGAATAGGGAGCGAAATAGAAGCCGGCATCGTGTTTTAAGAAATGGAATTGTTGATAAATAGGGGTTTATAGGAGGAAGGCAAATTCTATTTAGACTCATGGAATTGCTGAGTTTCTCCCCTTTTCTTCAAAACTTCTGATGACGAAAGTACCCTTTTCGTGTGTTTTTTTTTCAAAGCGGTAGGTCGCAGTGCGACTGCGAGGTTATCTCATGTACCACGCAGGGGCACTGCGTGGTACATGAAGTAACCTCGCAGTGGCACTGCGAGGTTCCTACATGTACCACGCAGTGCCCCTGCATGGTACATGAGATAACCTCGCAGTCACACTGCGAGGGAGGGCATTTTTGTCTTTTAAAAAAAGGGGGGCTACTCAGAAAAACAGGGGGATTTTACGTTTTTTCGGATTTTGGGGGGCAACTCAGCAATTTGGTGAGTTTGAATAGAATTTGCATAAGAGGAATGGGGTAAAAGAGGGTTGCGGTGTTTTTATTTGGGTCGAGTGGGTTATTACCCAATGTAAAAATTAACTAAATTAGTTCAAACCAACCCAATTAAAGACGGGTTAAAAGGGTTGGGTTAGAGGGTTGTTGTGCATTTTGACAGCCCTGGTTCAACCTTTGCCCAAAACCCATTTGACATTTGACCGTTTAGCATTATACCTAGAGTGGTCAACTTGTAGATGAGTTTTGGTTCAACTTGGGCCTAGGACTCAATCATAAAAGTTGTGTCCAAATCACCCCTTAACCCCGTTCTTTTGTCCTTCCTTCCTCATCTAGCCAAACCATATTTTTACCCTTCTTCTCTTTCTTTATCGTCGCCTGGGCTCCTCCTTTTCTGCGCTAGTTGCGTTAGATCTTTCTCCATTAGTACTTCAAGATCTAAATTCAATTTCTTCTCTCTGATCATTTCTTAGACCATAATACCTAATTTTTGCTATTCGATATTGTTCGCACCATTTAAGTATCATTCTTAAGGAGAGATCATTTGGTTGGATTGGAATGAGTAAAAAGGAAAAAGATCTCACTTCTTTAGGGCTAAGAAAATTTGTCATGGCTGTTGGACTTGCACTAGTCTTTTGATTCGAGAGCTAGAATAGGATTGTTGTTTGTGCTGCATCCGCCTTTGTTGTATCTTGTTGGAATAGAATTTTATGAGGCGATCGTTGTTTCAGAGATGAAGATTAATCTATCTTCGGAAGGTTTTTCTCAGAAGAATCTCGATGAGATTTTAGAGGCATCTGTGTTTTACGTGGACTTGAATGGTCTTTTTTGCTGACACGCTTTGGAGATTTTTGAAGCTAATCTCTTTTTCTTAATATCGGTTTTTGACTTCGGAAATCTATGTTCGAACTTCCCATGTAGACATGTCACTAATTTAGTACATCATTTATCGATGGGAAGTTACGACTAAGTTTGTCTCATGATGCAGAAATTAATCTTTTGCTTGATCGATGGCTTAACCATCATTTGGTGCCTCATCATATTTGATTCAGCATGTTGTTCTTGATTGTTTTCTCATGGGGTTAATTTCTGTAATTTCACCTATCAATTTTTGTATTTTGGCAATACTTGGTGGATTTTCATAAGAAGCAGTTTTGTGGTAGGTTTCTTTTCTGATTGCAATTTCTCTCTTAGTGGAGATGGTAATGTGGGAACCTCAAACAACACTAGCAATGTTGGTAACACAAGATTGAGCATTTTTTTGCTGCCATGATCACTGTTTCAATTCTTGCAAATATCGCCCGAGATCTCCTCCGAGATCTTGTTTTGGGCTCCTTCCGAAGAGAAACAACAAATATCACTCCAAATCTCCTTTCGAATATATCGCTCGAGATATTGCAATATCGAACGAGATTAAATACTAGAATATCGTCCGAGATATTAATTTTTTTGGTTAAAAATTAAATCTATGCTTGTAGTAGAATAATAATTGATAAAATTCATTTGTAGCCATGATAATCTTTTGTTATTTTACATTTTGCATGTTAAATGACGATATTGTATGTTCATATATGTTCTACAATGCTTATGATTTAGATATTCATTTAACTTTACCTATGAAATTATATATTTTATGGTCTATTTATGCTGATTATTTTAATGTTTTGGGTCCCTTTAATGTTTTATGTCTAACAATATTTATGTTTTAAGCATATTAAGATTTAAAGTATGAACGATCTTTATCAAAATAAAGAATAATAAAGTTATTTTGCAATTCAATTTTAAGTTACTATGTTTTTAATAGCATTCATAAAAATCATTTTGTAAAAATATCATTTTTTAACATATCATGTACCCCGAGATTGTTCCGATATGAACTTTCAGACCTGAGATGAAAATCCGAGACGAACTCCCGAGCTAGACTCATCTCGTCCGTTATCTCCCCCGATACGAGATCAAGTCTATAAAATCCACAAGATGAAACGCGACCGATATCCGAGATTTAAAACCTTGACCATGATATGATTAGTCAAAGGTCATAAAAATGGTTTGAGCTCCAGCCATAGAGCAAGACGTCTCGCTATTAATAGCCATTTTTTTAGGAGTTTCGGTGTTGTTGTTTGGTTGTCGTCTTTGTTGTTTTCCTTTCTCAGTATTTTTATCCATGTTATTGTTGTAGCATTTTTAACTGTTAATGTTTTTTAAATCGCACGACTTATATTAATGAGATTTCTATATTTGAAAATATTTATGTCATTCATGCATGCCTATTTGAATGAAATCTTATTTTCTTATCTAACTAACAGTTGTAGTAAGAGATGGAAAGAATAGAATTCTATATTGGATAAATTTTAGGAGAAAACAGGATTTTGCGTTGTTTTCATCATGGATATAATTAATCACTTGTTCCTTGTTTGTTTAAATTTATTGCGTTCGTGATTTCAGTTGTCGCATTTTTCCTTGACGGACTTTCTTTTTCGCCAACATGCAAATTAAATTGTTTATGTTTACGCAAAATACATTTTTGAAACATTTGGAAAATGTTGTTTTAAAAAAAAGCTTTTATCCTTTTAAAAAAAAATTAAATTGTTACCAATTCATTTTCTTTTATTTCGGTTTGCGCAAAAATGCAGAATTTGGATACAGCAGCTTGCGCATGTTTAAACGTATGTTTTACATTAAATAGAAGATTTGAATGGCGCAAAGTGGACATTACCAAAATTTTAGTTTTCATGTGAATCTCTATGGAAAGTGAAACAGTGTTGAAAAGAAAATTTCGAAATATATATCAGAAGTTTTAAAGCGGAATTTTGTTGTCAAAATTTTCGATTTTTGATCGCATGAATAGCATAAGGAAGATTTTTAGATGGTTTGTGTGCACGTTTTAGCAATGCAATAGGACCGACGTTTCGATAAAAACGCTAACGACAATAAGGAAAAGACAGATCTAGCCTTGGAATCGTTATGCGCGCGTGTTACTAATTAACTCGATTTACGTTTTAAAGCTTGTGTTAAGCCTCATTTATAGTCTTTAGAAGGAAATTTTTGGCTTTGATTTCCTTTTATAAGTGAAGAAAACATTAAAATTCTTCGCTTTGATTTCCTTTTCAGGTTTAGGAGAAATTAAATAGGAAGCAAGTAGATGCGTTGACATTTTGGATGGTAGGGTGTGGATGCAAAATTGGTTGCTTCAAACCTTTATTCGTGATCGTGTGAAGGTTTTGAATGAAAAAGAATTTTCAAATTTTGCATTCATATAGAACTGCTAGTATATAAAGGAAGTCTTGCATCATATTTCAAAAGTGTTTTAAAAGATTTAATGCATACACATATATGGATCCGATTTAGAATCATTGTGCATACATTTGTGGTTGAAATGCATTATGTACAATGTGCACATGGTTGCAAAGTGGATGTACACAAATTGGTTGTGTAAGATAGGATAAGTAGGTGTTAAAATTTCGGGACGAAATTCCTTTTAAAGAGGGAAGAATGTGACAACCCATAATTTTGATAATAAATAAATTAGTTATTTAATTATATTTCAAAAATAGCAACTTCTGCAAATAATGTAATTTGACTACGAAATTTTAACCGTTGCGTTCGTCTCGGAATTCTGGTCAACTTTCACGTTTGGAGTTTCGCGAACGGAGTCCGTATGAAAATCTTACGAATGAAATACGAAAAATGAAAAAAAATAAAAAAAAAATAATAAATAAAATATTTCCTTTTAGAACCTGCCTTCGCTGGGCAAATCGGCTGGTCAACACCCTGATAGGCGTGGTCGACCGCTTCGAGCCTGGACATCCCAGTGACGGCTAGGTTAAAAGGGTGTAATTACAAATATGTATATTATAAACGGATCGAGATTTATTTAATCAAATCTGATGGTTCGTGGCCATTTCAACTCCTATAAATAAGGGGTAAGACATCATTCTTTTCCACACAAATCTGTAGGCAGCAACGAAGCACTGCAATTTCCCTTTTCTCTTCAAACAAATTTCTAAAACAAAAATATATGTTCATATACAATCAATCAATCAAACATAAACCAGATGGATGTGAAAGGGATAATGAGATTCAAGTGGAAAATGGTATGAATTGACGTCTAAGGTTATCTTGATTAGAATTGTCCCATCTTTCCCTATTTTTTTGCAAATCTGCAAATCGAAAAGTATCCCCTTTTCAGAATAATTGTAGATCTGTAAAATTTGGGAACTATAGGTCTAAAAGGTTATTCAAATTTCAGACTGGATGCTTTCAGGTGAGTGGGAAATTTATATACAAAGTTACAATAACTTATTATCTCGTTTGTATTAGATCTTAAAAATATATGCCTAGCATAAATCAGGTATGCTCATAATACTGTAAAATCTGAAGTGATAGCTATCAGATTTGTTTATGAATATGGTCAAAAATCTGAAAGTATAAATTTGTGGTTTGAATAATATTATAATTTGTAAGCTTACTTTATTGATTATACTATTTCCTATAATTGTGTTTGAAAATATATTGTGGTTTTGTATACATCGTAGATCTGGAAATTAATCCCTCAAAACACTGTTAAGATGTAGTTTTGTTCCAGAGCTGTAGTTTCGGTGTTAAACAACGATTCACATAGTTTTCATCAAAAATATATAAACTTATGTACACTAAATTTTGTTGGGTTTTTAACTTAGTTATTGTAAATATGCCTTTTTTCTTTTTCTTTAAATAAAAAGCCATTATTTGAAACAAATAAGAAATATGCCAAATATCGAAAAAGGAAAAAGTTTTGCAAAATCACACACACACACACACACACACATATATATATATATATATATATATATATATGTAACACCCTGGATTTTTGAATAATCGAATTAACTAAATTAAAGAATAATAAATCTCAGACATGAGAATTATGGGGAATGGGTTGCGCCATTGTGTTCCTCTCGGAATTCTAGTGAAGATAGAGTCCGAGTTTGCGGGAAACGAGTACCGGATGAAAGAGTTATGGACGAACGAAGTTTGGTGGCAAAGTAAAGAAAAAAATGCACTGTCCCACTTGGGAATTGCGCCAGTACATATTAACACAGGCGCACCTGCCAAGGCGCCCAGGCCGAGGCTGGAGCCTGCATAGCTTTCTGGTTCAGGCTGACCCGTGTTTATGAGTCCATTCTGACTCCTTGCTGAGTCATTAAGGCTGACTCATCACCCTATCATGATTAAATGGTTTTGATTAACCCTAAGAACATCCGAAGGCTTAAATTAATTCATAACTCTATAAAAAGACCCATAGACTCAAACCCTAAATCAGAATTAAAACTATGCCTATGGCCGTCATGCTGTTGTCTTGAACCCTAGAGCAGCCGCCACCAAATTAAAGAGGAAGAACAACAACCAAATCAGAACTATTCAACCCTAACAGCGATTCTTCATCAAAGGAGCGCTAATTCAACTCCAGAAATCAGAATTCAGAACTCAAGACTGCTTTTGAGTTGTGAGTTCGATAGTTTTAGCAAAATAATTAGTAATTTAATTAGATTAAGTTATAACACGGATTATATGGATGTGATATGAAGTACTGATTGCATGTTGTAATTAAGTTGTAGGATTATGATTGAAATATCTATGATGTTATGTTGTGATGCAAAGTTATGTTGCTATCATCCTTGTTGTAACTATATATATATAATCAAATTGTCATGTTTCTTATGCTAGTTTGTGATATTGATTCATATGATAAATCATATGTAGGAAAGTTTAGATGTTGATTCAAACATGAACCATATACAAGTTTGGGTAGAATTACATGTGACCTTACATGATTATGGCACCTAGTTTACTTGAGAATTTAATTGAAAGCTAGGCTATGACATGATAGTTTACATGTTAGATATTAGTTTACACCATTATTGCGATGTATAAATCACATATGTGAATTTATGAGTTGGATATGAATCATGTTATGTTATTACCTATGCAAGTTTAACCCCTTTAGATATAGGTTTATGACATATGTTGTCTATGCAAGTTTGTGGCCATTATTTCATCAAGTTCACACATTTAGAATTGGATCTATGTTACACATGATGTTTATGCAAGTTTGTGGCCATTTTCTCATCAAGTTCACACCTTTAAATTTGGAACCATGACATATATGCAAGTTGTAATCTTGGCCTATGCAAGTTTTAGATGTAGAACATCATTCACATATGCAAGTTCACCCCTATGTTAGATCCATGTTTTAATTGTGTGTATACATGTGATGTTTTCTTTTATTTCATGAGTTAGACTATTCGAGTCTAACGTATATCTTTACGTTAAACGAACAAGTGTACTACGTGGGGAAAAAGGGGATAATATTAAAAAAGTTTAATTGGCATAAATGCCTTAAAAGGCATAAAATAAATTATGGTGAAATTGGTATGATTTTACATACCATAAATGGATGGACATAATTGAGTCAATTATGGACATCGCTAAATTTGGAATTGATTGATAATTTGAATAGGGAAAATAATTCAAATTGGGGGGTGATTAATTAGGAGTAATTAATCGTCTAAGACACGAGGTTAGACTCTTTTGTGGTGTAAGACTGCCCGGACCCGCCCGGCAAATCCAGCTGCCACAAATGCCAGTCTAATGTGAGAGGTCTTAGGCATAAACTAAATACGTAACAATTGTAAAGACACGAGGTTAGGCTCTTTTGTGGTGTAAGACTGCCCGGACCCGCCCGGCAAATCCAGCTGCCACAAATGCCAGTCTAATGTGAGAGGTCTTTATGAGGTTACGGTCTTAATGAATTAAGAAACACTTAACCAGATAAGCATGTAGTGGGACATGAGGGGGTTAAGTGGGTGCCTCGGGTGGCATGTGGAATCTAGTGGGTGCCTTGGGTGGCATTTGGAAATACGGTTAGAAACACTTAACCAAAATATGAAACATGTAATTGAAACATGAATAAGAAGTGGGTTAAGTGGGATGTACTAGAGAGGACCAAGCTTAGATGGATAACTTGTGTCAAGTAATGGAGGCCCGTTTCAACCAGTAACCCATACGTATCTTTGTGGGCTCGACCCAAGTCGAGGACGAGACACACATACTGGGCTTGATTGTAAGAGGCCAAACCAGGTTAGCGGTGGCAACGCAAGTCCAACGGGTTCATATGCGTGTGTGGACCTGGGCTGGTAGGTAAGACGTTGTTGCATCGTGTAGGTATATGCCGTGCGTTCTTTGTTGTATCGGGTTGCCACATTGGGGAGTAATACACCCCACTGTGGGGCCAGCACAGGTATCTACGAGTTAGGGAGCCGATCGCTTGGGGGTAGAGGGTACACCTAGTGGAGATAGGGGCATACGGCACCTATAAAGGCAGCTAGGGGTGCACGAAACTACCAATATCATTATTAAGTCTGTAGGCGGGATCAACCTTAGGGTGACTAGTGGTGGTGTAGTAATCGAGTTGTGGTGTCGTATAGCAATTATCCTATAGTGTTGGTGCAGTTTAGTAAATTCATCTTAGTGGGTTAGGTGCGCTTTAACGATATCGTAATTCATCTTGTTTCCTTGTTTACTCTGCCATACTCAATGGTTCATGGTCATTTCCTTATTTTCCAACTTATGCCTTAGCCTAGTTACTTTGTTAATTATATTGTTATAATTATCGCACTCGCCAGACTTTATGTCTGACCCCCCTTTTTCCATCTCTTTCCTTTCCCCTCCCCAGGTGCTCAGGTTGGAACTAGCACCAGTGGAGCTTGATCTTGGATTGCTTTTAGAAGATTTCTTGGACCGCTGAAGTAAAGTTCTGCTTCTCTTTATTTATGGCTATTTTAATGTTGGGGATTATGTCTTCCAGTTTATGTACTTTGTTTTATCAAGATGGATATGATGTACTTGACTTTGGTTAATGGTTTTGATGATGTAATCAACATTTGGGTTTATCCGCTACAATGAAATAAAGTTTTAATTTTCAAGTACTGCTTTATATCTGTCTTGTTGTGATTTTATGTTCTATACTTACTTAAAATGCTCCACGGAAGTTAATGCATTCCCTTTGCGAGTGATATTTATGGACGTGGGGTGTTACACATGGTATCAGAGCTGAAGGTTACCAGAACAGATATGAATTTTTGAAAAACTATTTTTCAAAGCAATTTTTATAAAGAAGTACTTTCAAAAGTATGATTTAAGGAAAGTATTTTCGAGAGAAAAGTATATTTTGGAAAGCATAACCTCAAGAGCCATATATTTTTCCTTCAGTCCTTTTTGTATTGAATCCTTCCTTTTTCGTTTCAGCATGTCTGAAGCATCTGAGATACCAGAGGGCGTTCATGTGCCCGGTTGGTTCCGTCAATATCATGAGGCTAGGGCCGCCGCCGCAGGTCCAGCAAATCCTCCTCCTCCTCCTCGTGTCGATAATTTCGCAAAGATATGTAAGGACTTTAGAGCAATGGGTGGAAAACCTTTTCACGGGACGGAGGCATTTGTTGAATCTCGTAACTGGCTAAAGGAGGTGGAAGAATTGTTTGGAATTTTTGAAGTGGATGACGGAAGGAAAGTCCAGCTAGCTGCGTGGCTAATGAAGGATGAGGCCTCGTTTTGATGGGAGGTCACAATTGGGGGTCGTCCAGTCGATACATGGTAAGATTTTAGACAGAGGTTTGAGGCAAAGTTTCTCTCATTGGCTGAAGAGAATCTATACATGGAAAGGCTCTTGTCATTGAAGCAAGGGAATTTATCAGTGAAAAAGTACGTTAACAAATTCAACCAATTGGCAAGGTTTGGCTTAGACTTGGTGAACACTCCAGAGAAGAAGGCTCTAAGATTTGTTAAGGGTTTAAACGAGCCGGTTCATGGGTTAGCTATGACCCACATTCCCATGGGGGCTACCTTTGAGAGGTTAGTTGACATGGCACTTATGCATGAAGAGGAGAAGGGCGCCAATGCTAATAAGGCACCCGAGAAGAAAGGGGATCAAAAGAAGTCGCAACAGCAATAACAAAACAAGAAAGGTGGCAAAGGCAATAATGCTAAGGGGAAGAAGAAATGTTTTAACTGTGGGACACCCGGCCATCTAAGCAAAGATTGGAAGAAGAAGACGACCGGTTGTTTCCACTGTGGCGAAGCGGGACATCTTATTAAGGACTGCCCAAAGAAATGGCAGAGGGCAGGGTCTACCTCGGGAGGACAGGTGCAAGCTCTTATGGCACCCGGGCAGGCAAGGGGACAAGTTCAGGCTCTCGTGGTCCCACCGCTGCAAGAATGAGGTAGAGCAATTTCCGTTGAAAGTTTAGTTTTTCTGTTTGATTGTAACAACCCGTAAATTCTGGGCCAGTTTAAAATTTTTATTTTGGCAATTTTAGTGAATTTTGATTATTTAAAATGAATTATTTTAAATAATATCGACGAGAAATTTATTTAGAATATAAATCGAACGTATATATTATACGCGTCGTCGTTAGAATATAAATATTTATATATAATTATAAAAGGAATTGAAAATGGCGCGGTAGTTCGAAAATTCGATTTCTAATTTCAAATGAATATACAGAATTCAATATAAGTCAGAATTGAACGAAACAAGAAATATTTGAATCTGTATAACTATATCTTTGTAACGAAGTTAACAAACTGAGATTTCATCTTAGAAATGATAAGATATGTCCAGTTGAAAATTAGAAATAGTCGCTGTGGAATTTATATATATTTTAATATAATATATGGCCCTTAAAAATAGCCATTTTGCAAACGACCTCGGATTTCGACGAAACCAGTTTTGTTGGATTCGCAGTGTAAAGTTATTGCTAGATTCCAAATTTCATAATTTTTCGAATCAATATGTGAGCGTGGCAAAGGAAAACGCGTTTGACCAGTTTCAGTTGATTTTAATCGACTGGAAATTGGCCATTTTTCAAACAGTCTCAGAATTCGACGAAACTAGTTTTGTTAGGACCGTATCGTCAATACGAAGCTAGAAAATATTTTTCTGCAATTTATAGAGTTATTATGTGACCCCGGTAATTTGAAATGTACGTTTAAAATTCAATATAGTGATTTAAATGCAAATTTAACGGAAACTGATTCAAACGGTCGAATCAGCTTACGATACATATCCCATTGTGTTCGGAATGGGGGTAATTCGCTATGGACGACAGGCGGTGGGCCTCGTTTCGAGGTCTTAGGTAAAAGTCAACTTTATGCAATTAAATTAATAAAAAAAAAAAAAATATCTTTCTCTTTTATCCTCCAGGCCCCCCCCCCCGTTCAAAAAATTAAATTTCAGAATAAAAAAAAAAAGAGGGCGGAGCCCTAAAACCGCTCGACGGAGCCACATCGCGCGAGGCGCTGCTCCCCCCATCTCCGACAACTCCTCCGCCGCCCTCTCAGGTGAACCCCCCCTCGTGAAAACAACCGAGCGCCTCCCCTTGAAGCCCTCGACGCCGACGAAGAAGCCGCGCCACCCCCCCCCCCCTCGAAGCAGCCCCTCCTGCCACCACCGATCGAAGACCCAAGCCGCCGACGAACTGCGAAGACCTCCCCCCCCCCTCTCAGTAAGAATTTCTGTTTATTTTATTATTATTATTTTTTTTTTTATTTTTTTTAAAAACCGATTTTAATAATGATTTTGTTTTAAAAATAAAAACTGAAAATGTTTAAAAGTAAAAAACTAAATATTTTTAAAGGTATAAAACTGAATATTTTTAAAAGGAATTTTTAAAAGTAATAAAACAGGAATTTTTAAAAAGTATTAAAAACTGGAATTTTTAAAAGCATTTTAAAAACCTGAATTTTAAAACATAGAAAAAAAAACTGATTTATTTATAAAGTATTAAAAACTGAAATTTTTATAAAGTATAAAACTGGATTTTTTTTATAAAGTATTAAAACTGAATTTTTTTTAGAAATAAAAACTGGTTTTTGAAATAAAGGATAAAAACTGAATTTTATAAAAAAAAAAATAAAAACTGATTTAGTTTTAAAGGTAAAAGCTTTAACATGGGAAGAAAGGTTTGAACTTTCAAGCAAAGTAAAAATCATATTTTTATATGGTGAAAGCAAAAGTAAAAATCATATTTTTATGTGTTGAAAGTCGAAATAAAAATCATATTTTTATATGTTGAAAGTCAAAGTAAAAATCATATTTTTATATATTGAATAGCGAAGTCAAAATTCGATTTTTACATATTGAGTAGCATAGTAAAAATTCTATTTTTACATATGTAGAGGATACGGGCGAAAGCGACAATAGGCGAAGATTTCTATTAAGAAGAGTCTTGAAGTTGGATAGCTATTGGTGAGAATTTCTCACCTTTCAATTTATTTTTCTAGTTATATATATACTAGGATGCAGACGGTGCTTAGTAGCACCCGACACCCGTCCACAGACCATGGACTTGTTTGTTTGACTGTTTGGTGATTGATTGTGATATTGGTTTGAATGTGGTTTGTGGTGTGAAAAATCGAATCGATAAATTGGTTAGGATTAGACGTGCGCCGTTATAAGGCGAAGGAGTAAGGCTAGGTTAGACCCTTACTCCAAAGTTTGTGGTTTGCATAACGAATTGATTTGATTGATGTGTGAATGGCGTGGGCCTTCACTAGACCGGGGATAAGGCTAGGCCTTGTCCCGTTTCTGGTATCGTGCCGTTATGCCGCCGAAATTTTCTAAAATAAGTTAGAAAAATAAAATTAGCATTTTATTTAACGAATGAACTGAATATAAATTCATATGTTAAAATAAAATGTGTTATCGTTAAAAATATAATTTTTAACGTGAATGTGAATAAATAAATATTCATTTACAAACCAGACGGTTTGTTTATGTACACCTATTTGAATGACGTTGATTGGGTCGATAAATTTTACACATCGCCTAACTGCACAAATAAAATATGTGTTTGATTGTTTGAAACCCCACACGGGTGTTAGGATGAAATTTGAAGTTCACTCATCCTGATTTATTAAATATGTCGATCGATTGATTGACAAGCTGCTATAAGCGTTAAATGTCTATATTTGATGCTTATACAGTGTAGTGCACTTTGGTTGATGGTTGATTATTCATCGTTGTTGATATATACATGTGTTGTAGAAAATCCATATAATTAACATTATATGGTAATTGATTGGGCCTCATTCCAGTTTCGAGAAAAATAGAAATATTTGAAATAGAAATATTTGAAATAGAAATATTTGAAATAGAAATATTTGAAATAGAAATATTTGAAATAGAAATATTTGAAATAGAAATATTTGAAATAGAAATATTTGAAATAGAATATTTGAAAATAGAAATATGTGAAGCCGTGAGGATTAGATTGACGCCATTTTGACGTGAACGATATTTATATCGATTTTATTCATTTTAAAATGAATATTGAAACGTGATTTCGAAATCGAATATTTTGAAATGAATTGAATTGAAAACGATTTCGAAATGAATTGAATTGAAAACGATTTCGAAATGAATTGAATTGAAAACGATTTCGAAATGAATTGAATTGAAAACGATTTCGAAATGAATTGAATTGAAAACGATTTCGAAATGAATTGAATTGAAAACGATTTCGAAATGAATTGAATTGAAAACGATTTCGAAATGAATTGAATTGAAAACGATTTCGAAATGAATTGAATTGAAAACGATTTCGAAATGAATTGAATTGAAAACGATTTCGAAATAAATTGAATTGAAAACGATTTCGAAATGAATTGAATTGAAAACGATTTCGAAATAAATTGAATTGAAAACGATTTCGAAATGAATTGAATTGAAAACGATTTCGAAATAAATTGAATTGAAAACGATTTCGAAATGAATTGAAAACGAATTCAAATTGAATTGAAAGCGATTTCGAAATAAATTGAATTGAAAACGATTTCGAAATGAATTGAATTGAAAACGATTTCGAAATGAATTGAATTGAAAACGATTTCGAAATGAATTGAATTGAAAACGATTTCGAAATGAATTGAATTTTAAAACGATTTCGAAATGAATTGAATTGAAAACGAATTCAAATGGAATTGAAAGCGAATTGAAATGAATTCAAATTGAATTGAAATTTGAATTGAATAGAAATGAATTTTGAAACGAATTTATAAAGAAGAATTCAATTTTGATTTGAATTGAAAAGGAAGTTGAAATTGCTTTTGAAACGAATTTAAAACCATTTATATAATTCGTTTTAAATAGTAATCGACGAAATATATATTATATATATTATATATATAATATAATGGCCTGAATAGAACGCGCCGCGCTGCGGCAGTTCGCGAATTTCGATCATTTGTTTCAAACGGACATTACGGGAGATCCGACCGTCGGATTCTCCTAAAACCGGAACCGTTGGGTTCGTATCGAAAAGAGCTTTCTAATGAATGTTAGAAATTTGAAATCTAACGGTTGGATTTGGAGATACGTCCAAATCAAATTCGAAAAAGGTCGCTGTAAGTGCAGTTCGATGGCCGTTAATGGAAATCGACCGTACGGGCCTTGATAAAATTATTAAAAATAGTAATAATTTGTGTAAAATCATAAGAAATGATTTGTGAAAGTTTGGGATGAAAAACTCCATATTTGAAAAGATAAAAATAGATTTTTATCGAAATGAACTAGTTTTGAACTAGAATTATAATTCTATTTATTTTTAAATAAATAAATTGAATTTGAAATGGTTTTGAAAATAACCAAAATTTCCAATGATTGCATTGGAGTGGATTTGAATCGAAATTGTCTTCGGAATATTTCGATGTTGGAATTCGTGATATTACAGGTGTTGTTATGGAAATTTGAAAGATATATATGTATATCGTTATTTCCAATACGACATTTGTTAATCGTAGAATTTGATATTGAATATAGGCCGATATAGTTTCTATTCAGAGCCTTGTATTGAATATCGAATGTGATTTGGGTTTGTCGTGAATGGTGTCTTCACTAACACTGTTCTTGAACCCAGTTGAGAAAAGATTAAATCTTTTTATTTAGATTTAATGAAGTGTACCAATTAAATGATATTTAATTGGAATTGAATTGATATTGATTTTTGGGTTTATCGTGAACAGTGTTTTAAATAACACTTGTTCTTTAACCCGATAATTAATGGGATGTGACTTTGGGTTTATCGTGAACCGTGTTTTAAATGACACTGATTCTTTAACCCAGTCACAGATTAAAACTAAGTGGAGTTTTAATGAATCTTTAATTAGATTGAAAAGATCGAGAATGGAGTATCACCAGTTTTGCTCCAGGCGATAGTTAAATCTTTAATTAGATTTGAATGTGAAATTTAGAAACTAACTGGCGGTTAGCCAAGCAGAATGGTTTTCTGGATATTGATCTGATGTTGGTTTCGGCCTTCGGGGTTAATATTTGGGGAATTATTCTCTTGATTAATTTACGGTTAGTGACTAATGAATTGGAATGAGGCGTATGTTGTGTTTGTGTAACACTTTTATAATATATACGCGAGTTATTCGGAAAGACCGGGTTTATCCCATTCTGAATAACTGATACGACGATAAGTCGAAGATGAAGACGATGGTCGAAGACCGGAAGTCTTCACGTCGTTTGGGTGATAACTGATGATCTTGATTGGGCTGTACACCCAAGAAGATGGAAACAGTTAGTGATCGTCCAGACGTACTTGGAGATCGATGGATATGCGGGGTACTAGGTGCCTCCGGTTTCGTTCAGACCCAGAACGGACTTGTAAATGGACTGTGTGTCTGACATCGGATTTCATTCTGTGTGACTGATATCGGTTGCATAGGATGGCTTGCCTGTGTGGCATGCTAAGATGCAAATGATCGAGGCTTCTGTTGAAAAGCAAAGTCTTGTGGTGATGATCAAAGCACGGCCTTTGTGGCGTAGCTTTGTGTAACGTTTACCTCGCGTGTTTCACACCCGGTATGAACCAAAAACGGGAGACGGACCTCAGGGAGGGCATGCGTTTCTTTCTAGCTAGAAGTGGCGTCAGTGGTTTTACACGCCCTGACGAGTTTGACTTATGTGGTTGTTGCTGTTGCGAGGCGCCTCGGTTATATCGGTTTCGGCCGAATGCATTCTGGTCGGCTGACGGACCAGACTTACACCCCATAGGGTGGGGAGACGTATTGTTCAGGCATAATAATCCACTCCGTGTGGACCGGCCCTGACGATCCAAGGCTTGCCTGCGCGCTTGCCTGAGACATGGGCTAGATTGTCTCGAATCGGTTGAGGACTATCTTTTGCCTCGGTTCATAGATGGAAACCCAATTTCCAAATACGAGACTTTGCGGTTTTGATTGTATATCCTATATATGGCGACATAGTGGGATGGGGCGCTCATGCCGCCTATGATTGATACTTATGATTTGAAGTGTTTTATATACTATGCACTTATAATAGTATCAAATGATTTGTTTTAAACGTATCAAGCATTCTTTGGCTGTTATAAGGGAAAACCCTATCCTCGACTGCGTTGCATTGTGTGATGGGACCTGGGTCTTATAACAGCTTCATTTTTCTTTATTTAGCATTGCGCTGTTGGTTTTATGCACTGGTATTCTTGGGAGGAAACCCGTTCCGTGTTATACGGCGTGGTCCCTTGATTTACCTAATGATTTGAAATAAAGATTAATAACTGTTTTAGTTCTCACACCAGTCACATGACTGACCTGGAGTTTATTGTTTTAACCTAAACTCTGGGTGCCCCTATTTTCGACACGGGCAGCTAGTAGTTTTGGTTTTGCAGATTTATATTCACAGGATCCTGGTTTACAGCTGGAACGATATCCGGAAAGCTTTGTATCCGTATATCTCATTCTAGTTGTGTATTGTATTATTTTCCGCTGCTATGTATTTAAATGTAATTTAAATCTCTGATATTTCTGTGTAATATTCATTTATACTCTGTATATCCTTGTAATCTGATGCACTGTTGTAATATTCAATGAAATGTTCTTCTGTATGCGTTCTGCTGTGGTTTGTTCTCGAACTATCCGACGCTTTCCTTTACGGGGAGGTTGCGGGTCGTCACATTTGGTATCAGAGCTTTGGTTTACAAAGCTAGAGAACAAGACACATTAGAACCATACGAAAGAATTCATCAGATATTGGATTAGTAATATCCAATTAGAATGACTCGTTAGAGATGGGATCAGTAGTGTCCTAGAACGAGTGTGAAGAGTAAATTTTTAAAGTGAAAACAAATTTTGTTTTGAAAATTTAAATCAATTATTCGTATTGGATTATTTATTTATATTGATGTGGACAATCCAGTATATATAGATTTTGCATATACGTCTGATCCGCGTGTATTCGAAGTTTTAATATACTGGATAGATATAGAATCACACTCTAGTCGCCCGGAGAAGGTACTGATGATAGCACGTGCATCATCAGTATTTATGTTCGTGTTTCGAAGGTGTGATATCTATATATTTCCATTAGACTGGTGTGAGAACCAAAACTTATATAGTTAGGAACACATTGTTGTGAATTGGTATCAAAAACATGATTTTTTGTATATGTATCAAAATTATGAATTTGAAATTCTAATTCACTAATTGATTGATGTTTGTGTTGTTTGTTTAGTTGTTTGCTAATTTTGAACCATTAGCCTAATTGAACCCAATATTGAATTGTATTGAGAATTAGTTGCATTTGCTTGCATATACATATATATCATTGAACAGGTCATAGCAAGGAGGCTAGAGCAGAGAATAAAATTTGTTTGCCTGACAAATAGGTACATGTTTACTACATAATTTCCTGTTTTGTTTGGGTGATGATGATTTTGTGGGCCTATTGGCTAGCCGCTTGGCTTTTTCTTTTTCTTTTTGAGATCTGAAGGACCGGGGAAGCTATTTGAAATTCCCCGATGCTCCCGGTGCAGGGGAGGTTATGGCGAAATTTTTCGAAAATTTAGGGTGTTAGCCAAATTTTTGAAATTTTGAAAATTCTCAGAAACTGAAGAGTTAGAGAATGGAAGCCAGATCGAGCGTAGAGTTGAATTATCAAACCACTTTCGACTTTGTTCCTTTTCGGGGACGAAAAGTTTTAAGTGGGGGAGATTGTAACAACCCGTAAATTCTGGGCCAGTTTAAAATTTTTATTTTGGCAATTTTAGTGAATTTTGATTATTTAAAATGAATTATTTTAAATAATATCGACGAGAAATTTATTTAGAATATAAATCGAACGTATATATTATACGCGTCGTCGTTAGAATATAAATATTTATATATAATTATAAAAGGAATTGAAAATGGCGCGGTAGTTCGAAAATTCGATTTCTAATTTCAAATGAATATACAGAATTCAATATAAGTCAGAATTGAACGAAACAAGAAATATTTGAATCTGTATAACTATATCTTTGTAACGAAGTTAACAAACTGAGATTTCATCTTAGAAATGATAAGATATGTCCAGTTGAAAATTAGAAATAGTCGCTGTGGAATTTATATATATTTTAATATAATATATGGCCCTTAAAAATAGCCATTTTGCAAACGACCTCGGATTTCGACGAAACCAGTTTTGTTGGATTCGCAGTGTAAAGTTATTGCTAGATTCCAAATTTCATAATTTTTCGAATCAATATGTGAGCGTGGCAAAGGAAAACGCGTTTGACCAGTTTCAGTTGATTTTAATCGACTGGAAATTGGCCATTTTTCAAACAGTCTCAGAATTCGACGAAACTAGTTTTGTTAGGACCGTATCGTCAATACGAAGCTAGAAAATATTTTTCTGCAATTTATAGAGTTATTATGTGACCCCGGTAATTTGAAATGTACGTTTAAAATTCAATATAGTGATTTAAATGTAAATTTAACGGAAACTGATTCAAACGGTCGAATCAGCTTACGATACATATCCCATTGTGTTCGGAATGGGGGTAATTCGCTATGGACGACAGGCGGTGGGCCTCGTTTCGAGGTCTTAGGTAAAAGTCAACTTTATGCAATTAAATTAATAAAAAAAAAAAAAATATCTTTCTCTTTTATCCTCCAGGCCCCCCCCCCCGTTCAAAAAATTAAATTTCAGAATAAAAAAAAAAAGAGGGCGGAGCCCTAAAACCGCTCGACGGAGCCACATCGCGCGAGGCGCTGCTCCCCCCATCTCCGACAACTCCTCCGCCGCCCTCTCAGGTGAACCCCCCCTCGTGAAAACAACCGAGCGCCTCCCCTTGAAGCCCTCGACGCCGACGAAGAAGCCGCGCCACCCCCCCCCCCCCCCTCGAAGCAGCCCCTCCTGCCACCACCGATCGAAGACCCAAGCCGCCGACGAACTGCGAAGACCTCCCCCCCCCTCTCAGTAAGAATTTCTGTTTATTTTATTATTATTATTTTTTTTTTTATTTTTTTTAAAAACCGATTTTAATAATGATTTTGTTTTAAAAATAAAAACTGAAAATGTTTAAAAGTAAAAAACTAAATATTTTTAAAGGTATAAAACTGAATATTTTTAAAAGGAATTTTTAAAAGTAATAAAACAGGAATTTTTAAAAAGTATTAAAAACTGGAATTTTTAAAAGCATTTTAAAAACCTGAATTTTAAAACATAGAAAAAAAAACTGATTTATTTATAAAGTATTAAAAACTGAAATTTTTATAAAGTATAAAACTGGATTTTTTTTATAAAGTATTAAAACTGAATTTTTTTTAGAAATAAAAACTGGTTTTTGAAATAAAGGATAAAAACTGAATTTTATAAAAAAAAAAATAAAAACTGATTTAGTTTTAAAGGTAAAAGCTTTAACATGGGAAGAAAGGTTTGAACTTTCAAGCAAAGTAAAAATCATATTTTTATATGGTGAAAGCAAAAGTAAAAATCATATTTTTATGTGTTGAAAGTCGAAATAAAAATCATATTTTTATATGTTGAAAGTCAAAGTAAAAATCATATTTTTATATATTGAATAGCGAAGTCAAAATTCGATTTTTACATATTGAGTAGCATAGTAAAAATTCTATTTTTACATATGTAGAGGATACGGGCGAAAGCGACAATAGGCGAAGATTTCTATTAAGAAGAGTCTTGAAGTTGGATAGCTATTGGTGAGAATTTCTCACCTTTCAATTTATTTTTCTAGTTATATATATACTAGGATGCAGACGGTGCTTAGTAGCACCCGACACCCGTCCACAGACCATGGACTTGTTTGTTTGACTGTTTGGTGATTGATTGTGATATTGGTTTGAATGTGGTTTGTGGTGTGAAAAATCGAATCGATAAATTGGTTAGGATTAGACGTGCGCCGTTATAAGGCGAAGGAGTAAGGCTAGGTTAGACCCTTACTCCAAAGTTTGTGGTTTGCATAACGAATTGATTTGATTGATGTGTGAATGGCGTGGGCCTTCACTAGACCGGGGATAAGGCTAGGCCTTGTCCCGTTTCTAGTATCGTGCCGTTATGCCGCCGAAATTTTCTAAAATAAGTTAGAAAAATAAAATTAGCATTTTATTTAACGAATGAACTGAATATAAATTCATATGTTAAAATAAAATGTGTTATCGTTAAAAATATAATTTTTAACGTGAATGTGAATAAATAAATATTCATTTACAAACCAGACGGTTTGTTTATGTACACCTATTTGAATGACGTTGATTGGGTCGATAAATTTTACACATCGCCTAACTGCACAAATAAAATATGTGTTTGATTGTTTGAAACCCCACACGGGTGTTAGGATGAAATTTGAAGTTCACTCATCCTGATTTATTAAATATGTCGATCGATTGATTGACAAGCTGCTATAAGCGTTAAATGTCTATATTTGATGCTTATACAGTGTAGTGCACTTTGGTTGATGGTTGATTATTCATCGTTGTTGATATATACATGTGTTGTAGAAAATCCATATAATTAACATTATATGGTAATTGATTGGGCCTCATTCCAGTTTCGAGAAAAATAGAAATATTTGAAATAGAAATATTTGAAATAGAAATATTTGAAATAGAAATATTTGAAATAGAAATATTTGAAATAGAAATATTTGAAATAGAAATATTTGAAATAGAAATATTTGAAATAGAATATTTGAAAATAGAAATATGTGAAGCCGTGAGGATTAGATTGACGCCATTTTGACGTGAACGATATTTATATCGATTTTATTCATTTTAAAATGAATATTGAAACGTGATTTCGAAATCGAATATTTTGAAATGAATTGAATTGAAAACGATTTCGAAATGAATTGAATTGAAAACGATTTCGAAATGAATTGAATTGAAAACGATTTCGAAATGAATTGAATTGAAAACGATTTCGAAATGAATTGAATTGAAAACGATTTCGAAATGAATTGAATTGAAAACGATTTCGAAATGAATTGAATTGAAAACGATTTCGAAATGAATTGAATTGAAAACGATTTCGAAATGAATTGAATTGAAAACGATTTCGAAATGAATTGAATTGAAAACGATTTCGAAATAAATTGAATTGAAAACGATTTCGAAATGAATTGAATTGAAAACGATTTCGAAATAAATTGAATTGAAAACGATTTCGAAATGAATTGAATTGAAAACGATTTCGAAATAAATTGAATTGAAAACGATTTCGAAATGAATTGAAAACGAATTCAAATTGAATTGAAAGCGATTTCGAAATAAATTGAATTGAAAACGATTTCGAAATGAATTGAATTGAAAACGATTTCGAAATGAATTGAATTGAAAACGATTTCGAAATGAATTGAATTGAAAACGATTTCGAAATGAATTGAATTTTAAAACGATTTCGAAATGAATTGAATTGAAAACGAATTCAAATGGAATTGAAAGCGAATTGAAATGAATTCAAATTGAATTGAAATTTGAATTGAATAGAAATGAATTTTGAAACGAATTTATAAAGAAGAATTCAATTTTGATTTGAATTGAAAAGGAAGTTGAAATTGCTTTTGAAACGAATTTAAAACCATTTATATAATTCGTTTTAAATAGTAATCGACGAAATATATATTATATATATTATATATATAATATAATGGCCTGAATAGAACGCGCCGCGCTGCGGCAGTTCGCGAATTTCGATCATTTGTTTCAAACGGACATTACGGGAGATCCGACCGTCGGATTCTCCTAAAACCGGAACCGTTGGGTTCGTATCGAAAAGAGCTTTCTAATGAATGTTAGAAATTTGAAATCTAACGGTTGGATTTGGAGATACGTCCAAATCAAATTCGAAAAAGGTCGCTGTAAGTGCAGTTCGATGGCCGTTAATGGAAATCGACCGTACGGGCCTTGATAAAATTATTAAAAATAGTAATAATTTGTGTAAAATCATAAGAAATGATTTGTGAAAGTTTGGGATGAAAAACTCCATATTTGAAAAGATAAAAATAGATTTTTATCGAAATGAACTAGTTTTGAACTAGAATTATAATTCTATTTATTTTTAAATAAATAAATTGAATTTGAAATGGTTTTGAAAATAACCAAAATTTCCAATGATTGCATTGGAGTGGATTTGAATCGAAATTGTCTTCGGAATATTTCGATGTTGGAATTCGTGATATTACAGGTGTTGTTATGGAAATTTGAAAGATATATATGTATATCGTTATTTCCAATACGACATTTGTTAATCGTAGAATTTGATATTGAATATAGGCCGATATAGTTTCTATTCAGAGCCTTGTATTGAATATCGAATGTGATTTGGGTTTGTCGTGAATGGTGTCTTCACTAACACTGTTCTTGAACCCAGTTGAGAAAAGATTAAATCTTTTTATTTAGATTTAATGAAGTGTACCAATTAAATGATATTTAATTGGAATTGAATTGATATTGATTTTTGGGTTTATCGTGAACAGTGTTTTAAATAACACTTGTTCTTTAACCCGATAATTAATGGGATGTGACTTTGGGTTTATCGTGAACCGTGTTTTAAATGACACTGATTCTTTAACCCAGTCACAGATTAAAACTAAGTGGAGTTTTAATGAATCTTTAATTAGATTGAAAAGATCGAGAATGGAGTATCACCAGTTTTGCTCCAGGCGATAGTTAAATCTTTAATTAGATTTGAATGTGAAATTTAGAAACTAACTGGCGGTTAGCCAAGCAGAATGGTTTTCTGGATATTGATCTGATGTTGGTTTCGGCCTTCGGGGTTAATATTTGGGGAATTATTCTCTTGATTAATTTACGGTTAGTGACTAATGAATTGGAATGAGGCGTATGTTGTGTTTGTGTAACACTTTTATAATATATACGCGAGTTATTCGGAAAGACCGGGTTTATCCCATTCTGAATAACTGATACGACGATAAGTCGAAGATGAAGACGATGGTCGAAGACCGGAAGTCTTCACGTCGTTTGGGTGATAACTGATGATCTTGATTGGGCTGTACACCCAAGAAGATGGAAACAGTTAGTGATCGTCCAGACGTACTTGGAGATCGATGGATATGCGGGGTACTAGGTGCCTCCGGTTTCGTTCAGACCCAGAACGGACTTGTAAATGGACTGTGTGTCTGACATCGGATTTCATTCTGTGTGACTGATATCGGTTGCATAGGATGGCTTGCCTGTGTGGCATGCTAAGATGCAAATGATCGAGGCTTCTGTTGAAAAGCAAAGTCTTGTGGTGATGATCAAAGCACGGCCTTTGTGGCGTAGCTTTGTGTAACGTTTACCTCGCGTGTTTCACACCCGGTATGAACCAAAAACGGGAGACGGACCTCAGGGAGGGCATGCGTTTCTTTCTAGCTAGAAGTGGCGTCAGTGGTTTTACACGCCCTGACGAGTTTGACTTATGTGGTTGTTGCTGTTGCGAGGCGCCTCGGTTATATCGGTTTCGGCCGAATGCATTCTGGTCGGCTGACGGACCAGACTTACACCCCATAGGGTGGGGAGACGTATTGTTCAGGCATAATAATCCACTCCGTGTGGACCGGCCCTGACGATCCAAGGCTTGCCTGCGCGCTTGCCTGAGACATGGGCTAGATTGTCTCGAATCGGTTGAGGACTATCTTTTGCCTCGGTTCATAGATGGAAACCCAATTTCCAAATACGAGACTTTGCGGTTTTGATTGTATATCCTATATATGGCGACATAGTGGGATGGGGCGCTCATGCCGCCTATGATTGATACTTATGATTTGAAGTGTTTTATATACTATGCACTTATAATAGTATCAAATGATTTGTTTTAAACGTATCAAGCATTCTTTGGCTGTTATAAGGGAAAACCCTATCCTCGACTGCGTTGCATTGTGTGATGGGACCTGGGTCTTATAACAGCTTCATTTTTCTTTATTTAGCATTGCGCTGTTGGTTTTATGCACTGGTATTCTTGGGAGGAAACCCGTTCCGTGTTATACGGCGTGGTCCCTTGATTTACCTAATGATTTGAAATAAAGATTAATAACTGTTTTAGTTCTCACACCAGTCACATGACTGACCTGGAGTTTATTGTTTTAACCTAAACTCTGGGTGCCCCTATTTTCGACACGGGCAGCTAGTAGTTTTGGTTTTGCAGATTTATATTCACAGGATCCTGGTTTACAGCTGGAACGATATCCGGAAAGCTTTGTATCCGTATATCTCATTCTAGTTGTGTATTGTATTATTTTCCGCTGCTATGTATTTAAATGTAATTTAAATCTCTGATATTTCTGTGTAATATTCATTTATACTCTGTATATCCTTGTAATCTGATGCACTGTTGTAATATTCAATGAAATGTTCTTCTGTATGCGTTCTGCTGTGGCTTGTTCTCGAACTATCCGACGCTTTCCTTTACGGGGAAGTTGCGGGTCGTCACATTGATCATCCTGTCCGTACTTTATTCGATTCTGGCACATCACATTCGTTTATCTCTACATCATTAGTTGAAACACTGCACCTAGATACTAGTCTTGTAACTGATCCCTTAGTAGTCTCAAATCCTATTGGTGGTCGGCTCATCTTTCTATGATTTGTCGAGATTTGAGAGTATTTATCTTGGGCGTTGAGTTTGAGTGCAACGCTTTTGTTCTTGGCTTCATGGGCTACGGTTTAATTCTAGGTATGGATTGGCTAACTAGATATGGGGCCATCCTAGATTGCGAAAGAAGGGTAATTAGATTGTTGACTCGTTCGGGAAAGACCCTTGATATTTCTTGTGACCCTAGAGGTCCAGTAATGCTTAGTTACCTAGAATCCCTTGACGCATCCAATGATGATTTACATTCTGTTCCCATAGTCCGTGAATATGCTGATGTCTTCGATGAGGTGAGGGGTTTACCCCCAAAACGTGAAATAAACTTTCGAATATATCTAGTGGACAATGCAAAGCCAGTTGCATTGCCAGTGCGCCATATGGCTCCAAGAGAGAGAAGAGAACTCAGTAAGCAAGTGAAAGAATTGCTTGAGAAGGGGTTCATCAGACGTAGTATATCGGAGTGGGGTGCTCCAGTAGTATTTGCCACGAAGGCGGATGGGTCCCTTAGACTTTGTGTGGACTACAGAGAACTTAATAAACTTACTAAGAAGAATAGACACCCCCTGCCGAGGATTGACGATCTCTTCGATCAGTTAGTTGGCGCCTCAGTGTTTTCGCGATTGGACTTAGCCACTGGTTTCCATCAGTTGAGGGTGGCCGAGGATAGCATAGACAAAACTGCTTTTAGGACTCCAGACGGTTTCTTCGAGTGGCTGGTGATGCCCTTCGGTTTGACAAACGCCCCCGCATACTTTATTGATTTGATGAGTAGGGTGTTTAGGGAGTACCTTAATAAATTCGTGGTAGTCTTTGTAGATGACATCTTGATCTTTTCTAAGAGCGAAGAAGAGCATGCCCTACATCTTAGGGAAGTGTTGGAGACTCTTCGAGCGCATAGCCTTGAAGCAAAATTTTCTAAGTGTCACTTTTGAAGGAAAGAAGTGCGATTCTTAGGGCATGTGGTTTCCAAAGAAGGGATAGCCGTGGATCCCGCGAAGATAGTGGCCATCCAAGATTGGAAGGTTCCTAAAAATGCGACCGAGGCGAGAAGTTTCTTAGGGTTGGCTGGCTACTATAGGAAGTTTATCAAAGACTTCGCAAAAATATCAGCTCCATTAACACGCTTGACGAAGAACTTAGTCTTCACATGGGACGTAGATTGTGATGATGCGTTCCAAAGTTTAAAGAGAGCTTTGACCATAGCCCCAGTCTTAGTATTGCCAGATGGAGGTAAGCCATTTACCGTTTATACTGACGCTTGTGGGACAGGACTAGGCGCAGTCTTAATGCAAGAGGGAAGGGTAATAGCCTATGGTGGAAGGCAGTTGAGAGTGCATGAAAGAAATTACCCTACACATGACCTAGAGTTGGCCGCTATTGTCTTCGCGCTTAAGTCTTGGTGTCATTATCTTCTTGGCGAAAAATTCGAATTGCTCACTGACCACAAATCTCTAAAATACTTATTCTCTCAGAAGGACTTGAACTTAAGGCAATAAAGGTGGATGGAGTTCTTAGCATCCTATGACTTCGAGATAGCATATACCCCTGGCAAGGGTAACGTAGTGGCCGATGCCTTAAGTAGAAAAAGATTATCCTTAAGTCCTTTGTTTGTTGAGCGGCGAAGTTTAGAGTTCATCTCTACGTTTGACTTTACACCTTCCATTGATTTCATACCTGGTTTACTAACATCCTTAGAGGTCAGACCTACGCTTTTGGGACGGATTGGAGAAGCACAGCGAGACGACCCACAGTTGGTTGAGTTAGTAGAAAAGCTCAAAGGAGGGGAGTCATCGAGCCATCTCCGTAGGTATACCCTAGATGATAAGGGTTGGTTGCGTAGGGACGGTAGACTTTGTGTACCACGAGATGAGAATCTGAGGAAGACCATTCTTGATGATGCCCACCGTTCGAAGATGACCATTCATCCCGGCGGGGACAAGATGTACATGGATATGAGACGAGTTTACTTTTGGGCCGGCATGAAGAAAGATGTGGCCGAATATGTCGCTAGATGCTTGGTATGCCAACAAGTAAAAGCAGAGCAAAAGAAGCCCGGTGGATTGCTACACCCATTGGAGGTCCCACAATGGAAGTGGGAAAGTGTTTCGATGGACTTCGCTGACGGATTACCGAGGTCGAGGAAGGGTAATACGGGTATCTACGTCGTGGTAGATAGACTTACTAAGAGCGCCCATTTCATTCTCGTGAAGAGTAAGAGGACTGCTCCATGGTTAGCCTCCGTATACATTCGAGAAATAGTTCATTTGCACGGTGTTCCTTCTAGCATAGTGAGCGACCGCGATCCTATTTTTGCTAGCGAATTTTGGAGAATCTTGCAAGAGGCGGTAGGGACTCAGTTATGTTTGAGCACCGCATATCATCCTTAGACGGACGGCCAGACCGAGAGGGTGAGGTATTCTAGAGGACTTGTTGAGGTTATGTGTCTTAGATTTCGGCGGTACATGGGAGGAACATCTTCCGTTGGTAGAATTCGCATATAATAATAACTTTCAGTCTAGCATTGGCATGGCACCATTCGAAGCTCTTTAGGGACGGCCGTGTCGTTCGCCTACATGTTGGTGGGAAGCTACGGATAAGATCTTGCTTGGACCCGATATGATTAGAGAGACTTCGGAGAAGGTCGATCTGATTCGAAGAAGGATGAAGACGACGCAAGATAAACAGAAATCTTATGCGGACAAGAGGAGGTCAGATCTTGAGTTTGATGTTGGGGACATAGTCTTTGTCAAAGTGTCTCCATTACGGAACGTCGTTCGCTTTGGGTCCGTTAGGAAGTTAGCACCAAGGTTCGTAGGGCCGTTTCCTATTAAGGAAAGGATTGGGTAGATGGCGTATAGGGTGGAGTTGCCCGAGAGACTTAGTGGTGTACACGACGTATTCCATGTATCACACTTGAGGAAGTACTTGCACGAGACCGTAGAGGTGGTAGAGCCGAGCTTTCTTAGAGAGGTGGAGATCGAGCGTGATGCGACGATTCGACGAGCTCCTACGCGCATTCTTGGGTCGGAGATTAAGAAATTGAGAAATTGAGAGGTCAAACTAGTCAAAGTGCAATGGGGAGATAATGAGAGCAACGCTACTTGGGAGACTGAAGCGAAGATGCGTTCATTATACCCTTTTCTTTTTTAGGGTATGTCTTTTAATTTCTCCTTTATCGTTTATCTTGTACTTATCTTATCTTTAGTGTGTCCTCTCGCTAGTATCTTTGACCTTTAGATAGGATAGTCCTATGGTTGAAACATGTGTTTGAGACATGATATGGATGATGGATGCACGTGGATGCAAGTGTTTGCTAGTGGTTGCTCGTGGATGCATATACACACACTTTAGGCACTAGATCTGCTTAGTCACTTCATATTGCATATTGCATATAAATGTTTGTACATATTTAAGTAATGGATGAATAATGGTTTTACCATCATATGGATGTTGAATATTGGTGAATGGTTGCGCACACATGTAGAAATGATATGTATCGATAAGGTTCTTTCGCATACATAATGGACGCATGGCACTATCATGGCTTACATTAAGGAGGTCAACTGAATCAGTAGACCGCCTGATTTTGCATTAGATAAGGAACATATACACACACTTCTTGCATATGTTCATACAACATTAGAAATTTTATAAGGACAATGGATGCCGTGTTTGATGGTTGATTAGATGGTTGTTTGGATGGTAGGATATACATTCTCCTTAACTTGGAGATTTCTGGGGCGAAATCCTTTAAGGAGGGGAGAATGTAACAACCCGGATTTGTGAATAATCGAATTAACTTAATTAAAGAATAATAAATCTCAGACGCGAGAATTATGGGGATTGGGTTGCGCCATTGTGTTCGTCTCGGAATTCTAGTGAAGATAGAGTCCGAGTATGCGGGAAACGAGTACCGAATGAAAGAGTTATGGACGAACGAAGTTTGGGGGCAAAGTAAAGAAAAAAATAAAAATAAATAAATGCACTGGCGCACTTGGGAAGTGCGCCAGTACATATTAACACTAGCGCACCTGCCAAGTGCGGCCAGGCCGAGGCTGGAGCCTGCGCAGCTTTCTGGTTCAGGCTGACCCGTGTTGTTGAGTCCATTCTGACTCCTTGCTGAGTCATTAGGGATGACCCATCACCTTATCATGATTAAATGGTTTTGATTAACCCTAGAACATCCGACGGCTTAAATTAATTCATAACTCTATAAAAAGACCCATAGACTCAAACCCTAAATCAGAATTAAAACTAAACCTATGGCCGTCATGCTGTTGTCTTGAACCCTATAGCAGCTGCCACCAAATTAAAGAGGAAGAACAACAACCAAATTAGAACTATTCAACCCTAACAGCGATTCTTCATCAAAGGAGCACTAATTCAACTCCAGAAATCAGAATTCAGAACTCAAGACTGCTTTTGAGTTGTAAGTTCGATAGTTTTAGCAAAATAATTAGTAATTTAATTAGATTAAGTTATAACGCGGATTGTATGGATGTGATATGAAGTATTGATTGCATGTTGTAATTATGTTGTAGGATTATGATTGAAATATCTATGATGTTATGTTGTGATGCAAAGTTATGTTTCTATCATCCATGTTGTAATAATATATATATAATCAAATTGTCATGTTTCTTATGCTAGTTTGTGATATTGATTCATATGATAAATCATATGTAGGAAAGTTTAGATGTTGATTCAAACATGAACCATATACAAGTTTGGGTAGAATTACATGTGACCTTACATGATTATGGCACCTAGTTTATGTGAGAATTTAATTGAAAGCTAGGCTATGACATGATACTTTACATGTTAGATATTAGTTTACACCATTATTGCGATGTATAAATCACATATGTGAATTTATGAGTTGGATATGAATCATGTTATGTTATTACCTATGCAAGTTTAAACCCTTTAAATATAGGTTTATGACATATGTTGTCTATGCAAGTTTGTGGCCATTATTTCATCAAGTTCACACATTAAGAATTGGATCTATGTTATACATGATGTTTATGCAAGTTTGTGGCCATTTTCTCATCAAGTTCACACCTTTAAATTTGGAACCATGACATATATGCAAGTTGTAATCTTGGCCTATGCAAGTTTTAGATGTAGAACATCATTCACATATGCAAGTTCACCCCTATGTTAGATCCATGTTTTAATTGTGTGTATACATGTGATGTTTTCTTTTATTTCATGAGTTAGACTATTCGAGTCTAACGTATATCTTTACGTTAAACGAACAAACGTACTACGTGGGGAAAAATGGGATAATATTAAAAATGTTTAATTGGCATAAATGCCTTAAAAGGCATAAAATAAAATTGTGGTGAAATTGGTGTGATTTTACATACCATAAATGGATGGACATAATTGAGTCAATTATGGACATCGCTAAATTTGGAATTGATTGATAATTTGAATAGGGAAAATAATTCAAATTGGGGGGTGATTAATTAGGAGTAATTAATCGTCTAAGACACGAGGTTAGACTCTTTTGTGGTGTAAGACTGCCCGGACCCGCCCGACAAATCCAGCTGCCACAAATGCCAGTCTAATGTGAGAGGTCTTAGGCATAAACTAAATACATAACAATTGTAAAGACACGAGGTTAGGCTCTTTTGTGGTGTAAGACTGCCCGGACCCACCCGGCAAATCCAGCTGCCACAAATGCCAGTCTAATGTGAGAGGTATTTATGAGGTTACGGTCTTAATGAATTAAAAACACTTAACCAGATAAGCATGTAGTGGGACATGAGGGGGTTAAATGGGTGCCTCGGGTGGCATGTGGAATCTAGTGGGTGCCTTGGGTGGCATTTGGAAATACGATTAGAAACACTTAACCAAAATATGAAACATGTAATTGAAACATGAATAAGAAGTGGGTTAAGTGGGATGTACTAGAGGGAACCAAGCTTAGGTGGATAGCTTGTGTCAAGTAATGGGGGCCCGTTTCAACCAGTAACCCATACGTATCTTTGTGGGCTCGACCCAAGTCGAGGACGGGACATGCATAGTGGGCTTGACTGTAAGAGGCCAAACCGGGTTAGCGGTGGCAACGCAAGTCCAACGGGTTCATATGCGTGTGTGGACCCGGGCTGGTAGGTAAGACGTTGTTGCATCGTGTAGGTATAAGCCGTGCGTTCTTTATTGTATCGGGTTTCCACATTGGGGAGTGATACACCCCACTGTGTGGCTAGCACAGGTATCTACGAGTTAGGGAGCCGATCGCTTGGGGGTAGTGGGTACACCTAGTGGTGATAGGGGCAGACGACACCTATGAAGGCAGCTAGGGGAGCACGAAACTACCAATATCATTATTAAGTCTGTAGGCGGGATCAACCTTAGGGTGACTAGTGGTGGTGCAGTAATCGAGTGGCAGTGCAGTATAGCAATTATCCTATAGTGTTGGTGTAGTTTAGTAAATTCATCTTAGTGGGTTAGGTGCGCTTTAACGATATCGTAATTCATCTTGTTTCCTTGTTTACTCTGCCATACTCAATGGTTCATGATCATTTCCTTATTTTCCAACTTATGCCTTAGCCTAGTTACTTTGTTAATAATATTGTTAGAATTATCGCACTCGCCAGACTTTATGTCTGACCCCCCTTTTTTCATCTCTTTCCTTTCCCCCTCAGGTGCTCAGGTTGGAACTAGCACCAGATGAGCTTGATCTTGGATTGCTTTTATAAGATTTCTTGGACCGCTGAAGTAAAGTTCAGCTTCTCTTTATTTATGGCTATTTTAATGTTGGGGATTATGTCTTTCGGTTTATGTACTTTATTGGATATGATGTACTTGACTTTGGTTTATGGTTTTGATGATGTAATCAACATTTGGGTTTATCCGCTACAATGAAATAAAGTTTTAATTTTCAAGTACTGCTTTATATCTGTCTTGTTGTGATTTTCTGTTCTATACTTACTTAAAATGCTCCACGGAAGTTAATGCATTCCCTTTGCGAGTGACATTAATGGATGTGGGGTGTTACAATATATATATATATATATATATATATATATTTGTGCGTAGTTTACATCAACTACTCCAAAAACATACATAATATATATATATATATATCTTGTGGTTTGAAATGTGTTTGTTCTGATATACATGCATAATTTACAATAATTATAGTTGGTAGTCTTTTTGTAAAGATTTAGAACCTTATTTCAAAATTTAGTGCAAAAAGGAATTTTTGGTTATTAGATGAACCAAAACATTAAACTTGACAATAATAATAAAAAAAGAAAATTACCTATGTTAACGGCGTGAAAATATAAATGTGTATATTTGTATACTTCGTCCGTCTAAATCTATGCAAACAACAAAATATATATTATGATGAATGTTTGAATGGTTTTCATTTTACGGAATTATACATGTAATGTAAGCCATATTATATGAAAATATTTGGTGTGACCGTCGTAGCAATTAGTGCAATTGATTGTTATAAATAGGGCCATAAACAAATAACTATTTTATGTCATTGACTGGGGAAATCAAATTTAATTAGGAAGTTAAGCCTAACGGTCACAATTTCTGAATTGGCTAGGATTATTGTTGTAAACCCAAATTAGAAAATTAAATTATAACCGCAGTAAGACACAAGGTTAAGCCCAACTTGTGGTACAAGTCTGTTCGGAACCGCCCAACATATCCAGCATCCACAAGTAGTCGGCCTAATGTGAAGGGTCTAGTGCATATATATATATATATAATAGAAATATATTAGTAAATTAGCAATGTCTGTTGGGGTACAACAAATAGATATCTCAGGATTGGTAATTAAGGCTAATTAGGGCCTGAGGAAAATATGACCGTTATGGTTATAAATGGCAATAACCCTGTTAAACGGAAACAAATGTAATAAAAAGTGGATTAATGGGTATTGATTGTCTAAATGCTAAGTCCAATAAGGGAAAAGAGTTAAAATAAATATCCTAGGCTAAGAGGGATATAACTTTCCTTATTTTATACTAGTTAATCTAGAGGATATAATGTCACAGTCGGCATTTTACTTATTGAAGAATCGTAAAATATTTTTTTATTTTATTCCCTAAGGGTTGTATCATTCTCATATTTTCTAATGTTGCTTATGGTGATGTGAGACATGTACAAAATTTTTACCAATTTTATTTGTGACCATTTTCCCTTACCAATCTTTTATAGGGCATAACTTTTGACTAGGATCAAATCAGGTGCTGAGATCGGTCTCATTCGAAAGGAAATGGTATTGCCAGTTCCGTAGACTGGTCACATTAACGATTTGGTTCAACGGTTTGGGAAGAATCGCTGTTTTTGTGTTTCACAATTTGCTGCTCTGATTTTTGAACCATTAGTGGGTTGACTTGGAGAGGCCCATTAGTCGGCTGGTGGGAGGCTATAAATAGGGGGTTAGAGGCATGGAGAGAGGGTTACTTTCTTCATTCGCTCATTTGGTTGAGCTCGTGATTCTCCTTACTCTATCAAATACACCTTTTCACCATCAAAATTCTAGGCTTACATAATAGAATTGAAGATCTTCATCGTTTGAAGCTGGATCTATGCAAACTGAAGAGAGATCTCATCAAATTGGAAGATTTAAAGGGTGTTCTTCGCTGTTCGAAATTTAGATTCATCGCTTTTTGTTGTTTTGGTGAATTAGTGAGTGATATGCATCTCTCACATGGATTCAATCAAGTATATGAGTGTTTGATCTTAATTTCATCATTTTCAAGTGTTTTCTCATAGATCTACATCATGGTAAGTATGTTTTCATTTGATTCTCCATAGGATTTAATCTAGCAACTTAAAACCGGTAATTTATATGATCATTCATATGTTTATGCAAATTAGATCCATCAGTTTATTTTAACTACCAATTTATCATGACTTAGTTAATTTTTGATGATAATTGTCAATTTGATGTTATTAGTGATTTCATGAAGTGCGCATTGTTGGATTTGATGATTTGGATGAGTGGATTTCATTGATATCATCGTTTGTCGAAGTTTTGGTCGAGTTTGGAGTTATTTTGGTCAGATTTGGAGTTAGGTTGTTTTTTTGGTAGTTGATGACATGGCATGAGCGTGGGTCGTAGCTTGTTACTCAAGAAATAGGTCAGGTTGTCTAAAAGAAGATCGGGTCACAAGAGCTGCTTTGGGTCGTTCGTCTTCAAATAGTAAGGCACATAGGTTAGGTCACTCAGAGTAGGTCAGGTCGCTAGAGCTTCTCTAGCTTCAGACCGTCATGAGGCTTTGGTTGCTCAAGTGTTAGGTCGCTCAAATGTTAGGTCAGCCCAGATAGGAAAAAGGCAGGTCGTTCAGAAGCTTGAACTATTGGGTCGCTCAAGTGTTAGGTCGCTCAACTGTTGGGTCAGTTCAGAAGGGAAAAAGGTAGGTCGTTGGAAAGCTTGAAGTGTTGGGTCACTCAAGTGTTAGGTCGCTCAAGTGTTAGGTCGTTCGTAATCTAAGAAGTAGGGTCGTTCATGACCTAAGAAGTCGGGTCATTCGTGACCTAAGGAGTCAGGTCGTTCGTTACCTGATGAGTTGGGATGAAAGCTATGAATAGAATAATGACCAAACGATGTATGTTTTTTGTTCGAGAATGGTGATGACTTCGAGGTGAATTCAATGGAGAATGTCGAAGTGATGTGTTTATTGATCGTCGTAATGCAACGAATGTAAAGATGACTCAAAGTGATGAGTTGATGGATAATGGTTGTTAGAGAGGGTTGCTTGTGCTATGAATAGTCATTGAGTTGAATGACTAGGGATATTGAAGGCTTAGAGATTATTGTTGTCATAGGTTCTAGCGGGCTCAAAGAAAGGGTATAGTAGACACGTCTAAAAGACCGGTTGTATGGTTGAGTACCCTAGGTATTGTTGAAAGCCCTAGATACGTATTGTTGAAAGGCCTGTGGAGTTTTTGCTAGAACTGGGGTTACCATTTGCCCTTGATATACTGTAGGGTTGGCCATCATACGATTAACGATGGATTCGAAGAAGGATTGGTAGTGATAGCCAGAGTCTTGGATGTTGGTTGTCTTTTTTGTACTGTCTCCCGTAGATTATCTGACATCGAGGGAGATGTTTCTTGGGTGCTCATCTGATATTGGTTTAGGCCTCTGGGGCTTGTGCTTGAGGAATGTTGAGCTCCATTAGGATGGTTTACGTGAGATATATAATTGATTGTTATGTTCGATATTATTGGTTACTTCTGATTTCCATGAATGAATGTTTGTCTAGTTGCCATTGATGTACGGTTGAAATGCTTGTTTTGTAAAGGCTATCATTGTCTGATGTAGGGAAGATGAGGTCGAGTTTCTTCTCTAGTGAAGTAGGTAGTTTGGTTTGTTTATCTACCTATTCTCATATACTTTATTGATGATGTTAGTTAGTTGTTTTATCGCTCACTAAGACTGTTGTATAACTCAAGGTTTTATGTTTCCCTCTTATTACCTTGGGTTGTTATTTGGTTTTTGGATTGGCAGACTAGGTAGCAGGTAACAGGTGATAGCTTGGTGAGGACGATGTTGCAGTACGTAGGCGAGCAGGAGGCTGGTGTATTATCTTTTCTACCATATAGTATCTGTTTTTCCGTTGTTTGATGATTTACTCTGAGTGTTGTAGTGAGGCTTTATGTACAGACTTTGATGTTGTATCTAGTTGATATATGGAAAATATTTCAAGATGTTATGAAAGTTTAAATGTTTGATATATAATGCTTCATATTATTTCCTGTTGTATATGTTCTATTATATTTTATCCTTGCGCTGTGAGTTACGAAAGGTTTCGCTTATGTTATTCAACTCGGATGATCGTTCGTAGCTGCCTGGCACGTCTTCCAGCGCATTATTTCCCTTATTAAGTGCAGGAATTACGGGCAGTTGTCACATATAATTAAAAGTTATAGTTAGACTAGATAGGTTAATGATGCGAGGACAGTTACCTCATTTAACATAAGTCTACACTTTCTAGCAGTTGAATATAAGTCCAACTGATGTGAGATATCATTAACCATATGAACCTGTGACGATAGTTAGTTTGTATACGTATGGTATTTCCTAAAGAGAGGACGAGCGCTAATAACCCAATAACGTAGCCTACTTTGGGATTAAGGTCTTAAGTGCTCATAAAAAGGTATTGAGCGATCGCGTATCGCACCTCCCATAAATTGAAGACTCAAAGGCTAATTGGGTACATGCTTTATAATCTTCGCGAATAATTCACTTCCTTCGGTCTTAAGTGATTTTGGGTCGAGGAGTCCATCTGGGATTAGGTGCTCGAGTTAGGGATCTTAAATGGTGTATGAATCCTATCTTAACCTAGATTTAGAAATATCTGGTATGGTCAGTCCATAGAGATACCTATCCAACAAGAAGTATTAAGCGTCTAGGAGAATATCCAATAAGGTCAGCTAGATGGTTACATTGTGATTCCACCATAGGAAGGTCATAAATGGAGAGATGTCATCTACCTAGTCGTATCGGTCTTAAGAGATGAGATACCATCTTTCACCTTATGCAGGGAATGGGTTTATATGCATAAATGACAGAAGCCTTAATTTGTAGGACCATGTAGCTCGTGTCCACTAGTTTATAACAACATTGAGTGAACCATCGAGAGGTATTAAATGACGAATAGGTCCATCTAGGGTATTAAGTGTGCGAGAGGAACCACCCTTTTCTATCATTTGATAGTGAGGGATTAATAGGCTAATTATACACACATAAGTGACTAAACTCCATAGTTAGGAGTTCACTTCTCGGTTTAATAATTAGTTAAGTGATGATATAGAGGCTTCACAAATGTATGCATAAACATTCTACCTCAGTATTGATATTATTGGGAATACTACCTTGGGAATGGTGGTTAGAGTCGTGTAATTGTTTACATGGTTATGATAAAATTACTAGCCTTGGCAGGAATATATCTTAGGTTGAACCAAAAGGGATACATCTGTGTATTCTAAACTGTGTTGTACTGTTCCTATACACCAGAATTGGTTGTTCTGACCCCCTTCCTCATTATAACCTCCGAAGTTTTATAGACAAGGTCAGATTCTCACAAGTATCTAAGTTTGCTTTGGTTTTCATTCCCTCTCATGCTCGGTATTGACATGAAGATTCACTTTTAAAAAGGTAGTTACTTGAGTTAACACTAGGTTATCCTATTTTGTTTCCGCTGTGAGTTATTTTACCGTACTATGATTATACTCATGCTCATACTCATTTATTTGCAGGTACCATATTTACATGCTTCATACTTGGATGTGTTCGAGTTTCGATTTTTGTCAAAATTTGGGCTCAAAAAAGTATGGGGTGTTACATTTGGTATCAGAGCATAGGTTAAACGATCAGAGGAATTAGTTAAATTAGGACTCGTGAGAGAACGTAATTCGATTTTCTTTTCTGTTTTTCTTTGTCTTTCTTACTCGACTTTAATTTATTTCGACGATGAATTAGTAGTGGGCCTATTTATATAGAATGGGTCTTAAGCGACTAAGTGTTGAAATAGTTTGACTTTGGGTTTCTATCTAATTATGTCTTACTGTATAGTACACTGGCGATTTCGTTATGTAGATCATGAGGACGACATATGTTGGACTCTGTGTATTCGAGTTGGAGCTCGACAAAAATTTAGCTACAATTGAGATAGTCACAATTTCTGATTTTTGGTTTCATTTGGTAGTTCCAGTCAATGTCCTTTTCTTGGTCTAAAATGGGAGATTCATGTTAATACGGTTTATCATTTCGGAAATATAATCATGAGGTATACTTATTTGACACTTCACTAAAAAATTCTAGATATTCTTTAGTAGAGAACAATCATTTGGGTCCTTAGTCTTGCATTCAAAGGAACATCCATTTTTAAATTGTTTGAAAAAAATGGAATTCAAAAGTTTTAAAACTATGGTTTCAGAAAATAGTATTACTCAAAATATAATTTTAAGATTTCAAATCTATTCGCTTTCATAATTGTTTAGGTTTTGTGTAATTTTAATAAACAATCCAATTGGTAAAAAGAAGGAAATTAGAAGTGAGAAGGAATATGCATCAAAACTTAAAAATAAAAAACATCTATTCCTTGTGATTTTAGTGTTCTACTTTTTATTTATATATTGAATGGCTAATTGAAATTATCACAATTAATCTTCGAGATATTTAAATCTTGACATAATATAAACTAGAATATAAATAATAATACTAGATTGGATATACAATAAGAAACCTTTAGTTTATAATAAATGAATCAAATTTCGAAAAAGTTTTAAATTTTCTTTCAAAAGGACTAAGGGAAGATCTTTCCTTTTGATTTGGGGTATTTGATTTTGTAGATCATTTATTCGTATGCCAGTTGATAAGAGGAAATTTGTTTTAATTTAGTTACGGATTTCTAGCTGAATTATTTTGGGAATTTGTTCGTTCGTTGTGTGGTAGCAGCTTCAGTGTTGAGATTACTTTGAACCTTCAGAGATAGTTTGGAGTTTGATTATAGTATTTAATATTGTCGTGATGAGGATAATGGTTTTTTGGATCACGTCAAATCTTAATTACGTGGGAAGATTAATGTTTTAATCCGACCTAATTAGGTCAAGGTTCAAGTTTTGCCCAAAAAGCGTTTGGCATTTGACTGTTTAGCTTTATACCTAGAGTAGTCAACCTGTTGATGAGTTTTGGTACAACTTGGACCTAGGACTCAACTATAAAAGTTGCGTTCAAATCACCCCTTAACCTCTTTCTTTCGTCCCTCCTTCCTTATCTAGCCGAACCTTATTCTTATTCTTCTTCTCTTTCTTTGTCGTTGCCTTGTCTCCTTCTTTTTTGCGCTAGTTGGCACATTAAATGTAACGACCTGTATTTTCAGCGATAGAATAATTAATTTAACTATTTAAATAATGATTTAGAGAATTTAATGGTCATTGAATAAAATAATAGTGAATATTTAATTAATATAATAATTAAATAATATATTTAATTCTGAAATAATCAGAATTAGCTGGAATGGCAATATTGTGTGAATTGGACAATTTAAAATATATATAATTTAGTTTGGAATTGAATTCGAATAACGAATATATTATTTAAATGAAGTTTAAACGTATAATTATAATATAATTATAATCGAGCTCGAAATGGCACGGCAGTTCGCTATTTGGCGATTCAAACTTTAAATGAATATATAGAATCCGTTTTAAATCGGATTTCTGTGAAAAAACAAACGTTCGGAGCTGGTGAAGTATATTTTTCTAATGGAAGAGAAAAATCGAGATTTCATTGTATATATTTTGAGTTATGTCCAAATCAAAATTTCGAAAAGTCGCTATGGAATTCCTTTATAAATTTTAATGATTTATTTATATTATAAATGGATTTTTCAATATAAATTGAACATCGATTCAACCGGGATTTAAATATCAAGTTATAAATACAATTGGAGCTATACAATATTCTGTGCGAATATATATACGATAATATATATTTATTTATATATAATTTAATTATTTTTAAATATATTTAATATTTAATTGGGTTTATTTAGAGCTTTAAAAATAGCCAGTTTTGCAAACGACCTCCATTTTCCACGAAACTAATTTTGTTGGATCCGTAACATTAAATTATTGTTAGATTTCAATTTACCTGATTTTTCGAGTCAGTGTGTGGCCGTACGGATTTTTAATGTGAAAAACAGTCAGTATTTTGAAAGTTAAAAATACGTTGTGTGAGCAAACGGAGTCGGAATTTGACAAAACCAGTTTCGTTGGTTCCGTAATGTCAAACTATAGCTGCATGTCCAGTTTCATGATTTTTGGGTATTGTATGTGATCACAGGAATTATTAAGGACCAATACAAATAGCATGTGAATATATATTAATATAAAAATACATGAAGCTTCCACAACAAGCCAGAACTTATCCTCTATAACACGCTTACCAACCTAAACCTAATTCTAATCACTCTCTGGTCAACACAAAATCCGCCGTTACTTTTCTGTTTCCTTTCAACAAAAATCGCAAGTTCAAAAATCAAGAGAAATCCCAGTGAATTTCTATAAATCAAGAGAGGAGTGTATTTGGAATCGTGAGGGGCTGAGGTTCATCATCGTACCAGTTTAGGTGTGTGCGACGCCCTTTTTTTGAGGCTCGAAAATGCACAATGGTTCTAGGGTTAGGGATTTTAGGAGATTGAAGCATCTATTCTCGATTTCGATGGTGTGGTTGAACTCGTGTGAGTAAATGGAACCTGCTGGTGTTTTATTTGTGGATTTCGTGACAGTAAATGTGCTTCCTGTAGCCGAAGTAGCTGAGGTTGCCGGCTTCGTCTTGGCTGTTGCTAGTTCAGACGTAAGAGTGATGATGGAGTCGACGTGGTGAGGAGAGGTCGTTGGAGGGATTGTCGGATGTTATGGAAGCCGTAAATGGCAATCGACGAGTGCTGGAGCTGGCTTTCTGAGCATTTGGGGAAGATGATTTGTGGGTGCCGTATTTAAATGGCCCGGGGTGGTTTGGTAAAGCCCAACACCTTAATTAAAATCAAGTTATTTAATATAACATCCTATACAAGCTTGTAATATCAATATCTATCTCATATGTAATCAGAATGTGACAAAATAAGATCCGTTAGGATCGCATGGACGGTGGCTACACAATGGAACTGACTGGGAGTGGATTGGAGCTCGTTACAATTTGTAGCAAAATAAATTGTCCGATCTGAATCGACGATAATTTATCGTTATTTAACGATAAATAACCAATGTGAGTAAAACTCACCAACTCTGCCAGTTCATATTTTTATAACGTATATTTAGAACTGATAAATGATGACTGATTGGTTGAACTGCTTATGTATATGTATTAGTTGAAATTTTAGATAACGATATATATATAAATAGTTAACCAAATATTGATTTTGTTTATCAGAATATTTCATATCGAAATGAAATCAATGTTATTATATTGTTTAACATCTGTGGATGCAGGGAAACAGGTTGGAGGGATCCAGCTAGATTCTTCAATATTTATAATAGTGTTGTTTTCATATATTGTAATATATGATGTGATATATAATCTGTGTTGATTATGTGTGTTTGAATGATATCAATTATTGTTATTTGGTATTTTAAATACCGTAAGAAATACTGGGATGTAGAAAAGGGGATTTTCAAAGGGTATTTTGAAAATGAATTTTTATATAAAATCAATGGATTTTATATATAAAAGGAAAATATTTGTAAAACAAATAGAAAAGGAAAATATTTGTAAATAATTAGAATAGGAAAGGAAATATTTGTGAAACAAATAGAAAAGGAAATATTTGTAAAACATTTACAAGTAGAATTAAAAAGGAAATATGTATTTGTTAAATAAATAGAATAGAAAAGGAAAATATTTGTGAAACAAATAGAAAAGGAAATATTTGTAAAACATTTACAAATAGAATTAAAAAGGAAATATTTATTTGTTAAATAAATAGAATAGGAAAGGAAATATTTGTGAAACAAATAGAATAGAAAAGGAGATAGTTAGAAAATAAATAGAGTTATAAAAGGAATATTTATTTAGAAAATAAATAGAATTATAAAAGGAATTATTTATAAAATAAATAAGATTTTATAAAAAGGAATATTTGGGAAATGAATAGAATTATTAAAAAGGAGATTTCAAATTATAAAAGAAAATTTGAGATGATTTATTTAAATTAGATATTGAATAAAAATATGTTTTAACTGATGAATTGAGAGGAATAATTTATAAATAATATTTTATAGGTTAAGGAAAATATTTATCATTCAATAAATAAAGATATATAATTCTGAACTTATATAGAGATGTAAGAATCAATTTCAACATCGATATTTGAAACTGAATACAGACGAGAAGTGAAACGAATGTTACTTATTCGAAAAGGAGTTAATCCAAAGGAGTTAATCAAAAGGAGTTAATCAAAAGGAGTTAATCAAAAGGAGTTAATAAAAAGGAGTTAATCCAAGAGAGTAAATCGAATGTAAGTCATTCGAAGAAAGTTAATCGATTATAAATCATTCGAAGAGAGTTAGTTGAATATAGTTATTCAAAGAAGAGAGTTAATCAAATGCAGTTATTCGAAGAGAGTTAATCGAATATAGTTATTCTAAGAGAGTTAATCGAATATAGTTATTCGAAGAAAGGAGTTAGTCGAATATAGTTATTCGAAAGAAGATTATCAAATATAGTTTATTCGAAGAGAGATAATCGAATGTAAATCATTCAAAAAGAGTTAATTGAATGTAAATCATTCGAAGAGAGTTAATCGAATATAAGTCATTTGAAGAGAGTTAATCGAATATAAGTCATTCAAAGAGAGTTAATCGGATGTAAATCATTCGAAGAGAGTTAATCGAATGTAAGTCATTCGAAGAGAGTTAATCGAATGTAAGTCATTCGAAGAGAGTTAATCGAATGTAAATCATTCGAAGAGAGTTAACTGAATGTAAATCATTCGAAGAGAGTTAATCGAATGTAAATCATTCGAAGAGAGTTAATCAAATGTAAGTCATTCGAAGAGATTTAATTGAATGTAAATCATTGGAAGAGAGTTAATCGAATGTAAATCATTCGAAAGGAGTTATCGAATAGAGATTATTCGAAAGAGAATTATACATTGAATTCGATTATATCGAATTCGGGAAAATACTATTCACTTTCCGGATCCGTTTTTAATCAAGATTTATTTATTTATTAATAAATTAGTTATTTTTTATTTATCCAAATTAATAAATAAAAGTTATATTGAAGTATTATATTTCAGAAGCATGGGATTTTAACACTATTGTTAAAAGCAAAGGATTTTTGTAAAAGAAGTGGATTCATAAATTGAATACGAGAGTTACGTAAGGAAGTTTTGATAAAGATTTGAAGGGTGAATCTTGTCTATTTAGAAGTTAGAAATGTTGTTCAGTTAAGGTCAGAGAAGTAGTTATACCCCAACTTGATTGGCTTCGTTTTTAACTAAGGAATGTTAAGGTTCGAAAGTGAAGATTGGTTAAGTGAATTTAATTAACGAGTATAATGGTTAGAGTTGGCATAGCGATGTTTTATTTAAACATCTATTTAAATCCAATGAAGGAGTTTGGAAATGTTTTCCTGATAAGAATCAGAAATGTTTTCTAATATAAAATACAAATAGAAATGAGAGTAAATATTGAAATGTTTTCCAATGATTTAAATACTTTCTAATCTAGAAAATGAGAATTTCTGAATATATATATATGGAAATGGGAAGGGGTAAATAAATTAATTAATGACGAATTAATTTAAAAGGAGAAAATGTTGATTGATGATTGATCGGTAGGATTTCCATTTGGAAATACGATCATTGTTTGCACACATGTTTTTCTTTCATAGTTAACTCACCGACTATCGAAGTTTTTGACCATTTTTCCGTTGCCAATACGGAGAGACCGGGATTAGATTCATTATCTGAAAACCATTCTATATGGGCGTTAGTGTTGCGAATCAAATATGATGAAGATAATTGAAGACGGAGTTATGCAAGGGCTGTCCTGTGTATAGAATAGTGCCTTCGGTTTGTCCAGTCCTAGGACGACCTGTATGGAAGAATGTCTTGTAGAGTATATTTAATAGATCGAGGAAATTGATCTCTTCAAATGTATATACGTTTGGTGGCGGAGTAATTCATTTCTCTTAGCTATATACCCGTTGTATTTTTGGGGAAATCAATTTGTGATTTGGAGGGTATGATGATGTGACATTCAAAGTGGATAAATGTGTGATCTTTCAGAGTTAAGCGTGGCCTCTAGCCTCACAACCGGGAAATGACAAAAATCGAGCAAGCAGCATAGCTAAGTGGTTGGCTGCCAAGTAGGGTGTATTATCACCTATCTAGAGATATTCATTTCATTCTTCAATCTATTCGATGTTGTCCCATTCGGGAAACGGTTGTTGATCCCAACCGTTGGTGATATACATTCGATACACGCAAGCGAAATGAGTGGTCAGTCATGTGTGGACGGGTTGTAAGATGTTCTTGTTGATCCCAGTGTATTCCTCTCTAGAGGTACATTATCAGAAGGTGGTTCCATACCTTGTCATAGTTGGAAATCCATTATCCAATAAGTGCTCGCGGTTTTGATTGTATACTATGTATGTAGAACGTGAGATGAAAGCGTTTCTGCTTGTTGATTATTATATTGTGGTTGATAGATAATATTATAATATCAAAAGAATTTTGATATAAAGACTATTTTGGATTCTCATAAGGGAAAAACCCGTTCCATTATACGGCGTGGTCATATAAGATATCGTTTAAGTGCTCAAACTGTTTTAAATTGTTTTACTCACACCAGTCCCATGACTGACCCAGAGTTTGTTTTGTTTTGTTTTTCCTGAACTCTTGGGTGCCCAAATTTGTATGGATAGTCAAGTAGTCATGATTTTACAGATATACTTGGAGAGCTTGGAGCAGGAGGCTTCAGGATTATATAGCTATTGTTATTTCCGCTGTGGTTTAAGTGGTATACTCTGATAATGTTACTGTATACATACACTGATTTTATTTCAAAGTTATGTATCTATTATATATTGTTCGTTCCGCTGTGAGATTCGTGTTTACTCCGATGTTGTATGTTCTTCTTCTATTCTAAATTTCTATGTTATCTATTCTCACCCTCTAATTTCTTTCATGGACTATCCGGTATTTCCGATGCTTGAATAGTCGACATCGTGTTTATTTCAACTACTCAAGGTCGAAAATCTCCGGGTCGTTACAGTGGTATCAGTGCTGAAGGTTAAGTAATTACCTTGGCTTTGTGGCGTGACTCAGTAGAGATAGGGTTAGTAATACCCTAGATTGAGTTAAGTGTATATATACAAGAGAGCATATATGTTATTTGATATAAAATGGTTTTATATTGTGGAGATTTATTGGTTGAGTTGTTTATGGGTTCTGGTCGATATGTATGATCCACTGTATCGGTAGAGGTTTATAAACACTTGGATATGATGGACCGACACAGTATGTTTTGAAAGGAGGGTAAATGAAATAATTTTACCCAAATTATATTTTGATATAAATAAAGTATAGATATTGGAGATATTATAGTTATTGGATGTGTTGGTTGTGATTATAATTAGATAAGATTATAATTGAAATGATTACAAATAACCAATCAAATTTTGTATAAGTGTTACGAAATGAATTAAATCTGAATTTAAATCAGAATTGAAATTAAAACTCTAGAAATTTGGATAACTGGTGGTAAATGAATATGGATTGAATATATGAGAATTTTAAAATCTTGGGAGATTATAAATTATTTTACAAGCATTGGGAACAGTATTTTGAAATAAATTTCAAAATGGGAGCGTTTAGAAATTGTCTTAAAAGTGATACAGTATTGAACTCACTTCGATCGCTGGAAAATAAATTCTGATGATGACAACTGCATCATCAGCGTTCATTTTCGAGTTGCAAGTGACAGATTACTACCAAGGATTTTTTTTTTGAATTGTTCTGTGAAAAGAAAGTTGTTTTGAAATTCTAGAAAAGTATATTTGATTTTTGGAAAGGCTAAGCTATTTGAAACTCCCAACTAAAGATTGTTTGAAATAAAAACAAATTAAATTAGAAATTTGTGAAAGCAAATTTGAAATTGAAATAAAGTCAGTTCAGTGGTAATTGAATTGAATTAGATTAGAATGGTATCAAGAAAAAATGGATTACGAGTTTGGAATCAAAAATGAATTTTGAATTTGAAATGATATTCGGTTTGGATATAAGCGAATGGTTGTGTTGGAGATAAAATTGATTGAAGTTTGATTGGGATGGCATTTGTATATGCTAAATTGGTAACAGATGGAAATGATATAATGATATGCCCGACAAAAAGGTACAAGTTTATATTTTATATAAGCATGAGATTTATGAGCCGATTTGGCAAGCCGCTTGGCTGTTTGATTTTCTTCTGGGTTGGAGAAGGCCTAGAGAGGCGAGTTGTAGCAGTACCGATAGACCAATACAAAGGAGGTGCTGGCGAAATTTTTCGAAAAGTTAAGGTGTTAGAAAATTTTCAAGACTTTTGAGAATTTTCGTTGATAAGAATTAATTAATATTTTAATTGAAATTAAATTGGTTCAGTTGAAACTGAAATTAAGAAGTGAACAAATAATTTTAAACCAGTCAATAGGGCTTGTTTTCTACCTTAGCAATTTCGAGGATGAAATTATTTTAGGGGGAAAAAAATGTAACAACCCATATTTTCAACGATAGAATAATTAATTAATTTAATTATTTAAATAATGATTTAGAGGATTTAATGGCCGTTGAATAAAATAATAGTGAATCTTTAATTAATATAATAATTAAATAATTTATTTAATTCTGAAATAATCAGAATTAGCTGGAATGGCAATATTGTGTGAATTGGACAATTCAAAATATATATAATTCAGTTTGGAATTGAATTCGAATAACGATTGTATTATTTAAATGAAGTTTGAACGTATAATTATAATCGAGCTCGAAATGGCACGACAGTTTGCTATTTGGCGATTCGAACTTTAAATGAATATACAAAATCCGTTTTAAATCGGATTTCTGTGAAACAAGAAACGTTCGGAGCTGATGAAGTATATTTTTCTAACGGAAGAGAAAAATCTAGATTTCATTGTATAGATTTTGAGTTATGTCCAAATCAAAATTTCGAAAAGTCGCTATGCAATTCCTTTATAAGTTATAACGATTTATTTATATTAAAAATGGATTTTTCAATATAAATTGAATATTGATTCAACTGGAATTTGAGTATCAAGTTATAAATACAATTAGAGCTATACGATATTCTGTGTGAATATATATGCAATAATATATATTTATTTATATATAATTTAATTATTTTTAAATATATTTAATATTTAAATGGGTTTATTTAGAGCTTTAAAAATAGCCAGTTTTGCAAACGACCTCAGTTTTCGACGAAACTAATTTTGTTGGATCCGTAACATTAAATTATTGTTAGATTTCAATTTCCGTGATCTTTTGAGTCAGTGTGTGGCCGTAAGGATTTTTAATGTGAAAAATAGTCAGTATTTTGACGGTTAAAAATACGCTATGTGAGCAAATGGAGTCGAAATTCGACGAAACCAGTTTCGTTGCGTCCGTAATGTCGAACTGTAGCTGCATGTCCAGTTTCGTGATTTTTGTGTATTGTATGATCACAGGAATTTTTAAGGACCAATACAAATAGCGTGTGAATATATATTAATATAAAAATATATGAAGCTTCCACAACAAGCCAAAACTTATCCTATATAACACCCTTACCAACCTAAACCTAATTCTGTTCACTCTCTGGTCAACACAAAATCCGCCGTTACTTTTCTGTTTCCTCTAAAAAAAACGCAAGTTCAAATATCAAGAGAAATCCAAATAAATTTCTGTAAATCAAGAGAGGAGTGTATTTGGAATCGTGAGGGGCTGAGGTTCATCATCATGCCAGTTTGGTTGTGTGCGACGCCATTTTTCCGATACTCGAAAACGCATAGTGGTTCTAGGGTTAGGGATTTTAGGAGATTGAAGCATCTATTCTCGATTTCGTTAGTGTGGTTGAACTCGTGTGAGTAAATGTAACCTGCTGGTGTTTTATTTGTGGATTTCGTGACAATAAATGTCGAGCTTACTGTAGCCGAAGTACCTGAGGTTGTCGGCTTCGTCTTGGCTGTTGCGAGTTCAGACGTAAGAGTGATGATGGAGTCTACGTGGTGAGGAGAGGTCATTGGAGGGATTACCGGAGGTTATGGAAGCCGTAAATGGCCATCAACGAGTGTTGGAGCTGGCTTTCTGAGCATTTGGGGAAAAAGATTTGTGGGTGCGGTATTTAAATGGGCTGGGGTGGTTTGGTAAAGCCCAACACCTTAAATAAAATCAAGTTATTTAATTTAACATACTATACAGGCAACACCCCACGTCCATTAATGTCACTCACAAAGGGAATGCATTAACTTCCATGGAGGTTTTAAGTGAATATAGAACAGAAAAATTACAACAAGACAGATAATAAGTAGTACTTGGAAATCTAAATCTTTATTTCATTGCAGTGGAAATTAAACATGTTTGTTACATCATAAAACCATAAATCAGAGTCAAGTACAATATCCATCTTGATAAAACAAAATACATATATAGCCATTAAAGAAGATAACAAGCTGGACTTTACTTCAGCGGTCCAAGCTTTCCAAAAGAGAGATAAAGCAATCCAATCAAACTTCGCTAGAGCTGGGTCCATCCTGAGGACCTGGAGGGGGGAAAAGATAGAAATAGAGGGGGTCAGACATAAAGTATGGCGAGTATGATAATTCTAACAATACTATTATCAAAATAACTAGACTAAGGCGTAAGCCGGAAAACAAGGACATGTGTATGAACTATTGGGTATGGAAGAGCAGATAAAGATAACGTTAAAGGCACACCTAATACTAACGAATAATTACTATGCTGCACCACACCAGTCACCCTAAAGGGTGATCCCACTTGCTTTACTTAGAAATTTTATAAATAACTTCGTGTACCCCTAGCTGACTACATAGGTGCCGCCTGCCCCTATCTCCGCTAGGTGTAACCCACTACCCACTTTCGATCGGCTCCCTACTCGTAGATACCCGTGCTGGCCCCACAGTGGGGTGTATCACTCCCCTAAAGTGGCAACCCGATACAACTTGAGGATGCACGGCTTATACCTGCACGATGCAACAATGTCTTACCAACCAGCCCGGGTCCACACACGCATATGAAACCCGTTGGACTTGCATTGCCACCGCTAACCCATTTGGCCTCTTATAGTCAAGCCTAGTATGTGTGTCCCGTCCTCGACTTGGGTCGAGCCCACAAAGATACGTTTGGGTTACTAGTTGAAATGGTCCCCCAATTACTTACCACAAGCTATCCAACTAAGCTTGTCCCCATTAGTATATCCCACTTAACCCTCTTCTTAGTCATGTTCATTTACATGTGTGTTTGGTTAAGTCTTACTAGTCGTATTTCAAATGCCACTAAAGGCACCCACTAGATTCCTCATGCCACCCAAGGCACCTACTTAACCCCCATGTCCCACCTCACATGTTTATCTGGTTAAGTATTTCTTAATTCATTAAGGCCATAAACTTATAAAGACCTCTCACATTAGACTGACATTTATGGCAGCTGGATTCGCCGGGCGGGTCCGGGCAGTCTTATACCATAAAAGAGTCTAACATCGTGTCTTTACAACTGTTATGCTTTAGTTTGGGCCTAGGACCTCTCACATTGGGCTGACATTTGTGACTACCGGATTTGCTGGGCGGGTCCGGGCAGTTTTACGTCACAAACGAGTCCAACCTCGTGTCCTAAGCATTGATTAACACTTATAATCTTTTACCCCAGTTTTAAATATATCCCTATTCAAATCATTAATTAATTCCAATTTTAATGATGTCCATAATTGACTCAATTATGGCCATCCACTTATGGTTTGCAAAATCATATCAATTGCACCCCAATTTCTTAATATTAAATCCTTAATATTACCCCTACCCCACGTTATACGTTCGCTTATTCAACGCAAAATATACGTTAGACTCGAATAGTCTAACTCATAGCACAAAGATAAATTATCACAACATATAGACAAATAAAATAGATCTAATCATAATAGGGGTGAAACTTGCATAAAACTACACATGTCATGGATCTAAAGGTGTCAACTTGTTTGGTTAAATGTCACAACTTACATAATATGATCATAACCCAAGTTCATGTATAAACTTGCATATATGGTTTATGCAACATAATGATGGTGTGAACTAGCATCTAACACATAGAACTCACATAGGGCATAGCATAATTATAGATCTAAATAGATGTCATAATCCTAGATCTAAATAGATGTCATAGGATATGTGAGATTATACGTACTAATCAATCTAAACTTGCATAGGTACATGTGATTTATCATGTGAATCATCATAGCCCAAACATATATATAATCAACATCATGATTTGATCAAGCATAAGTTAACTATAACATAAATAATAACATCATGACTTTGTAACATCGCAACTTAGCATAGAAACTTTCAACATATATAACATCATCATCACATAACATAGGATTTACAACATACATGATAGCATAAGATTTACAACATATATAATCAATAATTCACATCATCCTCTTATATTCCATATCACAACTTAATCTAATTAGTTTGCTAATAATCTTATTAAAATCATCATACTCACAATTAGAAAAGAAAGAGAGTCTTGATTTGCTTTAGAGTTGAGTAGAATTAGAGTTTTGATTAGCCTTCTTCCTTCTTAGTTGGCGGCGGCTACACTGAGTTCCATGGCGATAGCATGACGGCGGCTATTCTATTTTTCATGTGAATTTAGAGTGAGAGACTACCTAGGTATATATAGAGTTTAGGATTTATTTAGATCGTCAGATCAACTCAGAACTAACTTGAACCGTTAAATTAGCCAACTCAGCCCTAAAGACACATCAGCAGCTCAAGATTGGGCTCTTCCAAAACCTGGCCGACTGGACCAGGTCGACACCCAGGTCGACTGCGCAGTCGACCTGGTCCTGGGTGTGTCGACTGCCCAGTCGACTCCCCAGTCGACCTGGGTGCTGGGCGGGAAATTTCCCGCCTGGCCTGTTTGACTTTGAATTTTGAATTTTGAATTTTGAATTTTCTGAAACTTCCGATGGCCATATCTCCTTCATACGAAGTCCAAATCACGCAAACTCGGACTTTATTTCAACCAAAATTCCGAGACGAACACAATGGCGCAACACGTTTCCCACAATTCTCACGTCTGAGATTAGTTATTCTTTAATTTGTGAATATTAATATTAATAGAATTACGGGGTGTTACATTCTCCTCTCCTTAAAGGATTTCGACCCCGAAATCTTCATGTCAAGAAGAATGTATATCCTAACATCCAATCGTCCATCTACTCAACCATCAAACACAGGCATCCATTGTCCTTATAGACTTCTAATGAATTCATGTTTAAATGCACAGTATGTGTATATGTCCATATCTAATGCAAAATCAGGCGGTCCACTGATTCAGTTGACCTCCTTAATGCAAATCATGATAGTGCCATGCGTCCATTATGTATGCAAAAGTTCCTTAATGCTACATATTATCTCTATATGCGTGCACAATCATCATCTGAATGCAGCATCCATATGATAAAAAAAATCCTCATTCATCCATTTGACTAAATACATCCATATATATGCAATATGAAGTGACTGAGCCGATCTAGTGCCTAACAGTGTGTGTATATGCATCCACGAGCAACCACTTTGCATCCGATCTAGTGCCTAACACTTGCATCCACTTTGCATCCATCATACATAACATGTCTCAAACACATGTTTCAACCATAGGATTATCCTAACTAAAGGTCAAAGATACTAGCGAGAGGACATACTAAAGATAAGATAAGTACAAGCTGAGCGATAAAGGAGAAATTAAAAGTCATACCCTCAAAAAGAAAAGGGTACAACGAAAGCATCTTCGCTTCTGTCTCCCAAGTAGCGTTGCTCTCATCATCTCCCCATTGCACTTTGACTAGTCTGAACTCTCGATTCCTCAACTTCTTGATCTCCGACCCAAGAATACACATAGGAGCTCGTCGAATCGTCGCATCACGCTCTATCTCCACCTCTCTAAGCAAGCTCGGCTCTATCACTTCCGCGGTCTCGTGCAAGCACTTCCTCAAATGTGACACATGGAATGCGTCGTGTACACCACTAAGTCTCTCAGGCAACTCCACTCTATACGCCATCTGTCCAATCTTCTCCTTAATAGGAAACGGCCCTACAAACCTTGGTGCTAATTTCCCAAAGGACCCAAAGCGAACAACATTTCGTAATGGAGACACTTTGATAAAGACCATGTCCCCAACATCAAACTAAAGATCTGTCCTCCTTTTGTCTGCATAAGATTTCTGCCTATCTTGCGCCGTCTTCATCCTCCTACGAATCAAGTCGATCTTTTCCGAAGTCTCTCTAATCATATCGGGCCCAAGTAAGATCTTATCCGTAGATTCCTACCAACATGTAAGTGAACGACAAGGTCGTCCATAAAGAGCTTCGAAAGGTACCATGCCAATGCTAGATTGAAAGCTGTTATTATATGCGAACTCTACCAACGGAAGATGCTCTTCCCATGTACCCCCAAAGTCTAGGATACATAGCCTCAAAAGATCCTCTAGAATGCGATTCACCCTCTCAGTCTGGCCGTCCGTCTGAGGATGATATGCGGTGCTCAAACATAACTGAGTCCCTACCGCCTCTTGCAAGCTCTTCCAAAATTCGCTAGTGAAGATAGGATCACGGTCGCTTACCATGTTAGAAGGAACACCATGCAAACGAACTATCTCTCGAACGTATACAGAAGCTAAACATGGAGCAGTTCTCTTACTCTTCACGGGAATGAAATGGGCGCTTTTAGTAAGTCTATCTACTATAACCCAAATCCCCGTATTACCCTTCCTTGATCTTGGTAATCCATCCACAAATTCCATCGAGACACTATCCCACTTCCATAGCGGAACCTCCAATGGGTGAAGCAACTCACCGGGTTTCTTTTGCTCCGCTTTTACTTGTTGGCACACCAAGCATCTAGCAACATACTCGGCCACATCCCTCTTCATACCGGCCCAAAAGAAAACTCGCTTCATGTCTTTGTACATCTTGTCCCCGCCGGGATGAATGGTCATCTTCGAACAATGTGCTTCGTCAAGAATAGCCTTCCTCAAACCTTTGTCTCGAGGTACACAAAGTCTACTATCCCTACGTAACCAACCCTTATCATCTAGGGTATACCTACGAAGATGGCTTGATGACTCCCCTCTTTTGAGCTTCTCCACTAACTCAACCAACTGTGGGTTGTCTAGCTGTGCCTCACCAATCCGTCCCAAAAGCGTAGGTCTGACCTCCAAGGATGCTAGCAAACCGGGTAAAAAGTCAACGGAAGGTCTAAAATCAAACATAGAGATGAATTCTAAGTTTCACCGTTCAATAAACAATAGGCTCAAGGACAACCTTTTCCTACTTAAGGCGTCTGCCACCACGTTACCCTTGCTAGGGGTATATGTTATTTCGAAATCATAGGACGCTAAGAACTCCATCCACCTTTGCTGCCTTAAGTTCAAGTCCTTCTGAGAGAACAAGTATTTTAAAGATTTGTGGTCAGTGAATAATTCGAATTTCTCGCCAAGAAGATAATGGCGCCAAGACTTAAGCGCGAAAACAATTGCGGCCAACTCTAGGTCATGCGTGGGGTAATTCTTCTCATGCACCCTCAACTGCCTTCCACCATAGGCTATTACCCTTCCCTCTTGCATTAAGACTGCGCCTAGACTTGTCCCACAATCATCAGTACAAACAGTAAATGACTTACTCCCGTCTGGCAGCACTAAGACTGGAGCTGAGGTCAAAGCTCTCTTTAAACGTTGGAACGCATCATCACAATCTACGTCCCATGTGAAAACTAGGTTCTTCTTCGTCAAACGTGTTAATGGAGCTGATATCTTTGCGAAGTCTTTGATAAACTTCCTAAAGTAGCCAGCCAACCCCAAGAAACTCCTTACTTCGGTAGCATTTTTAGGGACCTTCCAATCTTGGATGGCCACCACCTTCGCGGGATCCACAGCTATCTCTTCTTTGGAAACCACGTGCCCTAAGAATCGCACTTCCTCTCTCCAGAAGTGAAACTTAGTAAATTTAGCTTTAAGGTTATGCGCTCGTAGAGTCTCCAACACTTCCCTAAGATGTAGGGCATGCTCTTCTTCATTCTTAGAAAAGATCAAGATGTCGTCTACAAAGACCACCACGAATTTATTAAGGTACTCCCTAAACACCCTACTCATCAAATCAACAAAGTATGCGGGGGCGTTTGTCAAACCGAAGGGCATCACTAGCAATTCGTAGAAACCGTCCGGAGTCCTAAAGGCAGTTTTGTCTATGCTATCCTCAGCCACTCTCAACTGATGGAAACCAGTGGCTAAGTCCAACTGCGAAAACACTGAGGCGCCAACTAACTGATCTAAGAGATCGTCAATCCTCGGCAGTGGGTGTCTGTTCTTCTTAGTAAGCTTATTAAGTTCTCTATAGTCCACACACAGTCTAAGGGACCCATCCGACTTCGTGGCAAAAACTACTGGAGCACCCCACTCCGATATACTTCGTCTTATGAACCCCTTCTCAAGCAACTCCTTCACTTGCTTATTGAGTTCCCTCCTTTCACGAGGAGCCATGTGGCGTACTGGCAAAGATACTGGTTTTGCATTATCCACAAGATATATTCGAAAATCTATCTCCCGCTTCGGAGGAAAGCCCTTTACCTCCTCAAACACATCCGAGTATTCTCGGACCACTCTAACAGATTGTAGATTCTCCACAGACGCGTCAAGCGATTCTAGATAACTTAGCATAACGGAATTTATGGGATTACAAAAGATTTCGAGAGCGTTACCAAGGCGAGTCATGAGCCTAACTACTCTCCTTTCACAATCAAGAATGGCCCCATTTCTGCATAACCAATCCATTCCTAAAATTAGCCCATAGCCCGTGAAGCCCAAAACATAAGCATCACATCTAAACTCAACGCTAAGTATAGAAATTTTCAAATCCAAACACATCAAGGACAAATAAGCTGAGCCCCCAATTGGATTCGAAACAACTAAGGGATCCTCTACTAAACTGGTGTTTAAGTACAGTGATTCAACTAATGTTGTAGAGATAAACGAATGTGATGCGCTCGAATCGAATAAGGTACGGACAGGGTGATCAAACAGAAAAACTAAGCTTTCAACAGAAATGGTTCTACCTCGTTCTTGTAGCCGTGGGACCGCGAGAGCCTGAACTTGTCCCCTTGCCTGCCTTGGTGCCATAAGAGCCTGCACCTGTCCTCCCGAGGTAGACCCTGCCCTCTGCCCCTTCTTTGGGCAGTCCTTCAATAGATGTCCCGCTTCGCCGCAGTGAAAACAGCCAGTCTTCTTTTTCTTTCTGCAATCCTTGCGAAGATGGCCTGGTGTCCCACAGTTAAAGCATCTTTTCTTTCCTTTGCCATTATTGTCTTTACCACCCTTCTTGTTTTGCTGTTGTGGTTTCTTCTGATCCCCTTTATTCTCGGGTGCCTTATTAGCATTAGCGCCTTTCTCCTCGTGTATGAGTGCCATGTCTACTAGCTTCTAAAAGGTGGCCCCCATAGGGATGTGGGTCATAGCCAACCCCTGCAATGGCTCATTTAAGCCATTAACGAACCTCAGAGCCTTCTTCTCCTGCGTGTTCACCAAATCTAAGCCAAACCTTGCCAATTGGTTAAATTTGTTGACGTACTCTTTCACTGATAGATTTCCCTGCTTCAATGTCAAGAACCTTTCCATGTATAGATTCTCTTCTGCCCTTGAGAGAAACTTTGCCTCAAACCTACGTCTGAAATCCGCCCAAGAATCAACAGGATGCTCCCCATTAGTGTCCTCCCACCAAAACGAGGTCTCTCCCTTCATTAACCAAGCTGCTAATTTGACTTTCCTCCCTTCTTCTACTTCAAAGATTTCTAGCAATTCTTCCACGTCCTTAAGCCAATCTCTAGCTTGCACAAACGTTTCTGACCCTTGAAAAGGTTTTCCACCCATAGCCTTAAATTCCTTGCATGTCTTTGCAAAAGTATCAGCGCGAGGAGGGGGAGGAGGAGGAGCGGGTGCCACTGGTGGTGGAGGAACATTGGCTGGACCTGCAGTGGCCCTAGCCTCTAATAACCTCCTATACCATCCTGGTATCGTTACACCGTCCGGAAGGCTAAGATCTTCAACCATGCTGAAACGAAAAAGGAAAGATTCAAAATGGAGAATTCGAAAGATAAAGATATATGGCTATTGGGGATTATGTTTTTCATAAAAACTTTCCTCTTTAAATTACTCATAAAGACATGTTTTTGAAAACACTTCTTCCAAAAATACATTAGAAAAATAGTTTTTCTAAAAAAATTATCTGTTCTGGTAACCTTAAGCTCTGATACCACGTGTAACACCCCACGTACATTAATGTCACTCACAAAGGGAATGCATTAACTTCCATGGAGGTTTTAAGTGAATATAGAACAGAAAAATTAAAACAAGACAGATAATAAGTAGTACTTGGAAATCTAAAACTTTATTTCATTGCAGCGGAAATTAAACATGTTTGTTACATCATAAAACCATAAATCAGAGTCAAGTACAATATCCATCTTGATAAAACAAAATACATAACGCCATTACATATATAGCCATTAAAGAAGATAACAAGCTGGACTTTACTTCAGCGGTCCAAGCTTTCCAAAAGAGAGATAAAGCAATCCATCAAACTTCGCTAGAGCTGGGTCCACCCTGAGGACCTAGAGGGGGAAAAAGATAGAAATAGAGGGGGTCAGACATAAAGTATGGCGAGTATGATAATTCTAACAATACTATTATCAAAATAACTAGACTAGGGCGTAAGCCGGAAAACAAGGACATGTGTATGAACTATTGGGTATGGAAGAGCAGATAAAGATAACGTTAAAGGCACACCTAATACTAACGAATAATTACTATGCTGCACCACACCAGTCACCCTAAAGGGTGATCCCACTTGCTTCACTTAGAAATTTTATAAATAACTTAGTGTACCCCTAGCTGACTACATAGGTGCCGCCTGCCCCTATCTCCGGTAGGTGTACCCCACTACCCACTTTCGATCGGCTCCGTACTCATAGATACCCATGCTGGCCCCACAGTGGGGTGTATCACTCCCCTAAAGTGGCAACCCGATACAACTTGAGGATGCACGGCTTATACCTACACGATGCAACAATGTCTTACCTACCAGCCTGGGTCCACACACGCATATGAAACCCGTTGGACTTGCGTTGCCACCGCTAACCCGTTTGGCCTCTTATAGTCAAGCCCAGTATGCGTTCCCGTCCTCGACTTGGGTCGAGCCCACAAAGATACGTTTGGGTTACTAGTTGAAATGGTCCCCCAATTACTTACCACAAGCTATCCAACTAAGCTTGTCCCCATTAGTATATCCCACTTAACCCTCTTCTTAGTCATGTTCATTTACATGTGTGTTTGGTTAAGTCTTACTAGTCGTATTTCAAATGCCACTAAAGGCACCCACTAGATTCCTCATGCCACCCAAGGCACCTACTTAACCCCCATGTCCCACCTCACATGTTTATCTGGTTAAGTATTTCTTAATTCATTAAGGTCATAACCTTATAAAGGCCTCTCACATTAGACTGACATTTGTGGCAGCTGGATTCGCCGGGCGGGTCCGGGCAGTCTTATACCATAAAAGAGTCTAACATCGTGTCTTTACAACTGTTATGCTTTAGTTTGGGCCTAGGACCTCTCACATTGGGCTGACATTTGTGACTACTGGATTTGCTGGGCGGGTCCGGGCAGTTTTACGTCACAAACGAGTCCAACCTCGTGTCCTAAGCATTGATTAACACTTATAATCTTTTACCCCAGTTTTAAATATATCCCTATTCAAATCATTAATTAATTCCAATTTTAATGATGTCCATAATTGACTCAATTATGGCCATCCACTTATGGTATGCAAAATCATATCAATTGCACCCCAATTTCTTAATATTAAATCCTTAATATTACCCCTACCCCACGTTATACGTTCGCTTATTCAACGCAAAATATACGTTAGACTCGAATAGTCTAACTCATAGCACAAAGATAAATTATCACAACATATAGACAAATAAAATAGATCTAATCATAATAGGGGTGAAACTTGCATAAAACTACACATGTCATGGATCTAAAGGTGTCAACTTGTTTGGTTAAATGTCACAACTTACATAATATGATCATAACCCAAGTTCATGTATAAACTTGCATATATGGTTTATGCAACATAATGATGGTGTGAACTAGCATCTAACACATAGAACTCACACATGTCATAGCATAATTCTAGATCTAAATAGATGTCATAATCCTAGATCTAAATAGATGTCATAGGATATGTGAGATTATACATACTAATCAATCTAAACTTGCATAGGTACATGTGATTTATCATGTGAATCATCATAGCCCAAACATATATATAATCAACATCATGATTTGATCAAGCATAAGTTAACTCTAACATAAATAATAACATCATGACTTTGTAACATCGCAACTTAGCATAGAAACTTTCAACATATATAACATCATCATCACATAACATAGGATTTACAACATACATGATAGCATAAGATTTACAACATATATAATCAATAATTCACATCATCCTCTTATAATCCATATCACAACTTAATCTAATTAGTTTGCTAATAATCTTATTAAAATCATCATACTCACAATTAGAAAAGAAAGAGAGTCTTGATTTGCTTTAGAGTTGAGTAGAATTAGAGTTTTGATTAGCCTTCTTCCTTCTTAGTTGGCGGCGGCTACACTGAGTTCCATGGCGATAGCATGACGGAGGCTATTCTATTTTTCATGTGAATTTAGAGTGAGAGACTACCTAGGTATATATAGAGTTTAGGATTTATTTAGACCGTCAGATCAACTCAGAACTCACCTGAACCGTTAAATTAGCCAACTCAGCCCTAAAGACACATCAGCAGCTCAAGATTGGGCTCTGCCAAAACCTGGCCGACTGGACCAGGTCGACACCCAGGTCGACTGCGCAGTCGACCTGGTCCTGGGGGTGTCGACTGCCCAGTCGACCTGGGTGCTGGGCGGGAAATTTCCCGCCTGGCCTGTTTGACTTCGAATTTTGAATTTTGAATTTTCTGAAAATTCCGATGGCCATATCTCCTTCATACGAAGTCCAAATCACGCAAACTCGGACTCTTTTTCAACCAGAATTCCGAGACGAACACAATGGCGCAACCCGTTTCCCAAAATTCTCACATCTGAGATTAGTTATTCTTTAATTTGTGAATATTAATATTGACAGAATTACGGTGTGTTACAATACAAGCTTGTAATATCAATATCTATCTCATACGTAATCAAAATGTGGCGAAATATGATCCGTTAGGATCGTACGGACGGTGGCTACACAATGGAATTGACTGGGAGTGGATTGGAGCTCGTTATAATTTACAGCAAAATAAATTGTCCGTTCTGAATCAACGATAATTTATCGTTGTTTAACGATAAATTACCAATGTGAGTAAAACTCACCAACTCTACCAGTTCATATTTTTATAACGTATATTTAGAACTGATAAATGATGACTTATTGCTATGTGTTGACTGTTTGGTTGAACTACTTATGTATTGGTTGAAATTTTAGATAACGATATATATATAAATCGTTAATCAAATATTGATTTTGTTTATCAGAATATTTCATATCGAAATGAAATCGATGTTATTATATTGTTTAACATCTGTGGATGCAGGGAAACCGGTTAGAGGGATTCAACTGGATTCCTCAATATTTATAGTACTGTTGTTTTCATATATTGTAATATACGATGTGATATATAATCTTTGTTGATTATGTGTGTTTGAATGATATCAATCATTGTTCTTTGGTATTTTAAATACCGTAAGAAATACTGGGATGTAGAAAAGTGGATATTAAAAGGGTATTTTGAAAATGAATTATTTTAAATCAACGGATTTTATATATAGAAGGAAAATATTTATAAAACAAATAGAAAAGGAAAATATTTGTAAATAAATAGAATAGGAAAGGAAATATTTATGAAACAAATAGACTTAAAAAGGAAATATTTATTTGTTAAATAAATAGAATAGAAAAGGAAAATATTTGTGAAACAAATAGAAAAGGAAATATTTGTAAAACATTTACAAATAGAATTAAAATGTAAATATTTATTTGTTAAATAAATGGAATAGGAAAGGAAATATTTGTTAAACAAATAGAAAAGGAAATATTTGTAAAACATTTACAAATAGAATTAAAAAGGAAATATTTATTTGTTAAATAAATAGAATAGGAAAGGAAATATTTGTGAAACAAATAGAATAAAAAAGGAGATAGTTAGAAAATAAATAGAGTTATAAAAGGAATATATATTTAGAAAATAAATAGAATTATAAAAGGAATTATTTATAAAATAAATAAGATTTTATAAAAAGGAATATTTGGGAACTAAATAGAATTATTAAAAAGGAGATTTCAAATTATAAAAGAAAATTTGAGATGATTTATTTAAATTAGATATTAAGTAAAAATATGTTTTAACAAATGAATTGAGAGGAATAATTTATAAATAATATTTTATAGGCTAAGGAAAGTATTTATCATTTATTATATAAAGATATATAAGTCTGAACTTATATAGAGAAGTAAGAATCAATTTCAACATCGATATTTGAAACTGAATACAGACGAAGAGTGAATCAAATATTACTTATTCGAAAAGGAGTTAATGCAAAGGAGTTAATCAAAAGGAGTTAATCCAAAGGGATTAATCAAAAAGAGTTAATCAAAAGGAGTTAATCTTAGAGAGTAAATCAAACGTAAGTCATTCGAAGAAAGTTAATCGAATGTAACACATTCGAAGAGAGTTAATCGAATATAGTTATTCAAAGAAGAGAATTAATCGAATATAGTTATTCGAAGAGAGTTAATCGAATTTTGTTATTCGAAGAGAGTTAATCGAATATAGTTATTCGAAGAAAGGAGTGAGTCAAATATTGTTATTCGAAAGAAGATTATCGAATATAGTTTATTCGAAGAGAGTTAATCGAATGTAAATAATTTGAAGAGAGTTAATCAAATGTAAATCATTCGAAGAGAGTTAATCGAATGTAAATCATTCGAAGAGAGTTAATCGTACGTAAGTCATTCGAAGAGGGTTAGTCGAATGCAAATCATTCGAAGAGAGTTAATCGAATGTAAATCATTCGAAGAGAGTTAATCGAATGTAAGTCATTCTAAAAGAGTTAATCGAATGTAAATATTTCGAAGAGAGTTAATCGAATGTAAATCATTTGAAGAGAGTTAATCGATTGTAAATCATTCGAAGAGAGTTAATCGAATGTAAGTCATTCGAAGAGAGTTAATCGAGTGTAAATCATCGGAAGAGAGTTAATCGAATGTAAATCATTCGAAAGGAATTATCGAATAAAGATTATTCGAAAGAGAATTATATGTTGAATTCGATTATATCGAATTCGGGAAAGTACTATTCAGTTTCCGTTTTTAATCAAGATTTATTTATTTATTAATAAATTAGTTATTTGTTTATTTATCCAAATTAATAAATAAAAGTTATATTGAAGTATTATATTTCAGAAGCATGGGATTTTAACACTATTGTTAAAATCAAAGGATTTCTGTTAAAGAAACGGATTCGTAAATTGAATCCAAGAGTTACGTAAGGAAGTTTATTAAAGATTTGAAAGGTGATTCTTGTCTATTTCACAGTTAGAAATGTTGTTCAGTTAAGGTCTAAGAAGTAGTTATACCCCAACTTGATTGGCTTCGTTTCTAACTAAAGAATGGTTAAGGTTCGACAGTGAAGATTGGTTAAGTGAATTTAATTAACGAGTATAATGGATTGAGTTGGCATAGCAATGTTTTGTTTAAACTTCTGTTTAAATCCAATGAAGGAGTTTGGAAATGTTTTCCAAATAAGAATCAGAAATGTTTTCTAATATAAAATACAAATCGATATCAGAGTAAATATGGAAATGTTTTCCAATGATTTAAATACTTTCTAATCTAGAAAATGAGAATTTTTGAATATATATATATGAATATATATATATATATATGAAAACGGGAAGGGGTAAATAAATAAATTAATGATGAATTAATTTAAAAGGAGAAAATGTTGATTGATGATTGATCGGTAGGATTTCCATTTGGAAAAACAATCGTTGTTTGCACACATGTTTTCTTTGATAGTTAACTCACCGACTATCGAAGTTTTTGACCATTTTTCCCTTGTCAATACTGAGAGACCGAGATCAGATTCATTATCTGAAATCCACTCTATGTGGGTATTAGCATTGTGAATCAAATATTATGAAGATAATTGAAGACGGAGTTATGCAAGGGCTTTCCTGTTTACAGAATAGTGCCTTCGGTTTGTCCAGTCCTAGGACGACCTGTATGCTAGAATGTCTAACAAAGTATATTTAATAGATCGCGTAAGTTGATCTCACCAAACGTACATACGTTTGGTGGTGGAGGAATTCGTTTCTCTTAGCTATATACCCGTTGTATTTTTGGGGAAATCAATCTTTGATTTGGCGGGTATGACGATGTGACAATCAAAGTGGATAAATGTGTGATCTGTCAGAGATAAGCGTGGCCTCTAGCCTCACAACTGGGAAATGACAAAAATCGGGCAGGCATCATGGCTAAGTGGTTGGCTGCCAAGTGGGGTGTATTATCACCTATCTAGAGATATTCATTTCATTCTTTAATCTATTCGATGTTGTCCCATTCGGGAAACGGTTGCTGAACCCAACCATTGGTGATATACATTCGATACACGCAATCGAAATGAGTGGTCGGTCATGTGTGGCTGGGTTGCAAGATGTTCTTGTTGAACCCAGTGTATTCCTCTATAGAGGTACACTATCAGAAGGTGGTTCCATACTGTAATGACTCGTATTCTACGCATCGGAGGATCGTAGAATATTTATTTCTTTCACATATGAAGTCGTATGGTCATGTAACTTTGGGAAACATATATTAGAGTCATTTCCCATGTTCATGATTTTTGTCGATTTTTAAATGACCATTTTACCCCTAGTTGGTACTGTTTTGGCCATAACTTTTGATTGGAAAGGAATTTTGACCTGAAACCACTTTCATTAGATTCGTTTGATGGTTTACCTTTCCGTAGTGTGGTCATATTAGTCAAACGGACTTACCGTTTGGGAGATATGGCTGAAATAAGGTTTGGAAGGTGAAAAACTGCTTAACCTTGCCAAATAGGGTGATTAGTGAATAGGCCCATAACCCATTTCGGGATTAGGGTTATGAGGAGGCTGAAATGAGTTAGAGAATCATTCCATTTCAATTTTATAGCCTCCACTTATCTCCAAGAAACCTTAGAAATGGCCTCTAACCTCTAAGTCACCTCCAAATCATCTTTTGATCAAGGATTAAGCTTAGCAACATCTAATCAAGAGAGATCTACACCAAATCAACATTGGAGATGCTGTTTAGCATTGGGATTTGCATCAAATCAGAGATTTATTTCAGATCTTAATTTTGTTTGTGGCTAAGGTGAGTGATTTGCATAGTTTTGCACTAATTATGGCTAATTAAGGGTAATTAGTGTTAATTAGCGAATTTAAACATGATAAAATTCTGGAAAAATGTTCATTAATTCCTAAATGATGTTTTAGACCTCTAATATGAATTTGGGTTAATTTGGTTAAGTTTTGCTAATCCTATCATTAGTTTCACCTAAACATGCTTAAGGGGAAATATGGGGTTTTGGGTATGTTTGATCTATTTCAACCTATCATGTTGATGTTTTGATGTTTGTGATTGATTATGCATGTTGCTATGACTGTATGATATGCTTTGTAATTGATTTCAATAGTTAGAATGGTCGAAAACGTCGTTGAATGGCGTAAACACTTGTTGGAAAAGCTTCAGGAAACAGTGCAGATTTCGGATCGGATCGGATATGGTGGCTCGGATCGGATAAGTTGAACTGGGCAAGGAATCTGATCGGATCGGGACTTGACACTTGATAAAACTGGCAAAAAGGAAGGCCATGCTAATTGAACTGGGATCGGAGCATATAAAGAACGAAGGAGCGGATCGGAGCGGAAGCACGAACGGGATGGGAGATGGCACCCGACCCGACCCGAAGTGGGACACCCGACCCGACCCGAAGTGGGGCACCCGACCCGAACCGACGCGATTAAGTGGACCCGAACCGAACCGTGCCAGAGGAAGATCATGAACGACGCAACGTAGGGACACCCGACCCGAACCGATGGCTTGAAGGGAATCCGACCCGACCCAGTGTTGACCAATAACCCGAGATGCAAAGGTAGTCCAATATGGGAAGTTAGAGCTCAGGATCCAGCTGGGAACCGATGAGTTCACTTCATGGTTGGACTTTGCTGCGGGACGTGTGCTAAGGAGTTGTCGACGTTCATAACTTCGATTCACCACTAAAAATGGATGATGGGCTACTTATCAGTGTAGTAGAGTCATTATGACTCGAGGGGCAAGGTGATGGTAGCAAGACTATGAGCCAGCGCAGATGGGGTGAATAACTCCATGGGGTAAGTGGACATAGTAAAGGATTGGTAAGACTATGAGCCAGCGCAGATGGGGTGAATAACTCCATCGGGCAAGTGGACATAGTAAAGAATTGGTAAGGCTATGAGCCAGCGCAGATGGGGTAAATAACTCCATGGGGCAAGTGGACATAGCAAAGGATTAGTGGCTACGTTATCAGTGCAGTGAAGCCATTTATGACTTCATGGGGCAGAGTGATCGTAGCAAGGCATGTGGGGTGATCGAAGTGGTGAATATCGTATGCTTTATGCACTGAGTGAGAGATGTGAGGATGGTTGCTATGTTTGATTGTTTGCCATCACTATGACATGCACACCCCCACCTCCGTATCTTTACACCGTTGATATGGCACCTTAGAGTGTTGTACAGTATGTAGTGCTAACTCTTTGGTTGCAGGTCCAGGTTCAGGTATGTTTCTAGTCTACCTGTTATTGTTCACTTTAGATGCTTATCGCTCATACCAGGATTTATGTCTGACCCAGAGTTTTATGTCTCCTCTTATTACTCTGGGTGCTCTCACGAGCAGACTAGAGACAGGTTAGCTAGTGATGCACGAGTAGCTGATTCGGAGGAGGGCAGGAGGCTTCCACGTATTATATAGATATTCTCCCTGTGTCGTTAGTGGTCGCTACTTGGGCATTAGTAGTGTGCCTCCTTTATCTTGCTTTTGCTTTGAGACAGTTTGAAAAGTTGTAATAATGTTTAACTTTGGATCATAAGCTGTACTTACATTTTCCGCTGCCATGTTAGTTATTTCAGCTATGCACTGTCTCACCTGTTTTATGTCAAGTATGTTATTATTATATTTTATTCTATGCGCTGTGAGACATTCTACAGGTTCTTTGTTAGTTCATTTCCTTCTTCCTTTTTCCTTCTGACGACCCGTTCCATGCTAATTGGACATGTGTACAGCGCACTTTGGAGTAAATGTCGGTTGGTGCGGGGCGGGCCGTCACACTTGGTATCAGAGCTCTAGGTTGCGTAGTTAACCTAGGGAAAGACACTAGGGAGAGATAGTATGTATATGAGAGCGCGTATTTGTGATTACTTTGGTTTTCAAAGATATATATATACTATTAGTAGTATAAAGATGAAGTCGTACTGCACTAGCACCACTATGAGGTCGTTAATCGTTTTCTCTTTACAGATTGAACGATGAGTAGAGACACGAGGGGTGCTAGTAGAGGGACCAACCATGGGAATGCCGCTGACATGAGGGAGATATTTACTAACCTCATGAGAGACATCCTTAGAGAAGTGCAAGGGGCAGTTCCCAATCCCGGAGTTGGTGTTGGCCCAGTAGTGCAGGCGCCTAGGATCGATTTCGCCAAGTTGTGCAAGGATTACACTAACCTTGGTGGGAAGCCGTTCCACGGGACGGAGTCGGCCACAGATGTTCAAGATTGGATGGATAGCTACGACCGTATCTTCGACGACTTGGGTCTTGAAGATGCGATGAAGAGAAGACTAGCGTCTCGTCAGCTGCAAGGGCGAGCGATGAATTGGTGGAATGCCGTTAGAATAGCTACTCCAGAAGATCAGGTTACTTGGGATCAGTTCAAGGCTCGCTTTAGCGAGAAGTTTATTCCAGCTGCCCAGAAGTCAGTATTGTTCAAGAGATTCTTGGAACTCAAGCAGAGTGGTAGGGCAGTCTCTGACTATATTGCTGAGTTCGACACTTTGTCGAAGTATGGACTATCTCTTATCGATACTCCTGAGAACAAGAATGAGAAGTTCATTACTGGTTTGGAAGGATACTTGGGGGAAAGGCTTATCAATCACATCGATGAGACTTTTGAATCGATTGTGGGGAAATCTTTGAGATCAGAGAGTCTTTACCCTAAGTCAAAGACTGAGGCTGCATCTGCAGAAGGGCCAAAGCCGCAAGCAGGCGGTGGAGGCAGGAATAACTCTCAGAATAAGAGGAAGCAGGACCAATCTAAGGGTGGCCAGAAAAAGAACAAGAAGGATGTTGAGTGCTTCAGCTGTGGAAAGAAGGGCCATTATGCTAAAGATTGTCGGGCCAAGCCAGCGGATAAGAAGTGCTTCAACTGTGGTTAAGTGGGACATTTCAAGGATAAGTTTCCGCAACCTCTGAAAGAGAAGTAGATTGTGAAAGCATATGCTATTGATGCTGTTCCTTCTTCGTCGAATGCCCCAACTGCGGCGGAGAAAGGAAAGAATGTTGTTATTCAAGGTATGCTTTCTATTTATGATGTACCAGTTCGAGTTTTGTTTGATACTGGGGCTTCCCGTTCCTTCATATCTAGTGACCTGGTAGATAGGTTGGGACTGGAACCCGAGATAGTCGATAGACCATTGGTTGTGACGAACCTGATTAGTGGTTCGACTAGCCTTAGTATGATTTGCAGGAACTTGGTCTTATCAAGTCATGGATGTATGTTTATATGTGATTGCTTTGTTTTGGGCTTTACTGGGTATGGCATTATATTGGGAGTCGATTGGCTCCGAAGATACGGGGTGGTGGTAGACTGTGAGGGCTTTTTGGTGACAGTGAGGGCGGATGATGGGCGGAGGGTAGTGTTTGGTAGTCTACCTAGTGATGGGGTTATGGCTAGTTTGTAAATTCCCTCGACATCCCGCAGGATGAGTTGTCAGATGTGCCCGTGGTTGGCCAGTATCCGGACGTCTTCGAGGAGGTGACCGGGCTTCCAGCACATCGAGAGATTGAGTTTCGTATTGATTTGGTGAAAGATGCCAGACCTATAGTGATGCCACTTCGTCGTATGGCACCAAGGGAGCAGCGAGAGCTCGGGGTGCAAGTCAGTAATCTTTTGAAGAAGGGATTTATTAGAAGGAGTGTCTCCGAGTGGGGAGCACCAGTTGTGTTAGCCACTAAGGCAGATGGTTCCCTTCGTTTGTGTGTGGACTATCGCGAATTGAATAAGGTAACAAGGAAGAATAAGTATCCATTACCACGGATAGATGATTTGTTTGATCAGCTTGAAGGAGCAAGAGTGTTCTCCCAGTTGGACCTCATGACAGGATTTCATCAGCTACGAGTAGCGGATGAGAGTGTTCCGAAAACGGCATTTAGGACGCCGTCTGCATTTTATGAGTGGTTGGTCATGCCATTTGGGTTGACCAATGCACCAGCCTACTTTGTGGATCTTATGAATCGAGTATTCAGAGATCAGTTGAATAAGTTTGTTCTTGTGTTCGTGGATGATATCCTTGTTTACTCAAGGACAGAGGAGGAACACAAGGGACACTTGAGGATAGTGATGGAGGTGTTGAGGAAACACCAATTGAAAGCGAAATTCACTAAGTGTCACTTTTGGAGAAGGGAAGTGAGATTCTTGGGTCATGTTATTTCAGAGAGTGGTATTGCCGTGGACCCTGCGAAGGTGGCTACGGTACAGGATTGGCCTACGCCCAAGAATGCAACGGATGTAAGAAGTTTCTTGGGGTTAGCTGGATATTATCGTAAGTTTATCCAGGACTTCTCCAAGATAGCAGCACCGTTGACTCAGTTGACTAAGAAGAATCAGTCCTTCGTCTGGGACGGAGTGTGTGAGAATGCCTTCAAGAGTCTAAAAGAGAGGTTGACACGTGCGCCAGTGTTAGTCATTCCTAAGGGGAATAAAGAGATGACGGTATACACGGATGCTTGTGGTACCGGACTAGGTGCTGTATTGATGCAAGGAGGTAGGGTTGTTGCTTATGCTAGTCGACAGCTAAAGCCGCATGAGAAGAAGTATCCTACCCATGATTTGGAATTAGCAGCGATCGTGTTTGCGCTGAAGATGTGGAGACACTATCTCTTGGGAGAAAGATATGAGTTGTTTACCGATCATAAATCGTTAAAGTATCTCTTCTCCCAAAAGGATCTGAATCTCCGTCAGCAGAGATGGTTAGAGTTCTTGGCTTCGTATGATTTTAATATCGCATATACTCCTGGGAAAGGTAATGCGGTAGCCGATGCCTTGAGTAGGAGACATGCCAGTTTAGGGGCAATGTTTCTTGAATGGAAGCAACTGGAGTATATCGCGGGGTTTGATTTCAGACCAAAGTGCGAATTGGATCCAGTCATGCTAGCTAGTTTGGCGATCAGACCCACTTTGATAGAGCGGGTTGGTTCCAGCCAGAGGGACGATCCTAATCTATTGGAAATCATCTCCAAGTTAGAGATGGGCATCGACGGTGAGGAGATGAATGTGTATGGGCTTGATCGAGATGGATGGCTTCGAAAGAAGGGAAGACTAGTTGTACCCAACGTGAATGGTTTGAGAGATGAAGTGCTTAGAGAATGTCATCACTCAAAACTGACTATACACCCCGGTGGTAATAAGATGTATCGAGACATGAAGCAGGCTTACTACTGGGAAGGGATGAAAAGAGACGTTGGGAAGTTTATATCCAAATGCATGAATTGCCAGCTAGTTAAAGCCGAGCAAAAGAAGCCTAGTGGGTTGTTGCAACCATTAGAAATTCCGGAATGGAAATGGGAGAAAGTCTTGATGGATTTCATCGATGGTTTACCAAGGACTAGATCGGGATATGATAGCATTTGGGTAATTGTGGATCGATTGACTAAAAGTGCAAGATTTATACCAGTCAAATCGACCAAAACGGCAGCCAAGTTGGCAGAATTGTATATGAAGTGGGTAGTGAGATTTCATGGAGTACCTAAAAGCATTGTGAGTGACCGAGACCCGTTGTTTACTAGTGGGTTTTGGAAGAGCTTACAAGAGGCTCTAGGGTCAGGATTACATCTCAGTACCGCATATCATCCTCAGACCGACGGTCAGACGAAGAGGGTGAATCGTATATCAGAAGATCTCTTGAGAGCTTGTATATTGGATTTTGGTGAATCATGGGATGACCATTTGCATCTAGTAGAGTTTGCATATAATAATAGCTACCAATCCAGTATTGGTATGGCTCCATATGAAGCTTTGTACGGAAGGCCGTGCAACTCACCATCATGTTGGATAGAGACTGGCGAGAAGTTTATGCTTGGACCAGATGTGGTGAGAGAAACTTCAGATAAGATTAAGATCATTCAACAACGAATGAAAGCTGCCCAAGATAGGCAGAAGAGTTATGCTGATAAGAGGAGACGAGATTTAAAATTCTCCGTTGGTGACTTGGTGTTTGTCAAGATTTCTCCGTTGAAGAGCGTGATTCGATTTGGCAGGAGAGGCAAATTGGCACCAAGATTTGTTGGCCCATTCCCTGTTCTTGAATTAGTCGGGAATTTGGCGTATAGAGTGGGCTTACCAGAGAAGATGGCAGGAGTTCACAATGTATTTCATGTTTCCCAACTAAGAAAGTTCGTTCATGACTCAGATATGACTATTTCACCTGATCAGTTAGAGGACTTCGAAGTAGAACCCGAAGCGGTTGGAAACCGCAAGCTGATTCGTATTGTGGGGCACGATACGAAGCAACTTCGAAGGAAGGCGGTGAAGCTAGTCAAGGTTCAGTAGGGCGAGGATGAGAGTGACTGTACTTGGGAGACAGAGGAGAGCATTAGGAAGGCGTACCCAGAACTCTTTGCCTGGTAAGATTTACTTCGTAATTTAGTTATTCCGCATGCTAGGATAGACTTATCTTGCTTGTTTTGCATGTTTGATTGTTGTTTTATGGTTGATAGGCATCCGGGACCCTTTGTGTGTTTTGGTTAAGGAATTTCGGGGGCGAAATTTCTTAAGGGGAAATTTCTTAAGGGGGGGAGAGTGTAACGACCCGTATTCTACGCATTGGAGGATCGTAGAATATTTATTTCTTTCACATATGAAGTCGTATGGTCATGTAACTTTGGGAAACATCTATTAGAGTCATTTCCCATGTTCATGATTTTTGTCGATTTTTAAATGACCATTTTACCCCTAGTTGTTACTGTTTTGGCCATAACTTTTGATTGGAAAGGAATTTTGACTTGAAACCACTTCCATTAGATTCGTTTGATGGTTTACCTTTCTGTATAGTGGTCATAATAGTCAAACGGACTTACCGTTTGGGAGATATGGCTGAAATAAGGTTTGGAAGGTGAAAAACTGCTTAACCTGCCAAATAGGGTGATTAGTGAATAGGCCCATAACCCATTTCGGGATTAGGGTTATGGGGAGGCTGAAATGAGTTAGAGAATCATTCCATTTCAGTTTTCTAGCCTCCACTTATCTCCAAGAAACCCTAGAAATGGCCTCTAACCTCTAAATCACCTCCAAATCATCTTTTGATCAAGGATTAAGCTTAGCAACATCTAATCAAGGGAGATCTACACCAAATCAACATTGGAGCTGCTGTTTAGCATTGGGATTTGCATCAAATAAGATATTTATTTCAGATCTTAGTTTCGTATGTGGCTAAGGTGAGTGATTTGCATAGTTTTGCATTAATTATGGCTAATTAAGGGTAATTAGTGTTAATTAGCGAATTTAAACATGATAAATTTCTGGAAAATTGTTCATAAATTCCTAAATGATGTTTTAGACCTCTGATATGAATTTGGTTTAATTTGGTTAAGTTTTGCTAATCCTATCATTAGTTTCACCTAAACATGCTTAAGGGGAAATATGGGGTTTCGGGTATGTTTGATCTATTTTAACCTATCATGTTGATGTTTGTGATTGATTATGCATGTTGCTATGACTGTATGATATGCTTTGTGATTGATTTCAATAGTTAGAATGGTCGAAAACGTCGTCGAATGGCGTAAACACTTATTGGAAAAGCTTCAGGAAACAGTGCAGGTTTCGGATCGGATCGGATATGGTGGCTCGGATCGGATAAGTTGAACTGGGCAAGGAATCTTATCGGATCGGGACTTGACACTTGAGAAAACTGGCAAAAAGGAAGGCCATGCAAATTGAACTGGGATCGGATCAGCTAAAAGAGGGGGATCGGATCGGAGCATATGAAGAACGAAGGAGCGGATCGGAGCGGAAGCACGAACGGGATGGGAGATGGCACCCGACCCGACCCGAAGTGGGACACCCGACCCAAAGTGGGGCACCTGACCCGAACCGACGCGATGAAGTGGACCCGAACCGAACCGTGCCAGAGGAAGATCATGAACGACGCAACGTAGGGACACCCGACCCGAACCGATGGCTTGAAGGGAATTCGACCCGACCCAGTGTTGACCAATAACCCGAGATGCAAAGGTAGTCCAATATGGGAAGTTAGAGCTCAGGATCCAGCTGGGAACCGATGAGTTCACTTCATGGTTGGACTTTGCTGCGGGACGTGTGCTAAGGAGTTGTCGACGTTCATAACTTCGATTCACCACTAAAAATGGATGATGGGCTACTTATCAGTGCAGTAGAGTCATTATGACTCGAGGGGCAAGGTGATGGTAGCAAGACTATGAGCCAGCGCAGATGGGGTGAATAACTCCATAGGGCAAGTGGACATAGTAAAGGATTGGTAAGACTATGAGACAGCGCAGATGGGGTGAATAACTCCATGGGGCAAGTGTACATAGTAAAGAATTGGTAAGGCTATGAGCCAGCGCAGATGGGGTGAATAACTCCATGGGGCAAGTGGACATAGCAAAGGATTAGTGGCTACGTTATCAGTGCAGTGAAGTCATTTATGACTTCATGGGGCAGAGTGATCGTACCAAGGCATGTGGGGTGATCGAAGTGGTGAATATCGTATGCTTTATGCACTGAGTGAGAGATGTGAGGATGGTTGCTATGTTTGATTGTTTGTCATCACTATGACATGCACACCCCCACCTCCGTATCTTTACACTGTTGATATGGCACCTTAGAGTGTTGTACACTATGTAGTGCTAACTCTTTGGTTGCAGGTCCAGGTTCAGGTATGTTTCTAGTCTACCTGTTATTGTTCACTTTAGATGCTTATCGCTCATACTAGGCTTTATGTCTGACCCAGATTTTATGTCTCCTCTTATTACTCTGGGTGCTCACACGGGCAGACTAGAGACAGGTTAGCTGGTGATGCGCGAGTAGCTGATTCGGAGGCGGGCAGGAGGCTTCCACATTTATATAGATATTCTCCCTGTGTCGTTGGTGGTCGCTACTTGGGCATTAGTAGTGTGCCTCCTTTATCTTGCTTTTGCTTTGAGACAGTTTGAAAAGTTGTAATAATGTTTAACTTTGGATCATAAGCTGTACTTACATTTTCCGCTGCCATGTTAGTTATTTCAGCTTATGCACTGTCTCACCTGTTTTATGTCAAGTATGTTATTATTATATTTTATTCTATGCGCTGTGAGACATTCTACAGGTTCTTTGTTAGTTCATTTCCTTCTTCCTTTTTCCTTCTGACGACCCGTTCCGTGCTAACTGGACATGTGTACAGCGCACTTTGGAGTAAATGTCGGTTGGTGCGGGGCGGACCGTCACACATACCTTGTCATTGTTGTAAATCCATTATCCAATAAGTGCTCACGGTTTTGATTATGTATGTAGAACGTGAGATGAAAGCATCTCTGCTAGTTGATTATTATATTGTGGTTGACAGACACTATTATAATATCAAAAGAATTTTGATATAAAGACTATTTTGGATTCTCATAAGGGAAAACCCGTTCCGTTATACGGCGTGGTCTTACGAGATATCATTTAAGTGCTCAAACTGTTTTAAATTGTTTTACTCACACCAGTCCCATGACTGACCCGGAGTTTATTTTGTTTTGTTTTCCCTAACCTCTTAGGTGCCCGAATTTGTACGGGCAGTCAAGTAGTTAGGATTTTACAGATATACTTGGAGAGCTTGGAGCAGGAGGCTTTAGGATTATATAGCTATTGTTATTTCCGCTGTGTTGTAAGTGTTATACTCTGATAATGTTACTGTATACATACACTGATTTTGTTTCAAAGTTATGTATTTATTATATATTGTTCGTTCTGCTCTGAGATTCGTGTTTACTCTGATGTTGAATGTTCTTCTTCTTCTTCTTCTTCTTCTTCTTCTATTCTATGTTTCTATCTTATCTATTCTCACCCTCTAATTTCTTTCATGGACTATCTGGTATTTCCGATGCTTGAATAGTTGACATCGTACTTATGTCGAGTACTCAAGGTCGAAAAATCCCCGGGTCATTACATTAGATCTTGCCTTAATAGTACCACAATATTTAGATCCATTTTTTCTCTCCGATCAATTCTTTGTCCATAATACCTAATTGTGATATCCAACCTTACTCGCACCATTTAACTCTCATCCTTATGGAGATATCATTTGGCTAGATCAGAATGAGTAAAAAGGTCTCATAGCTTTAAGGCTAAGGAAATTTGTCGTGGTAGTTGGACTTGCACTAGCCCTTTACTTCCAGATATTAGAATAGGATTGTTGTTTGTGTTGCATCCGCCTTTGCTGTATCTTGTTGGAACAAATTTTTATAAAGGCGATCGTCATTTCGGAGATAAAGATTAAGCTATCTTTAGATGGTTTTTTTGAGGAAAGTCACTGTAACGACCCAGGGATTTTCGACCCTGAAAATCAACACAAAACACGATGTCGACTATCAAGCATCGGAAATACCTGATCATTAATAGAAAGAAGTTAGAGGGTGAGAAATAGAAAGAAAGAAAGTTAGAATAGAAGAAGAAGATCACAACAGATGAAACACGAATCTCATAGCGGAACGAATAAAATATGTTATAACAATACTTTGAAATACTAAACTGTATTTGTACTTACATTCATCATCATCATCAGAGTACATAAATATCACAGCTAAAATAACTCTATATATACATATCCAACACCGAAGCATCTTACTCCAAGCTCCTTTAATGGTATCTAAAAAAATCCCGATTACTTTACTGTCCGTACAAATTTGGGGACCCAAGAGTTTACGGAAAACAAAATGAAATAAATTCTTGGTCAGTCTTGTGACTGGTGTAAGTAAACTGTAACCATTTCGGTTTAACTTTTCAAAAATCCTTTTCAAGGAATTGATAACCGTAAGACCGATGCACATATAAATACGGCTGGTTTTTACCTTACGGTAACCCAAAACATTTTTCAAAAATCAATACTATCCTGATATTATAATAGTGTCTAATACAAGTACTTAGCAATCTACCAGATTGCTTTCATCTCACGTTCTACATATAAAATATACAATGAAAACCGTGGGCTCTTATTGGGGAATGGATTTCCAACTCTGACAAGGTATGGAACCACCTTACGATCAATGTACTCTAGAAGCAATACACTGGAGCTCAACAATAACATCTTGTAACTCGGCCATACATAACCGACCATTCATTTCGTTTGAATGTTCTGAATATATTATCACCTTACGGTTGATATACCAACATAACCGTCCCCGAGGATACAAAATTGAAAGAAGTAACAAATACAAATTTTTTCTATATGGTGACAATATACCCTTATTGGGTGTGAACCACTTAGTCATGCGGCCTGCCTGATTTCTGTCATTTCTCGGTTGATGAGGCTTGAGGTCATAGCGTATCTTTTAACAGATCACTCCTTTATTTACTTTGAATGCCACATTGTCATACCCGTCAAATCACAAATCGATTTCCCGAAAAATACCATGGGTATAAGCTAAGAGAAACGAATTCCTCTACCACCAATGTAAATACGTTTGAAAGGATCAACTTACACAATCTACCAGATATACTTTGTCAGACATTCGTCCATTCAAGTTGTCCTGAGACTTGACAACCCGAAGGCACTATTCTGTAAATCCATCTTAGGTAATTTCTAGCTTGGATTAACAGAACATCCCTTGCACTGACTCCGTCTTCAATTATCTTCATCATTTTGATTCGCAACACTAATGTCCATATGGAGTGGCTTTCAGATAATAAATTTGATCCCAGTCTCTCCGTATTGACAATGGAAATGGTCAAAAACTTTGATAGTCGGTGATTTAACTATCAAGGAAAAACATATGTACAAACAACGGTCATATTTCCAAATGGAATCCTATTGATCAATCATCAATCAACACTGACCCCTTTTAATAGATTTATAAATAATCATTTCATTTCCCACTTCTCCTTCAGTATCTTTACCCAAATATTTCTCTAACTCGTTTGGCTTCTCCCGATCCTTGGAAAAAATTCCATTTATTTTAATCTATTTAATTTCTATATCTCAGAAATTATTTCTTATTTATATTGGAAAACATTTCCATCTCATTAATTCATCACTATCCTTCTGCATCCATCAGTCCCTAACCATAATTTTAGTTAGATAACAATTTCCCAAGTATCAACCCCGAAGGCCGAAACCAACATCAGATCGATACCCAGAAAGTCATTCAACTTAACTAGTTTCCAGTCAGTTCTTAATTTCTTTAACTCCATTTCTTAATTCTCAAATCATTTTATTTTATATTCTTAGAAAATATCGCTGGTTATATTTGGAAAACATTTCCAAGTTCCATTTGTATAGATTTAAATGAACATATTATAAAACTTTGGTTATAACGATAACGTTATAATACATGCTTCTAAAATAATAAAAGTATAACTTTGATTCTTTATTTCGAATAAATATTTAATATTTAATATTTAATTAATCAATTAAATAAATAACCTGGATTAAAAACGAAAGGTAAATGGTACCTTCCTAGATTCGATTTAATCGAATTTCACGGTATAACTCTCTTCGAATAATCTGTATTCGATCAACATTCAAAATGCCGGAATAAACTCACCATTTTAAGTTAACTCGATTTCTAAATTCATTTTTGAATTTATCACATCCAGCATTTCCCAATTTCCTTTTCATAAATAGTTAAATCTGCAAAACGTTTGCTTTTAAATCATTATTCATTTTTAAACATGAATATTATCCCTCCATCGAAATCTGGACTTGTTCTTATCAAATCAAATCCTGATTTAATTATTAAATACCATTACAGTTATGTAATTCCATTTATTTAGTTCTTTTATAAACTCATACTTCATATTTCATTTCAAAAACTCATTTTATAAGTTATATTAGAATGAGACACGTGCTTCGCACACGGCCGATTGTTGGTGCCTACCGACTTTAAGTTATAATTTAAATCTCGATTTCATATTCAATAATAAATACCAATATTAATTATCCCATCAACTTCTGGATTTCATTTATATATATAATTTAGAAGAATAAATTTGATTTATTTCAATCCTATTTCATTTCGAACATCGAAATACTTCCATCGCTTTCCTTTGATAACAAATCCCAATTCCCATTTTAATTTATTCTTAGATTTATATTCCAAATTTATTTAATAGATGTTATTTCATCCAATCTTTAATAAATTAATCGCTTGTTTTTATATAATTAAAACAACCTATTATATTCTAGCCCAATCTAAATTCAATTTCTATTTTAAAAATAAAAATTCCTTTTTAAAATCACAAAATTCTTTTCCAATGTATTCGAATATGTCTTACGGTATTTAGATACCAATTATTTCAGGTAAATGTTGTTTAAACATCCCAATCTCACAATAATCAACCATAGACTATTTATCACATCATATAATACAATATATGAAAATAACAATAATTGTTGAGGAATCCACCAACCTATTTCATTGCATCCACACATGTTAATCAACATTTATTTCATATTAATATGAAATAAATAATAAATAGAATCCATATTTAACTAACGACTTGTATAAATAACTATATGTATTATTTTGACTAATTCATCCAAGCAACCATCATACATCATCCAACCATCATCTAAAAATATTAAATAACGTTTATAATTTTATAAAATTGGATAAAGTTAGTGAGTTTACTTACCTTGTCTATTAATCGTTAAATAATGATTTACGGTCGATGATTCAGATTAGGCTTTTAATTCTGCCATAAATTGAAATGATCTCCAAATCTCTTCAGATTAGTTCCATTGAGTAGCCTATGACCATACGTTCCGAAGGACCCAAGTTTGCAAAGTACTGGCGATGCATGTATAAGATATTATATAAACAAGTTATTACGGTATTTGAATAAATTTTTAAACTAATATTATCCAAAAACTGGGCCTTACCATCCCAACATCGGCCCAAATACTCCTTTGGACCGTAAGGAACTGTAGCTGTCCTCGAAACTATATCCCGATCCCAGGTATTTTGTAATAACCCGGAAATCCGAGCCAATTTAAAATTTTTATTTTAGCAATTTCGATGAATTTTGAATATTTAAAATGGACTATTTTAAATAATAACGATGAGAAATTTATTTTCAATAGAATTAGAACGTATATATTTATATAGATCGTCGTTAGAATATAAATATTTTATTTTAAAAATAAAAGGAATTGAAAATGGCGCGGTAGTTCAAAAATTCGATTTCAAAATTCAAATGAATGTACAAGATTCAAAATAAACCGGATTTTAGCGAAACCAAATGTATTAGAATCTATTTGAGAATATCTTTCCAACGAATCCAAAAAATTGAAATTTCATAGCGGGGGTAAAAAGTTATGCCCAGTTGAAAATTCAGAATAGTCGCTATGGAATTTTGAGCCCTTATAAATGGAAATTTTGCAAACAACCTCTGTTTTCGACGAAACCAATTTTGTTGGATCTGGGATGTCAAATTATTGCTAGATCCCAATTTGCATAATTTTCTGAATTAATATATGAGCGTGGCAGAAGAAAACGTGTTTTGACAGTTTCAGTCAATTTGGATCGACCAGAAAATGACCATTTTCAAACGATCTTAGAATTTGACGAAATTAGTTTTGTTAGGACCGTACCATCTATACGAAGCTAGAAATAATTTTTTTGTAATTTTTAGAGCCCGTATGTGGCCCCGGTAAATTGAAATGTGCATTCAAATTTGATATATTGATTTATATTTTGATTTTGACGAAAACCGATCGAAACAACCAAACTGGCGTGCAATACGTATCCCATTGTGTTCGGAATGAGGGTAATTAGTTAAGGACGACAGTCGGTGGGTTTGATTTCGAGTTCAAAATAAAAAGGTACTTTTTGAAATTAAATAATAATAAAAATAACAATAGAAATAAAATCTCCTTTACACTCCTTTCCTTCCCCTCGTTCTTCATTCAGAAGAAAAAAATCAAAATCGCGATGAACCCTAAACCCGCCCTCCCCCGTCGATGCACGAGATCGCGTCGCCCCCTGCGCTTCACCGTCATTGACCCTCCACCCACCTCCTCCGATGTCGCGCTGCCCCGTCCCCCTTCTTTCCCCCTCTCGCGCTTCTCCCTCGTCTTCTAATAAACGTGCCCTAACCCAATTGAATTGGGAGCCGCCAGTCACCGTAGATCGAACCACCGTGCCCCTAACCTCTAGCACCGCCGCCTCAGACGAAGTCCACCACCCGGAGTTCATCCAAGCGCTGCAACCCTCAGGAGGCCCCACCTCGAGCTGAAACTCTTTGTGGTTGGAGCACCGGTGTTCGAAGCTTGGCTCGACAGTTCCTGGAGATCGAAGAAAGGTGATTTTAATTTATAAAACATAGTTTTCAAATTTCAGTTTTATTTTTATATAGTGACATAGCATAAATCAGTTTTATTTATATATAAAATATTGTAAACCAAAAAGTTAGATTTTTAATTTACTAAAGATAAGATTTTACTAATCTAAAGATGAGATCTTTTAATATATATAGTATAGATTCTTGTTCATGACGAAGAAATGATCTTTGCTAAGGAAAGATTATATTTTTAACACCGAAAAGAATATATTTTTAAAGTGTTAAAGACTCGATTTTTAAAGTGTTAGAGACTCGATTTTTAAAAGTGATAAGAACTCGATTTTAAGAATAATAAAGATACGATTTTTATATTATATGAAGAATAAAAATATGATTTTTATATTATAGAGATAATAAAAATATGGTTTTTATATTATAGAAAGAATAAAAATATGATTTTTATATTATAGAGATAATAAAAATATGATCTTTATGCTTTCTTTAGTTAAAAATATAATCTTTTCTATATAAACATCGTTTTGAAAATATATATTAGCATGATAAAGAGGCGATTTATATGTATATGAAAGTGATATAAAAATGTGATTTTTATATTGAAAGTGAACAAATAAAAATGTGGTTTTTTTTTAGATAGCGGTTTAAAGTTATAATTTTTATCTATATAGTAGCGGAATTAAAATATAATTTTTATTATGAAGGCGAAGTAAAAATATGTGATTTTTATATATGTAGTGAATATGGGAAACGAAAGTGACAAAAGGCAAACACGGCAAAGATTACCTACATATGAAGAGTCGTGGTGTTTGGTTTAGCTAATCAGTGAGAACTCCTCACTTTTATTTATTTTCTAGTTGAAATATATACTAGGATGCAGACGATGCTTAGCAGCACTCGACACCTGTCGTCCACAGACCATGGATGACTTGTTTGTTTGATTGCTGTGTTATGAAATTTGATTGTGTGATATGGAATGAAATAAAATATTTTATCGTTATAAATATTTTATAGTTAAAAATATAATCTTTAACGTGTATATAAAATAAATATTTATAAACAAATCAGACGATTTGTTTATGTACACCCATTTGACTGATATTGATTGGGACGATAAATTTTACACATCGCTCAACTGCACAAATAAAAATCTATGTTTGTTGATTTGAAACCCCACACGGGTATTAGGATAATATTTGACGTACACTAATCCCGATTGTTTAGTTATATGTCAATCGATGGGTTGACAGACTATGTAAGCGTTAATTATTTATATTTAATGCTTATGCAGTTGTGTGGTGCACTCTGGATGATGGTTGATGATTTATCGTTGCTATTATATACATGTGTTGTAGAGAATCCATATAATTAACGTTATATGGTAATTGATTGGGCCTCATTCCAATTTGGAAAATAAGGAATATTGTAGAATAAAAATTCATGTGTTGAATAGAATAAAAATTCATGTGTTGAATAGAAGTTGAATAGAATAAAAATTCATGTGTTGAATAGAATAAAAATTCATGTGTTGAATAGAATATAAATTCATGTGTTGAATAAAATATATATTCATGTGTTGAATAAAAATATATATTCATGTGTTGAAGAAAATATTCATTTGTTGAATAGAATAACGAAGTTATTGCAATATATAAAGCCGTATAGGTTAGATATGCGCCATTTTGACTCAAACGATATTTATATCGATTATATTCATTTTTATATTGATTATAGAAAAGGAAGTGATTTCAAAATATAACATTTTGAAAATATTATCATTTGTATATCGATGATGTGGAATATTCAATTTTGATTCGAAATTGAATATGAAGTTGAAATCGTTTCGAAAACGAATTTAAATCAATTTATAAAATACGTTTTAAAAGGAAATCGACGAAATATATATAATATATATATATATTATATATATATATATATAATGGCCTGAACAGAACGCGCCGCGCTGCGGTAGTTCGCGAATTTCGACCATTGACTTCGAATGGACATTACGGGAGATCCGACCGTCGGATTCTCCTAAATCCAGAACCATTGGGTTCATATCAAAAAGAGCTTTCTAACAAATATTAGAGATTTGAAATCTAACGGTTGGATCTGGAATTATGTCCAAATCAAGTTTGGAAAATGTTGCTGTAAGTGCAGTTCGATGGCCGTTTATGGAAATCGACTGTATGAGCCTTGATAAAATTATTAAAAATAGTGATAATTTGTGTAAACTCATAACAAATGATTTGGAAAGAATTGGGGTGAAAAATTCCATATTTGAAAAGATAAAAATAGATTTTTATCGAAATGAACTAGTTTTGAACTAGAATTATAATCCATTTATTTTTGAAATAAATAAATTGGATTTGATAGGGTTTTAAAAGTAACCAGAATTTCCAATAATTGAATTGGAATGGATTTGAATCGAAATTGTCTTTGGAATATTTCGATGTTGGATTTTATGATTATACAGATATTGTTATGGAAATTTGAAAGATATATTTATATCGTTATTTCCAATACGATATTTGTTGGTTGTAGAATTTGATATTGAATATAAGCCGATATATTTTCTATTCAGAGCCTTGTATTTAATATCAAATGGGATTTGGGTTTGTCGTGAATGGTGTCTTCGTTAACACTGTTCTTAAACCCAGTTGAGAAAAGATTAAATCTTTTTATTTAGATTAAATGAAGTATACCAATTAAATAGTATTTAATTGGAATTGAATAGAATGTGATTTTGGGTTTATTGTGAACCGTGTTTTAAATGACATTGGTTCTTTAACCCAGTTAAAGACAGGATGTGATTTCCCAAGTTAAATAATCATTGATAAAGATTATTGGGAAGATTAAAACCTAGTGGAGTTTTAATGAATCTTTAATTAGATTGAAATAATCGAGAATGGAGTATCACCAGTTTTACTCCAGGCGATAGTTAAATCTCTAATTAGATTTGAACGTGAAATGGTAATTGAATTTAACGATAACACCGTGGTGTTAGATATGAAGTATGACCAGTTTTACTTCATGGGATGAATAGGTTGGGTTTGGGAAATGAAATAAATGATTACTTCGGTGTGGTTCGCTAATCCCGACAAATTTGAATTGATATTTAAAAAGGAGATTAAAGAATAAATTTAAAGAATTTATCTTCGATAAAATTAATGGGAACCTTTCCCAAAGTATAACAATATTTGAATAAAAGAATATTCTAAATTGGAATGAGGCACATGTTGTGTTTGTGTAACACTTGTTTATTATATACGCGAGTTATTCAGAAAGACCGGGTTTATCCCATTCTGAATAACTGATTCGACGATGTGTCAAGGATGAAGACGGTGGTCAAAGACCGTAGGTCTTCACATCGTTTGGGCGATTACTGATGATCTTGATTGGGCTGTACACCCAAGAGGAGAGAATCAGTTGGTGATCGTCCAGACGTACTTGGAGATCGATGGATATGCGAGGAATAAGGTTCCTCCGGTTTCGTTCAGACCCAGAACGAACTTGTATGGACTGTGTGTCTGACATTGGATTTTGCACTGTGTTGGTTGATCTCTATTAAATATACATCTGCCTGGTGAAGGGGAATTCATTCCCTTACTTCACCCTTCTCTGAGACCTACGGGATCAGAGGTTGTATATCGATAGACATCAATCGTATGGTGTGAATTTCCTGTGTGGCATGTCTAAGTGACAATTGATCAAGGCTTTTGTTGGAAAGTAAAGTCTTGTGGCTGATGATCAAAGCACCGCCTGTGTGGCATAGCTTTGTGTAACGTTGACTCGTGAGCCTCACACCCCGGTTGTGAACCAGAAACGGGAGAGGACATCAGGGAGGGCATGCGTTTCCTTCTAGCTAGGGTGGTGCCAGTGACCTACCAGCCCTGACATTTATATTATTTTCACCTGTGTGGTTGTTGGATTGCGAGGTGCCTCAGATATATCGGTGACTATGTGGAGTCGATGGAGTCATTTGGCTCATTGACGCCCCAAAGGGTGGGGAAACGCAGTGTTCAGGCATTTTAATCCACATCGGTGGACCGGCACTGACGATCCAAAGGTCACTCGAGCTCTGACCTGAGACATAGACTAGAGCATCTCGAATCGGTAGAGGACTATTTTTGCCTCGGTTCACATATGGAAATCCAATTTCCAATACGCGACTTTGCGGTTTTAGTTGTAAACCTATATATGGCGACATAGTGGTATGGGGCACTTATGCCTTCTATCATTGATACTTATGATTGAAATTGTTTTGACACTATACACTTATAGTAATAATAAAAGATGAAATTTAGCGTATCAAGCATTCTTTGGCTATTATAAGGTAAAACCCTATCCTCCGTCTTGTGTTGCATTATGTGATGGGACTTGGGTCTTATAATAGCTTCATTGTTCTTTATTTAGCATTGCGCTGTTGTTTTATGCACTGGTATTCTTGGGAGGAAACCGGTTCCGTGTTATACGGCGTGGTCCCTTGATTTACCTAACTTTAAAATAAAAATTAATAATTGTTTTAGTTCTGACACCAGTCACATTACTGACCTGGAGTTTATTGTTTTAACCTAAACTCTGGGTGCCCTTATTTTGACACGGGAAGCTTTAGTTTTGGTTTTGCAAATTTATATTCACAGGATCCTGATTTACAGCTGAAGCGATATTCGGAAAGCTCTGTATCCGTGTATTACTTCTAGTTGTGTATTGTATTATTTTCCGCTGCTATGTAATTTATTGTAATCTCCGATATTTATCGAATGTATTTTATTCATTCATACTCTGTATATTCTTGTATTCTGATGAATTGTTGTAATAAGCAATGAAATGTTCTTCTGTTCGTGTTCTGATTTGTCGTGTTCTCAAAACAATCAGGGGTTTCGAACGGTCTTGGTCGGTTTAGCGATCGATTCGGATCGAGCGAAATTCCTTGTTGTTACATGTGGTATCAGAGCTTCGGTTTACAGAGCTCGGAGAACAAGACACGTTAGAACCAAACAAAAGGATTTATCAGAGATTGGATTAGTAATATCCAATGAGAATGATTCGTTAGAGATAGGATCAGTAGTATCCTCGAACGAGTGTAAAGTGTGTTGTTTTGAAAAATAAAATTGAAAACAAGTTTTGTTTTGAAAATTTAGTTCATTTATTCGTATCTGAATATTTATTTATATTGATTTGGACTATCAGGTATGTAGATATTTTAGTATACGTCTGATCCACGTGTATTGGATGCCTCCAATATACTGGATGGAAATGGAGTCACACTCTAGTCACCCTGGGATAATTCTGATGATGCAGCCGCATCATCAGTATTTATATTCGAGTGCCGAAAGTGTGATATTTATATATTTCCATAGACTTGTGTGAGAACCAAAACTAGATAGGGCTTATTGTTGTGATTTGGCATCAAAAATCTGATTTTTGGACTATGTATCAAAATTATGAATTTGAAACGATAATCAACTAATTGATTGCTAGTTGTGTTGTCTGATTATTGTTTGATTAATTAAATGTTGAACCTTTAGCCAAATTGATCAAATAGTGAGTTGTATTGAAAATTAGTCGCATTTGCATGCATATACATGTACTTACAATGAACAAGTCATAGCAAGGAGGCTAGAGAAGAGGAATAAAATTGTTTGCCCGACAAATAGGTACAAGTTTATTGTATTTCTTGGGTTTTTGATGATTTTATGAGCCAATTGGCTAGCCGCTTGGCTGTTTCTTTTTCTTTTTGGATTGGTGAGAGTCATGGGATGCTATTTGAAATATCCCGAAGCTCCCGGTGCAGGGGAGGTTATGGCGAAATTTTTCAAAAATTTAGGGTGTTAGCCAAATTTTTGAAAAATTTGAAAAGTTCTTAGAAACTGAAAAGTTGAAGAACTTAAGCCATAATTAAAATAATGAAAGTTGAGTTGATTAGTTAAACAACTTTCGGCTTCGTTCCATTTCGAGGATGAAAAGTTTTAAGTGGGGGAGAGTGTAATAACCCGGAAATCCGAGCCAATTTAAAATTTTTATTTTAGCAATTTTGACGAATTTTGAATATTTAAAATGGATTATTTTAAATAATAACAACGAGGAATTTATTTTCATTAGAATTAGAACGTATATATTTATATAGATCGTCGTTAGAATATAAATAATTTATTTTAAAAATAAAAGGAATTGAAAATGGGGCGGTAGTTCGAAAATTCGATTTCGAAGTTCAAATGAATGTACAGGATTCAAAATAAACCGGATTTTAGCAAACCAAAAGTATTAGAATTTATTTATGAATATCTTTCCAACGAATCCGAAAAATTGAAATTTCATAGCGGGGGTAAAAAGTTATGCCCAATTGAAAATTCAGAATAGTCGCTATGGAATTTTGAGCCCTTAAAAATGGAAATTTTACAAACGACCGCTGTTTTCGACGAAACCACTTTTGTTGAATCCGGGATGTCAAATTATTGCTAGATCCCAATTTGTATAATTTTCTGAATTAATATGTGAGCATGGCAGAAGAAAACGTGTTTTGACAGTTTCAGTCAATTTGGATCGAACAGAAAATGGCCATTTTTCAAACGATCTCAAAATTTGACGAAATTAGTTTTGTTAGGACCGTATCGTCAATACGAAGCTAGAAATAATTTTTCTGTAATTTTTAGAGCCCGTATGTGGCCCCGGTAAATTGAAATGTGCATTCAAATTTAATATATAGATTTATATTTTGATTTTGATGAAAACCGATCGAAATAGCCAAATTGGCTTGCGATACGTATCCCATTGTGTTCGGAATGGGGGTAATTTGTTATGGACGACAGTCGGCGGGTTTGATTTCGTGTTCAAAATAAAAAGGTACTTTTTGAAATTAAATAATAATAATAATAATAAAATCCCCTTTACACTCCTTTCCTTCCCCCCGTTCTTCATTCAAAAAAAAAAATCAAAATCGCGATGAACCCTAAACCCCTTCCACCCCCGTCGACGCACGAGATCGCGCCACCCCTTGCGCTTCACTGTCATTGACCCTCCACCCACCTCCACCGATGCCGCCCTATCCCCCTCTCGCTCTTCTCCCTCCTCTTCTAATAACCGTGCCCTAACCCAACTGAATCAGGAGCCGCCAGTCACTGTAGATCGAACCGCCGTGCCCCTGACCTCTAGCGCCGCCGCCTCAGACGTAGTCCACCACCCGGAGTTCATCCAAGCGCTGCAACCCTCAGGAGGCCCCACCTCGAGCTGAAACTGTTTGTGGTTGGAGCGTCGGTGTTCGAAGCTTGGCTCGACAGTTCCTGGAGATCGAAGAAAGGTGATTTTAATTTATAAAACATAGGTTTTAAATTTCAGTTTTATTTTTATATACATAGCATAAATCAGTTTTATTTATATATAAAATATTGTAAACCAAAAAGTTAGATTTTTAATTTGCTAAAGATTAGATTTTTACTAATCTAAAGACGAGAACTTTTAATATATATAGTATAAATTCTTGTTCATGAAGAAGAAATGATCTTTGCTAAGGAAAGATTATATTTTGAACACCGAAAAGAATATATTTTTAAAGTGTTAAAGACTCGATTTCTAAAAGTGATAAGAACTCGATTTTAAGAATAATAAAGATATGATTTTTATATTATAGAAAGAATAAAAAATTGATTTTTATATTATAAAGATAATAAAAATATGATTTTTATATTATAGAAAGAATAAAAATATAATTTTTATATTATAGAGATAATAAAAATATGATTTTAATATTATGGAGATAATAAAAATATGATTTTTATATTATAGAGATAATAAAAATATGATCTTTATGCTTTATTCAGTTAAAAATATAATCTTTTCTATATAAACATCGTTTTGAAAATATATATTAGCATGATAAAGAGGCGATTTATATGTATATGAAAGTGATATAAAAATGTGATTTTTATATTGAAAGTGAACAAACAAAAATGTGGTTTTTTTTAGATAGCGGTTTAAAAATATAATTTTTATCTATATAGTAGCGGAATAAAAATATAATTTTTATTATGAAGGCGAAGTAAAAATATGTGATTTTTATATATGTAGTGAATACGGGCAACGAATGTGACAAAAGGCAAACACGGCAAAGATTACCTACATATGAAAAGCCATGGTGTTTGGTTTAGCTAATCAGTGAGAACTCCTCACTTTTATTTATTTTCTAGTTAAAATATATACTAGGATGCAGACGGTGCTTAGCAGCACTCGACACCTGTCGTCCACAGACCATGGATGACTTGTTTGTTTGATTGCTTTGTTATGAAATTTGATTGTGTGATGTGGAATGAAATAAAATATTTTATCGTTATAAATATTTTATTGTTAAAAATATAATCTTTAACTTGTATATAAAATAAATATTTATAAACAAATCGTACGATTTGTTTATGTACACCTATTTGACTAATATTGAATAGGACGATAAATTTTACACATCGCCCAACTGCACAAATAAAAATCTGTGTTTGTTGATTTGAAACCCCACACGGGTATTGGGATTATATTTGACGTACACTAATCCCGATTGTTTAGTTGTATGTCAATCGATGGGTTGATAGACTGTTTAAGCGTTAAATATTTATATTTAATGCTTATGCAGTTGTGTGGTGCACTCTGGATGATGGTTGATGATTTATTGTTGCTATTATATACATGTGTTGTAGGGAATCCATATACTTAACGTTATATGGTAATTGATTGGGCCTCATTCCAATTTGGAAAATAAGGAATATTATAGAATAAAAATTCACGTGTTGAATAGAAGTTGAATAGAATAAAAATTCATGTGTTGAATAGAATAAAAATTCATGTGTTGAATAGAATAAAAATTCATGTGTTGAATTGAATATAAATTCATGTGTTGAATAAAATATATATTCATGTGTTGAATAAAAATATATATTCATGTGTTGAAGAAAATATTCATTTATTGAATAGAATAACGAAGTTATTGAAATATATAAAGCCGTGTTGGTTAGATATGCGCAATTTTGACGCGAACGATATTTATATCGATTATATTCGTTTTTATAATGATTATAGAAAAGGAAGTGATTTCAAAATATAACGTTCTTAAAATATTATCATTGTATATCGATGATGTGGAATATTCAATTTTGATTCGAAATTGAACATGAAGTTGAAATCGTTTCAAAAGCGAATTTAAAACCATTTATAAATTACGTTTTAAAAGGAAATCAATGAAATATATATAATATATATTATATATATAATGGCCGGAATAGAACGCACCGCACTGCGGCAGTTCGTGAATTACGACTGTTGACTTCGAATGGACATTACGGGAGATCCGACCGTCGGATTTTCTTAAAACCACAACCGTTGGGTTCATATCGAAAAGAGCTTTCTAACGAATATTAGAGATTTGAAATCTAACGGTTGGATTTGGAATTATGTCCAAATCAAATTTGGAAAATGTCGTTGTAAGTGCAGTTCGATGGCTGTTTATGGAAATCGACTGTACGGGCCTTGATAAAATTATTAAAAATAGTGATAATTTGTGTAAAATCATAAGAAATGATTTGGAAAGAATTGGGATGAAAAATTCCATATTTGAAAAGATAAAAATAGATTTTTATCGAAATGAACTAGTTTTGAACTAGAATTATAATCCATTTATTTTTGAAATAAATAAATTGGGTTTGAAAGGGTTTTAAAAGTAACCAGAATTTCCAATAATTAAATTGGAATGGATTTGAATCAAAATTGTCTTTGGAATATTTCGATGTTGGATTTCGTGATTATACGGATATTGTTATGGAAAATTGAAAGATATATTTATATCGTTATTTCCAATATGATATTTGTTGGTAGTAGAATTTGATATTGAATATAAGCCGATATATTTTCTATTCAGATCCTTGTATTTAATATCAAATGGGATTTGGGTTTGTCGTGAATGGTGTCTTCATTAAAACTGTTCTTAAACCCAATTGAGAAAAAGGTTAAATCTTTTTATTTATATTTAATGAAGTATACCAATTAAATAGTATTTAATTGGATTTGAATAGAATGTCATTTTGGGTTTATCGTGAACCGTGTTTTAAATGACATTGGTTCTTTAACCCAGTTAAAGACAGGATGTGATTTCCCAAGTTAAATAATCATTGATAGATATTATTGGGAAGATTAAAACCAGGTGGAGTTTTAATGAATCTTTAATTAGATTGAAATAATCGAGAATGGAGTATCACCAATTTTGCTCCAGGCGATAGTTAAATCTCTAATTAGATTTGAACGCGAAATGTTAATTGAATTTACCGATAGCACTGTAGTGTTAGATATGAAGTATGACCAGTTTTACTTCATGGGATGAATAGGTTGGGATTGGGAAATGAAATAAATGATTACATTGGTGTGGTTCGCTAATCCCGACTAATTTGAATTGATATTCAAAAAGAAGATTAAAGAATAAATTTAAAGAATTTATCTTTGGTAAAATTAATGGGAACCTTTCCCAAAGTATAAGAATATTTGAATAAAAGAATATTCTGAATTGGAATGAGGCGTATGTTGTGTTTGTGTAACACTTGTTTATTATATACGCCAGTTATTCAGAAAGACTGGATTTATCCCATTCTGAATAACTGATTCAACGATGTGTCGAGGATGAAGACGATGGTCAAAGACCGTAGGTCTTCACATCGTTTGGGTGATTACTGATGACCTTGATTGGGTTGTACACCCAAGAGGAGAAAATCAGTTGGTGATCGTCCAGACGTACTTGGAGATCGATGGATATGCGAGGAATAAGGTTCCTCCAGTTTCGTTCAGACCTAGAATGAACTTGTATGGACTGTGTGTCTGACATTGGATTTTGCTCTGTGTTGGTTGATCTCTATTAAATATACATCTTCCTGGTGAAGGGGAATTCATTCCCTTACTTCACCCTTCTCTGAGATGTACAAGATCAGAGGTTGTATATCGATAGACATCAGTCGTATGGTGTGAATTGCCTGTGTAGCATGCCTAAGTGGCAATTGATCAAGACTTTTGTTAAAAAGCAAAGTCTTGTGGTTGATGATCAAAGCACCGCCTGTGTGGCATAGCTTTTTGTAACGTTGATTCGCGAGCCTCACACCCCAGTTGTGAACCAGAAACGGGAGAGGACATCAGGAAGGGCATGCGTTTCCTTCTAGCTAGGGTGGTGTCAGTGACCTACCAGCCCTGACATTTATATAACTTTCACCTGTGTGGTTGTTGGATTACGAGGCGCCTCAGATATATCGGTGACTATGTGGAGCCGATGGAGTCATTTGGCTTATTGACGCCCCAAAGGGCGGGGAAACGCAATGTTCAGGCATTTTAATCCACATCGGTGGACCGGCCCTGACGATCCAAAGGTCACTCGAGCTCTGACCTGAGACGCGGGATAGAGCATCTCGAATCGGTAGAGGACTATCTTTTGCCTCGGTTCACAGATGGAAATCCAACTTCCAATACGCGACTTTGCGGTTTTAGTTGTAAACCTATATATTGCGACATAGTGGTATGGGGCACTTATGCCATCTATGATTGATACTTATGATTGAAATTGTTTTGACACTATACACTTGTAGTAATAATAAAAGATGAAATTTAGCGTATCAAGCATTCTTTGGCTATTACAAGGTAAAACCCTATCCTCCGGCTTGTGTTGCATTGTGTGATGGGACCTGGGTCTTATAATAGCCTTATTGTTCTTTATTTAGCATTGCGTTGTTGTTTTATGCACTGGTATTCTTGGGAGGAAACCCATTCTGTGTTATACGACGTGGTCCCTTGATTTACCTAAGTTTAAAATAAAGATTAATAATTGTTTTAATTCTCACTCCAGGTCAGTTATAATGAAGTTCTTTCTGTTCACCGTCAAATTATTCTACATCTTGGAAGACGGATTGGAAGTTATACTGTAGGAAACCACTGACGAGGATGCCGCTCAAAACGCAAAACATGCAAAGCGCAAAGATGATGATTTTCTATGCAGAGGGCATATTATGAATGCATTGTCTACTACCGTCTACAACACTCATAGGACATTGGAAACTTCAAAGGACCCATGGACCGCATTAGAGAGAAAGTATCACATATCTGAAGCAAGTAATAAAAAAATTCTTATTTTTTATTTTATGGATTTCAAAATGGTCGCCAACAAATCCATAGTTGGACAAGCAAATGGACACTACTGTTGGTGAATCAACTTAAAGATAACGGAATTGATCTCCTTGAATCTTTTGTTGTTGGAGCTATTGTTTTGAGACTCTCGAATTCTTGGAATGATTATAAGAAAATATTAAAATATTTGGAAACGGATTATAATTTAGATGGTTTACAGCGTCATCTTCATATTAAGGAGGATTCTCGTAAACACAAACTAGATGATAATTCGCAAACTGAGTCTCAATCTAAATAAAATAATGTTGAAATTATAGATAAATTGAATCCTAAGAATAAGACACAGTTTAAGAAGAAAAATAATTCAAAGAACAAAAAGAAGGGTGCCTGTTACTATTGTAATAAACTCGGCCACTATGCCCAAGACTTTCGTCTTCAAAAGAAATAACAAAAAGCGAATGTGGTCGAAGAAAAGCTTGTAGCTTTCGTACAAGAGGCGAACTCCGTTAGTGGCATTGGTAATGATTGGTGGCTCAATATTGAAGCAACCATTCATGTTTGCAAAGACCGAAATCTATTCAAGACTTACAAAGAGAATAATGGAGAATCTAGCAAAGTTACTAGCGCGAACAAAGTCGCAAGAAAAGTTCTGGAAAAAGGCACAATTGAAATTACATTCACCTCTGGGAAAGTTCTTACATTAGTCAACATATTTTAAATACCTGATATGTGTAAGAATTTAGTTTCTGGATACTTCTTAATAAAGGAGGATTCAAGATGGTGTATGAGTCTGATAAGTTAGTGTTGTCCAAGGACAACAAATTTCTTAGATAGGGATATTCTTGTAATGACATGATTAAGTTGAATCTAGTAAAGAAATCTTCTGCTTATATTGTTGATACTGTTAATTTATGGCATAGTAGATTAGGACATGTTAATTATAAATCTCTTAGAAAAATGCATAAATTAGGATTAATTTTTAGTTATGACTATCTCTAAATATGAGATATGTGTTCAAGCAAAAATACACCGGAAATCCTTTAAATCTGTAGAAAGGAAAGCCGGTTTGCTTGATTTGGTATATAGTGATGTGGGCGACTTGAAAAGTCATATCAACTATGGAGATAACCAATACTATATAACATTTATTGATGAGTATACTAGATATGCATATGTATATCTAATGAAATCTAACTATGAGGCCTTTGATAAATTCAAAATTTACAAAGTAGAAATCAAAACACAATTAAGAGTTAAAATTAAAGTGTTACATTTAGATCGTGGTGGTCAATATTTTTCAAACGGATTTACCTTGTTTTGCAAACAAAATGGTATATTTCACCAATGTAATGCCCCGTATTCACCATAACAAAATGGTGTTGCTGAAAAGAAAAATAGAACTTTAGTATAAATGGTTAATGTCATGCTCATAATTTTTATTTTACCTTATAGCATATGGGGTGATGCTACGCTATCTGCACATTACATTTTAAATAGAGTACTAATTAAAATAATAACATTTCCCCTTACGAATTATGGTTTAATAGAAAACCTAACCTTATAAGACATAAAGTTTGGGGTTACTTAGCATATGTTAGAAAACCTGACCCTATATGACCAAAGTTAGGAAATAGGGCATTTAAGTGTGCTTTCATAGGATATTCTCTTAATAGTATTACTTATAGGTTCCTTATACGTGATACTTTAGAAGTTATAGAATCTATAGATATAAAATTCTCTGAAAAGCAAACTATTGAGAATCCATTGAGATCATCTAGTCTGGAACCAACTGACACTAATGATACTAATGATGATGAATATGCTCCAGCTCAAAACAGCAAGGAAGTGTCAGTACTAGATAATAGTACTGAACAAAGAAGAAGTAAAAGAGCGAGAATAGAGAAGGACTATGGTCCTGACTTCATAACATATCTCGTAGAAGGCAATAAGGACGAGATCCTTAATGTGACAAGATATGTAATGAATGTCGATGATGATCCCAAAACTTATTCAGAGGCCACGAGTTCTAGAGATTCTAATTTCTGGAATGAAGCTATCAATGATGAAATGAATTCCATAATGTTAAACCAAACTTGGATTTTAACTGGTTTACCTCCTAGTGCTAAACCTATACGATGTAAATGGATATTCAAGAAAATTTGAAAACAAATGGATCCATTGATAAGTTTAAAGCCAGATTAGTTGCTAAGGGATATAAACAAAGATAAGGAGCAGATTAGTTTGATACTTATGCTCCAGTAGCTCGCATATCTTTTATACGTTGTTTAATAGCACTTAGATTAATTCATAATTTGGTCATACATCAAATAGATGTAAAGACTGCTTTTCTAAATTGTGATTTAGAAGAAGATATATATATGGAATGACCTGAAGGTTTCATAACCCCAGGCCAAGAAAAGAAAATTTGTAAATTAGTCAAATCTTTTTATGGCTTGAAGCAAGCTCCCATGATATGGCATGAAAAGTTTGATAAAGTATCACTGTCATATGGATTCATTGTTAATGATGCTGATAAATGTATTTATAATAAATCGGATAATAACAGTTATGTTATAATATGTTTATACATTAATGACATGCTAATATTTGGTTCCAATATATCAGGTGTGAATGAAACTAAGAAGTTTTTATCTTCTAAATTTGATATGAAAGATATAGGAGAGGCTGATGTAATTTTAGGAATTAAAATCATTAGGAAAGCGGGGGAGTTATTACTAACCCAATCTCATTACATTGAGAAGTTCCTAAAGAAGTATGGGCATTATGATGACAAACCAGCACTAACTCCTTTAGATCCAAGTTTCAAATCAGAAAGGAACACTTGACATACCATTCCTCAACCGGAATATTCTAGTGTTATTGGGAGTCTTATGTATGTTATGCATTGCACTAGACCTGACATCGCACATGCTATAAGTGTATTGTGTCAATTTACTAGTAATCCAGGTTTCAAACACTGGAAAGCTATTTCCAGAGTTTTAGCTTATCTGAAAGGAACCATCAACTATGGTTTATCTTATAAAGGATATCCTGCTGTAATAGAAGGATATAGTGATGCAACTTAGAACAATGTAGAACCCAAATTCAAGTCTATGACTGGATGGATATTTACATTAGGTGACGCTGTTGTGTCTTGGGCTTCCAAGAAGTAGACCTATATATCTAATTCAACTATGTTGCCAGAATTGATTGCATTAGCATATGCATGTAAAGAAGCGAAATGGCTTAGGAATTTGTTAATGGAAATCCCATTATGGAAGAAGCCATCTCCAGCAGTCTTGATTAACTATGATAATCAAGCAACGATTTATAATGTCTCTAATAAGACATATAAAGGAAAGTCTCGACATGTGAATCTGAGACATCAAATGGTAACCCAATCACTCAAAACTGGAGCTAGAACTATTGACTACATATAAACGAAGAAAAACTTGGATGATCCATTCACTAAAGTTCTTCTAAAGGTAATGGTTTATATAAAGTCAAAAGAAATGGGACTAAGGTTTGTGAATGAAGATTGATCATCCTTAACAGAAACCCAACTTGTGTCTTGAAAAGGATAGACAAAGTTCAATGGGTACCGACAAGTTAAAAGAATGATTATGTAATACTAAATCAATAATCCCATAATATTTAGTGTTAGATTCTACAAGAAAAAGGGTGGATAAATGTAACGACCCAGAAAATCTGAACCAATTTAAAAATTTTAAATTGGCTAAAATAATGGATTTTAAATATTTAAAATAAATATTTTACATAATGGCGATGAAAACTGAGTTGAATCGACATTTGAAAACGAATATAATTAATTATAATTATATATAGAATTGAAAATGGCGCGGTAGTTCGATAATTCGATTTCAAACTTCAATTGAATATACCGGGTGCAAAACAATCCGGATTTTAGTGAAACCAAAAACATTAGAATCTGTTAGTGAATATCTTTCTAACGAATCCGACCAATCGAAATTTGATAGCGGGAATCAAAAGATATGTCCAGTTGAAAATTCTGAATAGTCGCTATGGAATTCAGGCCCTTAAAAATGGACATTTTGCATACGACCTCGGATTTCGACGAAACCACTTTTGTTAGATCCGCAGTGTCAGGTTATTGCTAGGTTTCAAATTTCATAATTTTTCGAATCAATATGTGAGCGTGGCAAAGGAAAACGCGTTTGACCAGTTTCAGTTGATTTTAATCGACTGGAAATTGGCCATTTTCAAACGGGCTCAGAATTCGACGAAACTAGTTTTGTTAGGACCGTATCGTCAATACGAAACTAGAAAATATTTTTCTGGAATTTTTCTAGTTAGTATGTGACCCCGGTAATTTGAAATGTGCGTTTAAAATTCAATATAGTGATTTAAATGAAAATTCAAAAGGAAACTGATCGTAACGATCAAATCAGCTTGCAATACATATCCCATTGTGTTCGGAATGGGGGTTAAACGCTATGGACGACAGGCGGTGGGCCTCGTTTCGAGGTCGTATGTAAAAGTCAACTTTTTGCTAATTAAATAATTAAATAAAAAAAATATAATCTCCCTCCCTTTTTCTTCTTCCTTCCCCCCCCCCCCAATTTCATTAATCAGAAATAATAAAAAAAAAACAAAAAAGAAAACCCTAGAGGCGATCGACAGACCGCCGCCCCCTGGAGCGAAGCCGCCGCCCATCACCGTACCCCCCCTCCCTCGTACTTCGAACCCCCACTGAAGCCGCAACCCACCGAAGCCCCCACCAGGTTGCACGAGCTCCGACGAAGATCAGCGACCCAAGGCAGAAGCTGCCACCACCGTTCGAAACTCCGAGCGCAGCCGCCCCACCTCGAGCTCCGACGATCGGCGAAACCCCCCCCCCTTTTTCCTCTGTAAGTATTTCCTTTTTTTTATTTTTATTTTATTACTTTATTTTTATTTTATATAAGCAGAATTTAAAACTGGGTTTTTTTTTACTTTAATTAGGTTTAGACTGTTTTTCTTTTAAAAGCATTTTAAAACTGATTTTGTGTTTAAAATAAAAAAAAACTGAAAATGTTTAAAATAAAAAAAACTGAAAATGTTTAAAATAAAAAAACTGAAAATGTTTAAAATAAAAAAACTGAAAATGTTTAAAAGTAAAAACTGTTTTTTTTTAGAAAGGTTAAAACTGATTTTGTTTTTTTAAAGAAAATAAAACTGATTTTATTTTTAGAAATTAAAAACTGATTTTTTTTAAACAATAAAAACTGATATTTTTAAAAGAAGGAAAACTGAAATTTTTAAAAGAAATAAAAACTGTTTTGTTTTTAAAGTATAAAAACTGATTTTGTTTTTAAAATAAAAACTGATTTTGTTTTTAAAGAAAAAAAATAAAAACCTGATTTTGTTTAAGAGAAAAAGTTTTAAACTTTAAATAGAAAAAGGTTTAAAATTTAAAAGGAAAAAGTTTTAAACTAAAAATAGAAGGAGGTTAGAAATTTACGAAGTAAAAATCATATTTTTATGTATCGAAAGTCGAAATAAAAATCATATTTTTATATATTGAATAGCATAGTAAAATTTTGATTTTTACATGTGTAGAGAATACGGGCGACGAAGCAACAGAAAGAGAGATTGGCGAAGAAGAATCGTAGTTGGATAGCTATTGGTGAGATTTCTGATTTAAAATTCATATATATATGTGTTGAAAATGAAAGTGAATTGCTATATATAAATATATATATATATATATATATATATACGCCCCTCGTCCACAAACCATGGACGATATTTATTGGTTGAAATTGTTGTGAAAATTGATTGATAGCGAATGATTGTTTGGGATTGTTTGTGATTGATATTGGTTGATTGTGGTTGAAAAATACCCGTTTGTGGTTGAGAAATATTTGGTTGAAACCACATAGGATTAGTTTGTGGAAAAGAAATAAATATATACATGCCGCCTGCGTGCGAACTAGATGCATGATCCCCATTGTCAAAAACCTCGAGGTTTTAAGGTAGAGCGAGGAGCCGTACTAGGGACGGTGCCGGTGTAACTACCCTGCCGTTATGCTGCCGAAATTTTGAATAATATTCGTGTGTTTGAATTATTTTCATATGCTTAAATTATATTTATTCATTGAATAGAAAACATTCATGTGTTGAATTGATATTCATTCGTTGTTTAGAAATTCATGTGTTGAATGGTATTCATATTTTGAAATAAATTGTTCGATAATAAAAATCACATTTTTATCTATATATAGAAACTATAGAAAACATTCATGTGTTGAATTGATATTCATTCGTTGTTTAGAAATTCATGTGTTGAATGGTATTCATATTTTGAAATAAATTGTTCGATAATAAAAATCACATTTTTATCTATATATAGAAACTATAGAAAACATTCATGTGTTGAATTGATATTCATTCGTTGTTTAGAAATTCATGTGTTGAATGGTATTCACATTTTTATCTATATATAGAAACTATAGAAAACATTCATGTGTTGAATTGATATTCATTCGTTGTTTAGAAATTCATGTGTTGAATGGTATTAATATTTTGAAATAAATTGTTCGATAATAAAAATCACATTTTTATCTATATATAGAAACTATAGAAAACATTCATGTGTTGAATTGATATTCATTCGTTGTTTAGAAATTCATGTGTTGAATGGTATTCATATTTTGAAATAAATTGTTCGATAATAAAAATCACATTTTTATCTATATATAGAAACTATAGAAAACATTCATGTGTTGAATTGATATTCATTCGTTGTTTAGAAATTCATGTGTTGAATGGTATTCATATTTTGAAATAAATTGTTCGATAATAAAAATCACATTTTTATCTATATATAGAAACTATAGAAAACATTCATGTGTTGAATTGATATTCATTCGTTGTTTAGAAATTCATGTGTTGAATGGTATTCATATTTTGAAATAAATCGTTTGATAATAAAAATCACATTTTTATCTATATATAGAAACTATAGAAAACATTCATGTGTTGAATTGATATTCATTCGTTGTTTAGAAATTCATGTGTTGAATGGTATTCATATTTTGAAATAAATTGTTCGATAATAAAAATCACATTTTTATCTATATATAGAAACTATAGAAAACATTCATGTGTTGAATTGATATTCATTCGTTGTTTAGAAATTCATGTGTTGAATGGTATTCATATTTTGAAATAAATTGTTCGATAATAAAAATCACATTTTTATCTATATATAGAAACTATAGAAAACATTCATGTGTTGAATTGATATTCATTCGTTGTTTAGAAATTCATGTGTTGAATGGTATTCATATTTTGAAATAAATCGTTTGATAATAAAAATCACATTTTTATCTATATATAGAAACTATAGAAAACATTCATGTGTTGAATTGATATTCATTCGTTGTTTAGAAATTCATGTGTTGAATGGTATTCATATTTTGAAATAAATCGTTTGATAATAAAAATCACATTTTTATCTATATATAGAAACTATAGAAAACATTCATGTGTTGAATTGATATTCATTCGTTGTTTAGAAATTCATGTGTTGAATGGTATTCATATTTTGAAATAAATTGTTTGATAATAAAAATCACCTTTTATCGACTATATGAACTATATAGAAAAGTAGTGTTTTGAAATGAATTGTTTTACAATAAAAATCACATTTTTATTGTATGCATAAATCGTTAAAATGTGAAGTGTTAAAAATAGCCACTTGTTCAAAATAAACATATATGAGTTGAAATATTCATTAATTAGCTAATGAAATGATTTGCACCTATTTATGTAACATTAGAATGAATGGTGTTTTTAAACCAAATAGAAATCAAATATGAAGTCGAATAGAAAATGAAAAATGATATGAACTGTATATATATGTACATGCATATTCATTGAACAGGTTATAGCAAAGGGGCTAGAGAAGAGGAATAAAATTTTGTGCCCGACAAATAGGTACACATTTACTGATTTGTTTGGGTGATGATTTTGAGCCTGTTGGCTAGCCGCTTGGCTTTTTCTTTTTCTTTTTGAGATTAAAAGGACCGGGACGCTATTTGCGATTTCCCGATGCTCCCGGTACAGGGGAGGTTATGGCGAAATTTTTCCAAAATTTAAGGCGTTAGAAAAATATTTGAAGTGAAAACGATATAGAAATCATTGAATGAACTATATTTATATAACTATATAAATATAAATAAAATTAAAACGAAACGAAGCCGTGCAGTTCGTATTTTGAAACCGTGATTTCAAACGACTAGTACGGGAAATCCGACCATTGGATTTTCCCGAAACCTCAACCGTCGGGTTCGCCTTGGAATAATCTTTCCAACGGCACCAACCTTGTAGAAATCCAACGGTTGGATTGTCTGGAATGTTTAAATCAAATTTGAAGAAAAACAGCGCCAGAATCGATTATATTTATTTATATATATAAATATAATTATATTTAATCGAATAACGACGCTGCAGTTCGTATTTTGAAATCGAAATTTCAAACGATTGTACCGGGAGATCCGACCGTCGGATTTTCCCGAAACTGGAACCGTTGGGTTCGTTTTGAAAAGACCTTTCTAATGATATAAATTTTGTGAAGATCCAACGGTTAGATTTTCAGATATGTGTAAATCAAATCTGAAGAAAAACAGCGCCACGGCCGCCTTATGGCCCGAAGCGTCGTTTTGAATAAATTAGCTATTTTAAAATAAATAAAAATAGCGATAAATAGTTATAAAATATCATAAGCGATATGGAATGGAAATAAACTGAATTTGCTTGATTTATGTGATATTTGATGGTTGAATGTGTTTGGTGTGAAAATTACATTAAAGAACAAAATTGGTGTTGTCGAATAATTTAACCATTGAAATAAATCGAATTGAAATTCTAAATATACGTGAATTATTTGAAAAGGCCGAGTTAATTCTCATTTCGAATAATTGATCGACGATTGAAAGTCGAAGATAAAGACGATGGTCGAAGACCGGAGATCTTCACCTCGTTTGGATGGTAACCGAGGTCCTGATTGGGAGGCATCCCGAAATATGGATAATGAGTGGTGATCGTCCAGACGTACGTGGTGATCGAAGGGTTTGCGAGGTATTTAGTGCCTCCGGTTTCGTTCAGACCCAGAACGGACTTGTAAATGGACTGTGTGTCCGACATTGGAATTTGTTCTGTGTGATTGATAGCCATCAGTTGCACGGTATGAATTGCCTGTGTGGCATGCTAAGATGCAGTGATCAGGGCTTCTGTTGAAAAGCAAAGTCTTGTAACAACCCGAAAATCCGGGCCAGTTTAAAAATTTTATTTTGGCAATTATAGCGAGTTTTGATTATTTAAAATGAATTATTTTAAATAATATCGACGAGAAAATTTATTTTCGGCGAAGTTAAAACGAATAAATTTATTTTAATTATATAACGAGCCTGAAATGGCGCGGTAGTTCGAAAATTCGATTTCTAATTTCAATTGAATATACAGAATTCGTTATAAGTCAGAATTGGACGAAACAAGAAATATTTGAATCTGATGAACAAGATCTTTCTAACGAAGTTAACAAACTAGGATTTCACTTTAGAAATGATAAGATACGTCCAGTTGAAAATTCAGAATAGTCGCTATGGAATATATATATATATTTAATAATATATAGCCCTTAAAAATGGACATTTTGCAAACGACCTCGGATTTCGACGAAACCAGTTTTGTTGGGTCCGTGATGTCAAGTTATTGCTAGATTCCAAATTTCATAATTTTTCGAATCAATATGTGAGCGTGGCAAAGGAAAACGCGTTTGACCAGTTTCAGTTGATTTTAATCGACTGGAAATTGGCCATTTTTCCAACGGTCTCAGAATTCGACGAAACTAGTTTTGTTAGGACCGTATCGTCAATACGAAGCTAGAAAATATTTTTTGGGAATTTTTCTAGTTAGTATGTGGCCCCGGTAATTTGAAATGTGCGTTTAAAATTCAATATAGTGATTTAAATGAAAATTCAAAAGGAAACTGATTGTAACGATCAAATCAGCTTGCGGTACATATCCCATTGAGTTCGGAATGGGGGTAATTAGCTATGGACAACAGTCGGCGGGTTTCGTTTCGAGTCCGAACGAAAAAGTTGCTTTATGGATTTAATATTAAAATTAAATTAATAAATTAATAAATAACCCTCCCCTTTAACTACCTCCCTCTCCCCTACCGTTGACTTCAAAAATTCAGAATTAAAGAAAAAAAAAAAACAAATCGCCGCCCCTCCCCGATGAACCCCGCGACCCCCTCCCTCAGCTCGCCGCCCTCCTCCTCCTCCTTCCCTTCTCCATCCGCTGACCCCATCCCTGAAATCCCCGACCTCGAAGCCGCCGACGAACAAATCGCCGCCCCCCCCACCGCACAACCTCCCGCCTCCCAGTTCGATTAGCCCTAGCCCCCTGATTAGTCCCTCCGCCGCCACCAAGGTGAACCGCGCCTCCCCCTCCTCCCTCACGAGCCGCGACAGAAATAAGCGCCCCCCTGTAAGTTTTTCTATTTATTTAATTTATTTATTTTATCTAAAACAGAAAAAGAAACTGCTTTTGTTTTAAAAATGTAAAAAACTGTTTTTTTTAAGTAGAAAAAACTGATTTTGTTTTATAGTAAAAACTGTTTTTTTTAAGTAGAAAAAACTGATTTTGTTTTATAGTAAAAACTGATTTTTGTTTAAATAGTAAAAACCGATTTTGTTTAAAAAGAAAAACTGATTTAAAAAAAAAAAAAGGGTTTTAAAAGATTTAAACTTGGAAAAGTAAAAGATTGTTTAGAAAACATATATGAAATTGTTTTGAGAATATATGTTGTTTTTAAAAATAAAAACAACTTTGTTTTGAAAAAAAAAAAAAAGATAACAACTTTGTTTTTAAACAAAAGATATGAACTTTAAAAATGAAAAGGCGTGTTCTTTGAAAGTGAAAAGGCGAAATCTTTATTTTAGAAAAGGCAAAATCTTTAGGTGGAAAATAGCGTGATAAAAATATAATTTTTATCTATATAGCATAGTAATAAAAATTCGATTTTTATCTGTTGAAAAGCAAGGTAAAAATTCAATTTTTATATATTGAACTTCGAATTAAAAATAGAATTTTTATATATTGAACTTCGATAGAAAAATAGAATTTTTATATATTGAACTTCGAATTAAAAATAGGATTTTTATATATTGAATAGCGAACTAAAAATTCGATTTTTATATACTGAATAGCGAAGTAAAAATTCGATTTTTACATATGTAGTGGCTACGGGCAACGAAGATGACGAAGGTGCGATAGCGATGAAGTTTTCTATCAGTGAAGTGCCGTGGAGCTAGGATAGCTATTCAGTGAGAATTTCTCACCTTTCAATTTATTTTCTAGTTATATATATATACTAGGATGCAGACGGTGCTTAGTAGCACCCGACACAATCGTCCACAGACCATGGACTTGTTTGTTTGGCTGTTTGGTTATTGATTGTGATATTGGTTTGAATGTGGTTTGTGGTGTGAAAAATCGAATCGATAAATTGGTTAGAATTAGACGTGCGCCGTTATAAGGCGAAGGAGTAAGGCTAGGTTAGACACTTACTCCAAATTTTGTGGTTTGCATAATAAAATTGATTTGATTGATGGGTGAATGGCGTGGGCCTTCACTAGACCGGGGATAAGGCTAGGCCTTGTCCCGTTTCTAGTATCGTGCCGTTATGCCGCCGAAATTTTCTAAAATATGTTAGAGAAATAAAAATGTCATTTATTGAATAAATGAACTGAAAAGAAAATTCATGTGTTAGAATAAATATTTTATCGTTAAAAATATAGTTTTAACGTGAATGTGAATAAAATAAATATTCATTTACAAACCGGACGGTTTGTTTATGTACACCTATTTGAAGGATATTGATTGGGACGATAAATTTTACACATCGCCCAACAGCACACATATAATATGTGTTTGACTGTTTGAAACCCCACACGGGTGTTGGGATGAAATTTGAAGTTCACTCATCCTGATTGATTGAATATGTCGATCGATTGATTGACAGGCTGTTATAAGCGTTAGATATCTATATTTGATGCTTATACAGTGTAGTGCACTTTGGTTGATGGTTGATTATTTTCAATGCTATTATATACATGTGTTGTATGAAAATCCATATAATTAATTTTATATGGTAATTGATTGGGCCTCATTCCAGTTTTGAAAAAGAAATATTTGAAAAAGAAATATTTGAAAAAGAAATATTTGAAAAAAGAAATATTTGAAATAGAATATTTGAAAATAAAGGAATATATGAAGCCGTGTTGATTAGATTGACGCCATTTTGACGTGAACGATATTTATATCGATTTGAAAACGATTTCGAAATGAATTGAATTGAAAACGATTTCGAAATGAATTGAATTGAAAACGATTTCGAAATGAATTGAATTGAAAACGATTTCGAAATGAATTGAATTGAAAACGATTTCGAAATGAATTGAATTGAAAACGATTTCGAAATGAATTGAATTGAAAACGATTTCGAAATGAATTGAATTGAAAACGATTTCGAAATGAATTGAATTGAAAACGATTTCGAAATGAATCGATTTGAAAACGATTTCGAAATGAATTGAATTGAAAACGATTTCGAAATGAATTGAATTGAAAACGATTTCGAAATGAATTGAATTGAAAACGATTTCGAAATGAATTGAATTGAAAACGATTTCGAAATGAATTGAATTGAAAACGATTTCGAAATGAATTGAATTGAAAACGACTTCGAATTCGAGTTGAATTTAAAGCAAATTGAAATGAATTCAAATTGAAATTTGAATTGAATAGAAATGAATTTTAAAACGAATTTATAAAGAAGAATTCAATTTTGCCTTGAATTGAAATGGAAGTTGAAATAGATTTTGAAACGAATTTTAAAACTATTTATATAATTCGTTTTAAATAGAAATCGACGAAATATATATTATATATATTATATATATAATATAATGGCCTGAATAGAACGCGCCGCGCCGCGGCAGTTCGTGAATTTCGACCATTTATTTCAAACGGACATTGCGGGAGATCCGACCGTCGGATTCTCCTAAAACCGGAACCGTTGGGTTCGTATCGAAAAGAGCTTTCTAATGAATGTTAGAAATTTGAAATCTAACGGTTGGATTTGGAGATATGTCCAAATCAAATTCGAAAAAGGTCGCTGTAAGTGCAGTTCGATGGCCATTGATGGAAATCGACTGTACGGGCCTTGATAAAATTATTAAAAATAGTAATAATTTGTGTAAAATCATAAGAAATGATTTAGAAAGAATTGGGATGAAAAACTCCCTATTTGAAAAGATAAAAATAGATTTTTATCGAAATGAACTAGTTTTGAACTAGAATTATAATTCTATTTATTTTTAAATAAATAAATTGAATTTGAAAAGGGTTTTGAAAATAACCAAAATTTCCAATGATTGCATTGGAGTGGATTTGAATCGAAATTGTCTTCGGAATATTTCGATGTTGGAATTTGTGATTATACGGATGTTGTTACGGAAATTTGAAAGATATATATTTATATCGTTATTTCCAATACGACATTTGTTAATCGTAGAATTTGATATTGAATATAAGCCGATATATTTTCTATTCAGAGCCTTATATTGAATATCAAATGGGATTTGGGTTTGTCGTGAATGGTGTCTTCACTAACACTGTTCTTGAACCCAGTTGAGAAAAGATTAAATCTTTTTATTTAGATTTAATGAAGTGTACCAATTAAATGATATTTAATTGGAATTGAATTGATATTGATTTTTGGGTTTATCGTGAACAGTGTTTTAAATAACACTCGTTCTTTAACCCGATAATTAATGAATGTGATTTGGGTTTGTCGTGAATGGTGTCTTCACTAACACTGTTCTTGAACCCAGTTGAGAAAAGATTAAATCTTTTTATTTAGATTTAATGAAGTGTACCAATTAAATGATATTTAATTGGAATTGAATGGATATTGATTTTTGGGTTTATCGTGAACAGTGTTTTAAATAACACTTGTTCTTTAACCCGATAATTAATGGGATATGACTTTGGGTTTATCGTGAACCGTGTTTTAAATGACACTGATTCTTTAACCCAGTCACAGATTAAAACTAAGTGGAGTTTTAATGAATCTTTAATTAGATTGAAATAATCGAAATGGAGTATCACCAGTTTTACTCCAGGCGATAGTTAAATCTTTAATTAGATTTGAACGTGAAATTTAGAAACTAACTGTCGGTTGGCCAAGCAGAATGGTTTTCTGGATATTGATCTGATGTTGGTTTCGGCCTTCGGGGTTAATGTTTGGGGAATTATTCTCTTGATTGATTTACGGTTAGTGACTAATGAATTGGAATGAGGCGTATGTTGTGTTTGTGTAACACTTTTATAATATATACGCGAGTTATTCGGAAAGACCGGGTTTATCCCATTCTGAATAACTGATACGACGATAAGTCGAAGATGAAGACGATGGTCGAAGACCGGAGGTCTTCACGTCGTTTGGGTGATAACTGATGATCTTGATTGGGCTGTACACCCAAGAAGATGGAAACAGTTAGTGATCGTCCAGACGTACTTGGAGATCGATGGATATGCGGGGTACTAGGTGCCTCCGGTTTCGTTCAGACCCAGGACGGACTTGTAAATGGACTGTGTGTCTGACATCGGATTTCATTCTGTGTGACTGAGATCGGTTGCATAGAATGGTTTGCCTGTGTGGCACGCTAAGATGCAAATGATCAAGGCTTCTGTTGAAAAGCAAAGTCTTGTGGTGATGATCAAAGCACGGCCTTTGTGGCGTAGCTTTGTGTAACGTTTACCTCGCGTGTTTCACACCCGGTATGAACCAAAAACGGGAGACGGACCTCAGGGAGGGCCTGCGTTTCCTCCTAGCTAGAAGTGGCGTCAGTGGTTTTACACGCCCTGACGAGTTTGACTTATGTGGTTGTTGCTGTTGCGAGGCGCCTCGGTTAGATCGGACGATCCGGGTCCGATGGAGTCATTCGTTGGCTCGCTTACGCCCCAAAGGGCGGCGAAACGTAGTGCTCAGGTATAATAATCCACATCGGTGGACCGGCCCTGTCGCTCCAAGGCTTGCCTGCGCGCTTGCCTGAGACTCGGGCTAGGCAGTCTCGAATCGGTTGAGGACTATCTTTTGCCTCGGTTCATAGATGGAAACCCAATTTCCAAATACGTGACTTTGCGATTTTGATTGTATAACCTATATATGGCGACATAGTGGTATGGGGCATTCATGCCGCCTATGATTGATACTTATGATTTGAAGTTGTTTTATACACTAGGCACTTATAATAGTATCAAATGATTTGTTTTAAACGTATCAAGCATTCTTTGGCTGTTATAAGGGAAAACCCTGTCCCCCGGCTTGCGTTGCATTGTGTGATAGGACCTGGGTCTTATAACAGCTTCATTTTTCTTTATTTAGCATTGCGCTGTTTGTTTTATGCACTGGTATTCTTGGGAGGAAACCCGTTCCGTGTTATACGGCGTGGTCCCTTGATTTACCTCACTTTAAAATAAAGATTAACTGTTTTAGTTCTCACACCAGTCACATGACTGACCTGGAGTTTATTGTTTTAACCTAAACTCTGGGTGCCCTTATTTTGACACGGGCAGCTAGTAGTTTTGGTTTTTGCAGATTTATATTCACAGGATCCTGGTTTACAGCTGGAACGATATCCGGAAAGCTTTGTATCCGTATATCTACTTCTAGTTGTGTATTGTATTATTTTCCGCTGCCATGTATTTAAATGTAATTTAAATCTCTGATATTTCTGTGTAATATTCTTTTATACTCTGTATATTCTTGTAATCTGATGCGTTGTTGTAATATACAATGAAATGTTCTTCTGTTTGCGTTCTGATTTGTCCTGTTCTCAAACTATCCGTCGCTTTCCTTTACGGGGGAGTTGCGGGTCTTCACAGTTGGTATCAGAGCTTTGGTTTACAAAGCTCAGAGAACAAGACACATTAGAACCATATGAAAGAATTCATCAGATATTGGATTAGTAAAATCCAATTAGAATGACTCGTTAGAGATAGGATCAGTAGTATCCTAGAACGAGTGTGAAGGGTATATTTTTCAAATGAAAACAAATTTTTGTTTTGAAAATTTAAATCAATTATTCGTATTTGATTATCTATTTATATTGAGTTGGACAGTCCAGTATATATAGATTTTGCGTATACGTCTGATCCGCGTGTATTCGAAGTTTTAATATACTGGATAGATATAGAATCATACTCTAGTGGCCCGAAGATGATTCTGATGATTGACTAGTCGTCATTAGTATTCATGTTCGAGTAACGAAGGTGTGATATCTATATATTTCCATTAGACTGGTGTGAGAACCAAAAATTAGATAGGGCCTATGGTTGTGATTTGGCATCAAAAACAAGATTTTTGTGTATGTATCAAAATTATGAATTTGAAACTAGAATTCACTAATTGATTGATGTTTTGGTTGTTTGTTTATTGGTTTGCTAATTCTTAGCCATTTAGCCTAATTGAATCACATATTGAATTATATTGAAATTTGGTCGCGTTTGCTTGCATATATATGTACTTATATTGAACAGGTCATAGCAAGGAGGCTAGAGCCAGAGAATAAAATTTGTTTGCCCGACAAATAGGTACATGTTTATTACATAATTTCCTGTTTTGTTTGGGTGATGATGATTTTGTGAGCCTATTGGCTAGCCGCTTGGCTTTTTCTTTTTCTTTTTGAGATCTGAAGGACCGGGGAAGCTATTTGAAATTCCCCGATGCTCCCGGTGCAGGGGAGGTTATGGCGAAATTTTTCGAAAATTTAGGGTGTTAGCCAAATTTTTGAGATTTTGAAAATTCTCTGAAACTGAAAGGTTGGAGAATAGAATACAGATCGAGCGTAGAGTTGAATTGATCAAACCACTTTCGACTTTGTTCCTTTTCGGGGACGAAAAGTTTTAAGTGGGGGAGATTGTAACAACCCGAAAATCCGGGCCAGTTTAAAAATTTTATTTTGGCAATTATAGCGAGTTTTGATTATTTAAAATGAATTATTTTAAATAATATCGACGAGAAAATTTATTTTCGGCGAAGTTAAAACGAATAAATTTATTTTAATTATATAACGAGCCTAAAATGGCGCGGTAGTTCGAAAATTCGATTTCTAATTTCAATTGAATATACAGAATTCGTTATAAGTCAGAATTGGACGAAACAAGAAATATTTGAATCTGATGAACAAGATCTTTCTAACGAAGTTAACAAACTAGGATTTCACTTTAGAAATGATAAGATACGTCCAGTTGAAAATTCAGAATAGTCGCTATGGAATATATATATATATTTAATAATATATAGCCCTTAAAAATGGACATTTTGCAAACGACCTCGGATTTCGACGAAACCAGTTTTGTTGGGTCCGTGATGTCAAGTTATTGCTAGATTCCAAATTTCATAATTTTTCGAATCAATATGTGAGCGTGGCAAAGGAAAACGCGTTTGACCAGTTTCAGTTGATTTTAATCGACTGGAAATTGGCCATTTTTCCAACGGTCTCAGAATTCGACGAAACTAGTTTTGTTAGGACCGTATCGTCAATACGAAGCTAGAAAATATTTTTCGGGAATTTTTCTAGTTAGTATGTGGCCCCGGTAATTTGTAATGTGCGTTTAAAATTCAATATAGTGATTTAAATGAAAATTCAAAAGGAAACTGATTGTAACGATCAAATCAGCTTGCGGTACATATCCCATTGAGTTCGGAATGGGGGTAATTAGCTATGGACAACAGTCGGCGGGTTTCGTTTCGAGTCCGAACGAAAAAGTTGCTTTATGGATTTAATATTAAAATTAAATTAATAAATAACCCTCCCCTTTAACTACCTCCCTCTCCCCTACCGTTGACTTCAAAAATTCAGAATTAAAGAAAAAAAAAAAACAAATCGCCGCCCCTCCCCGATGAACCCCGCGACCCCCTCCCTCAGCTCGCCGCCCTCCTCCTCCTCCTTCCCTTCTCCATCCGCTGACCCCATCCCTGAAATCCCCGACCTCGAAGCCGCCGACGAACAAATCGCCGCCCCCCCCACCGCACAACCTCCCGCCTCCCAGTTCGATTAGCCCTAGCCCCCTGATTAGTCCCTCCGCCGCCACCAAGGTGAACCGCGCCTCCCCCTCCTCCCTCACGAGCCGCGACAGAAATAAGCGCCCCCCCCCCCCTGTAAGTTTTTCTATTTATTTAATTTATTTATTTTATCTAAAACAGAAAAGAAACTGCTTTTGTTTTAAAAATGTAAAAAACTGTTTTTTTTAAGTAGAAAAAACTGATTTTGTTTTATAGTAAAAACTGTTTTTTTTAAGTAGAAAAAACTGATTTTGTTTTATAGTAAAAACTGATTTTTGTTTAAATAGTAAAAACCGATTTTGTTTAAAAAGAAAAACTGATTTAAAAAAAAAAAAAGGGTTTTAAAAGATTTAAACTTGGAAAAGTAAAAGATTGTTTAGAAAACATATATGAAATTGTTTTGAGAATATATGTTGTTTTTAAAAATAAAAACAACTTTGTTTTGAAAAAAAAAAAAAGATAACAACTTTGTTTTTAAACAAAAGATATGAACTTTAAAAATGAAAAGGCGTGTTCTTTGAAAGTGAAAAGGCGAAATCTTTATTTTAGAAAAGGCAAAATCTTTAGGTGGAAAATAGCGTGATAAAAATATAATTTTTATCTATATAGCATAGTAATAAAAATTCGATTTTTATCTGTTGAAAAGCAAGGTAAAAATTCAATTTTTATATATTGAACTTCGAATTAAAAATAGAATTTTTATATATTGAACTTCGATAGAAAAATAGAATTTTTATATATTGAACTTCGAATTAAAAATAGGATTTTTATATATTGAATAGCGAACTAAAAATTCGATTTTTATATACTGAATAGCGAAGTAAAAATTCGATTTTTACATATGTAGTGGCTACGGGCAACGAAGATGACGAAGGTGCGATAGCGATGAAGTTTTCTATCAGTGAAGTGCCGTGGAGCTAGGATAGCTATTCAGTGAGAATTTCTCACCTTTCAATTTATTTTCTAGTTATATATATATACTAGGATGCAGACGGTGCTTAGTAGCACCCGACACAATCGTCCACAGACCATGGACTTGTTTGTTTGGCTGTTTGGTTATTGATTGTGATATTGGTTTGAATGTGGTTTGTGGTGTGAAAAATCGAATCGATAAATTGGTTAGAATTAGACGTGCGCCGTTATAAGGCGAAGGAGTAAGGCTAGGTTAGACACTTACTCCAAATTTTGTGGTTTGCATAATAAAATTGATTTGATTGATGGGTGAATGGCGTGGGCCTTCACTAGACCGGGGATAAGGCTAGGCCTTGTCCCGTTTCTAGTATCGTGCCGTTATGCCGCCGAAATTTTCTAAAATATGTTAGAGAAATAAAAATGTCATTTATTGAATAAATGAACTGAAAAGAAAATTCATGTGTTAGAATAAATATTTTATCGTTAAAAATATAGTTTTAACGTGAATGTGAATAAAATAAATATTCATTTACAAACCGGACGGTTTGTTTATGTACACCTATTTGAAGGATATTGATTGGGACGATAAATTTTACACATCGCCCAACAGCACACATATAATATGTGTTTGACTGTTTGAAACCCCACACGGGTGTTGGGATGAAATTTGAAGTTCACTCATCCTGATTGATTGAATATGTCGATCGATTGATTGACAGGCTGTTATAAGCGTTAGATATCTATATTTGATGCTTATACAGTGTAGTGCACTTTGGTTGATGGTTGATTATTTTCAATGCTATTATATACATGTGTTGTATGAAAATCCATATAATTAATTTTATATGGTAATTGATTGGGCCTCATTCCAGTTTTGAAAAAGAAATATTTGAAAAAGAAATATTTGAAAAAGAAATATTTGAAAAAAGAAATATTTGAAATAGAATATTTGAAAATAAAGGAATATATGAAGCCGTGTTGATTAGATTGACGCCATTTTGACGTGAACGATATTTATATCGATTTGAAAACGATTTCGAAATGAATTGAATTGAAAACGATTTCGAAATGAATTGAATTGAAAACGATTTCGAAATGAATTGAATTGAAAACGATTTCGAAATGAATCGATTTGAAAACGATTTCGAAATGAATTGAATTGAAAACGATTTCGAAATGAATTGAATTGAAAACGATTTCGAAATGAATTGAATTGAAAACGATTTCGAAATGAATTGAATTGAAAACGATTTCGAAATGAATTGAATTGAAAACGATTTCGAAATGAATTGAATTGAAAACGACTTCGAATTCGAGTTGAATTTAAAGCAAATTGAAATGAATTCAAATTGAAATTTGAATTGAATAGAAATGAATTTTAAAACGAATTTATAAAGAAGAATTCAATTTTGCCTTGAATTGAAATGGAAGTTGAAATAGATTTTGAAACGAATTTTAAAACTATTTATATAATTCGTTTTAAATAGAAATCGACGAAATATATATTATATATATTATATATATAATATAATGGCCTGAATAGAACGCGCCGCGCCGCGGCAGTTCGTGAATTTCGACCATTTATTTCAAACGGACATTGCGGGAGATCCGACCGTCGGATTCTCCTAAAACCGGAACCGTTGGGTTCGTATCGAAAAGAGCTTTCTAATGAATGTTAGAAATTTGAAATCTAACGGTTGGATTTGGAGATATGTCCAAATCAAATTCGAAAAAGGTCGCTGTAAGTGCAGTTCGATGGCCATTGATGGAAATCGACTGTACGGGCCTTGATAAAATTATTAAAAATAGTAATAATTTGTGTAAAATCATAAGAAATGATTTAGAAAGAATTGGGATGAAAAACTCCCTATTTGAAAAGATAAAAATAGATTTTTATCGAAATGAACTAGTTTTGAACTAGAATTATAATTCTATTTATTTTTAAATAAATAAATTGAATTTGAAAAGGGTTTTGAAAATAACCAAAATTTCCAATGATTGCATTGGAGTGGATTTGAATCGAAATTGTCTTCGGAATATTTCGATGTTGGAATTTGTGATTATACGGATGTTGTTACGGAAATTTGAAAGATATATATTTATATCGTTATTTCCAATACGACATTTGTTAATCGTAGAATTTGATATTGAATATAAGCCGATATATTTTCTATTCAGAGCCTTATATTGAATATCAAATGGGATTTGGGTTTGTCGTGAATGGTGTCTTCACTAACACTGTTCTTGAACCCAGTTGAGAAAAGATTAAATCTTTTTATTTAGATTTAATGAAGTGTACCAATTAAATGATATTTAATTGGAATTGAATTGATATTGATTTTTGGGTTTATCGTGAACAGTGTTTTAAATAACACTCGTTCTTTAACCCGATAATTAATGAATGTGATTTGGGTTTGTCGTGAATGGTGTCTTCACTAACACTGTTCTTGAACCCAGTTGAGAAAAGATTAAATCTTTTTATTTAGATTTAATGAAGTGTACCAATTAAATGATATTTAATTGGAATTGAATGGATATTGATTTTTGGGTTTATCGTGAACAGTGTTTTAAATAACACTTGTTCTTTAACCCGATAATTAATGGGATGTGACTTTGGGTTTATCGTGAACCGTGTTTTAAATGACACTGATTCTTTAACCCAGTCACAGATTAAAACTAAGTGGAGTTTTAATGAATCTTTAATTAGATTGAAATAATCGAAATGGAGTATCACCAGTTTTACTCCAGGCGATAGTTAAATCTTTAATTAGATTTGAACGTGAAATTTAGAAACTAACTGTCGGTTGGCCAAGCAGAATGGTTTTCTGGATATTGATCTGATGTTGGTTTCGGCCTTCGGGGTTAATGTTTAGGGAATTATTCTCTTGATTGATTTACGGTTAGTGACTAATGAATTGGAATGAGGCGTATGTTGTGTTTGTGTAACACTTTTATAATATATACGCGAGTTATTCGGAAAGACCGGGTTTATCCCATTCTGAATAACTGATACGACGATAAGTCGAAGATGAAGACGATGGTCGAAGACCGGAGGTCTTCACGTCGTTTGGGTGATAACTGATGATCTTGATTGGGCTGTACACCCAAGAAGATGGAAACAGTTAGTGATCGTCCAGACGTACTTGGAGATCGATGGATATGCGGGGTACTAGGTGCCTCCGGTTTCGTTCAGACCCAGGACGGACTTGTAAATGGACTGTGTGTCTGACATCGGATTTCATTCTGTGTGACTGAGATCGGTTGCATAGAATGGTTTGCCTGTGTGGCACGCTAAGATGCAAATGATCAAGGCTTCTGTTGAAAAGCAAAGTCTTGTGGTGATGATCAAAGCACGGCCTTTGTGGCGTAGCTTTGTGTAACGTTTACCTCGCGTGTTTCACACCCGGTATGAACCAAAAACGGGAGACGGACCTCAGGGAGGGCCTGCGTTTCCTCCTAGCTAGAAGTGGCGTCAGTGGTTTTACACGCCCTGACGAGTTTGACTTATGTGGTTGTTGCTGTTGCGAGGCGCCTCGGTTAGATCGGACGATCCGGGTCCGATGGAGTCATTCGTTGGCTCGCTTACGCCCCAAAGGGCGGCGAAACGTAGTGCTCAGGTATAATAATCCACATCGGTGGACCGGCCCTGTCGCTCCAAGGCTTGCCTGCGCGCTTGCCTGAGACTCGGGCTAAGCAGTCTCGAATCGGTTGAGGACTATCTTTTGCCTCGGTTCATAGATGGAAACCCAATTTCCAAATACGTGACTTTGCGATTTTGATTGTATAACCTATATATGGCGACATAGTGGTATGGGGCATTCATGCCGCCTATGATTGATACTTATGATTTGAAGTTGTTTTATACACTAGGCACTTATAATAGTATCAAATGATTTGTTTTAAACGTATCAAGCATTCTTTGGCTGTTATAAGGGAAAACCCTGTCCCCCGGCTTGCGTTGCATTGTGTGATAGGACCTGGGTCTTATAACAGCTTCATTTTTCTTTATTTAGCATTGCGCTGTTTGTTTTATGCACTGGTATTCTTGGGAGGAAACCCGTTCCGTGTTATACGGCGTGGTCCCTTGATTTACCTCACTTTAAAATAAAGATTAACTGTTTTAGTTCTCACACCAGTCACATGACTGACCTGGAGTTTATTGTTTTAACCTAAACTCTGGGTGCCCTTATTTTGACACGGGCAGCTAGTAGTTTTGGTTTTTGCAGATTTATATTCACAGGATCCTGGTTTACAGCTGGAACGATATCCGGAAAGCTTTGTATCCGTATATCTACTTCTAGTTGTGTATTGTATTATTTTCCGCTGCCATGTATTTAAATGTAATTTAAATCTCTGATATTTCTGTGTAATATTCTTTTATACTATGTATATTCTTGTAATCTGATGCGTTGTTGTAATATACAATGAAATGTTCTTCTGTTTGCGTTCTGATTTGTCCTGTTCTCAAACTATCCGTCGCTTTCCTTTACGGGGGAGTTGCGGGTCTTTACAAGTCTTGTGGTGATGATCAAAGCACCGCCTGTGTGGCGTAGCTTTGTGTATAACGTAAAATCGCGAGCTTCACACCCCGGTATGAACCAGAAACGGGAGGAAGGACCTCAGGGAGGACATGCGTTTCCTTCTAGCTAGGGTGGTGTCAGTGACCTACCAGCCCTGACATTTATATACTTTTCACCTATGTGGTTGTTGCTGTTGCGAGGCGCCTCGGTTTGATCGGACGATCCGGGTCCGATGGAGTCATTCGTTGGCTCGTTTACGCCCCAAAGGGCGGGGAAACGTATTGTTCAGGAATTTTAATCCACATCGGTGGACCGGCCCTGTCGCTCCTAGGGTCACTCGAGCTCTGATCCTGAGACATGGGCTAGATTGTCTCGAATTCGGTAAGGACTGTCTTTTGCCTTGGTTCATGACGGAAATCCAATTTCCAAATACGACATCGTGCGGTTTTGATTGTATATATATATGGCGACATGATATATGGTACCCATGCCGTCTATGATTGATAGTTATGATTTGAAATTGTTTTCAAAACATATAAACACTAGCAATAATATCAATTGCCTTTGTTTTATTCGTATCAATCATATTTTGGCCATTATAAGATAAAACTCTATCCTCCGGTTTGCGTTGCATTGTGTGATGGGAACTGAGTCTTATAATGGCTTCATTTTTATAAAAAGCATAGCGATGTTTAAAAGAAAGATTTGTTTTAAAGCACTGGCAATCCAATGGAGTAAACCCGTTCCACGAAAGTGGCGTGGTCCTGTGATTAGCCAAATATATATGTGTTGAGTGGATTTCTCATACCAGTCCCATGACTGACTCGTAGTTTGTTTCACTTTCAAACTCGGGTACCCCTTTTTCTACACGGGCAGCCTTGTGTTCAGGTTTAGCTGGTTCTTTCTGGATAGCTGGAGCTGAAGATGGATTCTATCATTTATCTCTTTTTATGCTGTTCAGCTCCTATTGTACATATTTTGTTTATTTCCGCTGTAGACATTTATGTATAGCTGAACTCTATTTGTACTAAGTAAGATCCTGTATACTGTGTAACTCTGATGATACTTTTATCCAGTATATTTTGTTGTTCATTATCTGGTGTATTTATTTAATTCTGTTCTGCTATTATCTGTTTCTGTGTTATATTCCAAAGATAACCTTGTTTCCGTGAGAACGGGAATTCGGGTCGTCTCAACGTGGTATCAGAGCTTTGGTTAAGCTTAGTTCTGGAATATAACATTTGAACGAACTCGTCAGAAATAGAACCAGTAGTGTTCTAGGACGGGTAACTCCATACAGATAGGATCAGTAATATCCTAGTATGAGTAGCAGAATCAGAACAACTCGTTAGAGATGGGGTCAGAAGTGCCTCAGAACGAGTCGAGAGTAATATGTTTTTAAATAACGTATTTGTGATTATATATATAGTCTGGTTTTAGAAATATAATTTTTGAATATATAAAAGTTATATGTTTGAAAGGTTAAAAACAATTGGATTGGTTGTTGTGTTGTGTGATTGTAGATTTATCAAACCACTTTCGACTTTGTTCCTTTTCGGGGACGAAAAGTTTTAAGTGGGGGAGATTGTAACGACCTAGAAAATCTGAACCAATTTAAAATTTTTAAATTGGCTAAAATAATGGATTTTAAATATTTAAAATAAATATTTTACATAATGGCGATGAAAACTGAGTTGAATCGACATTTGAAAACGAATATAATTAATTATAATTATATATAGAATTGAAAATGGCGCGGTAGTTCGATAATTCGATTTCAAACTTCAATTGAATATACCGGGTGCAAAACAATCCGTATTTTAGTGAAACCAAAAACATTAGAATCTGTTAGTGAATATCTTTCTAACGAATCCGACCAATCGAAATTTGATAGCGGGAATCAAAAGATATGTCCAGTTGAAAATTCTGAATAGTCGCTATGGAATTCAGGCCCTTAAAAATGGACATTTTGCATACGACCTCGGATTTCGACGAAACCACTTTTGTTAGATCCGCAGTGTCAGGTTATTGCTAGGTTTCAAATTTCATAATTTTTCGAATCAATATGTGAGCGTGGCAAAGGAAAACGCGTTTGACCAGTTTCAGTTGATTTTAATCGACTGGAAATTGGCCATTTTTCAAACGGGCTCAGAATTCGACGAAACTAGTTTTGTTAGGACCGTATCGTCAATACGAAACTAGAAAATATTTTTCTGGAATTTTTCTAGTTAGTATGTGACCCCGGTAATTTGAAATGTGCGTTTAAAATTCAATATAGTGATTTAAATGAAAATTCAAAAGGAAACTGATCGTAACGATCAAATCAGCTTGCAATACATATCCCATTGTGTTCGGAATGGGGGTTAAACGCTATGGACGACAGGCGGTGGGCCTCGTTTCGAGGTCGTATGTAAAAGTCAACTTTTTGCTAATTAAATAATTAAATAAAAAAAATATAATCTCCCTCCCTTTTTCTTCTTCCTGGCCACCCCCCCCCCCCCGATTTCATTAATCAGAAACAATAAAAAAAAAAAAAAAAAAAAAACCCTAGAGGCGATCGACAGACCGCCGCCCCCTGGAGCGAAGCCGCCGCCCATCACCGTACCCCCCCTCCCTCGTACTTCGAACCCCCACTGAAGCCGCAACCCACCGAAGCCCCTACCAGGTTGCACGAGCTCCGACAAAGATCAACGACCCAAGGCAGAAGCTGCCACCACCGTTCGAAACACCGAGCGCAGCCGCCCCACCTCGAGCTCCGACGATCGGCGAAACCCCCCCCCTTTTTCCTCTGTAAGTATTTCCTTTTTTTTTATTTTTATTTTATTACTTTATTTTTATTTTATATAAGCCGAATTTAAAACTGGGGTTTTTTTTACTTTAATTAGGTTTAGACTGTTTTTCTTTTAAAAGCATTTTAAAACTGATTTTGTGTTTAAAATAAAAAAAAACTGAAAATGTTTAAAATAAAAAAAACTGAAAATGTTTAAAATAAAAAAACTGAAAATGTTTAAAATAAAAAAACTGAAAATGTTTAAAAGTAAAAACTGTTTTTTTTAGAAAGGTTAAAACTGATTTTGTTTTTTTAAAGAAAATAAAACTGATTTTATTTTTAGAAATTAAAAACTGATTTTTTTTAAACAATAAAAACTGATATTTTTAAAAGAAGGAAAACTGAAATTTTTAAAAGAAATAAAAACTGTTTTGTTTTTAAAGTATAAAAACTGATTTTGTTTTTAAAATAAAAACTGATTTTGTTTTTAAAGAAAAAAAATAAAAACCTGATTTTGTTTAAGAGAAAAAGTTTTAAACTTTAAATAGAAAAAGGTTTAAAATTTAAAAGGAAAAAGTTTTAAACTAAAAATAGAAGGAGGTTAGAAATTTACGAAGTAAAAATCATATTTTTATGTATCGAAAGTCGAAATAAAAATCATATTTTTATATATTGAATAGCATAGTAAAAATTTGATTTTTACATGTGTAGAGAATACGGGCGACGAAGCAACAGAAAGAGAGATTGGCGAAGAAGAATCGTAGTTGGATAGCTATTGGTGAGATTTCTGATTTAAAATTCATATATATATGTGTTGAAAATGAAAGTGAATTGCTATATATAAATATCTATATATATATATATATATATATATATATATATATATATATATATACGCCCCTCGTCCACAAACCATGGACGATATTTATTGGTTGAAATTGTTGTGAAAATTGATTGATAGCGAATGATTGTTTGGGATTGTTTGTGATTGATATTGGTTGATTGTGGTTGAAAAATACCCGTTTGTGGTTGAGAAATATTTGGTTGAAACCACATAGGATTAGTTTGTGGAAAAGAAATAAATATATACATGCCGCCTGCGTGCGAACTAGATGCATGATCCCCATTGTCAAAAACCTCGAGGTTTTAAGGTAGAGCGAGGAGCCGTACTAGGGACGGTGCCGGTGTAACTACCCTGCCGTTATGCTGCCGAAATTTTGAATAATATTCGTGTGTTTGAATTATTTTCATATGCTTAAATTATATTTATTCATTGAATAGAAAACATTCATGTGTTGAATTGATATTCATTCGTTGTTTAGAAATTCATGTGTTGAATGGTATTCATATTTTGAAATAAATTGTTCGATAATAAAAATCACATTTTTATCTATATATAGAAACTATAGAAAACATTCATGTGTTGAATTGATATTCATTCGTTGTTTAGAAATTCATGTGTTGAATGGTATTCATATTTTGAAATAAATTGTTCGATAATAAAAATCACATTTTTATCTATATATAGAAACTATAGAAAACATTCATGTGTTGAATTGATATTCATTCGTTGTTTAGAAATTCATGTGTTGAATGGTATTCACATTTTTATCTATATATAGAAACTATAGAAAACATTCATGTGTTGAATTGATATTCATTCGTTGTTTAGAAATTCATGTGTTGAATGGTATTCATATTTTGAAATAAATTGTTCGATAATAAAAATCACATTTTTATCTATATATAGAAACTATAGAAAACATTCATGTGTTGAATTGATATTCATTCGTTGTTTAGAAATTCATGTGTTGAATGGTATTCATATTTTGAAATAAATTGTTCGATAATAAAAATCACATTTTTATCTATATATAGAAACTATAGAAAACATTCATGTGTTGAATTGATATTCATTCGTTGTTTAGAAATTCATGTGTTGAATGGTATTCATATTTTGAAATAAATTGTTCGATAATAAAAATCACATTTTTATCTATATATAGAAACTATAGAAAACATTCATGTGTTGAATTGATATTCATTCGTTGTTTAGAAATTCATGTGTTGAATGGTATTCATATTTTGAAATAAATCGTTTGATAATAAAAATCACATTTTTATCTATATATAGAAACTATAGAAAACATTCATGTGTTGAATTGATATTCATTCGTTGTTTAGAAATTCATGTGTTGAATGGTATTCATATTTTGAAATAAATTGTTCGATAATAAAAATCACATTTTTATCTATATATAGAAACTATAGAAAACATTCATGTGTTGAATTGATATTCATTCGTTGTTTAGAAATTCATGTGTTGAATGGTATTCATATTTTGAAATAAATTGTTCGATAATAAAAATCACATTTTTATCTATATATAGAAACTATAGAAAACATTCATGTGTTGAATTGATATTCATTCGTTGTTTAGAAATTCATGTGTTGAATGGTATTCATATTTTGAAATAAATCGTTTGATAATAAAAATCACATTTTTATCTATATATAGAAATTATAGAAAACATTCATGTGTTGAATTGATATTCATTCGTTGTTTAGAAATTCATGTGTTGAATGGTATTCATATTTTGAAATAAATCGTTTGATAATAAAAATCACATTTTTATCTATATATAGAAACTATAGAAAACATTCATGTGTTGAATTGATATTCATTCGTTGTTTAGAAATTCATGTGTTGAATGGTATTCATATTTTGAAATAAATTGTTTGATAATAAAAATCACCTTTTATCGACTATATGAACTATATAGAAAAGTAGTGTTTTGAAATGAATTGTTTTACAATAAAAATCACATTTTTATTGTATGCATAAATCGTTAAAATGTGAAGTGTTAAAAATAGCCACTTGTTCAAAATAAACATATATGAGTTGAAATATTCATTAATTAGCTAATGAAATGATTTGCACCTATTTATGTAACATTAGAATGAATGGTGTTTTTAAACCAAATAGAAATCAAATATGAAGTCGAATAGAAAATGAAAAATGATATGAACTGTATATATATGTACATGCATATTCATTGAACAGGTTATAGCAAAGGGGCTAGAGAAGAGGAATAAAATTTTGTGCCTGACAAATAGGTACACATTTACTGATTTGTTTGGGTGATGATTTTGAGCCTGTTGGCTAGCCGCTTGGCTTTTTCTTTTTCTTTTTGAGATTAGAAGGACCGGGACGCTATTTGCGATTTCCCGATGCTCCCGGTACAGGGGAGGTTATGGCGAAATTTTTCCAAAATTTAAGGCGTTAGAAAAATATTTGAAGTGAAAACGATATAGAAATCATTGAATGAACTATATTTATATAACTATATAAATATAAATAAAATTAAAACGAAACGAAGCCGTGCAGTTCGTATTTTGAAACCGTGATTTCAAACGACTAGTACGGGAAATCCGACCATTGGATTTTCCCGAAACCTCAACCGTCGGGTTCGCCTTGGAATAATCTTTCCAACGGCACCAACCTTGTAGAAATCCAACGGTTGGATTGTCTGGAATGTTTAAATCAAATTTGAAGAAAAACAGCGCCAGAATCGATTATATTTATTTATATATATAAATATAATTATATTTAATCGAATAACGACGCTGCAGTTCGTATTTTGAAATCGAAATTTCAAACGATTGTACCGGGAGATCCGACCGTCGGATTTTCCCGAAACTGGAACCGTTGGGTTCGTTTTGAAAAGACCTTTCTAATGATATAAATTTTGTGAAGATCCAACGGTTAGATTTTCAGATATGTGTAAATCAAATCTGAAGAAAAACAGCGCCACGGCCGCCTTATGGCCCGAAGCGTCGTTTTGAATAAATTAGCTATTTTAAAATAAATAAAAATAGCGATAAATAGTTATAAAATATCATAAGCGATATGGAATGGAAATAAACTGAATTTGCTTGATTTATGTGATATTTGATGGTTGAATGTGTTTGGTGTGAAAATTACATTAAAGAACAAAATTGGTGTTGTCGAATAATTTAACCATTGAAATAAATCGAATTGAAATTCTAAATATACGTGAATTATTTGAAAAGGCCGAGTTAATTCTCATTTCGAATAATTGATCGACGATTGAAAGTCGAAGATAAAGACGATGGTCGAAGACCGGAGATCTTCACCTCGTTTGGATGGTAACCGAGGTCCTGATTGGGAGGCATCCCGAAATATGGATAATGAGTGGTGATCGTCCAGACGTACGTGGTGATCGAAGGGTTTGCGAGGTATTTAGTGCCTCCGGTTTCGTTCAGACCCAGAACGGACTTGTAAATGGACTGTGTGTCCGACATTGGAATTTGTTCTGTGTGATTGATAGCCATCAGTTGCACGGTATGAATTGCCTGTGTGGCATGCTAAGATGCAGTGATCAGGGCTTCTGTTGAAAAGCAAAGTCTTGTGGTGATGATCAAAGCACCGCCTGTGTGGCGTAGCTTTGTGTATAACGTAAAATCGCGAGCTTCACACCCCGGTATGAACCAGAAACGGGAGGAAGGACCTCAGGGAGGACATGCGTTTCCTTCTAGCTAGGGTGGTGTCAGTGACCTACCAGCCCTGACATTTATATACTTTTCACCTATGTGGTTGTTGCTGTTGCGAGGCGCCTCGGTTTGATCGGACGATCCGGGTCCGATGGAGTCATTCGTTGGCTCGTTTACGCCCCAAAGGGCGGGGAAACGTATTGTTCAGGAATTTTAATCCACATCGGTGGACCGGCCCTGTCGCTCCTAGGGTCACTCGAGCTCTGATCCTGAGACATGGGCTAGATTGTCTCGAATTTGGTAAGAACTATCTTTTGCCTTGGTTCATGACGGAAATCCAATTTCCAAATACGACATCGTGCGGTTTTGATTGTATATATATATGGCGACATGATATATGGTACCCATGCCGTCTATGATTGATAGTTATGATTTGAAATTGTTTTCAAAACATATAAACACTAGCAATAATATCAATTGCCTTTGTTTTATTCGTATCAATCATATTTTGGCCATTATAAGATAAAACTCTATCCTCCGGTTTGCGTTGCATTGTGTGATGGGAACTGAGTCTTATAATGGCTTCATTTTTATAAAAAGCATAGCGATGTTTAAAAGAAAGATTTGTTTTAAAGCACTGGCAATCCAATGGAGTAAACCCGTTCCACGAAAGTGGCGTGGTCCTGTGATTAGCCAAATATATGTGTTGAGTGGATTTCTCATACCAGTCCCATGACTGACTCGTAGTTTGTTTCACTTTCAAACTCGGGTGCCCCTTTTTCTACACGGGCAGCCTTGTGTTCAGGTTTAGCTGGTTCTTTCTGGATAGCTGGAGCTGAAGATGGATTCTGTCATTTATCTCTTTTTATGCTGTTCAGCTCCTATTGTACATATTTTGTTTATTTCCGCTGTAGACATTTATGTATAGCTGAACTCTATTTGTACTAAGTAAGATCCTGTATACTGTGTAACTCTGATGATACTTTTATCCAGTATATTTTGTTGTTCATTATCTGGTGTATTTATTTAATTCTGTTCTGCTATTATCTGTTTCTGTGTTATATTCCAAAGATAACCTTGTTTCCGTGAGAACGGGAATTCGGGTCGTCTCAATAAATATTGTAAATAAGTCTAGAAACCTTAAAAGTTGTATCGTAGAAACACCTTAAGAGACTTACCTATATGACTATGGAAATCAGGATGTTTCCTTGGAAAGTAAGACCATTTTCTAAAGTAGACTTGTGAACCAGGATCAAAGCACATGGCCATTAATGTGCTGAGCAAAATAGAACACTCTAACTAAGGAAATCAACATATGTGATTGTTCTGGTTTTATCATTAAGAGATACTTGGTTCAAGATTCGTTCACCATAGAATCTCGATAGAACTTTGAATGGTTTACATGAAGTAAAGGTTCAAATCCAAAAGATACCTTTTATTTATTTGTTGTTTCCACGATTATGCAAAACATGATCTTAGAACTACATAGGCTTGATCCCACTTGGGTATGTAGGAAGTCACACTAGTGATTCAGCTATCCACTTTATTTACTTTGAATATTGGGGAAGATTGTTAGAAAAATTTCAAAACATTATTTTGGGGTATGGGTTTACTTTTGAAGAGGGAAGATGATGGAAGAAGGAATCGAAAATTGATTTGTCCCACATTATGGAAATAAAATGAGGAAGCAAGGTATATCAATAGGCTTCTCAAAGGGTTGTTAGGGCCTTAGGGCGGGATATCATGCATCTAGACAACACATGCTGCGCACCTCGCTGCCGTCCGCCCGACAGAACCAAACCGAGCCGGCCGGGTAAGGGTATGGGTTTTGGGTCCAATAAGAATATTTTTGGACCAAGATTTTAAACCGTAACAGACCGAATTCAGCCCGTTAAGAACTCGACATGTTTTCAAATGAGGTGGGAATGTTACCTGCAACATTTCAGAATGTCGCAAATGAATAGGCGCAACAGTTTAAATTTGTAACACTTTGGAACATTACAAATGAAGCGAAGCAACGATCCGATTGGAAACAGGCATGACCGTTACAAATGATCGGGACACCTGGGCCTACAGACACCTCCTTTCGGTGCCTATAAGTAGCGACGCCCAGAAGAGTATCAAACTACTTTTTCCACAGTCTTCTTTCTCCTAAATCTGCAACATCCATAAAGCGTTTCAAAGGCTGTTTGAATTGTAACGCCTTTCAGGTGTTACAAATTCCTTAAAACGTTGCAGATTCAACTTCTTCTTCTCCTCTTCATTCTATCTTCTGCTTACATCATAAAATAATAAATATATAGTTTTCTTGATCGGATTAAAGCCGTACGAACTTTGAATCCGATTTTGTTGTTCCAAGACTTTATTGAATCCTAAAGTCGATAGTTCAATAACCCGTTTGTACCTGTTGGGTTGAACTATTATCTGAAAGAATCTATCATATAGATCCTTAAAGTATAAAGTACAACAATTATTCACCTTCCAATAGTCTCAAGACGCAAAATCCCCAACATACTAAGGCACGTTCGATGGACATGTGCATAAAGAACCATGACAAAAATATTTTATTAGTTACATATGTAAGCATGATCAATAAAATACCATTGAACAACTGTTACTTAGCAACGTGAGAATTTAACATGTGAAACTAAAAAGTATAATTGCATGCATTAGAATTCAATATAAGATAAACGTACCAAGAATTTAACATGCAGAATGGTAGTTTTCAAATTTACTACTGCAAGTTAATACATTTTTTCACACTTTTAATAATACAGTGTAATCTTCTTAAAAGCAGACAAAAATGGGTGTCTTAATTTTATAACGGAAGTCAAATGCACAACACATTTATAATACATCAAGAAAAGAAGAAAATAGCTAATACAAAGTATTGTTTTACTAGTTTCCTATTACCATACAATAATTAAACCAAAAAAAAATGCAACGTCATGAGACTATAGTTGAAGGCTCTGTTACATGCAAATAGTTTTGAGAAATCAATATGTATACAGATATCTTTACAAATGAAATAAAGGAAATGATCAATGCTTATTTATTACTTAACAATCACATTCACATTCTCTATATTCTTACACCAATATCCTCTTGCTAGATTTTGAATCCTTAAACCAATATATATCTGTTGCCTGCTGGCCATCTTCCCTGCCTTTTTTTTTTATAATGTAATCCGAAGCAAATGTCAAATATAGAAAATGGATATAAAAATCTATGTACACCTTTTATGTACCACACACTAATCATAAATAAATGGAATCACAATGAATCCCACAGTGAATCCAAACCACCTTGGGTATTTGCATATAAGTCACAATATTACGTCTTGAAATTTAAACTGAGAACAACATATGGTAAAACCTTTTTTAACCTAGAAGTAGATGACATGATCAAACATGGAGCGTTAACCTTAAACAATATAGGTAACTTGGTTCGACTTATGCTACCTAAGTACTTCCCAAAACCTATGCCTTCCGAAGTAGATCTCATGTGGTACATAAAAAAAGATTGAAGACTAACTCATATCAAATTGCAGAGCTTATCTGCAACAGCGGTTCAACTAACATCCTTGGACATTGTAGAAACGACTTGTGTAAATCTTCTTTGAAGTTCTACTCTCTTAGTTGATTGGTTTCGCCATCCCTTTAGTTAGATTGCTAAAAATAATCCAAGAACAAAGCAATAATAATAAAGTTTGAATTTATGGAAAAGGAGAAGAATCTTGCAAAGATCCAGAAACAAAATTAGGACTCTCAACTTCTTTCTATATAAAAGAGCATAAATATGAACTCATATAAAAAATTAATACAATTTTTTCATTAATTTAGTTAGAGTGGAATTTCCTCCGAACATTAATTGTGCATCTAAAAACAATAATTTTAGAAGTAAGAACATTATAAATTTTAGGGCTCATCAATAGTCTGTACTATGTTGGTGTTACACTAAAACAACAATAAATATGGAAACAAGAAAAAAATCATAGCTATGTAGTTAGCGATTAAAAGAGAAGTTCATAAATAATGCAATTGTTGTTAAATTTTCGATGGAAGTAATAAATTTACACTTCATTTCCTATAACGCAGTGTATGAATCTAAAGACATTGCAAAAGGCGCAATCATACTGAAATCAATTACAAAATCAAGTTAATTAGAACTATATGACTGAAAAATGTATCCTTCTTCTAATCTGCGAATCCTTTCTTTTCACAATATCTTGATCCACATTTTTTTTCATCAAAGTGATTTTATATGCCGACCTCGAAATCTATACATTTGCAGTAAATAAAGAGTTTAAATTAGGGATTTGAAGCAGTACGAATTTGAAACTTTCGATTTAGACAACTTTCATATGAAAATACTCAGAGTTTTTACAAGTAGTAGGCATGAAGACAAAAACATAGTCGATATGGAAGATAATTTAATCATCAAAAGAGCTAAACACGTGATAATCATCATAATATTAGTTACATAAAGTGTAACGACCCGTGTTTTTGGCACTCGAATATGTAATTTAATTTATTTAATTTAAATATTACGTTTGAAATATTAATGAAATATAATATTGAATTCGTTATTTAAAACGAAGTTGAGCGTTATATAATTTATATATAATATAAATCGAGCCTGAAATAGCGCTGCAGTTCGCAATATAGAGTTTTGAACTTCAACTGAGAATACAGAATCCGATATAAGTCGGATTTCTGTGAAACAAGACACGTTAGAACCGTATCGCTAAATTATTGTACGGTGGTGAATGGCGTGGAAAACCGATGTCGTATGTGACCACGGTAGTCGTAAACGCCCGTTCAATTTCTATAGCGCGTATTTAAATAAATAAAGGGACATTTGAATGTAACTTGAGCAGATGATCGAATTAGGCCACGAAACCAGTTCCGTTGAGTTCGTATCGTCGATTAGAGTCAGGATATGTATATAGTTTGTTATTTTTAGTGATCGAGAAATTTGGCATTAAAAAGGGTAGGGCGGTTCGAGGTAAAAATAGCCTACCGGGGCAACAGTCTCAGAATGCGACGAAATTAGTGCCGTTGGGTTCGTATCGAAAAGTTATTGTCGATGTTCGCAGTTTCAAGTTGATCGGGTTTACCTGGTGATCGTGGAAAAATTAAACGTGTGTTCATTTCCGGTTTCATAAAAGAAATTTTTTCAAACGAAGTCGGATTTCGACGAAACTTGTCCCATTGGGTCCGGAATACCTTTTTACATTAAGATTAGCTTTTTTGTCAGAAAACAGAGATCATTTGTGGTAGTTTTTATCAACTACTTCACGCTGAAGTTTCACAGAACATATTTTTATAATTAAAAATGCCTATATAATCGAAAGCTACTTAAAGGAATATATAGAATATATGACTAATGCATGTTGTACGAGACACGCACATGCACAACTCTCGAACATCCCTCCTTCCCCAGGTACTTACGCAAGTAGCATCACTTCATCCACCTACCTCATCAAGTCACCCTAAGCACGTACGAGCCTACTGTCTACATGTTCACTGATCCCATCCTATTGTAATTTCTTTTCAGCAGTTATTAATCGTGCCGACCACGTTTTGAATGTACCCAGCTACTCCACTAACCTATATCCTATAACACCTTGACACCCACGAAACATCCCTTATAAAAGCCGCTGCTACCCATTCTCATTTCAGCAGAACAAATGAGAACTAACCCATCCTCTCACCTAATAAAAAAAAAAATGGTGCTGCAAAGTTAAACCGTCTTCCATCCCATATTTAATCAAACTTCCTTTACCGTTTAGTTACAGCTGCTCGCGTACGGGGATTCAGATGCGAAGTGGTTGGCAGATCGGAAGCAGGGCGGTTGACGCAGTCCTGACGTAAGTTTGGGGTAAGGTGGTTTCGAAGTGAGGTTCTGGCGGGCCTGTGGAGCTGCGACTTCGGGCTGGGGCGTTGGACGAGAGACGATCTTCGGTGGGTTAGAGGACGGACACGGGTTAGGAGTCATCATGGTGGTGAGAAAGGAGATGAACTCCAAGTAAAGCTTTGATGCTGGAGATGGGGTCATGCGTACTGTCATGGTACGTGATAAGTAGGGAGAGAACCATGGGAATGAAGTAACGAGGAAGTGGGACATGTTGTAGTGGAAAGATGGCAGCATGGTTCGGTGACAACTGGAAAGAAATGGGCACCATCTAAAATGAACGGTATGGCTGGAGTTTCATGATGGAAACAGGGTTGTACAAAAGTATCGGCCCCTTTGTGTAAAACCGTGATGATTCGTGGGCAAAAGGGAAAGTCTGGAGCTTATTAGAGCCGAGCAGAAAACGTACCAAGTATATCACGAAGAAGGGGGGGCTGGAACCAACGGAGAACAAGTGGATACTGGGAGGAACTTGCGTGGACTTGGTGATGTGAAACCGTGCTTCGGTGGTACTGTGGCAGAGCAGTGTTTCGGTAATGAGATGAAGTCCTGGAATTATCCGAGAATTTTAATTAAATTAAACATTAGTTTAATTTAATTAAACAAATCGTTCAGCGACAAGTAAATCAGGTGAGTTAAACTCACTCAGTTTCCCTATTTATATTTTATATAAATTGGGTGTTTTTATTTTGTGTACCCTGCTTGCCAATGGTTGACTGTTTTGCTAATTATCTATTCATCTGTTGATTTAACCGATGAAATTAAACTGTGTTTAATTTCAGTCAAATATCAAATCGTTATTTTTAACGATTAGTTCCAATAAAGGTAACTCACCTTGGTTGGTCACGTTTATTTGTAAACGTGTTTAAATGGTTGCATTGTTTGAATTGCTTATGGTTGATGTTAAATGGTCGTTATTTAGTTTATCAGTTAAATAAAACTGAACAGTCTGATATGAGATAACCATTTTGTATACAGGGAAGAACAGGTTGGAGGAATCCAACCGGGTTCCTCAAAGATATTGTTTGTTTTCATATTATCATATATGAACTGATCTGTTTATGTGATTGATCTGATGGTTGATTATTAATTGAATATTCAACCTCTGTTTGGTTTGAACCAATAGGTGATATTGGTTAAGTGTTTGGCAGAGTATGGCCTTTAAAAATCAATCGGTTTATAGATATGGATTCACCGTTAGGTGAGTCGATAAAAGTGAAGTTATAAAGTTTATTTTATAACTGGACTCAGATCTTGAAATATATTATTTGAATAAAGTATAAAAGGGAATTAAATAAATATTTTATTTATTTAAGACCTTGATTTATGGTTGGTTTATTTTATAAAGTATATGCTGATGTTAATCAGATTTTCAAGTATGAAAATAAGAAATGAATCGAAAGGTTTAAACTTTGATCATTGCTGTGTAAAGAGAACAATTAATGGAATTTATTTAAATTAATTATATTTTTAATTAATTTAAAGAGAGGATTGTTGAAATCGGTTAATGAGATAATCAAGTTTTTGAGTTAATTAAATCGACCGTTTGGAATTAGAATTGTTTATCAAGTTAATGTGTGTTGACTAAGATAGTTAAATGAATATTGTTTGAATTTAAATAAGGATTTAAAAAGGGATTTAATATTTAATTTAGTTAATAAAGGGATTAACTACTAAAGTAGTAAATGTTTGAAATAAGTTATTATTTTAATTAATGATGAATTTAGGAATTCATTTAAAAAGTTACCGAATGTGAGATGCAAGTCAATTGAATGGTGAAAGGAAATAAACGTACTCAATTATATGAATTAAGTGAAAGGAGATTACGATAAAAAGGGTATTATAAACCAGAGGTTTAAGTGAGATTCAAAGTGTTAAGACGTTAATTTTTCATTAACGTTATTTGAAAACGAGATCTAGTAAAAAGGAGAATTTTAAATGAAATTTCAAAATGGGAAATTGAATATATTTATTCGAGATAGAGTTTGCCAAACACAATTATTGGGCTAAGTTGCCATTTCGTACGACTGCTAGCGTAATTCGCAGAGCTGCAGATAGCCTACGGCGGTCGGATGTTTCCTGAGGGATTCAGGCGTAACCATTGTGATCGCTGTGATCTAGAGTCAAGAGAATAGAGTAAGTCGAATGTTAGTTAATTGAAATTAGAGTTATTCAAATATCATATTTTTGAATATTAAAAGAATTGGAAGTTCAATTTAACAAAAAGGAAATTAGTTTGTTGAAGGCCAGGTGATGCTGAATACTTAACCAGTGAACTCATTGGAGTGTCATGATTGAAACACTATATATATTGATAGTTAAAACACCGACTATCAAATCTGTCCAATACGATTGTTGGTATGGAAAGACCGGGATCGAATTTACATTCGAAAACCATTCCGACCAACAAATACGTGAAGATATTTGAAGACGGTCGAGATGGAGCATTGAAGACCGTGGATCTTCATAAGCGGAGGAACTGCTAAGAATCTCTGGTTTAGCGGCCAGAGATAAACTGTGGTTCTGTCGTGGTTGGAATCCACGAGTGCAAGGACTTCCCGCTACTGATCCATGGGGTGATTCCAATATGGATGCAGTAGGAGAGTGCCTTCGGTTCATCCTGTTCCTGGATGACGTGTATGGACGAATGTCTGACAGAGTATTTCCAAAGGGTCACGTACGTTGATTTCTTCAAACGTACGATAGTTGTGGGCGGGGAATCGCCGTTCTCTTAGCTTACTGCTAGAGTATTTTTGTAGACGTCAATTAGTGATATCTGACGGATCTGACGATGTGGCATTCAAAGTGAATGACGACCAGATGTTCAAGAGTTAATTCTGGCCTCAAGCCTCATCAACCGGAAGATGACAAAAATCGGGCAGGCAGCATGGCTATGTGGGTCGCTCCCATTAGGGTGTATGATCACCTATCTAGAGGAAATCCTATTTGCTTCTTAAATCTATGTTCGATGCTGTCCCTTGTCGGGAGACGGTTGCTGATCCCAACCGTCGGTGATATACATTCGATACTCTCAAGCGAAATGAGGGGTCGGTCATGTGAGGGCCGGGTTGCAAGAAGTTCTTGTTGAACCCAGTGTATTCGTCTCTAGAGATACACGATCGGAAGGTGGACCCATACCTTGTCAAGTCGGAATCCAATTCCCAATAAGCGCCTACGGGTTTTGATTGTATACTATATATGTGGAGCGTGAGATGCAAGCGTTCCACTAGATTGTTATTTACTTGTACTTAGACATTATTATAATATCAGACAAGATATTGGTTTCAAAAATGTTTTGGGTTATCGTAAGGTAAAAACCGTCCGTGTTTATGTGTGGATTTGGTCTTACGATTATCCTTTTCCTTTGAAAAGATTTTTGAACTCTAAAATCAGGATTGGATGATTTATCCTTATTACTGTGCGAGTTTTTCTCACTCTGGTTCACCAGACTGACCCGGTGTTTTGTAAATGCTCGGGTTAGACCGGGTTGTACAGGTTCAGGTTATCGACTACTGTGAAGAGACGAGCTGGAAGAGTCCAGACGTATGATATTACTAGTATTCCGCTGTGTGTTGTATGAGGACAGATTATCACTGTCCAGATGTTAATGTACTCTGATATTGTAAGTATTTTCAAAGTTCTCAATAAAGATTTACTTCTGTATTATATTTTGTTCCGCTGCGATGTGAGACTCTGTGTGGTGTTTCTTCTTCTTCTTCTATTCTAATATTTCTTTCTTATCTCACCCTCTAATTTCTCTCTAAAACTATCCAGTGTTTTCGGTGCTGGGAGGATCGGCATGAGTTACAGCAAAGGTATTTATGTCGATTTCCGGGCCGAAATCCTACTGGGTCGTTACAGTGGTATCAGAGCTATTGGTTAAGTAATTACCTTGGCTCTGTGGCGTGACTCAGTAGAGATGGGGTTAGTAATACCCTAGATTGAGTTTGAGTGTATATATATGAGCGCGTATTTGTAAATTGATATAAAAAACTGTTTATATTGTGTTGGTTGGTTTGTCGAGTAGTTTATGAATTCTGGTCGATACAGTAATGCAAACTGTGTCGATAAGTGTTTCTAAACTCTTGAACAGAATAATTCGACACAGTATGTTTTTGAAAGAGGGTAAATGAAATAATTTTACCCAAATGGTATTTTAATATAAAGGAATGATTAACATTTGAAGTATTATAGTATATTGGATGTGTTGCTTGGTTATAATTAAAAAGATTATATAAATAACCAATTAGAATTCGTATAATATAAAAACAGATGAATTAAATCTGGAATTAAAATCAGGATTTGAATTAAAATTCCCAAAAGTGGGAAAGGTGACTGCAAATGAACTTGAATTGAATATATGAGAATTTTAAAATCCTGGGAGATTTTAATTTTGTTACAAGCACTGAAAAGGATATTTTGAAATGGATTTCAAAATGAAAGTGTTTAGAACTGGTTTTGAAAGTGACGTAGTATTGAACTCACTTCGATAGCTGGGAAATAACTCTGATAATGACGGCCGCATCATCAGTGTTCATTTTCGAGTTCTAAGTGACGGATTACTACCAAAGATTTTGTTTTGAATTGCTTTGAGAAAGACAAGTTGTTTGAATCCTGAAAAAGATTATTTGATTCTTGAAAGAGCTAAACTGTTTAAAAACTCTCAGGGAAATTGTTTGAACAAAATAAAACAAAATAGAAATTGGAAAAGCGAATATGTATTGAATTGAAACCAATTAACTGGAAATTGAATCGAGATATATTATATCGAGCAGAACCAGATTTTGAATTGCGAGACAGGAATCCGAAATGGTGTTGGACTGGTAAGTTAAGAGTTGGAATTGGTAATGGATGGAAATTGAGTTAAGAATGAGATTTGGCTTGGTTGCGTGAAGGATTTGGTTTTGAGGATAAAATTGGAATTTTGTTGGAAATGCAATTGTATATGCTGGCAGGGCAGCAGATGGAAAGGATATAAAGATATGCCGACAAAAAGGTACACGTTTATTTTATATGGGTTTGGAGATTTATGAGCCGATTTGGCAAGCCACTTGGCTGTTTTATTTTCTTTTGAATTGGAGAAGGCCCAGAGAGGCGAATTGTAGTTGTACCGATTGAGCCGTACAGAGGAGGTGCTGGCGAAATTTTTCGGAAAATTAAAGTGTTAGAAAATTTTCAGTATTTTTGAAAATATATATTTACAGTATTGAATTGGTTTCTAATTTAATATAAAATTAGATTTGAAATTAATGAGTTTATAACGTTCTTTCTTACCTTAGCAATTTCGAGGACGAAATTATTTTAAGGGGGGAAGAATGTAACGACCCGTGTTTTTGGCACTCGAATATGTAATTTAATTTATTTAATTTAAATATTACGTTTGAAATATTAATGAAATATAATATTGAATTCGTTATTTAAAACGAAGTTGAGCGTTATATAATTTATATATAATATAAATCGAGCCTGAAATAGCGCTGCAGTTCGCAATATAGAGTTTTGAACTTCAACTGAGAATACAGAATCCGATATAAGTCGGATTTCTGTGAAACAAGACACGTTAGAACCGTATCGCTAAATTATTGTACGGTGGTGAATGGCGTGGAAAACCGATGTCGTATGTGACCACGGTAGTCGTAAACGCCCGTTCAATTTCTATAGCGCGTATTTAAATAAATAAAGGGACATTTGAATGTAACTTGAGCAGATGATCGAATTAGGCCACGAAACCAGTTCCGTTGAGTTCGTATCGTCGATTAGAGTCAGGATATGTATATAGTTTGTTATTTTTAGTGATCGAGAAATTTGGCATTAAAAAGGGTAGGGCGGTTCGAGGTAAAAATAGCCTACCGGGGCAACAGTCTCAGAATGCGACGAAATTAGTGCCGTTGGGTTCGTATCGAAAAGTTATTGTCGATGTTCGCAGTTTCAAGTTGATCGGGTTTACCTGGTGATCGTGGAAAAATTAAACGTGTGTTCATTTCCGGTTTCATAAAAGAAATTTTTTCAAACGAAGTCGGATTTCGACGAAACTTGTCCCATTGGGTCCGGAATACCTTTTTACATTAAGATTAGCTTTTTTGTCAGAAAACAGAGATCATTTGTGGTAGTTTTTATCAACTACTTCACGCTGAAGTTTCACAGAACATATTTTTATAATTAAAAATGCCTATATAATCGAAAGCTACTTAAAGGAATATATAGAATATATGACTAATGCATGTTGTACGAGACACGCACATGCACAACTCTCGAACATCCCTCCTTCCCCAGGTACTTACGCAAGTAGCATCACTTCATCCACCTACCTCATCAAGTCACCCTAAGCACGTACGAGCCTACTGTCTACATGTTCACTGATCCCATCCTATTGTAATTTCTTTTCAGCAGTTATTAATCGTGCCGACCACGTTTTGAATGTACCCAGCTACTCCACTAACCTATATCCTATAACACCTTGACACCCACGAAACATCCCTTATAAAAGCCGCTGCTACCCATTCTCATTTCAGCAGAACAAATGAGAACTAACCCATCCTCTCACCTAATAAAAAAAAAAATGGTGCTGCAAAGTTAAACCGTCTTCCATCCCATATTTAATCAAACTTCCTTTACCGTTTAGTTACAGCTGCTCGCGTACGGGGATTCAGATGCGAAGTGGTTGGCAGATCGGAAGCAGGGCGGTTGACGCAGTCCTGACGTAAGTTTGGGGTAAGGTGGTTTCGAAGTGAGGTTCTGGCGGGCCTGTGGAGCTGCGACTTCGGGCTGGGGCGTTGGACGAGAGACGATCTTCGGTGGGTTAGAGGACGGACACGGGTTAGGAGTCATCATGGTGGTGAGAAAGGAGATGAACTCCAAGTAAAGCTTTGATGCTGGAGATGGGGTCATGCGTACTGTCATGGTACGTGATAAGTAGGGAGAGAACCATGGGAATGAAGTAACGAGGAAGTGGGACATGTTGTAGTGGAAAGATGGCAGCATGGTTCGGTGACAACTGGAAAGAAATGGGCACCATCTAAAATGAACGGTATGGCTGGAGTTTCATGATGGAAACAGGGTTGTACAAAAGTATCGGCCCCTTTGTGTAAAACCGTGATGATTCGTGGGCAAAAGGGAAAGTCTGGAGCTTATTAGAGCCGAGCAGAAAACGTACCAAGTATATCACGAAGAAGGGGGGGCTGGAACCAACGGAGAACAAGTGGATACTGGGAGGAACTTGCGTGGACTTGGTGATGTGAAACCGTGCTTCGGTGGTACTGTGGCAGAGCAGTGTTTCGGTAATGAGATGAAGTCCTGGAATTATCCGAGAATTTTAATTAAATTAAACATTAGTTTAATTTAATTAAACAAATCGTTCAGCGACAAGTAAATCAGGTGAGTTAAACTCACTCAGTTTCCCTATTTATATTTTATATAAATTGGGTGTTTTTATTTTGTGTACCCTGCTTGCCAATGGTTGACTGTTTTGCTAATTATCTATTCATCTGTTGATTTAACCGATGAAATTAAACTGTGTTTAATTTCAGTCAAATATCAAATCGTTATTTTTAACGATTAGTTCCAATAAAGGTAACTCACCTTGGTTGGTCACGTTTATTTGTAAACGTGTTTAAATGGTTGCATTGTTTGAATTGCTTATGGTTGATGTTAAATGGTCGTTATTTAGTTTATCAGTTAAATAAAACTGAACAGTCTGATATGAGATAACCATTTTGTATACAGGGAAGAACAGGTTGGAGGAATCCAACCGGGTTCCTCAAAGATATTGTTTGTTTTCATATTATCATATATGAACTGATCTGTTTATGTGATTGATCTGATGGTTGATTATTAATTGAATATTCAACCTCTGTTTGGTTTGAACCAATAGGTGATATTGGTTAAGTGTTTGGCAGAGTATGGCCTTTAAAAATCAATCGGTTTATAGATATGGATTCACCGTTAGGTGAGTCGATAAAAGTGAAGTTATAAAGTTTATTTTATAACTGGACTCAGATCTTGAAATATATTATTTGAATAAAGTATAAAAGGGAATTAAATAAATATTTTATTTATTTAAGACCTTGATTTATGGTTGGTTTATTTTATAAAGTATATGCTGATGTTAATCAGATTTTCAAGTATGAAAATAAGAAATGAATCGAAAGGTTTAAACTTTGATCATTGCTGTGTAAAGAGAACAATTAATGGAATTTATTTAAATTAATTATATTTTTAATTAATTTAAAGAGAGGATTGTTGAAATCGGTTAATGAGATAATCAAGTTTTTGAGTTAATTAAATCGACCGTTTGGAATTAGAATTGTTTATCAAGTTAATGTGTGTTGACTAAGATAGTTAAATGAATATTGTTTGAATTTAAATAAGGATTTAAAAAGGGATTTAATATTTAATTTAGTTAATAAAGGGATTAACTACTAAAGTAGTAAATGTTTGAAATAAGTTATTATTTTAATTAATGATGAATTTAGGAATTCATTTAAAAAGTTACCGAATGTGAGATGCAAGTCAATTGAATGGTGAAAGGAAATAAACGTACTCAATTATATGAATTAAGTGAAAGGAGATTACGATAAAAAGGGTATTATAAACCAGAGGTTTAAGTGAGATTCAAAGTGTTAAGACGTTAATTTTTCATTAACGTTATTTGAAAACGAGATCTAGTAAAAAGGAGAATTTTAAATGAAATTTCAAAATGGGAAATTGAATATATTTATTCGAGATAGAGTTTGCCAAACACAATTATTGGGCTAAGTTGCCATTTCGTACGACTGCTAGCGTAATTCGCAGAGCTGCAGATAGCCTACGGCGGTCGGATGTTTCCTGAGGGATTCAGGCGTAACCATTGTGATCGCTGTGATCTAGAGTCAAGAGAATAGAGTAAGTCGAATGTTAGTTAATTGAAATTAGAGTTATTCAAATATCATATTTTTGAATATTAAAAGAATTGGAAGTTCAATTTAACAAAAAGGAAATTAGTTTGTTGAAGGCCAGGTGATGCTGAATACTTAACCAGTGAACTCATTGGAGTGTCATGATTGAAACACTATATATATTGATAGTTAAAACACCGACTATCAAATCTGTCCAATACGATTGTTGGTATGGAAAGACCGGGATCGAATTTACATTCGAAAACCATTCCGACCAACAAATACGTGAAGATATTTGAAGACGGTCGAGATGGAGCATTGAAGACCGTGGATCTTCATAAGCGGAGGAACTGCTAAGAATCTCTGGTTTAGCGGCCAGAGATAAACTGTGGTTCTGTCGTGGTTGGAATCCACGAGTGCAAGGACTTCCCGCTACTGATCCATGGGGTGATTCCAATATGGATGCAGTAGGAGAGTGCCTTCGGTTCATCCTGTTCCTGGATGACGTGTATGGACGAATGTCTGACAGAGTATTTCCAAAGGGTCACGTACGTTGATTTCTTCAAACGTACGATAGTTGTGGGCGGGGAATCGCCGTTCTCTTAGCTTACTGCTAGAGTATTTTTGTAGACGTCAATTAGTGATATCTGACGGATCTGACGATGTGGCATTCAAAGTGAATGACGACCAGATGTTCAAGAGTTAATTCTGGCCTTAAGCCTCATCAACCGGAAGATGACAAAAATCGGGCAGGCAGCATGGCTATGTGGGTCGCTCCCATTAGGGTGTATGATCACCTATCTAGAGGAAATCCTATTTGCTTCTTAAATCTATGTTCGATGCTGTCCCTTGTCGGGAGACGGTTGCTGATCCCAACCGTCGGTGATATACATTCGATACTCTCAAGCGAAATGAGGGGTCGGTCATGTGAGGGCCGGGTTGCAAGAAGTTCTTGTTGAACCCAGTGTATTCGTCTCTAGAGATACACGATCGGAAGGTGGACCCATACCTTGTCAAGTCGGAATCCAATTCCCAATAAGCGCCTACGGGTTTTGATTGTATACTATATATGTGGAGCGTGAGATGCAAGCGTTCCACTAGATTGTTATTTACTTGTACTTAGACATTATTATAATATCAGACAAGATATTGGTTTCAAAAATGTTTTGGGTTATCGTAAGGTAAAAACCGTCCGTGTTTATGTGTGGATTTGGTCTTACGATTATCCTTTTCCTTTGAAAAGATTTTTGAACTCTAAAATCAGGATTGGATGATTTATCCTTATTACTGTGCGAGTTTTTCTCACTCTGGTTCACCAGACTGACCCGGTGTTTTGTAAATGCTCGGGTTAGACCGGGTTGTACAGGTTCAGGTTATCGACTACTGTGAAGAGACGAGCTGGAAGAGTCCAGACGTATGATATTACTAGTATTCCGCTGTGTGTTGTATGAGGACAGATTATCACTGTCCAGATGTTAATGTACTCTGATATTGTAAGTATTTTCAAAGTTCTCAATAAAGATTTACTTCTGTATTATATTTTGTTCCGCTGCGATGTGAGACTCTGTGTGGTGTTTCTTCTTCTTCTTCTATTCTAATATTTCTTTCTTATCTCACCCTCTAATTTCTCTCTAAAACTATCCAGTGTTTTCGGTGCTGGGAGGATCGGCATGAGTTACAGCAAAGGTATTTATGTCGATTTCCGGGCCGAAATCCTACTGGGTCGTTACATAAAGAATTTCAAAAAAAAGGCAAATCAATAAAGAAAAGCCCTAAATACGATAATAAACTTCTTAAAAAATGAATTATTTAATTTTGATAAGAAACTTTAAGTCCTTGACTGTTTTTACAATCGCTTTTACATTCAACCGTCATCATAGAATATGGCTAAAATTATTACCTTTTGGTAATGTCACACATACTCTTCCGCTGATCCAGTATAAATACCTTGGGTCAATACCTATAGAACAAATAAAAGAAATTCCAACCATATTGATGATTAGAATATGAAAATTTATTAAATTAGATCAGTTTAAATCAATTATATTTACCTTTCTAGTGTTGCTCACTTCATCTTTCGAAGGCTTCACATGCTTCGATTATTCTCATGCAACCGCCGAACGCCACTAAAGATCAAAAATTCCTAGGCTTTATTTGTTCAATGAATCGTCACACTAATTTTAATTTCTACACTTGAAGAATATCCAAATTTGGCATCATGATAAATAATTTAATATTCTTGTTTTAACGGAATATTTGGTCTTGTCTA